>OX439476.1:11271858-12558079 GCA_949320105.2 Crepidodera aurea | reverse complement strand
CCAATACCATAAAAATTGCTCTCATTATATTTTTAGGAGTCAAAAATTCTGTTTCATTTGTTTGTCCTCCACTGTTTCCGTTTTGAGCAGTGATTACTTCTTCCTTTAACTCTTTTGAATTTGAATTCCCGCCATGTTTTTTATTATTACTTTTTAATTTTCTTCAATTTATTTTCCAGTAATTTTCATAAATTCTTGTTCAAAACGTATTATTTTCTTCTTTCCATTTATTTTCTCTTCCAAAACATTCTGGACTGGCAGGATCGCCATGTGATTGTACACATCATCGTTTTATCGTAATCTAAATATAGAACCAATTATAATTGCCTTTTTAACAACAGTACCAGATACACACGCAGATACATTAGATGGATGCTCACTCTCAACCCCCATAATTCAAGTCATTGTCTTTAAACATCTTAACTTCTCAAACAGCTGTGGCCATTCTTTTGATGAAATTCTCCTTACATTCTAAGGCCATCGACACTCCAGAAGAAGAAGCCTTCAAGACCACCACAAGGACAACCCTTTCAACATGACCATAGAAGCAGTAGCCAAAGAAGACCCAGGAAGGTATAGAGCAACGAATATTTTTAATAGTTTTATAATTTAGACATCTCACGTAACCTCAACATTTGCTTGACTTGGGACAATTTGCGTTTATAAAAATATGTAAAACAAACAGTCACTTACAATGCTGACAATCCTTCAAAAGAGTCCCAATTCACCCCATAAGATGGTAACTAAATTGATACTTAAAAAAATATATTGAAGCCATATTTACAAACGGAATGGCCATCCACCTTCTAAATTTATTGGACAGTTCTTAAAAGAACACATTGACATATTCCTTTCTATTATTTATTTATTTATTTATTACATGAATTTGTAATTTGTAAACACAAAAATACTTAAAGAGGCCGGACATCCTTTACGAGATCTTCCTTCCATTTTCAGCCACAATTTTTTTAAATTAGTTTACTTGTCACTTTTGAAAAGGAAGTGGAAACATCAAGAACACGTTTTTCCTATTTTACTGGTTTTCTTTTTTAGAAGAGTTCGACATAAAAATCATAAAATATAACAGTAATTTCTAATATTTATCATGCACTATTTACTCTTAATATTTAATAAACAAGTTAAAATATATTCCCACTTTGATATTTTGACCAGAATCGTCAAAACTCACTTCTAAGCTTTATTTGTCAGTTTTATTGATACATTTGCGAATATTAGTAACATAATATAAGCAAAATTCTATAAACAAATAACTTGAATGAAGGACAAAAACCATTATATAGATCAACTGTAACTTAGGTAACGCAATTGATCTTCTTTTTTACATAAATTATGTTGTAAATCAACTCATAAAACTAATTTATTACTTATCTATGCGATCGCAATTATACCAACAGTAAAAATATCAATATCGGTTAGGGGGGAGTAGGGATAATTACTGTTCATGAAGGTAAAAATGTTTCCCAATTATTTAGATATTATATTTTTACGTAAATTTATCTACTAGTACTATTGAAAAGATACGCATTTCGATAATCCATTGAATATACGATTATTTTTATGTAGTCCCATAAAAAATAATCTAAAGGATTTAAATCAGGACTACAACTTGGCTAAGGAAATTCGCAATGAGACAGTTGTATTATGACGCAATCAAAAAAAGTTTGACAGTTTTTTTCTGACATTGGAAGTCAATATTTTTAAAATTTCTTCATTCAATGTATTTACCAACCTCTTTTAAATAATACATAAAAAAATCATCATGTTGATGCATGTATTTTACAAAAAATCGAATCAAATGTATAACAAACATGATTTTTCAGGACAGCCATTTCATTTGATCATATTCAGCCCCAGAGGCTCCACTTTGAGTGTTGGGTTCCATTGAATGGTTATAATATAAATTATTTGCGAAATGTTTTCAATATTCATCTCCAATTTCCCCTAGCTGGTAACCATGGTAATTATCTTTAGTGCAAAAATACTGAGATGGTGTACACAGCTTGTATAATTATCATGACTTAATAAGATCAACTTTTACAGGTTCCTTTATGACTTATAAACATGCATCATTTTTTGATTTGGTTTGATAACATCTCTGGTGTATTGAAAAAATATCTGGAGGTAATCATTATTGTCCGTAGGATTAGCATATTACTGTATATGAATGTTGGTTAATCCATGTTTTCTAACTAAAATGCCGCAAAAACTATAAATTGGCACTATAATTATTTTATTACTGTGTTGATTATATTCAGTTTTATATACACATCTAATGGATTTAATTACGAGCTTGGGAAAAGGGGTAGATGGGAGTGGCAAATCTCCTGATAAACTTGAATTATTTTTTTAAGGATTTAATTACATGTTCGAGAAAAGGGGAAGATGGGAGTGGCAAAATATAAATTTTATATAGGAGAAACATCTAGATCTTTTCAAAATCACAAATATGCTTGGGATTTTGGCCATAAAATACAATGGATAAAAAAAGATTGATACTTTCAAATAAAAATATAATTTTACTAAATTTTGGTTCACCAAATATTTTTTTGACAATATTTTTTGACAGCTCGATGACAATTTTTCTTTTAGCAATAAGGAATGAGTGAGAATTTTTTGAAAGAAATTTTTCATTAGAATTAGATAGTATTTTTTCAGTTACAGTTTATGTTTATGTTAGTATAAATACTGTGAAAAAAGGTTAAACAATAATTTTTCTTTAATGGGAGTTAAAATTAGGAAATTATTACGAGGGTGGTTAATTTTTTTTAAATTGGGTAGTAAAGTTTATATAATCAAAATTACAGGAGGGAATTTTGTGTGAATACAATTTATTAAAGAGAAAACAAGTTACAAGATTTTTTTATTTTAAAATAAATCTGTACTTTGGGAGAACCCACACAAAGTACAGATAACTAACTTGATCCCTGAGAAATCAAATTAAATTTAAAAAAAAATTTTTTTGGCGCTCAACTAAATTAAATAAATTATTTATGACAATTAATAAATTTAAAAAAAAGTTTATAAAATAACTATATGACAAATGGCGCCCAACCTGGGGCACTTAAACTAAGAGAGGCCAAATAAAATAAAGGTGGCAATTAAAATAAAAGGAAACAATGTATATTAAAATATTTTATAATCAAAACATAACATGGATTTAAGAGATGGTAAAAGAATAGGGATTAAGCAGACAGCAGGAAGTGGGAGAAGGGCAAGCCAATTACAGATCAAGAAGAGTACAATGGTAATGAAAGCAGTGAAGATGAAAGACAGTCAATACCTGTAAAAGTAGAACGCCAACCAAATATAAGAATAGAAGAATCTATGGAGAAAATGTTTATTTTTATGCAGCAAATGAATAAAAATACAGAAGATTTGGGAAGAAAGGTGGAAGACAAAATGGGAAAGATGGAAGACAAAATGGGAAAATGATGAAAGAAGAAATAAAACAAGAAGTAGCGAATGTTTTAAAAAAAATAGAAGAGTCAACTTTATACACTGAAATTAAAATAGAAGGAACGAAAAAGGAAATAAGAGGAGATGATAGCTAGAATAGAAGAAGTAGAGGTGTCACAAGAGATAAAATTGAAAGAAACTGGAAACAAGTTAAAGAAAGATATACATGAAAACAAAAGTAACATCAATTCAAGAATAGAAAAAATTGAAACTAAAATAGAAACAAATAAAGAAGAGGTTAGAAAAATTGAAAGAAAGACAATAAAATAAATACAAAATTTTAGAAGCTAAAATAAATAAAGATATAGAAGTAAACATGGGAATAGCCGAGGACGAGAATAATAAAGTAAAAAAGGAATTAAAATGAGAAATCAGAAATATGCAGACAAAGATTGGGTTGTGTAAATAAAGAAAATTACATGGGGCCGAGAATAATGGCATAGTGGGAATTTTTTTTTAATAACTGTATTTATGACAATATGCTTCAACTTTTATCTAAATAACTTTTTTAAGAAAGAATGGTGCCCCAGACCTCAGATAAAATGTTAAACGTACGATTCGAGATCGGTTGATTTTATTGTTGTATAAAAATTTCGATGGTAAAAGGTTATTGTTTGGCCCAACTCTGTATAAAAACCCCATCTCTCATACTCTTTCACTTTCCATTCCATCATTCACCCATCGCATCGCCGCGCTGGCATGCATCGCATAGGTATCCCAACCCGCATGATTCAAACCGTTGGCATGCATCTCGGTCGAAATAAAAATCACGACGCGCAGTCCACCCCTGACGCACCCCTTCGCCCTTCCCGCATTATCGTGCACTTGATTAGTCGCCCCCGCCGTGCCCCGCCTGCCCGAGCTTGCATTCATCTGCATTAACACCTGCAGCTACGCGCTGCATTTTTTGTACTGGACCTGCCTCGGGCCACAAATACAGGATCTCTGGCGGTTGCTTCTCGAAAGAAGTACATAGGCTCCTGGGTCTCTTTTTTTCGAAGGGGTCTTCCTTTTTGGAATATATGAGTTCTACGTTGGGTAATCTGCGGATAGAAGAGGAGTGCCGCAAGTATCAGTGCTTGGGGTGGTACTGTTTTACAAATTTATACATTTTCAATATTTAGTTCTTTTAAACTTTAATAATAATTATTGGGTATCTGTTAGCTATATGTTATATACATTCTGAAATAGGTTCGGTAGCTTTTAAATATGAAACTTGACTTTTTCACATTGTTTTTGTATATACCGACATTTTTTGTTATTCATTAAATACAATTCTTTTGGTCGCTGTTCATAATAATTTGTATTTAATTGAGTTGTCTAATTGATTAGCTTTCTAAAAGGTTTACATTTATTAAATACTTGCCAATGTAGAAAATGAGACCAAATCTTCGCTTTACGACCATGCAATGAAATAAAATGACAATTAAATCATTTCGGCCATAATTTATTGCAATGCTTTGTAATGTACAATATTTTTTGTCTTTCCTTCGGGAGAGAAAACAAATAACACCGATGGTTTGCCGAAACTCGAATACGCAACGCGTAAAACATAGCAATTCAAGATTTATTCCACACACATCCAATGATTGACCTTGAGATCATTCGCACACTGTTTGCCTCCAAACGCTGCCTTCGCTCTTCTTCAGTCTCATTGACTCGACTAATAGAAACTCGGCATGTCTTACGTGTAAGCCGACCGATATTTTAAAGCCTCACTTGAGGTGGCACAGCGATAATATACTGAGTTCTATAAACTACTATTGCTGGTATTTTTAAAAATATAAGGTGCTACAACTTTTTTACTACTTTTTTCACAAAAAAAATTAAATTAACAAACTTTTATTTTTTGTAGTTGGTTTTTAAACTTAGGAATTATGTGGAATATTTGTAACTTTCGCATTGTTGATTTTAACTATTTAACTTAAACAATAAATCTTTTTAAAACCCACTCTACTTTGTATACTTTTGTTATTTATTATTTTCATCTCTTTTCTGTTCGTAATTATTTCTATTTCTTCCATTGATGTTTTAAAAAAATCCTCATGGTTTGTTAAAGAAGTTTAGAACGGACATGGAGGTTCTTACCACAGCATGCAACTACTATTTAATATGCCGGCATGTCAAATGAAATTATAAACACTATTTTCATCGTATTTAATATTCCGCTTCCTATTCGAGAGGTTTTTTTTTATATTTAGTGGCACATTCTCTTTGTACCCGCCTATGCATTTGTCTACCTTCCTGCTGATGTCTACTCTAGCCATTCCTCATTTTTGGCTACTACTGATACTGGTGAACTCGTGAAAGATCCAAATATAGCGTGTTCGGTTTATTTCAGTAACCATTATTCTCAATGAGTACAATACATGGAAATATGTTGTTATTTTGTGTCCTGCAGCATTTACAACTTTGTAAGTTTCATTGATTCGCAGAATCCGAGGTTAATGGTTATAATTTTCGAATTGAAGGATTTTGTGCTAAAAAAACGAATTTAAATCCAAATTTACAGTTACTTTACTGAATATATGCATTACAAGGTTAAAGAAATGGTATAGATAATCGCTGAAAGTGGTTATGACCAATATGAATTATTTGTTAGTCTACAGTAAATGTTTAATTGGATTGAATGACTTACTGTACTAGATTTCCGACATTTTAAAATGTGTTAAAGCACTTATTCAATACGATATACGATAAATATAAAATTGAAATATAAAATGATGTAAAAACAAATGTAAAACGAGGAAATAACCTAAATTAGCTTTATTACTAATTACAAAGGTGGACGTACATGAACTAATAATCATAAAGAAATGAGAAAATATAGTTTTGATGGATGATTACAGTTACCAGTTCTCATTTTAATTACACCTAAGGAATTATGCTGTCATAAAGGAAGTTCAACTAGGCACTTACCGCGAATTTTTACTATTACTTATAATACCGAAACGGTTTTTTAATAATCAATCGTACAGGAGTGTTCTAGGGAGATTCAGACGAAAGATAATTACCGACCTTGAGATACTAACATACCTATTAAATATATGTACATATTCAGACGTCTCTAGACAATTATTAGTGGATTCCAAATTCCCATTTCTTCTTCTGATTTTGTTTCCACAGCTTTTCATTTGCTCTATGACGTAAAAGACACAGCAATAACCAGAGCGAAGACTTGCATGTCTAGGACTAACAGTGAACATGAAATCAATGCTGACAACTGCAACTGAAACAGTCTTATCAGGGGATGCAAGATTAGCTGTTTTTTGACCGCTAAATATACTGGACATTACTCCAGGACAACATGAGTATAGCAAACTGTATACACTGTTAATAATAATCCACCTTATAATACTGGTGATGAAACTAGAGACGAGAACCTAAGTAACAATATAGAGAGCTTTCTAATATCAAAAACCGACATTTTCAATGAAATTTTAAGTATTCCAAATAAGTTAACTTCAGGCCCAGATGGTGTTCCTAACTTTGTATTAAAGAAATTGTTTTACCCTTATTGTTGCTTTTCAATAGCTCGTTGGAATATTGTTTTTCCTGTTAGCTGGAGAGAAAGCAATATTGTTCCTATTTTCAAAAGTGGGGAAAAGAACAACATTGAGAACTACCGCAGTATATGTATACAATCTGCTATACCAAAATTATTCGACTGTCTTGTTAGCAAACAATTGGCTTGGCAATGTAAAAGTCTGATCTGTCAGGAACAACATGGTTTTTCCCAGAACAGATCAACTGTTTCAAACTTAACAACCTATCAACTGAATATTCTTCAAAACATGGAAGACAGAAAACAAACCGACTCGATCTATACAGACTTTTCAAAAGCCTTTGATCGAGTCGATCACGATATTCTGATAAATAGGTTGTTACTATTCGGACACAATTAATGTAACATCTGGTGTACCACAAGGGAGCCATAGCTCGTCTCTTCTTTTTAACATTTTTGTGAATAACAATGTTGATTGTTTTCTGAATAAATTTGCAGATTATCTTAAGTTTTGGAGAACAGAAGAGAGCATTGATAATAAAAACAAGTTTTTCCCGTAAAACTGATAGGATATCAACAAAATAAATAGTGGGGGGATGGATTTTAGATATAAAAATAACTTACATTTGAGTTAGTTGACCAAATAGAGTGATAATAGGCGGATCTAAGATACTGAGGAGAGAGTATATTCCAAAAGTTTTATTGATAAATACAGATTGTGAATCAACACCTCTTTCAAGCCAAAATAAGATAGGAATGCATTCCATTAATAGTATACACGCTACTTTTGGTTCATTATGGCTTTTGGTGCCTCCTGACGGTCTGTCGCCACCAGGATCTGCTTGCGCATTGGAAAATTGTAGATATTTCTTCTTAAATGACTCAGGTTTTAATGGCTCTGTAATTTTTATTTTTTTAAATTTTATTATCAGATTTTTTTTTTATTTAAAATAAATACAGTTGAGCGCCAATTTCTGCAATTGGGATATACTTTACTATTATATTAATATAGAACTTATGAGGAAGTCAATGAATTTAAGAAGTGGTAACAAAAATATGGAGAAATCAAAGAAAGAAACAGAAATTGAAATCTAGGAAGGACAAGGAGATATGGTAGAATCACCTGAAATAAATTTGGAGGATAAAATCAGAAAATATTACAGAAGAACCGGAAAGAGAAGATAGAAGACAACGACTCATGCAAATGTTGATTATGGAAAGAAATAAGGAAGATGATAGAATTGAAGAAAGATTTGAAGACAGATATAATGTATTTAGAAGAAAATATGAAAAATAAATAAGACAAGACTTAAGAAAAGATACAGATAAAAAAATAGAAGGAACAAGGAAAGATAGTAAAAAAGAAATGATTGAAAGACCCTGAGGTAAAGAGTAGAATGTATGATAAATTATAAAACATATAAAATATATATCCTATTTGCAGAAATTGGCGCTTAACTGTATTTATTTTAAATTAAAAAAAATCTAATAATAAAATTTAAAAAAATAAAAATTATAATGACAGAGTCATAGATTTTTTCAAATATATGTCGCTAGCCAACGTGAGGCTCAGAAAAACACGTTAATTGCCTACAATTTTAATCTCCTTATATTTAAACAATTATAATTAAAATAATATAGAACTTGTTTAAGAAGTGGTAACAAAGAGATGGAGAAAGCAAAGAAAGAAACAGAAAGAGCCGTAGATTTCTAAACAATATACTTATATTTTTGTATATTCTCATTCATTTAGTCCACTATTGATCTCTCCAATGTAGTATCGGTTCTCTATGTTGCCTCTTCCCATATTATTACTATACTGATATGTCCTGCGCTGATATATCTATCTATCTGTTGATGGGGTGTTGATACACTACCACCGATAAGATCTGTGCCGCCCATTCATTAAGGACGTCTCAACGATTAGAGCAGTTCCTCCAGTTCTACTGCCTCATTCCTTGTAGTCCTTTTGTTGTTTACTTCTTTTCCAAGTTCATCAAGTATTGTTCTGGTGCTTATTCCGCAGAAGGGTTCAGGTTCCAGGAAGTCCTGGTCTTAAGCTTAGATTTTCACGGTTTATTTTGGTCTGCAAACCTCTAATCTTTCCTTCCCATGTATCAGAGTAAAAAAACTTTTGTTTTTTCAATTTAAAATCAATTATTCACTCCGAAGGTTAATATAAATCATACCAGATTTATATTTTTACCACTATCAGTAAAGAAACCAAACTAGAATCGGTCCTGCGAACCGTTTTCTATCCGGCCATCATAAAGCAATAACAATTTTTTTCGGCAGCGAAAACTCGTCCGTATCAGCGACTAGATTTTATTGCGATTTCATGTTCAGTTTTACGAGGTTATAAAAATATTTTTAATGAATTATGGAGGATGTTACAGTTTCAACGACACAGAATTGATAAGGGCGCTATAAAACCTGCATAAAACTTGTGTAAGTACCTTTTAATGATTTCATCAATGCACGTTGAAAACCCCTTAAACTTTTTTTAATCTTTTCGATTTTTTCCATTGGACACTCTCCTTATCAGAGAGCAAATATTCAGTGTGTAAATTGCTAACTAAATTTATGTCCTAGTTGCTTTTAATGGGTTTACGCATTTCAGTGTCATTCTGATCCAATCTAGATTATCCCTGCATCTTTAAATTTTTTTTAATCCTTCGTTATTTGCGATCTGTAGATACATAAATTGGATTTATTAGGGGCTCTATACGCTAAATTCTAAATTTTTAGAGTCTAAAGTATATTGGGCAAGTCACTTGTGTAATGTCTTTTCAACCTTCTCCGATGGGGTATCTCCATTAAATTCCTTACCAGATGATTAGGATGGTGTCGAAACCTTTGGATATTTCCTCTTTAACACTCCTCATCCCAATGGGTGTTTACGTTACTACGAAGAACTTTGGACTGTTCTAGAGCACTTTGTGGAAGCTCTAGTGCATGTTTTGTCAATAATAAATGAATATATAATTATAGCCTTTGTCCACAACATTATCGACCTCTCTAAAAGTAGTATTTATCTGGAGCTTTGGGTTTAATACTGGTTATCATTTTAGTCTTCTTGAAAATGAAGAAATAGGACAGTAATCTCTTCTATTTAGATCGTTACTAGTAGGAACAGGACAAATTTGGTGTCAATTTCCAGATCCCTATGGAGGTCACTATTGCGAATGTACCAAGGGACATCTACTATTTTCCTCAGTGCTTTGTTTTGAAATCTTTGGATAATTGCTAAGTTGCTTGCTTTGGTGCATTCCCATAGTTGGATACCATAGGTCCATACAGGCTTAAGTATCTGCTTATAAAGCATAAGCTTATTATGTAGAGACAGAGTGACGTTTCTTCCAATCAATCAGTACATTTTTCTATATTTCAGTCCAAGTTCTTCTCTTTTCTTTTTAACATGCACTTTCCATCGGAGTTTGGCATCTAAGATAATACCTAAGTATTTTGCTGTTTGAATATGGAATCAGGTTATTGTTTATTCTATAACTGGAATATGATCTATCCTTTTGTCTGTAAAGTTAGTGTGGAGTGATTTAGTTTCATTAAGTTTAATTTTCCATCTATTCGTCCAGTCATAGATAAGGTGGACAGCTGTTTGGAGCTTGTGGGTTGCTTCTTCATTGCTCTTTCCTACTGCTAGAATGGCAGTGTCGTCGGCGAAGGTGGCTATGGTATTGTTTTCTAACTCTGGAATATCACATGTGTACAGTAAGTATAGGACAGGTCCTAGGACACTTCCTTAATTTCTTTAAGATCGGAATAGGCTTCTTCTTGCCTAATTCTAAAGTATCTTTCGATATATATGAATGGTGGATATCTGTATATTGTTTTGGAAGGAAAGGCTTGAGCTTATGTATTAAGCCTTCATGCCAAACCTTATCAAACGCTTGTGCTACATCAAGAACGATAGATGTTTTTTTATTCTAATGATTTCTCTATAATGTTGGTTTTTCTATGAACTTAGTCGAGTGCTTATTTCTAAATCCAAATTGGTGATCAGGGATAATTTCTCTTTCTTCGATAAGTAGTTTTAGTCTTTTGAGTAGGAGTTTCTCAAATAGTTTCGACATAACAGGCAGTAATGAGATCGGTCTGTATGACGATGCCTCATGTGGTGGTTTCCCTGGCTTGGGTATCATTATGACTTTCGCAATTTTCCAAAGGCTTTTCAATCTCTTAGTAGCTTTCCAGAGTGAATAATCAGTACTGCTGTCGTCTGTCAATTCTCTTAAGTAAATACTAATCGATTCTTGTTTAATTTGTTGTATCTCTCTTTTGAGTCTTTGGGTAGCTTTGTTGAGTATAGTTTCATCTTGTGGGGCTGTAGTTTGCTGCCATTTTCTTCTAAGCTTTCTTTTTTCAGAGATTAGTTCCCTGATCCCTCTCAAAAAAAGCATTACTGCAATAAACACGTTATTCAATTTTTAAAAAGCGCGCGAGAAGTCTAAAATGAGAGATAAAATTGAACTGGCTATTTTTAAACACATTTATGTAGTTTAAAAAAATTTAATTTACACTGAAATCGTAATATTAGAGACCTCGAAGCGGTCGGTTCGATTATTGACGGTGCATGTGCATCAGTTTCGGTGCTATAATTCGATGAAGCAAAAATGCATCGGTGTGTGATGGGTTTGAGATGTGATGTGGAAAGTAACGATATATCGAGTATGTGGTTAAATTTCAATCGACCAACTAATAAATAGCCCCAGACGAGGTCCATCCATGTAACACTGTAATACGATATGTTTCAGTTGATCACTCAATATTTATTACACTACTCGATCAAAAAAATGTTATTATATGAGACGTTCTGGAAATAAAAACGTTGATAATAATATGTACAAGAAACAATAAACAAGAAAAGTCGATTGTATTTGTAATCCAACTATAAAAATAGTTAAGAAATCTATTCAAATCATCTTAATCCCTTATATGTACATAATTCTACTAATTTTCAATCGCAGCATGATTTTATTACAAAGCAATTAGAATGACCATTTTGCTCCTTGGTAATAGTTTTCTAATGTCTTTGTTAAATTAGTTCCAAACAAGTTTTAGCAATACGAGTGGGTAATAGCGCCAGTAGAACCAGTGTATAATGAATTAAAAGCACCATGGAATTTCAACATTTAAGTTCGTAGTGCCAGAGAGAGATATTGACTCATAAGATGCGGGTCTTGAGAGTATTTGGCGTATTAAATAAAATTAACATACAAAACTATATTTCGATCTAAGAACTATTGATTGGGACGAATCGCTTTCTCCAAAGCGTTTGATACGATATGCTGCTTTGCGATAAACTATTTTGTTAGACATTGAGCAACCGACATTAAAAAATTGTCTTAGATAATAAATCATCATCAGTTGCTGATGTCACATCTGGAGATCCGCAGGGTTCCGTTGTTGGACCACTTGTATTTTCTATCTACATTTGTGATCTTTACATCACCTCAAAATATAGTCCTTGGCAGAGGACACCCAGCTCTATTATTCATTTAAGCGTCAGACTACAGATTTGGCTTCGTTTTCAACTTTTATACATTCTGAACCACAATCTTAAATTTAATGCAGATGTATGTCATATATTAATGTTTTATTGAAATCAGATGGAAAACAATGTAACATATTTCACTGTTAGTGAATATAGTAGTTTTTGTACAACTGTCAAAAAAACTTGACATTTCTGCATCTTTATTGATGCGTAAATATTTACTTTTTTCACTGCCAAAATAATTCACAAAATAAACATGAAATATTACTTCATGAAGGATTTATATATGTATATAAAACAATTTCAGTTATTGGAATAATAATTTGAACAATTACTTCCAACATAAATTCCCGAAGATGTTCCATGTTGCTGCTGATCGGAAACGTTAGATATTTCTTGAAGAGTTGATTCCACAATTTTATCAGATATTTTAATTTGTTTGGAAGAAGATGGACAATTCAATATTTTGTTAGAAATCTCAATTTTATTATTCAAATTATCTTCTATATATACTTCTGCTATGGAGGTAGATTTCCAGCACATTTTCAGAAACCTTTTTTACATGTTTCTTGTCGCAGCATTCACGAAATTGGTCATATGTTTTCTCATATACTAACTTGGATTTGGCCGGTAACATATTAGATACTATTGCATTTGCTTTCTCAGATATATCTGATGGACTACCACTATCATAATCAACATCCATCTTCTTGAAAATAACTTGAAATTGAAGCAACTACGAGCAAACATAGTCAAACACGCGGCGTGCCAACAAACCGTTTCTATAGTAACGACACAGAAAGACCACTGGATGCTGTGAAATTGTGCGATAATTTATCGGGATAAAAAACCACCTCAAGATGTATTGGAAGTATTTATTTTTAATACATTTCAAACGAAGTAAATTCACATTCACAGTTGTACAAAAAATGTTGTTTGTATTTCGTGTATAAAATTCGTGTTTTCTTGGCACATTCGAGAGAATTAACATTCTCATGTGCCATTAAAAAAACACTCATTTTACGCACTTAATACAGAAATAACTATTTCCTAATCAGTGTGCAAAGTTATGTTTTCCGGCACGTGTTAGGAACAATATTTTTTCTACGAGTGAAATAACTATAGGACATCTTCTGGAAGTCCTCTTCCATTTTTAAAACAGTTTTTTTTTTAATGCGACTGAAAATATCACTGACACTGAACTGACTTGAAAGCGTTGTATGACAATTTATTTTGGTTGCTAAGAGAACAAACCGCATTTGACATAAAAATATTGTAACACGTCAAAGTTGATGTATACCTATACATCTGCATTATTTTATTTTGCTCTTATTTTGTTTAAATATAAAAAAATCAAGTATTTTTGCATAAAGTACAATTCTTACATACGTTCATTACTAAAAAAATTATAAAATATAAGAAAAAGCGCGTCTATAATATAGTATGGTAATTTTGCTTTAAAATAAGCCTGCTGGAAAGTGCTGCAAGTATGCGGGAAAGTGCAAGTGTGCGGGAAAGTGCCACTTTGCGCAGGCAAATCAATACGCAAGTAGCTCGTAGAAAAAAATTTAATTATGTGTCATTTGTACAGAAGTCGAACTATTTTAAATTTTAGATTACGTAAGCTTCTCTGCGAATTATCAATTTAAATTATGGACATCTAATTTTTTATCCCTACTTAGATCAAAAAATTCAAAATTGGTCTGGTACTGAAGAAACGATAAATAAAACTCAGTTGTCTCCACAAAGTATAATTTAAACCCCAAAGTAGGGATGGAGTGTTGAAAAACTGGCTTTAGCTATCAAAAGTCTAAAATTGCATCAAGAACATGTTTTCGGGCATAGCAATGCTCATCTTTAGTTGAAATAACACAGGAAGTTAAACTAAAAAACAATAAAACCATAATTACAATATGATGGAAGAAAAAAATAAAGAAAAATTAGTATATAAAATGGAAGAACTTACATGGCATGGTACATTTACATTTCCTTTAAACAAAATTACTTAGTATCACACACAAATAGAAGAACTCAGTTTGTTTTAAAAATATTTATTTAATTTAGTTTCCCAAAAAAATTTTGGGACTTGGCAACTGTTTTTTCCCCAATAATTAATCTTCTTCTTCACTGTAATCCTTGAAAATCATTTAATCATTTATTGACTTTTCCATTTGTTTCATTTCTCTGCATCATCTTCCCTCATTCAGATATATTTCCTATATTATCTTCGTCCATGTTTTCCTCGGTTTTCCCATTTTCCTCATCCTTCTTTTGCTTTATTTACATTACCTTCCTTACCATCCTCCTAGGGTAATTCATTTATACTGATTTTGTTTTGTTTTGGTCGATAATAAATGCTTTACTATTATTAACATAGCAACACTCTGATTTGTAATTTGTGTTCGTCATGTCCCAGAAAATATCTTGATTTGTTATGGTATTAATTTATATTTATGCTTTTTAGTTGATTCAAAGAAACGTCTACATATTTTTGGGTGGCTCAGTTCAAATACCACCAAAGACAAACGTCATTTTATGGATTTTTATTTGATAAGAAAATTTAGAAGGATAAATTAAACTCTCAATCAATTCCACACAATTCATCATAATTAGTAGGCGACAGCTTTTGTTTCTATGACCATCTTCAGGTCTTGAAAAAAATGATAGTGCAGATTATAGGTATTTTGGTAGTCACACTAAAGCAAAAACTTCTCGAGATTGATTTGATAATTAAATATGTATGATTTTTATAATAATGGTTAAGTGTAATCATGGTAATTTCTTTGGATTTACCTGTTATTTCATTGGGCTATTTTTTGTGATAGATTCTTTCTAATAAGAACTTTATTTCTTGGGTCTAATCCTCTTAAACGTTCAAGTTGAAGGTCGTCTACTAAACACAATAATAATATCAGCATCACCACGTATGTAAATCTTGCACGACTGAAATTCATGATGCAATATTAGAGAGGTCAGTTTTCACGAGACTTGCTAGACGAGGTTAGGTTAGTTTTAGACAGACTGTTTCTAGACACGTAGCGACTAGACAGCTATTGTATAACAAAGTAATTAATCTTTAATTGCCTGACAAATATTGTCGACTTGCTATTTGCTATTCTCGATTCGCTGATTGTCAGGGTTACGTTCATGAATTATTTTAAAGCACATGGATATATAATACGACATTTCTGGTATTATTTTGTTAGATAAAAAAATCAGCCTAAGATATACAATTTTTTTGAAGAAAAAATGTAAAACCAAGTGTCAGAGAAACTGTACCTGGAAACAGTATCTTAGGAATTTGTTCTGAACTCTTTCCAAAGTAGTAGAATGAATTTGATATTGAGGAGACCACACAATAGATGCATACTCTACTTGTGGCACTACTAAAGCATAAAAAACTGTTCTTAAAGCCCAAACAGATAATCCCAGACAGTTCCGAAGATTGAAGCCTAGAGATTTTGAGGATTTTACAGATATATTATGTATATGTAGAACAAAAAGGCATCTGTTCATCAAATTTGACTCCTAAATCCTTTATTGTTTGATCATCATTAATTGTGTATAAACTAACATACTTTTTGGCACCTCTATAAAAACTGATATAACAACATTTTCCAACATTTGTTACATTTTGCCAGATGTTACATTTTGACAGATGTCACATTTTGAAAGGCGTCACAATCGAATATGACCCGGAATAATTTAGTGATAATATAAATTTTGAAGGCGACCTTAGAGTCAAAGAACATTTTGATCTTGCCCTATTTGTATTTTCATTCCTAATTATTTTTCGTATAAAGAAATCAACAAATTTGGAAACAACTATTTTGACGTATTATGAATTATGCTATACAGACAATGGCATTACTATAACTCTCACTGCTCCCTATCGAGGGTAATGAAAAATAATTGTGATGTCATTAAAAAAATTTGAACTACTGATTGACATTCTTTTTGATCGTAATCCGTAAAATTGCTTTGCGATATTCAATCAAACTAGTTCTGGTTTGAAGCCAACTCAAAGTGCTTAATTATCTTTAATTGCTTCCTCTATCATCAAATCGGAGACTGGAGGCAGTTGGCAGTAAATATAAGAAGCAGAAGTGTACGGTTTTGCATAGGTAAAACTGCTCAGCAATTAGTAATACGAGCATAATTTAGACATAACATAACTGTGGTGCATGTTCTGCTCATGTACGGCCAACATCATGGAATGACAGATACGCTAGGGCATCCGTGTTAGGGTCAGGTCAGTCAGACTATGTTTACACCATGAGTTAAGGAACGAACTTCTTTTTCCTTCTCCCCATTTAATTAATAATCATAAATGATAGTTAAAATGTGTTCGACATTAACAAAACTACAATTAAACGATGTGTCTATATGTTCGACAAATATTTTCGTAAGTTATATCATAAGGGCATCTAATTTTTTTCACAGGAAAAATTAGATGCCCGAATGGTATTTGACATTTGAACAATATAAATACATTACTTTTAATGATTCTATGTTAAAACAGTTCTAAATGTTTCTTTTTGCAGTGTAATTTAACCACAGTTAAGAAATTAGAAAATTATACGCTTGTGTTATTTATGCTTTCATGCTGCGGTTGAAGGAATGTTAACAAATGAGATAAATGTAGAAATTTTCATATATTTATCATATTTCCAGTAGTTTCAAAGTTAACTATGGGAACATCAACACGCAAATATAAAAACTTGCTTTGCTATATTTACTCAAACAACCCAAAGTAATTTTTTATTTTGGTTTGATAACTATTGTTTTTTGGGCGAGTTCTGCAATCTATGTTCCCGTTTCCAGTAAATAAAACTTAACTGTTGTCGTTGTAAATTATACTAATGAGAAGCTGAAAACGTAGAACTAGAAACAAGAACAGTATTTGTAATTGAAGAAGGTATAATGGCAGTAAATCTATTAAAAGAGGCACATAAGCTGCTGTTCGTGAGCATCGATCTTTAGAAACATTTTACGGGTTTAGAATTGAGAGGTTTTGAAATTTTAACTTTATCTAACAGAGCCGCAAAAAAACAATGAATAATCAAAGAAATAGGAAATACGAATAATCTAACATACAGGGTGTACAAGGTTTACGGGACACCTTGTATTAGAAAACAATAACAGAGATTGCTACAACTATAGAGCAGCGGTTATTTAATTTGATTTTTTGAAGTTATTTTATGTTGAACTTATAAACAAAATTTAAAAATTTAATACCACCAAAACATAGCGAATCAAACACCATAGCAGACCGCCTTCTTGTCTTAATCCCATTATCCTTGCTCTTAAATGTTCCAACATTTTTATTAATGAGTTTTTTTAGGTATTTTTCTGATTTATGCCTTTTATGCCTATTAAAGTATAAAATTCACGAAAAATAGTATTTTAAACTTTTAGGAGTTCCGGAGGAGTAGTCCTTGGAAGGATTGCCCCAACTCAACCTTGACGAGGAATGACTAGAAGCTACTGCCGCTATTATGATCATTAAAATTCAATGACTAATAACTCTAACGTTGCGTTTAACTACTCTTCTAAATCAAAAGGAATTGCCATAAAGGAGTAACTTCTTGAGTCGGAATATTTTACGGTTTCTTGAAATAACGACTCTCTCATTACTCTCAAGCCATAAAACTTGCTTCTGAAATATTTTCATGCTAGTACGGGTATAACTTTAGCCAATTTGCAGCTGCATTAACTGCTCGGAGGCCGCCATGTTCAGTTGACGCGGATTTTATGAATAATTAAGGTTAGATTTCGAATACATGTTTGTTTGTCGTGATTTTAATCTTTTTTAGTAGCTAAATTCAACAAACTGGAATCTTATGTGCGGTATAAAATACATTTGATGACAAGTATGCTGTAAATATCAAATAAAACGCCAGAAATTAAACGAATGAATGATTTTTATTGTTTTAGTCTATTATTCCTTTTAGGCACAAGCCTTGCAGTTTTATTTATGTCTGTCTGTCTCTGGTAACTAGTATCAGTGCGAAAACTATAATATTTACCGAAAAACAAATTTCTGTGAGGTCGCCATGATTTAGGATCCAGGAGGAAACCGAACAGAAGCTGGGCGCGCTAAAATGCAGAAAAATCAGACCAATTTGTAGAGCACCTTGCAGAAACATTTACACTACATTTAACGAATGGCAACGAAGACGAAATAGACGCACATCTAGATGCTCCTTGTCAATTGTCACCGCCAATAAGAACTTTCTCACCAACTTAACCCTTACAAAGCTCCAGGTTATGACCTAATATAGCCGCTACAATATTAAACAAACTCCCACGTAAAGCCATGGTATTATTTACAACAATTTATAATACTATGCTTCGTCTCTGTCACTTCCCTTTGCAATGGAAGTACGCGCAGATAATAATGATTGCTAAACCTGGAAAACCTCCCATGGAAGTTAGCTCATACAGGCCTATAAGTCTCTTACCTATAATGTCCAAATATTTGAAAGACTGTTACTCAGAACACTGGAAGAATCAGTCCCCCCAAGGTAGTGTCCTAGGGCCAATTCTCTACCTAATATATACAGCCAACGTACCACTAATAAATGACACAACAATTGCAACATTTGCCGACGATACAGCAATACTGTCATCAGATTTCGACCCAGCAAGAGCTACCGAGAAACTACAAAACCACCTTAATCTACTTCAAAACTGGCTAGAAAAATGGAAAATTAAAGTGAATCCAATCAAGTCTGCCCACCTAACATTTACAACACGACGAGATGTTTGTCCACCAGTGCATATAAATAACACGCTTATACCGACCACAACCGAAGTGAAGTACCTTGGTCTTCACCTGGATTAGAAACTAACATGGAGGACGCATATACAAACCAAAAGACGCCAATTGGACCTAAAATCAAAACATATGATAAACAAAAGATCGCAACTATCCACGGACAACAAAATAATCATATACAAGGCCATATTGAAACCTATCTGGACATACGGGATAGAACTATGGGGATGCCAGTAAACCAAGTAATATAAAAATACTCCAAGCATACGTCTCAAATTAGACAATACACAATGACTTGAACATCCCATATGCAACAGAAGTGATTAGGTCCAATGCCAACAAATACAGAAACCGTGCCACTGAACATAGTAAGCAGCTAATTAATGAACTCTTCAATCAACCCGTCGAAAGAAGACTAAGAATATTATGGCCAGAAGATCTCGATAGATAAAAATCCAGAGATTCATCGCTGGATGGAACCTGCCCAGGTGACCCTTCCATATCAGATTTATAGTCCAGTAACTTTATACAATCACAGTATGCGTCAATTCCGGTAGTTTTGATTTTTTGCAGGCTTGTTTATGATGTTGGCCTAATGAATAATCCAAGTTTTTAACCTCGAGCGCCGAACGCAACTATGTCAAAAATCGAAAAAATCGGTTTTTTTTCAAATATTGGCGATTATAACCCTAAAGAACTAGTTTTTGAAAAAACTTTTTTAAGACGTTTTTAAAGTAGACTAAATTTGCTACAATATTATACTAGAACTGTCTGTAATAGTTTCCGAGATTAAGCCATTCAAAGTTTATCATTTTTTTCGAATTTCGCAATTTTTTGCAATTCTGTCGTTCTGAATGAATGTGCTTTTATGATGGGATGTCAGAAAAGAAAATAAGAAGTGTGAACGGTGATGTGTAAGCTAAGCTACGAATAATGAAGTAAAAATGATAAGTACAACAAAAGTTAATAAGTTTATTTGTTAGGAAATTGAGTAATATTCAAAATAAAAAAATTAAATTAATTTAGCCCTCTTGGAATGTCCCGGTTGAGGTTCGTCCGTATCTGGATCGACGTATTGGGAAGGCATATCCTCATCAAGGGATGGTGATGAATCGTCGACGTCTTGTGCCCACAAGTCATCCTCCATTTCGACATTTCTGGGATATCTACTTCATCAAGTATATTGTCACAAGAGGCCCCGCTGCAGTGCCTGCAGACTGATGAGCATTTTAATCCTGCCTTCCTGCAGCTGCACGCGTTCCCACAACCCTTTGTGCAGCCGCAAGAAATCATCCGCAAGAGGTGTTGTAGGGCTGCATCTCTGGTCATCATTTTGGGGTTGAGGCCTTGTGGCGTAGATATCCACCCCCAGGAGAGAGGGTTCAGTGTAACTCCCAACCACGCCTGTACCTGTAAGAAGACTGTACATGAGAATAGAAAATGATGAATGATATGTAATGTGTATTACTGATGCAAGGACAAATTTTTACCTGATGGTATGTCCGCAAGGAGTGAAATCGAGCAGAGTCTCGTGAAGGAGGTAACCTGGCAAATAGTTGGTACCGCTGCTCGTCAAGATTATGGGTGTTGGGGTTACCTCCGTATAGAGCAATTATGACTCGCTCTCCTGCTGCTGCTATCTCGTCAGGTGTAGAGTTGGTGTCGAAAAAAATCGCTGCTTGCTTTTCAACGTCCGGTTTTTTTTCGACTATGGACATCATTTGCTTCTTCCCTAAGCGAAAGAAGCGGGATGTCGAGTCGCAACCACTAAAGACATGGATGAAGAGGAAAAGCTCTGGTTTCAAAGAGGATTTTGAAGAAGCGATGCTGGAATACCTGACATCTGATGCTTTGCCTCTTCCACATTTATTGTAAAAAAAATTACGTTGGTTTGAGATCGTAGTAAGGATGATCAGCAAGTCAATGTCCTCACCAACGACTACCACTATATCATAGGTAGAGGCAGCTGTTACAGCTGTAGTGATGATGAGCCTATCAACATCTTCCTCTGCTTGGAGTACTTGAATGTTGTGATTTCCCATTTTTGTTGTCAGCAGCTTTATGAAACGAATCTTGTTTTTGTCATTTGACAAGAATTTCTGTTGAGGAACCTGTGCCATGGTTTTCTCATCAACGATTATCTCTCGCGATCAGTGTAACTTGGCTCTTCGAAGGCGCTCAGAGCTCGTTGTTGTTTTTCTGTACAGCATCCACGGAGTAACCATCGAAAACTACTGCCACGTTTGAGCCATAGTGAGCAGTAATGTACTGTATGTATCTGTCAGCTATCGCATAAAATGAATAAAATGATAAAGTTTGAAAGGCTTAATCTCGGAAACTATTAAGTCTACAGAGACCATTCTAGTACCATATTGTAGCAAATTTTGGTCTTCTTTAAAAACGTCCTAAAAAAGTTTTTTGAAAAACTAGTCCTTTAGGGTTTTAATCGCGAAAATGTGAAAAAACCGATTTTTCGCGGTTTTTTCGATTTTTGACGAAGTTGCGTTCGGCGCTCGAGGTCAAAAACTTGGATTATTCATTAGGCCAACATCATAAACAAGCAAAAATAAAAAAAATTAGGATCCAGTAATCGAATCTTTGAGCGCTAAAGCTAGCTTAAACATGCCACTGCAGTAAAAATGTATCTTTCCTCTTATCTATTTATCACCTGACATTACCGACGTAAGCTCTGTTTATAAGGCCCGATCTAGTCAAATCAAACCAATAATGCCATTTTTGACAAGGCCAACACCTTTGGCAAGGATCCAAGGAACTTCGTCAAGAGTTTCTCTATGTAAAAAGTAGTGTATCCATGTTGCATTTGGCATTACTTCTTGTAATCTCCCACATCGATATCCTGCTATAGCTTTGGCGCCATCGATGTTACAGCAATGCATTTTTCCCAGTCAATTTCTTACTTATTATTAGTACTTTTTATAAAAGTATTGAACAAAGTATTGGTTTTTAATGTAGCATCCTTCCATCATACCTAACGAATGCTTTAAACTGGACACAGTTAGAAATATCTACGGATTTGTCCATCTGTATCGTGTTCTTAATAATTATATATCTTAAAAGGTTGTTAACTCTTTTAATTTATTCTTTTTGGCCGCCACTGCCAGAATCAAAAGAGTGAGCGTTGCAGAGACAGAATGAGCCTCGCAGCCTCCCAGTCTACTTGACGGCGCGATGGCGGAGGCGCGCGGGACTGCATCGCCCTCTCACGAGATGCACAACAGATAAAAAGGGGCAGATTGCGCCGTGCTTGCGCTGCGGGAGGAATATATGCATGCGATCGCTGATATGACCTTCACCGGTGCACCGCCCGCCAAACAGTTGCTGCTGATGCTGTTCTGCTCTTCGACACCGTTGCCGAATCTTCATGGAAGTCCTTGAGTGCAGGATTGATTTCACTCTCCTTTATTTACGACGTATTAACGTCGTTATGTGCGTCCTTTTTACTCTTAGCTACGAGGAATTGTTTTAGGTGAGAAGAAATAAGAGAGTGAATGAATATTTGGGTGCCAATAAGAATTAAAAATTAGGAAAATGAAAAACCACTTATTTTGGCTGTTAATATTTGTTGGCGAATAAGTTTTGTTTGTACATTATTTGGAATCAGGACTTCGTTTTCAATTCTAGTGTACAGGGTGGCCAAGAGAAAAACCTGGAAAATATTTTCAAGCTTCTGAAATGTCCGCTAGGGGACGAAACTCCAATCTTGAATCTAAAAAAGTGATGTTTCTGTGAATTCTGCTATATTAACCTAAAAAAATACCTGATCTTTAAAGTCGAGGATAATCTGAACCTTTTTTGTTTGGCAATTTTTGCTGTATCTCTAAAAATAAAGTGATGGGGGGTATTCAAATGTTTCAGTAAAAAACACCCTGTATATTCGAAACGATTGAGCCGATTTTAACAAACTTGGGCTAGTTGAAAAGAGCTATTCTTGGGCTACAAATGTTATAATATTTGAAGTTTTGTTAGTTTCACATGTCGCCGCTAGAGTGCTTTTTTCGACATTTCGACAGAAATGGTTAATTTTCTCAAAAAAATTAAATGCATTGGTATGATTTCGTTTTCATGAAAAAGTAGCTAAATGATGCCTAAACAAGCTCACGAAAACCGCATCTCGATATCTTGTTCATAAACTAAAATTTAGGCCAAAGAAAATTTTATAAGGAAATCCCTTAAATTAAAGTAATTTTTCTGGAATTCTTTTTTATTTATCAGAATAAAATCACCCTTTTTGAAAATATTACAAAATATCGCTAAAAGGTAAGTAATGCTAACAGTGCCGGTCCTAGACATTTTTCTACTTTTTTTGATACGTCTGCTAGTTTCCGAGATATTTAATTTAATTTAATTAAACGCGGAGTCATCGGCTGCTGTGACGTCACTTTACAACGGTCAATCAATGCGTGCTCTGCTCTCGACCTGTGTAAATGGACCAAAATTTACCCGGATCTATTCCCCTTCTTTTTTGAGGATACTGAACACGATAGCGGTATCATAATTTCTCTTTTCGCCAACCGAGCCCCTAAAACTGCCAAAAACTACCCCCTAATGTGGTTAAACGGGCAGCATATCATTTCACTGTAAAAATTCTGATACCGTCATCGTGTTCAGCATTCTCGAAAACGAGGGGGGGGAGGTACTCTCGATCCGAGTAAATTTTTTAAATCTGTGGAGCCCCCTTCCCGCGGCGTACGCCTTAAACCGGCCCTGAATGCTAATAACAAAAGGCATATTTGTTGTTTAATGAATAATATATCAATGTTATTGGCATAGTTTAGTAAATTTTTGGAAGATGCTTGCTAATTTATGGTAGTTGGATGAAACACCTTCTTTCTTTCAGTAAAAAATTATATACTCAAATTATATACTGAATTCTATTACTCCACTTTGAAATATCATGTCCCACCCATAACTATATAAGCACATACGTTCCTATTAGATGATGTATTATATGCTGTAGTATCTAGAGACCAACGAAGAAAAATAACATTAACAACATAAAGGATATAGGATAACTTTCAAAATCTTCGTTAAACTTGGAAGCACAACAAAAATCGTAAACCTCAGTATAACTCTTCATGTTTATTTATAAATAACTTGTAACTCGTAATTCTAGGCTAAATATTTGTTCAGTAGTGAACAGCTACAGGAGGCAACTGATGTCATCGCGAATCACTGCTTATATAAAGTCTAACTTCAATTTTTAGAAGCATCCAGCGCCGCCTAACGACTAGCGAACACATTTTGTTGTTCACAAAATTGAGTCCTGCTTTCAGAAAAGTTTGGAAAACACTAATTTAATCAGTAACATTTATTACAATTTATTTACGAAAACACTTTATATTTCAGCATATTTTTCTCATTTAAATTTTCGTTTTAAAAATCGGCTCTCCGCCAATGCCGTTTCCAAACCTGCTTCTCCAGATTAGTTCTCCTGCTCATTATATTTTGCGAAAGTCCGGCCTTTTCTCCACGGCAATAAGGTCAATGTTAATTGCTGGTGTGCGAGCAAAACAACTGCCTAACCGGTCACCGGTTGAGTTTATGCGGGTTTCTGTATTATCCTAGACACTTCTCTTCTTCACCTTCTCTTCTTCCATTGTTGTTTGCTCTTTATAGTATATAGAGTCATCTGGTTAAGTTTATTGTGTTTATTCTGAATTTGAAATCGATAAAAACTGAATATTTTCTATATTTTTGTGGGGGGTTTAGAATTTATTAGTTGAATACAATATTAACAAGCACAATACGCACAATTTTCTTTTTATAAAGAATGTAAATAAACTTGAATTGAAGGACAGATTTTCATTACCTCTAATATGTATTTTTTCTACGCCCACGTCAGTAAACGTTAAAAATCGCCCTGTCAACATTCCTTGTAAATGACATTTTACAATAACATGAACGTAATGAGATCTCCTAACATACACGTGCTTTTTGATAAGAAAACTTAAATTTATTAATATAATCAAATTGCAATCAAATTTTTATCTACGTACCACTTTATTTGGACTATTTACATAAATTTAGTCAATTGAAAAACATAAAAACTTTTAGCATTAGCGAGATACATTTTGAATTAAAAGAGTGATGTCCCTAAATGTCGGCAACACATTATACAATTTTTCAAAAAATAACCCGCGTTTCTATAGAAATAAACGTCATGTTATTTTTTATATTGTCACAAAATATTGTATCCGAAGATTTTCTTAACTTTACCGACGCATATGTCTGAAAGTGAAAGTGATGAAATTATGAGCACTCCACCGGAGATTTTAGAAAAAGCTCAAGCTGCCACACATAATTTGTTACCGCTAAAATCTAAAGAAAGGTACGAAATTATCTATCGAAAATTTATGGATTGGCGATACAAGAATAACGTTAAATCCTTTTCGGAGAATGTTTTGCTTATGTATTTTGAGAAAACATCAAAAATTATGAAGCCATCTTCTCTATGGGCCATTTATTCGATGCTGAGAACTACACTAACATTAATAATAACATTAACATAGCAGATTATCCAAAACTAGTGGCCCTACTGAAGCGGAAATCGGATGGATTTAGAAGTAAAAAAGCGAAAATCCTTTCTCCAGAACAAATTAATAAGTTTCTGAAAGATGCCCCAGACGATAATCATTTGTTGTCAAAGGTAACGAATTAAACTATTGTGTAATTATCATCACACAAAAATGAGTTTTTGTTTTCAGGTTATCCTCATTATGAGTGGGCGTAGAAAAAGTATAGTACGTTACTCGAGTTGTAAGCCCATTACACACTCGTAAAATGTACGCACTCGCCGCTGCGCGGCTTCGTGCGTAAACTTTTTCACTTCGTGCGTAATGAGTTACTTACCACTCTTGTTACGTAATATACTATTAAATAAGAGAGGCAATAGGAACATTTGGTTATTTGTCAGGAATCAGCCATATAAGTGATGATAATATTAAAATAGTTGCAATCAATGTTTTAGGAATATTTACAAGATTTTTTTATTATTACATATACTAGACGTAAAATTTAATTAAAAATTGAATGACAATTAATGGTGAATGGGACAAAGTAATTCTTTTGAATAAATTTTTAGTAATTCAAGGCTTCGCAGTTCATTTTTATTTCACATTTATAAGGTTCAATCAAATTACCTTCAAAAAATGTAAAGAAGTAAATCATGCTAAACATTAGTCTCAGGGCCGGATCTAAGGGAGGGCAAACAGGGCTGTATCCCCGGGGCCTCCACGATAGAAATTTTTAGGTAAGATTTAGTTAAAGTTAAAGTAGTCTTGGTCCAATTTGTATCGTTGATAGATTTATAAAAAATGGAATGTCAAAAAAATCAATCCAAGAAGCAGTTCTATTATCAAATTTGAACAACTAATACATTAGTTTTATATATAAGTGACAATCCGTCAAATCAAAAAATCTGCTTCTACAAAGCTGAAATTTATACAATGAACCAAATCGTTTTAGGGTTTCTTCGATTTGCGAATATATTTATTTTTAGAAAATGCAGAAATTTTAAACCTGAATTTTGACTTGATTCAATTCTGTGCTAGATAATTAAAAATAAATTAGTATCACTAGTAATCTCCCTAGAGCTAGAATTACTATCGGAAATATTTCCGAAAACATGAATTTTTTAAAAGTTATCCCTAGTCGAAGACGAGGGAAACTTTTTTTAAAAAATTCATGTTTGAGGAGATATTTCCAGATAGTAAATCAAGATCATGCGAGATTCGGTACGAAAATTTTACACCAAAGTAATATCAAAATTTATAACATGACATTTTCCTAAGATACCTTTATATATACCAAAAGAATATGTTCCTAGGATTTTAGTAGTATGAAATAAACATTTGTTGGTCTAAAATAATCTATCTATTAGCTATCAACCAATCTATATTATTTTACAGTGAACGGAAGAGTGTATTTTTATAATTTGACACTTGACAGAAGTAGTATCGCTGTGGTACAGCCCAGGATAGGAAAATACTATCGCCAAGTTTTTTGGTTGCTACAGTAACGAGCTGAAACGAAAGCTTGGTTAAAAAATGTTGGTGTGAAATTTTCAGAATAATTGACTATCCATACTAATAAGTTATGTTATGGTAAGTCAAATAAAACTAAAAAAGAGTAGTAACAAGCCACAGATTGACGTTTAAATTAAATAATTAATAAGCAATAACTAAGCTTCCGTTATATTAGAATTTAAATTTATAAATTTTGCATGTTTTATTACATTGATTAAGTAACTTTTAATAGTAATTTACTTGCCATTTTTGGTTGTTAAAAAATTTATTTTTTGCAACTATCTAGCTTGTGAGGAATTATTATGTGCTACTGTCATTCGTTACGCTACTGCCTTAAATAATCCATTCTTTCTTATTCAAGGAATAATTAAGGCAGGTCAGGATATGAGATAAAACAAAAGTAAATAGCACTTTTTATAGCCGCCAAGATACTAATTTCATGTGAGGCCAGTGAATCGGTTGTTAATTTCGTTGTTTTTTTGGACATTCAAGCTTATGTCATCGTCATTTGTTTTTTCATTTTTCAGACCAGACTGTTTATGTATTCGTTCTTTTGTTGATATTGTTGTTTGGTTGTTTTTTTAAAAGATTTGCTGCTTTTTATGTGTCTATTTGCGTTGTTAAGGAGCTATTTTTGATTATTTATTTTAGCTACAAATTGTTTTTGTTTTTATCGATTTAAATAATTATTAATTTATTTACAAAAATTTTGGACCAGTCTAGAAATCAGAACAAATCCTAATTTGTAATTTTAAAATAATTTGAGACATTTAGGAAGACTTGTTTGATGCAAAAATAAAGTTAAAATGGGCGGTAAAATTATTGTTAGCTTAAAGAAGACACAAGAAATGGTTGCTACATGTGGACAGCCTTTTTAGACATGTATATATCAAGAGTATACGTTGGGTCTTATTGTAGAAAAAGTCAAAAATCGCTCTTTCGCCAGTCATAACTTACCCCCTATGGCCAAAATGCCTCTACATCTACGGTATCACAAATAAGTAGTGGTTCAAAAAACCCTCTCCATCAGCATTTACAGCTTAAAAAATACTGCTATCCTTGTTCACAACCTAGACAAATCTATCTTGAATCAGGCATTCAATTTTTGTACCACTAGATCCATTATATGTTGAAATCGCCTGCTAGACTTAATTTGGGACTTTCTGGGTATTTATGGACTCAATTTGGTTAGGTTTTTGCATTTTTCATAGGGACTTTTAAAAATGTGAAGACTCTCCAATGCAGGTATTCAATTTTAAATATATTTTTTTGAGTATGGGATAACCATTCAAAGTTCGGATATTCCCTCTGTTATCTTTCAGGTATCTTAAAGTTTTAAGTTCAATTCTAGAAATATTGTTATTATTGTTACCTACATTTTTGTCTCTTATGATGCATTTTTTCGTATCTTCTAGTAGTTTTTAGGATTTTTTACTGCAGGGTAACTCTTCAACTTAAAATTAAAATGGTGGCAAAGTGTGTATTTAAACGTTTTATACACATTTTCGCCAATTCAAGCTTTTACTGAGTGATACGTTTGTTCACTAGCGAGAAAATCTCTAAGAACTCCCTCAATTTTCACGCTAGAAATTCGTAAAAAAACAAATTTTGTGGAAAAACAGCTACAACTTTTTTTTGCTTAAAACTCTTCGTTGTAAATTTGTGACCGTAAGAATGAGAAATTTCATAAATCGACCAAAAACAAAAAACCAAATTGTTGGAATTTTCATCAACAACTTTTGTTTGACTTTTTTTTGAGTCTTTAATTTTTATATGTACAAAAGTACCCTAAAGAACCTCAATTTTGTTCAGTATAACCTATTTTTATTGCACTATAATATTCAATAACAATTATTGAAATTTTGAGAAACAGTCCAAGAAGATGACCTGTTTCTCAAACTACTTTTTCTTTAATTACATGTTTTTAAAGCCTGATTATGTTCTTGCAAAACCGAAACTAGGTGCCACCAATGTTTTCTTCTTCTTTTAAAAAACTGCTGTTGTGGCATTGATTTTCAATATTTCATCTACTAAGTATGTGTAACGTACAAATAAACAAAAAATAAAGAATCTCATCTGCTTGAAGTATTTAATCAAGATATAGAAGTACTTTTTTACGAATAGAATAGTTTTCCTATAGTGTCACAAATTCAATATAATATTAAATAGAACGAAATGCTTGATTATCAAAAAAAACTTTATGTATTGTGTGTACTAGGGTAACAATTTAGACCTGATTCTATCCTGCACTGCTGCACTATGTAGTTAAAAAGCAATTATTATTATATTCATTAGTCTGTCTATTATAACAAGCTCTATCAAATTGATCATAAGTCAAATAAAAGCAAAATATATACTAATAATTCATTTCTAAGTATAAACTAGTAACAAATACTGTATTGAAGTTAGAGATGAATAATTGTCGAGCAGTAGCTAAGCGTCCGACTAACTAGAACCTAAATTTTTGCAGATCAAGAAACCAATAATCTCTAAATCATAGTCCTTCTAGAACTTGCAATAGCTAAACCGTTTTCCAACAGTACTATGACAACCAACGTGATGAGTGCAATGGCCTATCAAGTCAACGTTTTTAATATCTTTTTGTGTTTGGAACATTTTTATTTAGTAAAAAAACACTGGGCTGGCTAGGTAACGTTTACTTGCAAACCTTCCAGTAGGTGCCAACATAACTTCTATGTTACCACTATCATGAGAATGATGAAGCACCCAATGCCAGCTTTTGTTTGTTTGCCGGCAAACTTTTGGACGAAACGTCAGGTGTTTGACCCCTCAATATAACGACTGAACTAAATTGTTCTCATGATGCCTAACTTGCCTTAACCAGAAAAGGGATAAATATAACTTTACGAGTGGTTGGATCTAAAGTATCATATGATTTTCATCATATAATTATGACAGAATTTTATCGATTAAATTTTTGGTTTTCACGAAAACGGCTTTATTTGGAAAAACCACGAAAACAAACTGATTGATAAAATCACGAGTCCGCAGGACGAGTGATTTTATCTCAAATCAGTTTGTTTGAGTGGTTTTGCCTAAAATAAAGGCGTTTGAGTATGGAGATCAAAAATTTAATCTATAAAATTTGAGAGGACATGTGGTATTTGGAAGTTTATTTTTTGAATCATTTTGTTTTAAAAACAGAGAATATAGTCATTTATGCAAAAGCCACTTTACACACAAATGTTGAAAATTTTCTTTATCAATTTAAATTGAAACATCATGATGAGCTGTTATAGTTTTAAATACAGGGCCACCAAGGCATACGGGATTGCGTTTGGCTTAATTCGGATATAGAGTTTGACATTTGTCAGTTTTAAAGAGATTTATGGATTTTTAAGTATTTGGGTATTCAAAAACTGATGTTGTGTGTGTGTGTGTGAATAAACGAATAAACAGGTTAGTTTACAAATAAATGTTGAAATTTGGGTATTAACATAGATTTGCAATACATTTTAGTGGAATAATAATTGATAATGCTAAATAAAATTTGTTAAATGTTTATATTTGACATGATTGGTTAGGGTCCTGAGCTGTTATTGGCTGAAACCATAAAATCTAACTGTTTTGACAGATGAAAAAAATAATCGCGATAAAAACTTCTCTTCCTCAATATCTAGTAAGCGGACGTCACTTTATTTGTCAACTTTAGTTATAATTTCATAGCAATTAAGTGTAAGAGTTGGCAAAACTGCAAAAAATATCAAAATATTTCAAATCTTTTTTACGACCTTTTGAATGATGACTATGGTGTTGTTTTTGGGATTTAGGTCTTTCTTAAAAGCCAACGTTTCGTCAATTTATTTTGACATCTTCTGATTCTTCTTATTGCCCTGAAGAAGTCAAAATAAATTGATGAAACGTTGGCTTTCGAGAAATATTGTTTTCTTTAATCCAAGATTTAAATCCCAAAAACAATACCACAATCATTCTGTATATTAATTAAAGGCGATTTATCTTCTAGGATTGACACAATAAATTGTTAATTTTGAGTTCAAAATACGGTAAGTCGCGTAATACCTCAAGATAAATCATCGATTTAAACGTGACCGAACAAAAAATCCTATAAAACAAATTTCGCACTGCCGTACGGAACAAGTAGTCACTACCGCTCAATTACCTGTAATGCAAGTTCAAGAATGTTAAGATAAGTGAGCTGAAGGCCGTACTCTGCATTTCATGCGGACATTATTTTCATTTTTTTTTATTTATATGCATAAACGATATATACGGCTTCAGTTCACGAAGTGATGTGACTAACGGTGGAAAATGGAATTACTTTAACACGTAGCGTAATCGATATTGTGTGTGATTTGCTTTTTAATTCGGGTAAATCAGGATAGAGCCATAGGCGAACATGAGACATTTTCTCACAGCTAAATGTCACACTGACTTTTAGCCTTATTGATTTTAAGTAAAAGATCGAGTGAATTTAGCGTTCGTACATACTCGAAGGGTGCAAAAAATCAAGTAAATATCTCAAAGGTTTCATAAATGTTGAAACTAGTCGTTTGAGAATCAAGGGGTTGGATTTGTCCACATAGTTTGAGTTTCAATATGCGATTGGACTGATGTAATGCAATACCTGTGGGGGCAATTAGCCCAGGAGTAGTTGTTTGAGATTCAAATTCTTTGCAAACCCTCCCGATATAATTTGGAAGTTTTTGGGGGAAAGCTAAATTCTGTAATTGATCAGTTTGAAGCTGCATATCATTTTATATAAAAAAAATATGGCAATAGGGTCCTGAGGATTTAGAGCTTCTAGACAATAGTGGTAACTCTAGATGGCTCAATTTACGCAAAAAGTTGGAGTGTAATTTCAAGAAAGCAGATATAGTTACATTGTAGGGGTATCTGTATAATACTTTATGAATATACTTTGCAAGAAGCGCCGAAAAATAATTAATAAAAGAGAGATGTATAACTCATTGTTCTTTTAATTCTATAGCCTTTCCTCCGAACAAAATATATAAAGATCTTCTAGGGACCTATCTCCCTATTCTTTGGTAACGAACTGGGGATATTGAATAAAAAATTAATAAATATACTTGATAATCAATGTTTAAAGAATATATCTCAAAAAGGTAAATTAATTGTATATCAAAATCAAAATCGTAGCTGATCTGATTTGTAGTAGAAATGGTCTTGAAAAACACAAAAAGACAAATAATACCCTTTGGAACTTTTCAGGAGAGTTCTTTAAAGATCAGTAATGCGTCAAAATATATATTTAATACAGATTTTTTTTTATTATTAAACACCCATAAAGGCATTTAGTATATTACAATCTGGTCAACAGTGACCAATGAGCAATTTAATTCTAACTTAATCTAATAAAGTTTGAAACTTAAAACTAAGGTATACTCATCAGCGTTCCTTAGGTTCTATAGAATGGATTGCACTAAAGTTTAACGTGCTCTGCTTTTGCACTAAAAACACTCAAAGGGCTTGATTCACTTAAGTCTTCTTTCTAACCCAGTATTGTCAAGGAGCTGGATAGCCTCGACATTGACATGATGATAAGTCTTTCTTCATGACTCTTGGCTAATTTCTTGATGGTCTGGTCAACAGTGTCAGCAAGGGGCATCTACTATGTTCCTCAGTGCTTTGTTTTGAAATATTTGGATGATTGCTAAGTTGCTTGTTTTGGTGCATCCACATACTTTCCATCGAATATTGGCATCTAAGGTAATACCTAGGGATTTTGCTGAGTTTGAATATGGAATCAGGTCATTGTTTATTCTGACTGGAATATGATCTATTTCGTCCAGTCGTAGATATGGTGGACAGCTGTTTGCAGCTTGTGGGATGCTTCTTCATTGTTCTTTCCTACTGCTAGAATGGCAGTGTCGTCGGCGAAGGTGGTGGCTATGGTATTGTTTAAAATGTTTTCTAACTCTGGAATATCACATGTGTACAGTAAGTATAGGACAGGTTCTAGGACACTTCCTTGTTGGTATTCCAGCCTTAATTTCTTTAAGATAGGAATAGGCTTCTTCTTGACTAATTCTAAAGTATTTTTGCGATATATATGGATGGATATCTGTATATTGTTTTGGGAGGAAAAGCTTAAGCTTATGTATTAAGCCTTCATGCCAAACCTTATCAAACGCTTTTGCTACATCAAGAAAAATAGTAGCACAAATGTTTTTCTCTTCTAATGATTTCTCTATAATGTTGGTTATTCTGTGAACTTGGTCGATTGTCAAGTGCTTATTTCTAAATCCAAATTGGTGATTAAGGATAACTTCTCTTTCTTCGATAAGTGGTTTTAGTCTTTTGAGTAGGAGTTTCTCAACTAGTTTCGACATAATAGGCAGTAATGAGTTCGGTCTGTATGACGATGCCTCATATGGTGGTTTCCCTGGCTTGGATATCATTATGACTTCCGCAATTTTCCAAAAGCTGGGAACATACTTCAGTCTGAAGGCAGCATTTATTAGGTTAGTTAGTTTAATTATTGCTTTTTTGGGTAATTGTTTTAAAATTTCTCCAATAATTAAGTCAAAACCTGGAGCTTTTTTCGGGTTGATATTTTCTTTTATTTCGGTAATTACTTCTTTGGAAGAGGTAAATTCTATTTCTTGATCAATCTGTGGATGTTCTTCCAGAGTGGGTTCTTCATCTTGATCTTCATGAGGTTGAAAGATTTTTTCTAGATGATTTGTAAGTCTTGTTGATTTTTGCTCATTATTTCTAGCTCATTTACCATCTTCCAATCTGACAGGTGGTATTCGCATTATGGATCTTTTCAATCTCTTAGTAGCTTACCATAGTGAATAATCAGTACTGCTGTCGTCTGTCAATTCTCTTAGGTAAATACTAATCGATTCTTCTTTAATTTGTTGTATTTCTCTTTTGAGTCTTTGGGTAGCATTATTGAGTATAGTTTTATCTTGTGGGGCTCTAGTTTGCTGCAATTTGCTTTTTTTCAGAGATTTGTTCCCTTATTTCTATAGGATAGTTGTTTCCTACCGTCCTTCTATTAATAGCAGGTGTAGTTTCCCAAGCTGCTTGTTGGATATTATCATTAAGCTATTTCACATCGTCGTCTAGCTGTTGTTTATTTCTTAGAGGAACAGATAGATTAATTTTTTCTTCAAGGATGATTTTGAAGCTTTTCCAATCTGTTAACTTGTTAGTCAATGTAGGGTTAGTTTTTTTTAATAATGTTTTCACTTAAGTGTTAAGATGATAAGGGAATGATCAGAATTCATGTCCCATCCTTCTTCTACTTCTAAAAAGTTGGCTGATATGTTTTTGATTATAAAGAAATCAATAAGATCTGGAATGTTGTTGGGATCGGTTGGCCAATAGGTAGGCTTTCCACTTATATTCTTTCATTGCTTCTAAAAGTTCTTTACCTTTAGTGGTCGTTTTGTTTTCTTTTACTTTTGGCGATAAGTTATACTGACCAGTATACTTTTTATCAGTAGACCTCTTTTAAATCTATATAACTTTATTTACTTTGTTAAAGATAGATTAAACAAAAGAAAACAAAAGATTTGTTTTGATATAATTTCATTAGATAATACGCCATGCGTTGGTAGAGACGAGGACGTCCATGGAATAGCTAAAGGCGTTCTACAGTTTCACTCCGATATCGTTAATCAACTATAACAGTACCGAGAGAGGAGTATTAAAAATATTTCTTTATATTCTAATGGCGGAATCTAGATAATGAATCTGCCGGGTATCTGACTACTACTGTTATAATAAACACTTAATGACTTATACATATAAGGAGCAATAGGAATGTCAATTATATATTTGCTGTTTGATATACAATTCAAAAGATCACTTTTAATTTTGAATTAACATTCCTGATGTTGTGAGAAATCATCTGTCAGGATTAAGTGCGTTGTTTACAAATGTTACGGTAGAAATAACAAAAACAATCATATCCTACTATCACTATAATTGACTGTACTTGCGTTTACGCGTTGTTTCCTTGAATGAAGTTTTGTTTAACATATCCTGGATTATCATCTGGCCCACTAATCACATTGAGGTTTATTTTGCCGTCAAAGCCAATGTCTTTAATCCCCATTTAATATAAAAATAAACTCTTGGTGTAACAATCTTGAACTTGCGTGAAAAATTATAAAATATCGGTCACCGTAGATTATCCAGCAATGTTTCGATGCATATTATATAACGCTAATATAAAAATCTCCTGTGTAATCTTCGTCCACCTTTAGCCACTAGTTCATAACTCCCATACTAATTTCATTCGTGTTCAACGTATAATTTTCTTGCAACACCACGTTTACTAGGCAGGAACAAGAAATCTTAGTCAAAGTAGTAGTTGCCCCCCTAGGCACAAAACGGGTAGGCAGAGGCAGCTGTTCCCTCAATCTCAGTTAGCTTTGCTGACGAGCATGAGTAGCCTGAATTGCATCTACAGGGTTATTCCATACTGACCCTGATTTATTTCTGCCAGCTCAAATAGTTACTAGGTACTAGATAAACAGTTTTAAAATAATCGTTTTTCATTTACATGGCATCCAAATTGTTAGAATAGAATAGACGTTTATTTAGCTCAATAGCTATTACATAAACAATGTTGATGTTTTCACTCCGACAAAGAGTGTTTTCTCCATAGCACTAGTGTTGAACTCTTGTATTTGGTAATGATCTGTAGATCTCAAATTATAATCTACCAACTCTGATCTTTTAACAAGATAATCTCTTAAATATACAGGAGCTTACTTATTAACAATGTTATATATTTACACTCAGTATGACTCGATAATAGAGAGTTGAAGTTGTGCCAAGTACGTAAACGTTAGGAGCCGAATTGACATCTACGCATGCGCATTTGTCTGGAAATAGCGTTTACGTGAAAAATAGGATTGCGTACGTACGTAACCTTGCGTTCTCTCACGGATACCTTAAAAATCTACTACGTTAACCGAAGATTATACGAGTGACACCGATAAATGGCGAATGTCCCAATTTTGAATTTTGACTTAAAGTAAATTATTCATAGCTTCAAAAAGACTTTCTTTATTTTTTTTTGTTAGATTACATTCAGTTATTAATTTCTCTCTCTCTTTCCACTGGATTAAAACCACTTAGTTGTTAAAAAAGTTTTTTTATTGACAATAAAAAAACTTTTTTAACAACCTTTTTTAACAACTAAGTGGTTTTAATCCAGTGGAAAGAGAGAGAGAGAAATTAAAATACAAACCACTATGAGCTTCCGAAATGAATAATCCTTTAATTTAGCTCTTGGCTAGTATTATTTTTATATTTAGGTTTACAAAAATAAATAAATAGTTATATACTTATATTCACAACCTACATGTTCTTTTAAAGCTCATTAAATTATTGCAGTTTTTAATAAAATCAGGCAATTCATTGTATTGCTTTAATCCCATATAAAACAGACTATATTCTGACTATATAACTATAGTGCTTACTCTGTCTAAATAAAAATTGTTTCTTGATCTTGTGGAATATTTATGTCTTTAACAAACCTACAATTATTTACAAGTTGAGGCACTATAGTTGATTAATCATTTTATATATAAATAACATGGTATTAAGGGTCACTCAAGAAGTTACTAAATATTCGTTTTTGTTTCATTTGATTTATATAATTTAGGAATTTAAGTGTGATTTAGAAGTTCTCAAAAGAATTTCTTTATTTTTCTATTATTAGATTACATTCGGTTGAGAAATTCCTATAGAAGTTACTAAATATTCGCTTATTATGTTTCTAAAGGTTATTTCTCATATTTCAGTAAGATAATAAAAAACTTTCAAGTTAAAACATTTTTTATTATATAAATATTTATTTATTAATCACAATAACAATAACAAAACAATATTACAGAATATTTATCTCTAAAACTACAAAACAACGAATCTTTACATTTTTAGAAAATATACTCAATAAAATTACATTTACAAAGTGTAGAAATGTTCAACTAAATTTAGTTAATGGCGCTTTTTACATCTTGAAACTAGCAAACAATGCAAACAAAATATTGGTAATAAAACAAACATTAAAGTTGTTTTTGCTTGATAAAAGGTATGCTACTTTAATATTGCGATACTAACTTTACAAAAATCAATCTAAGTGCATTTACTAAAATTTAATCAGCATGATGGATTTTGAAAATATGTGTGTGCTGAACAGAACATTAAATTTCCCAAATATTGTTCCAGTTGTGTGGAGGCTCAATCGCCCATAAAGCTCTGCTCGATTCCCAACAGGATCATTGTTGAATATATGTAGCAAGATTACCTCATCCATTTCATCTTCTTCGAAATCTGAATCCCCAAGTTGTGCTGCATCAAGAATACCTTCCACCTTAAATGAAATAAATAGAGCCTAATTGAACATGTATAAAGACGTGCTTACCATAAAAATGTAACTTTTATTTTAGTAGAATTTCAAGAAATCCAATTCCAATATATATTATTTTGTTTTTCATTTCTATAACTCATTAGTGGCTTTGTATTTCAAATACTCTTCTTAATGGATATAATAAAACCTCTTATTTTATTAAATTTTTTTTTAATTTTGACTTTTCGATTTTCTGCTCACATAAAACAACATAAAAGCAAAATACAGACCAATTAATTAAAGGTTGACAGTTGAGATCTATTTTACGTACGTACATGAACACTTCAACTCAAATTTCATACAACTTTATTACGTTATATTTCGTACGGTATTTTCTACGTAAAGCGTTACGTACTGTGTTTACTTCAACTCTCTAATAAAATGACGGACATTTAAGAAATTTAGAGTTTCTAACTTAGAGATTATCGAAGTATATCTGAACAAGAAATAAATATTGACATACAATAGTTGAAATGTGGAAATATAATTATTGTATTGTACATAATTTGGAATAAATAAATCTGGGCAAACAAACATTGTAGTAAATACTGGTCGTATTACCACATTTAAAAAGGACAGTAGTTGAAAATCGACGACAATTATTCATTGCCCTACAGATTTTAAAAGATTAATAACTAAAAGTATCATTTTTACACATATTTATGTAAAATTATGATGTTATAACGTTCAAAATCATGCAAAGCGTTTTTGAAAAAGGTCTATTTTGGCTGCTTTATCGGATATCTGATTGGTTTCAAAAGTGATTATGATGATACGTTGAATTTTTCAATGATTGCGTGTTCCAGTGTTCGTGCCAAAACCGTAATGGATGTTGAGAGATAATTTTCTTCTTAAAAAATTGGCTCCAATTTCTTTTTAATAATACTAAAGTATTCTGCTAGCCATATTGTATAAATTTTGGTTAAAAATAAATTTAAGCTGCTACAAAACGGTTACCGTATCATCATTTTGCTAAAGCATTCGAATCACCCTCTAGCGAGCGTAAAATTGCTTGGAGAAGGTGCGGCCAATATTGCGCCTTTGTTTCAGCTAAAACGTTAGTTAGATGTTGTCTTTGGGAGGATATTCTTAGAGAAACATATTCATTATGAGACTGGACCCAGAGGGAATCGTAAATTGTTGGGGTATATTAAACGCGAGAATTCTTCCTCCTTCAATTATTTTTTAGAAGAGAGAAGAGAAAACTAGTACAAAGAATTAAAAAAAAAATTAATTACCAGTAACTTTAGCTCTTCTACTAGCGTTTTTGGAAAACCCTCTATGGGTTTGTGTGACGATAAGCGTTCTATATTACTAATCTAAACTTTTCATCACACTATTTTTGACAGAAGACTTCTAGCTGTCGTTTTTGGAAGAACAGTTAAGTAAGGTTGTACAAATGTATTGTTTAAAATCACGTGCCCCTTACTGAAATAATTATTTTTCATATTTCTAGTGCTATATCCATACAGCGGACGTTGGCGATTGTCTTTGCTACCATATCTACGTGTACAGCTGCTCGGAAGAGAGGCAGATGTCTAAAGAATAACATTTTCCACATACAAACAAAACCTTTCTCGATATAATGCAGCAAAATCTTTATATAGCAAAACAACAACCAAAAACCTAGACCTTGGATAAATATCATAATAAAAGCATGCAATTACTGAATTAACTAAATAAGCAGTTATTTACAGAATTACTGAACATACTTTTTTAAACCTTATAAATATTCATGAAAAAAACCAGTCAATGACGATGAGCGATCAACTTTTTTTTATCTTGGAATATTTCGGATATGCTGAAGGTCGACATGAAGCTGAGTTAGGTAAGGTCGCACTGACCTACGATACATCAAGTCACACAACTTTTTTGCAGGATGATACGATGCAACGGACATAATTATTTTATAACAATAATTTTTTTTTCTAGGCCATTAATTCTGTTACGAACAGGATGCTAAAAGTGAGTTAAAATTTTTATTGCTTCAGTGATATTATTAGAGGATAATTACTTATTAAATTTAATTTAAAAAAAGTGGGCTCATCAATACAACTAAATCAAAAAAGTTATTATATATGAAGGAACTACAGAATAGCTGAACGAAAACCAAATCAAAGAGGCAATTAAGAACAAAATGACTTGGGAATTTGTGTATGAAAGAGAAGAGCGGACAGAGGTAAATCAAAATGGCTGGAGGAGGTAAAAGAAGCAAAAGGGAGGAATACAAAAGAAAAACCGATACAGAAGTGCTTGGAGAAGAATAAATGGTGACTGATCCACCCCGAAAACATGGATCTAAAAAGTTTTAAAAGATGTGTTGTTTTACTCTTTATGTTTATTAGAACTTTGAGACATCTTGCATTTAGTATAATTATATGCATCCACAGGATATCCATAATTTATACGACAGTCTACACGTAATTAGAGAAGAAAATGTTGCGCTCCGATGTTTCTTGCTTGATAGTTACCAGAAAATATTGGGGTCCTGAGAAACCATGTTGCTGGGATTGAGTAAAGACTTGCAGTCCCAGGAAAGTTTCTTAGTATGCATTGAATCCATCTCTGCCTAATTGTAAAATGCTCTATAATTCCTAATATTTTTCTTATCCCTAGTTTATGTATTGGTTTCAGGAAGCTATGTTTCCAATAATCTGGAAAGGTGTCTAAAAATTGTGAGCTTAGAGGGAACATAGAGAGCGTAATCTATTATATCTGTAGCAGGTAATACTGTACTTGTTGATATAGAATTTGTTTTCAAAATTATATTCAGGAGTAAAATTCACTGTCTGGTTACTACTTAAATAAGAGGCAAACAAATTAACAATCTCAGAAGTATTATTACTACTATTTAATGTAAAAATTTGCTAAAGTGAATCAGGAATAGTGTTTAATATTCGCGGATTGATTCAGCTGTTAGTCACTTGCTATAAGTTACTCTATTCCATTATTTTTCTCAAAATTTTTATCTCCATTGATTCTGTATATGATTTTATTTATAAATATAGAAAATTTTTATATACATACTCGAAATTTAAAGCTATACAATTGGTCTACTCCCATCTAGACTGAATATTTCTGCACCTGACTGCATCAGTCTATTTCTGATGGAACAGTATTATATTTACTTCAAATAGTATTTGTCAATTTCAATTAACATTAAAAAATCTCACTTATTAATGTTACTTTTTGTGTTCGGATCCAGGAAGGAATAAACTATCGAATTGCTTGGATTCGGTGACAGAGTTATAAAGGGAAGGTGGAATAACTACACTTCATTTCCGTTGAGTACTGACATCCGTTGGATTTAAGTATTTTTGTATTTCGTGTATACAGTGCTTACCGTAAAAATATTCTACTTTATTGCCCCGGAAATTGCAACTATTTTTATCTAAGTCTAATGATAAATACTTACCTTTTTCAGTGAGTTTCTTCTAGTGGTGGCGGTATAAGGGAAGTAAAAAGACGATTTTAAATTTGTCCTTATATTGTTTATTTACGAAAAATACAAGCCAATTTGAAGAGCGCTGAACGGGAACATGGAAATATTTTTTTTGAGTCAAGAGTGACATTTGGAAAAACCCAAGAAAGCATAATCACTTTCGTTACATCAACATTCTGAGGGAAGAATTAAATCCAAATAGAATAATCGCTTTGACTCTAATTCGATATACTTTTTGAAATGTTTCTTCATTCTAGATCCATAATCTTAATTTGAGTTTGTTTCTTTGGTCATTGCATACATTTTTGTCCAAAGATTACGTTTTTTCAGCTAGTAAAACAAATAAACACATTCCAAACACGCTCAAGTACTTAAAAATGAACAAAAAATAGAAACAGAATCGTCCCAAATGTCTTTGTTTGATTCATTTTTAACCGTATTTCTATAAAGATACTTTTACTTGTTTTATACCAATTATGTTGAACCTCTGTTACTAATAGTAACTATTTTTGAGTTTACCTCTAATGATAAATTTATACCTTTGTCAGTTCATTTGTTAGCCAAGAATAATTTCAAGTGGATTACCTCAATTTGATGAATGGCAGATAGAGGAGCTGAATAACGGAAGATATCAAGGGAATCGAGCTTCCTGCAATTTGTTTTATACTAGAGAATAATTCAGAGTCACAGCGGGTGCATTTTATAGGATTATCGGAAAATACTGCTTTTGAATAATACTCGAGAAAACAAGTAAATGTAACTGAAATTTCATATTATAGTTTGCAGATTGATCTGTGTTACTGAAGAGGTAGTTAAAATGTTTCGGATCATTCAAAAATATTTTATAATAAGTAATGGGGCAAACGCTTCAATTTTAACTCCAGTTGTAAATTTCTCTACAGAAAAAATCTTCATAGAAATAAGAAGAAATGATTAAAAGTTTGTTCTAATATTAAACACATTTTTTACGGGCATTATTAGACCTTAGACAACGCCAGTACTTTTAGTATAATCGAATATTCGTTATTTTGCTCGAAACGTGTATTTTGGAAAACCACAAGTATACAAAATACAAATTTCATTAAAATTTTGCCAGATAGGGTAAACTACAGAACAGAATTTGTATCTAAAATGACTCCATTAGAGTTTCTTTGTAATGAAAATTATTTAAAAAATTTCACTTATAATTCCACTAGAGCTTCAATTTTCTGTTTTTAATTGAAGTTAGAGTGGTATTCGGTAAGAAAATTTCTCAAAAAAAATATTAGGATAATGACTGTTTTTTGTTAGGTTAAATAAAACACAATTAATCTACTTTAGTTACACAAAATAATAAAAAATAAGTTGATAGTAGCTCAATTTATCAGTTATTAAAAAATTCATTTTACTAAAGTTGGTAGAAATATATTTTCTTACACGGAACTCGAAGTGGTACTTAGTATCAATAAAATTTGCTCTCGTAATATTAGTTTAAATAAAATACAATTAATCTACTGTAGTTATACAAAATGACAAAAAGTAAGTAGCTCAATCTCTCAGTTTTTTACCAATTCGTTTTACTAAAGTTGGTAGAAAATAATGAAATAGGTATTTAAAAAAATAATAATATAAATTGGTGTGTGTAAGCAAGTGTAAGCAACTTTTGACGTTACCTGAGTATAAATTATCTAAATAAATTCGTTGTGTTGTAGAGTTTATAACAATGGAGCGATTTGCGAAATACGTTTTATGCGAGTTTTGTAATGAAGTTAGTGAAATTAAAATGTATCATCGGAACCTTATAGAATAAATTCGAAGTTAAATGGAAATGTCATTTACCTATAAACGTCAAAAAATTTCCAGTGTAATTTCATGCTCCTTCCCCCAAGGAGGAGACAAAAATTTCCGGAATTTTTTTAGTTGCTATGGTAACGATACAAAATAAAGGCTTTTAATTGGTCGAAAATGTTAGGTGTGGAATTTTTACTAGGAATCTCCCTAGAACTTGAATTACTATCAGAAATATTTACGAAAGCATGAATTTTTTAAAAGTTACCCCGAGTCGAAGAATTTTTAAAATTTTTATTCTATCATTCGTCATTGTAATTTTCACAAAAACGATCTGTTTTATTTCGAGATAAAATGTAACTTTATAGAGATAATGCGTGTTTGATAAATCGTAAACAATTTTAATGTACCGTGTATGATATATTTGCATGAAAGATAACAAGGAAATTGTTCAATCCAGATATCCTGCTTCAAACGATCTAGAAATTAAGATTGATTGATAGTAAAACCTGTAATTGATTACCGAGTATGATACTCTTCTGACATTGCCGGTGTACAGGGTATTCCAACTTACAATTCCAAATTACATTACTATTTTTATTTATATTTCAACACTATTTAATGATAAAACCATAACAAATTACCTTTTAATTATGGTCATAATTGTTTATTTACAAAACTTTTTGACGAAAGTTATTTCAGAGAGCTAAAGTACTAATACAGTTTCAGGTCTTGTCAGATGCTCATTTGAAATCACACATAACTTACCCTTGAGTTTATCTTGATTGTCAAATACAAGTAGAGCTATCTATGCATTATTTCTGACACTTCAGCCTGAAATATTGTTGCCAGGGTGCTAAGTAGAATATTTTTTTGGAGTAGTAGATCACTAATCCTGTCAAGAAGTTCTACCATATAATTGTGTCCCATATACCTACAATCCAAACTCTAATTTTCGTCGTTCCATCTTGTAAAAGTGAAATTGTTTGGTAGTATGAGTTGTATTTTTACTTTGACAACGTTCCTCTGCTACTTCTTTCTTTTTGCCATCGCTCTCCATCCTCTCATTTAAAATCTTTCGAAATCGTTTTATACATGATCAAACAATCTAAATGTTTAGCTTTATTTAATTATTGTTCCATCTGTCATCCTTAATATTTGTGCCATCCCTTGTTCCTTGTGATGTTATCTTTGGGTTGTCCAAAATTTCAAGTTAGGTTACTATAATTGTTACATATTCTCCTTTGTTTACATAAAATTATTGTTGTTCCATTTTACTTCGTAAAAATGACAGCTATGTAAATCCTCAAAGTATTTCTGGGTGTGATGACCCTTAAAAATAAAAAAAATAAACTATAAATAATTATAATAATTTTCAACTCATGTTGCGTTTTTAAGGTTTGGGCGACCCCGTATAAGTACTGACTACTAGTAGTTGAAGTAGTAGGAAGAGGACTATTAGTCTTCTGTATCTGTAACAGCCAAGTCTTCAATACATTGTTAGTAATACATTCCAGTTCAGATTCATGTATTCAAATGCAAAATAAATCGTTAAGTGGATACTTTTAAAAATGTACGTTTAAGAATCAAAGGAGAAAAAATTAAAATAAATTACCTTTTACAAACAAGAGATATTCCTTACGTGTCAAGTATTTCAGGAAATGGAATTATTGACGTTAAGTCGGTAGAACGTCCATCAAGTGATTCAAATAATGATAACTAATTTTTGCTTTTTTCTACACTTTCTATTATGCTAGATGAATAAAAATAAAACATTTATTTACTGTATTTTAAAACAAATTTTATATTATTCACCTACAACGATCGTAAAGTCTCAAGAAGTTTCAAGATAAAGTTACGATATTCTCTATTTAAAGTTTGTACCAAAATGTTTAGATCTTCAGTTGGTATAAGCTGATTTTAATCTTGTTTTATTGGTAAATGCGCATACTTTAAAGTTGAGATGTCTTTCTGATGTACGCCCTACTTGTAGGACGAAAATCCATTAGCTAACCTACTTTTGAATCGTTTCTGCCACGTCACTGTTATTTCACCTGTGGCTCTCGCATGTCCTTCCTTTACACAATGCTTATAAAGTCTGGAAAGTTCTGAAACAATCGTGAATTTTATGGAAGAGGCAAGTCAATTGAAAAAAAAGTTTTTTGAAGGATTGATCTTGAATATCATGTTTGTTTAGGAATAACCTATGATTATTTATTGTATAGGAGAAATAAAATAAACAGTTTTAATTATTTATATTTTAAGAAGTTTAAATTGTATAATTTTCGCACTATCTATCAGTAAAATTGAGAAAAGCGTTTTTTTAAAACATCATATATGCAACTCAGCACTAGGTCTCAAAATATGATCTCGTAAAAATATCTTCCTCTTCCAAGAAAGTTCATTGGCTGACTTAACAATGAATCGTACTTTGATATACTGGAATCTGATCCCAATTATGTAGCATAAAGATTTTAAAGCATTGAATCCTTTATTATCTTTTTTTGATGTATGTCCTATATCATTCCACCATAAGACTAAAATAAAAATGTTGTTTGAAGATGCTTTGTGTTAAAATAAAAAAATATGTCGGAAAATTGCAGGAGATTTTTTTCTATTGCCACAACGGGAGGGTTCCTGGGGAACTTTCTTATTAAATTTGCTCTGGATAATTGACCTGTCAAATAATGTATCACTTTTGCAAACCATAATTTCAATAATAGGGCAAGTGAAAATAACCATTATTTCATTAAAAATATACATTTTTATATGACCTACAATTATTGATATCTCAAAAAGTTAAAAAAATACTCAGTCACTTCTTGTACCAAGTATATACCAAACATAAACATCCCATAACAAACCTTTTTCATAATTCCCCCAAATTTCAAAATTTTAACATCATAACAAATTCCCCCAAATTTGCATTCATTTGGTATTTTTGGAAAGAATAACAAATGAATGATAATTTATCTCTAATGTTTAGTTATTTTAAATTTATTTTGTTTTTATAATTTGCCTTTACTATTACTAAGTCACCTTTTTTAAAATTTCCCATTTTTTTTATTTTTTATTTTTCTTTTTAAGGTAATGTTTGATTTTATTTGTTAAAATTTTAATAAATATTTTTGGATGGAATTTCCTGATATTACCATCAAATTTTATGTTTTCTTCATTTCCTCCTTGATAAGTTGTTGTGTGAATTTAATCTGTTCTTCCCATATTTTGTCTTCTCATCCTTTCCATATCATTTTTTAGTTCTTTGTAAATGTCATCTAATTTTTGGCTAATCATAGTATCACTTCTTTCTTCATCTTAATTTCTTCTTCTATCCATTCTTAATTTATTAATTTCTTTCTCAAGCAATTTTATTTTCCTGTTTACTTCTTCTTGGTCTTCTCCTTGACGTGTTCTGCCTTCAATTTCCATTATTCCTGTGTCCAATTCTTTTATCTTCTTGATTTCTTCTTCCATTCTTCTTCTGTTTATATTTAATTCTCTCTCCGTTTCATCTCTATATTCTTGCAATTCTCTTTTAATCTCTTCTTCCAAACTTGTGATTTCTCTTCATTTTATAATCCAATTTCTTTTAATATTTTCTATTTCTTGTTTTGTTTTCTTTTCAATTTCTTCTTTGGTTTTTCTTATGTATATTTCTGTATTTCTTTATAATTCTTGAATATTTGTTTGCAGATTTATAATTCTTTCTTCCTGCATAATTAAAGACATTTCCATTTCTTCTTGTTTGTTTCTAATTTCTTGTAAATTCTGTCAATTTTAAAGCCCCTTTTACATAATTCCACCCAACATTTCAACATTTTAATACCATAACAATATATTTTAGGAAAAGTGTTAACCCTTCGAGCAATCTCTACCTCCGCCAGTGTATTTGCAGCGGGTGGCGCACACAATCTTGCATTTATCTCAAAGACGAACAACGTCGCAGGCCGTTGTTATCGCGCCGCTGATCGCGATGCATCTTGGATGAGAGGGACGTGGGACGGGGGGGCTTGTCTCGACTCTTTGGTGATGATGATAAATGTGGCTGTCTTTGTATCCCCCGGGGGGTTTCTTTACCACGGATTTACTTCGACTTGAAGGGTTGTATTCGGGAAAACCGCCAGTACCTATATGGTAACGTTTTTATTGGATTAATTTTGTTGGTTCAAACAATTACAGAATTAAGGGTCAATGTTCTTGCAAATTCTACGTTCTACGTGCCATAATTTCTTCTTCTGCTTTTCAAAATCAAAATTAATTGTGTGGGATTAATTTGAAGACTTTCCTTTTATATTTGATAACCCCCCTATGAGTAATTTTTATTACATAATGAGAGGATAGAATTTCTTCCAAGCAGCCAATACATTTTTCTGAGTTTTATGTTGAGTTCTTCACGTTTCTTTTTGACATGGACTGTCCAGCGTAGTTTCGCATCTAAAGTAATACCTAGATACTTTGCTGAATGAGCATAAGGGATCTGCGTATTATTTATTCTGACTGGTATATACTCATTGTTATTGTTAGTTTAATTAACATGAACCGATTTATTTTCATTTAATTTAATTCTCCAACGATTGGTCCAATTATTAATATATCTAAAGATGTTTGTAGTTTTCTTGCAGCCTCTCCGTGGGTTTTCCCTGCTGCCATGATAGCGGTGTCATCTGCAAAGGTGGCAATTGTATTTTGATCTAATTCAGGAATATCACTAATGTATAATAGGTATAGGACTGGCCCTAATACACTTCCTTGTGGTACTCCTGCCTTAATTTCTTTACTTTTAGAGTATGATTCTTCCTGTTTAATCCTAAAGTATCGTTCTTATATATATGATGCTAATAATTCAGAATACTGTTTTGGCAATAATGGATTCATTCCTTCACGCCAAACTCTATCGAAAGCTTGCCCTACATCAAGGAAGACTGTAGTTTCTTTTGTTTCATTTAAATTAATTAAAAAAATATAATAAAATAGAAGGTTGGGTAGTACCATTTTCGTTAGCTCCTCCTAGTAACGCCTCTGTACATACGATTAATCCTTGACTTCCAGAGAATATTAAACAAAAAGAAGATGTTAAAAAGTTTCTTCAAAATAGCAAAAAGACGGTGTTGTTGTCCACGTTAATCGTCGTCAACCGACCAATTTATACCAAATGTTTTTTGTCTTTGTTTTTGTGCACCGGATGCTGGTGCATCAGACAAATCTAAAATTATAAATACCAAATGAGAATTTTGTTTCCTGCCAGCCGCATCTTGCACTTGTTACCAGCATATAAGTAAATTAATTACTGCCAACAAGAAACGCGACGGGGATCTAGAGGAACTTAGCATTAAATGAGATTTATATTTTTGAAGAAACTTTCAAAAGTTTTCGACGTATTGAATTTTCTGCTTTAATTGCATCTTCCAAAACTATTTTTCGATATATTTATGGTTTTAAAACATTTTATTTTTTAGATTGTAGTTGACATGACATGTAGATGGCGCCACTATTGACTCATCCATTTTTTCGGAACTACTAACCTTCAAATAATACGTGTCAAAATTTCATGCTAATCTGACGTTTAGTTCACAAGTTGCGGTGGTTTTAATGACACTACTTTTGAAAAATTTCAAAACAATGAAAAAATCCAAATTTCGTTTGTTGATTAAACAAAAAAACTGTACTTATATGGATTTTGGATACGCAGCGAACGTGTTAGGAACTGCAAAAGATGGTATTGTTTTTACGTCCAATTAAACAAGAAAACTATCTATCATTTCAAATTTTCCAGTAAAAAGGATATTATTCTTCGTCCATTCTAGTTATTTCTCATGACTTGACATGGAAGAAGGTTTCACAGCTCATCTAGTGTAGGTAGCCGGAGTCGGCACCCACGACATTTACACTTCACTATACAATTTCCCAACGAAGCGAAACAAACATTCTTTGTGCCTTCACTGATTTAATAAATGTTCTCTTTTGTTTTTTGTCACTTCCTCATTTTCTGCTGCCGACCGCAAGATCCAGGGCGGCGTTGCTTCAGCGATCAACGATTGCTTCGATAAGAAAAAAATATAACTTAAAATATTGCCTCTTTAGCTTACGGTGTTATAGTTATTGTTTTAGTTCTTTTCTATAAGGTAGTGCCTAAATTTTAGTGCAAAAGTTTTTTTATTTTTACTTATTTACTTGTTCAGAAAAAAGAAGTAGAGTCGGAATAATAAACAATTAATTTTTTTTAGTAGGTCTACAATACTATTTTGGAAGAAGCATTGAAAAATTATCAACAATCAGCGAAATTTCCCATCAAAAAGCAAATGAAAGCGTTTGTTCTTCATTTATGTCCACATTTTCCTGCTGCAAGTCTGGTCTGATCAGTCCCTGTTATTTCCATTTTCCCGAAGACAACTTTTTCAACTTAATTAACAAATTTAAAGTAAAAGAAAAATTAAAATAATTTAGCATTTGTTGGATCAATTATTGCATAAAATAAATAAATAAATAAACTTTTACTCTGTTTTGCAAGAATTATCAATAATAAATACCTAATTAGAATCGCTTATTTTCAAAATGTAAAAGAACAATTATCTGCTTAGAAAAGAGGGCATTTGTGCAGTGAGGAAAAAGTTAATCCGTATTTTTGTTACTCATGAATTATAATGTGTAATGTTGCATTTAGAAAATAAATGATTGAGTATAGAATATATAAAATTATCTATTTCACTTAAAGTATTTTAAATAGACAGAAAATGTATGTTATCTCGCTCTAGATTAAAAACTGTAATTATATTTTTTATTGTGATTTGAATAAAAATTTCAAGAAAAATGTTAGTTCATCCACCATAAAGAAGTATTTACTTTTACGGTATTTCACGTTCCAGCTAATATCAGATTTTACATTTCTAACTAAGAATAAACACATCCAGTAAAGCTTGGCATTTTTGAATGAAAAGAAATAGATCATTCTACTGGCAATTAAAATTCTTACAGTCCATATATTTTCCTAAGGTGTAAGCACATTTAAATTAGCGTGGCGAAGCTTTGAAATTAAGTTTTATAGTGTCGCCTCTTTTTAGTTTCACTAATGAGGCAAACATTTATCTTGACTATATTCCTCAGTGTTCTTTGTGTTTTGAACAGAGATTGTCCTGCAAGGAATGGCCGTGTTTATAAAATATTATTAATATTAACGAGGATTTATAATGATCATAAATTCTTCTTCTAGTTAGTGGGTTTGTTTTTCTTATTAAAATTGTAATAGTTCATGGAAAATTACGTTCGCTTAATAAAAATGTGTTTTATAAGAGGAAGTTGGCACTTGCAATAGTTGACATATTTTCCAATGGATGAAGTTCTAATTAGCAGTAAAATAATATTTATCGTAGATAAAGGTTGTAATAATTAAGATTTATTGGGAGTCAATGCTCCTTCTTTTCAGGAGAAATGAAAATAAATAAACCAATAATTAAGAGGTGAAAAACTCAAATAAATTAATTCTACTCGAATTCAAATCAAGGGCGGCTGTTAGGGTTATATAAAGGGTATATAAAAGTATATAAAAGTTTAATATTTTGTTGATATAAATTGACCTAGAATCTACAAAAAAAATTGGTTTACGCAGAATGAATTTTGTCTAAAAAACGATTGGTAATGGCAAAATTATCGAAGAAAAATGTTTGGGCCATTTATGAGGGAAAAAGTGAGTTTTTTAGAATATGAATGGACCTAGAATCTCCAAAAAAAATTAAAATTTGGTTTACGTAGAATGAATTTTATATAAGAAACGTTTGGCGCTGTCAAAATTACCGAAAAAAAGTGTTTGTGGCATTTTTGGGGGGAAAAGTGAGTTTTTTAGGATATAAATGGACCTAGAATCTACAAAAAATTCAAAAAAATTAAAATTTAGTTTACGCAGAATGAATTTTGTATACGAAACGATTGGCAATGTCAAAATTACCGAAAAAAAAATGTTTGGGCCATTTTTGAGGGAAAATTGAGTTTTTTAGGATGTAAATGGACCTAGAATCTACAAAAAAAATTCAAAAAAATTAAAATTTGGTTTACACAGAATGAATTTTGTCTAAAAAACGATTGCCAATGCCAAAATTACCGAAAAAAAATGTTTGGGCCATTTATAAGGGAAAAAGTGAGTTTTTTAGGATATAAATAGACCTAGAATCTCCAAAAAAAATTAAAATTTGGTTTACGTAGAATGAATTTTGTATAAGAAACGTTTGTCGATGTCAAAATTACCAAAAAAAATGTGTGTGGCATTTTTGGGCGGAAAAGTGAGTTTTTTAGGATATAAATGGACCTAGAATCTACAAAAAATTCAAAAAAATTAAAATTTAGTTTACGCAGAATGAATTTTGTATAAGAAACGATTCGCAATGTCAAAATTACCGAAATGTTAGGCCATTTTTGAGGGAAAAAGTGAGTTTTTCAGCATATAAATGGACCTAGAATCTACAAAAAAATTAAAATTTGGTTTACGCAGAATGAATTTTGAATAAGAAATGATTGGCTATGTCAAAATTACCGAAAAAAAATGTTTCCGCCATTTTTGAGGAAAAAAGTCAGTTTTTTAGGATATAAATGGACCTAAAAATCTACAAAAAAAATTAAAAAAAATTAAAATTTGGTTTACGCAGAATGAATTTTGTATAAGAAACGATTGGCGATGTCAAAATTACCGAAAAAAAAAGGTTTATGCCATTTTTGGGGGAAAAAGTGAGTTTTTTAGGATATAAATGGACCTAGAATCTATAAAAAAAAATCAAAAAAATTAAAATTTGATTTACGCAGATATAAGAAACATCGTCTCATTGCCGGACTTGGGAGGGGGTGATTGCCCCTACTACCCCCCTTGGAGCTGCCGTTGATTCAAATTTGATTTAAGGTGAATGTGAAATAATCCACAAATAAATAAGTTTATTAAGTTGCGTAGACGGGCATGACAAATAAAAGTTTACAAAATAAATATTTATTCCTCCACTTCTTGGTCCCATTCTTCCTACTCTGTCGATAAGTTTGTTAAATGTACTTCCCACCTGTTCTTAATTATTTTTTCTTTTTTTTGTCCCATTATTAATTGTTTTTGGTTCTTATCATGCGCTTCTTTTTTTCTATTATCGCTTTGTATTCTATATCAAACCAATTGTTTTAATTTGATGTTTGTCTTAATATTAAGTTTTTTAATTTCCTCTACTTTTTTTATTTATCTTTCATCATGACCTGAAAAGTATTTATTATTATTTATATATAAGAGAATTACTTTTAAATTAAAAACTAAATCACCTAATGAACGACCGTTTTTCGTCTCTATCATTTTAGTTTTGTCGGAAATCTAATCTAATGGCTAATAATTTAACGAGCAAAAAATCTCCCTCTGTGACTCGCCTGTCAGCCCCAAAATTCGATCGTAATTCCTCTAAGCAACATATGTTAGTATATTCAAACTAGAATTACGTAGTTTTTTATGCCCGTAATGTCTGAGAGAAAGAAATACACGCACCTGCTGTGGCGTGAGAAGATCTTGGAAGAACCCAAAGGGTTGTGGACCCCAATACTGTTCAGGACCGGTTTGGAATGTGTGTCTGAACCATGATAATGAAAGTGAATCTGTTGCTATTTTGGTTACAGGTGGCTCGCCTACCTAAGGTGTTTCATTTCATTATAGTTTATACAGGAATTTTTTTTAAGCCAAACATTTTTATTTTTCGAATCAATGAAAGTTTGGGTATTTCCAAATGTATTACCGTACACTGTAAAAAATAATTAGTGATTTTACGTTAAATTACGGTTGTAACATATTTAAACCGTAATTTAACGTAAGTTTACTACATCAATTGTGTGATTTCTACATAAACTTGCCGAAAAATATGTAGTCGTAAAATTACAAATGATAATTACATTAAAATACTGGATTTTTACACTAAATAAACTGGAATATTACATTAGTTTATTATGTAGAATCACCACTAAATCTCAGAAAAGTAGGTTTATCAATATGGATTTTTACTTTATTACAGGAGTTTTACAAAATATTTCAGGTAAGTAATAGAAAAATTATGTATTTTTACTACATTTTTATCGGATTTTTTTTATCGGAAGCAATTTTAATGTAAAATTACACAATGTAGTTTTTAGTAACTTTTCTCTGATTTTTTCAGTATTGTTTTGTTATTAGGTATTTATGAATTGAAATAAAAACAATTTAAGTACATATATATTTTTATTTAAAACCTTTATAAAAACTATTAAACAAACCGTATTATCATATAATACGTATATCAAACAAACAAATTCCAGAGAGATTTTTTCAAAATCTTGGATTTCTTCTAGTGTTGAAAATGGAAAACGGTCTGGAACATTTTCAGGGGGAATCAGTTTTTCAGCATTTGCCAAGTTTAGTTGGAGCTTTATCTGACTTAAGATTAACGGGTTCTGCTCTACCACTGCTAATAATTTTGATAATATTGTCAACACTGTTGTTTCAAAAGCTGAAATAAGTAATATATGACAAATTGAATAAATATATTTTATTTTATACCCCATTTCAAATTACTTGAATTAATATGGCGATTAGTATTTTCAACAATATCAGAGCACATTGGTGTGAGAGGTGGAGATGAATCGCAAATGTAACTTTTGTTTTCCTTGGTATAGCTGAAAGTACATTTTTCGTTGCTGACTGAGATTCTGTGTCAGATTCATTTCCTATACAGGGTGGCCAAATAAGAATGCGAGGTACTGTATCTTGGAAACCATCTATCGTAGAGGCTTGCGGAAAAAAAAGTCATTACTAAAACGACCAAGAGGAAAACCTGGAAAATATTTTCAAGTTTCTGAAATGGCCGCTAGGGGGCGTAACTGCGATCTTGAAGCTAAGAAAGTGATGTTTCTGCGAATTCCGCTATATTAACCTACCAAAAAAATACATGATCTTTAAAGTAGAGGATAATCTGAATCTTTTTTGTTTGACAATTTTTACTGCATCTCTAAAAATAAAGTGGTGGGGGGTATTCAAAGGTTTCAGTAAAAAACACCCTGTATATTCGAAACGGCTGAGCCGATTTTAACAAACTTGGGCTAGTTGAAAAGAGCTATTCTTGGGCTACAAATGCTATAATATTTGAAGTTTTGTTAGTTTCAGATGTCGCCGCTAGAGGGATTTTTTCGCATTGGTATGATTTCTTTTTCATGAAAAAGTAGCTAAATGATGCCTAAACAAGCTCCCGAAAACCGCATCTCGATATCTGGTTCCTAACCTAAAATTTAGCCCAAAGAAAATTTTATACGCAAATCCTTTAAATTTTTATTTTTTAAACTAATTAATTCCTTTTATTATGTAAGTTGTGGCCCTAAAAAGGACCGATTTAAAAAAGAAACGTTTTTAGTGCCCCCGTAAATGCTCTAAATGCTGATCATCGCGCTCTATGCATTGCTGAAGCCTCTCATGAGTAGACAAACCTGCACCTTCAATTTCGGCTCTCGGTATGTTACGTAATGCATTAACGAATCCGGTTTTTCATATGTATCTGGTCGTAGGTTGAGTCTGAAAATCAAAACAAGTTAAGTCTGGTGATCGCGCAGGCCATGGAAACAGACTTCCTCTTCCAATCTACCACTGTTGAAATACTGCATTAATATGCTCTCGCACAATAATAGCATAATGTGCTGGGCAACCATTTAACTGCAAAAACAAGTTTTGACGTGTTTCCAGTGGAACATCTTCCAACAACAATGGTAATTTATTGGCCAAAAAGTCAAGAAAGATATTGCCACTTAGGGATTGCTAAAAAAAATAATTCTGCCTCCCAGTATGCCACACCACACATTTAAACTCCAACGTCCTTGGTGCTGAACTTCACGCAACCAATGCGGATTTTCTGCAGACCAATAATGCATATTGTGCAGATTTTAAAGATGGCTTCATCGGTCCAAAGAATTAGAAATAAAAATTCTCCATTATTGTGTGAGAGCATATTAATGCAGTATTACAACAGCGTTGGATTGGAAGAGGAAGTCTGTTTACATGGCCTGCGCGATCACCAGACTTAACTTGTCTTGAATTTTCAGACTCAACCTACGACCAGAGAGATACGAAAAATCGGATTCGTAATGCATTACGTAACATACCGAGAGCCGAAATTGAAGCTGCAGTTTTGTCTACCCATGAGAGGCTTCAGAATTTCGAGCATTTACGGGGACATTAAAAACCTTTCTTTTTTAATTCGGTCCTTTTTAGGACCACAATTTACATAATAAAAGGAATTAATTAGTTTAAAAAAATAAAAATTTAAGAGATTTCCGTATAAAATTTTCTTTGGCTTAAATTTTAGGTTAGGAACAAGATACCGAGATGCGGTTTTCGCGAGCTTGTTTAGGCATTATTTAGCTACTTTTTCATGAAAACGAAATCATACCAATGCATTTAATTTTTTTGAGAAAATTAACCATTTCTGTCGAAATGTCGAAAAAAGCACTCTAGCGGCGACATGTGAAACTAACAACACTTCAAATATTATAGCATTTGTAGCCCAAGAATAGCTCTTTTCAACTAGCCCAAGTTTGTTAAAATCGGCTCAACCGTTTCGAATATACAGGGTGTTTTTTTACTGAAACCTTTGAATACCCCCATTACTTTATTTTTAGAGATGCAGCAAAAATTGTCAAACAAAAAAGATTCAGATTATCCTCTACTTTAAAGATCATGTATTTTTTTGTTAGTTTAATTTAGCGAAATTCACAGAAACATCACTTTCTTAGATTCAAGATTGCAGTTACGCCCACTAGCGGCCATTTTAGAAACTTGAAAATATTTTCCAGGTTTTTCTCTTGCCCGTTTTAGTTATAACTTTTTATTCCGCAAGCCTCTATGATGGATAGTTTCCCAGATACAGTACCTCGCATTCTTATTTGGCCACCCTGTACATTTTTGACAGAAACTTGCATTACTTATAACTCTCTAAAAATATGCATATTAAACCAATCTTTTAGAAGTATGTCAACGTTTACCTACAATTGCGTTCTGAGATCAACAACAAAAACACCAATGAACCTTAAGGGTTTTTAGACAGGATTTATTTACACACAATTTAAGATTTTTGATCATTTCTATTAATTACCATCCTTTATAGAAAAAAATCATGTGGTACTCAAATGAATCTTACCTTTAGTACGTTTTTTTTTATTATAAATCACAACTAACACCATTCCTGCTGTTTAGACAACTGTCGCTTACTTTAAGCGACCCTAGAAACACAAAAATTATAAAAAATCAATTACATTAATTAAAAAATGGAGAAGCATAACCTGAGTTTGCACTTGCGTTGCCGAAAAGAATGAAAAATGGCCGCAAGCTAGTGGTACATGGTGAACTGAACTTAAATTCCCATGACCAGGAGAGTACTCGCTCATTGGCTGATATATCGTGAGCATTCGGAAAACGAAATAAGGAAATGGTAAAATTAACAGATTTACCGAAAAATTAGGATATTTAAGTAAAAAAACACTATTTTATTAAAATATCGTTAAATACATCGTATTTTATTTTATAATGTAAAAATACCTTAAAAAATATGTTTTTCTTTAGACAAGTTTAATGTAATTTTCACCCTATTTTTTACAGTGTAGATTCAACTGAAGTAGCAATATAAAAATGTACAAATATATGGGATATTTTATTTAAATGTAATGGATATTTTCAGTCATATTTATTTATATGCACCGTTTTAGAGAAAAATCAATTTAAATTTTTTCTGTTGCCTTCTTTTAGCGGCCCCACATTATTAAATGTGAAATTCCAGAGCCTACTTTAATTTCTACATTACTAGTAATAAATTTAGCAGCTAAAATAAGGCAACAGGAAAAATTAAAATCGATTTTTCTCTAAAACGCTTCATCTTGTTGCCTCGATATTTGAAAAAACTGACCTGAAGACGCCATCTTCAAAAAGGTCTAACTTTGAAACCAAAGCTCCAAAAAGCACATGTTTATAGGAGCTTTTCACTCTATTTTTGCATGTTCTAGATTCCATAAAAATCTGTAACACGTATTCATTAACACCCTGTAGAAAATTTTTAATCTGAAAAAATTCTTACCAATTTCTTTACCAGAAAACTAAAAATCCCTGTGCACCATAAAACATTCCTGTCTTTTAGTTCAAATGAACTTGCCTGCTCGTTCAGTAAAGTCGAATTCTTCAATTTTTCTCTTCTTCTCTACTTTTAGTATTGTACGGCACTGTGAACTTTGATTCTTATCCAGAGTAAAAAGTAAACAATATACAAAATCGATATTTGCAGGCGCTACAATTAAAATTTATGTCTCTATATCGCATCCACTCCGTCATAACGATAATACGCTCATATTCTCCAAATCCAGATCCGGTTTCTCCATCAGTCATTATATCAATTAAAAGAAGAAAACAGAATGTCGTTCAAATGAGCTCAAATATCCATCATTAGCGCTGTACGAGCCACGCCAAACGACCTTATTTACTCGATGCATTTTTTCTTCTTCTTTGAAGCAACTGAACGGCATACTGATTACCCTGCATCTGATCAGAGATGGATTAGCATAATACATTATTATTCCGCATGCTATCAAATAAAGCATGTCATTTACTCTCGAAAAGTTATGCTGCAAGGCTACGCTCCGGAGCGGAAAATGCGAGTAAAAATACTGACATTTCTATAAATAAATAACGTTAAAATTTAGAATTTTATCAAATTATGTGTAAAGATCGCGATGAGAGTCTTATAATAATATTTTACAAAATTAGCAACAATATATAATGTTTTATTGTTTCACTATAATTGAATGTCATTTTGAGGCGCAGCATTGCAGGAAAATTCATTTTTATTGAACAAAGAAATAGAGATGCTTATTAATTTGATTATTTGCTTTACTTGCAAATGGTTTTGTCATCCGTTTATTTCCTGAACCACTTTTAAAACAGAAATTCGGCATTTAAATTTCCTGCTACATTTACCAATAAAAAATTGGATGAAATGTCGATTGAGTGGTCAGTTAGCAGGATCTAATGCCACTAGACTTTTTTTATAGAACCAATTAAAGTTTTCAAACAAAACAATTAAAGAGTGGTAAATACAATCACACTTTCTACAGAATTTAGAACAGAAAATTGTGGATGCCTGCAGAAATATCACTCCTGAATTTATATATATATATATATATATATATATATATATATATATATATATATATATATATATATATAAGTGCATTCTTTTTGGTGTCCCAACCTTTTTTTTATTGATAAGAAAATGAGTGGTTTTACGGATACTCTGGATGCTGTAAATTTAAAGGTTCAAGTTGCTATCGTAAAATCACATTTTAAACCAGAGCCAAACCAATTTTAAATTTAAATAAAGCCTAATTTTCAATCGAAAAAGTTGGTTTATAAATTTTCAATTTTTTAACTTTATCAGTGCTCATTTTCTTCGTTGAAAACTCAACTTTACGAAAAAAATAGATTGTTCAGTAGGATTTTTTTTGCTTTAAAAAATTACAGCTTATTTAAAACACAAGAAAGAACATTTTCACAAAGATTCATAAAAAATATTAGTTTTGGGGGAGATAACAATTAAAAACGAAAAAAAAAACGGTTTTTAGCGATTTTCACGATAATTTTGAGGTTATGTTGAAAAATTATTAATACAAAAGTTTTAGATTTTTTAATTATCTAAAACTATTATATTAAACGTTTTTCGATAGGATGCATATTTCAGCCACAAATCGTAAAAAAACCAATATCCAACCCTCAAAAACATATATTTAGCTACCCCCTCCTGGAACTTTTTCTCAGTCGTCTTGATTTTTCTAAATTTACTTATAATTTACCCTAAATTTTGCTAAGAATGTTTTTCTATTATGATACAAAATTTGATAATGATTTATGAATTGTACTTTTGCATCATATTTTTTGATTACGCAGTAAGAAGTTTTTCGTTCTGTTTAAGTTGGTACAATTTATAATATCCGTTGTAAACCACTTCACCTTTTCTTTTTTACTTCCATCATCAGAAGCGAAAAACATATTTTAGTTCGATCAGAAGGCAATGGACCATGGTCCTTGTGCAGAACCATTCAGTGGAATTTTTATAAATTTTATTTAACGGTCCGTTGGTAAGAGCCACAAGTTGTATTTTATTTTTTATCTAAGTACCTATCCAAAAGTTGTACAAACGATAACAATCTCTATTAATTGTTCTTTGTAGACTTTCACAAACTGTTTCATATTTTGCAGGAAATTTATACAATTAAATTTTATGATAAAACAATAATGGGGTATTGGATTAATAAATAAATAAATACGAAAGTTTGTTGGATTTTTAATTACAAAACCGATTGCTAATCCAGTGCAGAAAGGTTGGAGTAAACATTTTCGAAATTGTTCTATTAAAAAATATGTATTTGGCCTTATTTGCAGTTTTGGGAATCCCCTAAATACATAACACAGAAAATCGTAAAATAAAATAATAAGAACAAAAGGAAACATCGACTGGTTTACAAAGGATATAATAAATCACGAGATAAAAAACAAAACCCAAAAAAAAACGAATTCATATTATCTCAAAGAAATCTTTATTTTTAACTGACATAAGTGCACTTTAATTATACAAAAACGGTGACAGCTGAAGGAAGTTAATGAGTCCCGAAAATAGTTCATCTTTGTAGAATGGATGTCGGGACATCCACTAATTATGGTAATTTAGATATTTGTTTAGGTTTCCTTTTGAATTTTCTTTAGAAAAATTTTTAAACTTCCTGCTAACAACGGGATATCACTCTTTAAATTAAATATGATGTCTCTATTGTTTAAATCTGGGTCTCTTGCAGCTATTTCAGCTGAGAATACGCCCTGAGTTGGTCTGAAGCTTTCTGGCATTTTATTTTTAATTTTTGTTTTATAGGTCACTTCATACATTGTTAGTTTGACTATTATTATTAAATTGTTTAGGATGTAGTCTATTCATAGCCTTACATAAATAGATGGAAAATTATTAAAGTATCTGTTTTTCTCTAGTATTTGGTGGTTCTAAATGTTGGCTTATATGGTTGGTAAAGATTTTTTTCTACAACTGCTATGAAAAGTAGGGAATTTTTCATAGCTTACTTAATTTCAAAACCATGTATTGGTCATACCGTGCGGGAATACTTTTCCTCACGGCACACCACACCACATACATTTATATGGAGAATCAACAAAAATCGACTAAAACTTTTAGTAGGCTGCTGTTCAGCTTTAAATAGTTGTCACAACTGTCAGATTATAGGAGTTTCTTAAATTCCTAAGGTAGTTTTCATTCGTGCTTTGATAAAAATCGCAATTTCCATTAAATATTATTGTAATAAGACATACCTATTTATAATAAATAATATGGGTAATGACAGTAGTGACGATTTTGATAATACTAGGTCAGAGATATTGGAAAGAGCCGCAAAAATAACGTTAGATTTGTTGCCGATAATTTCAAGAAAAAAGTTTGAATTGGCATACGAAAAATTTATGAAATGGAGAAGAAATACAAAAATAAAATTAAAAAAATTATTCAACTGTTATTTTAGTTTTGCTAACCATAAAAATAAATATTAAGTTACAAGTTACATTACTTGTATTCTTTAAATTTGTGCAGTTGTAGAAAAAGTATAGTATGCAACACGTGGGGAAAGTACTTTTCCCACTTGTTGCACAATATACTATTTTACATAGTGTTCAGAAGGATTTCCGTTTTTCCTCATTTTTTATTTTGTCTTGTAGTCTAGTTCCTAACATAGATCTTTCGATTTTCCTTTGTGTGATACGTAGTTTTTCCGCTGATGTTTTGGGTAGAATTAGAGTTTCCGTTATGGAAAATACATGTGTTGGAAACTTTCCTTTTTAGGCTCAGGTATGTCGTCTTTAAATATATGTTTAAGTTTCCCATATGCTGCCCATCATATTAAGGCGAATCGTCTTAATAATTCACACATTTGATTATCCCTCTTAATTCTTATTTCCTATCATAAATATACGTATTTATCTATTTATCTAAATAAATATAGTGTTACAATTTATTCAATTACAAAGTTTCTTAGTTGTAATGTTATTTAAACGAACTACCACACCGTCTGTTTCTCATCATTGTCTTACATTTAACTATCACATCCAATTATATAATTATTAGTAAAAGATGAAACTAACTATATAATTTCTCCCTTAGGGCTGGTAAAATATAAGGTAATGATTGCAAAATTAATTGAATAATTGCAATCAATAGTCCCCATTGCAAAAATCACTGTTATTTCTTACTAAACTGGAAGGTAGCCTCAAGGAATAATTTTAAATTTAAATATGACAGTTGTTTCCTCTTTTACTGATTTGAATACCAAATTGTAATGATGCCCTGACGGATCGAAGTAATAATTTCATTGATTTGTTACAGTTATCGAAGTCTTAATACTCTAATGAATACGTTATTGAAAAATAAAAACAAATAAACGTATATCGTTTCTATTAATAAATAGAGAATTGAGAATATATGCATGATAAGGATATAGAACTTGCTTACCTACAAACAAAATTTTAACTGCAAATATTTTAATTTAAAAAAAAGAAATCCCGGAAAATGATCTTAAGAAAAACTTGTTTTTCGTAAAGGAAACTTCCGTTTTTTATTACACTTTTGCAAAGGATCACCGTCGCTTCCGCGGAAATATCCTTGCGAGAAAAGAATTCCATTTAATTTTCATCTTAAAAATGGGAAAAGCAGATTTCGTATCCCCCAGCATATCTCCAGGACAGGATAATAACTTTGTCTTTGAGTACCCGCTGAACGCTGCATGAAATTTGAAGTAGTTTTCATTCTGCAATTTGCACAATTATGCAATTACACTGGGCAAGAGACTTTATTTATGGAGTAACGACACGACTCTGTTTCATTACCTCCATACCGATGATTTAGTAGATTGCTAGAATATTTTATGAAATTGAAGGTGCCTGCTGCAACAGCACAAGCAGCAATATAAACGTAATTAAGTTTAAACTAGGATTTTAGTACAATTTGAAGCCCACAATAATATACGGGGTACTTTTCTTAAGTACTTTGAGAAAATTTAACGATGATCATATTGTTAATTTGAAACGACATTTGGAACATTATTTGCTGTGTTATATTAGATTTTATTAGTAAATAAAGTAATAAATGATCAGTTGCTAAAAGACAAACCTCATAAACTGTCAAAGCACAGAAATCGTAAAATATCAAATCGGCGTTGCCAAGTATGTTACTTTAATAAATGTCTACCACATTTATGTTTGATTTTAGCGTGTTTAGTTCTTAAAGAAAAATAAAATAGTGTAACTGGAATACATAGCAACCAGATAATAAAACTAAAAACCTGCATGTAGTAATTTTAACTTGAAAAAACTTTGAATTTGATTGGTTTTAAAAGGTGTAAATAGCTAAAATTTTTCAATTCAAATGTATAGATAAACCCTCACCAAGAAAGATAAACAATTGTCATTCGTAATTTAAAAAGGCACTTTTCATTTGCTGAAACGAAAATCATTGTTTTTAAACAATATATCAGCATTTTTACTGTTAACGACTTGTCTGGTGGAGACATAAATTACATTTTCATATTTAAGCAAAGTTTTTATTTGGACAATGCTATGAATGTAATGAACATTTCAGAGTTTGATGCAACTGTTACCGAAGGTTCTTTGTTCCCTTAAATAAACATGCATTTTTTCAAAAGTCAATGGAAAATTCTTTTGTTTCTGGAAAATTGCGATTTGTGAATTCATTGTTTCTGTGACCGATGTATATTTAAAATGAACTGTTCAGTATTCTAGTTTTGATTATTTTACGGTTTTGTTCTCCGTATTTGTTGCTTTACAATGTTGTATACTATAACGTGTGCTTGGATTTTTTAACGCCGTATAATTTACTTTGTTTTTGTACAAAAATTAAATTCATACAAAGTATCATGTCATTCAGTTTAAAAGTAAAATATTTGTAGTAGAGTTGTAGTAGGCTTTTACTGATTAGTGCTTCATTTGATGAAAACTTTTTCTCTCAAATATTTTTTTAGTTCTGGAAATAAATAATAATCTGCAAGGGTTAAATCAATCAAATTAAACTCAAACGTTTACAGAGCAATCAGGAACTTATGGGGAAATACATCATCTTGCAAAAAAAGCACAGCTTTGGATATTTCCAGACTTTCTCTACAATTTTGTTCTAAAACTTCTAATATTAAAACTATTTGATCCTTTACACTGACAAATCGATGAAACAAGAACGATTAAATAAACCTAAAATGTTAATTTTTGTATTTGCGATGTTGCCATACCTACAGTTTCTGAGATATAACTTTTTATATTAAATGAAACACGAGATACATTTTTAAATTATCTAGAAAAGTTTTTATTGACACTTTGAATTGGTTTGTGATGAGTTATGACATTCAAAAATTATGATGAACATTTTTATAATTTTAATAGTGAATTCCAGTAATTTTATTTTAATTTAACTTCACGGGTGTTAAATAGTTTATAATAAAAATACTTGAAATTAAAATTTTAAACGAAAAATAACGTTTTCTGCAAACAGCATTAAATTTTAATTTGTTTTTCTATAAATTTTTCACATTTTCATCTCGACATGTACTCCAGCTTAAAAGTCTCGTCGATGATGCACTTATTCCAGCGATGCCTATTAAAATTTTCAGCATGAAATATTTCCCTTTGAAAGCTTAGCTTATATTTTATCATCACGGGTGGCCGCGACGGCGTGGCACCACCTCGCCTTTACCGTCCTATTTTACAGAAACGACTGCACTCATTTGCCAAAAAAAAAATTGGAGAAAAGCTAGGTGCACCCCTCATAGTATTCTCAGTAATAATATAACAAGAGAGTGAGAATAAATTGAAAATAATTTATCGAACTCGCGAGTTATATTTGACTAGATTATTTTTTGATTCACAAATTTTTACAATAAAAGATCAATAAAAACTATTGAAAAATTTAATTTAATTAACTATTACAATATAGGAAAATATCATTGAAACATTGTGAGTACATTAAAAGACTTAACAATTTAAATTAGTACAATGAAAAACGCAATTATTAAAAATATTTCGAGACTCACTCCTGGGCGCCGTTACTTAAGGGCAAGGGGCGCGGACGCCCCCCCCCCCTGGATTTTATATTTATCAGTCAAGACACCGCGTGAGACGTGATAAACTTAAATTTGCTGGAGTATCAGATTTCCTTTTCGCAATGTTTTTTAAACCACACTCGTAGTAAATATTGTTCAAAAGGATCTTCACTTCAATTTAATGCAATATTTTGATTTGAAAAAATATGCCACCCCCTGACATTTTTTGTAACGACGCCCATGGACTCACTATTTATTGAGTATTTGGAATTGCTTGTTATATTAACGGTTTCCTCCTGCGTATTTTCTCTAAGATTATTTATTATATTTGAATGATGTTCTTGGTTCAATTGTATTGTTTAATCGAACTTGCAGAATTATGACCAGTGACCTTGATTAGTTCTTGTTCTCTTACACCAGCTTTTGAAAGGTTACTTACTGCACTTGATCTGGCAGAATGGTTAATTATTTTTTTAGTAACTGTGTCTAAACCTACTTTTCCTGCTGATTCTTTCATCCATTTTGAAATCGAATTTATTCCCACAGAAACGTTTCTATACCAAGAACCATGAGTTTGCCAAGCTGGATTTGGTGTAAGAAACAAGCGTTCCGTTTTAATATTTTCTTCACGTTTGCCCATTAGTTTTTCAAAAAGAACTGGCAAATATGTGGGTTATTTATGTTTGGAGTCAACCATTTACTATTAGCGCACCTTTGTGCTCCACCCTGTGCAGTTTTTGTAAAGATGGGATTATATTCAATGCGGCCACTACTTAATCCCATTATGTCTGTTTCTTTTTTAAAATAATGAACTAAACATTTCGTAGCTTCACCTCCCCTCCAAGCTAGTTCATACGATGCAATGTGAAAAAACTTTCTTTGCAGTCCACAAGGTGTATCTTCGTCCCAATAGTTAAAAATGTTCAACGTTCTGTATTAGAAAGTGCCACAGAACTTTGTTTGTGCTTTTCAGGATGTTTTTGTAAAATTTTTCTTTTTGCATCTCTTGCATTTCGAGTATTTTTGAATTCTATATCATGGAAAGGATCAAAGGACCTGTTATACTTATTAAGGTAAAGTTTTTGAACTAATTTTGCCGTTTTATTCCACATTGTCTTTATTGCTGTTTCTTTATAATCATTTCCGTTCTTTCTTTTCATGTTATAAGCCCAATCTTTTAAAATCAATGCAAGAGTATCTGTTGTAGTAGATTAATCCAGAATATAATTTCTTTCCATGGTGAAGGCCTTAAATTGTCTCCATATCGACTGATTACTTATTAGAATGTTTTTCGAAGTAGTTTCTAAAATATTTTTTGTTATTTCTGCATCAGAAAAGGTACTAAACCGATGATTTTCACTCATTTTATATAACGCGTAAGCAAACAAAAGCTACAGTGATTATTATTTATTGGTTGAAACTTACCCTTGTGACAAATAACGAAGCATTTCATTGGTTTTAAGAAACGTCAAAAAATAATCAAGATAATAATAATAATAATAATAAATCGACTTTATTGACAAATGTACCTACATGTATTTGCCCTGAAAAGCTAAACCGAACCTTTTCAGTTTACGGAATGAAACAAAAACACAAAAAAAATAATAAGAGAAATTTTACAATGTCAATAATATCATCAGTAGTAGAGAAAAAAAACTGCATTATAGGAAAAACTGCGTTCAAACAGAGCTGTTGTGGTGTGGCATGTTAAGTATCTGTGAATGTCTGGTGTAAATTATTTCTGAAAACCAGTGTGTCAAAAAGATATGGAGGACTTTTAGTATTAAACAATCTATGCAAGAAAATGAGGAAATGGTGTTTATATACATTAGAAACTTATAGCCACTTCAACTATAGATGTATTGAGAAATACGATCATATTTCCTCAGATTGAATATGAATCTACAACAAGTATTTTCCACTCGTTGGAGTCGATATTGAGTGCACTTATCAAGACAATGTTACAATAATTTAGAAGCGATATTACTGTTTATTTTAGGATCAGTGGCAGATCCAGAGAGGAGCCCACGGGGTTTGTCCCCCTTCCAATGGTCTTAAATTATTATTTTTTTCAATAGCTCTGCAGCCCATGACACGAGCTCAAACTTCGCATTTACTTTTAACCCTTTCTATACTAACATGGGTCTCTAAAGAAGGGAAAGTATAAATAATCGCGAACAAAAAAAATGGTGCATTTAAGACGGCCCCCCAGAGACGAGACCCCCCAGAGCTTGTGAGGTTCAATCATCATGTATATTATTTCAGTGAATCTTCTTATTTTGTATATTTTTGTTTTCAACTCCAGTAATAATTCAAATAATTGTCAAAATAGTTATGACTCTGATGCATAACGAAATATAAATATATTGAAATCAATCCGGGTTTTTTCAGGCGAACATTCTTTGCTTTTTGAGTAAATGGAATCTCAACTCCATTCAGTTCCTTCGTTACTCTTCTTTTTCCAAAGTAAAATGTGATTTTGTGATGGTTTAGCGTTTCTTTCGATCTACAAATTTGCAATAATTAGGTCTTCTGCATATCCTTGGTAAAAAATATATTTACTTTGATGAGATCATTAGGATAAAGTAGCTCCTCCTGCTCTGGTTATGAGCTAGTATAAAATTTTTTTTACCTTAAATGATTATTTGGTCTTTCGCGAACACGTACTATAAAAATTATCTTTCTAAAACTTTGAGTAAAATTATTTTTCGAAGACCTTACATTTCTACGTTTTCAAAATGTGTTGGGTGGTAACGGGCAGGAGTTTTATGTATTAAAATCATATATATATATATATATATATATATATATATATTGTATATATTGCTTATAAATATTATTAAAAAAAATTCATTACAACTTAATTTTTTTTAACTTCTACAGTGCAGTTATCCAACACCTTTTCTCTTGTAGAGTAACGAGCATTCTTGCTGTTTCGCCAAGACCAAGAGGCTGTCGTTCCACTTCATATAGTGAATTTTCTATTCATATTCAATATCCTTTGTTTTAGCTATATATCTTATTCTAAAATAAGTTTTTACTCACTTGCTAATTTGAATAATGAATGCAGTCAAAAAACAGAACTATAAACGCAGCATGTATTAAATACAAAATATTTTCAGAGTTGTATGCATAATAATTGTAGCAGATTCTGTAATGAAATTTTAGGAGTTAAAGGGTAGATGTTAGAACTAAGCGATACATGGACGATCAGGAAATTCAGACCAAGACAGGTGGAAGATTATATTATACAATCTCTAATTTCCTGTCATGAAAACGCACGTGGACAAGAAAATATCAACAGACTTGGTAATTCTACGATAAAATTTATAGACTCGATAATGAACAATTTCTGCCCAAATTTGTATCTTTATAATGGGAAAATTAACGACATAATGCCGTTCAATTACACACTAGATAAAATCTTGCATAGATTCTTATCTTATTAGTGCAAACAAGGTTGAGAAACGGTTCGAGGCACGCAAAAATGTGTAAAAATGATCCCGCCATCACTAATTACAGATGTGAATGATTATATTCTAATTAAAGTTTAAGATCAATGGCGTAGTTAGAAAATACTGACGACATATTAAATTAGTATCCTCAATAATTCTTTAAAAGATTTTTAAAGCTGTCTCACCAATAGACTCCAAACTATACGAGATCTGTACTTGCCCCTATTTTATTTAAAACAGAATATTTAGTTAAAAATGGCTCCAGCAATATCTAGCCTGTTATTCATCACTATCCTGTCGGTGATAATAGAGCTTCCATATCAGGGAATGGTTCCTTATACAGATCTGGCAAAATTTTAACGGAACATAGGATTTTCAATGTATTTTGGACAAGAGCTCACGTAGAAGTCGACCACCACAATATATAAGAAATCTGTGCGACGACGGTATTAACTATTCAATTGAACCACTCTACATTGTTGTACTCTCAGCTAGCAGAGCGCGTGTCTGCGTTAGCTTACTAGCATTGACCAGCCGCAGTATGAAAATGTTAGGAAAGGAGGTGTGAAAGTGAGACTTTCAGGAACAGATTTTGCGACGTCGAAGGTCCATTGTTTGCGAGAAATTATTTGGTGCAATAAATGTAACAAATAATTTCTCTTCTGAATATAAATAGTGCGGTTCCTTCTTGCCATAACAGCTTTGAAAATAAAATATTACGATTTAAAAAACATAAGGTAAAAATAAACTAAAATATGACTAAAAAAACGACTACTGTACTACTGCAATAAACTGTAATCAAATAAACCACCTTTTTGTGCCCAACAATAGGCAAATCTGTGTTCCGTTAAAATTTTGCCAGATCTGTATATCTATCGAGCTCGAATGGGCATTCGTATAGGGTACGAGGGATAAGGCATATTGACGACATATAAAAAAAGTACCACAAGGCACCTGCTGCCGTTTTAATAAGAAATTTCGTTGACTTGTTAGTTGTAGTACTGATTTCTACTATTTTTGGATTTTCATATAATTTCTAATAAATTTTACTCCGTCAATGAGTTAGTTGTTGAACTTGTTTATAATAATAAGTTTAGTTGCAAACCTTCGTGCATATATGCATCCATAAAAATTCTTTCATGTAGATATAACTAGATCTCGGCCTCTATAATAGCTGTAATTATCAGGGTTTCTTCTTCCTGAGGTAGGTAAAAAAATTAGGAGACTGTTTTTGCCGATTCTGTAAAATGATCATCTAATCTATTAATATAATTAGTACGTTTATACCTTTTTTTTGTATTTACGAGATTGATAATTCTTTGAAGTTGAATGTATTGCATGAATGAGTTCGTTAGCTTCAAGGTCGTATCTAGGAGAGGTTATTAGGGTTGATCACTCCCTAATTTTTTCAAGATAAGAATAAACATGTAATTTTATTTCCCTTTAGTATTAAAAATAAGCTTAAAACCAAATTCCTACTATGGATAATCTACTTATTTAAATAGTGAATTTTTTGAGGATACTGCCAATTTTTTGCAATAATAATGTAAATCCTATAATAAAAAATAATTTAACAAAAATATAAATAACTCCATAATTAATAGATTTAGGCATAGTAGACCTTTATAATTTTTAAAAGGTAATGGAATTTGCTTCATAATAGGATTGTAAAATACAGGGTGTCCTATTTAAAATAAGAACGATATTGTCGTTTGAACATGTCATTAGAGAATTGTCCCATTTTGGACGCCCTGTATAATTTTAAACAACTCGAAATACATTATTGCTTTCAATTATTAGTCTAATTTTTTTCAGTTAAAATTGGATTTGGCTGATTCCATAGGTCTCCAAGTTATTGGTTTTCTTGTAAGTGCTTCCATTTTTAGAAATATCAAAATATCTCGAAAAGTAAAAAGCCTAGGTATAGGGAATACTTAAGAAAGTGTATCTTATTTTTAACGTATAATCTTTAAATGCAACAAAATATAGGGTCTTCAATAAGAAATAATATAACTTTGATACGCCGCACTTTTTTGGGACAACCTGTATAATTCAAAATAATTTTAAAATGTAGCCTTTATCAACCCACATATCCATGAATAAACCAAAATTTACAAAATATTAACCGTTTAGCCACAATGGACCGACTCACCCTGTATATAAACATAACCACATTTCTATTTTTTATATACTGTCAGTTTCGTTTTTGTAGATATTTGTTTTTATTATATTTTTGAGGATTACACACACATTTCAATATTTGGACATTTATTTAAACACAAATACTTCAATAATTTTGGCCCCATTGACATTTCTGTTTGATAAGGTTTAAAAAATATATAGAAATATAACGATATTGATACAATTTTCAACATTTCAACATGTACTTACTGTTAAAATAAATATACAAACATTTTAATAATACACCTTTCGCCATTTCTAAAAAAAACTACTCCATAACAATAGAAGTTTACTCATTCATGTCCCCGCTCCATTCATATTTATCCATCCCGTACGCACATAGTAAAAACAATAGTATTTTAGGTAGGAATGTCATTCATAATCTGTCCACGTGTTCCAAATTGATTCATAAAAAAAATTCCAGCTAACATTACATATTTTCACATTTCTTCTTTTTCTGTCATTGTGGCCTAAACCTGTTAGTTTTTTCAGCGAATAATCATGGTACTGTAAATTGTAGAAAATTTAAATACCCTTAATATTTTAACTAATTAGCTTGATATACTGTTATAAATAACATTTTATTCATTTATTAAGCAATCACTCTTAATACGCCATCTCCCAAAGTGTACCTAAAAATTTGTTGGTATCACTGTTACAAGAAATAAACCAAAAGAACTGTCACTTATTCAAAATAAAAGTGTTTTAATAATTTAGCAACCAAAATTCACTTAAAATATAGATAATAAAGTTATTTAGTTTGTTTTAAGAATATTCACACTAAAGATGTACTTAGTTGGTCCAAAACAGCAAGGTAATTATTATTTCTTTTAATAGAAAGTTTTAGAAACTCCTAATAATTTAATACAGCAAAAAAATGTATTTGTAAACAACAACCTTAAATTAAATAAGCAAGATTGGAAGTATTCCCCATTTTAAATTTCCACATACTTTTATTTCATTGTTATTCAAACAATCTTAGTCCATAAAACATAGTACTCCCTTGGTAGATTATAGTGGAGATTTGCGAATCATCATTTTGAATTTAAAATTCATCTTTGCAAAGACCAATCGTTAATTTTAGAGAAACTGACGTTGTCGCAAATAGAACGGCTCTTGAGGGGATGTTAAATGCAATCTTGCAGAAAGCATATTCTTATGTAAAAGATGGATGACACAAACAGAGTGTGTATCCGATGCCCGAGTCTCCAGCTCTCTTCTTTCGGTGCAGGGGGCAAAAGTAGCTTAAAAACCGGACAAAAATTAAAACTTCTCCACTTTTATTTTACCTAATTAGTCTGTTAACACTTGCAAAGAAAGTGCAATAAATTTGGCTTTATTATACTAACACAAAAAATAGAAAATACCGTTTTGTCATCTTTGCTAAAAAACTTCAAATTCAATAAATTATTTTATATTAAAATCACCAACAAAATATCGTTTGCGTGATGTTTTTGTAGATGTGGCAAAAGCATTAGACACTGTTGCTTCTATAGGGACTTAAATATAAATAGGGTTAAGGAAATATTCATCAGAATAAACGATTCAGACAACGAGCACAATTCTGGCCATTTTATTGTGCTTCTGATCCACGATCATGAGTACTTTAGCTCCGATGGGACTTAACAAATGGTGTTTACATGGCAGACTTCTCAGAATTATAATAAATTGATTTCATATGCATGCAGTGCCACATCTTGCAGGCTTGTAATTAATGATTTTAATGTTTATGATGTGCACATTTTTTTCGATATTGAAGGTTATATATGACATATAATGTTCTCATAAAAAATAAGACAGGAAATTTGTAGATGTGGTGCCATCTATGATTAGAAGAGAGTATTGACAATTACTAAAAGCAAAAAATTCCCGGTGTATTGGGGTTGCATACACAATTTGCATTGTGTGTTGCAAAGGAAATTTGTATTTGAATATAATTTGACCTCTAGAAAGTGGCATAATTTTCTTCTAAAAAAAATATGCATATTGCATATTGAATCTTTTTTAGAGATAAACACTTTGACAATAATAATATCTGAACACAGGGAAAACTTCTAATCTTTTATTATATGGCTTTTTTTATCCAATAGATTGTTATAATTGTAAATACATCAGTAATATATTCCTCATAACCTGTAAATAAATATTTACTTCTAAAACAAATTGAAGAAAAAAAAATTCAAAACTTGAAAACTTCAAAAGTCAAGACACCGTTAGCCGATTCATCAAGCGACCATTCCCCTCTACCCTTGAACAAAGTTCTGTCGACAATATTATCATAAAACGAACGGGAATGAGGATCTCGTTCAAGTTGGAGATCCAAAGAGACCAACACGAGCAAAGTTAAATAGGTCACGGAAAAAATCAATACCTCGTTGAAGGAAAAAAAAAGCAAAAAGAGGGAAACAAACAGCCAACGGAACAGAGAGAACAGGGACCACTGCGATGCACTTCGATTCTGTGCGAGAAAACCAGTGGCAGTCCTGTGGAAACTAAATATCAATCTAAAAATTTTTAATTGCAACAATTTTCTATCTTGTTAATTTAAACGTTACAATATATATGATGCACTGAGATAACTGTCCTTTATTATTAGTGATTCAGACCCTTCTGTGTAGCTTCTTTGTTTTTCCTTATCAGCATTAGACGTACGTGTGCTGTTTTTTTTGTTTAGTGAGTTTGACGATGGTCCTTTGATGATCTCTTTGCCTTTTATGTCATTTATTTTACCACTTTTTCCAAGTTTTTTAGCATCCATTGATATATGAATTTAAAATTATCAAACCTACTGTCTCCTCCCATTTTTGATACATTATATACATATATCGGCGGCTTGCACCGCATCTGTATCAAAAACAACTGCTCCTGGCACGTCCAGACTACCAAGCTCATAATGGAATAGTTTGCGTTAAAGCAAGAATTCCGAGCGAGGAAAGAGCAACGCCATCTTCACTTAAATAACAAAATCAAAGTTGCAAACATTCGGCAACCCGCTATACATGTTTATAAAAAAACAGAGCAGTGTCTAGAGCAGTCTAAAGATCTCCAATTTAGAACCTGTGGAACTGACAGATCCACTCTTCCAATCCTTCAAGTCCAAATCAATAAAATACATTCCCTATAGAGCAGCTACACTTTCGAGAAAATAAAAAAGCCATAATCCATATTTTGAGAAGCTCGTCTTGCACTCCACTGGAGAGAACCCAACAAAGATGGTCTTATTCGTGTTGGAATGTTTATTGGAGTGTTTCTTTTGTTTGTAATAGTAGCAATAAAGGCATCAAAACAGTTCATTCATCGGCAGCTGTAAGGCAAATAGATAACTAAAACATGGAGTTGTGAAACTCGAAACCCGTAAAAGAGCAATACGATACTACACAGTTTGAGAACGACTGTAGGACGGGGATTCGTACAGCGCAACGGTTTGACCAGTAGTGGTACCTCGTGATATTTTACTAGGGGACTTAAAAAGAAAATAACTAGGTACTATTTGAAGAATACACGTCCATCGGAAATATTTAAAAATCTACGTTTGACGCCTCTTTAAAAAAAAATTTCCGATCAATAAATATGTTTATCAAAATTCAGATCTTCATCTGATATGGCTAATTGGATATTTTTTTCAAGGTACAATAAAAAACAAAAATACCTTTCTAACTTTTGATTACTTAATTGGTGATTGATTTTCAAACTACAAACATGAATTTCCACTTGACTAACGTATAGGGTTCTATATTACAGTGTTGTTTCCAAGGTGTCAGTTGGAAACAGTAACAAAGCCTGGAATATTAGGGCTAATGACCACAATAATCGATTTCAAAGACGGAAAAGCTATCAATCAAGCACTTTTTTGCTTTTTAGCTTTAATGTCCTCAAATTTAACTTTAAACTTCAAATACTATTAAACGAGCAAGGTTTGTATGTATGTATGTGTGTCCGGAGAATCTCAAAATCCACTCGTCAGAATTCAATGAAACTGTCTGAAAATTCGATCTTTCGAGATATTTACAAGACTATTTCACCCGTCTTCGAATTTTCACAAAATCTGACCAATCACAAACCAAAGACAGCTGGTATTATCGCGATAATACCAGCTGTCTCTCAATCCTGATTGGTCTATCAGCGTGGTATTTTCACGGCGTAACCATGGATACGAATTGCAAAACAAAATTTGACATTTTGAAAAAAAATAATTACAGCTACAGACGTCAAAATGAGACCTTTTACTTTGTTGCTTGAAGAAAACACCACTCGTCCTGCGGACTCGTGGTGTTTTTAAGCAACTCAGTTTCATTATGAAATGAATCGACAGACTTATCGAGAAAATTCAATTACTTGTGGTATTACTATTGAAAAGTTAAGCTTTTAGCTTATTTCCTAGCAACGGCAGACAACACTATAGTAAATTTTTTATTATATATTGTGTCATGTCATTTTGAAAAGGACTTTCATTCAAGAAAGACAAAACGTCAATAGCCCACTTTTTCTTTAAAATAAGTGGTTTTATTTCCATTAGAAGAGAAACTGATAAATATTAGTTTAATTTGTCAGTTTTGGCATTGTCAAAAGTAGTTAATTGTCAATCATCGATCATCGATGGAAATCACATCATATTTTTGTGCGAGGGGTGTTCCAAAGCAACGTTCAGTAACGTAGTCGCGATACATAATGTTGGTCTAACAGTGGCAGGCGAAAACGTTGGTGGAGTGATGATGGGAAATCGTCATAAGAAAATAACCTATTTTTGCAAATATCAACGTCAAAGTTTGACTTTATTTAATATCGCCATATTAACCTACAAATTTTGACAACTACTGACACGCACATCTCTGGGTAAACGTTAAGAATATGGGGCCGGCTGGGATTTTCATGAAATTTTTACAGATGCTATAAAACATGATAAAATCAATATAGCAATAGAAATTTTTGCGCGGAAAAATATTTTTCGCATTTAAAAAAATATATATATATTGGGATACTCACTCCCAAGACAAACAAATTCAGTGCGTTGAAACGATTATTTAACATATTTTTCCAATACAAACGCATAGGTCCATAACTTTTCTACAAGTGCCCAAGTAGCAATTTATAACCATAATAAGCCTGAAAAGTATTAAAAAAGGAAAAAATGACAGACCTAAATAATTTGCTTGTCAAGTGACATCCATCTCATAAATTCAAAGTTGAAAATACAACGTTGCCAATTCAATTTCAGAAATCATGGATTTAGGTAAATATTTAATGGAAAGTTGAGTAACACTGTTAAAATGGACACTTGTCAAAATGTGCTAAAAATATGTGTAGTAATTTTTGGTTTTAGTCGATTTTTAATGCAGAAGAGAAATTCATTGTGTTCCAAAATTTTATTTATGAGGATGTGACAATTTAGTGTTTTGTTGCAAAATTTTAATAATTTTCTCCACAGATGCCTATTCCAGAGCTTCCTTTTTACTTACATAATATATTATTTTTCTCTAAAATAAAAACTAATAATAGTAACCGATAAGTTTCTCTTTAAAACCAGACTATTTTGATGATTTCATTATAGCCATATGAACCTTGAATCGTCCATTGACCGTCTGAAAAACAAGTGTATAATATAATTTTCACGAGATGTATTTATTAATAGATACATTCTGGTGATATTAAAATAGTGCATGAAAACGAACACAAAGAGTGTTACTTAAAAATTTTGTTGAGGTGGGTCACTTGAATTATGACGTTATGAACATAAGATTTGTTTTTTTATTTATTCATTTAATCTTTTTGTTTTTTTACCATGAGGTGAAAGGCGAATGTGGTTAAATTTATTTTAGACATTTATATATTTTTCTATTATTGCCCCCCCAAAAAAGTCCGGCAATGAGAGAATATTTCTCATATCTGCGTAAACCAAATTTTAATTTTTTGAATTTTTTTTCTAGATTCTAGGTCCATTTATATCCTAAAAAAACTCTTCTTTTCCTTCAAAAATGGCCCAAACATTTTTATTCGGTAATTTTGACATTGCCAATCGTTTTTTATACAAAATTCATTCTATGTAAACCAAATTTTAATTTTTTTGAATTTTTTTTGTAGATTCTAGGTGCATTTATATCAACGAACCCACAATATTAAACTTTTATATATATAACCCTAACAGCCAACGACGTTGCCCCCCCCCAAATCTCTGTCCTTACCGTTGGGTACGGGGGGTCCGGGAAATTTTTGGTGAGTTTTAAGCCTCGCAAGTGACGGGAGGGGGTATCTGGAAACCAAAATTGTTAAATTCATTACTTTTTACATCTTACAGCCGTTTTTCCGGGACATTGATAAAACTGGGCGGGACACCGGGACAAGAGTAAAATACCGGGAAGTATGGCAAGCCTAGCTATAATGGAACTTTTAGTTTTGTTTGTATTTAATTTCCTATTTATTTTCAAACATTTATGATCTAAATTCACTTGATTCTTTATTTATTTGTTTTCACAATGTGTGAATTTTATATATTTCGTTTATTCAGTGTCTCCGATGCAGGCCCGTAGAGAGAAAAATCGGGCCCTGGGGTAAAAATTACGAGCCCCTATAGAATTTTTAAAATTAGTAGCCCATCAAATTACAAAAGTGAAGCATAGTGCGAACAGGGATTTTTCGTACGGGCCCGGGTCCCATCGAGAACTGCGGGCCCGGGGGGAATCCCCCCGTTACCCCCCCCCCCCCCCCCTTCTCGTTAGGCCTGCTCCGGCTACACATACAATAAATGTAAATAGAATGTGAATAAATGGGAGTATAAACGATTGTGTATTACTGGCTGCATATACGGACAAAGTAGCAAGGTCACTGTTTCGTGTTAGTTCTCAAATTTGTAGGTAGATGTCACCGATGTGTTCACAATTATTCATTTGTAACTGAAGGTTAGGTATACTGAGGGAAAACGATTTGTAGTTATCGCTTCTCGGCCTCTGGCTAAGATCAAAGTGTAGTATCTGTTCTTATCAGCTTAATATCTGATACGCTCCGCATGCGGAGCCAGTATATTAAACTGATTTTTGGAAATTGATGGAGGGTTAGGGGCTTGCTCCACCTCCGTCGCGGGTTGGCCTGGCATTGCAGTACCGCCAGGATCGGCCCATTTTAAATAAATTAAACAAAAACATATAGTTTAAAATTTACTAATCAATTTATTCTGGATGATGCATATGTATGCTTGCCATACGTCCCGGTAGTTTGCTTTTGTCCCGGTGCCCCCCCCCCCGACCGGTTTTATCAATGTCCTGGAAAACAATTTAGGGTTCCAGATTCCCCCCTCCCGTCACTTTGGTGGCACAAAATGTCTGCCCCCCCGCTTTACTATGAGGTTATCTAAACCCCCGGTAAGACCATCCCATATTAATGTGTCCCATAAGAAACCTTATTTAAAAATTGTGGAATTTTATATTTCGGCTACTTACAGATAATATTGAAAAATTACGATTTTTATTTCATACATATATCCATCTCACTTCCGCTTGAACTCTCGTTATCAAATATTGGAGGTAAATAAAACACAATTTAAATTTTCTTTTGCCATTGTTCATATAAATAGGTTCAACATCATCTATATAATATTACAATTACAATAAAGGAAGGACTACGTATTATAACAAGGATTTATCATTAGTTATATTTTAGTATAAATGAAAAAATATATTTAAAAAAAATTGTAGCTTCTGAAAGTATGTTTCTCTAAAAAATATTACACTTATTTGAACTAACTTCTAACGCTTATAACATTAGGAAATATATAACTCAGATTAAAATATAACTAATGATATAATAGATCATTTTTAAGGTATCTATTACGCAAAACGCTATATAACTGCTAAAAATAAAGTGCGACCACTATTTCACCTACGAATTTTATCTAGTCTTTATAAAATAATAAGTCTTGAAAACAGAACCGATCAGCCAAAATAAATTAATTATCATCTAAGAGGTACTTCATAAATATCTTAGGTAAGAACTTTTTATTTTTGTTCAGCGCTGGAATTAATTAATTTTATAGTGTGTTTAAAATTAGTTTGTTCCATCTGAAAATATCTGAAAAGTGTATTTATTATTAGTACTAATTATTCAAGGTACCAATTTTGGTAACTTTTCAGTGAAAATCGAGGTTGGAATTGCCATCAAAAATAGTAATGAAAATTGTAGCAAATAATTCTCTACATAACGGTTTTTTTTATATTTTTAAAAGTTTTGGTATAAATGATTTCACCGTTCTTGGCGTCTACGTCATCAATGGCATCTAAAATAAGGGAGCATCCGTCTAATTTCAAATGTATCTGTCGTAATTTATATGATTGTATCTTATTTCAATTGCAAGAACTTCACCTGATCAAGAAATTTTTTTTAAAACAAGGGAAAAATAAAAACATTATACTCATTCAAAAGTTTTGACAATGTAAAGAATCACATTGATTGATACTAAATCTGTCCTATTTTATATTAGAAAAAAAGTCCCTCTAAAATCACAAGGACTTCCAGGATAGTGCTGAGGTTCTTAAAATGTCACAGTTCACTATAAACAACTGAAAATTGGATTCGCTTACTTTTGGCCACGTACAATGCTCCACAAAAATAAAGAATTATTGATTCACACAGATATTAATTTGTAGGAACCACCAGGCTGATGAATAAGGTGAAAAATTATCAAAAATCTACCGCTCACACCAAAAATAACCGCGGGTCAGTAAGGGAACTTTACAGGATAACATTCGAACATCAAAATAACACAACAGAAGTTTCCACAAAAATCTGGCTTAGTCGGATTCTTTTTTAAGTCAAAAACTAATTTTCTCAATTAATAACAATTAAAATTTATTTGAAATTTGAACACACAAGTTATTCATAGCTCCGGAGAAGCTACAACTTTCTAATCCTTATAAAAAATAACTTAATTTAGATATTTTCAAATTATTAATTTTTCGACGAAACAGATTAACTTTATAGCACATATAACTTTAATTTAATTTTATTTTAAACTATTATCCACTATAGAAATGGTATTCAGTTCCTACCAGACTGTACATAACTAAATAGCTTATTATTTACTATTCTATTTATACTATTAACGTTTTTTCAGTCCAATTTTTACTCAACTGGCCTGAGAAGTAGGGAGAGTTAAAAAAAATAAAACACCCTTTTTGCGTGTCCCGAGAACATCAAAATAAAGGTGACTTTCTCTTAATCTCATTGTCGTTGTTAATTTGATGGCGTTAAATTGGCGAAAATCATGAGTTCGTCGAGGCATCCACGTTCATTTTAAGAAATAACTTTAGAGGAACCCAGTATTGTATTTAAAAAGTTTTGGACCAGTATTTTTTTATATATTATAAGAAATTTTTTACATCTGATTTGTATATTCTGAAATCTACTAAGGGCAAATGATTTTTTGTGGCGAAATTCTAAAATTTTATAAAGAAAATATTTTTATTAAGTATCTTACCAATAAATATTAGTGAGCTGTAAGAACGCCATCTGATTATACGTGATTCTCGCCAATTCATTATTTCAGAAATATAGTTATATGTATCTAGCTATGTACATATTTATTTATACAGGGTGTTTTAGATAAAATAGAAGGAAATTACATGTTTTTCTCTATGAATTTTTTAAATGAAAAAAAAAAAACATCTGGTGCGTTATAAAATATTCTAAAAGTTGAAAATAGAAAATATATTGGAATAATTGGAATTTTGCACAAAAAAAAAGTATCGATGGGACACCCTGTATATTTAAAAAAGTAATAATAAAATTGGCACCACTAAATCACCGGTTGTAAAGTAAGATTTACGTGATTTCAAAATTAGACATCTCTGGTTTATACATTTTATATTATTTACTAGTAAAGAAGTTTGTATTTATTACTTTAGTTTGTATAATAAAAAAAGACAAAAATGGATGTTTTTGCATGAAAAAAAGTTACAATATTTTTGAACTTGCTAATAGCCAATAAAAAAACGTATTTCAACAGATTACATTCCTAATCTAGACATAAATACAAGAAAAAACATTAAAGCTATTTAAAAAACATAAACACAAATAGAAAATATTTCAAATAACGTAATATATACATTTTTAATTACATCCACAAAAATAAGATTTTTCGATCAAAAATAAATTAATTATATATAATGGTCTCACAACAAGGCAAGAAAAAAAGTAAAATTATTATGGCGATAGTTTTGAAAAACGTACCCAGATATCACAAATGATTAAATTAAATTAGACTATCAACACATACTTTTATAAAAAACCATAGAATAAACATTTCTCAAGTATTTTAAATATATATCTAATTTTTATTAATTGTGGTTTAATTTAGATTCACAAAAATTTGTGAAAAACCATATTTATGGTAGAAATAACCGTTATATTGAGCGTAAAGCTCTTATTTATATTTTTGTATTTAAACCTTGCGTTTAATATATTTCTTAAGGGATTAAATTTAAAACCGGGGTTCCCAGTTTAAATCCCGGGGAGGTATGGTCCTTTTTTATCTGATTTAAGTCATTTTATAATTAATTCTAACTTAAGATGGCTATAGGACATATTTTATAAATTTAGATCACCAGTGATTCTTGTCTTCTTGTTTTTATTTTATTTTTTATTAATTATGGTTTAAATTAGACCATAAACAAGTGCAACATTTGTGAAAAACCATACTTAGGATAAAAACCTTTATATTAATTCTGAAGATCTTAAGAATAGTACGATTTTCATTTTTTTATTAATTATGATTAAAATTTGATCATAGGAAGTGCAACATTTGTGAAAAATCAAATTTTAATATAGAAGAAACCTTTGTACCATAGGTACAGTTCTCAATTATTTTTTATTGTTTTTATAAAGATGTGCAACATTTGTTAAAAACCACATTTAGGGTAAAACAAACCGTTGAATCAAGTGTAAAACTACTGTGCAAATACACAGTACACCTTTTATTTTTTATTAATTATGATTAAAATTAAACAATAATTAAGTACCACACTTGTTTTCACAACCCCCATCTAGCGTAGAACAAAGCTTTTGGAACATTTATATAAATATTACCACGAAAGTTTTAACGCTCTGTTTACGGGGGGTGTATCATAGAGTTGTTTTTAATTAACAAATTATATAATAAAAATTATTTAAAAAATAATTAGTCAGCCTTACAAATAATAATAATAAACTAAATATTTTAGGTTTTATGTACTATTTTAATATTATAAAAATAAAATATTGGCACATCATGTATGTATACCCAGTGTGTGTCAAAAGTTTGAATTTTTTGTGAAATTAATTATAAGGTATACATGGTTATAGACCAGTTTGTACACACTGTATTCCTACAGTGAACTAGTTTTATTTCTTTGTATATTCGGGATTTATTTTAATATATTTTCTATAATATAAAAAAACTTTTTTTATTTTTCCTTTTTCAGATTAAAAGTCAAAAAATATCTACATCAAGAATCATCATCACAATGTAGAAAATAAATATGGAAGAACACATTATTATACCATTTATAAAAATAGATTAAATTATTATTTACTATGTTATATATTCTGAATTCTATTTCGCATTATATATGTTTTTCGGTAGTTCATAGTGGTTTGTTCTTTTATGTTTTGTTCTTACTACCAGAAATATTCCTATTTAATTTGTGCTATCTGGGTCTATGCGTACTATACCTTATTTAAGGCCAGTTACCGATAAACAAACAAGTGGATTAAACACGAAAAGTACTGGATTACACAAGTGGCATTAATATTAAAGAAACTGGCCTCAAATGTAGTAATGTGTGATAAAAACAGTGAAAATTAATCAATGTAATACCTAGAATATAAAGTTGACAGTAAAAGCTAAAGACAATCACAGTATAAAAAATAAAAATATCACAATCACGAGAATTACAACTAAAATTATAATGACGGTCCACTGTCTACTATCTGAAAGAAAACAAAAACCTCATAATGTTAAGAGTTTTTTACTTAAGAATTATGAATTTTTAACAGCAACAGCGAATTTATTTTATTTGATAGTAACAAGAGAAAGAGAGACTAAAGTCAACTTTTATTATTCTCTGAAAAATGTCTAAAATATAAAAGAATATAAAATTATTAAGTGGCTGGAAGTTGCACTAACAACACAAATTTGGTTTTAATTATTTTGAAAAATTATACATATTTTTTATTTTAATATATATATATATTTCTTACCATTAGAAAGTCGTAAAACTTTGGCAACCTTTTTCATTGTAGAATCCAATTTTGAATCAGTATTTTCTAATTCTGTTCCAAATTCATCCAACATCCTAACAAGACAAAAAAATGCGAATTACTAATAAATGTACAACCCTATTTTTCACCTTTTAATTTATTTTGAATAATTGATTGTTTTACTTACCCAGCTTGTTCATCCAATTCAACCCCTATATGTCTGGAAACTGTTTTCAAAGATCCTAACGAATCGCTGATGGCTTCCAAGTGTTCCTCTTGTTGTCTAGTTAAATATTGTTGTTGACTAAGGGTCTCATTAAGAAACTGTCGGTGGGGGCTATCCAAATCATTTTCAAGTTTGGAGTATTTAGTTGTAGAATGTGAATTAGCAACCCTCACTGGACTGTTGTCAAGCAGTGGCTAACAACAATATAAAATTAATACTAATTTTGGATTTTTTGAATGTTAACCCTCCATCACATTTCGACTAATTTAGTTTACTTTCTTTCCCCTTATGTGAGTTATACTAATAAAAATTTCGTGTTTATAATTTTTTGTTTATTCTCGATTTATTTTACTATTTAAAATTTACCTGTCTTGAGGTGCGATCTTTATCACGTGCTCTATTCATATTTATTCTTTCTTTCATTAACTAAAATAAGGAATAGAGTTAAGATTAAATTTGTCAAAAGTTTATTTTAATTTTTACCTTGACTTCGTTTTTTGTAGAGTCAATGAAGTGCTTTCTAGTAGTTAATTCCTTGTTGTCTATTTTAAATTTAGATGGATTTTTTTCAACAATATTTAAGCTTTATTAAGGAAAATAAATGTTTCAAAATTAATCAGTAATTCTATTTTTTATGTAACACTCTGAACAAATTAATCTAAACGATTGTGTTATCTACTTTAGTCAGGGTTTCTTAGATTAAAATGAAAATAATATTATGTACTATTTTTACAATAAATTTTGGTCAAAAAAGGATATCAATTGTGTCCTCCAAATCTTCTAAATCCCACTCTATACTACGTAAAGAGTTTTTTAGTTCTGTATTGGTCCATTCAATTTCATCCTTAGTTATGCAAACACTATCCTCTTGTAGTTCACTCCATCTAAGGTACAATCCTCTTGTTTTGTTTAACGCTTTGAAGACTTCACTTTAAATCAAAATAAAAAAGATGAAATAAATTACTAATGATCAATAAGCTTTCTAGCTAATGAAGCATCAAAAACAAAGCATAAACAATAATTTACCTAGAAAATTCTCATGCATGTTGCTTTTTCAAAACAATATGTGGCAATGTACTTTATTTAAAAAAACATTTATGTTTGGTCATGCAAATGTTCATCCTGCTTACTCTTTAACAACAAAAAAAGGATCCTCCAACGTCATGACAAATCAATAAAAAAAGTAGAAAAGCAAGCACGTCACTTGCAGTTAAACTGGAAGATGTAAAAGCATATGGAAAATTTGAAATCTTTCAACTTCTGCCAGGCTTTTAAATCATTTATAGATAATATTAAATAAACAAGATGAAAAGATACATTTTTGACACTTCTCTAACAACTTTTGACACTTACTTGACATTTAAATGACAAATGACAGATTTTCTAGTGCAACCAACACATATGAGTGATAATTAAATTTCCTAATTTGATCGTTGTTAATAAAAATTTGAAGCCCTAAAATTTAATTTCTTGATTCTATAAAATGTTTAAATTTATTTAAATATAATTTAACTATATCTAGAGACGACTAAGATATAATATTCATTATCTATTTAGCATTCAATATTGATATTTTTTAATTTCCCCGCTTAAAAGTGTATCCGGCAGAATGGCAACATAAAAACGACTATTCCTATCACATGAAACGAAACAGACTACAAAGTATTGCAACTAAGACTGAGATAGCACTGTTTCCGATTCGTTTGACACTTTTGACATTTATCACTTCTAACAAATATGGCCTTTTCCGGTTCACGCTGATTTAAGGCAGTTGTGAGCAACTTAGAAATTTAGGAAATAAGGTGAGTTTTAATTATAATAGTATAAAAATTTTCCTATTAATAATCAGGATATCCAGAAAATATAAAATAAGTCTTTAAACATAAGTACTTTTTTTAATATACCTATTAGTTGCAAAATAAATGTGATATGTACACGTGTGTAAGCAAATGTAACCATTATGTATTTTCTATTTACCAATTTGTAATACAAGTTAAAGCTTTATATGATGAGAAACTAATTTTCTGACACCTCTTGGCAGAAATATCTTTGTTGATAACCTATTATAAATCTGAATTTTCTAATAATTCACAAAATAACTTTAGTTTGAAGAAGTGTGGTTAGAACATATTCATATTTTTTAGATATAATTCATCATGGATGACGATTGGTCAAACGAGATTCAAGGAGGGGTAGCTCCAGCTCCCAAAATAGCTGAACTCCCTGAAATTAAATTATTTGCAAGATGGAATTGCGATGATGTTCAAGTATCTGACATGTCCCTCCAGGTAAGTTACTTCAATTTTGCTTTAAATGTTTAGCAAACCAAACGACCTATATGATGAAAACCACAATATTTCTGACACCTCTTCAGAATTTCTTTGGTGATACTATTTTCTGAACATAATATTTTCATTATTTACTTACAATGTACCTATATTTAATATTAATTATTAAAGTAATGTTTTTAGGATTACATTGCAGTAAAAGAAAAGAATGCCAAATATTTACCTCACTCTGCTGGCAGGTATGCAGCTAAGAGGTTCAGGAAAGCTCAGTGCCCCATTGTGGAAAGGTTAACAAATTCACTTATGATGCATGGGCGTAACAATGGTAAAAAATTAATGGCTGTTAGGATTGTAAAACACGCTTTTGAAATCATTCATCTGCTGACAGGAGAAAATCCTCTACAGGTTAGTATTTCAATTATATTTCATTTTAAATTTGCTATATTTTGCAGTGTTTTCTCTGTATTTTTTACTTACTATTGTTGATTTATGATGAAAAAATTTTTTCTGACACCTCTTCAGAAATTTTTGTTGTTGATTCTTTTTATTTATCTGATATTAATATATGTTTACATGTTTTATACAACCCTTTGGTGTAGAAGTTACTTTAGTTTTTTCACTTTTTTAAGATCCTTGTATCTGCCATTATCAATTCTGGACCTCGTGAAGACTCTACTCGTATTGGTAGGGCTGGTACAGTAAGAAGGCAGGCTGTTGATGTATCACCCCTTCGTAGAGTAAACCAAGCCATTTGGTTGCTCTGCACTGGAGCGAGAGAAGCTGCATTCCGTAACATTAAGACGATCGCAGAATGTTTGGCCGATGAATTGATCAATGCAGCAAAGGTAAGTTTTCATGTTTATATTTATTTCAGTATATATGTAATTTTAAGTTAAATTGGAAAATTGTCCTTTCTAATCCTCAATTATTAGTGAATAATGATTGTAGTTTCGCTTAAGGACTAAATGATATCAAAATTTTACCTTACATGAGACCATATATTTGTTTTGTGTAAAAATAATTTTGAAACACTTACACACCAAGTCTGATCTTGCATATTATGTATGCTTCAAAGAATTGTCCTTACTAATGCTAAATTATTACTAAATAATAATTATAGTTTCGCTTAAGGACTAAATGATATCAACATTTTACCTTACATGAGACCATATAATTGTTTTGTGTAAAAATAATTTTGAAACACTTACACACCAAGTCTGATCTTGCATATTATGTATGCTTCAAAGAATTGTCCTTACTAATGCTAAATTATTACTAAATAATAATTATAGTTTCGCTTAAGGACTAAATGATATCAACATTTTACCTTACATGAGACCATATAATTGTTTTGTGTAAAAATAATTTTGAAACACTTACACACCAAGACTGATCTTGCATATTATGTATGCTTCAAAGAATTGTCCTTACTAATGCTAAATTATTACTAAATAATAATTATAGTTTCGCTTGAGGACTAAATTAGATCAAAAATTTTACCTTACATAAAACCTGTGTTTTATGTAAAAATATTTTTGAAACAACAAAATCCAAGTCTGAACTTATTTTATGTAATATTTGAGATTGAAATCAAATTGTCCTTTCCTATGCTACTTAACTGTATCTATGGTTCTGAAGTATCATAAAGGACTATATTAATATGCAATACCTTACCCTAACAATATTCCTTTTTGAATATTTTTATCATAAAATTTTGCAACAACAGAACCCAAGATGTATGTTTTAAAATCATAAACTCTTGGTTTTTAAAAATATTTGGAGTACTAGAGACGTTTTTGAAAAGTAAAACATTCCAATTTTTTAAATAAATTCATTTTTAAAATCCTCTTCTTTTGCCCTTTGTGTGATATTTATAGTAAGACTGTTTTGGAGTTAAATTAATTTTTTTTTTTACATTTTCTCTCCCTTTTTTGGTTTATATATTTTCATGTGATACCATTTATTTCAACTTCACAAATTTTTTAAGTTTCATGTCTTAATTTTTTCTAATACTTTTATTTCAAAACTTTCATTTGATATCTGAACTACCTTAGTTGATTTTATTGTTTATATGCTCGATTTTTAAATTCAGTCTTGTTTCTCATTTTCCTTAGAAATCCCGTTTCTGTCGCATTCTGGTCTTTCCAATTTCATATTATCCATGTTTGGTTGATGTACATGGCCTGACCTAATATATTGGTTAAATATGTTTTCTTTTTATTTAAAGTCAGTAGGTGAAAATATTTTGATATTAAAACTATTTTCTTGTATTTAAAGTTAAAATATTACAGGGTCTTTTTTATTAACAAGTGATTTTTTGTTTCAGGGATCTTCAAACTCATATGCTATTAAGAAGAAGGATGAACTTGAACGTGTAGCCAAGTCCAACCGTTAAGGTGTTTACCGATTTTCTGTATTTTATTTTACAGAGTTAATAAAAACTTTTTATAAATTATGTTCCACATTTTGTTGATAGATAAATATGACAAATAATCTGAACAGTTTTATTTTTAATTTCTGAAGAAAATATATGTTAAATATCTTTAAATTATACCATTAATTAATTAGACCATTATCGTTTCTGACAATTAAAGAATGGCAAGAACAAATTAACATACAAAAATACTAAGTTTTGATATTTTAAATTTAAATTCTCATTTCCTTAAATATTCAGTATATTTCAAAGAATTGTCCTTACTAATGCTAAATTATTACTAAATAATAATTGTAGTTTCGCTTAAGGACTAAATTAGATCCAAAATTTTACCTTACATACAACCTGTGTTTTATGTAAAAATATTTTTGAAACAACAATACTCAAGTCTGATCTAATATTTTAGATTAAAATAAAATTGTCCTTTCCTATGCTAGTTAACTATATCTATGGTTCTGAAGTATCATAAAGGACTATATTAATGCAAAACCTTACCCTAAAAATATTCCTTTTTGAATGTTTTTATCATAAAATTTTTGCAACAACCTACACCAAAATGTATGAATCTGTATTTACTGAAATCTATGTTAATCACTCTGATAACTGAAGAGTGTCCTGATCCTCTTCAGTTGAATTTGAGTAATGTTGATAATGGCCTCATTCAAATTTTGAAATTCCATAATCATCAAAACAGATTTTTGACAGTAAGCGCATGCGTATGATACCATTATAAATATTTTAGTGAATAACTAGGTAGAGCTGGGTTCACCATTGAACTTGTCAGTAGAACTCGCGTTTAAACTAGATTCGTACAATCGGCCCTTAATAAAGTAAATAAATAATCTAAATAGGCCATACCTCACAAACATAACATTATTTTAAATTGTTTTTAATAAAAATATACTTATTATATATTTGTTAGCTAGAAAGCGTTGAGGTTTATTTCGATTTTGGCTGAATACTTGCATAAGTACAGGCACTTTATATTGGTTGGAAAATTGCAAAGTACAGATCATTAACAAAAAAGAAGATTCTCATAACCTACAAAATTTGGACATTGTCAAATTAGTTTGTGTTTGTGAAAATTCGTGCTAAATTAGATTTATTTCAATGTGGAAGTACCCGTTTTATTTTGTATATTTCGCAATTCACTTAATGGGGGAGACTTTCCTAACTTCAACTATTTGGAAGAACAGATTGTCAGAAAATTATGGTTTTCCCAAGAGCATGTAAAAATTTAAAAACAATTATGTTAATCCATCAAACAAGGTATCACTCGTGACATGGCATATTTCATTTTTATAAATACTCCATATTTATTATTAGGGTCTTTTAATTGTGCAATTATTAATAGCATAGGAAATAGGGAAAAGGTATTGTTAAAAAATGAAAAAACCTTAAAAACATGAACTTTTTTATTCAACCATTTTCACAAACGATGAGTACTCATGTTGAACTCGGATATTAAGCGTAACAATAGGGTAAAATCAACCCGCTCATGCCTGTATACCTTCCTACATGTCATTCTCTAAGCAGTCTTATTTGAAAACACATCTTATGGTTAACCCTGTTAGTTCAACTGTGTGGTCCTAAATATGTAGGTAGATAGTTTTTATGGTAAAAGATTTAGATACTTTAATAGTCTAGTTTCAGACATGTACTTGTAAGTGGTACACATTTATGGTTTTGATTATAGGTATAGTTGGATATTTTTATTTAATATTTTAATTTTTGACCTGTTTTAAGTATTTTGTTTGATTTAGGTAAATGTTGAAACTTATTAATATGAAATACAAATTGAATTTAGAAAAGTATTCCAAATTTTTTGGACTAGAACATTCTTATTTTCAGGACCTGCCTTACTCGAAAAAACAATTGTGAAGAGAAAAAGTTCGGCTCCGAAAATTAAGACGAAAAATTGTCTTCTAGACCAGCTAGTTGTTTCTTATCACATTGAATATCACATTCTAATGAGCCTTTGGTTGTTTACCATAATCAAACAAAATAGTCTTACTACACTGTGGTAAAAAATATTGTAGGTACTTTTATCATTATTGACTATATCCGTTAGAACTCGCGAATATCAAAAAATTGTTCTTTTAACTAACAATGTTAATAATAATTGGAAATAAAAGGCCGATTACTGATGAAAGCACCTTCTGTATAAGAGAAAATTTGATTACATTTAACATTTACATATTCTCAGAAGAGTAACAAAACGTTTTTAATAGTATATTTGAATATGTTGTTAAGAATTATTTTGTAACGAGTCCAAGAATATGGAATTACGGGTATATAAATATATTTTCAATTTGTTTTTGTACTCCTAAATTTTCAGGCGATCTAGATTCATGATTTTTAAAAATATATTTCAATAAACAAGACGAATTCCTGTAGAATGTAGTTAAGTGACACATCCTGAAATTTTTAGTGTGTTGAATTCAACACCCTAAAAACTATAAACTTGTGCAGAACATTTTTTATATCTACATGGATGCTACTCAACACCCATTTTGGAACCTCATTGTCTTGTGACATAAAATTAATAAATGATTTTTATGGAAAACGCCATTTGTAAATGTAGCAGTTAAAGGTATGGATTTTTTATTTCAGTAAAAGCATACTGATATAAAAGAATTCATTAAACATCCAACAAGAATTCTTGTTTTTTTTATATATAATAAAAAAAGTTACATTCCATCAGTTTATTGGCATTTTTAAGATATGAGAATCCATTTAAATATATTATAAATGTATGTTTTATTTTTAGACAAAAAAATTAAATAAAAACATCCAACTTCTAAAAAAAAATCGTAAAATCAATTCCTTAAAAAAATAACTTTGGTTTTTTTCTTTTGTTACTGTAGGCTATTCTAAAATCCGAGATTGATTTTTCTTTGACAATTTTTGTATGTGTACTCAGAATGATTAGAAAAGAAGAAGAATATGTTTAAAATGTTCATACTTAGAGTAAGAAGTTACGTTTACTTTTTTGGGAAGGTGAACTAGTTCTAGACTTTTTGATTACTGGAGTTTATTCTAATTTGAATATACAGAAAATTCAGAGTAAATAAACAATTTTTATTTCATGCATATTGGCTTTGTCAGACAGAAAATTTGTGAATTTTTAAAGAAACCATGTTAGGTAAAGATCTCAATTTTCATAAAATAAAGAATCAGTCAGTGATAGTTTTTAAAAGAGTTGCCTGGTAACAAAAAAATGTATTTTGGACTTTAAAAATGGAAGAAGATGAACGTGTCGTGTCAGAAGGCCCATTTCTGTGTCCAATTTTTAATATAAAAACTTTATGGCTAGGCGTCTGTATGGAATTATATTCAAAATATAGTTTATTAAATTAGATTTAATTTTTGTCCTTTATTTTCTCTGAAATTCATTAAGTAGGGTAGCGTGGTGTTAACTGGGTCTAATTTCTTTTGCTAATTTTTATTTTGGAATTGGGAAATAATTCAGTAATAAAAATAAATTTAAAAAATGTAATTACGAAAAATATTTTAACTGTTTGCTAAAATATGGATAACGCAAAGTTTTATTTTAATCGTTTTTTATAAATAAAAATGAACTAAAGTAGGAATTTGAGTAATGTTAACTTGGTGGAAGGACCAGAAGAAAAAAAAATGTCAAAAATGTTAGTAAGCACGAAATTTTCACCAGTTTGCCAAAAATAACAAACTGGTGATCACACTAACTTTCAAAACAATTGTTTTTGTTGCGATATTCAGGATAACATAAAATCTCGCACGAAAGATTGGACATTGATTATTACCTTGAATTTTCTGTATCCCTACAGGCCTGCAGAGTCAACAGAGAAATCCCCTGACAATATCAGGATTTGTGTCTATTAATTTCCGCAAGAACCTACTACATTACACACAGCACATTACAAAATGAATCACATTCAACAGTTATTACTGAGTTACGGTTCAGAAACTATTATGTTGTATATGAATGTAAAAAATGTGTGAAGATTTTTGCCTTTATCAACTGGTTTCTTACATAATTCAAATTTGCAAACGTCCTCTACAAATGGAGGTTGTGTTTTTATAAAATAATAATTTTTAAAATTGAGGTTACCAAAATAATTAATATTTTGACTTTATATGCCAAATATATTTTATTTAATGTAAACATTTTTTATACAAAACGCATTTTAAAAAATTCCCACAATGTACTGAATAATAAATTTTTCTTGATAGCAAAAACTGTTTTTAAAATTTATTTAGATTTTACAGTGTAAGTATAAAAATGTACGTTAAAAAATATCTTCCATAAACTCAATATTATTATTCTGTATTGCATTTATTTAATTAACCAAATACAGTAAATGTACTTCTACTTAAAAATTTTATAATCTTTCAATTTATGAGGGCCTTTGAAAAATACTAAGTAGAGTTCTTTTTCTAATTTTGAATAAATTATTAAAAAAAATTCAAACCGACTTGTGTGATCAAACCTGTCTTTTAATTCTTGTGGGAATTCAGAAGTAGCGATATAAATGTGAATAAAGTTATTTACCATATTTTCTTTGATATCCAAATCTTTGTAGTTTTTTGGAAGTATTTTCCACAGTGTCTCAATTGAATTTTTCCACCAGCAAATCCAAATTAAAGTACCAATTTTTCTTCTTGCCATTTAATTAAATGCTGGTATTTTTTAATAAATATTTTGATGCTTCTAGTACACAGTGACTAAAGTTCAGGTAATCAGGTAATAAACTAAAAAAAAAACCAGTTGAGAATGCTCTTCTAGCATTAAAATTTGTTCAGTGAAAATATTTTTTGGGTCTTGTATTGTATAGTACCCCGTTTTTATCAACAATGGTTTGATTTTCCTAATTATAATGGCAAAAACTAAACGTTCTTTCCAGATTATGCGATGTTGAGCATTCTTCAAATTTTTCCTTTATCAGAAGCTATAAGAGCAGTTAGTATAAATTTTGAAAAAATTTAAGGTCATTAATACAGCAAGTCTCCTATTTGTAAATTTGTTCATAGTTTTTTTTATTGAATACTAGGCACTATTATACTTTCTTTTTTTCTTTTTACCTGATGATTCAATCAAACTGCAATCAACCCGCTACCTCTTCCTCGCAGTCCCACCTCTACAAATCACCTTCCAGTATAAAACCTCTCTCTACAAATTCTACAAATATGATACTCCCAGCGCACTTATAAAGAACATATTCTTGGAAATAATGCAAGCCATGAATTTATTAGTCCTTTTCGGCTGCCCCAACATGCATAATCCACACAGGAGGGCTCTACAGCATTCTTCAAGCTTTTAAATGAATTTCCACTTCCAAACAAAAATTTCCCCTCATCGATATATTCAATCAAAACAATTTTTGACAATGAAAAATATCGAACGTTAATTCATATCATTTGTTTATGCTGTTAATCGTATTTTGATTTTTGATTGTTTTATTTTTTTTTATTCTATTATAAAAAGTATGTGGGAATTTTTTCAACCAGTTTTTAGTTGTTTTTGGCAAAAATCTTTACAATAGGAAAAGAAAAGAGAACAAATAAATATGGGGTTTGCATCAGTCGATTACAAACAATTTATTTTTAATGATTTTTTTGTAGAAAATCGTCTTCAAATTGCACAGAAATCGTCACAAACATAACAAAAAAATAAAATAAAAATAAGGTACAGAAAATTGTACAATATGTATCGATATAAAAAAATGTATACACACAACAAAATCTAAAAATAATAAATTAATTTAATTCCTACACACACAGGAAGTTCAAAAACTAACTATTCGTCACATACACTGCGCACTTTAAACAAAAATTCTATTAATCAATTGTAGTGACAACTAGAACATTGATGATTATTTGGCTTTCCTGTTTTCTGATGATTTATAAATAAATGAGCTATCTAGTGAAGGTGGATGTCAGTCGAAGTGAATGTTGGTCCTTATTGCACATTGGACGGTGATGTCCAGGGCCCTAATGGCGATAGGGGTAACCGTCAAAACACTGAAACAAATTAAAACACATTTATAGAAAAATAATAATAATAGTTTATTCGTTTTGTCTTGATATTGTTGGTAGTTAATTGTCAATGTAAAACTTAGTAGGAGATAAAAATTAAATGTTTACCATTTTAGGTGCTAAAAATGTTTTTCTAGTTTGTTGTTGATTTTTATATTTAAAATGCTTACGAATAAAACGTCAATATTTTTATTTATATTTTCCTTTATTGTTAACATCACCATTTTCGCCCATATTAACAAGATCTTCATCAACGAGTAGTTCGAAGTCACCAAGTGCTCTAGGAGAAGGAATTTTATTCCATCGAACATCGGGCATTCCAGATGGGGGAACTACTATGTTGAAAATGTTGTCCACAAGTTTGTGTTTCAAAATTCGATCATTGGCAGTAGTAGATGTTAAAGACGGTGAAGCGTTAACTTCAATGAGCCACGGTTTGAGTTTGTTATCGATGATAATATCGTAACCATAACATTCGAAACAGTGTCTATCGGTGGCTATAACGGGAGCTATGGCTTTCAAAGAATGAATTATTAACCAACTAATTTGATCGAATAACTTCTCAGTTACTTGCTTTCCTCTAGTACTTTCTAGATGTAGCCTCAAATTTTGTACGCTTAATTTCCCACCGTGCAACGAATTGTATTCACCTCCGTGTTTTTGTACTGATACATTGGTTAAATGTACATACATATTATCTAACTCAGCCACACTTGAATCATATTTTACGGTACAAAATCTACAAAAACCGATCCGAAATTGATAAGCTTTTAATGGTCTAAACGAAGTAACCAAAACGTAGAGACGTAAGTCAAATTTTTTTCCACCAATTAGAAGAGGATTGTCTATATATTTAGAAATCACGTAGCTTTCTTTAGTTAGTTGCTGTTGGAATGGGGTTTTTGCTTCTCTAGACCACCTTTTCAACTTAGACAATTTGTTTATTAAAAATATACCAGAACCTTGTGATCTTCCACATGGTTTCATTATCCAAGTACTCTGAGGAGCCTTTCTGTACTCTTCTACGAACATATTGTAATCAGCTGGGAGTACGAATGTTACTGGTATGAAGTCTAAATGAAGGTATTTAGAGTCTCCTCTTTCCGCTAAACTATTGCCTTCTTTTTCTAGATCTCTTCTATAACGTTTGATATTTTTAACCAACAAATCTTTCCGCGATATTTCATAATGATTGGGAAAATGGTTTATTATTTGGTTATCGTTCATCCTGTATCCACTGTCGACGCTGAAGAGACTTCGGCATGTGAGAGTACCTGCCCAGTAGATATTCCATTCATCTTCGGGATTGACTTGGATCCAACCACGTTTTTCGCAATTTGCTATAACGACACTTTTATCTAAATCCGTGCAAAACGTAACTTTCATGTTAAAGCAAGAATATTTGACAATTTCGGTTAACCTAAATTTGAAAATATTGATTTATTAAAACGGTTACCATGGTCTCTTAAATCACCATAGTTTCTATAGAAGAACAGGATGGTATTTAGGTTTTTTAAAATTCATATATTGGTAGAGGGCATATCAAAGACTTTCTGTGTCAACTTGTTTATCAACTGCTTCTTTATTTGTAACGTTATAATTAATGGTCCTTGTTATATGCTTAAAAATGGTACATTCTCTCTGTCTGTAGTTAACCAGTCCGTACCGCGCGTTAATGTAGTACCAAGGCATATTTGACACCCAACGTAACTGTTTTCGTAACAGATTTTAGAAGTCCTTTTAACAATTGAACTCAAAACAGCAAACTAACATCTACTAATTTTTCCTTGTTATCTTTTTATAAGTTTGTAAAAGTAAAATGTTTTTGTGTCATTTTTGTTTGTACATTTGTGGTAAATTTATTCAAAATAAAACTTTAAAGAAAAATCAGAATCGTGTAAGACTTGTGGTAAAAATGCTGAAGTGTTGGACGTTTGTTTCCAGTTAATTTGTGATTGGACAGGAGAAACATTCATACGGTCAAGCACTTAAGAAGATATTAGTGGGACGAAACGTTTCTAGGAAGAAGTGAAATATTAAAAATGTAGGTTTTGTGACTTACCGGAGTGCCCAACAGTCAGGACTTCAATAGGCAGTGATCCTCTTCGCCGAACCAGCAGCGCTTCGGGATTTTCAGGTCTCCGTTGTAGCAAAAATCGAGACATGATCTCGGAATGCGAATCCGGTAGGAGAACGGTTTCGGGCCCGCCCGAACTCCGCCTCCTCAGCTGTTTTTTTCTTCGACCCGCCTTTCCGTTCAGACTTGTATGTCTCGTGAGCTGTTCTCGACGTTCGCTAGTGCCCCCGAATATCGGAGGCAGATCCGTCGGAGCCGAACCCCTACGTGGGTACTGCAAGAACGACTTTGTTTGTTCCACCGGGGTTATTAATGGTTGTTCGAGGGTGTCGTCATCGACGAAATCTAGAAATATACCAACATTAACCGCAAAGTAAAAACAGTGATGGAATTTAGAAAAATTGGTTATATTCTAGGATCTTTTGAAGAAAGTCGTAATTTGAATACTTACGATAATGAGCAAATTCAATTGGCACTGATCCTCTTCTCAGGGATTGTGTATCAGACATCAATAGCCCCCCGCCTGCAGGGGGTATTTTTTCATCAGGTTTTGATAATGGAAGCGAAACAGGCGCCGAACCTCTCCGTTTGGCCAAACTCTGAGTAAATATAAATAAATTCAATAAATAACAGTTTAATAAATGAATAAAACATCTCTTACCGTTGCGGCTAATCTTCTGGGGTCAACATTTTCTTTTTCGTATCTCTGGCCTGTCGGTTCGGAGAGTTTCACCATCTTGCAAGTTTTCTCTTTCTCTACAGCCTCTGTCTCTCTTTTATTATTAACGAGGGATGATTTTTGCGCTGATGAAGCCGGTAGAGCAGCCTCTGGCAGAAGAAGATCTGGCGGCCGACTGTTATTCGGACTCAATACAGCTATGGCAGGAATCATGTATTGAGGAATATTATTCGAGTGTGATATGTTTTCGCGCGAGCCGTGGGAAGAATTTGATCGACTGTCTCCTGAAATATAAACATATAAAAGTATAAAAACAATTAACTTAAATACAGGTTAAGTACTTGTGAAAATTTATAATTCTACTAACCTTCATGAGCAGTCTCGGGACATGTACTCATTTCAGCAGTGGCAGACATATACCTCATTCTCATGTATGGCTGAGGAGGAGGGAATGTCTGTTGTCTGGTGAGACATTTGCTGGGAACTACGTTGTTGCCATGTAAAACAGAAGTAAGTCTGCTGACGGCTGTACTGCTTGTCATAGAAGCTATACTCGGTTCTGGTAGCAGATTTTCAGCGCTTAAAGGCCTCTCTGGTTGATCTTCTAAAATAAATGTTTCGAATTATCCAGAACATTAATCAAATATCTATATAGAATGTTAAGGAATATTTCTTACCTGATGAATGAAGCGGACTAGAAGATGAAACATCAGATTGGGAGCCATACCTTAGCAATTCGTCTTCCTCTCTAAGGCCACTGGAAGCTCTAGATTCAGTCTGTGGGCTCATAGGCGATCGTCCGAGTGGGATGCCTCGACCCGTTGGTAGGCTCTCTCTTCTGTAAATTGTTCTTGGCAGTGATTGCTCCATGTTTACGGGCACAGAGTGTCTCCTTACTCCTAATGACTCTAGGGTGGGAACAGCTAGTGATTGTCTTCTGATTTCTCTGTAAATGATTCATTTAAACAGTCGGTTACGAATGTATACTTCAAGAGAATAATGACAGGTGTATTTTTAATAGAAAAAATAAAAAGCAATTTCTTTCAAAATATTCTTACCTCGGTGGAGGTGAAATATATTCCTGAACGCTATGAGTTCCTGAGGTTTTAGTTGACACCTGTTCTTCTTCTTCATCGCTGACTTCGGCTTCGGCGTCAGATAATTCCGTTTGCGTTTCCTCGGCTTGTTCGGCTCTCTCTTGATTTTCCCACCTTTTTCTATTATCGACAAGAATATTCATCATGTGCGTCGAGAGCTTGCTTCTCATGAACCGGTGCCATTCGGCGAATAACGGAGATACTACGTTTTTGAAAAAACCTGCGATAAAAGGAAATGAATTGTAAATTCCAAAAATTAATTAAATAACAGAAATTTCTCATATTTTTCGTGAAGACCGATTGGATTTCTTTGAACAGAAGAAAAAAAAGGATTTGCTCGATAAGTTTTTGAATAGAAATAAATTCCTCAAGAGTCCCTTTTTGAATTTATTTATAGATAAATCCCTATATAATATTTTTTTATTATACCCAAGATTTTTTGTCAAGTTTGTTCTACAAACCATTTTATTTTTCATTTGTATTTGCACCACTAATGGCCAAAATATTTGAAAAACTATTCTTGAAAAGACTCGAAAGTGAAATCAACTTCTACGACATAATACCTCAACACCAATTTGGCTTCAGACACGGGCATTCTACTATACAACAGTGCCACCGAATTGTCAACGAAATTATAAAGAGTCTAGAAGAAAAGAAAGTATGCACCGCAGCATTCTTGGACGCAGAAAAAGCATTCGATCGTGTTTGGCATCAAGGACTCCTCTATAAGTTAAAAAACTCCGTCCCTACCAACTACTACCTAGTCCTAAAATCCTACCTCAGTAATCGCTATTTCCAAACTAAGTCCAACCTTGAAACATCCACCTGCCACCCAATAAAATCTGGTGAACCACAGAGTAGCGTTTTGGGCCCATTCTTATACCTAATATTCACGACAATGGGCAAAACAATCATCGGCACATTTGCCGATGATACTGGTGTTATCGCAGTAGACAGCAATCCACAACTAGCTAATAACAAACTACAAGATCAACTCAATAATCTGGAGGCCTGGTTTACAAAATGGCGGATAAATGTTAACCCAACCAAATCAACTCATAACTTTCACAACAAGACGGGTTGAATGCCCTAGTGTTAGAATAAATGGTGATATTCTTCCTACAAAAAATGAGGTTAAGTACCTAGAACTAATTCTGGATTCAAAATTAACATGGAAGCCTCATATACAAACAAAAAAGAGACAAATCGATAACAAGATCAGACAGATGCAGTGGCTTATTGGCAAGAAATCCAAACTTAAGCTGGAAAACAAGGTCCTTATTTACAAATGCATCATCAAACCAATATGGACATATGGTATACAGTTATGGGGATGCACCAAGCCATCGAACACCAAGATTATACAACGAGTTCAGTCAAAAATACTCCGTAATATACTACAAGCTCCATGGTATGTGTCGAATAAAAACCATCCATGACGACCTAGTCATCCCCACGGTGGAAGACGAAATTCGCAGCTACTTCCAAAAACTACCCGGGCACCAAAACGAAGAGATCGACCATTTAAGTGAACCTCTAGCAGTACGCAGAAGACTAAACAGGAAACGACCATCTGATTTAAAGGAACAATAATAAAATAAAAAACTGTAAATACGGAGTAATGTCAGTGGACAAACTCTCCCTCGAACTATTACAAATATCACATTTACTTATTGCTCCTGTAACTAGAGCAGATTGTAAATTTTCATTATAAATAAAAAAAAAATTGTATTTGCTCTATGTTTCTTGTTTGCAAAGAAAGTCTTTCACCAAATTTATAGGACAACAGGAACATCTCAAACAAATATTTTGATTCTATTTCTTTAATTATCCTTTCATTGGAAAATTGATAATTAAAATTATACGGCAATATTCCAAACGCAAAAAATATAATTCTAATCGCTGTTAAAACGCATATGACTGCAAACTATCACCACAAGACAAATCAAACCTAAATTAGTACCCACCTCAGATAATTAACAACTGATAACAGCACAGAGTCCCTCTGGAAAGCTATTAATCGACTTAAATGACCTAGTATGCAAAACATACCCCATCGAACGAGAAGATAACACAATTGGAGGCACCTATTAGCCAAATTAGCAAATGGACAAAAATACGAAGGATTAAACTAGACGAATCCAAATCAGTACATGTACATTTAAAAAACAAGGTCGTCCAACACATGTTGGTCAATATAAATAATAAGCAAATACGGTATTGAATTAAAATATCTAATAATTTGGGCAGACGAAAATCCTCATGCGATTCGCGAATCTCGTTCGCAGTATAGAGATTTCAGTGAATGTTTGGATAAGAGTAATAGAGAGACAACTAATAGTCCTCATCTCTTTAATGCATCGCTGACAGGTGATGTGTACTTATATTTTTTACTGCTGTTCGTCAACAAAATAAAGTAAGTATCAAGAGAAAACAATAACGATGTTCTTCTATTTATTAAACTTAAACTATACAGCCACCGTAGAATTTGAGTTTAAGTAAACATCAGTGAACTTTATATCAACATCAAGATGTCGAAACAATTTCGACACGTTAATATTGACTGAACTAATTCAAACTTACCAACTTGAATTTTGGCAACTGAAGTGGATTGCTGATCGCATATGGAAGTAACTGGAAGATTTAGTTTCCTCTCAAACTCCCCTTGTCTAAAGAACTCATCGCAGACTTTTAAGCTCCATTTCCTGGATATGTCCCAAGGGCGGGTGGGATTCGAAATATCCGCGCACTTCAAAGATATTTGCATAATGAACTGCCTGTGTTCAGCTTGTCTCAAATCCAAAGTGCCTTCGTCTAGGTGTTTCTTGAAACAATAAGAAATGAGGTTGGGAAAGTGTATAAACGTTTTGGAGAACTTAAAAGACTTGTTTAGGTATTCTCGTTTTAAAAATACGTAAAGAAAATATTATGAATACAAACTTCTGCTTTATGTGCATCTAAAATGTATACCGCATAGGAGAGAAACCCTTTTGAAAATATTTTATGGTTTTGAATGTAGTCGACGTAATTTTTTGCAGTCGAACCAAATCCACTTTTATACATGTAAATTGAATAAGAATTGATAATAATTAAAATGTGGTATGTGCCTAAAGCTGTTTCTATTTGCAACTGGTCGAGTGATTAAAAATCCTGTCATGACCAAAGATCAGCATTTTATTTGTATTCTGTATGTAATACACAACTTTATTCACTGCGTAAACATTTTTTGCGCTAAAGAGGATTGGATATAATCATCTTATCTTTACCTGAATTGGATAGTACTTTTATAAGATTATAGAATTACTTTCAAAGTAAAGTAAGTCTCAAGAACGTTGATTCTTTGACGTTTTAACATTTTCATTTATTGCTGTTTTGAACTTAGAAACATTTTTACGAGATTAGTTAGAATATAGTTTCTTTTAGAATTATACGTTAACTTACGTGAGAATAAAAATAAAATGACTAATTAAATAGAAAAAAAAACACGTGTTATTGTTATTACTTAACAAATGCATCACTCAAAGATGCGGGCTTGTCTAGACAATTTTATACAAATTTACAAAATATAGAATTATCTAAAAATATAAAAAAATAATTAATTTCTATGGATTCTCCGACTTGGCGATTTAGGTTAAGTAGAATGCTTTTTTTTCAAATATAATCACATAATTACAGGTAATTGGATTGATAATATCAAATTTGACAAGGTGATACGGGCATATTTATTACGATTTTAAGTTATTTACCAAAGATTATCTGAGGGTTTGTAAAATTTGTTTGTTCATTGACAATATATGAAATAAATAAACCTTAACCCATTTTTTATTTTTAGTTGTTCTAGAAAAATATTTCTAGTAATTTCGGTCGATATTTTTTATACTAGCTGCTCGTCCCGACGTATTAATGAAGAAAATGACAATTAAATAATTTATTGTAATGCTTTGTAGTGTACAATATTTGTTGTCTTTCCCTCCGGAGGGAAAACAAATAACACCGATGGTTTGTCGACTCTCGAGCACGCCGTACGAAAGATACGGCAATTCAAGATTTAATAAAAAACGGCACTGGCTAGAAAAATCGATAATTTGGTTAAAAAAATCGTTAATCTGGCTCAGTTAGCTTCTTAATTATCTCTCATATTACATTGTTGAACTTTAAGGCAGTGTAATTTATAATTAAACTTACTTTGAACCGCGTTAAAAATTCATTCTGTCTATTAATATCTGTGGCTAAAATGAGATCACGTATTTGTTGTTCCAGCTCGATTCTGTAAGGCTTTACTTGTTCAGCAACCCCGCTTTCGAGAAGGCAGCCCACTGCTGATCTCCAATGATGATTTTCTAGTACTGACTTATTCTGCAAAAAAAAAAGAAGTAAAATAGCTTGTGTTCTTTATGACATTATATATTGGACAGACTTAATAGAACCTAAAAACTAGAATAAAACAACACAAAATACAATAGTAAACAAGCACGTTAGTTTTAAGCCTGGAAAAACTGTGAAGGCAACTTTTACTTTGTTTATGAATGTAAAAATCAAATAAATAATGAATAAATATTAACATACGTGTTTTGGGCGATTCCAAATGTTACCCAATTTGGAGACCTAAACTTATTAGACTACACCCTGTAGATGAGTCTGTCCCAACTTATTGTAGAGTAAGTTGGCTGAGTAGATTGTGGACTGTATTGTGGTTTTTAATGAAAGTATACACTGGTTACTTGAATTTTTATATTAACGATAACTTTCGTAAAAAACACTTTTTAACAAATGTATAATTTAACAATGATTTAAAACTGGGTTTTCAATTGCTCAAGAAATGGTGAGTTTAAATAAAGGTATGCATTTGACATCATGCAAATTTGTATAATCTGAATTGATGATTTTATTACGTATGAACAGTCCCAAGATTACGACATGCTCAAACGGAGTTAGAAGTTCTACTGGTTTAAATTTATTACGCGTGGACGGTCCCAAGATTACGACCTAATCCATGATGTTGTACTGGTTTAATTTTTGATCTATTTGAAACGCTTGCCGTTGGGCAAAATCCCTTCGTCCAATCACCGCTACCCGTTTGCGGCTTTATAGATGTGTCTTTTTATTTCTGCTTGGCGACCTGTAGTCGCGTCAGTTAGTCGCGGTATATGTAAAAGGTGCACGCCGCCAAAGCGGCTTTCGCATGGAAGTTTGATATCCTTGTTCGTCGGTGACTTACTTCCGCGTTAATTTGTATCTGCGCGATGGCCTTGATTCACGACACGTGTTATAGTGTTTTTTGTTACCAGGCCGGTACATAAGCGTGCGTTTTGGTTATTTTTATTTTCTTTTATTGCCATGGCCGAAGATTAAAATGTTCGATTTCGAACAATACGAAAGTAGAAATATACGTCAAATAAATGCTCGAAATTTTTTTAGTACAGCCCTGTGGTTTTGGAAACTACCTAATAATTTATGCAAATCTTTAGTAACCATGATAAGAACTATTCGAGGTCGTCTCAAATATCTTGTATCGTATAATATCTGAACCATTTAATTATTTTATTTACTAAATTATATTTTAATTTCATTTTCCAATAATGCAAAATCCAATTATACGGCTGTTCCATTAATGTTGGTTAAATAGATATTAAAAACCAATTTTAATTGAACGTTTATAGAAATAGATAGAAGAAGTACGTACAGTATGAATGGATGTAATAAAATTCCATAAAAATAAAGATAAAAGTGAGTGTTACAACTACAACAGTATTTCTCTCTTAAATGTATCAAATAAGATTATGGCGACATCCATAAAGAACGAAATAGTAGATGGAGTAGACGGACCATATCAAAGGAGAATATTAGTGTCGTTTTAGACAAGATACATCGATTTCTGTGCTCAGAGAAGTGCAAGCTGAAAGCTATGAATGAGAGTAACCGAAAATGGCGCTTTTTATTGATTACAATGGGGTAAAAAGAAAAAACCACACACGAATAAGAATTAAGAATAAAAAATATAACGAAAGTTATTTAAAAATGGCGACTGAAATTTAAATTACAGGAAGTAGTCATATTTGGGAGTTACCTATACAAGAAAACAAGATATAGTGGAAAATTAGACACGAAAATAAAATTATATAAGACGATAACAAGCCGATAGTTACTTATGCGTGCAAAACTTGGACAAACAAACTTTTATTTAATGCGGGAAATTTACAAAATAATGGGTTTATGATAATTAACCCGACAATAATATTTGAGAACATAAAATCACATTTCCATGACGTGTGCAAGAGAAAATAGATTATAGTTATCCCAAAACCCTACTTAGACCATAGTAATACTTCCAATTATCGCTGCCTTACCCTGCTACAGTCTGTCCAAGTAATAAGTCAGAAAGAAAGGACCACACCGTCAAAGGTACCGCCTATGTCGCCCTATTTGAGTGAGACGCCGCGGCGCCGGCGACCTTAAAGAGGCTCCTTTCTTCAAAGGAAAGCCGAGCGCTTCGGTCTCAGCGGTACCTTTGACGGCGTGGTCCTTTCTTTCCGACTCATTACTTGGACAGACTATACCATGTATTATGTAAGTCAGCTTTCTCGAAAACACGAGTGATACAAAACATTCAACCGTTTCGGTCGATTTTCAACGTCTTCGACTGATGAAAGATTGACAGAATGAAGGAAATGGTGATTGAAAATAGCTATTGAAGCTTTAGAGAGATGGCTTAGGATCTGGACGTGTCCCACTAATCCATTCGCACCATTTTAGTTGAGGTTTTTGAATAAGACGCGTTGCGACACGGTTTGATCTGAAGGAGCTGAATTTTCTGGCTTGAATATGCCAATTTGGACTCTACATCCATAAAACGAGACGTGGGTTTATGACTTTGATAAGCAAACTAACTAATTTGAGGCAAATTCTTTGTATATTTGTATCCATTTTAAATATCGCATAGCATACTTGAATGACAGATGCCGCTAAAAATTCACGTGAAAAGCTTCAACCAATGGATGTGATTTTTCAAATATGAAGTTAAGATGTCAAAAAATTACATCCTGCTAGTTATCCTTAACAAAAAAACCAGTGTAAGTATCATAACTGATTTTATAAGTTTAATATTTTATCTTAGATTTTTAAACATACTGTATTTTAACTCGTATCAAGTTTAAAAGCAAACAAATAAAATATTTAATAAGCAATAAATCAAAATATCTATTTGGTTTTAACTGTTTTATTACACGAATCACTCCTACGGCATTTTTAATTAGAGCAAACCTATAGTTTGATTTTATTATTTATCAATAAATGTTTTATATGTATAAGCTTGTGGGCTTCCGTTGAAATTCATAATAAACGGTATTATTGTTTTCTGGAATGTATGCAATCAGGTCAGAATATTATAATGATTATTTACTAGTAATTTATCTATATGGATTAAATATTATTTGTGTACATATGTATATGTTGGAGTATTAAAAATCCAGTAAAGCAATTTATTGTACATGTTTTCTGTATTTGGTTTGAGGCTAACGAAATGTTTTGCTTGATGTTTGAGAGAAATGGCTGCCAAAGTTGACACTGACTCATAGTCACAATCTTTATCGTATCCTTTTTGGTTGATGTATTTTCTAAATATTAATATACGAATCTAGTGTAAGATGACAACATTTTTTGGTTAAGGAACACCAATAGAAGTATAAGTTACTTAAAGAAACATTTTTAGCTGCACCGTTGCACTACCATCAATGTCGGAATTTGATAAGATTTTAGCCTGTTTTCTTACCAAATTCTTAAACCTTTGCTAGGATCATAGTGTAATGTATTTGATTTGAAAGCTATGTCTTAATACCCATTTATTAGAAATGTATAAACATGCCAGTTTCATGAAAAAAACCATCTTTTGAGAAAAACGAATGACAAAACGAGGTACTGAATGTAGAGCTTCGACTACATTGATGACTAAAATTGGACTCAGCACCCCAAAAAACCTTTGATGTTACACTTGGACCCAAGGGTGATGAACCATGAAAAGATTCCAAGTTTCTCTGGACCAGCGTTTCCCAAAGTATGGGTCGCGACCTCACCATCAGTTGAATAAAAACCTCACTTTGACATCTTTTGAAATTTCCCAAGTAATAGCTGAGACTGGGTATCCTCATTATAGTGAGAAAAATTAATACTTCCAGCTTTAAAAATTGTCGCAAATAATTTATGCGGAATAAAGGAAAACGTTTATTTTCAGCGATACCATTACCAAATAACACAGTTAAACGGAGAATTGACGATTGCGCGAAACATTTAGAAGAAGAACTAACTGCTAAAGTAAAAAAGTCAGTTTTCCCTTGCAATTAGATGAAAGCGCAGATATCGAGGATAATGCAAATCTAATGTGTTTATATTGACAAAGACACCATACAACAAAAATGTTTTTTTTTTTTTTTCATAAGATGGGTCGCGAAAAATTTTAAAACTTCGTACCGGGGCGCGGTCAAAAAAGTTTGGGAACCGCTGCTCTAGACAACCCCGATAACTCCTTCAGGTTATCGAAATTTTTCGCGATAAATTTTTGTTAAATTACCTATAAAGTTCAGAGAAAATTAAAACCAAAAATGAAAATGAATATCTCCACTACAGTCTTTATATAAATTTACATCTGAATTTGGAGTACCACTATGATACGTTTAAATGCACAAATTCATCATTCCCTTGTTTTTTCGACGAAAAAAAAAATAGATAAGTCGAATTTTTAAAATGTTAATTCCAAATTTTCACAATTCTATTGTTTAAACTAGATTCCCATGATTTATTAGTTGGGAACAGATTTAAGTTTCAAGCAAATATTTAATGTATCCTAATAAATCTATTGTTTAGAATGATTCTGGGAAAAGCAGTTCAACATTTATGAGACATTTCCACGAAATATAGCTATATAAAAGTAGTCTCAGTATACTCAAATACTTTAAGATCTATCAATGTATAAATAAATTTAGGAGAATTTGCTTGTTTGACGTCTAAAAACGTCGTCTTTTTTCGTATCCCATAATAATTACTCACTTGATACAAAATGGCAAGATGATTCGAAGTTGAGATGAGAAAATGTTGATTAACACCGGGATGATCTAAATCGTGAGCAACAGCACCAATTAACGATGCCATGATTTCTAAAGGAGTAATATACCGCCTGATCTGAAAATAAATAAAAAAAACATTAATTTTACTTCGTTTATACCATTTACAATTTATATTTTTTAGTCACCTTCCAAGTCATAACTCTACGACTTAGAAAGCTCCATATCCCATAGTTCTTATTTAAAGCAAATTTAATCTCTTGTTTGAGATACCAAACTTACCCTTTCTTCTTGTAAAAAACAATGCATTGCTTGAGTTACATCAGTCGCATGAATGGAATTATGATAAGGATTCGTACTATGATATCCCTCTTCAATGAGAGCTGAAAATAAAAAAAATATATCAATAAATCTACCACCTTCACATGAAAACGTATAAAGGATAAAAACAAGTAGCAGTTACGAAATATTTGAAGTTTGTGTCAATAGAAATATAAAATTAACAGCAGACGAACATTATATCCACAAATAAGGTTAAACAACCTATAAAAATTGACGTAAGGTACTTGGGAATTCATCTCGAACAGAAAATAAACTGGAAAAATCACAATAAGGGCAAAAAGGAGCAGCTGGGCCTGAAATTGAAGCTGAAGCTTCTTCTATATATTTAAAGTTATACTGGTGCCCAATATAGACCTACGGAATTGAGCTCTGGGAAAGCGCAAAACATAACTAATGCTCACTGGTATGTGCTAAATCAAACATAGAATTCTTTCGTGGATAATGCAGTCAAGGAACAAGCTAGAAGATACACAGAACGAAACCTAGTAACTCAACTCCTAACCTAACACCCATACGACTCTTTCCAGAATAATACATATTTGAATCATTTAGATAATCGTCAAGGGATGGTATTCCAACTCCTGTCAAGCGTCCTGCAGCCAATTTTCCATAATGTCTTCCAATTCAAATATGCACGATCCCCGTAATTTTAATTTTAGCCTAACCATCAATATTATGCAATTTTTTTGTTAAACATAAATTAAGGTAAGTAAACATTTTATTCTATTTCGAACAAATAGAATTATTTATAGAAAGTACGTACTTATATTTATGGATAAGTAATAATTTCTAATGTTGTTGTTTTGTTTTAAAATATTTGTACGTGAATTATGGCTCTTTGGGAAGAAACATGATACGCGTTTGCGTAGGTCTGATATTCTAAAATTAGTTTGTTCTTTATAAATAATTTTCTAAAAACATTTAAATAGTAAAAGGGTTATTTTCCGTATCAAAAATAAACCGGAAAAATCACGTAACACTATCAAATGATCTTTAAGGTGGGTAAACATATTTTTGAAAAAATTACGATTACTAGATAAACTTCATTCAAGGATCAAGATTTTATACAAAATTTAAAAAACACATAAGATCTAATTTATGGACGCGATAAGATTGAATCTATTTGTCTTGATAATTTTAGTATTTTTTATCAATGACGAATCGGGAAGCATCTGTCAGATTAAAATTATTTGAAAAACAAAACAAACTTACGTCAATTTGTATTAAAAAATTCAGAAATAATATTTTTAAAAACAGCAAAAATTTAATAAAAATAAGTAGCAGCTATTTTCAAAAAATATGATTTTCTGCGAATGGGTAATTTTTTCAAATTAACGGGGGTATACCCAGACCGAAGTGAAGCTTATATTCTGACCTTTCCGTTTATATCAATTGATCTCTATATTCGAGCGCGGTTATTAAGTGTTCATTAGAATTATGTCCCCCATTTTTACGCTCTCCGCCTGAGATCCATATGATATTCCACAAAACCTAACCACGCGTACCCACGCGCCCACATTAGTCGTCTGCTTTTGTTGGTACACAATCTCTGTTGTTTTTGTAGTCGTTGGCTTGCCGTATTATTGAAATATTGATAGTATTTTATCAAAGGTAATACCACGAATCCTCCAAATTTTATCGATTACATTTTTGGTTTTCACGAAAACGGCTTTATTTGGAAAAACCACGAAAACAAACTGATTTTATCTCAAATCAGTTTGTTTGAGTGGTTTTGCCTGAAATAAAGGCGTTTTTTTTGCAATAATTGTCGAAAAATCGATTGACTCCCAGATTTTCATACATAGGCCCCATAATTTAGCGGCACAGAGGTATGCCGCTGGCGCCATCTACAATTGGTCTCCAAAGTCCAAAAAATGAAAGTCAATGTATTCCCAACTCCCTCGAGCGGAAATTCAGTGAGAAACTAACATATCTATTCAGTGCAAAAATTTGGGATTTTTCGAAGGCCGTTTTTGCAAAAAAATATTCGTGTTGCGAAAAAAATGGTAGGGACCATTTTTGTAGATAATGATACGATCTTCATTTTTTATCTAAACAAAAATTGTCTAATTTGTATATTTTGGCATATATTAGCGGGAAACCATTTTTTCAGACTTTAGGGGCCATTTTCAGCCCTCTCCCAAGTCGGAATCGTGGTGAAATTTTTCGCCCTTGGAAGCAATCGTCAAGACCTAAGAATTAAGCCACAAAGGAAATCTGGACCGACTTATCTACAGCTTTGCATATTTTCAGGTCTTCGGTTACTGGACTAAAAGTTGATGTGTATAGACTTAATCCTGTTTCCTGTCCCATTAAGCACTAGGTGTCTCCATCTATGGCAATACAGTGTAAACACATCGAGTCGCCTTATGCCTTCATTGTTTGGTAGTTTAACCTAACATAACCGTATTAACAAGTTTGGGCTCAGCTATAATAAGAGATTTATCAATCTGTTAGATAATATACCATTGCCACCAAAAATTAAGAAAATCATTTACTGTTATTTTTTTGACCCGTTTCCAACTAATCGCCAAAAATCGTTATCAAATGACATTGACATAAAAATGAACACAAACATTAAGCACGCGTTTGTGGTACTTTTAATTCCATAGAATATTACAATAATAGACATCCTCTATAGGCATATCTAACGGTTGGTATAAATAATTAAAACTAGGTCATACGCCGTGCGATTTTTTAAAATGGAAATTAGTAACAAATTACGAGATAAAAAAAAATGGGCACCTCCATATATTCATTAATGTGATTCACTTACTGAGATTTTCCATTTACAAATAGCAATTATATTTAATAGAATAATGTGATTGTGTACATTTTAATTTCATCCCATTGTTATGGCGTTCGTTGCGTATGAAAAAATGATTAATAATATTAATCATGAAGCAGAAGCCTTGATTTAAAATGGCAATAACTGTTATGTTTTTATATCATTTTGCAGAAAAAACTACTGTAATAAAAATTTGTAACGTCAACTTCATTTCCCGTAATACTTTTTACAACAAAGATAAAAATATTATATTGTGAACTACTATATAATTGTCACGAAGTTGGTTTTTGTTTTCGTTAGGTTGTTCTTTTACTAATGATTATTTTTTTCATCTGTCAATACAGTCAGATTTTGTGGTTTCAGCCAATAACAGCTCATGATCCTAACCAATCATTGTGTTTTATACTGATTATTTCCCTTGCCTGTCAAATATCAATTTTTAACCAATCACGTGCTTGGAAACTGATTTGACGCAGCCAATCAAAACAAAATAAAGCGACTATTCACCTTGGTGGTAAATATTCGGCTATTTGATCATCGTCCTCAATATTCACCTGAAGGACGGTATTTATACGTACGTACAGAATTTTTTTTGACTCGGGAAATAATCCTATTAAATATAACGCGACCTTGACAAATTAGCTACTATTTTTATTGCTACTAAATTTCTCGTATATTTTACAATTTGTCTCGAGCTAAAGCTCTCGGGAGTTATTTAGATTATTTAGATTATTAATGCCAAAATTAAGTCTCGACGAATTGATCCTAAAATAAACTCGAAATTTAGATGCAATAAAAATAGTCGGCTATTTGTCAAGGACTTGTGATATTACTGTCGATAAAACCGCTTCTTCGTATTTGTTTCTTGATTAAACTGTGTTTATCTTTTTTGAAATGTCAAATGTAAACATTTAACAATTTTTATTATACTAAAATGTATTGCAAATCTATGTTAATAACCAAATTTCAAAATGTATTTGTAAACACCTGTTTTTATTAGTTTATTTCAAAACGCCTTTAACATTTTTACATACCTCACTTCAACACTAAACTTAAAATTAATTAAATTAAGAAAGACTTCATTTCACTCTTCTTCTTCGCTTTTATTTACGGCGCCGTTTCGCGGGGTAGCCAGTCAAAAAATCGCCTTGGTGGCCCTGTATGTAAAACTATAACAGCTCAGGTTTCAATTTAAATTGGTAAAGAAAATTTTCAATATTTGTGTGTAAAGTGTCTTTTGCATAAATGACTATGTTCTCTGTTTTTAATACAAAATGATTCAAAAAATAATCCTTTCAAATACGACGCGTCCTCTGAAATTTTATAGATTAAATTTTTGATCTTCATACTCAAACGCCTTTATTTTAGGCAAAGCCGTTTTCGTGAAAACCAAAAATTTTATCGATAAAATTTGGAGGACTCGTGATACCTTTGATAATAATATATCAATAAAAATTGCCCAATATTTGCTTTTATAAGGGGTTTGGGGTGTTATAGTACTTAAAAGTTTATCCAAAAGACAAAAAGCTAAAGAACCTGTCGAAATGAAGAATAGGCGGATCTGGGGGGGGGGGGGCTGTGGGGGCTGCAGCCCCCCTTTAGGTTACGTTTATTAATATATTCCATAGCTTTTAATATATTCCATAGCCTCCCGACCCTCAACTCCACCTGATGGGTGAAGTACCTGTGAAGGCTAAAATGTGGCATAAGACAGAAATATAAAAATAGATGACCTGGAAGTACAATAAATTCGATTTTATTGAGAAAAGACAGTTTGGCTGTTGGGCCACAGTTTTGAGCTCCTTCTGTACATGATTTGAAATATTTTAATGATTTTTTCATATTTTAAAACTCCAAAATTCGCATTTGACACTGCAAATTCGTAAAAAAAAATTTACATTAACTTATTATTTTTTTTTTAAATAAAGTACTTACTAAAGAGTTTCCAGACCCGCACAACATCTAAATGGAAGTAGTCTAATAATCCATACCAGTGGAAAAGATGAACACATAAAACGGGCAGTGATCTCCCACCCGCAACTGTTTCTAGAGTGAAGGCATTAAACCCCCATTTACCGCAGCGGTCGAGAATTTTCTGTAACAAACAAAAACATCTAAGCAAATGTGAATTTAAAAAAAATGATAACATGTACACCAGACGCCATCATATATTACCGAGCTGGGCCGTTGGACCACAAAAAAAACCATTTTATCCGGATCGGTTTTATCATAGTCATAATTAAATGTTTTTTATGCAAAATCAAAAATAATAACATTCTCATTTGGTGATGTTCAAGTTGAAATTTTCTTTTTCTGGAATCATTTAAGTGTGCCCTTCTTAAAATCATAATCTAATTATACAAAGTGTAGATTTCACAAACAAATAAACAATCAAAACAGGAAACTGAAAGATCAATCAACTAACAAACTATTAAAAGAAGAAATATAAAACCAAACAAACATATATTCTAACCAACAAATATGATATTCATTTAAAATTTAATACAAACCGTTAAAACTTCATACATATGACATATAATAGTTTGTCAATTGTATAACAGTACATAGAAGAAATCGTAACTGCCCAAATCCTTAATTTGGCACATACATCAAACCTTAAAGGAAAGAAACCGTACTTTATCAAATCGGTGTTGCCCTACTTCCGTGTCAAATTTCGGATAAGGTTCCAAATATGTGCCTAGAATTATTTTTTTCATGTACTTTGTAAATCATTGTATTTTCTTTAGGTAGAAGCAATATTTGTTTACACACAGGTAGTTAAAACATAAATAATATTACAAAAAGGGAATGACGAAATTTTCTTAGTGAAATAACCAAACATCAACGGGCCCAAAAATGAAAATGAGCAACTTCAAGTATGTGGTTGAAAAAAAAAAAGAAAACACAATATTCTTGAGTCGTAAATGCAATCTAAAGCGGCTAAAACAAACTAAATATTCGATTTTTTAAGTCTCAGAGTCTTCTAGTTTTTTCTCCAAAATGTTACAAAATACATAAATTTTTTTTGTACTCAAGTACTTATTTTTAATAGATTAAAATAAATAAAACAATACCAATTTAAATCGTTTTGGATTTATGCATTTTTTAAACACATATCCTTATTTTAAAAAAATTGGCAGCTAGTTTGGGACTTGCTGACTTGCAAGACCACCATCAGGCATACAAACAGACATATGAAAAGACGTGAAGAGATTAATTGATTTGATGGAATACATTAATAATGGTTTCAGTTGTTATATATTTTGATACTTAAAAAAAATGTCCATTTTGAACATGACATTGATTCTTTCGTTAGAAAGTGTATTTTTCAAATATTATGCATTATCTAGTAACTAGTAATATATTATTGATTGGTACAAAAGAACGTAAATAATTAAATTTCATTTAATTGTGTCAGTTGATCGAATTCTAAACCAACCATTTAATACCGATGATTTCAACAAAAGGGCATATCTCAGTAAAACAGTAAAAACTTCAAAACAATAATAAACTCTCAGTACACACTCCTTTCATGACTAATAAATACAGTCTTTTACATCCAGAAAGTTTTCATTAAAACTTACTGCATTTGTGATACTCGTAAAATGCGTTCGACGATATCAAACTGTTTATTTTATAGAGGTAGGTACAAGCAAAGTGCCATTAGCTTTATCTCTTAAAGACTATTAACAATAGTTCACGTCAACTCGATAGAGACAACAGCAACAAACCGATCTTGTAGTCTGTGACGTCAAAAGACCGATAATATCATAAATAATTTTCTACGTGCACAAAGAGATTGCATTCGTGGGCGTACTTAGGAGTGGATAGAGGAGGTGAATTTACCTTTTTATCCTCCCAATTTTAACCTCTTCGACGTCACGTTATTTGCAGAACACGTTACATCTTATGGGCTTTTTTTAAACCTGTCAACTAGGTGGGATCCTTTTTATTTTTCACTTGTATATTATTTGTTTATTTTACCTTGGATACGGTTGCTATAAATGCACTCATAACGCCCTAGGGTATAGTGAGCGTGCGTTATGGCCATAAGGTCCGCTCATTGTATGAGGAGGGTCTGGATTTCTCCGGCAATACATTTTTGGTTGCTTTTGCTGCATTTTCTTTGATATTTTTTGATAAATCGGTATTTATTTCCATTACTTTTAGACGTATATTTAACAAACGTCAAAATATCAACAAATGCTACGCCTACTGTGAGAAAAAAGTGGAAAGAAAATGTTAGAGGCTCTCGACCTGAGTGTTACCCTCCGGGCATTAGGATCTACAGGGTGCGCCAATTATTTCCACTCGATCTCTAGCACCGAAACTAAAAGAGATATCAACAAAATTTGTTGTAGGGGTAGACAGTGTCACTCGGACTACAATTTTAAAATATTTTGATGTATACAGGGTGGCTAATTTTTGTAGAATGAAAATTAATTTGGTTTTTTTAAATTGAACACCCTGTATACGATTATGTCTACTGATTCTACTTAATATTAGATTTACGGTAGTTTTTTGTATTTGTAAATCCGACGCGGCGTTGACAAGTTATTCCTATTTTAAGCAGATTTAATGAAAAAACAGCACTTCAGAAATATTAGCACAAAAACCACATTTTTTAAAAAAATCCTCAAAAAAGTTACTATGATGTAAATGAAACATGCACCTATCACAATAATCACACAACATCTTCACCTGTTGCACAGGGTGTTTACCGATGGCGCGCCAATAGTCTAGATGTGCAAAACCCTATATTTTTTTAATGCGTATTAGGGAGAGCTTCTAACTGAAGAAAAATATACAGGGTGTCCCATTTGAAAAAATTAAGTTATTGCCATTTGAACACTAGACTATTGGCACGCCATCGGCAAACACCCTGTGCAGCAGGTGAAGATGTTGTGTGATTATTGTGATAGGTGCATGTTTCATTTACATCATAGTAGCTTTTTTGAAGATTTTTTTAAAAAATGTTGTTTTTGAAGTACTGTTTTTTCATTAAATCTGCTTAAAATAGGAATAACTTGTCAACGACGCGTCGGATTTACAAATACAAAAAACTACCGTAAATCTAATATTAAGTAGAATCGGAAGACATAATCGTATACAGGGTGTTCAATTTAAAAAAACCAAATTAATTTTCATTCCACAAAAATTAGCCTTTTTGTATACATCAAAATATTTTAAAATTGTAGTCCGAGTGACACTGTCTATCCCTACAAAAAATCTTGTTGATATCTCTTTTAGTTTTGGTGATAGAGGTCGAGTGGAAATAATTGGCGCACCCTGTATATAACGCTCTTGGTGCATAAATAACTATTATCGCATATTTACATACTTTTTCACGTTATATATATATATATTTTTTTCCTTCAAATCCGCATTTATTTTCGAATCTTTTTAATACTATACTGTATTTGAAAATCAAGAGAGAGTAAATTCCCAGAATAAAAAGTAATTCGGTATGCAAAACTATAGTACAGTACGTGCGGTAAAACTTCAATATTTGTAATGCATTCTAAATTGATTTTGTTAATTTCAATACAAAATTTATTAAATTTCTTGGACTATCACATTATTTTATGATCTTTCATTGTTACTACAGTAGGCCTAAGAGGATTAACGTGCGTCATAGGCGTAACCAGAATAGAAAGGGATAATTGTTATTTAACGACCTCCGAATGGCAACAGCTTCTAATGACAGATATTTTGACTTAAATAGTTTCTAGAAATGCAGTTATTTGATTTTGGATAAACGTGACAAATAGTAGTGACTAAAAATGGAAGCAGTTTGTGAGTATACGCCAGTGAAAAAATTAAAACTAGACCATTTATCGCTCAATGAAAAGAGTGCTGTAGTGAATGTGTACCACTATTTTAAACATCAAAATCCCTCAAACACTATTGACAGTGTAGTTGAAACAACATCTAAGGCAATGGGATATGGAAAATCTACAATATATAGAGTTCTAAAGGAGGAAAAATCAGGTGGAGTAACCTCACCAAAGCCGAAACCAGGTAGACCAAAACTATTAAAAGTCAACGTGGACGAGTTTTTTAAAAATGCTATTCGTAAGCTTGTTCACTCATTTTTTATAAACAAGCAAATTGTAATTATCTGTACATATTATATATATATTTTGTAAATAAACATATGCCTAAAACAAAATGCCTAAAATAATATTGACTTTTTCTTCATTTTACCCAAATTAAATTACTACTTACGAATTATGTTTATCTATCTAAAATTGGTAATCTAGGTATAAATAACTAAAACAAATTAAATATTTCTATTTCCATATTAATTTAATTTTGAAAACGCACGTCTATGGTTTACTGCCTTTAACACTGATAACTGCAAAACATTTCTGGGAATTTACTCTCTCTTGATTTTCAAATACAGTATATTGGGTGACTTTTTCTCCCCTTGTTGTTGAAAATTCTAGGTGCGCACATGAAATGTACCTTGCACAAAATGATCGGCGTTAAATTTGTTTTATATAGTTCGGTTAATGTAGGTCATCATCTTACTGCTAATAAAGCTAAAAATAGTTTACTAACGTTCGCAATAGTTAAATAGTTATGGTAGATTTGTTAGTTCTATATAGGTTAGATTCCAATTTTTTTGCTGATGATAAACATGTTTATTAAAATAATGTCTGTATAATTATTTACTATTAGAGTTCAAATTTCGTAAATAGTATTTGATGCGTAACTGGGAAACATAAATATGTTTTTGTTGTAAACAATGTCTTTTAATAATAGATTTCAGATACTCAATACTTAATTTTGAAAATTATTCTTCTGGCATCCAGCAATAAGCTATCAGTTAGTTTATTTAATCAGGATAGAGCCGAGCTCAATTGTCGGTAAAAACTATATGCCGACGACACATGCCTGGTCTATGGTCTATTTCAGCCTAATTCAAGACGAAACCAAACGGGATATTATCCGAATAGAATAATGGAAATACAGTACCTGTATATCTACCAAACTTGCACCTTCTTACATAACAGGTCGCTCAACAACATCCACTCAAATATACAACTAATACCAACTTACCAAATCCATAACTACAATGTGAGAAATAAAAATAAATATCGACCACTACAAAGGTGCCTGATGACAGAAGGAATAAATTACTAAAATCGGGTCCCTGACAATGTGAAAACTCTTGGAATCGAACCTTTCAAACAGCAGCTGAAAAACTTCATCTTCAACAACTTTTTCAAGCCATAACAGATCTTTGTGATAAAAAACATTGGCAACAACTCTAATTCTGTATATAAATTTGGTTAAATCTAGTCTATCATAACTTTTACTACTTCATTTATGTTTCTTTATATTTTTTAACATTGTTTTTTTATGGACTTTAGAAGCAAACTATTTTTTAATACTGTGGATATATTAAACATTTCGTTTACGTCAGAGTTTAATTTTTATGCCATTTTAAGATAAGTGTTTTAACTTTAATGACTCTTTTTACAATACATTACTCAAAAAAATACTTATAATAAATTGCAGCAAAATGATACCCACTCACCTTGCCGTTTCGACATACTTAATGAGGGTCAGTTTTTGATTTTATAAATATTTTAATTGTTCAGATCGGATTTGATAGTACTCAAAAAAAAATATAAATTTTGTTAATACATAAAGTATGAAAATTGTTATTGCATTGAGAAACGAAGGTCTTTCTATTCAATTCTAAAAAAATTCCCACATATATTATATAAGTGATGAAGTAAAATATAATTTGTAGAAACTATTCACGAAATCACATTTAAAAAATAAAATTCTCACATACATATTTGGTCAGTGTTATTATTTATTATTAGCCTTGCTGGAATCATAATGCGTACTTATTTTTTAATTTACTATTTAATATTAAAAAATATGTATAAAGCAATACCATTTTTCCTTAGCAGTTTGTGTTTTATGGCCATTTGGTTTTTGCACATTGTGACGTAATGGATTCTTCTTAAAATAATCTAGCTCTACCAGTGGCGGATCTAGGGAGTTTTTTCAGGTGGGGGGGCATCAGTTAATGGAAATTTGTAACCAAAGTGATTAAGTGAAAAAATTTGGGATGTTTGAGTGTTTGAGAAAATATTCAATACAACGAATAATTTTGGTTTGTATAACGTGTGTTTTCTTCTTGTTGAAAACCAATCAAAGGTTTATTTGCATATCCAGACTCTAGTTGTTGAACCTATAACAACTATTCAGAACTCTAGGGGGGGCCATCCCCCCCCCCCCCCCCCTCAGATCCGCCAGTGAGCTCTACTACAGCTAATTACTATTTTTCAACCGTTAACTAAAATTCAAATTAAAAAAGTTTTCTCAAAATTGAAATGTATATTCTGTCAATGATTAGTTAGAAATTTGTTTGTGTAAAAGTGTAGCACTATATCGCAGTTATTTTATGGACTTTTCTAAATATAGTCGTCCTTTATTCGTTGTTTTTGGCACTTAACAATTATCTAAATTAAAAACTCGAACAAGCATTGATCACTTTGTGTGTGAGAGATCGAATTAATGTTCAATTAGCCTAACCATAATAAAGCTCCATCAAATAAGGTTTAAAACTGTAAAATTATCGTACCGCCCTCGTATTAATAAGCCAATTGTTTACATTTGTAAGTTTGAAATTACATACCAAAAAGGAGTTTTCTTCGTGTATGATTCCTATTTATTTTGTAACATGTTTGGAATGTATTCGGTTACATAACAAAAATTAACAATTATTTATTTATTTAAAGAACGTCAATAAACTTTTATATGAGGTTTATCAACCACTTGACATGATTTTTTTATACAGAAATATTCTCGAGCTAATCTTATCCGCGTATCAAGACCTAAAAATGTGTTATTTATACTTTTTGTGCGAAGTTATTTTTATTTTTTTGTAAATATTATGCTCCAATTTTTGCAAAGCTACGTTTGAGCTTACCTGGACCTGTCCATGATGAATGTCATCAAGTATTGCATGATCTTGTACTAAAGATCGAGTAGTAAGTCTTTTGCGACGCCTTTTGTGCATTGTGAGGAACTTTCCAGAACAAGCAGGTGTCGGTCCGGAGCCCATGGCGTCCAAAAGGACCCAGTCCTCCTTCGAGAACCTCCGCTGTATCGTTGGAACTTCTGATGGGGCTGAAACAAAAGAAAAACATATAAATATAATAAAGTTGGTTTTTCTGTGCGGTTTTTTAAGTCTGCTATTCATTTCCCCAAATGGAAGTATAACGTTTTATTAATATAAAAAGAACTATAGTTTGTTTGAAAAATAACAAATTGGTTTTTTATGCCCATCACCATTTTTTTTATTTATGTATTTATGTCTAAACTGAAATCAGAAAGATGGATCTAAATATAGAAGACAAAGCTGGATATTGTGATGTAACAACACAAACTATAATCAAATAATCTAATCAGATTAATCAGAGGGGAACTCAAGATAAGAAAAAAAATTCACGTCGACCTAAATAAGAAAATAAACCTAAACAACAACTTTAACCTCTAGGAGAATCAAAGTTAATAAAACTTTTGACCCAACGAAGATCAGTTAGACCAAACTTATGTTGAATACCAAAATTCTTGTGGAAAAATTATAAGTAAAATTAATTTAAATTCGTATAAAATGGACTATTTCCCTCGTCTTAATTTCCATCAATCACAAACGCGCAATTTTGAATTACAAATGGTTTTTAGATGAAAAACTGTATGACAGTTCCTGTCAGTAGTTTTTACGAGTTTACGCGCGGCAAAACTTGACAGCTGTTGTCACCAAAAATTACAATACCTTTGATAACAAGTAATTACGGTCTCATAGGACACCAGAAAACGACGCTAAACAATTTTTATGATTTTATTGTCACTGCAGCACTGCAAGCAGCAGAAAAGGCAGGATTAAGTACAAAAGAAATAAAAATAACAAACCACTCTATGCGGTCGACAGCAGTCAGTAACCTGGCTAAAGGAGGGATGGGTGAACAACAATTAATTAAAATTAAGCCTTATCTGCAAATGGATAATGAGCATTATTCCAACATCATAAACACCCTTAGAAGTGACGCCTCAGAACCTCCAGCTATAAAACAGAAAACGGAAGATCCTGCAGCCACTCCTCGAGCTTCTCACTCAACAGCTGGACCCATCAACAACATTAATGATTTATCTACACTCAACGTTATCAATGAGTTAACAAAGATTTCAAACAATACTCCTTCTGTGTACCAAAATTGCAATTTATATTTTAATTGTACCATAAATAATTAAGTTTGTAGTATTTTGTGATTAAATAAATTACCTGTTTTTCAGTTTTCAAATTAATACTTACATATTTATTATGTATGCATATATAATAGATAGTATGTTTTGTAAGCTATGTGTATGCAGAATAATCTGTTACTCATGAAATAGTCTTGTCAAATACCATTCACACAATGCAAAATAATATTTTTTTAACAATAATAAAATATTACTTAGCAACGTGTTTTTTCGATTTTTGTCGGAAAAATTAGATGCCCTTGTGATATCAAAAATTTAAAAATTACAGCTTATTTAAAACACAAAAAAAACGTTTTTTTTTTTGCACAAAGTTTCATAAAAAAAATTTTTTGCTTGAGATAAAAATAAAAACGAAAAAGAAAACGACTTTTACCGTTTTTATCTATAATTTTGAGGTTATGTTGAAAAATGATTAAAACCAAAGTTACATATTTTTTAATTATCTACAACTTTTACTTTAAACTTTTTTCGATAGGATGCATATTTTAGCCAGAAATCGTAAAAAACCGTTATCACACCCTCAAATGTATAGTTAGCTATGCACATACTGCTAAGATGTTTTTTTGTTTAAAATTGTTACGATCCCATTTTAACAAACTTGCTCTTGTGCTAGAAATAGAACTATAAATTATTTAAATCGATAAATGACGCACTTCTAATACAATATACGAGTAAATAAACAATTGGATCAGTTCCACGTTAGAACCTTATAAGATAAAGCCGTTAATCCGTTATATGACAGTTGTCATGCCATAACCTTTAGCGTTTTATGTCCCAAAATAAACGTTTGCGAAACTTTAAGCTGTTTATGTGTTGTTTTTTATTTGGAATACAAGTACAATGACCGGTGGAACACCATTAAAGAAGAAAGTGCGTCTCTACATTTTAGCCGTAAAATTTAAAATGTTAGAGGCTCTCGACCTGAGTGTTACCCACCGGGCATTAGGATCTACAGGGTGCGCCAATTATTTCCACTCGATCTCTAGCACCGAAACTAAAAGAGATATCAACAAGATTTTTTGTAGGGGTAGACAGTGTCACTCGGACTACAATTTTAAAATATTTTGATGTATACAGGGTGGATAATTTTTGTGGAATAAAAATTAATTTGGTTTTTTTAAATTGGACACCCTGTATACGATTATGTCTTCTGATTCTACTTAATATTAGATTTACGGTAGTTTTTTGTATTTGTAAATCCGACGCGGCGTTGACAAGTTATTCCTATTTTAAGCAGATTTAATGAAAAAACAGCACTTCAGAAATATTAGCACAAAAACCACATTTTTTAAAAAATTCCTCAAAAAAGCTACTATGATGTAAATGAAACATGCACCTATCACAATAATCACACAACATCTTCACCTGTTGCACAGGGTGTTTGCCGATGGCGTGCCAATAGTCTAGTTTTCAAATGGCAATAACTTAATTTTTTCAAATGAGACACCCTGTATATTTTTCTTCAGTTAGAAGCTCTTCCTAATACGCATTAAAAAAATATAGGGTTTTGCATATCTAACTTTACTATTTACTTTAATAATAGACAAACAACATATTTTACACAATTTTTAATAAGTACAAAATTTTACAAAGTTTAATCGTAAGAAAACTACAATAGTGAAAGTTAAAATTTATAGTAAGTGTTCAAAATGTCTTCAATTTTCATTTATACATTTTCTTGCCCTTTTTTCGATCTAGTAGGCCAATTTATAGGTCCTCCCCTTCCTATCCAACGATCCTGAAATTCCCTATTTAACCAATTGCGAATATCTAATAGGTAATGTGGTGTGGCACCATCTAATTGAAACCACATTCCGTTGCGATAATTTCGAGGCACATTTTGCAATAAGTTGCGTAAATCATGTTCTAAAAAATCTAAAAATATAGCTCCATTTACAGTCCCATCAAAGAAATAGGGACCAATTACATAATCACCTATTATTCCCGCCCACACATTCAAAGACCATCGATACTGTGATGTGGTTCTAAATAAATGTTCATTGTGGTCCGAATAATAATGGAAGTTGTGTCTATTTACACAACCGTTCTTATGGCTTCGTCGGAGAATAAAACTTTGTTTAAAAAGTTACGCTCTGTATTTATCTTGTTTATTAACCATCTACAGTATTCCACTCTACGCGCGAAATCAAGTGGTAACAATTCTTGGTGAAGCTGGATATGATAGGGGTGATATTTATTCTTTTTTATTATGCGTCTAATTGTGGTATTGGAAATATCTAACTGATTGCTTAATTGCCTTGTGCTTATATTGGGATCTTCAACTATACTGATCATTACCTTATATTCGTTGTCAATAGTAACAGCTGTAGTTTCACGTGAATGTTTTTCATACTTGACGGTTCCTGTTCTATCAAATCTATTCTTTAAATTCTCAAAAGTATCCTTTTGTGGATGACGTCTTCCTGGGTATCTTTGACGATAGACCCTACTAGCAAGAAACGCATTTTTTTGACATTCACCCAGTATCCATATCATATCAATATTTTCTTGAACACTATAATTCTTATTAAAATCCATTTTTTATACACAATACCGATTAAATATAGTAGACGTGATACAATACAAAATTTTATGTTGACAATTAATGCCATAACAAAATATACCTACTGTCATTTTCATAGGTAACTTGATTTCTTATTAAAAATTGTGTAAAATATGTTGTTTGTCACTTAACGTCAATTATTAAAGTAAATAGTAAAGTTAGATGTGCAAAACCCTATATTTTTTTAATGCGTATTAGGAAGAGCTTCTAACTGAAGAAAAATATACAGGGTGTCCAATTTGAAAAAATTAAGTTATTGCCATTTGAAAACTAGACTATTGGCACGCCATCGGCAAACACCCTGTGCAACAGGTGAAGATGTTGTGTGATTATTGTGATAGGTGCATGTTTCATTTACATCATAGTAGCTTTTTTGGGGAATTTTTTAAAAAATGTGGTTTTTGTGCTAATATTTCGGTGCTAGAGATCGAGTGGAAATAATTGGCGCACCCTGTATGTACATAAGAAGCCTGTTTTAAATCTTTATCTTCGGAGAATATCTGAGAAACCGAATGTATAACAAAATATTGTCCTTACCGAATAATTAATAGTTTTATTCAATAAAAATTTCTGAACGTTTGTTTCATTTGACACAATTGTTTGCCGACTCTAAAATAATTTAAGTTTCTAAGAATAGAACAAATATACAATATTAGGAATTTAAATATTTTTAGATAAGCGCTATTTTCCGATGTTTTACAATTAGCAAAAAATTAACCACGTTATCATTTACTGAGAAGTAGATTTTAATTCAGTGTAATAAGTAACTTTAACCGTTTCTAGAAAAATAATAACTTTCCCTTGCAACATAACTTTCTCTAATATATTTATATAGCGGAATACTCGTTTGTGGTCACTGGTGGACCGTTGAACATCAAATGCTATAACTTATGTTAATGATATTAATGTTATTTTATTGTTTCACATTCACGAGAACAGGTTTTTGACCCCGCGTACTCTCACCTGAAACCTATTTGTTGCTGTACAAATAATAATTGATAGAAACTAATATATTTAATTAGATATACAGTAGAAGTTTACCCTCGAAGTCTACGAATGAAATTAAAGAAAACTGGAAAATGATTGGCGATATTGATATGCAGTTATAGTCTGTTTGAAAATGATTGATAGCAATATTTTTATGACCCACAAGATAAATCCCAATATAACATCATAAATCAATTTCAGAAAATTTCTAAAATAAAATGTTTAGCATTATTTGTTCCAAAATGAAATCTTGGGGTTTCTTCCTAAAATTTTTAAAAATACAAAATTATTTCAATTCTTGGTAAGTATGTAATCTCTACAGGTAGAAACTATTTACAATTCAAGATCAATTTAAGTAGCCCTCAACTTTCTTAGAAAGGATTAAAATTTCTAATCGGCAGAAAGTGTTGTGCAGATTGTAAATTATTTTAGTTAAAATTTACATTTCTGTTTGTGCAGTAGCACTTATCGCTTATCATTTATTGTATTTATTGAATAAATAAATAAATAAATAAATAAATAAATGTGGGTACTTAATATTGACAGTTTACTATTTTTTATATTAAAGTAATTTCGTGGTCCCCATCACTGAGGTATAGAATTATTGGTTAATCACTTAGGGTTTGCTTATTTACATTTTATGATGTATTGTATTCGAGATTTTTCAGTGTGGTCATACTAAAATCTAGTGAAAATTCAGTATCAACATTTACTTTTTTTCTGCATTGAACAATCCGGTATAAAGACCTTTGCCATAAAAACTGTGCTATCAAGCATTTTCAAACGGAGTATAGGAGATTTTAACAGAAAAAGCGAACACGAAATTAAGAAAATTTAAAGTTTTTCGCGCAGTAAGATCACTTGTGGTCCTACATATTTATATTTTCATCATAGAAGGTTCGAAAGTAAAGAAAATGGTAGAAGAAATTAAAGGAAAATTATTCTAATTTAAATAATTTAATGTCATTTTATCAATTGCAGTTTCTATTTCACTTTTTTACCCGATGATGGGAAATTCTAGTGCTCAAGACAAAAATAATCAATTCTTTAAATATAACTCTTGAAAAGATGTAATTAAATTTGAAATAAATATAAATCGGTCATTGTTAAAGTATATTTTTTATTTTAAAATTATTTGTATAATACAGACATACGATATTCTGTTTGTAAACAACATTTCTAAAACAACTAAAAATTTGTCACTTCTGACAAACCACAAGTTAATAAAAAAGGTAAATTTCATTTACCTTCTACGCATCCCAGAAATACAGAAGTTCAAACAAAAAAAAACCTTAAATGTATTTGCGAAAGACTGATAGTTAAGACCTTCGTTAGAATTTGCATGTCAACAAAAGCCTATACGGTGATGTCTCCATTTTACAATAGTTAAAACAGTTTTGTCAACAGAAACCATTAACTCATTTTTTACGACTTTTGTTCATTTGTTTCCTTCATGGTCGTGACTTTGCTTTCACAATCTAACCTACTCTCTTGACTTCATCAGAGATCGATGCACTGTCTTTTGTTACATTTGTTTTACCCTATTTCTAATATATGTGAGATCTGTTTACACTTTTTATTTCCTAAATGTTGAGCGAGCAGGTGCGTCATAATTTAAAAATCGATATAGGTATCGTAGAAAGGTATTTTCAGAAATCTAACAGGGCAAGTCACTCGAAGGGAGTTAAGTAACTTCACTTACTGCAGAAAAGATCAGACATTTTAAGCACAAAACAAAACCAAAAATTCAAATTCTTTATTAATCCACACATTTGTAGCCAAAATGGCCATTGGACAAGTCAAAAACAGGCCCATTACATACAGTATGATCAACTTTTATTGTACAAGCGAATATTGACAAACTTTTAGCACATTGTCGATTGTAAAAGATCTTTTGTGAATATGCAAATACAGTTCGTTCCAAGTTCTTCAAGTTTTGTGTAGAATCAGAATTTTTCTCGAAACTTGTTTCAATAATTTTCCTTACGTCAGTTTTACCTGTCTCTTATAGTATTCGCCTGTTTCGTCTGCATATACGTTTTAGTCTCTGCCTTACTTTGATCATGTGGAGATCTCAGAGGACGTGGTAAGTTTGTTATTACCAAATAGTCCTTCAGCGTAAGCTTTTTATATTTTCGCAAAAATAAATATGTATATAAAGACTTGCAATTAAAAAGTGGAAAATATTTTTTTCAAATATTTTCAAAATAATATGTTTTTTTAGTTGATTTATTCCTTTAATTTTGTTGCGTGTAATTCTCAACGATATATTTTTAAGAGAGAATTTTATAAAAAATAATGATTTGGTTCTAGATTAAATATAAATTTAGGTGCTTTTTAATGTTCAATGTATCTAACGATCAAATAATTGGTCGATTTGTTTTTGTTTACAAGAATTATTAAAGCAAAATTTATTTGGAATTAAATGGATGTTCACATGCATTTGTTTTTTCCGAATTTGATTGATTGGTTTATTTTTTATTATTGTTTATAGAAATGTCTATAAACTAATGATTTTACAGTCTTGCACCTAATTTTTCAATGTCAAATGCATCCAAACATGACTTAAATACAGACCAAAAACATCGGCAAAAACAAAAGATGTTGCAAGACTTTTTTATATTTTTAGACAGTATAAAAAAATTTAATTCGGTAATTTTTCACTGAATTGCTTAAGCGTTTATAGAAGAAAAATTACAGTAAATAAAAATATTATTGAACTTTTAACTAAGAAAATAATAATCATTTCTAAATTTAGATTAAAAAAATGGGTAATAATAGACTATTAGGTACTATTATGATTTTTTTCTCCAGCTAGTCTATACTTAAATAAATATTGTTTATAACTTTATTTTTTTTATTTAAATTCGAAAAATTACAGCATATTTAAAACACAAAAAGAATGAAAAAAAAAATAATTTGTGAGTGAGATAAAAATTAAAAGGAAAAAACGGTCTTTAGCGTTTTTCTCGATAATGTCGAGGTTATATTGAAAATGGCTGATACAAAAGTTTTAGATTTTTCAATTATCTACAACTTTTATATTAAACTTTTTTCGATGGGATGCATATTTCAGCCACAAATCGTAAAAAAAACCAATATCCAACACTCAAAACTTTAGCTACCCCCCAACCCTCCTTATAATTTACCCTAAATTTCCGACCTAAAAAATTTTTTGTTTCAAAAATGACGGCCCTACAGGTTAAATACCACATGTAGAATCAACCAAAAAATAATAAATTATAAATAATAAATTGTAGATCTTTACAAAACAATTAATTTTATTGAGAAAATTATAAACTAACATATAATTAAACCAGTTGAGAATGCTCTTCTAGCATTGCCATAGACCGAACAAATTGTAATGAAAATATTAATAAAATTTTAGATTGACAGTTCTTATCCTAATCAACACAGCTACAGTCTACTCACTTTTACCAAAAGCGTCATTCACTGTAAGTCTACTTTAAATTGAATCAAATTTAAACTTCAAAATTTTTTGAAGTTCTATCAAAATCTGAAGTCAGAATTTTAAAATTCATAAACACAAAGAATCAATACACACTCACACAGAACGAATTCAGGTACCGAACAAATTTGTTCGGTGATAATAAACATTGTTTGACCCATTTTCTCTGAAATAAGTTATATCGACGAATAGTTTAGTGAAAATTGCAATACAATAATTTAATTTGCAATTTCATTCCTAAAAATAAATTGAAACATTGTTTGTTCTATCTAACTTTTTAATTAAAATTTCTAATTAAGTTTGCAAAAGTAATTAACATTTTCATGTGACTTGTGTTTACATCTGAAATGTATTGCATATAAATTACTTTTTATCCAAATCGGAAACACTTTTAGGAATAATTTCTAAACTCGATTTGAGAAATAAAAACGTAAATTAAACTTTTCTCGTTTCTTTATAAATAAATGATATATGTGTCACCAACGCCAATTTTTCAATCAAAAACATTTGTTACTTAACGAAATTATTTTTACTACTGTTCAAACTTAATTGTCACGATGTTTGGATACTAAAAAATACCTAAATTATCAGTAGTAGTAAAATCTATGTACATTCTTAAATGTACGTATTTATTTAATGAAAATAAAACGTGCTGAGAAACATTTTCGTAACCCAATTTAACGTTTTAATTATTTTTAGAGCTTTGCCATCTGTTCCGACAGTTAACTTCCTTATCCTGATAAACATGTATCAGAAATTTAATATCTGAGAGAACACAGTGTAGGTTTAATGATTTTAACAATAGGTTACCCCTGTATTTATCATTCTACCGATTCAGTGAGGTAATTTCATTGAAAACATCAGTTTTACTGACCCTTGTCTATATGAAAGGATATACCACATTTTTACAATTATTTTCTTTTAAATAAAACTACATTTTAGTGATTTTTGGCAATATATTTTAATTTAATTTTTATTTGGAGAAATGAATAGCCAATTTTAGGAAATTTTAGTTACTCCCTGTACATTTTTTCTAACGTGAAAACAGATGGAACAAATACATACAGTGTGACCTTTTTAGATTGAAAATTTGACTGTTACATTTATAAGAAAATATATTTTTTTCTAAAACATTGCGACAATAAGAAATTTCGAAACCTCTAAATAAAATAATCTATGTTTTAGCGCATTCCACAGTCGTAAACATTTTAATTTAAATATCTTTTGTCTTTTATATATTTAAAAATATATTATCATCATTAAACTGTGATAGCACCACTATTATTGAACTATTCGTTGATAAGAAAACAATCAGACCATTTTAAATGAAATAATATTTTTGTATTTGATAGAAACAATCAAAAATATTGATACAATTATTTTTCATCGCATGTGAATGCACTGACGTAGTGCATGTCTAAAATAAGTAGGTACGAAAATTAAAAACAAGTACCAATCGTTCGTAATGTTTCATTTTTACTGATAAAAAAAGTACATGTTATTATTCCAAATAAATGTTTTATTATTATTACTAAAGTCAATAGGTATAAAATCGTGTTAGATAGCAGGCTGGTGTTTAAATGATTATCTCTTCAATAAAATATCCATTCAAATTAATCAAAGTGGAATTCTTGAACTAAAAATTATTGTTAACACGAAAGCTTTAATTCAACATTAATAAGTAAGGAACTATTTGAGGTGATTGAACTAATGAGCTACAGTTTTAAAATTAACAGAGTGATTGAACGTTTCTGGAGCAGAAAGTGACTAAAATAACAATATGAATGTAATTATAGTATCTAGATGCTCTATTATTAAAAGCAGAAAATATAACGAGGTGCAGAAGGTTTAAAAGTTTTAACATGAGAACTAAAACAAAAATACATTGTATAAAATGTTTAGAAAGCAATACGAAAAACAAAAATTAACATAATGTTACAATTAATTTATAATCACGGAAATTTAACTGTTAATAGAATTTTTAAATAATTCTAGTTGATTTTTGACATATTAAAATAAAGAACATGGAACACAGTGGTGAACTTCATAAAATATGTTCTCTGGAAGTTTGAAAATGGAAAAGTCTATGATAAATTAGGAACATCAAGTTTTATTGTCATATAATGTCAAGATTGTACAAAAATTTCGAAATGGATATAATAGTGGGGCCAAACTAGCATGAAAAAACTGAAAACCTGTAAATTTTCGAAAAATTATCAGTAACAAAATCTACAACTAACCTCTTTTCGCTCGGACATTTGTTTATTGTTCAATTGTTGTAAACTGGCTAATTAACAAATTGATAACTCTGCTCCCTAAATCCTTAGAGGCCTCGATTTTTTCCAAAAACTACGATTCCACGTGGGGAAGCATGCCCACAAAGTTGTAACACATAATTGTTTATTGTTCAATTGTTGTGAACTGGCTAATTAACAAATTAATAACTCTGCTCCTGAAATCATTAGAGAACTCGATTTTCATCCAACTAAACATATAGGAGAAGCATTTTGACAACAATTGAACAATACACAATTATGTGCTACAACTTTGTGGGCATGCTACTCCCCGAGGACCCAGAGTTTTTGGAAAAAATTCGAGTCCTCTACGATTATGTCTTCTGATTCTACTTAATATTAGATTTACGGTAGTTTTTTGTATTTGTAAATCCGACGCGGCGTTGACAAGTTATTCCTATTTTAAGCAGATTTAATGAAAAAACAGCACTTCAGAAATATTAGCACAAAAACCACATTTTTTAAAAAATTCCTCAAAAAAGCTACTATGATGTAAATGAAACATGCACCTATCACAATAATCACACAACATCTTCACCTGTTGCACAGGGTGTTTGCCGATGGCGTGCCAATAGTCTAGTTTTCAAATGGCAATAACTTAATTTTTTCAAATGGGACACCCTGTATATTTTTCTTCGGCTAGAAGCTCTCCCTAATACGCATTAAAAAAATATAGGGTTTTGCACATCTAACTTTACTATTTACTTTACTAATTGACGTTAAGTGACAAACAACATATTTTACACAATTTTTAATAAGAAATCAAGTTACCTATGAAAATAACAGTAGGTATATTTTGTTATGGCATTAATTGTCAACATAAAATTTTGTATTGTATCACGTCTACTATATTTAATCGGTATTGTGTATAAAAAATGGATTTTAATCAGAATTATAGTGTTCAAGAAAATATTGATATGATATGGATACTGGGTGAATGTCAAAAAAATGCGTTTCTTGCTAGTAGAGTCTATCGTCAAAGATACCCAGAAAGACGTCATCCACAAAAGGATACTTTTGAGAATTTAAAGAATAGATTTGATAGAACAGGAACCGTCAATTATGAAAAACATTCACGTGAAACTACAGCTGTTACTATTGACAACGAATATAAGATAATGATCAGTATAGTTGAAGATCCCAATATAAGCATAAAGCAATTAAGCAATCAGTTAGATATTTCCAATACCACAATTAGACGCATAATAAAAAAGAATAAATATCACCCCTATCATATCCAGCTTCACCAAGAATTGTTACCACGTGATTTCGCGCGTAGAGTGGAATACTGTAGATGGTTAATAAACAAGATAAATACAGAGCGTAACTTTTTAAACAAAGTTTTATTCTCCGACGAAGCCACGTTTCATAAGAACGGTTGTGTAAATAGACACAACTTCCATTATTATTCGGACCACAATGAACATTTATTTAGAACCAAATCACAGTATCGATGGTATTTGAATGTGTGGGCGGGAATAATAGGTGATTATGTAATTGGTCCCTATTTCTTTGATGGGACTGTAAATGGAGCTATAGTTTTAGATTTTTTAGAACATGATTTTCGCAACTTATTGCAAAATGTGCCTCAAAATTATCGCAACAGAATGTGGTTTCAATTAGATGGTGCCACACCACATTACCATAACCAATTGGTTAAATAGGTAATTTCAGGATCGTTGGATAGGAAGGGGACCTATAAATTGGCCTACTTGTGGGGTTTTATTAAAAATATTGTTTACAAAGAAGAGGTTACCACAAAAGAAAATATGAAAGAAAGAATTATTGCAGCATTTAGACAGGTGACCCCTGCAATGCTAAGAGATGTGCGTAAATCAATGTAAAAAAGGGCAAGAAAATGTATAAATGAAAATGGAAGACATTTTGAACACATACTATAAATTTTAACTTTCACTAATGTAGTTTTCTTACGATTAAACTTTGTAAAATTTTGTACTTATTAAAAATTGTGTAAAATATGTTGTTTGTCACTTAACGTCAATTATTAAAGTAAATAGTAAAGTTAGATGTGCAAAACCCTATATTTTTTTAATGCGTATTAGGGAGAGCTTCTAACTGAAGAAAAATATACAGGGTGTCCCATTTGAAAAAATTAAGTTATTGCCATTTGAAAACTAGACTATTGGCACGCCATCGGCAAACACGCTGTGCAACAGGTGAAGATGTTGTGTGATTATTGTGATAGGTGCATGTTTCATTTACATCATAGTAGCTTTTTTGAGGAATTTTTTTAAAAAATGTGGTTTTTGTGCTAATATTTCTGAAGTGCTGTTTTTTCATTAAATCTGCTTAAAATTGGAATAACTTGTCAACGCCGCGTCGGATTTACAAATACAAAAAACTACCGTAAATCTAATATTAAGTAGAATCAGAAGACATAATCGTATACAGGGTGTTCAATTTAAAAAAACCAAATTAATTTTAATTCCACAAAAATTAGCCACCCTGTATACATCAAAATATTTTAAAATTGTAGTCCGAGTGACACTGTCTACCCCTACAAAAAATCTTTTAGTTTCGGTGCTAGAGATCGAGTGGAAATAATTGGCGCACCCTGTAGATATAGCGCTTCTTTTTTATTTTTTCTTCATGTGAGCCATTCTTAGAACCTTCTATTAATAAATAAACATTTAAATTATGAAAGATAAAAATCTACCTAAGCTACTTATAAGTTAATGCCCACAACTATTAGTTATAATCTATAAAATAAGAACTTTTGATGTATGATTGATTTAAGAAGATTAATAACGTAGTTACTCTGTGGTTGTCAAACAGAATTTAATTTTCTTTCCAATAATTATATCTGATAGAAGAATTTTTTCTTCTCAGGATGTAAACGTTAATTTGGGTAAGGGTAAGGCTCTTGGGTTTCCGACAGTTAAATTTTTTTGTTTGTGTTGAGATTCTTATTCTTATTTAGTTTGTTTACTGGAGGAGCATTGAAACGTGAATACATTCACTAAACACACAAATAAATTCAACCATTAATTGTTTAAGCAAAATATTTGAAATAATCGGTTGATGTTTATGCCGAGGAAGGTAAATAATTTCATCGAAACTTTATTTATTCAAAACAATTACACGTTAATATAAGAGATTATGATAAAACTCACCAGTAAAAATCATTTGCACTTGGTTTGCAGCCAAGTCTCATTCAGAGATTCACATTTCTGTCAAAAATAACGAATGCACCTGCTTCAACTCAACATCTCGGCTTCCGACATATTGTAAATATCGAAGTGAAAGAACGTTACGGTATTCGATAAAACGCTGGCCGGAGAAACCACTCTAGCAGACGAAATGCTAAATATAGGAGGCACAGAGTGTTTTGGATGCAACTTTTAGTACAATACCCCAGCAAATGTACATGCACGCACGCACGCCGACACTACTGACATTAATGACAGTTTCTACCGAGTACTACAGTATCTAGTATGTCCTTTTGAAAGCTCGGCTTGAAGGTGTGTGTGTGTGTGTGTGTCTCCCCTACCTGTATACTTTAGAGGTAGATAACCCATTGTAATGATAAAATTTATCTTTAATCACTTTCATTGTAATTGCAAGTGTTCGTGCAAGATTTTAATCCTTTGTTATTATCCAATATGATAATCGTTTGATTTTGATGGTACTACATTTTTCAGAGACGCAATTTTGTTGTTGTTTCCAATATTTATTTCAAGTGAAAGTTTCCGATGAATCATCGTGAAGTTGTTTCCTAGTATTAATATTTTTTAAGTATTTGTTGATTTGGCCAATTGCAGGATTAGATTACCTAATTAGCAAATTAAAATTGTAATAGAAGATAAACAATATTAATTTCTTCTGATATGAATGTGAATTTTATGCTCTTTATTAATATTATATCCAAATATTCTAGCGCAGCCTAAATTTCTCGTCCTTGCAAGATTTGAAAACGTCCTATAATGTTCTGGTTAGTAAGATAGAAAAGCTTTCTGTGGTAACAGAAACGAGGTGAACACTAATTTGCGAGTTGTTACAGTGAAATTCTAACTTTCCTTAATCTTAATTAATATTGAATTTCAAATCATTGTCAATTACAGCATCCTAATACTTAAAATCCATTATCTCATCCAATTAACTTCCCATTCAATTTCTATTTTCAGATGTAAATATACATTAAAGGAAACTTGACGGATATGGCCAACTTGCGCTCAGCCGATTTGCGCTCTCTTGAAATATAATTTTAAATTCACGTTTTATAAAATTATAAAATTTCTTATTAATTTTGTAAGTAGAACATTTACTTCTCCAATTAGGACACAATTCCGCACTTCTGTCGCCGCAACATTAGGCTTACACAGATGATCGGCTTCTCCAATTATTCTGTTATTCTCTATAATAATATTGCCTCGACATCTTTTAGTTTTTTCTTTCATATAACTCCAAAAAGTCGAACCATCTTTATTTGTTTTTTTTTTCATTCGAAAGCTATATCTTTATGGTTTCAATGATTTGCACATCCATTTTTAAAATATTCACTCAAAAACTAAAAATAATTACTATCCACAATTCTTAACACTAATGTCTTAAAGAACAGAATGTAAATCAATAAACAGCAACAACAAATTATATATAGGTAGAAAAGTAGATGCAATAAGGAGGTACCTTAATTGCATTTTGACAGAAGATCTTAAATTCCGTTAAAATAAGAAAAATAAAGAAAATTTCAAAATAAAACACGAAAGTTTATATTATATATAAACTTTGCTAGACCTAAGTCTGGATAAAAGTGCGATGGGAAGATGGTTTATTATTTTTCTCATAGTTATCATCTTTTTTTAAACAAATATTTCTTTTCTCATTAATTGTAAAATGTTGTGATGTGAATTTAAAATTATATTTCAAAAGAGCGCAAATCGGTGGATCAAAGAAAAATATCTGGTCACCGAGCTTCGCTCTTAATATTCAAATCTACATTTTAAGCAGCCCAATGAGTATATAATTTAAGTATATTTATAACACGACAAATTATTAATTAATTCGCGAAAATCACGCAGTGGGCGACATCTACTTGGACTACTGAAAGGGAGATAAATAAAAAGTTGATTGGCGATTGGCTTGAAAGTAGGCGGGAAAATTAAAAAAGCTGTCAGTGTTAATTTTCAATTGGCTGCAGCTGTTGTTGACGTTTATCAACTGCTTGTCACAGAGGTTAGTTAAAGGCATTAAAAGTTGCCTAGTTTCTGGGGATTTCACCCTTTTAGACCAACATCTACTGACGCTTGATCTTCGCGAATAGTCACGGCGGACATTCCCCGTTTCCGGGACGGGCAACAGCAGCGTGTAGGGCACAGGTCCCGTCATCACGATATAATAAACACTCTATGTTAAATTGATTTTATTATATATTGATCTGCAGTGAAGGAAAATTATAGGACTGATATTCATACTTGGGTAAAAACCTCCACAAAAACCTGTGACCAGACTTTCGACGTGTGGCAGATATTGATATCATATTTTTTCAAAGTTTTTCAGTTACAAAAATAGTTAATTCGTACATTGCATTACAATTTGTTCTTGGAAAATACAAAGTCACAATCAACCTTAAAATGTACTATGAAAATAGAGAATTTTAAATGTCTCTTTAAAGTTTCTTGTAAAATAAAAAATTGAAATCTATGTTAATAGTACACGTGTACAAGCATTCATTCTTTTTTTCTCTCTCTCTCTCTCTCTCTCTCTCTCTCTCTATGATAATGAAAACTTCAACATTAAAACTGTCCTCATAATAAAATAGTAGCCGTAAGGGGTAGTCTCACACTATCGGGGAAGATTAGCTTTAAATTAGGTTAGATCTTTGTAATAAATAAAGAAAAGTACGATACGTGTGACATTTTGACATTTGTTACATTCTGACAGGTGTCATATTTTGACATTGGTTCATTTTGAGATTTGTTCATTTTGACAGTTGTTACATTCTGACATGTGTTACATTTTAACAGTTGTGACGTTTTGACTTTATTTATTCATCGCCGTATCGTATGTATTTTAATTGATTCAGAATTTTGTATTAATGTATATTTCAAAATGGCTTCATTCTAAAAATATTATCAGTCCTCCTAAATCCTTGAAGGCAGAATTATTAGTAATAGCAAGGCAACATAAAAACAAATTCAAAAAATATATTATAGATGAGATGGCCAGAGAAAAAGGAATTAAAATTCTCAGATTGCCTCCGTACCACGGTTAAATCTCATTGAACTGATCTGGTCACAATTATTAAAAGGTTATGTTTCTCAAAACAATAAAACATTTAAATTTCCTGATGTGCGAAATTTGTTTTTGAAGGCAGTTTCAGATGTAAGTAGAGAACATTAGGGAAAATGCATTGATCATGTTAAAAAGGTGGAAAATTCATTTAGGAAAGTGGATATATCAATGGATAATTTAATAGAACCTATGATAATAGTGATACCAGTAGTTTTAGTGACTTTTAAAGATAGTTCTTGAACTAACTTTTTTTTTAATCTTTGAGTTTAGGTAAGTACTGAAGCGTTACTTTTAATGCCAAGAGATTAAAAAAGTTTAATCCCAACATATAATCCCCTCCTTGTTATTTATTGGTTAAATTTAATTCGTCCAATGTTAAAGTGTCAGATGCATAAGGTTTATTTTTATTTTTTGTAAATAATATAACTTCAAAATTTAATCTACGAAGTGCGTATATAAATTTTATATGCTGTGACCTTATTTATATTAGAGAAAATATTTTGCCAAGTACGCCTATGGAATGTGACGTTATATCCCCACTTTTACTATACTCCTCTCTCCTTTATAGTATATATTACTATAGAAACAAGTTACTATATCTGCCGTTGCTAGGAAATAAAAATAAAAGCTTAACTTTTCTTGTAAATATCTCGGAAGATCGAATTTTCACAGACATGAGACCTGTATTTTTTTGCCGATTTAGATAGGAATTAGTCTACCCTGAAAGTTTCATTGAATTCTGACACACAAACACACACACATACATACAAACCTTGCTCGTTTAATAGTATTTGATAAGGCAGATACAATATCTATTATGAAAATCGCACATATAAATTGGGCAGACAGATAAAAGTGGAAAATGTCGGTGTCAATGACAAAAAGTGAACGTGGAAAAGGTTTGATTTTATATGAAAATTTTACTTTTTCGAAAGACAATGTGTTAAAAAAGCTGCATTGTAAAGCCAAAATTTACATAGTTGGTACAGATAATAAAGGTTGATGTTCACAAGCATGGATCAGATGAACAAAAAGTATACAGGAAAGTTATTTTAGATACTTGTAAAAGAATGGCTGAAGACTACGTTACTGAAAGGCCTTCAAAAATCATATGTAAAGCATTCGCCACCATCTCTTACCATCATTGATATTAGTTGCATTAGAAGAAATATTTATAACTGTCGCCGCAAGATACTACAAGGTCCGCTCCCTAAAAACGAAGAAGAAGTGCATGGAGCTCTTGTTTTCTAACAATATAGAAAATAATATTATTGTATATAAAACCATTAGGTGTTTACTAAGCATAATCACTTCCTAGAAGATTCAATGATGCCTTCATAGAAAATCAAAAGATTAAAAAAAGTCTATTCTCGAATTAAATTATTTTTTTCTCAAGGTACAGAAAAATCCAAGCTTTAGGACTCGCACCTATTATATACAACAGCGAAGTAGACTCTGAAGTAAAATCTTATCTAACCTAGCTTTTTGGATTATCTTTGCTGTCTCCAGAAGATGTCGGTTATTGTTTGGCACTGGAATTCTCGTCTTTCCAATCGCAAAATGCAGCAGTTACAAAACTTGCCGACTATTTAGTGGATACTTATATTGCGAAAGACGCCATCATTGACAAGAACAATAAACGTCTGCGAATTCTTCCATGCGAAATTTAATTCTAATTTTTATAATGCTCTTCCATATATTTTTCGTTTTGTGGATATCCTACTGAACTTTTAAGTAAAATAAAAAGTCAATTTCTTATAAAAAAAATTGTATATGAAAAAAGCAATAAAAACGAAACAATTTTTGGATATGCAAATACAAAAATTTAAATCAAATGACATTACTCTGCTTATTTTCATTAAAAGTAGAACAATGAAACAAAAAAAAACAGCTGTAAATACTTGTAATAATTATATGTTCATATTAATACTTTAAGATAATAAAAGTTTTACTTATTTTATAAAAAAAGAGTTTTAACGGGGGTATTTGTAAATTTTCTTTGTTACCGACAGTTCAGTTATTTTTCCCTGGGTTTTTCCAAATGAGCCTTTTGCGACCGCGCCAATGATACCCACCGTAGTAGTCTCCAGCTGAGTAAGCCATAATCCAATAATCCTCAGACTTATCCCTTCGGCACCGAACTCGCCTATTTATGGCTTGCTATTTTTGAACATGTACCGTCTTTGGCACCCAACCTGCCCCTAAGAACAGTGTAAGTCTAATAATACCTCAGTAGGTCTATTTAATATTGAAGAGTTCCTAGGGTATCCCCTCAACTTCCTTATCTTACGCCATGTTGAGCGATGAGGGAGTGCAACTGACACTAGTAGCTGTATTTATGACGGAGACATCCAATAGAAAGCCCCGTATTAGAACGACTATTTGATCTTCGTCTTGTAGACAGCTTGTATTATCGCGAAAATACAAGCATTCTTTCAATTCTGATTGGTCTGTAAGATATATGCTCGAAAATATTATAATCTAAAATTACCTGGCAATTAAAATATTTGTTAGTCCACCCCTGTGTCGAACTGATCCGAATTTTCGGAATAGACACTTAAAGAGATAACGTTTTCAAGCCAGGTATGAAGTCAAACAGATTATAAAACAGGCATATTAACTGGTGTACCCCAGACCACCTATAGAACAGGGCCAAACCGATTTTAAATACCCAAATTCTGTATGGGGATGGTCGGAAAATTTTGGGTAAATTAAGAAAAATCAATATGACTGAGTAAAAGTTCCGGAAGGAGGGTGGGGGTAGCTAAATATAAGTTTTGAGGGTTGGATATTGTGGCTGAAATATGCATTCTATCGAAAAAAGTTTAATGCGAATGTTGTAGATAATTAAAAAATCTAAAACATTTGTATTAATCATTTTTCAACATAACCTCAAAATTGTCAAGAAAAATGCTAAAAACCGTTTTTTCTTTTTAATTTTTATCTCCCGCAGAAATAATTTTTTTTATGAAACTTGGTGAAAACTTTTTTTTGTGTTTTAAATAAGCTGTAATTTCTTCAAAGCAAAATATTTATTTCTCGATTTTATACCAATTTTCAATCAAAAAAGTTGTTTTTTTATTATTTATTTTTATCTATTTCAGCAACAAAATTTTAAGCTGCAGCCCAAAAAATGGGAAGCAGTTCCAAGTACTTGAAAGAATGGATTTGCAACGCGGCAGTACTGATGAACCTGGAAATGACATCTACTACGACAATTTTACCTTCAGTTGCTCGATCTGCAATAAATTTAGAAAATGCGACCAACTGCATATTTAATATTAATGTTTTTAATAATAACAAATAGGTAATTTAGGTATAGGTAGTTATAAGTTGTTGTTTTTGATGCCCATAAAAATTAAAAAAAAAATAGTTATTTCACTCGTAGAAAAAATATTGTTCCTAACAAGTGCCCAAAGTAGTTTTTCCGTACTTCTAACGCTTATCCGAACTCTTTCGCATGCGGGGAAATTTACCTTTTCGCACTGATTAGGAAAACTGCTTTATTCGTATGGAAAAATATACTACTAAGAGTTTTTTTTGTTTCAAAAATGATTGGCCCTGGTTCACTAGGTTTAAAAAAGAATACGGAATTAAATTTTGTCTCCTTGTATATTTCTTGGCAACTTCCACAAGGAGTTTTATAGGTTAATCCACTCTAGTATTTCAAAAACAAAATTCCATTGTCGTCATCAAATTCGTATACTTCGGTTCCTACTCTTATTTTTTTTGCAAGCTTGGGATTTCTATATAAATAGAGCAAATAAGAAGCAGAAAAATCAAATCAACATGCCCGAATTGTGCGAAAATCCCTATACCAGAGTGACAGACAAGCAACGGAGCGTTAAAATGAAATTTTGGTGGCTTAGTGTAACAACCTCGATATATCAAGTTTTTCGTTCCCATATCGATTTCTATTTCAATTCTTTGCGGTTCCCAAATGTACATTATCAGAATGAACACTGGGATATATTTTGGAGAAAAAATTCCTTACGTATTCCGATATATTAGGTTTGATTTTGTTGATTTTAATCTATTTTTTAGATTTCTTTTTTCAGCATGAAAAACAGAACTTTTTATGATAAAAATGTCTAAAAAGCTGCTTTTTAGTTCATCTGACAAAATCGTATTATCAATTAACACCCAAGAATCCTTAAAATTATTCATAATTTTCATAATGTTCTAACACTTCAACTGTTCTAAATAGTTTATTCTTTCTTATCTTTCGTTTTTTTTACGTAAAAGGACAAAAAAGTTTTCTTATTTTTAAATCATAAAATATAAATATAAGCTCAAATGTGTTTCTAATTTTCGTGGAATTAGTTTAGAGTGGAAATGTAGCCCTAAGCAGAGAGAAAAAAAATTCTGTTGAATCCTCCACCAAAATTTGCAATTCATTCTATTTTATAGTAAATTATGGTGGAGGTGTGTTCATTAAAATCTAATTGTGATGGTAGGCAATACATAATACACCTATTTTTAATTCGGTGTTGCATATCAACCAAATAGATACTGAGAAAGTCCCAGCTTTTAGCGGACAGAAAATATACAAGGTGATTGACGATATTGATAAAAATTAATCTCATATATCCTTTAAAGTTTAAGGTATTAAAAAATATACTATTTTTAAAAAAATATTTTGCTAACTGAAATTAAAACAGTGATTTAAACCTAATCTACAAAAAAAAAACACTTTCATAAAACTATATTTATAATTATTATGCTTAAAAATCATAGGAATGCTTTGGTAGGGGACTTGAAAGGGACGTATTAATTTTGTTTTTCATTCTATGGCGGTCCATAAAATCAATAGGACGAATCTGGTATCTGAAAAGGACTTTCCTAAAGATGTCGCTTATTTAGTTCATCATGTTTGTAAATTTTTCACTGCTGACTGAATAAATGCAATGTTTTTATTTTGAATTTCAATATGAATTTTAATCATGAAATAAGAAATGCAGATTTTGAACTATTGATTAAATTTATTTTATTTGTTAGTTTTGCTCGATATCTTTAGCTAGACCTCCAGGCCTCCTGAATAACAATTGTTTTAGATTCGTGTTTTAAGATTAAAAACAAAAATAAGATATTTTAAAATTGATTGAGTATGTCAATGTCTTTTAAATCAAAAATACAAACACTTTAAAAAATAAATGCTATTTATAAACATAAAACTTTGTGTTCGTTGTAAATTGATAAGCAACAAAAGAAAATAATTTTTCCGGACTCGTGGTGTTTTTAAGCAACTCAGTTTCGTTATGAAATGAATCGACAGACTTACCCATCGCGAAAATTCAATCACTTGTGGTATTATTACTGATAAGTTAATAGAATTAGACAAAATTTCCGAATAAAAGGCCTGGAATCAGTCTCAAATATCTCGAATCGTATAAATATAATTCGACATGGGCGGTGTAAACAGTGGGAACCTAAAGTTGACCCTTTCTTCAACACCAATATACAAATCAAAAACAGAACGAGCGGTCATTTAAGTGAAAACTGTGCGTTGACAAACATGATCGTCATTACCGGTATATTATTGATAACTTTAACAATATTTTTAAATTGGTGCTATAAAATATACAAAAACAATAAGCAGTTGGAGAAAATACCAGGACCATTGCCTATTCCTTTTTTTGGATATAAGTTGTCAACAAATGTGTACGGTAAGATATTTTAAATCTCAAAAACTTATTCGAGTTAGTTTATTACCACAAAAATAATAATTAAAAATTATGGTTTATACCATTTATCTACAGAGACAAAGTAGTAGCTAGCAGTGTTTGAGTCTATTGATTTTTTCAATAATTTTTAACCATAAAAATAAGGTTAAAAATATAAATTTTGGCTACCGAAAAATACCTAAATTTTTAAATTAAAATTATAGATGTTTAATAATTTAAACAGCGGACGGTGACACTATTTTTACATTTTTTTATGAATAAGAAAACTCTTACAATGAAAATTGTACAAAATTATAAACCACGCAAAGCGGTAATTTTGAATGAAAGCTCAGTTAGCATCATCGAAATTTATGAAAAAGTTGAAGTATATATAAAGCCCTATTCAGGATTTTTTTAATTATCTAAAAAACGCTTTCAAATATTTGACTGAATTTTGCTGAACGTTAGAATGGCATAAATGTGCATTTTTTTGGTAAAAAAAAATAAAATGATATATTTGCATGCTCCTTGAATATCACTATAAAGGTAATACATACACAGTTTAATTTAAGGTTTTTTTATGAAATGTAAATGTTTTTGTTTCTAGTAGGCTAAATTCTTGTTTTGTTTTTTTGTTAATATAAGTGACATTTTCTTTTCAGTTGCAAATTTACGAAATCTTCCAAAACTGAAACCCTTACAATAGCTTTTTCTTTTATAATTATTTTGCCCAAAACTATTACAACTTTTTCTTTCAATTGCTTTCTTAAAAAAGAAACCATCCCAATTTTTTTCATTTTCATAAGAAATTGTAACTTTTGGAGAGTCTGTTTCTATACCCCGTATATTACGCACATCTATTTTTGAAGGCACGTACTTTTCGTCCTCAAATGACTCACACCGTGCCGTATCCTAGTGACCACAGCGGACGAAAAGTGTTTGCGGACGAAAAATGCTTGCCGTTAAAAATGGTCGATTTTTCTTTCGAAAATTAGTACGTTTTTGTAGAGGTCGACGAAAAAAAGTAATCGAAAAACTGTCTATTGTCTCGCCTGCTTGCTAGTCTTGGCTGCGCCTCGGCTATCAATTTGCAGACTCGACTATAATAGACAGTTTTTCGTCCTTGGCACATAAATAACTATTTAATAATAGGCATTAGATACCCTGGAACAAGTTTATACATACAAAATACCAATTACTAAGCGATTAATAATTACCCCATAAAATCACAATTATGAGCTATTCAAATAAAAGTGAAATTAGTGGAAGTTTTATAGAAAAAAGTTTGAAAACGAATATGAACGAAGCGTAATTATTGTAATTGCTTTTTGAATATTATGTATCATATACATTTATTAACACGTATAAAAATTTCTGAATTTTATACTCTATGTACAATAATCAAAGTCCACTTAATTTACATTGTCAAAGTGTCTCCATCTATCGCATTCCAGTGTAATCACATTGACTTACCAATCGAGTCGCCTTATTCCTTCATTGTTTGACAATTTAACCTAACTTAACCTTATTAGCAAGTTTGTTGAATTAAATTGAAAAAGTCACGATTGGAAAATGTCGCAACCAGAAAAAGAGTAACAATTAATTAAGAAAATAATATAAAAATTGTTTTATTTTTTTGACAGTTGAAGTTAACCTAAAATGGTCTGCATACAAATAAATGTATTTTTTGCATATATCAGGCAATAAAATGAAATTGTTGTTTTTAGGTTTAAAGAAAATGTTTGATGAGCTCACTGAAAAATATGGCAAAACCTTTAAACTGTATATCGGTGAATCTCTTCATGTTGTAACATGTGATGCAGAACTTTTAGAAGAATTGTTGAAATCTAACATACATATTCATAAATCTGGACTATATGATTTGTCAAGCGATTGGTTAAAAAATGGTCTCATTGTAAGCTCAGGTTAGTATAAGTTGCTTTACCACAAGCAGAAGTGAATACTATCTTTGTATACTAGTATACTACATCTTTAGTGTTGTATTAAACTTTCTAAAGTAGAAAGGGGTTGTCTCATTATAAGGAACGATGTATAGTCTATCTAAGAGATAAGTCAGAAAGAAAGAAACCCACCGTCAAAGGTACCGCTGAGACCGAAGCGCTCGGATTTCCTTTGAAGAAAGGAGCCTCTTTAATGTCGCCGGCGCTGCGTCGTCTCACTCAAATAGGGGGACATAGGCGGTACCTTTGGCGGTGTGTTCCTTTCTTTCTGACTTATCTCTTGGACAGACTATACTATATTATTAACCCTGGAGTGCACGGGTTGGGTATGAGATACACCGGTGTATAAAATTCTAGTTAGATTTTGATGAGTTCTTGGCTGTGGTCATTCGCGCTTGCAGTAGTCTCCTGAATTTAGTCGATCAACACGTGTGAATGAAAAAAGTTCGTTAATTATTCTTATTTAAGAGTTTGGTGTATGAGATACACGTCCCGTTCCTTTGCGTAAGTCTTTTTTGTATATTTTTTCTTACGATTTTGTACTTGTAGGCGTTAAAATGAACGACCCATACGAAAAAAATATTCGTCGTTTGCAAGATATGTATGACCAAGTTCCTAGTGACCAAAAATTTGATTCCGGGGAAGAATTATTATTTCACTGGTAGTTTTATCTTGATTTAGCCTAGTTTTATGAGAGTGCGTTATTGTTTGTATTTATTGCCGTAATGACTTTTGTTAAGTTTTTTTATTAATTTTCATTGATTTGTTTTGTTCTTAGAAGCTTGAATTTATTGTAAATAAAAATGTTTAGTTCGAAAAATTTCCAATTATTGGCTACGTGTATACCATACCCAACCCGTCCCGTCCCGTCCCATATTTCACCCGTTCACTCCAGGGTTAAAGGCCATCGCTCTTCGTGTATAATCTACTGAATATGTTTCAACACGTACTCACTACATTGCGACCGCTATATTGTGGCCCATCCATAAATTTTAACGAACAATTATAATGTGAAATTTTGATGAGAAAACTTCGTTGTCCTCCCAACATGGTCTACAGAATCAACCTGAACAATCCAAACTATAAAGCTGCTAGAAATGTTCGAATATGTACTGAAATGTTGCAAATGCATGAAAAAATATGGAAAGAAGAAAAAAGAAAAAAAATCGATTAAAAATATTTGGAATCAAATGATGAGAACAAAGAAGGAAGAAGAAGGGAAACCAGGAAAGGACTAGCGAGAGGAAAGCTAAAAGTAACATGGATAGAAAAAGTAGAAAATGATATAGAGGAATGAATGGTAGTAGGAGGAATCTTAAGGCGCATAATGATTTTTAAAATTAAAATAAATTTAAAATAATTGCTTTAATATAAAAACAGCTACAATTTCTTCGGAAATATAGTTTGTATTGTTCAGGTTGATTCTGTAGACCATGTTGGTAGGACGACCAAGTTTTCTCATCAAAACTTCACATTGTAATTGTTCTTTAAAATTTATGGATGGGCCACAATATAGCGGTCGCAATAGAGTGAGTGCGTGATGAAACATATTCAGTACACGAAGAGCGCTGCCTTTAATAATATAGTTTATAGTTCGTATTTCTACTTCAGAAAGTTTAATACAACATTGAAGATGAACTTATCGCACTGCTTATTTATGTCTTGGCTTTCTTTCCTTTAAACACTTTTTTATGTATGTTTTCTTTCAGGTTATAAATGGAAAGCAAGAAGAAAAATGTGCACTCCTTCTTTTCATATTACCATGCTGCAAGATTTTTTTAAACTATTTAAAAGATCATCAGATACTTTAATAAGAAAGTTGGGAGAACAAGCTGATAAAGGAGCTGAAATAAATGCAGTCGATTTTATGTCAAAATTTGCGTTTGAAATTATTGCAGGTAAATTTATTATTAAAAAATATTTGAACAAATCAAACGAATTAGTAAAAGAAAATTAATAATATTTTCACACTTTCTATAACCCAAATGTAACAGTAAAAATTTAAAATATGTCGTTAAATAACAAACATATTATTTTTTTCATAAATATGTCAAAAATAACTGCAGGTACTATTTGTATTTTTTATTTTTTTTTGTTTATTTATTATATTACAGTTTCTTTTTATAAAAATCCCTAATCAATTTATATTGAGTTAGTATTTTCTGTTTTAGAATCATCGTTGGGAATAAAAATGGATATACAAAATGGCGAAAGATTAGATTACATAAAATCTGTGAACGACATTACAGAAATACTGTTCACACGATTTTTTTCTATCTGGAAACGATTTTCTTTACTATTTAAACTTTTCTCAAAAGATTACAAGAGGCACAAGAAAGCATTGGACGTCATTCACGGTACAGCGATAGAAGTTATTCAGGAAAAACGCAATTATTGTGGTGATGAAGATCAATTTAAGAAAAGGGCTAACTTAATAGATCAGCTTATGATCAATTACAAACTCCCTGATAGTGCTATTCAAGAAGAAATCAATAATTTTATATTTGCGGTTAGTATATAACTTAAAGATGATACAAAATTTGTTGTTCTATAACACAATTTTTAATTTTTTTAGGGGTATGATGCTACATCAACAGCTACGTCATTTGCTTTATTTGAATTGTCTAGAAATCCGGACGTTCAAGAAAAATTATATAGAGAAATGAAATTGAAAATAGACAACGATTTCAGTAAATTAACTCCAGAAAATTTACAGTCGATGAAATATTTGGATCAAGTTGTTAAAGAAGTCTTTAGGTTAAGAACACCAGTACCTCTTATTGAAAGGAAGTTACAAGAAGATGCTAAATTTGGTAATAATAATTTCTAAACAAGTGTTTAGGGTTAAGTTGGATCCCCAAAAGTTTAGACAACTTACAATCAGTAACAGTTTAGAAGTGCCTAAACAACAATAAAAATTCGCATCTAATACGACATTATCGTACCACCAGCTAACTACCACTAATTTACTGTATATCAAATAAGAAATTCCCCCTATATAAGCGACAGCAGGAATATCTGTTAGTTTTCCGAGACGATTCCGGTCTTTTAATTCCTCTAGAAACAACCGGAATATGATGTACTATTTACAGAATCGTTACATTGATTTAACTGGAATATTTCAGTGATTTTAACGAACTACCCTACTTTTACCGGAACTTTCTGATAAACAAACAAACTATATAGTTGTATTCGAAGCTTCGAACTGCAGTTTTTACAGGAATTTCCAGTAATTAATCGGAACTGTAGTATCGATTTAACAGGAATTTCCCGTTGAATTAAAGATCTTTCAATCGTACATTACAGTACTAGTTAGTTGTATTCGAAGCTCATAACCTGAGCTTTTACAGGAATTTCCTGTAGTTTCCTAGTATTTAACTAGAATTTCTTGCATTTCCTATTGTAGAAAGTATATTTATTCAATACACAAATCCAGAAGTATCTAATTCATGACAAATAACAATTCAAATGAATTAGAATTAGAGAATATCGTATGCTTCTTGTCCGTCGTCCGTATGCATTTGCGAGACGTTTTTTTTTTTTTTTTTTTTTTTTTTTTAGTTTATTATTTATTTTCATTAGGTATATATTACATTTTCTAGGACATTTCATTTTCCTAATTCCCTGCTATAGGAGTTTTCCTCCTTTTCAGGATGAGGCCCTGATTACAATATTTGTGACCTAGCTAGCTAATTTTTCCTAAGGTTTCTGTGCGCGTTGGTGTGTTATGTTTTGTGTGTGTTGGTTGGGGCCTGTGTGGGCAGGAGCTGTTTCCCAGTTTTTTATCTAAGAATCGCCAATTTTGCTATTTCCACCCTTATGTTTGGGGAAAACGGTGCCCAATCTAAGGGGGGAAATATGATTTAGGAAAACCACGAAAACCTAAATCACGATTCTGATTTGCGAGACGTCGTAGAGCAATGCAATAACGTGGCGACACCTCGCCCTCGCTTGTGGAACTGTAGACTGCAGGGGCCTTGGCCGGGAGCGTAATACGGATTCCATACTCTACAGGGAAATCGTAATGGTTTTTCAGTGCACTATAATATATTAATTAATTAATTATTAATTCTTTTGCGTTCGAGAATATTGAGTTTTGAGTCGAATACGCGTCATTTGCGGGAACTTTTGATTTACTTCCTAAATTTGACACTTCACGTCTTATGAAGATACCAAAAATTGTGTCGATTCGATTTGGTACAATTAATTTATCTTACATTTAAAATCTTGTATGTTTTAGGTGAGGTAGTATATCCAAAAGGAACAGTAATAACAATTTTACTCTACTGGTTACATAATCATAAGGACTATTATCCTGATCCTGAAATATTCGATCCTGAAAGGTTTAGTCCTGAAAATCCAAACCCACATCCGACGTTTGCATTTATACCTTTCAGTGCGGGTCCCAGAAATTGCATTGGTAAATAAATAATAGTTATTATGTAAAATAAGTTTTAATATCATTAAATTTGAGCCGCACAATTTTTGTATGCCCGTTTCTACTTTTTTCTATGTTTTGTTTATGTAAATGGAACAATTATTTAATAAAATAAAAACGATATATCTCACTTTTTAGGTCAAAAATATGCTCTATTGGAATTTAAAACGATTCTTACAAGAATAATAATGGAATTTGAAATACATCCTGTAGTTGGGACTAAATTAGAATTAGGAATGGCAGGAGTTTTGGTACCTAAATATGGATTCCCAATTAAACTAAAAAGGCGATGATTCAACAATGGATTTATGTTTATTTATCATAATAAAAGTAATTTTTGTTTTTGTCTTCGAGTTTTTTTCTGGATTGGATGGTTCAATCATTTGTATATCATAAGCATACATCGATATAAACAATTTGAATTGGATACAGTTATAACTATAAAAAAAACTCTGTTTGAATATGATTGATAGCAAAATTTTTATGACCCAGAAGATAAACCCCAATATAACATCATAAATCAGCGGCGGATAATTTCTAAAATAAAATGTTTAGCTTTATTTGTTCCAAAATGAAATCTCGGGGTTTCTTCCTAAAATTTTTAAAAATACCAATTTATTTCAATTCTTGGTAAGTATGTAATCTCTACCTGTAGAAAATATTTACAATTCAAGATCAATTTAAGTAGCCCTCAACTTTCTTAGAAAGGATTAAAATTTCTAATGGGCAGAAAATGTTGTGCAGATTGTAAATTATTTTAGTTAAAATTTACATTTCTGTTTGTATAGTCCTGTGATTGTATCACGCAGAATTGTTAGTCCTGTAATAATAGGCGATAAAAAGCAATATTGATCAATTGAATTTGTGCAATAAAAATGGCACAAACGTCTAATTATACTTTTGTGATATTACAGTGCAATTTAACCGTGCATATGAAAACTTTAGTGTTAAATGTACATGACGCTCTTGCGTATATGAACATTTCAATAGTACCTACTGTTAGGAGTATAGTTTCTAAGTCTTCACATATGACCAGAGTTGGAGAAGCAACCATTTATAGACTTTTGAAGCAACGAAAGGATGGAAGTATTACAGTAACACCTAAAACGTCAACTGGGAGAAAACCTACTCAAACAGACGGTTCTATGAAACAACTGATCCGAAGAAAAGTGCATTCGTTTTACTTACAAAAAAATACCTACTTTGGATAAACTTTTAGTAGACATTAATGGAGACGAAACTTTGCCAAACGTTAAAAGAGACAAATTGTGGAAAACTTTACATGAATTAGACTTGGTTTGGGAGAAGAACGAATAGAAAATCTGCGCTCTTAGAGAAAGTTTAAATTATTTGTTGGAGAAGGCAATATTTAAGGGAAATTAGAAAATTAAGAAGAGAAGACAAAAAAAAGTGAAACATGGATAAATGAAGGACATTTTGTAAAAAAAGTTTGGCAAGATAAACAGGTTACAAATGCTCGTCAGGCATTTATAGAAGGTTTGTCTACGGGCTTAAAATTATCACTCATATTGGAGGAGATAAATGATTTGTTGATAGAGGCTTGTTAGAATTTGTTTCAAATTCTACGAAAGACTACCATGAAGAAATGACTGCTGATGTTTTTGAGGAATATTTCAGTGAAATGATAGATTTATTACCGACCAATTCTGTAATAGTTATGGACAATGCAAGTTACCATTGAAGATTAAAGGAACCGTTACCTAACACTAAATGGAAAAAGCAAGAACTCTCCGATTAACCAAAGAAATAGTGGCAGAAGAGGGATTACTCAAAAAAGAGCTATTGCAGTTATGTAAACAACATTCACCAACATTTAAGAAGTTAAAGTGTTGAGGTTATCACCTTATCACTGTGAACGTAACCCCATTGAACTAATCTGGGCTCAAATGAAGAGATATGTCGCGAGAAACAATACAACATTTAAACTTCAAGATGTTCGTCAACTGTTATGTGACTCCATATAAAAAATTTCACCGGATAATTGGCAAAACGCTATAAGACATGTCATAGCAGAGGAAGAGAAATTCTGGAAACTTGATAATGTTAATAGAGGAAAAAATAGAACCAATTATTATTTCTGTGGGAAGTGAAGAAACTGATGATGATGACTCCTTATCGGGAGAAAACGACTTACTTATTTAGGTTTGTATAGTTCTTCCATTTTCAATTGCAGAAATATAAAAACAAGTTCCTTTTTGGTATGTAGGTTGGCAACAAGTATTTATGATATTTTAAAATTGATTGAGTATGTCAATGTCTTTTAAATAAAAAATACAAACACTTTAAAAAATAAATGCTATTTATAAACATAAACCTTTGTATTCGTTATAAATTGATAAGCAACAAAAGGAAATAATTTTTACGTGATTATGAATTGCACCGTAATTACAATTACCAGCCATTTAATGAGTTGTTGGTAAACAATTCATTCATTCACTTATTTATAATTCATACGAAATTATACTTTAAGCCAGACATTATAGAGTCTCAGACGCGGAAATTTTGCTTTTTTAAATACCCATAATCAAAACAAACAATTTTGTTATTTATAAATGTTATTTTCGGACATTAAAACCACTTTTTTTTTTGAAAATAAATAATCTTTTTAAAATTCTCAATTCAATGGTTGATTGTCCTCAGCTTACTAGTAAAATAACTCTAAATGTTCCTCAAGTCAATACTCAAAATCATCTGTTTTTCATATACAATTTTGTCCCACTAACTATAGTAAAAACCCATTTTTCCCTAGAACCATGTCACTAGCCAACAAATTGCCGGACTTGGATTTCTTTTGCACAGAAAAACAGTTCCTTAGATAGCTGTCTCAAAGTACCTATCTGAAAAAATCTGTTATTAGAATAATTATTAGTTTATTAGTTTCTTTTATTAATCTAGTTGAAGAATTCCATTGTATTTTATGGCCAAAATCCTAAGCATATTCACATATTTTTGACTTTTCGAATTGTTTAATTTTAATGTATGATTGGTGTTCATTAAGTCTTATATGAAAAGGTCAAGATGTTTCTCCTATATAAAATATATTAATTTTTATTAGAATTTATTTAGAATCCTTGCAATATTAAAAGATACAGTAGAGAATTTTGCCAGGCAGAAGTTGAATAGGAACGTGCAAGTGAAATCAGCTACTAAACTAAGTCCCAGAACATGTTTGACACAAGTTAACGAGGAGAAAGACAAATAACAAGTAATGCAGAATAAAAATAAACTTAAGGACAACAAAGACGATCTAAAAAAAAATGGCCAGGTTGAAACAGAAGCGAATGAGGGAAATTGCAAGGGATGAAAGACAAAAATGAAGCATGGTTAAAATTGGATACAAGATATTCATAACTCAAAACACTAGTAAACGAAGATGAAACAAAAGAAAGACAAGGTACGACGACTATGCTCGAACAAGGATATGAAAAAGTATTAACTATAATAAAGGCAGAAGAGGATCTTAAAACAAAGAAAAGGAAACAAAAGATACAACCGAACTCGAAATATAAAACATACATACACATGTAAGCGAAAAAAAATCAAACTTCTGACGACAATATCTTGCGACCAAGAGTTTGTTTATGCAATATGGCCATGAACACTTTTTCTCTACCCACCGAGTACTGTTAGTGGGGAAAGTTTGGGCCAATTTGACCGGGACCTAAGGATTCTGCTGGGTCATTTGTGGTTTTTTACATTCATAATAAAATAATAAATAAAAATAAAATTAATTTGTTTGTAAATTTGTATAGTACGACCCTGATGCGCATGTTTACTGTTACAACTGATAAGTTAATAGAATTAGACAAAATTTCCTAATAAAAGGCTTGGAACCAGTCTCAAATATCTCGAATCGTATAATAATCATATAAATAAAATTCGATTTGGGCCACGGGCGGTAAACAGTGGGAACCTGCAGCCTGACCCTTTCTTCAACACCAATATAAAAAACAACAACAGGACGAGCGGTCAGTGAAGTGAAAACTCTGCATTGACAAACATGATCGTCATTACCGGTATATTATTGATAACTTTAACAATATTTTTAAATTGGTGCTATAAAATATACAAAAATAATAAGCAGTTGGAGAAAATACCAGGACCATTGCCTATTCCTTTTTTTGGATATAAGTTGTCAACAAATGTGTACGGTAAGATATTTTAATTCTCAAAAACTTATTCGAGTTTGTTTATTACCACAAAAACAATAATTAAAAATTATGGTTTGTACCATTCATCTGCAGAGACAAAATAGGCTAGGGGGATTACAAGTGTTTGATTCTATTGATTTTTTCAATAATTTTTAACTACATGGTGACCCAGGGGTACGTGCATGCTCCATAACTTTTTTTCTATCCAAGCTATCGGTTTGATTTTTTTTAAACGATAAGACCGACAATGGGGCACATTCTAAAAATATTTCTATTTATATACAAGATGTCCCAAATAAGATAAACAACTAAGTTCTGGTTTTTTAAATGGCAACCCCCCAATTTTTTTACATTTTTAGATTCGCCATTAAATTGTCGATATAAGGCACCCGGGTTTCTTAGACTTACCTGCAATAGTTTTTGACTTATGTCAATTTATGTGTCAAAATAGCGTCGTGCAGAGATCAACAAAAAAATTCAGAACTTCAGAACTGTTCAAGATAACTTAATCAACTTTTTCCAGTCGATTCCTTGAGCTTCAGCGCATCTTCTGAGTTGTAGGCGAATTCGGAGTCGACGTTCTACCGCCTACTACGATTTTTTGAAAATTACAAATTACAAATAGCAATAACTCGACTTTTTCAAATGCATCACCCTATATTTTATTACATCATTGCATGGCATTTTTTAAGAGCTTTTTGCTGACGCATACAATTATTGAAAGTATATGGATGTGTCAAATTTAAAGACAGCGGCCTACTCGATTCCTTTTTTTTCTCGAATAAACCGTCAACATTTCTTATTTTGCAATAAATCTCGCAAATTTTACAAAATAGACCCAACAAACCCTATATCAGCAAAAAGCTCTTAAAAAATGCTATGCAATGATGTAATAAAATATAGAATGATGCATTTGAAAAAGTCGAGTTATTGCTATTTGTAATTTGTACTTTTCAAAAAATCGTAGTAGGCGGTAGAACGTCGACTCCGAATTCGCCTACAACTCAGAAGATGCACTGAAGCTTAAGGAATCGACAGTTCTGAAGTTCTGAATTTTTTTGTGGATCTCTGCATGACGTTATTTTGACACATAAATTGACATAAGTCAAAAATTATTGCAGGTAAGTCTAAGAAACCCGGGTGCGTTATATCGACAATTTAATGGCGAATCTAAAAATAGAACAAAAATGCGGGGTTGCCATTAAAAAAACCAGAACTTAGTTGTGTATCTTATTTGGGACATCCTCTATATAAATAGAAATATTTTTAGAATGTGTCCCATTGTCGGTCTTATCGTTTAAAAAAAAATCAAACCGATAGGTTGAATAGAAAACAAGTTATGGAGCATGCACGTACCCCTGGGTCACCCTGTATAAAAATAAGGTTAAAAGTATACATTTTTAAATTAAAATTATAGATCAATAATTCAAACAGCGGACGGTGACACTATTTTTACATTTTTTTATGGATAATAAAACTTTTACATTGAAAATTGTACACTATTAAAAACCACGAAAAGCGGTAATTTTGTATGGAAACTCAGTTGGCATCATCGAAATTTACGATAAAATTGAAGCATATATTGAAACGAAATGTTAAAAATATTACAAATTTAATTTTAAAAATTCTAAATGATAACACAAAAGTACGTAATTATAATGTTGATGAAAATTGCATAATTTAATTATTTAGGAAAAACATTCATGCGATCTCATTCTCTCCTTATTTTATAATATCTAATTAATAAAGAACAACAAAATCAATTAATATTAATCACTATGAAAAGTTTTTTTTAAAAATATATTTCAACTCTATATGAAGGGCACTTAAAGGTCAATTCTTTTCTACTTTATCTCCTTCAAACCAACTAGTCTTTTCCAATTTTAAAAGTCATTATCCACAATTCCGTATATTATTAGCATCTCTCCAATATACAAAATTCGGCTACATATCCGTAGAATTCAATTTATCAATGTATCAATCACAACGTCTTCTTCATGAACAAAACTCTTAGCAGATTTTCTATTTTTAAATTTTTTAACATTCCCAAAATTATTTTTGACATCCCTTTCTTTCGTGTTGATCAATCTCTCACCTCCCTCTTTTTCTCGTTACCTGGTTACTTTCTTTTTATATACCAAGTGATTATTTCATTGCAATATAAAGCCATATTCAGGATGACCCAAATTTATTTTATTTCCGAGAAACGAGAGAGTTATTTTGTAGGACCTCCTGCATAATAACGCGTAGCATCGGCCTGCTATAAAAAAGCTCTCTAGCAAGTTATCCTATTTAAGTTGCCGACAAAATAAACTTTCTTTCAGGTCTAAATTATTGCACCGAGATTTCCCTGGGCCAAAATACAGGGTGTTTTCTAATTGATAGCCGATATTTAACGGGAAGATTCTTGGGACATTTTTAAGGTTTTAGGGTTTCCTCTTGAAGATACAGGACGTTGAAAAAACGCGTTCAAATATTTGACCGAATTTTTCTGGACGTTACACAGGTCTTTTTAGAAATAGATTTTTTTTTCTTTATAAGTAGTCATTTCTAAGTAAAAAAGGACCCTTGTCTTTTTTTTGTCTGACGCATTGTTTTCGAGTAAAAAAATAAAATGATATATTTGCACGCTCCTTTAATATCAGTATTATGGTAATAAATTCATTTAAATCGTTTTTTCCTACAAATCTAGTAGGTTGATAGGTTTTGTTTTTTTTGTTAATAAGTGACAGTTATTACGCATATCTGGTAGTTATTTTTTTTAAATAAATTATTTTAATAGTAGGCATTATGCACCATGGAACAGATTTATAATAAACAAAAAATACTAATTACTAGTCGATTAATAATTACCCTATAATCACAATTATGAGCTATTCAAATAAAATGTAATTAGTATTAGTGGAAGTTTTATAGAAAAAAGATTGAAAACGAATATGAACGAAGGGTAATTATTGTAATTGGTTTTTGAATATTACCTATCATATACATTTATTATTATCACGCATAAAAATTTCTGAATTTCTATGTACAATAATGAAAGTCCATTTAATTTACATTGTCAATGTGTCTCCGTCTATCGCATTCCAGTGTAAACACATTGGCTAACCCATCGAGTTGCTTTATTCCTTCATTGTTTGACAATTTAACCTAACTTAACCTAACCTAACCTAACCTAACTTAACCTTATTAGCAAGTTTGTTGAATTAACTGCACAAAGGATGTGAAATACAATCACACAAGCTCCCAAGAACAAGGACATTAAAAATGTTCTACACTGCACCAGCGTCTGGACTTCAACAGCTACTCCTTGGGCTATATGCCCCACCAGGTATTGAATTACGAAAGTCCAGACGTGGTTTGGTGCCCGACCAAGTCGGGGCTTTAACCCAAAAACTTCGATTTTGTCATTAAAGGAGCTTGCCATTCTTAGACCGGTTTCGGCATTATTATGCATCATCATTAAGAAGCAGGCTAGCTCGACATCCTGTCACTAAAGGATGTCTAAAAATTAATTCGACTTGCCTCGTTCTTGATAAAAGTGGTTGCGTTATAGCAAGTGTATCACGAACGAGGAGAGCTCAACGCCATCTTCACTTTAATAACAAAATCAAAGCTTGCAAAACTATAGAAAACTATATCGAAGGTGAGATTTTTTGAACCATAAAAATTCCAAAAAAGGACCATGACCAAGGACATTAAAAATGTCTTACACTGCACCAGCGTCTGGATTTCAACAACTACTCCTTGGTCTATATGCCCCACCAGGTATTGAATTACGAAAGTCCAGACGTGGTTTGGTGTTGCTAAATGTGTAACTGAAATAATTTAAGATAGTGGGTTACAGAAAATACCTGACTGTATAAACAAGGAAAATTTCAAAAACGTTTAGGATTTATCATTTTGACAAACATGTTCGTGTTTTCGTTCCAATTATAGGACAGATTTGAATGAAACTGGAGAGGAACAAATCGACCATTCAGAAGGCCAGCGAGGTCTCCAGGCTTACAGAATTGATTTCTTAGTTTTGGCCATTATCAGTTTACTTCCTAATATTTTTATTCTCTCATACCAGACTGCGTATATCCTTTAGCGGCTTTTTGTCATTCATTTAATCATCTCATAATCTCCTCTTCCGCTATTGTTTTTCTATTTTAGGTTACTTAATGCATTCATTTCTTCTATGGTCATATCTAGTTGTTGTTTTGTATTTTTGCGTCTTTTACCTCCAGTTAATTTAATTTAAAATTTGTCATAGTCAAAATTATACATAGTTATACAAATAAATGTTCAATTTGGTATTTTTTGCATAGATCAGGTAATAAAACGAAATTGCTGTTTTTAGGTTTGAAGAAAATGTTTGATGAGCTCACTGAAAAATATGGCAAAACCTTTAAACTGTATATCGGTGAATCTCTTCATGTTGTAACATGTGATGCAGAATTAATAGAAGAATTGTTGAAATCTAACATACATATTCATAAATCTGGACTATACGATTTGTCAAGCGATTGGTTAAAAAATGGACTCATTGTAAGCTCAGGTTAGTATTAATAGTTTTACCACAAGCAGAAGTGAATCTTTTTATACTAATATTAGTTTTCTTAAAAAATACTACACATAACAAATCAAACAATCTTTCATTTATTATTTTAAATTGTAAATTAGAAAAATATAAAAGCAATATAGCTTCTAAAAAGCATTAAAGATTGTAGAATAATCTACCGCGAATGCTGCAGATAACACATAAGAAAGGTTAGATACATAATGGATGCAATAGAAGATAACAAATCACTAAAAGAAAATGGATAGTAAATGAATATATGATATATTGGACTTGATAATTTTTTAAGAAGGAAGAAAAATATTATTAATCGTAATGCGAATATTGAAGAAGGGAAATGGGTCGATTAGGTACTTTAAGAATTATATGAGAATACAAAATTGTAAACTGAAAAACGGAAATAAACCCAGAAGAAATGTAAAATAGCTTACAAGAAAGGATTGAAAAAAGAAAATCTTTGAATCAAATGGTACGAACAAAGCAGGAAGAAGAAAGGAAACCAAGAAAGGACAAGCGAGAGGAATGCTAAAAGTAATATGGACAGAAAAAGTAGAAAATAATATAAAGGAATGAATGGAAGTAGGAGGAGTTTTAAAACGCATAATGATTTTTAAGATTAATATAAATTGAAAATAGTTGCTTTAATATAAAAACAGCTACAATTTTTTCGGAAATATAGTTTGTATTGTTCAGGTTGATTCTGTATGCCATGTTGGGAGGACAACAAAGTTTTCTCATCAAAGCTTCACATTGTAATTGTTCTTTAAAATTTATGGATGGGCCACAATATAGCGGTCGCAATAGAGTGAGTGCGTGATGAAACATATTCAGTACACGAAGAGCGCTGCCTTTAATAATATAGTTTATAGTTCGTAGTGCGTGATGAAACATATTCAGTACATCATACACGAAGAACACTGCCTTTAATAATATAGTTTATCGTTCGTATTAATGAGACAACCCCTATCTACCTTAGAAAGTTTAATACAACACTGAAGATGAACTTATCGCACTGCTTATTTATGTCTTGGCTTTTTTTCCTTTAACACTTTTTTATGTATGTTTTCTTTCAGGTTATAAATGGAGAGCAAGAAGAAAAATATGCACTCCTTCTTTTCATTTTGCCATGCTGCAAGATTTTTTTATACTATTTAAAAGATCATCAGATACTTTAGTAAGAAAATTGGTAGAACAAGCTGATAAAGGAGCTGAAATAAATGCAGTCGATTTTATGTCAAAATTTGCGTTTGAAATTATTGCAGGTAAATTTATTATTAAAAAATATTTGAACAAAACAAACGAATTATTAAAAAAAATTAAGAATATTTTCACACTTTCTATAACTCAAATGTAACAGTAAAAGTTTAAATTATGTCGTTAAATAACAAATTATTTTTTTCCATAAATATGTCAAAATTAACTATTTGTATATTTTTTTTTATTTTTTTTCGTTTTTTATTTATTTATTATATTACTGTTTCTTTTTATAAAAATCCCTAAAACCCGTAATCAATTTATATTGAGTATTTTCTGTTTTAGAATCATCGTTAGGAATAAAAATGGATATACAAAATGGCGAAAGATTAGATTATATAAAATCTGTGAACGACCTTACAGAAATACTGTTCACACGATTTTTTTCTATCTGGAAACGATCACCCTTCCTATTTAAAATTTTCTCACAAGATTATAAAAGGCAGAAGAATGCATTGGATGTCATTGATGGTATAGCGATGGAAGTTATTCAGGAAAAACGCAATTATTGTGGTGATGAAGATCAACTTAAGAAAAAGGCTATCTTAATAGATCAGCTTATGATCAATTCAAAACTCCCTGATTATGCTATTCAAGAAGAAATCAATAATTTTATATTCGCGGTTAGTATATAAATTAAAGATGATAAAAAATTTGTTGTTCTATAACGCAATTTTTAATCTTTTTTTAGGGATACGATACAACATCAACAGCTACATCATTTGCTTTATTTGAATTGTCTAGAAATCCGGACGTTCAAGAAAAATTATATAGAGAAATCAAATTGAACCTAGACAACGATTTCAGTAAATTAACTCCAGAAAATTTACAGTCGATGAAATATTTGGATCAAGTTGTTAAAGAGGTCTTTAGGTTAAGAACACCAGTACCTCTTATTGAAAGGAAGTTACAAGAAGATTCTAAATTTGGTAATAATAATTTCTAAACAAGTGTTTAGGGTAAAGTTGGATATTAGTCAACAACATAATCTTAAAATAATGCTGATTTTTTATCACACTCAAAGGAATTGACAGGAAATTCCCGCTATAATTTTACGTGACGATTCCGGTCTTTTAATTCCTCTAGAAAAAACCAGAATATGATGTACTATTTACAAAATCGTTACATCGATTTAACTGGAATATTTCAGTGATTTTAACGAACTACCTTAATTTTACCGGAACTTCCTGATAAATAAACACACTAGATAACTGTATTCGAAGCTTCGAACTTCAGTTTTTACGGGAATTTCCAGTAATTAATCGGAACTGTAGTATCGATTTAACAGGAATTTCGCGTTGGATTAAAGATCTTTCATTCATACATTACAGTACTAGTTAGTTGTATTCGAAGCTCATAACCTGAGTTTTTACAGGAATTTCTTGCATTTCTTATTGTAGAAAGTATATTTATTTCAATACACAAATCCAAAAGTATCTAATTATAATAATATAATAATAATAAATAACAACCCCAGAATAGTTAACTATTTCAGGGGGGTCAATTTCTTCTGCGCATGTTCGCAATCGCCATGTTCTAAGTGGCAAAACTGTCACGCATTTTAGTCGTTTCGTCAGTATCTTAGATACAAGTTCTGTTGCGTTGTTGCCGTAGTTATTTCATATTATTGTTTTTTGGATTGTTTGTCATTTTTGTGTGTATTTATTTGTGTATATCGTTTTTCTATTACAGCTATTATAGTGTATAGTGATATGGCTCCTATAACAAAACGAAAAAGATGTGCTTATCGCCCATGCTCGCCCCCAGTAGACGAAGAACCAAGTTCTTTTACATTCCCCAATTTTTGCAACATTGCATCTGTTATCCTTTTCTTAGTGTACTACCAACGCTACCTGCACGTTACAAATTTATTCAGTTTTCTCAGTGTAGCTAGAAGAAGCAGATACGTCAACCGTCATCGAAAATATGACCCCCCACTAGATCAAAGATACCGACACAAGCCTTCCCTTCTGTGTAGTTAATTATTCTGGGTAACAACTAAAATTAATTAGAATTAGATAATTTTTTACTAACTATTGTAACCAATCAAATTACTTAATTTAGAGTCATGTGTCAAATTTCATCCAATCAGCTATGGATTACAGCGATAACACCCTACATGTGGTGTTTTCAGCAAGTCAAGTTTTTGATTAAAAATTAATTAAACGTCAAACTGACAACTAGTTTAAAAATGTTTAAATCTACAAAGTAAAAAATTATCTTATCGAATACCCCTCGGGCCTTGATAAATCCTCAAAATTTTGTCATAGAGAATCCTTCAAGAGTGTTGCTTAAGGATAATAGCCCTCGGCCTTCGGCCTCGGGCCATTATCAAGCAACACGCTTTCAGCATTCTCTATGACAAAATTATCTCGGTATTATCAAGGCCCTAGGGGTATTACTATTGATAATATCGTATGCTTCTTGTCTGTTGTCCCTATGCATTTGCGAGACGTCGTAGAGCAATACAATAACGTGGCGACACCTCGCCCTCGCTTGTGGAATTGCAGACTGCAGGGGCCTTGACCGGGAGCGTAATAACGGTTGCATACTCTACAGGGAAATCGTAATGCTACACTAACGAGTTTTTTTTCAGTGCAGTATAATAAATTAATTAATTAATTATTAACTCTTTTGTGTTCGAGAATATTGAGTTTGAGTTTTGATTTACTTCCTCAATTTGAAGAAATCTGCAGATAAAGCGTATCAATTGCTTGTAAAAGCATATGGTGAGGTTGCCTTATGTGAGAGAAGTTGTCGTGAGTAGTTTCAAAAGTTTAAGAACGGTGAATTTGACATTGCTCTTATGAAGATACCAAAAATTGGGTCGATTCGATTTGATGTAATTAATTTATGTTTACATTTAAAATCTTGTATGCTTTAGGTGAGGTAGTATATCCAAAAGGAACAGTAATAACAATTTTACTCTACTGGTTACATAATCATAAGGACTATTATCCTGATCCTGAAATATTCGATCCTGAACGGTTTAGTCCTGAAAATCCAAACCCACATCCGACGTTTGCATTTGTACCTTTCAGTGCTGGTCCCAGAAATTGCATTGGTAAATAAATAATAGTTATTATGTAAAATAAGTTTTAATATCATTAAAGTTCTACTTTTTTCTATGTTTTTGTTTATGTAAATGGAACAATTATTTAATAAAATAAAAACGATATATCTCACTTTTTAGGTCAAAAATATGCTCTATTGGAATTTAAAACGATTCTTACAAGAATAATAATGGAATTTGAAATACATCCTGTAGTTGGGGCTAAATTAGAATTAGGAATGGCAGGAGTTTTGGTATCTAAATGTGGATTCCCAATTAAACTAAAAAGACGATGAGTCAACAATGGATTTATGTTTATTTATCATAATAAAAGTAATTTTTGTTTTTGTCTTCGCGTTTTTTTCTGGATTGGATGGTTCAATCATTTGTGTATCATAAGCATACAACGATATAAACAATTTGAATTTGATACAGTTATAACTATAAAAAAACTTGAAAATTTTTATGACCCAGAAGATAAACCCCAATATAACATCATAAATCAGCGGCGGATACTTTCTAAAATAAAATGTAGCATTATTTGTTCCAAAATGAAATCTTGGGTTTTCTTCCTAAAAATTTTAAAAATACCAATTTATTTCAATTCTTGGTAAGTATGTAATCTCTACAGGTAGAAAATATTTACAATTCAAGATCAATTTAAGTAGCCCTCAACTTTCTTAGAAAGGATTAAAATTTCTAATCGGCTGAAAGTGTTGTGCAAGATGTTCGTCAACTCTTATGTGACTCCATATCAAAAATTTCACCGGATAATAGGCAAAACGCTATAAGACATGTCATAGCAGAGGAAGAGAAATTCTGGAAACTTGATATGTTAATAGAGGAAACAATAGAACCAATTATTATTTCTGTGGGAAGTGATGAAACTGATGATGATGACTCCTTATCGGGAGAAAACGACTTACTTATTTAGGTTTGTAACTCTATATTTATATTAATTATAATAAGTTTATATGATGCTAGTACCCGAAATACAAATAAACAAATTTATATCTATAAAGAAATATGAGTGTTTTGTGAGAAAATATTTTTTTGCAAATTTTTTTTTTTAGTATCTATATCTTATAAATTTGGTTGTGTGTATATTTATTATTAAATTTTAAGGATATGTCCTAACCTAGTAGATATACTATTTTTATAAAAATAAATGTGGGTACTTAATATTGACAGTTTACTATTTTTTATATTAAAGTAATTTCGTGTTCCCCATCACTGAGGTATAGAATTATTGGTTCATCCCTTAGGGTTTGCTTATTTACATTTTATGATGTATTGTATTCGAGATTTTTCAGGGTGGCCATACTAAAATCTAGTGAAAATTCAGATAAGAAGGTATCAACATCAATTTTGCTGATTTCTTTTATTTTCAAGGCAGCCTTCTGTAGTCGAATTGAATAAACAAACACAAACTGGTTCTTAAAAGTTCAATATATATACAGGGTGTCCCGATAACAACGGGAAAAAGTCGGGAGCATATAATAGTTATTTGTTTTACTAGCCAGCAAAGTAGTAGATTGACTGCCGAGTTTCTCCGATTGTTTTTATATGTATATTGTATTTGCAAATTATTACAATTCCCACAATCTTTTTATTTTTCCTGTAGCGATAAATTAAAACAAAATTTGATAAAAAACGCAATTGTTGGAATGGTTGGTTGCTATATATATATTTTAGTTCATCATGTTTTTAAATTTTTCACTGCTGACTGAATAAATGCAATGCTTTTATTTTCAATTTCAATATGAATTTTAATTATGAAATAAAAAATGCAGATTTTGAACTATTGATTACATTTATTTTACTTGTTAGTTTTGCTCGATATATTTAGCTAGACCTCCTGGCCTCCTGAATAACAATTGTTTTAAATTCGTGTTTTAAGATTAAAAACAAAAATAAGCATTTAAAAAATTTACCAGGATCTCCACATATTCGATTTTTTGGATGTAGGTTGGCAACAAGTATTTATGATATTTTAAAATTGATTGAGTATGTCAATGTCTTTTAAATAAAAAATACAAACACTTTAAAAAATAAATGCTATTTATAAACATAAAACTTTGTATTCGTTGTAAATTGATAAGCAACAAAAGAAAATAATTTTTACGTGATTATGAATTGCCCCGTATTTACAATTACCAGCCATTTAATGAGTTGTTAGTAAACAATTCATTCAATCCCTTATTTATAATTCATTCGAAATTATACTTTAAGCCAGACATTATGGAGTCTCAGACGCGGAAATTTTGCTTTTTTAAATACCCATAATCAAAACAAACAATTTTGTTATTTATAAATGCCAATTTTTTTATATTAAAACCACTTTTTTTGACTCTACAGTTATTTTCAAAAATTGACAACAAAAAAATATAATAATCTTTTTAAAATTCTCAATTCAACGGTTGATTGTAAAATAACTCTAAATGTTCCTCAAAATCATCTGTCTTTTTATATACTATTTTGTCGCACTAACTCTAGTAAAAACCCATTTTTCCCTAGAACCATGGCACTAGCCAACAAATTGCCGGACTTGGATTTCTTTTGCACAGAAAAACAGTTCCTTAGATAGCTGTCTCAAAGTACCTATTCCTGTTCTATATCTGAAAAAATCTGTTATTAGAATAATTATTAGTTTTTTATTAGTTTATTAGTTTCTTTTATTAATCTAGTTGAAGAATTCCATTGTATTTTATGGCCAAAATCCCAAGCATATTCACATATTTTTGACTTTTCGAATTGTTTAATTTTAATGTATGATTGGTGTTCATTAAGTCTTATATGAAAAGGTCTAGCTGTTTCTCCTATATAAAATGTATTAGTTTTTATAAATTTGGTTGTGTGTATATTTATTATTAAATTTTAAGGATATGTCCTAACCTAGTAGATATACTATTTTTATAAAAATAAATGTGGGTACTTAATATTGACAGTTTACTATTTTTTATATTAAAGTAATTTCGTGTTCCCCATCACTGAGGTATAGAATTATTGGTTCATCCCTTAGGGTTTGCTTATTTACATTTTATGATGTATTGTATTCGAGATTTTTCAGGGTGGCCATACTAAAATCTAGTGAAAATTCAGATAAGAAGGTATCAACATCAATTTTGCTGATTTCTTTTATTTTCAAGGCAGCCTTCTGTAGTCGAATTGAATAAACAAACACAAACTGGTTCTTAAAAGTTCAATATATATACAGGGTGTCCCGATAACAACGGGAAAAAGTCGGGAGCATATAATAGTTATTTGTTTTACTAGCCAGCAAAGTAGTAGATTGACTGCCGAGTTTCTCCGATTGTTTTTATATGTATATTGTATTTGCAAATTATTACAATTCCCACAATCTTTTTATTTTTCCTGTAGCGATAAATTAAAACAAAATTTGATAAAAAACGCAATTGTTGGAATGGTTGGTTGCTATATATATATTTTAGTTCATCATGTTTTTAAATTTTTCACTGCTGACTGAATAAATGCAATGCTTTTATTTTCAATTTCAATATGAATTTTAATTATGAAATAAAAAATGCAGATTTTGAACTATTGATTACATTTATTTTACTTGTTAGTTTTGCTCGATATATTTAGCTAGACCTCCTGGCCTCCTGAATAACAATTGTTTTAAATTCGTGTTTTAAGATTAAAAACAAAAATAAGCATTTAAAAAATTTACCAGGATCTCCACATATTCGATTTTTTGGATGTAGGTTGGCAACAAGTATTTATGATATTTTAAAATTGATTGAGTATGTCAATGTCTTTTAAATAAAAAATACAAACACTTTAAAAAATAAATGCTATTTATAAACATAAAACTTTGTATTCGTTGTAAATTGATAAGCAACAAAAGAAAATAATTTTTACGTGATTATGAATTGCCCCGTATTTACAATTACCAGCCATTTAATGAGTTGTTAGTAAACAATTCATTCAATCCCTTATTTATAATTCATTCGAAATTATACTTTAAGCCAGACATTATGGAGTCTCAGACGCGGAAATTTTGCTTTTTTAAATACCCATAATCAAAACAAACAATTTTGTTATTTATAAATGCCAATTTTTTTATATTAAAACCACTTTTTTTGACTCTACAGTTATTTTCAAAAATTGACAACAAAAAAATATAATAATCTTTTTAAAATTCTCAATTCAACGGTTGATTGTAAAATAACTCTAAATGTTCCTCAAAATCATCTGTCTTTTTATATACTATTTTGTCGCACTAACTCTAGTAAAAACCCATTTTTCCCTAGAACCATGGCACTAGCCAACAAATTGCCGGACTTGGATTTCTTTTGCACAGAAAAACAGTTCCTTAGATAGCTGTCTCAAAGTACCTATTCCTGTTCTATATCTGAAAAAATCTGTTATTAGAATAATTATTAGTTTTTTATTAGTTTATTAGTTTCTTTTATTAATCTAGTTGAAGAATTCCATTGTATTTTATGGCCAAAATCCCAAGCATATTCACATATTTTTGACTTTTCGAATTGTTTAATTTTAATGTATGATTGGTGTTCATTAAGTCTTATATGAAAAGGTCTAGCTGTTTCTCCTATATAAAATGTATTAGTTTTTTATTAGAATGTATTTAGAATCTCAAAGTATTCCTGTTCTATATCTAAAAAAATCTGTTATTAGAATAATTATTAGTTTTTTTTATTAGTTTCTTTTATTAATCTAGTTGAAGAATTCTGTTGAGGGTTCTGGAACTATCCCTATGGTGTATCAGTTTACCAGGTCAACCGATGTATTAATCATTGCCTTTTTAAACTATATCGAAGCTTCTAAGTGGACTGTAATTTGGTTTTTGTGTCTTCCCAACTCCAATAACAAAAACAAACACCTTGTATTTAACGGTTTATTAAAACTTTGAAGAAATAACTCACAAATTAACAATAAAAGTACTTTAGTAAGTAATGAACGAACAACGCACAAATTATCAATAAATGTATGTGTTAACAATCACTAAACCATATTAGTAAAAAATTAAAGTAATCACATCATTCATATTTATAATTCGCGTTTTAGATGTTTTGTCTATGAGTGACGGTGCAGCACTAATTAAAAAATTCGCGGCTCGCCTGTGTATACCTATGTCGTACGTGATGAGCTGTTTACCGGCAATGGCCGTCATAGTAGTTTGTTGTGCCCGTCTTTTTCTCTCACGTTGGAGAAACAAACATTAATTTGATTCTAAAGTTTTGAAATTGTGGCCTACGTGTCGAAATGATCGTAGGAGCACGATTCGTTCTCTGCATATCTTGCAATGTTGCCGGTTTGTGTTGAAAGGGCTACGTGACAAATGCACGTATTTAAGATACTACGTAACAAAATAAATTTATGATATGTTTTTAAATGAAAATATTTGATACGATGTTGTCGGATTGAGATTATATTTAATTTTATTGTTGAAAATTAAACAAATTCCATTGTATTTTATGGCCAAAATCCCAAGCATATTCACATATTTTTGACTTTTCGAATTGTTTAATCTTAATGTATGATTGGTGTTCATTAAGTCTTATATGAAAAGGTCTAGATGTTTCCCCTATATAAAATATATTAGTTTTTATTAGAATTTATTTAGAATCCTTGCAATATTAAAAGATGCAGTAGAGAATCTTGCTAGGCAGAAGTTGAATGGGAGCGTGCGGGTGAAATCAGCTACTAAACTAAGTCCCAGAATATGTTTGATACAATTTAATGAGGAGAAAGACAAATAACAAGTAATGGAGAATAAAAATAAACTAAAGGACAACAAAGACGATCTAACAAGCATAGTTAAAATTGTATACAAGATTGGAAACGAATGGAGATTGGACAATAAAGATAGTGAAATAAAGAAATCTAACTTAAAACGCTAGTAAACGAAGATGAAACAAAAGAAAGATAACAAGGCACGAGTAGGCTCGAACAAGGACATGAAAAAGTATTAACTAAAAGAAAGGCAGAAGAGGATCATAAAACAAAGAAAAGGAAACAAAAGATACAACCGGACTCGAACTATAAAACAATCAAAATAACAAATAAGCACATGGAATATTAACGCAAAAAAAAACAAACTTCAGACGACAATATCTTGCGACCGAGAGATTATTTATGCAATATGGCCATGAACACTTTTTCTCAACCCACCGAGTACTATTAGTGGGGAAAGTTTGGGCCGATTTGACCGGGACCCAAGGATTCTGCAGGGTCCTTTGTGGTGTATATTAGGTTTTTTACATTCATAATAAAATAATAAATAAAAATAAAATTAATTTGTTTGTAAATTATTATAGAACGACCCTGATGTGTATGTTTACTGTTACAACTGATAAGTCAATAAAATTAGACAAAATTTCATAATAGAAGGCCTGGATTCAGTGTCAAATATCTCGATTCGTATAATCATCATATAAATAAAATTCGATTTGGGACACGACGCGGTGTTAACAGTGGGAACCTGAAGCTGACCCTTTCTTCAACACCAATATAAAAATCAAAAACAAGATTATTGAAGTGAAAACTGTGCATTGAGAAACATGATCGTCATAACCGGTATATTATTGATAACTTTAACAATATTTTTAAATTGGTGCTATAAAATATACAAAAATAATAAGCAGTTGGAGAAAATACCAGGACCATTGCCTATTCCTTTTTTTGGATATAAGTTGTCAACAAATGTGTACGGTAAGATATTTTAAATCTCAAAAACTTATTCGAGTTAGTTTATTACCACAAAAACAATAATTAAAAATTATGGTTTGTACCATTTATCTACAGAGACAAAGTAGTGGCTAGGGGGATTACAAGTGTTTGATTCGATTCATTTTTTCAATAATTTTTAACTATAAAAATAAGGTTAAAAGTATACATTTTTAAATTAAAAATATAGATCAATAATTCAAACAATATAAATTCTGCCTACCGAAAAATACATTACAAAATTAAAAGCCACGCAACCCCAAAACTCCAAAACCACGTAATTTTGAATGAAAACTCAGTTGGCATCATCGAAATTTACGAAAAAGTTGAAGCATATACAGGGTGCGCCAATTATTTCCACTCGATCTCTAGCACCGAAACTAAAAGAGATATCAACAAGATTTTTTGTAGGGGTAGACAGTGTCACTCGGATTACAATTTTAAAATATTTGGATGTATACAGGGTGGCTAATTTTTGTGGAATGAAAATTAATTTGGTTTTTTTAAATTGAATACCCTATATACGATTCTGATTCTACTTAATATTAGATTTACGGTAGTTTTTTGTAAGTTATTCCTATTTTAAGCAGATTTAATGAAAAAACAGCACTTCAGAAATATTAGCACAAAAACCACATTTTTTAAAAAAAATCCTCAAAAAAGCTACTATGATGTAAATGAAACATGCACCTATCACAATAATCACACATCATCTTCACCTGTTGCACAGGGTGTTTACTGATGGCGTGCCAATAGTCTAGTTTTCAAATGGCAATAACTTAATTTTTTCAAATGGGACACCCTGTATATTTTTCTTCAGTTAGAAGCTCTCCCTAATACGCATTAAAAAAATATAGGGTTTTGCACATCTAACTTTACTATTTACTTTAATAATTGATGTTAAGTGACAAACAACATATTTTACACAATTTTTAGTACAAAATTTTACAAAGTTTAATCGTAAGAAAACTACAATAGTGAAAGTTAAAATTTATAGTAGGTGTTCAAAATGTCTTCCATTTTCATTTATACATTTTCTTGCACTTTTTTTTATTGATTTACGCACATCTCTTAGCATTGCAAGGGTCACCTGTCTAAATGCTGCAGTAATTCTTTCTTTCATATTTTCTTTTGTGGTAACCTCTTCTTTGTAAACAATATTTTTAATAAAACCCCACAAGAAAAAATCGCAAGGTCTAAGGCAAGGCGATCTAGTAGGCCAATTTATAGGTCCTCCCCTTCCTATCCAACGATCCTGAAATTCCCTATTTAACCAATTGCGAACATCTAATAGGTAATGTGGTGTGGCACCATCTAATTGAAACCACATTCCGTTGCGATAGTTTTGAGGCACATTTTGGAATAAGTTGCGAGAATCATATTCTAAAAAATCTAAAAATATAGCTCCATTTACAGTCCCATCAAAGAAATAGGGACCAATTACATAATCACCTATTATTTCCGCCCACACATTCAAAGACTATCGATACTGTGATGTGGTTCTAAATAAATGTTCATTGTGGTCCGAATAATAATGGAAGTTGTGTCTATTTACACAACCGTTCTTATGAAACGTGGCTTCGTCGGAGAAGAAAACTTTGTTTAAAAAGTTACGCTCTGTATTTATCTTGTTTATTAACCATCTACAGTATTCCACTCTACGCGCGAAATCACGTGGTAACAATTCTTGGTGAAGCTGGATATGATAGGGGTGATATTTATTCTTTTTTATTATGCGTCTAATTGTGGTATTGGAAATATTTAACTGATTGCTTAATTGCCTTGTGCTTATATTGGGATCTTCAACTATACTGATCATTACCTTATATTCGTTGTCAATAGTAACAGCTGTAGTTTCACGTGAATGTTTTTCATACTTGACGGTTCCTGTTCTATCAAATCTATTCTTTACATTCTCAAAAGTATTCTTTTGTGGATGACGTCTTTCTGGGTATCTTTGACGATAGACCCTACTAGCAAGAAACGCATTTATTTGACATTCGCCCAGTATCCATATCATATCAATATTTTCTTGAACACTATAATTCTTATTAAAATCTATTTTTTATACACAATACCGATTAAATATAGTAGACGTGATACAATACAAAATTTTATGTTGACAATTAATGTCATAACAAAATATACCTACTGCCATTTTCATAGGTAACTTGATATCTTATTAAAAATTGTGTAAAATATGTTGTTTGTCACTTAACGTCAATTATTAAAGTAAATAGTAAAGTTAGATGTGCAAAACCTTATATTTTTTTAATGCGTATTAGGGAGAGCTTCTAACTGAAGAAAAATATACAGGGTGTCCCATTTTAAAAAATTAAGTTATTGCCATTTGAAAACTAGACTATTATCACGCCATCGGCAAACACCCTGTGCAACAGGTGAAGATGTTTTGTGATTATTGTGATAGGTGCATGTTTCAATTACATCATAGTAGCTTTTTTGAGGAATTTTTTAAAAAATGTGGTTTTTGTGCTAATATTTCTGAAGTGCTGTTTTTTCAATAAATCTGCTTAAAATAGGAATAACTTGTCAACGCCGCGTCGGATTTACAAATACAAAAAACTACCGTAAATCTAATATTAAGTAGAATCAGAAGACATAATCGTATACAGGGTGTTCAATTTAAAAAAACCAAATTAATTTTCATTCCACAAAAATTAGCCACCCTGTATACATCAAAATATTTTAAAATTGTAGTCCGAGTGACACTGTCTACCCCTACAAAAAATCTTGTTGATATCTCTTTTAGTTTCGGTGCTAGAGATCGGGTGGAAATAATTGGCGCACCCTGTATAAAGCCATATTCAGGATGACCCAAACTTATTTTATTTCAGGGAATCGAGATAAAAGTTTTTTTAATTATCTCAAAAACGATTTCAAATATTTGACCGAATTTTGCTGAACGTTAGAATGGCATAACTGTGCATTTTTTTGGTAAAAAAAAATAAAATGATATATTTGCATGCTCCTTTAATATCACTATTATGGTAATAAATTCATTTAAAGTTGAATTCAAGGTTTTTTTATGAAATGTAAACGTTTTTGTTTGATAACCAAAATAAAACATCAAGTCGTCTCCACACATATAATTAAAATTAAAATATTTAAACCCTCAAGGTGAAAGTTTGAAAGGTTATAACCATTATATATAGAACATGTTTTCAAATACATACGTATTCGTCATCAGTACGATTAATAAACACAGGATTAAAAAAGTTGAGACTTAAAAAATTTTTAATTATGTAGAAAAAAGGCGGACTTAAACATTCAACATTGTTAAAAGGCAACGTGAGACCTACCCCTAATGTTAAGGGGGGATAGACAATGTTTAATGTTTAACTCCATTTTAAGGATGGACTATTTCCTTCAGGTTTTTGTTTGACTACAAATCTAGTAGGCTGAATTTTTGTTTTTTTTGACAGACATGTTCGTATTTTCGTTCCAATTATAGGACAGATTTGAATGAAACTGGAGAGGAACAAATCGACCATTCAGAAGGCCAGCGAGGTCTCCAGGCTTACAGAATTGATTTCTTAGTTTTGGCCATTATCAGTTTACTTCCTAATATTTTTATTCTCTCATACCAGACTACGTATATCCTTTAGCGGCTTTTTTTCATCCATTTGATCATCTTATGATCTACGGTATCTTCCGCTATTGTTTTTTCTATTTTTAGGTTACTTAATGCATTCATTTCTTCTATGTTTATATCTAGTTGTTGTTTTGTATTTTTGCTTCGTTTATCTCCAGTTAATTTAATTTAAAATTTGTCATAGTCATAAATATATGCAGTTATACAAATAAATGTCCAATTTGGTCTTTTTTGCATAGATCAGGCAATGAAATGAAATTGCTGTTTTTAGGTTTAAAGAAAATGTTTGATGATCTCACTGAAAAATATGGCAAAACCTTTAAACTGTATATCGGTGAATCTCTTCATGTTGTAACATGTGACACAGAACTAATAGAAGAATTGTTGAAATCTAACATACATATTCATAAATCTGGACTATACGATTTGTTAGGCGATTGGTTAAAAAATGGACTCATTGTAAGCTCAGGTTAGTATAAATTGTTTTACCACAAGCAGAAGTGAATACTATCTTTGTATACTAATATTAGTTTTCTTAAAAAAATACTACACATAACAAATCAAACAATTTTTCATTTATTATTTTAAATTGTAAAGTAGAAAAATATAAAAGCAATATAGCTTCTAAAAAGCATTAAAGATTGTAGAGTAATTTACTTCGAATGTTGCAGAAAACACAGTCTTATATAAGAAAGGTTAGATACCGAATAGATACAATAGAAGATAACAAATGACTAAAAGAAAATGGTTGGTAAATAAAAAGAAGGATATATTGTTCACTTGGAACAAAAGACATACTACAGTATTACTTGATAATTTTTTAAGAAGGAAGAAAAATATTATTAAACGAAATACGAATATTGAAGAAGGAAATGGGTCGATTACTTTAATGAATTATATGAGAACACAAAAATGTAAACTGAAAAAAGGAAATAAGCCAAGAAGAAATGTGAAATAGGGTAGAAGGAAGGATTGATAAAAGAAAATCTTTGAATCAAATGGTACTGAACAAAGGAAGCAGAAAGGAAACCAAGAAAGGAGGAAAGCTAAAGTAACATGGATAGAAAAAGTAGAAAATGATATAGAGGAATGAATGGTAGTAGGAGGAATCAATCTTAAGGCGCATAATGATTTTTAAAATTAATATAAATTGAAAATAGTTGCTTTAATATAAAAACAGCTACAATTTCTTCGGAAATATAGTTTGTAATGTTCAGGTTGATTCTGTATGCCATGTTGGGAGGACAACAAAGTTTTCTCATCAAAGCTTCACATTGTAATTGTTCTTTAAAATTTATGGATGGGCCACAATATAGCGGTCGCAATGAAGTGAGTGCGTGATGAAACATATTCAGTACATTATACATGAAGGGCGCTGCCTTTAATAATATAGTTTATCGTTCGTATTAATTAGACAACCCCTATCTACTTTAGAAAGTTTAATACAACACTGAAGATGAACTTATCGCACTGCTTATTTATGTCTTGGCTTTCTTTCCTTTAACACTTTTTTCTTTCAGGTAATAAATGGAGAGCAAGAAGAAAAATGTGCACTCCTTCTTTTCATTTATCCATGCTGCAAGATTTTTTTAAACTATTTAAAAGATCATCAGATACTTTAATAAGAAAATTGGGAGAACAAGCTGATAAAGGAGCTGAAATAAATGCAGTCGATTTTATGTCAAAATTTGCGTTTGAAATTATTGCAGGTAAATTTATTATTAAAAAATATTTGAACAAATCAAATGAATTAGTAAAAAAAATTAAGAATATTTTCACACTTTCTATAACCCAAATGTAACAGTAAAAGTTTAAATTATGTCGTTAAATAACAAATTATTTTTTCCCATAAATATGTCAAAATTAACTGCAGATACTATTTGTATATTTTTTTTTTTCGTTTTTTATTTATTTATTATATTACAGTTTTTTTTTATAAAAATCCCTAATCAATTTATATTGAGTTAGTATTTTCTGTTTTAGAATCATCGCTAGGAATAAAAATGGATATACAAAATGGCGAAAGATTAGATTACATAAAATCTGTGAACGACGTTACAGAAATACTGTTCACACGATCTTTTTCTATCTGGAAACGATCACCCTTCCTATTTAAATTTTTCTCACAAGATTATAAAAGGCAGAAGAATGCATTGGATGTCATTGATGGTACAGCGATGGAAGTTATTCAGGAAAAACGCAATTATTGTGGTGATGAAGATCAATTTAAGAAAAGGGCTATCTTAATAGATCAGCTTATGATCAATTCAAAACTCCCTGATTGTGCTATTCAAGAAGAAATCAATAATTTTATATTCGCTGTTAGTATATAAATTAAAGATGACACGACATTTGTTATTCTATAACGCAATTTTTAATCTTTTTTTAGGGATACGATACAACATCAACAGCTACATCATTTGCTTTATTTGAATTGTCTAGAAATCCGGACGTTCAAGAAAAATTATATAGAGAAATTAAATTGGAAATAGACAACGATTTCAGCAAATTAACTCCAGAAAATTTACAGTCGATGAAATATTTGGATCAAGTTGTTAAAGAAGTCTTTAGGTTAAGAACACCAGTACCTCTTATTGAAAGGAAGTTACAAGAAGATGCTAAATTTGGTAATAATAATTTTTAAACAAGTGTTTAGGGTTAAGTTGGATATTAGTCAACGACATAATCTTACAATAACGTTGATTTTTTATCACACTCAAATAAATTTACCAGTATATACATTAGGAATTCGGCGAATTCTACAGGAAATTCCCCCTATAATTTTACGTGACGATTCCGGTCTTTTAATTCCTCTAGAAACAACCGGAATATTTACAGAATCGTTACATTGATTTAACTGGACTATTTCAGTGATTTTAACGAACTACCTTACTTTTGCCGGAACTTTCTGATAAACAAACAAACTATATAGTTGTATTCGAAGCTTCGAACTTCAGTTTTTACAGGAATTTCCAGTAATTAATCGATTTAACAGGAATTTCGCGTTGAATTAAAGATCTTTCATTCATACATTACAGCACTAGTTAGTTGTATTCGAAGCTCATAACCTGAGCTTTTACAGGAATTTTCTGTAGTTACCCTAGTATTTAACTGGAATTTCTTGCATTTCCTATTGTGGAAAGTATATTTATTTCAAATTTCAATACACAAATCCAAAAGTATCTAATTCATAATAATTAAAAATTAAAATTAATTAGAATTAGAGAATATCTTGCTTCTTGTCCGTCGTCCCTATGCATTTGCGAGACGTCGTAAAGCAATGCAATAATGTGGCGACACCTCGCCCTCGCTTGTTGAACTGCAGACTGCTGGTGCCTTGGCCGGGAGCGTAATACGGGTTGCATATTCTACAGGGAAATCGTAATGCTACACTAACGAGTTTTTTTTTCAATGGAGTATAATAAATAAATTAATTAATTATTAATTCTTTTGTGTTCGAGAATATTGAGTTTTTAGTCGAATAAGCGTCATTTGCGGGAACTTTTGATTTACTTCCTAAATTTGAAGAAATCTGCAAATGAAGCGTTTCAATTGCTTGTAGAAGCATATGGTGAGGTTGCCTTATGTGAGAGAAGTTGTCGTGAGTAGTTTCAAAAGTTTAAGAATGGTTAATTTGACATTCCTCCTTCTAATTTTCACTTGTTTCGATCGATGTTGCATGGCCTGTCTGTGCGACACTTCACGTCATATGAAGATACCAAAAATTGGGTCAATTCGATTTGATACAATTAATTTATCTTTACATTTAAAATCTTGTATGTTTTAGGTGAGGTAGTATATCCAAAAGGAACAGTAATAACAATTTTACTCTACTGGTTACATAATCATAAGGACTATTATCCTGATCCTGAAATATTCGATCCTGAACGGTTTAGTCCTGAAAATCCAAACCCACATCCGACGTTTGCATTTTTACCTTTCAGTGCTGGTCCCAGAAATTGCATAGGTAAATAAATAATAGTTATTATGTAAAATAAGTTTTAATATCATTAAAGTTTGATCGGCACAATTTTTGTATTCCTGTTTCTATTATTTAAATTTTAATTAATAATTCTGAAAAATGTTTTTGTTTATGTAAATGGAACAATTATTTAATAAAATAAAAATGATATATTTCACTTTTTAGGTCAAAAGTATGCTATATTGGAATTTAAAACGATTCTTGCAAGAATAATAATGGAATTTGAAATACATCCTGTAGTTGGGGCTAAATTGGAATTAGGAATGGCCGCACTTTTGGTCTCTAAATATGGATTCCCAATTAAACTGAAAAGGCGATGAGTCAACAATGGATTTATGTTTATGTATCATAATAAAAGTAATTTATGTTATTGTCTTTGCGTTTTTTCATGGATTGGGTGTTTCAATCATTTGTGTATCATAAGCATACATCGGTATTATGGTGTGCTAAAATTATCGCATCATATACAGGGTGTTTCATAGGTAACTGAACATACGCTAACATCTAAGGACACTTAGACAAATAACAAAAACCTATATTTTGATATATCCAACTCGCTTCAGCGTATAATCAAATTTATGATCAAATAAAATGCTTGATATCGCCAAGGCAACACGGTTTCATGAGACAAAGATCTACTACTTTTAATTTAGTTGAGATTATGTAGCTGAAGCGATGGACAACAAGCGCCAAGTAGATGTCATACACACTGATTTCTCCAAGGCTTTTGATAAGATAGACCACTCACTACTTATAACTAAGTTACAACTATTTGGCTTTAGTAAGTTTACTAAAATCCTATCTTTTTAATAGAGGTGTTTGTTTCTTATAATGGGTTTTCCTCTACAACCTATTCCCCAACGTCAGGGGGTCCAACCTAGGTCCCTTATTGCTATTTATAAATGACCTTTCTATTGCGTTACAATCTAAAAATTTATTATTTGCTGATGCTCTAAAAATATTTCTAGAAATTAGATCTCACTTTGATTGTCATTCGCTCCTTCTTCTTCTTATGATGCCTTACAGGATTCGTGCGTTGGCGACCGTCCCTTAGATGTTTCTATTTATTGCAGCTCTTTGTAGTTATTGAAAGTTCTGTAGGTCTGTCCACTGTCGGATGTTTCGTAGCCAGGATAGTTTTTTCTACCTATTCCCCTTTTTCCACCTTCCATTTTGCCTTGAAGAATGAGGCGGTGAAAATGATAGCATTCTCCGCATAGGATGTGTCCAAGGTATGAAATTTTCCTCCCTTTTATATATGCGAAGAGTTCCCGGTCTTCTAGTTCAGCTCTTTGGAGTACTTCCTTATTTCTTATGTGTTCGGTCCAAGATATTTTAAGCATTCGCCGCAAGGTCCACATTTCCAAAGCTTCAATCTTATTTTTAGTTGTTATTTTTAATGTCTATGTTTCCACCCCATATAGTAGGACTGACCACACGTAACATTTCAGCATTCTGTATCTAAGTTTAAAATTTAAATGTCTGTCTACAAGGAATTTTTGAAGTTTTATGAAGACTGGATCCCATTTTTCATTCAGCATACAACCTAGGTATCTGAATCTTGCGACTATCTCAACAACTTCTCCATTTATATGTATTCTATCGTTTGGGGGATTATTTTTACTCACTACCATTACTTTGGTTTCAGTTCATTTGCTCCAAGTGGAATTAAATAAAGTTAATGAATGGTGTACAAGAAATCGTCTTCCTCTAAATTTAAGTAAATGTCAAGTATGTACCTTTAGCGGTAAATCTTATCCCGTTTTATACAAATACCAAATCGATAATGTGGACTTAACTAGATGTACTGAGATTAGAGATCTGGGCATAACTTTTGATAATAAATGGGATTTTATAATATATTTAATAGTCTGTTCTCGAGCCACTAAATCCCTTGGATTTATAATCAGGAACTGCAAATCATTTTCTAATGAGGATGCATTGAAAACGCTATTTTTCGCTCTAGTAAGATCAAAACTTGAATATGCTTCTGTTGTGTTGACTCCGTATTACCTAAATCACATTAATTTGTTAGAGGCCGTACAGAGGAGGTTTCTGAAATTTTTAGCTAGTAGGATCGATGGGACTTACCCCGAAGGGGGGATCGAACAATCTATTTTACTACATCGTTTTGGCATTGACTACTTGCAACTTAGAAGAATAAATAGTGCTCTGGTTTTCCCGTTTAAGTTGAATCATAATTTTATTGACTCTCCATACTTATTAAGTCAGCTCAATTTTCTTATTCCAAGATTTTATTAACGTCGTAATCTCAAGTTTTACTGACAATGCAAGAACTAACATTCTTTCTCTTTCTCCACTACACAGCATATGCTCAAATGTTAATCAAATTGCAAATGACTGCGATCTTCACTTCAATTCATTAATGCAGATTGTGGATAAATCTAAACAGAATTTTTATTTCAATTTACAGTTAGGGTAGGCTTTTAATTAATGGATAAATATAATAGATAATTAACCGTTCAGTTATGTAATCAGTTTATAACAGTTGTTTTGTTTATTTTGTATTATAGTTGCTACATTCTAATAATATTGTTCTGTTATTATTATTACTGAGTTACAGGGTGTTTTATCAATTTGCTCATTTCTTTTATCCCTCGTATTTTCAAGGCAACCTTCTGTAGTCGATTTGAATAAACAAACACAAACTGGTTCTTAAAAGTTCAGTATATATACAGGGTGTCCCGGTAACACCGGGAAAAAGGCGGAAGCGTATAAAAATAATATTTGCACTTCATATAAAGTTTTGTAATACAGGCCCTCGTTTGCAAAGTTGGAATTTAAAAATAAGTTACATTTTTACTATCCTGGAGTTTGAAGTTTTTCTTTAAAGAACTATTTGCCTTGTCCCAGGGCCGGTTTAAGGCATACGCGAAGGATGGGGGCGCCGCAGGTTGAAATTTTTTTTGTGAATCTAATGTAATAAAAAGTAGCCCAAACAGCGTTTTAGGCTACTCAAATTTTAAAAATTCTCCCAGACCCCCGGTATTACGCCCCCCTAAATTACGCCACTGGTATATGAGGGGCGCCAGTGAATGAAGAATATCACGTCTTTCCTCCCGTTTTTGAGGGTGGGTGGTGTTGTTGAAGATTACTTCCAACCCTCACCAACCCTCCACTGGCCAAAGTCATCCCCGAAAGGGGTGAATTTTTCTTTATATCAGCGGTTTCGGGGGTGGGTTTGGTCTATGGAAAGGGGTTGGTGAGGGTCAGAAGTAATCTTCAACACCACCATTGTGTTCAGTATCCTCGAAAACGGGGAAACAGGCGTTTTGCCGCTGTTAAAGAAAAAAAAAACATCCCTCTCGGGGGTGAGTTTTGGCCGGTAGAGGAGTTGGTGAGGGTCGGAAGTAATCTTCAACACCACCACCGTGCTCAGCATTCTCGAATACGGGGGGAAAGACGTGTTTTTACAGTGAAATGATGTGCTGCCCTTTTAACCACATTAGGGGGTAGTTTTTGGCAGTTTAAGGGGTTCGGCTGGCAAAAAGAGAAATTCTGATACCGCTATCGTGTTCAGTATCCTCAAAAAAGGGGGGGGGGGATCGATCCGGGTAAATTTTGGTCCATTTTCACAGGTGCAGATCGACCGTTGTAAAGTGACGTCACAGCAGCCGATGACACCGCGTCGTCGCACGCATAGCTAAAAAATTAAATATCTCGGAAACTATCAGACGTATCATAAAAAATTTTTTACGGTATTTTTGTATTTTTAATAGAGTCTATTGTAGGGTAAAAATCAAAAGTTGGGGATATTCTTCATTGTTCGCATCCACTAGAAAAATGTCTAGAACCGGCACTGCATTGTCCATAATTCTTACATATTTTTAACTCAAATTTTATTAATAGTGCATGACGACTTTCATATTTTTTTTTGTTAGGATACATCTTTTGTAACTCAACTATCTACGTTTTCTTTTACAGGAAATAACAATAGGACTAAAGCACTTTTATATAAAAAAAAGTTATTTCTTTCGTCTCTTTAAATCCAACAAATTCCATTTTCGTCTAAATAGTTTTCAATCAAAACATCGTGGGACCATCCGGTATAAATAGCTCCAGTAGTTAACAAATGTAGAAAACAACTATTGCGACGCAGGTAATAACAAATCAAATATTCTAATATTCTTTAAATTGTTGTTAGTTCTATCTGAGAAACGAAAGTAATTCATTAAATATTCTCAAGCCAATCCCACTCTTAAAATAGCCGTTTGCCCAGTTAAAACTAAACGTACAGTGATAACAGTGATAAAAGTGAACTTTTAAATATATAAACGGTTCAATAATTCCAAAATATGATAAATGTCATGTTTAAACTTTTAACCTGTATGTAAAAATCAGTAATAGTGTTCGAGATGCTGTGGTTGTTTGGTGTTGTTTTAGCGATATTAATAGTACTGATTACTATTCTTTTAAACTGGTATTTTGCCTTGTCGAAATATTCTAGTTTAAAAAATGTTCCGGGGCCCAAACCTCTACCTATCATTGGAAATGCGAATGAAATCGGTAAAACTACCGTTGGTAAGTATTAAGGACTAATTGATTTTTTTATCACAAAAAATTCGGTATACAGATTGTTGATTACAAAATAATTAATACCGAGAAAAGTTGGTCAAACATCGATGGTTTCAAGACAATTGTTTTAGTGTGACCCAACAGAAAATTACTTTGAATTACTTTTTTTTAGGTTTTGGCATCATTCACTGCATATTTTTTATATTTTTTTTGGTTGTACTCTCACTTAGACTTCGGGGTTAAAAATCGGATTCAGGAGAGATTTGAGTTTAAAAAGTGAATGAGGAAAAATTAAATTACATTTTAATATTTTTATTTTTAAATGACTATTATTAGAAGATAAGGCATAAGTTATTCACATCATTTTATCTGTAATTACAGCAAATATTTAAAGATGAGGATGGATAGCCTGTTCTATTTAAGAAGATATTAATAAAATAATTGAATAATTTACAGGGGATCCATTTGATTTCAATATCAGTTGAGAACACGGACCCTCACCACCCTGTTAACTAGTATATTTAAGAAAAATGAGCAAAACGCAAAACAATCAATATGACATAAAAGTTTCGACGCTTACAGAATCCCCCTTCACAAGACAGTCATACCTTCAGTTTTTTAAATAGGAAAGTTAATTACATGACACCTCATTTCAAAACTATTAAAATTATGATTTTAAAAGCGGTTTGCAAATTTTTCTAAAATAGACTGGTTAAAAGAGGGTATAACACATTCGTCTTTCTACACTGAAGCTTCTTCAATATTTGTTAGTGTTGTCAAGGGCGGCTCCAGCCCAGAGATTTGGGGGGGAGGGGCAACGTCGTCGGCTGTTAGGGTTATATACACAGGGTGAGTCATAACTATTGGGACAGAGGCTAAGGGCAGGTTATTTGGACCAAAATATGGCGATAGGACCAAACATACCTTAATAAATAAGATACAGGGCGTTAAAGTTGAAATTTTTTTTTCTTTTTTTTCTGATAATGTCCCGGTATATTTATCAATTCTTATCAAAATCGGCACAGAGGCATAACTTTGGACAAGGAATATTATTTTATATATTATTTCACATTTTGTTATATGGGGCGCCACATGAATGATTCCTGATGATGAAATTAAGTGGCATCTTTTTTTTACGAAACTTTTTAGTGATTTTGATTAGAAAATATGACGTAAACATCATTTCTACGTAATATTGACACTCTTATTTAAACACGATAATTTCACCCGTTTTCGAGAAAAACGCGATTGAACAGTGCTGAGAAGTGGATTTCAAACAACAGACAATAAAAAACTTGTGACATAGGGCTTCTATTTCAACAGTTTATAAAGTACAATTAAAAATAATTTAACATAAAAAGAGCAAACTTAAATTAAATGTTCTATGTGGCCTCCTTCGACCCCTATGCCTTTTCTAATTCTTGTAATAAAGGATATCAAAGAAAACATTATAAAATTACCTGTTCAATTGCGTTTTTCTGGAAAACGGGTGAAATTGTCGTATATAAACAAGAGTACTAGTATTATGTAAAAATGATGTTTACGTCATATTTTCTAATCAAAATCACTAAAAAGTTTCGTCAAAAAAAGATACCACTTAATTTCATCATCAGGAATCATTCACGTGGCGCCCCCTATAATAAAATGTGAAATAATTCATAAAATAATATTCCTTGTCCAAAGTTATGGCTCTGTGCCGATTTTGATAACAATTGATAAATAAACAGGGACATTATCAGGAAAAAACGAAAAAAAAAAAAACTTTAACGCCCTGTATCTTATTCCACAGCAATATTTTATTAAGGTATAGTCCTATCGCAATATTTTGGTCCCAATAACCTGCCATTAGCCTCTGTCCTAATAGTTATGACTCACTCTGTATAAAAGTTTAATATTTTGGGTTTGTTGATATAAATGGACCTAGAATCTACACCAAAAATTCAAAAAAATTAAAATTTGGTTTACGCAGAATGCATTTTGTCTACGATTGGTCAATGCCAAAATTACCGAAAAAAAATCCATTTTTAAGGGAAAAAGTGAGTTTACAGGATATAAATGGACCTAGAATCTACAAAAAAAAATCAAAAAAATGAAAATTTTGTTTACGCAGAATGAATTTTGTATCAGAAATGATTGGCGGGGCGGGGGATTGCCCCTACTGCTACTACTAATGAGTCTAAAGGTTTTACTAACTCATCACGAGATTTTCTATAAATGCGTGAATAATACAACCCTTCAAAACGAAAAATAATGAAATAGGCATTTTACAGAATTCATTCAGGTCAATTTTTTTCGCAGATCTCTTACAGTCTTTTATGAAACTGCATCTCAAATATGGAACATTTTACAAATTGTGGTTGGGCCCCAGACTTCATTTAATGATTGCCAAACCTGAATATTTAGAGGAACTGTTGACTTCGAATATAAATTTAAGAAAATCCGATGGGTACGATTTATTCAAACCTTGGTTGGGAGATGGTTTGTTAGTAAGCACTGGTGAGTACAGTTTTAAATCAGTATTTTAGAATCTGATAATATAAAACACTTCTATTTTCAAACAGCGATCAAAATATTAATTTTAAATATACATTATTTTTGATTTGCCAATAGTAGGTACTATATACTTATATACTTTACTTTAGACTTTTTATTAAACTTAAAATAATTAAGTGTAATTTTCCCTAGGGCACCCGCAAAAAAAAAATCAGGGAATTATATAATAAGAGTATTTGATTGGCCTTTAAAAACGAGTGAAAAATTAATTAAAACTCTCAAATCTAGGAAAACGTCTGTTATTAATTTAAAAAACACTTTTCTACTTGAAAAATTTCTTTATTTTCTTAAGTGTGTTGGGGTGTAGTGTATTTATTTAAATATTTATATTTAAGAGAAACTTAAAGCTTTCGTAATTGTCCGGTCTGCCGATAAATGAAAGATTAAATAATCCAATACTATTCCAACATTTAGCAGTTTGTTTAAGAAGTAAAAAGGGCACTTCAATAATTAAATATTTATAATTTGTTTCTTGGGAACCGTTAGCTTTTTGTCTTGACAGTTCAGAGTTCCTACTGGGTCGTGCATTACGCATTGGCGTAAAAATTAATTAAATGAAAAGTTGCGGAATTATTTTTTCGGACGGTGTACTGTGCGGAAAAGTAAAATATATTTGGCTTACCTTTTTCTTTTAGCTTTAAATTAAGAGTTGTGTTCAATAATATTTGGTGTATTGCCTTTTATGCTTTTCTTATTGGAATAACATATTGACTTGCTATGATTTTTGTTTTTAAACAAAAGCAAGAGACATTTGTAGGTTATGTTATGTTACATTTCTTACACTTGTTTACTGCATTGACAGAACCGATCAGCTATTCGCAACCCTCAAATTCAATGAAAAAGTTCTATCAACATTGGTATAGTTCGTTGTAGTCAGAATGGCAATAACCCAACCTATACCGATATACCTAGTATAAACAATGCACTCTTAAAAGCCGAATTAAGCAAGATGGGCGAAAATTTAACAAAAATATTTACAGATGGTCAAAATGTGATGATGGTATGGGGGCCCTTTCTCGTTTATGATTCCAGTTATGTGGAAAAGTTTAGCCTACCAAAATTTTATTCAATATTGTTAGCTGAAGCGTTAGTACTTAAAAAATCACTCGAGTGGTGTACTCTGAATCCAATTTCATCAGCTATTATTATGTCAGATTCTAAATCCGTTCTACAAGCCATTGAAAACCCTCCTACCAAAGTTTATAGACAAGAAATTATATTTGATATAAAAAAAATATTAATTAATCTAAAAAATTGCAGAAAAAACATTCACTTCCTTTGGGTCAAAGGACACTGTGGACTAAAAGGAAATGAACTAGTCGATTTAGAAGCCAAAGAGGCTTGCAGAATGGAAGTAAATACGGTAATCTCAGCTTTTTCTGATTTAATAAATATACATAAAACATATGTAAGAGACAGATGGAGAATTCATTACAAAGAAATGGCTAGTGGATCTGGAAACCAATATTTTCGTCTGCATCCTCATCTACTAGATAAAATTGTCCATATCACTACTTTTGATTATAACAGAAAAAAAGCGTCAATCTTAACACGACTAAAACTTAACCATGGCCGTTTTCCTGCTCACCTTCATAAAATAGGCATCCAAAACTCCCCATTTTGTGTATGAAATGATTCTGCCGTTGCAGATCTTAATCATATTATATTGGAATGTCCCAAGTACACAGAAAAAATCTCAAATCTGTATAATTCTATTTTAAGAAATAGTATCCCTCTCCCAGTAAACTTAACAACGCTACTAGCCACATTACAGTTATAATATACAGTATAAGTAAATATTAAAATTCTGTGGCTAATGGACTAGTTCCGAGGCCATTCTCCCCCCCCCCCCCACACACACACACAGAATGGCAATAAATATTTTATGTTCTAATCAATTTTATTTTATATTTAGTCTTAATCAATTATCCTAATTTGTGATCTTTACCTAATCTAATACAAATTTTACTTAGTTAAAAAATTATATTTATGCTTCTACAAGTTTAGAATCAAAGATTTTTGTAACATTTATTATCTGCTTAAAATAGTATATTGTGCAACAAGTGGGGAAAGTTCAACTTTTCTCACGAGTGTGAAAGTTTGTGGCACGAGCCTGAAGGGCGAGTGCCGCAAACAGACGAGTGAGAAAAGTACTTTCCCCACGTGTTGCACACTATACTTTTTCTACAACTGCACAAATTTAAAGAATACAAGTAAGGTAACTTGTAACTTAATATTTATTTTTATGGTTAGCAAAACTAAAATAACATCTTAACAGTTGAATAATTTTTTTAATTTTATTTTTGTATTTCTTCTCCATTTCATAAATTTTTCGAATGCCAATTCAAACTTTTTTCTTGAAATTACCAGCAACAAATCCAACGTTATTTTTGCGGCTCTTTCCAATATCTCTGACCCAGTATTATCAAAATCGTCACTACTGTCATTACCCATATTATTTATTATAAATAAGTATGTCTTATTACAATAATATTTTTATCAAAGCACGAATGAAAACTACCTTAGGAATTTAAGAAACTTCTATAATCTGACAGTTGTGACAACTATTTAAAGCTGAACAGCAGCCTACTAAGTTTTTGTCGATTTTTGTTGATTCTCCATATAAATGTATGTGGTGTGGGGCAAAGTGCCGTGAGGAAAAGTATTCCCGCACGGTATGAGCAATACATGGTTTTGAAATTAAGTAAGCTATGAGAAATTCGCTACTTTTCATAGCAGTTGTAGAAAAAGATTTTTACCAGTACATTTACAATTTTAAATTCTAGTTTCTCTAATAAATGTAAATCATTTCTTTTGTCTAGGGCTAAAATGGAAGACACGTAGGAAAATGATCACACCAACATTCCATTTCAAAATTTTGGAAGAATTCATGAAAGTCTTTAATAGAGAATTCGAAATTATGTTAGACATTTTGAAAGAGGACGTCAAAAATAATTCAGAAGAGTCAACGGAAATTACCAAATATATTAATTTGGCCTCGCTCGATACCATATGCGGTAAGGAATAATTAAACAAATCAGAATTATTTAAATAATAAATTAATAAAAATCATGGTCACTAATTCATCTGTATTTTAGAAACGGCGTTTGGAACACAATTAAATGCTCAAAGAAATGGAAATCCCGATTACGTTAAAGCTGTTACGAATTATCTAGAAATATTCACCCTCAGATTTTTCTCAGGTTGGCTGAGAAACCCGATAATTTTCAGATTGTCATCCTTGTATCAGTCATATAATAAAACATTAAAAACACTTCACGATTTCACCAATAAAATTATAAAAGAGCGAAGAGCGGAGTACAGATTGAATAAAAGTAAATCTAATCAGAGTGACGTGTCTGAAGAGGGCATTAAACGAAGGGCAGCTTTATTGGATATGCTTATGGAGACTACGTTCAATGGAGAAGAACTGTCTGATGAAGATATTAGAGAGGAAGTCGATACGTTTATGTTTGAGGTAAAAGAATAAATTCAATCCTCAAATCAGTAGTCAGTATTAATCAGAAGATTATTAAATATAATTTCTATTCAAGTTTAAAGTACAAAACTCGTAAAAGTATCTGAAAGTTCAAGCTTTAGAAAGTAAATCATCTTTTTGCAAATTATGTGTTTGAGCGCCAACTATCGCGAATTCTGTGGTGCTTGAGCGCCAATTATCGCTTACACTTGTTCGAAATGTATGTTCCCAATAGATACAAAATGTTATTTCGAATATAATTCGCAATTTTTGTATTTCTTCATCTGTTGCCCCACTATTGGACCATAGATAAAAGGTAAACACGAATTTTCAAAACAAATAGCAAACAGAGTAAACATAAACGGTTTGTTTACAAGCAATTTTATAAAATATGATCGATCTTATATTTATTTATTTAAGATACAAAATTTGTGCGTTGATTTTTATGGCTGCCATAAGCAAAATGATTCTAATTTAAAATTAAAAAAGTATATTTATTTAGGGTCACGATACGTCAGCGACAGCAATCTGCTACGTATTATATGCGATTGCTCAGAATCCAGACGTGCAAAATAAGGTCTATCAGGAAATTTCGGAGGTAATCGGTGATGACAGAAGAACGGAAATTACCATCTCGAAGATAAACGACTTGAAATTCTTGGATATAGTGGTGAAGGAAGCGTTCCGAATATATTCACCGGTGCCTCTGATAGAACGCAGCTTGGATGAAGATTGGATACTAGGTAATTACTTTTTTTGTAGATTAAAATTGAAATTGGAATTATTAAAAAAAGAAGTCATGTCAGCTGTAATTTTAGAAGAACACTTTATTATGCGGTAATTGGCGGTGCTTTTTATCGTTTAAACCAAAATTGTCGATACTGTTGAAACTTACAAATTGCATCTATACAGCAGAAATGCAAGTGTCTTAATCCAATCGACATTTTATAAAAACTTTGAATATAATTAGGTACATGCATGGTCTCGATCAAGAAGATAAACATAAAATATTATTGCAGAAAATTTTAAACACTTTTCTCGAAGATTAGACGGGAACTGAACTATTCCAGCCCTAATCACCTTAATAGTTGGCTGATAACTAGCCATGACAAAAGTGGACTGTATAATTGGTTACCTTGTATTTGCTGCTTCTTGCTATTCCTCTAGACTTTGCAGAGTTGAAATAAATATCTCTGAATGGTTCAACTATACCTTATAATTTACAAATCTTACTTAATTATTACTAACGCAAGCAATTGCACAGCAAAACGAACTAATATGAAACGAATTGGTTATTCCATGATAGTAGAATGTAATTTTGAGCTCAAAAGAATAAGAAATGATCGGTTGTTTTCCGATGCAAAATTTGATTCCGACATGTAGTCGTCATGAGTGCTGAAGCGCGACTAAACATGCTGGCAACGCCACGCTTCTTTCCCCAAGCCCCTCTCGCTTTTGAGAGGATAGAAGTAGCTGTAGTATCATGTTATATATGTAAATATCTCTATTAAATATTCTAGACATGGAATTACCTTTAAAAAAATCAAACTTCTTAAATAGTGTAACGTATGAGACCTTTTGCCAGTGAAAGGGCAATAAAAACAGTATTAATAATAGTAAAAAATAATTTAAAGAAGTTTATTAAGACAGGTGAATTCCGACTCTAATTCCTAAAATGGCGCTGGAAAGCAATACGAACATAAACAATATACTGGAACAATTAATAAATTCTGTGTGACATATTATTGCTAAAAGAAAACCTAAATAGGATATTTTTATTTTTAGATGGAACGAGAATTCCCAAAGGGACTAATATTTCTATATTTATTTATGGCATGAACCACGATCCTACAATATTTCCAGATCCGCAAAAATTCGACCCGGAGAGATTTCTTCCAGAAAAACAGTCTTCTAGACACACGTACGGATTTATCCCATTTAGCGCGGGACCTAGAAATTGTATAGGTAAGATTTTCTAGAGATTAGGATTAAACACCACCAAGGGCCGGCAGCAGAAATTTTAGGGCCATTAGAACAAAATATTTTGTATAAAAAGACGTTTTAATGTTTCTGATAATGTACTGAAGACATTTTGAGACGTTTAAATTAATCAAAATATACTGATTCTGTTGGTATTGGACATTGGAGCTGAACATTTAGCTTTGGTAATAATCATCAATTTGGATACACCCAGTTAACCGCTTCCAAGATATATTAAATATCATTATAAAGCAATAGTATACTGTGTTTACCACCTCAGAAAATTCTCCCACATCAAATAATCAATTATTTTACAACGAACTATCTCCAGACAGAATTAAGGAAATTAAAACAAACCGATATAGTGCGGGGAATACAAAGAACATAACGGCAAAGTTTTGAAACATCATATTAACACCCTTAAATAAATTAGAATAATTGAACAATTTAAATTACCTAAATGGATCAAAGCATTTGAAAAAAAGGATTGTATATTTTGAACCAACAAATAATCCCAGTTTCTGTCAAGACAATTTAAAAGAAGTCAGCTAATGTACGGAAATTCCTTTATAAACAGAAAACATAGAACTGGTAACACTAATGTAGATGCGGATTTATATTCTAGCATACTTTCAAAATACTTTTGTTCAAAGCATAAATACTTTTGCCAAGATAGATGTGTCGTCAGAAAACGTATTAACGTATTAACCTTATTCTTTAACACATTGAAGATTTTTCAGCCTTTACGATTATTCATTTAATTTTCCTTTATAACATTTGTGACAACATCTTTAATTTTATCACATAATGGGTCTCACCCACGGATTTTTTGGCTAGTTTATTGTTTTTTTTTTCATTTTCTCGAACTCACTCTAGTTTCAGCACTCTCGCGTTAATTTGTTATTCCTGGTTAGTGCATGTGTTTAGTGAGCAAATACTTCAGTGCTAAGTTTGGTATCCCGTCCAAGGTTTTCACTATTATACGAATAAAAAATCTTTTGATAAAAGAATCTTTTCCTAAAGCAGTCATCGACTTTTATCGTACAACAAAATTTAATAAATAACAATCATAAAAAGTATATTAGTAGTTAAAATCCCATGCGAATACAGTAGAAATAGTCAAAGAGTAAAAGTAAGCAACATTCCTAAACCAACATATAAATCCTGCCTTTGAACACAATCCGGTAAGTGGTTGGCTTTTTGTGTTTTGTTTATCCAAAGTCCTGTGTATTTGTTCAGAGGAACTCGTTTGTCGAAATAGTTTCTTTTGGTAAAGTAAAAGTTGTTTCTTTGTATTAACTGATGTGACAAATACACAAGAGAAACAAAGTTCTCGGGAATATAGCCGAAACTCTCGTTGAAGCGAAATAGTTATTTACTCTTTTATTCTTTACTAACAGGGACGGCACTTCTTTTTTATTAAAAAAGTATCTCTGTGGTCTATATATTCTTGATTTATCCACTCGATATCCTCCCTATCGGAAGCAGAGCTGGGATTCTCATGTACGGGCAAGGCAATCAGTTGAGAACTACCAAAACTTGTACCTCATTTATTTCGTTTTTTTCTTGTATTCAAGTGAACAATCAAAATAGACTAAGACCATTGATCAATTTACTTAAGAGTGAAGGATGTTATTCGTGAATAGAGATTACATCAAAGCCAGAATCAACTCCAACTTTCCGAGCTGTCTAAAAACAGCTATAATCTATATATATATATATATATATATATATATATATATATATATATATATATATATATATATATATATAATATAATTGTTATTGTTAAGTTCAGAAGATCCACTAGGGCTTTTCTTCAAGAAAGACCATCTTACACAGTGGCAGAATTTTATAACGTGCCTTAGACTTTTGGGTTGCAGCATATAGGAGCAATAATTAAATTAAGTTAATTTGAAAATTTTAATTTGAACAATAATTTATAGTGACGGATATTGCATATACAATGCAATTGTTATTGTTATTTTGTTTGTGTTTTGATTTATCTAGTAATTTATTTTTATTTTTATTATAATTAATTTCGCTTTGTCTATAAAATTTTTGTAATTTTTCTATGACAATAAAACATATTCTCTCTCTCTCTCTCTTTGGCTTTTACATGAAGTTTGACACATTTTCTTTGGAAAAAAATATAATTTGTTTACGTACATAATTTTTCTTTACTTCATGACCTAATTTTACATTGTTTGAAAGGCGGTAAGTGAGCTACTTACCTCCCTAGGATAAAAAAGTAATTTGAAATGTATTTATTTTATATTATTGACAGAACATTTGAGAAACTGTAAAGAGATTTAATAAAATGAAGAATGAATTATCTCGATACGATTACGAAATTTCAAAGAGATGTTAAAACTATTTATTAAATCCTGATACAGAAATTGTTTCTCTGAAATAATTTATTGATTAATAATCCTTCATTGTTACAGGTCAAAAATATGCAGTGTACCAAGTAAAAACATGTCTGATTAAATTCATGTTGGAATTCGAAATGATTGAGGATAGAAATTTCAAACCAGAAATTGGAATGTGTTCGGTTCTCAAATCGAGAAATGGCATCAAAATTAAATTAAAACCCAGAAATCGGATCTAATTAAATGGTCAGTGCACATTTTAATTAATTAATGGAAAATGCAGCAATAGCACTCCGGGTCAGGGGTGTAACAAGGAATTTTACCGCTTTTAAATCTAAATTTTAAAGAAAGAAGGAAAATTATTATTGAATGAAAGCATATACAGAAAAGCTGATTCTCTTTAATCCTGTAAAATGTTAAAAAATTAATTTTGAGAATACAGATTTAACTTTAAAAAATTTTAAGTGAAATAATTTTATAATCAGTATATTTTTTTTAAATTTTTTCCAATTCTCTCCAATCAGTTTCTGGAAGCAGCTTTTTAGAAAAACATTAATAATTATTAAAATAACCAAACAAGCTGAAAGCACTTTAATATGTCGTATCAGATTTATTAGAATATATTTAACCTTAAGAGGAAGTTGTGTATGCAAGGATTTCGTAATCCCTAATTTTTGAGGATCATTTTTCATTTTGGGAGAATGAAAAAATAAGTACATATTGGTAACGCTATAATCTATGTTCCTATGTTCTTACTTTTTCAAAATTTGAAAAAAAATCGCTAAATTTCATGTTCTTTGATGATTTTTCCCCAACAGATCCAAAGCAAATTTTAAAAAAGTGAGAACATGGGAACATAGATTATATATTTACCAATAAGTACAAATTTTTTCATTCACTAATAATAATAAAAAATAAACCTTAAAAGTTAGGGACTGCTGTACCTTTGCATGGCAACGTATAGTGGCGCCACTACAGAGATAAATACTTTCACTTTTTTAAATGTTTAGGAGGGATAGAGGGATGGGTGAAGAATTATAACTTCCATGGAATATTAAATTATTAGTAAATGTTCTTCTTTATATCTAGAAAATAGAAAACTATTTTTATTTGAGTATTTATTGCTAGTTCTTTAAGTAACTTAGAATTTACTAAACAGCAATTTGCAGAGTCTTGATTCATTATAAAGTAATATACGGTTTATCGTATATAAGCTGCAAACCTTTCTGGATTTTTAACGCAACCCCTAGATACATCTCTGTTATCAAGAGCGCTATGTTATAACTATAAAATTGGTCGGTAGTCGACGAAATTTTAATGCTTTTCGTTTTTAATATTTGTGATTGAACATTTCGATTGTAATTGGATTGGTCAATGCAATACTTCCGTTGAATTGAATAATGTAATTTTATAATTTTTAAAATAAACATGAAAAAAATACTTTTTTTTTTATTTTTTGCTCCTTTTTTTACTGTAATCAGTGGCTAATCGATTGCTGAAGGGGTTGACCACAAAATTGGTGTCTATAATGCCGTATGTATGAATCCAGAAACTCAGTAGTTACAAAATATTTTTGAGAACAAATTAACCAGTCACAAAACTGCGGAAAAATCTAATAAGTCCAAATAAATTGGTAAAAAAATTTATTTAGTTAAATGAAAATCTCTATAAATTTGTTTAATATGGCTTTCTCAAATCAATTAATTGCAGTTATTGTACATAAATAAAAGCCAGACATCAACGAACTCCATTATTCCCTTTTCCCCTTTGACAACCCTCCAAAATTCTCTTTTGATAGTTCTAAGTTTTGCTTAACTTTTAAAGCACTCAAAATAACCAATGAAGCAGAAACAGTGATATTTAGCACGGTTTGGCAACGCCGCTTTGTTATTTTATGAATTCTATGCTTTAAGATTTGACTCTAAGAAACGCGATTCGACCCTACGTGTTTGTTACTTTAAGCCTTGTTCTATTTAAACTGATCATTTATTGGTTTGATGTTATATTTAATTTAGGCATTACGGTGGAGAAATAATATAAAATTAAACAAAAATAAAAATAATTCCAAAATTAATAGATTTAGGCATAGTAGACCTTTATAATTTTTAAAATGTAATGGAATTTGCTACATAATAGGATTATAAAATATAGGGTGTCCTATTTAAAATTAGAACGATATTGTCGTTTGAACACGTCATTAGAGAATCGCCACATTTTGGACGCCCTGTATAATTTTAAACAACTCTAACTACATTATTGCTTTCAATTATTAGTCTAATTTTTTTTAGTTAAAATTGGATCTGGCTGATTCCATAGGTTTCCAAGTTATTGGTTTTCTTGTAAGTGCTTCCATTTTTAGAAATATAGGGAATATTTAAGAAAGTTTATCTTATTTTTAACGTATAAATAATCTATAAATGCAATAAAGTCTTCCATAAGAAATAATATAACTTTGATACGTTACACTTTTTTGGGACAACCTGTATATTTCAAAATAGTTTTAAAATGTAGCCTTTATCAACCCACATATCCATGAATAAACAAAATTTTCAAAATATTAACTGTTTAGCCACAATGGACCGTCGCGCCTACAGTGACTCGCCCTGTATATTTTATCACGTGGTAGAATTTTTCTAGAATTAACGAGCTTCGTATTTTTATAATGTTATTTAATTGAATACACAGGTTTACAAAGAAAAAAAGGTCGGGACTGAGCCCGGATTCGGATTCAGGGCGCCAAAATACCTAGGAATAGCGCGGTCTGGTCAAATAGTCCCGACCTTTTTTTTTTTTGTAAACCTGTGATATTTTTACCTATTTTGATTGCCCATTTTGCGCACAGGGGCGGCGTTATGTTGATTTTCAACATCAGTTTATTTTCCCTTTACCACATTCTCGCCAAATTGGTAAAATAACCATCCATTGAAGTGTCTTAACGTACACCTTGTATATCATAAGCAAACTAAATGTTATTGTCCCAAATTTTGTCAATAGAAAAGTTCCATTACAATTTTACCGTTTAATTTACATCTTATCTTATTGTTTTTATTTTTGTTGGTATTACATCGTGACGTAAATATATGCAAAAATTGTGTTTACTACATGAACACACCTCCAGTGTGGATCTAAATCGTCCTAGATTCAAATAACAAAATATACGACGAGTTATCTAATAGTAAATACTTGATGGTATCAGTGTAAGCCGTTTTTATCAGATCGATCGATGTACGTATATCATATAATACGCGAGGATTTGTAATTGTAGCTAAAAGAACTTTATTATATTTATTGTACAAAAATAATTATAATCATTGGCACCGCTAGGGGAAAATAACTAGAAGGACACCAAGGCAACAATTATCTCTAAAAAGTTTCAAAGTTAAAAATAAACAAAATAAACGTGCTCATTTTTGTTAAATCAGACATGTAAAATTTTTAATCACTAAATCTTCTTTTTCTTCCGTCATTTATGTATGACAGGCACCCCTTCAGTCTTTTTTAAAATGAAAAGTAGTAAAATATTTTTATATTCGTACTATTTTTAAGTTAGGTCAAGAATGTATCAATACGTCCTCGTATTTCTCATAGAAAAACGAGGATTTCATCAAAGCTTGGTTGATAAATAAAATATTATTATATTAAATGTTTCATTGCTGAATACTCTAAATTTTGTAACCTATAAAATACTTTGTGTCTTTAAAATAGAATTCCAAGATAAGGATAAACACATAAAGTGATATTCGATCGGGGTTTACAACATTTTTACAACATCAAATTGCTACATACTTTCTTTTATGGTTTCCAACGAATCACCCGCTTCTTTAGACAGTTTCAGTAAGTTCCATTTCCTTCTCGATGTACAAAAATGGTACCTTTTGTCCATTATTGCTCAAAAGAAAACACAATTTTCGATCTAATATGCACGAATAACAGAACCCTGCCCGTTGTTACATCGATAAAAGTTATCTTTTTTGTTGTTCGGCTAATAATGAAAGTTTTACATGATAATGTTCTAATTATCAGTGCGTTTCAAATAAGAAGTGTAACTATGCGCAATGATTGTCATTTTTTATTACAAATTTTTACAAATATTTCGTTTAGAGATACATATTGTTGTCGGTGTTTAAGAAAGGTTGAGATACATTTTAAAAAAAGAGTCTTCTATAAAGTAACAATAAAAATTTGATTGCACATATTTTGATATTTCCCAAAACGTTCTGACGTCATTAAAACAAAAAAAATCAATGATTCGTCCTTGCAGGCACTATAAATTCCATGGTAATGAGAAAGACAGAAGTGGAGCTTCAACGAAGACCACTTAAAAAATAAACTAGCAGTTTCCCCAGCAAACGCCATTATTCCTCTTCTCCCCCATTGTTCGTTTACCACCCATCATGGAACATAATTTACTTTATCCCTTCGCAGAAATTCGCAACTTTACGCTGAGCTAATTAATCGTGTTTTGTGAAAAGTATAAAGTAGATTTCGTTTCTAGATTGCTAATTCACTTAGAAACAAAATGTACTCGAAATCACAGAGTCGCTTTATTCCTTTGCAAAATTCTATTTTCATTATCTAAACTTTAATTGACCAAAATGCAGAACTAACACTAAAAGTTATGTAAAAATAATGAAATATGTTTTGGTTCACCCTATCATTTAAAGCTTTTCATTTTATGGCTGCTTTTGGTGGGAGTTGGGTAAGAGGTTTCTACTTAAAAATGCATAATTCTCTCTTCTCCTTCTCTTTCTCTTCCTTTATCGCTAAATCGACAATCCAATTTTGATTCAGTCTTATCTTGCGCTAATAGTCTTCTATACTATGTCCATCATAAAGAAAATAAAGAAAAGGAGTGTAAACACAGCGAAAACATCTGCACAGTGCGTGATTGCGGTCAAAAGCTTAAAGCGGACTGAATTTGTAACAGGTGTGTATCAAGTATTCACTTTTAAATAGTATTTTCTTTTGGGTAGTTGTATAGTAAATTTATTTTTTTAGTTATTTTAAAATAAAACAATTTTATAGGAGGACAAACTATAGACAAATAATTTCAATATATTTTTCTTAGGAGAACATGTATTTTTTAAACAATTTTCGCAGGTTTTACAAATGTCTTCTATTTTTTATAATATAATAATTAGTATAGAGTTTAGTATTTTGTATTAAAAATGATTTCTTACAACCCCTCATGTTCTTTTTGAGCCAGTTTCAGTAAATTATGATAAATTTTTATTTTCTCAATGTTTCTACCGGTAAATCTTCAGCATAATCTGCAAATGTAACAGTATTCACAATATTTAAATCTGGCAAATAATTGAAAAATAAATAAACAATCGGATGTGAACTAAATTTATCCTAAACCTGCACTGGAAGATCTGTGAATTGTTCTCTATTTTTAGTTTAAATGCTACTCCTCCTCCTTGTCTCCTTCGAATTTACACCCACACCGCTCTTCATCAGACTTATATAACACGTGTCTTTGGGAGAAGGAAAATTTCACAGTTTTCGAAAATAATTACACGACTGTCTGAAATGTCAGTCTTCTACTTCCAGAGTAAGAATCGGAGCGTAAGAAATATAATTCGTGGGAATTTTCGTTGGTTCATTTTTGACAGGGAAAAAGCAGCTATAAAAAAATGTTTTGCAATTATATTTTGTTAGTTAATTTAACCTTTCTTGAAATCGTTCAAGTCGTATTTGCTGCTAATTTCTACAAAATGTGTCTACTACTAAAATTAATATGAACAAACCTTTCACTTCCTATAATTTTATTAAAAAATTAATTAAAATCGGTTTGGCCCTGATCTACAGGGTGTTTGGTGGGTCGATGCATACCTTTGAGTAGCTGATGGAAGACATGATTTTGAACATATTTAGGTAAACTTACCTTAGTACGAAGTTTGATGGATTATGAAATATTCGCCATTTTGTAATTTTCTGCAAATCCACTATAAAATCTTTATTATTCAGTATTAGAATAAAAATTGAATGTGGAGGCTGTTACTAAGGTAAGTTTACCTAAATATGTTCAAAATGATATCTTCTATCAGCTACTCCGCCCACCAAACACCCTGTATATGTGTATAGAAATTCGTTACTGTAAAACTTTTGTTTATTAATAAAAAATATAATAATTCTTACCTCGTTTGTATTTGACATTGCTTCCTAGAACATCAATTGTGATCTCAGGTTCCCTCTGAAACAAATAAAGAATGTTAGCTTTAAAAAAATATTACATAATTATAAAGTTTTTATTTTGTAAATTTCGCATCGATGAGGTTATTTAAAAATCGTTGAAAATATAATAATACACCACGAACAGACAATTTTAAAAATAAAACAGTAAAAAAAATCTAATTACTGAATTCTCCATAGAAAAACAAATTTATTTCAAGCTTCATTTATCGGATATTTCATCGAGGAGACAGGCGAGTAAATGATGCGAACTGTAATTTATTTTTCAAGAAAGAATTTTAAATTTTAATGATTGTTTTTTAGTGGTAATAAAATAAGTCGGTCTATAATTTAAAGATATTCAAATTATTAGTAGTCAGCTGCAAAAGATAATTTAATGATTTGGAACGAAAAAAGTTTGACTTTGATTTTAAATAAAAATATGAAATAATGGAATATTTTTGGATTATTTTTCATCCATGTTTATTACAATTATTTCACATGATATGTAAGACAATAAAGAAAACAAGCACAAGATAACACCTAAACAGAAAAACTTAATAGTAAGTATAAGATAAAAATACACAGAATTAGAGAATAGATTAAAGTGGGCAAGAATTTGACGGATTATAAAAGACAAAAATAATTAAGCTCACTAATGTTTACGGGTTGTTACCCAAAATTCTTCAGCGTTGTTTTCAGGGATTTCTGTTATAAAGGGAATTATCTGAGTTTCTAAATAGTTTAGCTAAAGTTTCCCTGACATATTTCCCTAAATAAATATTGGACCCAAGTATCCCTACTTACACATTAATCTTTTGGGAAACCTTTTACGAAACAATAGAGGATTTTCGTACCACTTAAAGGTTATATATTTTTTTTAATTAAAAGAACATATTTTCCAAATTTATAAAACAAGATACAGAAAACCTCTTCCCTAAAAAAACAACTCCTACAAGGTTTAAATCTATTTCATAATCGGTACAATTATAGCAACACAAAGTAAGATATTACTCATCGTGTCTAATAAAAAAGAAAATATTTTTCAATAACAAGCAACTCATTCATTTCGAGCTCCATTTAACATTTTCCTCATTACTATAAAATAAAATAACTTTGGATTTATAACGCATCCAGAAATATTTGGCACTAGAACGGCTATTTATTATCGAAAATAATTTGCGAAAATAAAATTAAAAACAAGAATTATGTAATAAAATACTTGAACCAATTTTGTGCTTAAAAATAATTTCGACATGTTTGTTTGAATTCCAAAGGTTTTTTTAAATAGATTAAGGTATAATGGATGTCCTGTCACGATAATGTGCTGTAGGAACTGATGAATGACGTCTAGAATCGCCCAAAATTATATTATTACTGAAGAAGGTGAAGGCTATGTTATATCAATCAAAATAAAACTTGATTTACTACACTTTGATAAATTAAAATAAATGTAAGAAAGAGTATTTAACTTTTAATTGTCGGGGAAATTCGAAAAACAAATTATTTGTTGTTAAATCAATAGTTTATCTAATAGTCAATTAAGATGTTTTCAAAATTTTTTACACGTATGCAGACTTGATCTTCATCGAAGAAAGGTTTTTGCCTACCCATAGTGCTGCGTCATCTCTAACTTTGAAAAGCCTCCTCTTGGCTTTGAAGAGTTGATCTGCTTCGTTTCTAAAAAATACAGAAGACATTGCACTAGTAGATTCGAAGCCTGAAAATTATAACTTCGATAGGACTTGTACTTGTGAATCAACCTTTCAATTTCCAGCTATGCCATTACTACTAATGATTTCAAAACTATTGAAAAAATTATTTCTTAAAAAGCTAAAATCTCGAAGAAACTAACAAACTAATTAATTCATTTTTGTAGTTCATAGTGGTTTCCTTTTTAATTTAATTTCTCTTCTAATGAATAAAACCACCAAGAAAAAGTGGGCTTTAATTTTAACTCATATTGATTCATATTTTTGTGACGTTTCTGGGAACGAATTTTAAAAAAGGATAGCGCATTTGCATATTATAAGAGAATTTATACTTCGTCATAAATGAAGTTTTCTTAATAATATTATCATAAGAAAAACCAGATCAAAACTTATGATACTATCCCGATAAATAAACAAAATTTAAGACTGTCTGGTTTAGACATGTAGATGATATCTTTACAATTTGGCAACACGATAGGGAAAATATTGATACATTTTTATATAATATTAATAATTCGGAACCTACTATTAAATTTACAATTGTATTGAAAGATCAGTTTTTAGAAAAGAAACACATATACAAATAGATATCTAAATTTTAATTCAAACCACTCAATTTGTGTTAAACGAGGTATTGTCAAATCTCTTTCCGATAGAGCAAAAACAATTTGTTCAAATGACAATATTTTAAATAATGAATTATCACTTGTTAAATCTGTCTTGATTAAGAACAACTACCCAGGTAAATTTATAAATTGTGAACTTTACGGAGACATCAAAAATAAAGAACAATATTTAAAACCCCCAATAATTCATTCAAATAAGGGGGATGGGTGGCTCAGCGGTAGAGCACTGGACTCATAATCCAAGGGTTGTGGGTTCGAATCACACCAAAGGCCGAAATCTTTTTCTGATTTTTAATTAATTAAAAATTTAGAAATTGATTTTCATATACCAGGTGTGATTCCTCACTCGACCATTCACTGTTGGGTTCTAATTAACAGTGCTGTTCCTAAAGTGGCGCTGGGAAACAGTAACAAAGCCTACACAGAACACGAGGCTAATGGCCATAGTAGTCAATGCCGTTGACACAGAAGTAAAAAAAAAATTATTCAAATATAGTAAAAATCCCTTATATACCAAAATTATCCGAAAAAATTAGGATTGACAATAAATTTAATTTAAAAACAGTTTTTCAGACTAATAAATACATTAATAAAATCTTTAATAGTAAATACAAAACCTTTTAATGAAAATCAAAATACAAAAAATTGTATTTACAAAATTCCATGCGAATGTAATAAATTTTATATAGGAGAAACATCTAGACCTTTTCATATTAGACTTAATGAACACCGAACACCACAATCATACATTAAAAATAAACAATTCGAAAAATCAAAAATATGTGAATATGCATGGGATTTTGGTCATAAAATACAATGGAATTCTTTAACTAGATTATTAAAAGAAACAGATTTTGACATCTTCAATTTCAAAATCTTTCTTTGTGTCCTAAGTTGCTGTTCTGTGTTCTGTTTCTATAGTAAATTTTTTATATATTTATATATTTTGTTGTCATTTTGAAAACGGCTTTCGATTAATAAAGTCAAAACGTCAATTAAAGCCCCCCTTTTCTTTAAAATAAGTGGTTTTATTTCCATTCGAAGAGAAATTGAATAACAGACTAATCTAATTTGGCTTTGATAGAAGCCAATCATAATAGATAACCTATTACAGACATCATTAAAGGATCCATTAAAGAAGTTTGTTCTATACACTTTTATATGTATATGGTATAAAGGATTTCTCCATAAATTATATGAAATATCACCGAAATATGTTGAACTAATTTCTCTATACATCGCTAACTGGTTAATCAGAATCACAAAAAAAAACTCTAAACTTAAACTTGTAAATGCAGATGTGCCGCAAGGAAGCATACTGGGACCCATTCTTTGTTTGTTATATAAAAGATTGTTTGTTAAGAATTAAATTAAAGTTCTATCACGAGTAGTGTCAAAGTAAGTTTTCTCGTGCTAACAAGATAATAAACTGCAAAGTGATTAATATAAACTAGCTTTGGTAAACAGTTATTTCCGGTGACTAACCATCATCCAAAGACACCAAAGAAGAACTACAGCCGCGAAGCACGAATTTCTCTCGATTTTAAAGGGGACAGTATGTATTTTCAAATTTATATTAACCTAAGGTGTTTTTGAAAGTAATGCATCGTAGGTCAGCGTCTGCTTTGACGCAAGTGCACATTAATATATTTGTTATTTCGCATGTGATCCGATGAGTTGTAAATGCACTTTGGCACACTTATGCACAGAAATAAATAGCTTATATTAATTAGGCGCATCATCGACGCACATTGGCTGCAACAAGAATTAATTAGCTGACAATTTATGTGGCTGGTTAATTAATGGTAGCGTGATTTTTAATGTGTAAAATTAATGCGTTTAAGTGGAGAGTTTAATAAAGATCGATGGTATGTCATCAAATCAATTTTTTCCATATTCTACAAGTTTAATGTTGATTGTTTACAGGTTAATTTTCAAAATTTAATTAATTCTAAAATTGTTTAAAGTAAGGTTTGGGATTATTAATATATTTCCAGAATGTTAATTTTTAAAAATCTTTTACTTTCTCAATATTAAAAATGTAGAGCAGTTCTTAATGGAGAGAAATTGAAACAAAGGCATATTCGATATTTCCCTTTATGGTAAGCTGAAAAAAGGAATTAGGAAATGAATCCCTTGATATTCTGCACATGCATTAGGGAATACTAAATGATCCCTTTTGCTCTGTGCTCCAATTCTACTTCGCTCTTTATTTAAACAGAGGCGGAGAGAGAGAGAGAGAGAGTCACAATATTCAAAAAAGGTTTATTAAAATAAAAGAATACACCAATTACTTTTGAGGAGTCGTTTTGTCCTCTTTTAGTTTTATTGATAAAAATCATTATAGAAAGCAAACAGAGAACTAAGTCAATGTGTATGATATCGAAATTTATAAAAGTGCAAGTTTATTAATCATGTCGTAGTAGGAGGCGATTAATAATATAGAATAAGACTGCTAGAAATTATAAATTGTAAATGTAGAATATATTTAAGAAAAGTAAGATCAAACTTTGGAAAAAACTGGCACAGGCTGAGAGAAACGTCAGAATGGTTAGCATATATTTTTTATTTCTAATAACACACATTATTCTTGTAGCTTACGTCATTTACATTTCCATGAACCCTTTCAAATATATCAAAAATATTCGACAGTTTTCTTTCATTTTCGATGTTAAACATTATCGAGGCGCGCTCATGATAAATTGAATCCTCGGATCGGCTGACTCAATAGAATAAATTTGCTTTTCCGTATTTGATAACAGGAAGATCATTGCCCTCTAGTACCAGTGTTGCCCCTTTAAAGGTCAATGTTCTTTAAAATTTTACTAATGCTACAAAAATGTTTTTTTAAAGTAAAAATTTAAAAAAACATACGGGAAGTAATATTACTAGCAAGTTATAAATAACTCTACAATATAACCAGTAGACAATATTGTTTTAGAAACGGTTACATTGTTATTTATTTTGTTGCGTTTGATAAAATGGCATAATTTACATATTTTAATTTGTAATCTAGAATCTGTAAATCTGTAATCTGTAATCTAGAACAGTACAAGTTCTCTCTTAGCGCGTTTAGCTTTTGGGATAATATAAAGAACATAACTATTCCTTAAACTTGACACATCTCCACTAACTGTTAAGGAATCTATCGGTTACCAGTAGATATCGATATACAAAAAAAAATACAAATGTATAAATATCTACAACATTAAAAGTAATACAAGCCCAAAAAAACGAAAGAAAGAATACTTCTTCTTTAATGATGTCTTAAATTGTTTTACTGAATTACATTCTTTTACAAATTGTGGTAGTTTATTGAATTAATTTAAGCCATTATGAAATATGCTATTCATTACAAATTTAGTGTTAGTTTTTTTAATGTAAAAATAGTAAATAGTAATTGGGTAGCAAATCCTTTTTGCAGCATAAATATAAAGATCATAGTCATAAATAATATACATTCTTCAACTGAAAATCAGTTTAGACACTCTAAAATTAATTTAATTGCTGTGTAAGCTACACCCCAATATTAACCTCATACCCCGATTTTGAAGCTTTTGCAATTGTGCTATTTTATTTTTATTAAGTAGCATAAGTAATTAAGAGAGTGACATCTTGACTAGATTCAGTCAAAATTTAATGTCAATACTCTCTTCTTACCATAGATGGTAGCACATCTACAAATAGCATAAGTAATCAAAATGAGGTTGAATTAAACTTTTAAAAAGAGTCAACCTAGCATACATAGATACTTTCTTACATATACGAGAGAAAAAGAAGAGTTTTTTTGATATTTTTTTACAAATATAATCAGCATGACTATTTAGTTTGAAATTTTTATCAATTATAAAACCCAAATATTTGATTTCAGTTACATCTTCAATGTTAATATTATTAATTTTTATAACAGCATTTGTCCAAACAATTTGATCATATTTTACATTTAGACCTACTCATTTCAACAATTCATGTATACAATAAACCAATGTAGCATCAGCAAAAAGATTTATACAGTATAATCCAGAAATGTGGTTAATTTCATTCAGATAAATAATAAAAAGCAATGGACCTAACACATTACCCTGGGGTATGCCACTCTCAATCATAAATTCATCATTCTTTTCCAAATTTAGTTTTTTGTCTTCTGTTAAATAGGTAACTTTGAATCCAAAATAGGGTAAAACCCCCAATTGTTGGCACCTTTAAGGAGGATGTCAAACTAATAATATTGCCAAATAAACGGAGAATTTTATTTTGTGTTCATTTTTTCATCAAAACTTTTGCAATATATAAAACTTTTTAATAAACCTATTTTGAATATGAACTGAAAATAATGAATATATGAAAAAAATATAATAATTAAAAGTTTGGATTTTCCAATTGTTGGCACCCAAATCCTAAATATTTTTTTTTTTTTTTTTTTTTTTTATTGAAGAACTGCATATTTACAATCTACTCACATTAAGGAGAAATAAGTAAATGTTTTGTAAGAATAATAACATGAGAAGAGAAATCTTCCAGCGAAAATCCTCTTGCTACCATTACTATTGAGAGTTAGTCGTCGTCCTCGTCTAGTTGCTGCATTAGGTCTTCATCTAGTTGCTGCATTAGGTCTGTGGGCCATTGTCGTTGCAATCTTCTTATGATGTTCAATGGAGTGCTTAACTCAGTTATATACTGGTTTTTATTGTCTTGTAGGTTGGTGTGGTAAAGTTTTGAGAATCTTTTAATTTCTTCAGTAACGAAGGGTATTTGTAGGTCATTATGTAATGTAAAATTACTTACATACCATTGTGCATCAGTAATCATGCGTAATACTTTTGACTGTAATCTCTGGATTATCTTAGTGTTGGACGTTTGGTACATCCCCACAATTGAATTCCATATGTCCATATGGGTTTTAAGATACATTTATATAATAATAATTTGTTATCAAGTGATAACTTCGATTTACGTCCTAGCAGCCAGTTCATTTCCCGTAATTTCATATTTAACTGTTGTCTCTTGGTTTTTACATGTTTGTTCCAAGTGAGCTTCTGATCCAAATATAATCCCAAGTATTTTACCTCAGTTTGAATTGGAATTTGAACATTATTAAAAGTGACAGGAGGGCAAATTGTTCGCTTGGTTGTGAATGTCACTTGTGCTGATTTAGTTTCATTGATTTTAATCTTCCATTTATCAACCCATGCCTTTAATAAGTCTAAATGGTGTTGGAGTTGGTGTGATGCTACGTTTGGATCAATGCTTCTTGATAGCAGCGCTGTATCATCTGCGAACATTGCAATTTTTGTATTGGCTGTAGTCGGTATATCTGAAGTGTAGATTAGGAATAGAAGAGGTCCTAATACGCTACCCTGTGGTACTCCGGATTTTATTGGATTGTGGTTAGAGAGAGCTGAATTGTATTTGGTTTGAAAGTATCTTTCAGCTAAATAAGATTTTAACAGTAGGTAATATGGACTTGGGAGATTATTTTTAATTTTATACAGTAAGCCAATATGCCAGACCTTATCAAAGGCCTGGGCAACATCAAGAAATGCTGACGTGCAGTAAGTTTTTTCTTCGAGGCTTCTGGCAATTTCGTTAACTATTTTATGTGTTTGCTGGATAGTGGAATGGTGTTGTCTAAAACCAAACTGGTGGTCAGGAATGAGTGTTGAAAATTGTTCATCTTTATTAAGTCTATTTAGTAGCATTTTTTCAAAAAGCTTAGACGGTATTGGCAATAGACTAATAGGTCGATAAGAACTAACTTCATTTATAGGTTTTCCAGGCTTAGGTACCATTATGATCTGAGCAAACTTCCATATCATGGGAAAATATGCTAGTCTAAGCATGCTATTAAAAAGGGTTGTCAGTAGCACAAGAGTCTTTCTCGGTAGATGTCTTAATATTTTCGCAGTGATCAGATCATAGCCGGGTGCTTTATGTTGGTTCAATTTGTTTATTTCCTGAAGCATTTCATTTGGTGAAAAAGGTTTGATGGGAAATGACATCTGGCAAGGTACGTCTAAATAGTTTTCGATTTCTTTATCGTTGTTGATTAAGTTAGGTTCATAAGGTGTAAATACCTGAGTAAGATGTTCAGCGAAAGTTGTAGCTTTTTCCAGATCACTTTTGGCCCATGACCCATCCGATTTTCTAATGGGTGGTACCGAAGCTTGGGGTCTTTTGAATTTTTTCGTGGCTTTCCAGATAGTGTGGTCTTCTTTACTAAGGTTAGTTAGGTATTGCTCGAATGATGCATTTCTTGCGTTCGCCAGTGTGTTTTGAAGTTTGCGTTTCAGCCTATTGTAGATAATTCTATCATTATTGTTGCGTGATCGTTGCCACCGGCTTCTTGCTCGTCGTTTTTCGGCTACCAATTGGCGTATATAGAGTGGGATGTTGTATGTGTCCGCGGATTTCGATGTTTGAGATGAAGTAGAGTGCCATGCTGCTTCTTGAACTAGTGTGGTAAAATACTGTGTAGCTTGGTCTAATTCGTCAGGGTTGCTTATTTTTAGATTTAGATTTGTATGTTCATCTAGATAGCTATGAAATATATTCCAATCAGTCGCATTTGTAACAAGAGTTGGTATATGTGATTTAATTATTACGTGCGTGCTGAGTGTTGCTATAACAGGACTATGGTCGGAAGATAACTCGTAATTTGCTTCAATCTGAATGTAGTTTGCTGTTACGCCTTTAAAAATAAAGAAATCCAGCAAGTCTGGCAGTTTATTAGGATCGGATGGCCAATACGTTGGCGTACCTGTGGAAAGGTAATTACAATTTTGCCTATTAATTGCCTGCAGGAGATTTCTCCCTTTCGGTGTTATTAATCTTGCTCCCCATTGTGAATGTTTGGCATTCCAGTCACCGCCTATCAAAAATTTCGATCTTAGCGATTCAAAAAATTCTATATATTCTTCACTCGATATGGCATGTCTAGGTGGACAATAAATAGCTGATAGTTATAGGCCACGGGTTTGCTTCAACTTTGATGTTGGCAGCCTGGATTTTATCGGTCTGGTGATGAATGAGTTCATGATGACAGATTGCACTACGAATTAAAACGGCTGCACCACCATGTGCTGTATCATCGGGATGAGTTACGTGGTAGATTTTATAATGCGGTATTTTAAAAACTGTTCTAGTTGTGAAGTGCGTTTCGGAAATCAGAGCAATATCTATTTTGTGCATCTGCAGGAAGTTAGTGAACTCCAGTTTATGGTTGGATAGCCCATTGGCGTTCCAGAGGACAATTCGCAGACTAGCCATTTCTAAGCAATTTTGTTGATGACGGTGCTAAGCATATTTAAAACCATGCTGTTCTGGTTTATAAGTTGGTTGAACATGGCTTTAAATTCGTTTAAGAAATTAGTCAATTGTTCCATTATATTGACTGGCTGCTGATTTTGTGTGAGAGTTTGAGAATATAGGTTTTGTTGTACTGCATGATGTTGGGTTTGTATCTGAGGTTGATTAGGATTTAATGGAGGAAACCGATTTGTGTTATTTATGTTTATATTTGGATGTACAGGATTGGAGGACGGTATGTTTGTGGATTTTCCTCTAATTTTTTGGAGATTTTTGTAGACTTCACAACCTTTGTAATTTGCCGGATGGCTTCCACCACAAAGGGCGCATGTGGCTGGTGTATCGGAAGGTTTTTTACAAAGAGTTGTGTCGTGGTCGCGCCCACATTTAACGCAAGCATATGGTTTGGCACAATAGGTTTTTGTGTGACCATAATATTGACACCTGGTACATTGTACGATGATATTTTTTTTTTCTTGGAGCTTCAACATTAATCTTCATATTACAGAGGTACTTTATATCAAAATTTTTTTTATTGTTCTCGTTTGGATTCAAGTCTATAAAAAATAAAGGTAGCGGTTCTTTTGTTTTGCGATGTTTAACATTCAATATATTGCGTACTGAATGTCCTTCTTTTTCCAGTGCCTCTATAATATCTGCTGTTGGAATGGAATGGTGTAAGTTTCTGATTACAACTCTGTAAGCTTTGTCTTGCTTGACTTGATATGTGTGATGCACTACTTTATCATCTTGAAGTTGTTTGATTAGTCTTCGATAAGTTTCTGAAGAGGTTACAATCCTAAATATTGTCACCCATTTGTTGACCCTGATGCTAAATGTTGACACCCAATGATTGGTATAGGTAGTTCATATAGGAAAAATTAAATTGCTACTAAAAAGATATTTATTTATAAAACAAAATATTGCATTATTTAATTCAATTTAAAAAATTAAAAAAACACAAACGTTTTGTAATATATCAAAATATTCACATCCTTAAAAGACAAACATCTAGAACGTGAATTTGAAGAATGGCAGTTTTTTTGAGAAACACCGACAGGAAACAATCCCTTCCATAAAACGCATTAGACTGAATTAAAAGGCGCATTCAGTAGGCGATGTTAGACATCATTGTCAAATCATAAAACATTTCTAAATATTTCATATTTATATGAAATATATAAAATTGATAAAAAACCGTTGAGAGTGCCAATAAATAGCTGGGTGCCAATATTTGGGGGTTTTACCCTACTTGCAATATTGGACTATGTGCTGAACCTGGCTTCGAAATATATCATACTTTGAATAATTTTTTTAAAATAAATCCTACTATTATTTTCTGTTGAAAAAGTATAAATAAATATTTTTACTGATTTTTTCGAAAAAACGACATTAACTGTAATATTAACATATAAATCTCAGAAAAGCACTACGAATTATTCTAGACATAAAGTGAGAAAATAACACCAACAAGAAAAATTTGATTAATTTGTTTCCTAATTTTTAAATTCTTCAAAATTTCTTATTATAGAAAGTTTCGAAACTCCGGGGTGCGTAATTCCGGGTATAGACTGCTGAAGAGTAAATTAAAAAGGAAAAGATGTAATATTTTCTAAAAAACGGATGTTTAAAGTTTAAACTCAATTTAAACAGCCTTCCTGATGATGACATTTTACGTTTAATACATAACATAATGGCGCGCTTAAAAACTTACAAGAAATATTGTATTTAAAACAGAATTTATATCCAAATATTTTTGCGCATTAATTTTAGGGATAATGAAAAATTTTTTCTTGCACTCCATTTCCACACAAATAAACTAATGCCGGAAAAAAGTAGCTGCGAGAATGTTTTTTTTTAACAAGAAAGAGATTTTCTTCTCTTTCATATTCTTGCTATCCAGTATACCATTTCAGGACATCTTAAATTGATAAGTAAAAAACGATACTACTTCTATAATTCTGGTATATATCCAAGATTTTTGTCACGTTATCAAAAAAATATATCAGACATCCAGAAACTTGTTATCCAAAGAAAAGTAAACAGGAAAATGCTTTCCTAATGGATACATCAATCAAGTAAAGACTCTGACAAACCTTCTAGATGAGGACGTGGTGCACAAAGCGAAAGACCGAAAAACATGACAGAATATTGTTCGCGTTAAGCATCAATATACTTAGGATTGAATTGAGAACGTAAAGAAAGAGAAAGTTTGCAGAAAACTTGTTAAAACTTAACTAAGGTAAACTAATATTGATAAATTTTCATCCAAAAAAATAACAAATAGATATTTTATTAAATAAGAACTGCAGTAAATAAAGTCATCCATTGGGATCTGACATGGGGGCGTGGCCTATCCAAGATGGCGTCAATTAAAGATTTGAATGTGACACGAGTGCTGGTAGTTAAATACAAAAAAATCAGTCTCACGATTGACTAAATTTAAAACAAACTGAACGCATTTTACACGCTGGATTAAATGCGGGAAAAAAATTAATGAAAGTGACAGTGGCTGTTTGGATGTAGTGCTTTTCTTCAGCATGAAGGAAACGCTTTTGTTTATTTGTTGAATAAGTATTCTAACCTACCTCACGCTTCGGTAAGACATCTCGGAAGTTCTATATATAGAACCAAACTAAATATAGTGTTCTCCATTAACACTATTAATGATTAATTAAGATCATTACACATAGCTGGTTAGCAGGGAGCGAAACTAATACAAGAAAATAAAAAGTGATAAAACCACTTAGGTAAATGCACGTTTGCCATTTCACATGGACCGCTCGGCACTTACCATAACCGAGAATCGTGCCGGGGTGTACAAACTACCTTGAAATTGTAGGCCAGAAGGGAGCAATTTATATCACTTTATTTTTGAATGTTTCATTCGCCTAGCAACTCTCGTGAGAAAAGTGCAAAGAGAACAACGAGCATTGGCGAAATTCTTAAGGGGTTTCAAGTTTGTCGATTCGAAAAAATTCAAACATTTATTTAGACAGCATTTGAAATTACTTTAGTTAAATTCGCCTGATATGTTTAGATGAGATTAATCGATAAAATTTCAATTTTAACCGAATAATTGTTATTCTAGTCGAATATCTCAAGTTCAATCAAAATTGATCCATATTGATATGTGTTACAAAGGTTTTTACAGCATACACAAAGCTCCGTGAATTTTGGCGATAGTTCTTTAATGAACTCTTTGGCCTGTCTCATTCCCGGCACTTGTTCCACCTTTCTCGAGATTCCTTTTTCATCCAAGTACTGTTATATGTTTTTCTCAGTGCTTTCGCTATACCCCAGAAAGTGAGCCAGCCTCTTCATTGCCCTTGTAACCTGTGTGGCCTGGTAGGGTTTTTAGGCAATCCCATACAAGTTTGGAGTTAACTTGCATGGAGCTAATTGTTTTTTAGCCGCTTGACTGTCAGAGTATATGGCACTGGTCTTCTTTCTAAACTCTTGCCTTACTAACTCTTCTGTACAGTGATGTATTGCTGCAATTTCTACCTGGAATATAGTCACGTTTCTTTGGCTTGGCTGTATAAATTCCCGCTCCTACACCTTCCTCGGTTTTTGAGCCATTTCTGCATTTATTGGATCCATTATTCCATGCCTCTCTGCCTGTTATGACTGTTTTGAGGTTTCTTCCGAAGCTATACTTGGGAAGCATCTCGTCCGATGGCATTCCCATTGTGGGGAAGGTTTCCAACTCTTTGTATAGCTCGTTGTACATCTTACCATGCAGTCTACTTATGGGCGCTTGTCCTCTGGTCAATCTACTAGTGTGTGATCTGGTTTCGCCTTGTATGTGGACATGAAGTGGCGGTAGATTCAGCAATACTTCTAAGGCGGCTGTAGTCTCTGTAGTTCATGGTCTTCTATAATGTAGCCGATTTCCAATAGAAGATAGTCATAGCTTGTTGCTAGGCAATCCCGGGTCAGGTAACCTCAAATTTATTCTATTAACGGACAAATTGAGTTTCACAAGAAATGGAGTAAATCATGTACATAATTTGCTTTTACAGGAGGAGAAGAAACCACTTAGCAAGACTTATTGTTCCTAAGCCGTTTAGATGATGCAAATTTTTAGACAAAGTTGTTCTTAATAGATGGACTGGACGGAAACGCTCGCCAGCGCCTTCACCAGACGTCAGTCCAGTCCACAAAGTTTTCTGGAGCAATTTTAAAAGTCTTTAAATAGTTGTTTATTGTTAATTGTTGTTAGTTCATTAAAGTCTAACTTGGTTCATGAATTGGTACATGACAAAGATATTTTACCTACAATTACATTATGTAGCCCGCCAATGAACCTTAAAAGTTAATTTCGTCGAAATGGAGTACTGAGTTGGTAAATTAAAAAGTAAGAAGAGGGAATAATTCAGACTTTAGAGTCATCTGTCCATGACAGAAGTAATATTAAAATTCGCGAATAAAGTTAGCTTAATTAGTTCAAGAAAAACATAAGAATGACAAAAAAAAAATTCTTTGATTCAAAGGAATGCTATTTTCTGGGAGTTCGGTTAATTAAATTTATTGGGGAACATTCCAAACATTTTGTTTTGTTTTAAATTGTTTAAAAATATTTTCAGAAAACGTTCAACTTCTAAATGAATTATGGCTTTGGGAAAAGACATTTTTCGCAGTATAGTTACATAGCCTTCTTTTCGGTATTTGCGAATGGATTCCATTCAATGGAATGTTCAGTCTTTTGCGGGTAAATGAAACAAGTGAGTTCCGAACAACCATGATTTTTATCTTACAGAGATTAATATCTTTATCTTCCTGTGTATCTTTTATAAGAACAAACTTTTAAACGCTCATTTTAAAACCCTAGAATAAAAAAGTTATAGAATTAAAAAAAAATAATTTGCTTCAATACACACACAATCTTTGTCCTTTGTTTTATTTGAATTTTATTGTATACAGGGTGTCCAGCTACTAATTTATTTATGCCCTGCATGTGAATTAACTTACGCCTTCGCCATTTTTATCATCTCGCATTTGTCGCCTTCTAGAACCGCGCCACCCCTATGTCACGCCTATGAAGTTTGGCAAATCTAGGACATCACAACTATTGTGGAATGAATCTGAGGGTTCTAAAAACTTTCCTCAAGGCAGAAGCAAGACTATTCAGAAATGTGTACAAAAGCAAATTTTGGTGAGAGCGTCTTAAAATTATGGTGAGAGCGCTTTTAAAATTTTGGCGTGCAGTCTAACTTATAGCTGATCAAGTGAATTTGATTTATTGGATTCAAGTAAAGAGAGACATTAATCGACAAAAAACGGTTAGAAACATAAAACTTTAGAGGATATTACATCAAACGACAAGATAAAAATAGAAAAAACTATAATTACACTGGAAACATAAAGAAGGGTATCCAAAGGACCGACAAACCAAGGATAGACACATGTAGAACGGTGAAACGAATAAAGACGGATATATAAAGATAGATAGCCCCTAAGACCCTTGTAACGAATTCTCGTGCTCTCGCTGAGAGAGAAATAATGAAATTGCATCAAAAATAGTGCTAGTTTACCCGTAGCACGAAAAACATGAAAGAAACTGTTAACAATATTACATTAAATGCTGTGACGTAGAACGTAGATTAAAGCTTCACTGTTATTTTATGGAAAGCTACGTCGTGAAAACCTTCTTGTATTACCAGAGATTATTAGTTTCAGAGAAAATGTTATATTTTTCAGGAATACAGTTTGCGAGAGACCATTATCTGCTTCTAGCAGACAGAGACGTATCCAGTTTCGTAGTGAATTGAAATTAAAAAATAGGTACGTCCAACTTCTCCCTAGAGAGAGTTAAGTACCCAAGTAATACTGGATCGAAGCATTAAATGAGAAAAGCGAAGATTTAACACATCATGAGCATTTAAGAATTTTTACTAGCAATAATTTGAGGCTATTTAGGATTTGAATAAGATCTATTGCCAATATAAATCTCCAATTAATGTTATAAAGACTTATACTGATAATAATTTGGATTTTAACTCGAAATAAAATTAAAAAAGTGTCACTAAATATTACTAACCTTAAAATTTATATTTAAACAATCCATCGTAGAGGCTTGCGAAAGAAAAAGTTATTACTAAAACGGCCAAGTGAAAAACCTGGAAAATATTTTCAAGTTTCTGAAATGGCCGCTTGGGGGCGTAACTGCAATCTTGAATCTAAGAAAGTGATGTTTCTGTGAATTCCGCTATATTAATCTAACAAAAAATACATGATCTTTAAAGTAGAAGATAATCTGCACCTTTTTTGTTTGACAATTTTTACTGTATCTCTAAAAATAAAGTGGTGGGGGGTATTCAAAGGTTTCAGTAAAAAAGACCCTGTATATTCGATTTTAACAAACTTGGGCTAGTTGAAAAGAGCTATTCCTGGGCTACAAATGCTATAATATTTGAAGTTTTGTTAGGTTCACATGTCGCCGCTAGATAGCTTTTTTCAACATTTCGACAGAAATGGTTAATTTTCTCAAAAAAATTAAATACATTGGTATGATTTCTTTTTCATGAAAAAGTAGCTAAATAATGCCTAAACAAGCTCGCGAAAACCGCATCTCGATATCTTGTTCCTAACCTAAAATTTAGGTTAAAGAAAATTTTATACGGAAATCCCTTAAATCTTTATTTTTTAAACTAATTAATTCCTTTTATTATAAGTTGTGGCCCTAAAAAGGACCGATTTAAAAAAGAAAGGTTTTTAATGACCCCGTAAATGCTCTAAATGCTGACCATTACGCTCTATGCATTGCTGAAGCCTCTCATGGGTAGACAAAACTGTAGCTGCAGTTTCGGCACTCGGTATGTTACGTAATGCATTACGAATCCAGTTTTTCATATCTCTCTGGTCGTAGGTTGAGTCTGAAAATCAAGACAAGTTAAGTCTGGTGATGGAAACAGACTTCCTCTTCCAGTCCACCGCTGTTGTAATACTGCATTAATATACTCTCGCACAATAATAGCATAATGTACTGGGCAACCATCCAACTGCAAAAACCACTTTTGACGTGTTTCCAGTGACACATCTTCAAGCAACAACGGTAATTTCTAAGTATTGGCCAAAAAGTCAAGAAAGAAATTGCCGCTTAGGGATTGCTGGAAAAAATATGGCCCAATGATTCGGCCTCCCAGTATGCCATACCACACATTTAAACTCCGACGTCCTTGGTTCTGAACTTCACGCAACCAATGCGAATTTTCTGCAGACCAATAATGCATATTGTGCATATTTTAAAGGTGGCTTCATCGGTCCAAATAATTTTAAATAAAAATTCTCCAGTATTGTCTGAGAGCACATTAATGCAGTATTACAACAGCGGTGGATTGGAAGAGGAAGTTTGTTTCCATGGCCTGCGCGATCATCAGACTTAACTTTTCTTGATTTTCAGACATCCTACGACCAGAGAGATATGAAAAACCAGATTCATAATGCATTACGTAACATACCGAGAGCAGAGATTGAAGCTGCAGTTTTGTCTATCCATGAGAGGCTTCAGCAATGCATCAGCATTTAGAGCATTTACGGGGGCACTAAAACCTTTCTTTTTTGGATCGGTCCTTTTTAGGGTCACAACTTACATAATAAAAGGAATTAATTAGTTTAAAAAGTAAAAATTTAAGGGATTTCCGTATAAAATTTTCTTTGGCCTAATTTTTAGGTTAGGAACAAGATATCGAGATGCGGTTTTCGGGAGCTTGTTTCGGCATCATTTAGCTACTTTTTCATGAAAAAGAAATCAGACCAATGCATTTAATTTTTTTTAGAAAATTAACCATTTCTGTCGAAATGTCGAAAAAATCTCTCTAGCAAAGACATCTGAAACTAACAAAACATCAAATATTATAGCATTTGCAGCCCAAGAATAGCTCTTTTCAACTAGCCCAAGTTTGTTAAAATCGGCTCAGCCGTTTCGAATATACAGGGTATTTTTTAACGGAAACCTTTGAATACCCCCCACCACTTTATTTTTAGAGATACAGTAAAAATTGTCAAACAAAAAAGGTTCAGATTGTCCTCTACTTTAAAGATTAGGTATTTTTTCGTTAGGTTAATATAGCGGAATTCACAGAAACATCACTTCCTTAGATTCAAGATTGCAGTTACGCCACCTAGCGGCTATTTTAGAAACTTGAAAATATTTTCCAGGTTTTTCTCTTAACGTTAAATGGTGTAAATTTTGAGTTTGCTGCTTACGATAGCAGTGATAGTTTAAAAAATCTTTTTTCTTCTTCTTTTCTTGAGCTACTCTTCAAACGAAAACTTCAGATATTTCGGTGAAATACAAAGAAATGTCTACAGCAGTAGCAAACTTCTTAAATTTTTGTAGATTTTTATCACTCCTTTTTAATCATCTTTTTCATTTATCAACAATATCAACTTCTTCGAGGTAGATCCTTTTTCGCGTCTTCTTTTGGACAGTCTGTATATGCGTCGTACTATTTTTATTCGTAATTTATCATCTCAATAGAAATTCTCTCGGCGAGATGATAATGTATGAAGGGCAAGGCTATTCGTGTCATACTGCGGTGTTAATGTTCGTTGGATGCAACATGATCAATATTTCTGATGTCCTTTTTATTAATTTGAAAAATGGATTTGTCCTTGCATCCTTTCAATTACTTTAGAATGCCCAGCCAGCAACAATACAAGATACAAGATAATACTAGAAAATGAAGGGATATTTATTAGTACTTTAATTTTTTTAGTTTACCTACAAGTTGTTTTAATATGTAATGGGAACAAGATTGTTTATTAAAATTAATTAAGCTGCGATTGGTTCAAGCTATAATTGTTAGAGATTAATTTTATTTTGTTTCTAGTTATTTCCAATTTCAACTAAGAGGCAACAATCGTTGCTAGAGGATTTGTCAAAAACAGTATAACTATACTAGACGAGAATGGACGAAACAACTTTGAAATAAGAAAACATGAGGTCGCTGTATCTCAATATTTGTCAATGTTAGCCCCAGAAAAAATTCAACTTCTTAAGTTTCTGCTATCCTACAAGAGCAGAAAAAATGTTTCCTTTGGACTCGATCTTTCCTACTTTCGTTTCTTAATTTATTTCTTCCTTCTTTTCTTTTTCATTATAACGAGTTTACTTGAAGATGTTGTCTCTCATCATTTGAATGATCCTTACATTAAGATGAAGAAGATCAATGACATTTCAAATTCCTGCCAAACTGATTAAGTAAGAACAGTCCTGAATTTTCATGGGACATTTTTTAAAATAAAGTTATAACTTATAATATATAAGAAAATTGGATTTTAATTGTTGTTAAATTACATGTTGATTAATAAAAGTATAAACTGTATTAATCTAATAAAAAATGTAAGGGAACTGAATAATTTTTTTCTTCTTCTTCTATCCAAGTATTTTCTGTATTATTTTTTACGCCTTACAATTGAAAAATGTAATTTAATATTTGAATTTTCAAGATTAATACGAAATGAAAAATGTTGTTTCGTATCAACCTAGATATTTATTGTTAACTTTGCTTTTATTACAAATTTAAATTCAGTTGTAAAAATACCAATCAAATTATGGCCGAACTGGGTCACTACAATGATAATAAATTTATCACTGTCATTAGCATCGTAGTGTTTACTTTATTCGAGATGCACGCCCAGAAAATGTTGATGTTGACTTAGAATTTAAGTAGGCTTAACAATCTGTACAGGGTCGGACCCAATGTAAATTAAAAATGTTTAGTAGATTTATAAAATAAATGTTTTAAATGAATTACTAAACTAAATTTTTTTTTATGAAAATGAAATGAAAAACAATGATATTATAATTAAACAACTCATGGTTGCATTCTGCATGGTTGTTAGCCAAACCAACACTTTGATTTTGTTATCCAAAGAGCTCGTTATTCCTAGATCGGTTTCGGCATTTTTGTGCCTCATCAGTGAGGAGTAGGCAATCTCTAAGCAATGCCTGAAGTCTGCATTGGATCGACCAGGTACTTATAGCCACTGATTGTGACGAAGCCGTTGCATTGATGTCCAACGCCCTCTTCACTCAAATAACAAAATCAAAGTTGCAGGGAGTAGGCAGCCCAACAAGCAGTGCAGGCTAGGATAATAATGACCAGACTGGCAATTTTGCTTTCCAGTTTATTTAAAAAAATGTTTAGAGAAGAGAATAAGGGCTCAATGTGAATGAATTAGTATCATTAAATTAAGTATATGTATTGTAGAGAAAGTACTATTATCATTAAGTAATGGAGTCATATTGTGCAATGATTTTGAGGAAAATAAAATTAAAAGGCCGTAAAAGTTAATTATCTTGATATGAAGGTTTTTGAAAGGCTCGCACAGCAATGAGTGGTGACAAAACTAATTAAATCAAGAAACGATCATTTGATTCTAAACTTACCACCTAAATTTCTAAATCTAGTTTTCCTGTTACAAGAGTATATTGTGTATTGTTTGATCAAAATCGATAGCGTAACTAATGTCATTATTGGACAATAGAGTGATTAAAACAAAAGTCTAGAGGAAGGATTAGAACGTCAACAACAGTTTAGAAGTCACATTGTCTTGTTGATGAAGTACTTGCAAAAGCACAGTAAAAGCAAGAAGATATAAAAAAATTGGAGAGCTCTAAGCTTCAAACTTCGACACATAATTTTCAACGAGGTAAAAAATAAAAAAGTTTTTCCCTTAAAAGAACAAATAAGCTTCACGATTTTAAACGTTCTTTTTTAGTTTTCCTTATTATAAATTTAAAATACAGTTTTAAAAAACCTTTTGACCAATAAAATTGTCACATTTTCCACATAATTTAAAAGTAATAAAATGTAAAGAAACTTATAATCTAAACTATTACGAGTTTGTCACTGTATTTATCGAGTATCAAAGTACTTAAGTCATGTGAAAAAGAGAAATTGAGGTTAAGAAACTAATTCATTAAAGCAAAACTTATGCAATCTTACTTTGAAGAAGATATCACACCGGCTTGTGTCATAATATGTTATTTATATTTGGTATGGTATGTTAAACACTTGTACCAACATTTGTCTAAAAGAGAAACGTAAATAGTGTTGTATTTTTTAATTCAATATCCGTTAGTTTGGTGATATTGTGACGAAAATCTATTGCTTCGTAAAAAGTTACATGGAATTTTAAGATATGAGTTTTTAAAATTTATAATTAAACTAAAATATTCTTTGTTATAAAACATCGAATAGTTTTTCTGCATAATTTGTCTATATACCCCTACTTTCATGAATTCCGTGTGATCCACCAGATAATCCTTTTTCAAGTCAGTGTATTTAAGTACCTACTCAAATGTTAATGTAGTCGATTGGTTTAACGTTCAGATCTGCACCGCCATAGTCCGGAACAAAGTTCTCGTACAGATTTTATAACCAGCGGTATAGAATGCGTCACAAAACTTTTAGCGAACCCGCGATGCTCCGATGCATGACGCTGAACGATGACGTCAAACGGGGAGAAAACCACGTGATTGGAGAAACGTGAGTGGAGAAGTTGGCGGAGCTCCAACGGGGTCAAGCCGAGCCTTCGTCTCTACACATATCAACGCTCTGGTTGTTGTACATCACTCCGGGAAGTGCGGTTTAATGCTTGAGGATCGAGATTTGAAAGGATTTTTTTACGAGTCAATGTTACCGTAAATTTGGGCGAACTTTCGCCACCTGCTGGTTGAGAAATTGAGATGTTGACAGGTTTTTAAGGTTTCATATCAACTTTGCGCTTAGGAAAGATAAATTTTTCTTTATACTGGCTGTCCCCCCAATTTGGAAACAATATTCTATGACCAGTCTAAACTGTTGCGAGCTGGAAACGTCTAATTTGGTAAATATATATTACAAAAAAATATATATTTTACAGTTTTTTAAATTTTAACGAAAGATTTTTCCACATATGGTTAATGATCTGCTATATATGACTTACTAATATGCTGAGAAAAACGGGATTCACCTTTCTGGATAACAAAAAGCACTAGAATAATACGTATACATAATTGAGTCCAAATTTGAACTCTTAATATAACGTAGTTTAAAAGGTATATACGATTCTGTGTCTATACGCAAAATGGATTTAAAAAAAAGAAAGCTCGAGAAAATAACATATGCATGTCAGAAGGAGCTGTTTTTAGTCCTTTCAAGACTAAATATGCACTAGAGTGCGACAAGTATCCTAGGAGATTACGCAATATAATAACAATAATAATAAAGGCGAAGATTAGCTAGCAAGCTACTCAGTAACTCTTTAGCCTAGTTCAATGCTTACATGCATCATTAGAACATATTGCTGCAATTTTAAATGTCCAGTAATTTACAAAATTTGTGATAGTGAAAAAGAAAAAATAATCAAGTTTTGTTACACGCAGATGGTTTCTGTATTTTCAATGAAAAGACCGAGAAATAACTTGTCTACAAGTGTTGATGCAGCAGGAATTCATATTGAAAATGAAGCAACAAATGACCCCGCAGCTAGCAGCAATTTAAAAATGAAATGTTCAGTGTAGTATCTGATATGGCTCAGCTTTCTCATACTTCTATAACGCCACCCAAAAACAATCAAAGCTTAGAGACAGGTTGTTTTTTTGACCAGGACCAGGAGCTTTAGGTTGTGATAAAAACCTACTCTTTAAAAGAAAGTAGGGACAAAACAGCAGTTTTGTCTCAAACTTTCTCCAAAATACAAAACTTTATTTTGCAAATATGTATTTTTGAAAGAAAAATTGAAAGTAACCTTACGACACGTCAAAGAAGTCTGTAATACTCTCTTCTTTTGATCTGTCCAAACCTTTTTCTATTGTTCTTGGTACTGTAGGCTTTATATTAGCCAGTGCCGGTCCTAGACATTTTTCTAGTGGATGCGAACAGTTCACTGGCGCCCCTCATACTAAGGGCGTAGCTTGGGGGGCGTAATACCGGGGGTTTGGGAAAATTTTTAAAATTTGAGTACCCTAAACCGCTGTTTCAGAGAATTTTCGAGCTGTGGCGCCCCCTGGTCGCGGCGCCCGCATCCTTTGCGTACGCCTTAAACCGGCCGTGTCGGAGGTAATAGTTGATTTTTACCATTCACTACTATTAATTCACAAAAAATTGATGCCCCATCTCCACTGCCTCTCGAGAAATAATTAATTAATTTTTTTAATTTTTGCAATTTCAAATCGCGATAATTCGCGAACTAATTGAGTTATTGGGTTCTAGTTGGAACTATGTTACGTGTTTTGTCAAGCTCTTCAATGTTGGTAAGAATATTTTTTTGTGGAATCAAACCCGGCTTTCCCCCTCCTCCACCGCCGCCTGGGTCTTGGAAAATGTTTAAAATTTGTGAAGCCTGTTTGGACTACTTTTTATTACATTATATTCAGAAAATTTTCGAGCTGTGGCGCCTCCTGGTCGCGGCGCCCGTCTGCGGCCGCATCCTTTGCGTACGCCTTAAACCGGCCCTGATATAAGCTCACGAAAAAAGAAATATTTAGAAGATGTAATAATATTTGAAATCATGTTTTATTCCTTATTTATTTCCTCTTTAAGAGCTGTTTTAAATATTTCACTTAAACAGCAGGATATTATTATGTGGGATACAACCAATATTTTAAAAATGATTTTTGCGTGAAAGGTGGTAGGTCATGGTAGAACTTAAATTGAGGTTACTGTATAGCTATTAGTATGGACGACTCAGAACTCCTTTTTTGAACTTTATAAAAGCAGTGTTCGATCGGTTAGGGCTTTTAAATTGCCAGCAGTCACGACAAATGACGCACTCACAGCTCTACCTTCTTTCTCTTTCTGTCTCTCTCTCTCTCTCTCTCTCTCTCTCTCTCTCTCTCTCTCTCTCTCTCTATGTTGTTAGCAGTCGTTATTGTTGCTCTAGGTCGGAAATTTCTACGTGTACGGGAAGTATCAATTGTAAAATGAATATGTTTCCGTTGCGACACCAGGGTAGCACTAGGCTATGAAATATAATTTTTTTAAATGTTTTATATATAATTAATCGTTGTACGCTGTGTGTGTCATAACGTTACTCAAAAGTGAAACTATAGGGCAGAATGGGGAATTATGCTCCTATATTTCAAACGCCCTGTATAAAAAATTCGGAAAAATAGTTTCATTCTCTATTTTTCTCTATATTTAAATTTTCAGGTTTGGAAGAAAGTATTTTAAACATTGTACAACACAACGAAAAAATAAGTACCAGAAGAATAAGATATTCCTTTAATGTTTCTTGTTGCCTTATAAAAATAAACAGTGTCAAACTTCTACAACGAATCGAATATATGATTGGAAGATCAGTTATTAAAAGGGCTCCAAATATATTCAGCAAAATGGTGGCCACTTTAAGAAATTGTTTCTTGGGAATTTTAATCTTTTAATGTATGCCCGGATTAAAGAATATTTGTAACCTTGTCTAGAGCTGCATATCCTCTAACCAGTGGCGTAGCCAGGTCAGGTTACTATAAATACTTTTTTCAGCACGGATGGGGTAAATATACATGGTGGCCCAGGGTTAAACCGTCAAACGTTCAGGATCGGTTTTTCAGGAAAAAATAAAATTTTTTATTCCCATAATCCAAAAGAGTTTTTTATGAATTGAAAACAATTTGGTTGATTTTGATAAAACTTGGCACGCTTATTTGCGGCAATAATTTAAATATTATTAGAATTAAATTATTAATTCCAGTGACGTTCCACAAGGTAATTTAATTAATATTGGGACAAATCATTGTACGCCACTGTTTTTTTGTATGTTAGTTACTTTTCTTGGATTATACAGTTGAACACACAATTTTTTTGCTTCCTCAATTTTATTCGTATCTTGCTTAGTTTTTGAGAAAAAAATTAAAAACTCGGAAATAAAAATCTTATTTTTTCCTGAAAACCCGATCCTGAACTCTGGGTCACCCTGTATACAATGTAGGCTATTTAAATACATTATTTTATTTAACAACAATTTGTTAATTATTAGGATAAGAATAAAAGACAACTAATTATTAATATAGGATTGAACTTTGAATGAGCATTATTCAAAGGCAATTCTGCGAGTTTGTCTGACATCAAAGCTGGGCCTGTTAATCAATTGGTAGATGTATTATTCCGAAAATATGATTTTAGTCTTTTCGTCGTTGAGAAACTTCGTTCAGTTCGATCTACAGAGGCAGTGGTAACGGGTAAAACGGCTAAAATTTGGAATAGCGTAAAAATGTTCGGAAACAAACAAGGATCTGTTACATTTAAAGTATCGACTGCACTTTGAGGAAGACAGGAACCTACTTTTTGGCATTTCACTGTCCAAATATCCCATTCACTGTCCAAATATCCCATTCACTGCGTAGAATAAACCGTGTATATTGTTTGTAAATCATCTGAATATAACTTAATCGCTGGGTCAAAAACGTAAAATAATTGTGATTTATATAGTTACCACATTTTCTTATAAACTTATAGAAGGTTCGCCCCCCCCCCCCTTCTTGGCTACGCCACTGCCTCTAACGATCAAATTTATGTTTTTGACTTTTAGTGATAGCAAGATCTTGATTAGCTAAATTTCTTATAGTTTTTTGTTCAATATATTGTAGTGTGTAAGTTAGGTTATAGTTTTTTATAATGTAATAGGGAGTTTTTTGTTTGACAGTAGAAAAAAATAGGTTATCAATGTTTTTAATTTTAGAAATGTCAGATTATTATGAACTCACCAAATACCTTGAGATTTATAAATATTTGTTGTGAATAAAAGATAAAAAAAAAATATAAAAAGGCCTTATTAATAATCAAAATAATATATTAATTTACAGTCTTATCAAACGTCTTGTATAATAATTTTTTATTAATAACGGATAATCATTGTCTCGTTTTTTATTTTTAGTTGAACAAATCTTAATTTCTTTTTTTTTGGCGTTTTAACGTCGAGCCCCACAGAAAAACAACTCGGGATATAAAAAAGTTTGGCGATTCCAGTTTGATTCTCAGAACATTAATAGCATAGAAAATATTTTGAATTCATTTAATAATTTTGTTATAAAATCGAGTAGCCAGATGTCAGTTTTTAGTTTGACAATAACCAATAAGTTTTTTAATTCCTGAGTAACTTTCCTGATACTGGGTGTAATCTAGTTAGGAGACTTCTGGAAATTATTTAAAATATAAGTGTTTCGACACCTTTTCACGCCCAAAAAATAATTCTACGATTAAATACCCCACATTAAGTCCTGCACTGTAAAAACACCTAACAAAACAGCATCAAACTGCGACCCTATAAATACACGCAAACAATTCATGAATTACAATTGCTTGAAACTAAAATTAGACAATGCCGTTATAAATATCCGAATATTGACCGGTTAAAATTGAGGTCAAGAAATAAATAATTATACTAGTGGCTATTTTAAAAGCTTCAAACTATGAATAATAAGCTTTCTAAAACTAAAAATAAAGTGTTTTTCAAAAAGCAAATAGGGTTTTTACGATCTCAACAAATAGATATTTTTCAACTAACGAAACCTCAATATTCTAAGTAGATATATAAGGAAAAATTTAATGTATATGAAAGTATTTAGTTTTTATTGCTCTATGTCTTGAAGATTAGAATTGGGGGTAGGTAAATTAAAATTTTTATCACCGAACAAAGGACCCCGCACCATTCTTATTGGAAACGGGAGCACCGTCAAATTGTCTGAATTTTGATATGTGATAGTACTTGATGGCCTGATCAATAGTGTCCATGGGCCCAATCATATCATGTCTAGATTTCGATATACAGTGCGTTAAAGTTCAAGATCCCGAAATTTTAAAATGTGTACCAAAAAGTTCTTTTCTGGCGGATATATGTAGTCAAAATACATACGTAATAAATAAAATCAAAATACATTTCCTTACAGGGCGATTCACGTTTCCACAGGCCTTTTTGTTCAAAGTATGTATTTTTAACATGCAGAAATAGCCTGAAATATCGATAAAAAAAAGTCACGTCAAAGTTTCTGAATATTGGATATAATGTAGATCTTGACATCCTCGTTCAAAATTGTAATAGGTTAAATTGGATCCTATGGCTTGTTTTCGAGAAATTAAACGATTAAACTATAAAAATATCAATTTTTGTCAATAGCAACTTTTAGTAATAAAAAATAAATGAAATATTGTAAACTAAATATTTTTACACGCTGTATTAGATTATATTGCACCGTTATATTAATTGGGGACATGCTAAAAATTCACACTTACAGAGTGATCTCACTTGAGCTTGTAAGATGACAAAATCAACAAATCTAAAAAAGCTGCCAAACAATTAAAAGGTTTATTGTTCCAATAAATAAAAAAATAGGTAGGTATATTTGTTTTTTTTATGGAACCCATAATTCATATTTTAAGCTCGTTTCTAAAACAACAATGCGTTTGGTTTACTTGTTATGCCTTTTTCGGAATATTTCAGTGATATTTTTGGAGAATCATATGCAATTGTGGAAAATCGATTATTCCATCGAGCTTTGAAATACCTCCTATTACACCACCCTATATGTTTATTTAATAGCGTTTCTTAATTTTTACGAGAGATTCTTCACATGAAAATGATATTTTTCCTATGTAGTTTATTAAATCCAATAAATAATTGAGTAATCTGAAAAAATACAGTGTAGATAATTAGATAATTAAACAATCCACTATGTATGCGATATGAGTTTAAAGCTGTTTCTAAGACCATTATTTCATTTTTTTTTTAATTATGAAAACATCAAAAAAAATATACTGAGAAACCCTGTATATATACAGGGTGATTGATTATTGTGACAAAGCTCAGTAGATCTGTTATAATAAAAGATACGGAAAAATGTTATTTACAAAAATTGTAGGCAGCTTTAAGCTTTACATTTTAAAATTAGTTACAGTGTTACAGGATGTTTCATAACGCCCTGCTAGATCAAAGTTTTTAATGGAACGCCCTATGTATTTTAAAATTTTCAAATCTCCCCAATGAGCTGATTTCAACGATATATTACACTTACTATCTAAGGTAAATAGTAAAGGATCTACAGTTACTCAAAAATCACATTTTTGTACATTCTGGTGGCTGCTGTAGCTGTTTTAGATTTGTTGATTTTGTCATCTTACAAGCTCAAGTGAGATCACCCTGTAAGTATGAATTTTTAGCCTGCCTCCAATTAATATAACGGTGCAATATAATCTAATACAGTGTGTAAAAATATTTATTTTACAATATTTTGTTTATTTTTTATTGCTAAAAGTTGCTATTGGTAAAAATTGATATTTTTACAGTTTAATCTTTTAATTTCTTGAAAACAAGCCATAGGATCCAATTTAACCAATTACAATTGTGAACGAGGACGTCAAGATCTACATTATATTCAATATTCAGAAAATTTGACGGTGACTTTTTTTATTGATATTTCAGGCTATTTCTGCATGTTAAAAATACACCCTTTGAACAAAAAGGCCTGCGGAAACATGAATCGCCCTGTAAGGAAATATATTTTGATTTTATTTATTACGTATTGGTACTTTTTGGTACACATTTTAAAATTTCGGGATCTTGAACTTTAACGCCCTGTATATAGAAATCTAGCCATAGGATAGGATTGGGCCCATGGACACTATTGATCAGGACATCAAGTACTATCACATATCAAAAATTCAGACAATTTGACGGTGCTCCCGTTTCCATAAGAATGGTGCGGAGTCCTTTGTTCGGTATCTGAATTCGTTCTGTGTGTGTGTGTGTGCCTGTGTTTATGAATTTTAAAATTCTAACTTCAGATTTTGATAGAACATCAAAAATTAAGCTTAGGGTTTGATGTGCCCACCGTGCCTCTTCGGGAACACCTTCAAAACAGCATTCAAAATATGAAAATTTTGAAGTTTAAAATGCCATTGAATTTAAAGTAGACACATAGTGATTTAAATTGGGAAATTGGAACCTTTGGTTTATCAACTAAGTTGAAACACAATCGTCGACCTCTCAACCAAAACACAATTTTAACACACCCTACGCGCGTTTCGCCAACTATGTTGGCATCATCAGGAGTTGATGATAGATTAGTCGATTTTGGTAAAAGTGAGTAGAACGTGGCTGTGTTGATTAGAAGAACTGTCAATCTAAAATTTTATTAGTACTTTCATTACAATTTGTTCGGTCTATGGCAATGCTAGAAGGGCATTCTCAACTGGTTTATAATAGAATCTTTATTGGTTTTATTTGTTTATTATTAGTTTTTTCATTACTTAATGATCTTCTTTTAAATGAAAATTTTTCATCAATTATATATTTTTTTTTTAACTCGGATGCTGTCCCATCAATTATATTAAAGTCGGTCCTGTATTCTCTGAAACAAACTCTCAATACTAGTCTAGGGAAAGAATTGAGATCATCCCACTCTCTCGCATTCAGATAATTAAGCTGAAAATGCACATATTCTAGTTTAAAGTTCACACAATTTATTCATTTTGTAATATTGTAATATGTTTTTACTTTTGGTAAAATATATATTACATGGTTACAATATTTACTAACATGTTTTATTACTAGAGTCCATGTTTCACTTTCGCACGTTACTGTAGTTTTTACCACCATTTTTCTTGAACAATATTTTGATTTCATTCATTGATTTGATTTATTTGCAATCATTCTGCTTGTTCTCAAAAATTCCTTGTAATTTTTTCGAGTTCTATCTTTAATTTTGTCAAATAATTTACATTAACAATACGCTAATATATATTCTATAATATATTATCGCATTTGGTTTTATTTTAATAAAAGGCGATTATTTAATGACTCCAAAGAATATTGGCCTTTGATTTTATCATTGTTCCCATTATTTTCAGATTTAATAAAATAAAACTCATGTATCTAACAGATGCGGCGCGAGCGTTTTGGTCACAATAAAGGTGCTAATAACGGAGTGTTAAATGATGATAAATAATATATACGTGTAAGAAATCGATTAATACTGTCGCTATAGTCTAGTCACTTTATTTGCCACCTCTAAAAATTTTTACAATAAGCCAATGTTTTATAATATACTATGAGGACATTGTCCAGTGACAATTCCCTTTCATTTAAAAAATTCGTATGATTTGTGTCTTCTCAGTTCCTAGAATCTTGTAAGTAGGTCACAAGGGCGACGTCTGATTTGGGTGGTTTCTTAATCTTTGGTAATATATCTGGTTAGCAATTATTCGAAGAACTTTAGACGATGTTAGATTTAGCTTCAGCATCCCAAAGCTGTATTAACAGCTCCATATTAGTTTTATACGTTTTATGCAAGAATGAAATATCATGATTGTTCTGCATCGCCTGAGTAGCAGTAGTTGGGTTTTGATGAGATGACAATACAGCAGATTCATCTGCGTAAGTTGCAGTGATTATATTTTTGTTGGTTGATATATTAGCAGTGAAAAGAAGATAAAGGACTGGGCTCAGAACCCTTCCTTGGGGCACACCTGACAGTGTAGTGTTTAAAAAATGATATTTCTTATTCTCTAATGTATTATCCTTCTGACTTATTTATTCTCCAGCATGTAAATCAAACAATTACTTCTAGATCAAATATTTTAAAACGTGCATGTAAATAAAGGAAAATTATCGTTCTCGTCAGAAATAAAAACCGAAGATTTATCACACAAAAAAAAGGACAAAAATTTTCCGAGAGACATTTTTCAACTTGACAAAAAAATTATATATTATTTCTCTTTTCAGTGCCAGTGGCGCCTCTGTTATTTAATGCTCGAAAATATGTATTTTTCGCGTTTTATGACGAAATCAGTCAGCTAGATGCCGACATCTTGAATATAAACGACGTAATTAACGTCCTCAGAATTTCCTTACGCTTATTATTTGTTGCTCTCCATATTTTTCTTCAGATCCGGTGTAAGATGTTAAGACATATAGGGCGAAATTTTTCTTCTTTGGATCCAATTTCTATGCTCGTTTTGTCACTTTTAGGTCCCATTCGTTTATTTATTTAAACCTAATTTGCATACTTTATATTTATAAGAACTTTACCGCCGTTTTTAAGAATATTTTTCTTGGATTATATTGTATCCATGGAAAAACCCTGGATCGATCAATACGACTTAGAAATAAAATTAAAATTACATCAGTTTTTTTTTAATAAAAAAGAAATAATTATTATGATCGATTAGTTGGAAGGGGATAAAACTATGACAGGCAAGTGTAAACTCTAGAAAATATTCGATAAATAAATAATAATTTGTCATGTTTTCTTGCTTCAGCGGTTATTTTAAACGACGTCCCAATTCCAGTTACACCATTTAATGAGGGGGCTGCATTTTTGGATCTTGCATAGGGTGTCAAAAGATCCAAAAAGTGTCCTAAATATACCAACTGAAAAAATAGTAGAAGATTACACAGCCCCATAAATTTTTTTTTGTCTGCGCCAAAAACTACTATAACTAGGGGTTTTTGGGGTCGCTGAATCCGAATCCGATGTCCTCTTGACCTCATCAGGTCATGGTCAAGATCATTTGAGGGTCAAATTGAGGAAACCTTCTGGGAAAAATTGGAAAAAATTCATACAAAGGCATTTAAATTAAAAAACCTTGAATTGAACAGTACACCATTTAAAATGAAATTGTTGTTTTAGAACTACTATTGTTTTCTTTTACAATAATCTAAGCAGTTTTCTCAAAAAAGAGTCATTCAAAATAAAAAAGAACTGATAATGAAAGCAGCTTCAAAATGATGTGTCACTTAACACCCCTTGCCATTTAAGATTTTTCAAGGGGTGGTTCTGGGCGCTAGACGGATGAAAAAAGAAGTTTGAAACTACGATAAAAATTGAGCCCCCTCTAGATTTAAATTAACCTGTTTCGGCATTTTTTCAAAATTTGTGCAAAACTCGAAATATGTATTTGGGTGCAAATTTTAGTTGGGACACCCTGTATGAGGTGTTTCGTTTTCATAGGCATAGTCGAACGACCGTCTTAACTAATTTGCAACGCTTTATACATAATCATTTCAGAAGCTGATACAAAAAATCCTAAAAAAGTTCTTTTATCTCTTGCAAAATTGTTTCAAAAAGACAAACATGAACACATAAACAATCTGTTAATATATTGTGAAGTAAATATAATGATGTTTTTGAAAACTCTCAAAACTAATTAAAATGCTACTCCCCAAGGAGCTTTACCGAAACTTCGTAGGTGTATTTGGTATTTTCCTTACATTACCATAAAATAAAGGCGCTTTTCCCCCCTAAAGCCGCTACTTTTCCGCTTTCTTGCATACTCAGAGGAAAATTCGCTAGTAACAAGGCAGGGAAAATCACAATGCTTCATATACGCTACATATGCTTTGAGTTGATACGTGCATAACCAATTTACTGGAGCCGTACAAAGTCCTAAAGGAGATTCAACTTTAGATTATGTGGCATGATTACTGTATTACGGGGTTTAATATTGTACTTCGGTATTATAGAGCGAAATTAGATTCACAAAAGGACAAAACGCGCGGCGAGCGATTCAATGTTTGATCATGTGGATGTAATTGCGAAGAGGACGCTAACATTTTAAATTAAATCGTTTCGTATTCAAAGGATTATTTTGAAAGACAGTATTAAATAATTTATATATGGTCGATCAAATTTGATGTACAAAATAAGTTCCATTTTGAATTCATGTGCGGATCCAAGATTAAATTTTAAAGGTGAAGTCACGACTCTATAAAAAAATTATATTAACTACCAATAGTTTGGAAATAAACATAAATAACTAGAAGATTATTAACCCACTGAAGGCCAACAAACAATCGAAGTAATATACGAAGCACTACGATTTATCAAAGGTAATACCACGAGTCCTCCAAATTTTATCGATTAAATTTTTGGTTTTCACGAAAACGGCTTTATTTGGAAAAACCACGAAAACAAACTGATTGATAAAATCACGAGTCCGCAGGACGAGTGATTTTATCTTAAATCAGTTTGTTTGAGTGGTTTTGCCTAAAATAAAGGCGTTTGAGTATGAAGATAAAAATTTAATCTATAAAATTTCAGAGGACGAGTCGTATTTGATAGGATTATTTTTTGAATCATTTTGTATTAAAAACAGAGAACATAGTCATTTATGCAAAAGACACTTTACACACAAATATTGAAAATTTTCTTTACCAATTTAAATTGAAACCTGAGCTGTTATAGTTTTGCATACAGGGCCACCAAGGCGATTTTTTGACTGGCTACCCCGCGAAACGGCGCCGTAAATAAAAGCGAAGAAGAAGAATGAAATGAAGTCTTTCTTAATTTAATTAATTTTAAGTTTAGTGTTGAAGTGAGGTATGTAAAAATGTTAAAGGCGTTTTGAAATAAACTAATAAAAACAGGTTAGTTTACAAATACATTTTGAAATTTGGTTATTAACATAGATTTGCAATACATTTTAGTATAATAAAAATTGTTAAATGTTTACATTTGACATTTCAAAAAAGGTAAACACAGTTTAATCAAGAAACAAATACGAAGAAGTGGTTTTATCAGTATAAAACACAATGATTGGTTAGGATCCGGAGCTGTTATTGGCTGAAACCACAAAATCTGACTGTATTGACAGATGAAAAAATAATCAAGGTAAAATTGCAGGGATTGAACAAATAGTGGGAGAGCATTTAACAGCTGACAAAAAATGTGGATATACGAAAAAACGTCGCGCACAAATAGGCGCCTATCAAAAGGTCGCCGACGAAAAAACGTCGCGAAGAAAAATTTTCTTCACACTTTATCCAGGCTTAGGACTGGCAGTGTTTGTTGGCGTGTTTAATTTTTATTTTAGAGTAGACAAATTTTGGATTGAAAATAGCCTGTCATATGTTGGGTTTTCATGTTTTATTTTTTCTTTCAACAATGATATTACGTTTTCCTTTAAACTTGCAACCATTGATCAAATTAAATCACTAGTATTGGGTTTGAAATCGGATGCTATTGGAAGTGACAACATTTCTGCAAAGATGCTACAACTTTCTCTCCCTGCTATTGCTTCTTTTATAACCCATATTATTAATTGCTGTCTGGAGGTCGGTTATTTTCCAGATATTTGGAAATATGCGTTAATAAAACCTTTGCCTAAATCAAATAAAGTCCCTTAGTGATCTTCGCCCAATAAGCGTTCTCCCAGCACTGTCTAAAATCTTAGAAAAAAAAAAACAAATATACGACTATGTATTTAATAATACAACGACACTACTTCTAGATTTAACCGATAATATACTTCGGTCATTAGATGATGGAAAAGCTACATTAGTCATTCCGCTAGATTTTTCTAAATTGAGACTATCGATCATGCTCTTCTGTGTGCTAAACTTAAACATTTTGGATTTGACGAAATTTCCCTACGATTTTTCAAATTTTATTTATCAAACAGTTATCAAAAACTAATTATCGACAACAACTCATCCGATTTTACATCAGTCTCTTCAGGGGTACCTCAAGGTTATGTCCTTGGACCCCTTCTTTTCTCAATATATATCTCTTACCTTTATAAATCTTTGGATAGTTTAAAATTACACTCATTTGCAGACGATACACAACTGTATTTTTCATTTTTACCTGAATCTGTAAATTTAGCATCTCAAATAATGAATCGGGATTTAGAAGCTATTTGTACCTACTCAAGTAATCATAACCTTAAACTAAATGCTAAAAAATGCAACTCTCTGCTATATTGTCCCCATACCTAAACTAGTTATTAAAAATTAACCATTAAAAATTGTTAATAGTTGTAGAAATTTAGGAATCATTTATAACTGTAGCCTTCTATTTCAAGAGCATATCACTTTTAGTAAAAAAATCGTATCTAGTTCTACGTCAATTGTATAGAGGTCGGGGTGTTTTAAACTTTACATTACGAAAATTACTTTGTGAAACCATGGTGATGTCAATTCTTAATTATGGGCTTTTGGTTTTTTATCCTCAAGTTACTAAATTTCTGATGTAGAGGAGAAACTGTTGTGCCATCCTTCCACAGAATTATTTGTACGATGTACATCTTCCTCTATAAATTCAAAGCAATTCCAAAGATTTCTTGAAAATTATGGTAGTCACCTTTCGTGTCGTCGATCTAAGCGACCTATGACATCTTCAATTTAATTCACAAATGGTAATAGTAGGTATATCTTCAGTTGTTTCAAATGTTGGGCGCCTATTTGTGCGCGACGTTTTTTCGCGCGACCAAAAAATGCACAGCAATAATATTTCTTTTGTTATTCAAAAAGATATGGACGAAAAAAAGTTGTTAGTGTTTAATGCAACTGTTAACTCTTTCGCTGCAGCAAATTTTGAAGAGGTTCGGAAAATGCGGCACTATTTTTTATTGCCATCGCACAAGCGCGCCGTCCGCATTTTGCCAAACATCAACAGGCCGCTTTTTATAAAACCTTTGTCAATTATTTCAGTTGAAAGATTCCCTACACTTTTTACAACTAAATACATTTTTTTCATTTTGTAACGCGGAATTTTACTGCAGGTACTTTGCAGTTGTAAAGTAATAATAATTGGAAACCTAAACCTGCATGAAAAAATATATTACGCTTAAAAGCATTAAATGATAAAAATTGTTTTCAATTTTGCTGAAATTAAAAGCTGCAAATTTCCACTCTGATTGCATAAATTGGCCTGGAGCTCAAATGAGTGCATTTATTTACTATAAACGCATATCAGTGCTTCAAAATAGAGAATATTGTGCCAGAGGCGTAGTCAAAACTAATAATAATAATTAATATTCAATTATTATGCTGTCATTCTTCATAAGAAAAAACTTATGATAATATTATTATGAAAACTTTATGAAGTACAAACAAACCTCTATGAACTGCAAAAAAAAATCTAAAAATATTTTGGTTCCAGTTTCTGTCCATTTTTCCATTTGTAACTCGCGCGGGCGCGCAAGATACGGACATGGCAAAATAATAAAATGAATAAATGGTTAGGAAATTTTCTCGTCTTTCTTTTGAGCCCAAATTTCTTCCCCAACCCCCTTCTTCATGCCTAAAACCGCGAACAAAAAATTATCAATTTTTAGTAGTGCTATCTTTTAACGGATGAAAAAGTGAACAATTGATTAATTTTTTTCATTTTTGCAATTTTAAACCGCGATATTTCGCGAACTAATTGAGTTATCGGGTTCAGGTTGGAACTAGATTACGTGTTTTATCAAGCTCTTCAATTTTTATAAGAATATTTTTTTTTGTGGGATCAAACCCGGATGAGATTTGTCGGAAAAACTTCGAACCGTCGAACATTTCATGCAGGAATGATGGGGACTTCATCGATTGGGAAAAAAAAAATTTCGGTTTCATCAGTCTGTTTTCGAGCCGTTTTTTCCTCCAGCTCTAACTCCACTATTGTTATTTTATTTTACATTATTTTTACAAAAAAAAATATATTCTTTAGCTCTTACAATTTTATTCATCATCGCTATGACAGCACTAAAAGATATTTTCATATTAACTTTCATTAGGCAATGAAATTGTCAAGTAGAGTAACCAAATTTACATTCATTGTGGCCAATTTATGCAATTTGAAATTGTGGAATTATACTGGTTAAATGTTCATCTTTATGCAAATATGAATGATTGTTGAGCGTGAACTAGATTATTAATAAGACTTGGTATAAATTACTTCCTGTGGGCCGTAAATCTCCATTACGACCGGCAGAGAATTAGAAACGGATATACATAATACGTGCCAAAATTAAAAAATTTGAGAATTCTAGCGGTAATTGGGATTGTTCGTGAAACTCGAGAATAGGTCCGGCTTCTGCTTGCTGTCTAAAATATATATTTATAGTGTATTTCAATATCAGCGGACGTCCCTCATTATTAACTATTGTTCGAGATGTAATAAAGCAATAAAATTGTGTGTCGGTTAAAAGATTCCCAGGTCCGGATTCTTATGAAATAGATAGGCTTTTTAATTTAATTCAAAACTATTACTTTCAACAAAATGTAATTTTTTCTTTATAACTACACATTGTACACTGAAAAACTAGTACAATAACAGTAAAATTATTTAATTGATGGACTCATTAACTATAATTTTTGAATAAAAATGGTGAAACCGGTAGATAAACGATTTCCGGAGCCCACATTAAGAGGATTAATTAAAGGATGATAATTAAAACGCGCTAAAAATATATCCTCAAATTTTTGTTTTTGTATATTTTCGGAATATTATGATAACCGGCTCGCGCGGAAGAAACAGTTTATCTTCGAGATATTTGCGAAATTCTCCCTAATTAAAAACGCCGCCTCATTATTATTCTAGAAGTTTTTTAATACGAAATTAATTTTAAATTAGTCCGGGAAGTCAAATACTTAATGAATTATGTATATTCCGGTTAAAATGGTCTAAATTTTATAATTTTAACAACGGTTGCTTGTTAGAAAATTTAACTGATGATGCAGCTGTTTCTTATCATTAATTCGTAAAGGATTTTTTCTTCTTTCTACCTCGGGATCCTGCATTATCATTTGTTACTTCATATTCGCGCAGGGCTTGAAGCACCACTTGATAAAACTTTTATTCATTATTATCTTCAAGTACCAGATTCTTTTAGACGCAAAATAATCATTTACTACCCTGGTTGGATTAAAAAATTATCCCTGTCAAAAATATTAAAATTCAAATGCAGAGGAACCTCTAAAACCACATATAAAATACCCAATTTAATCTGGAAAAAAATGGGAGTTGATATCAAATCTTTTGATGCTCAAAATTGTATCATTGTTGGAGATTATTTCAATAAATTTACTATTTTAAACTTATCCAACAGGCTCATCAGTCATTTGAATTTTAAAAAAGATTACCATCGTTCAAATAGATTGTGTGAAATACTGTTTAAGAGAAAATAATCTAATATTAGCTGTACTTAACCACAATAGTACCCATAAACAAAGTTTATCGTCATCATTGATTTACTAATGGGCAGGAGATTAAGGTCAACTCTAGCTGTGAATTAAGAAATTCTTTAATCCAAAGTAATAGTTGGGATAAAGGAGAAATCAAAGTTACTTCATTAAAGACAACAAAAAAAACATAAAAATATACGTCTAAACACTTAAGGGACCTCGAACCAGATCAATAAGTTGTGGATACAGGGTCAAACAGTGTAAGTCAGAAGTTGGGTTTCATACACAAGCAATAGTTTACAACTTAGTCTATAATGATATCGAGTGGAGAAAATAACGTTTCTAGAAGTGCTAGAATAGTTAGGACACCAATTTATTATTTAATTTTTTCAATAAGGGCCATGTCATAAGTCTATGAACCTTTATATGAAATAGTGGTAGTAATTTTGGTGGGATCTATTGATGATTAGTCTATTGGAAGAGACAGGATTTTTCTCAAAGATCTAAGTGAACTAATGAAAGTTAACAGATGCTACATTAATTGCAGATGGGGATTAATTATCCACAACCACCATTTTAATTTTCTGTATTTTCCTTTTTACTATCTAAAATTAAAGCCATAAACTCACAGTTTAATTTTGCAGAAAATGATTATTTCTTCTTGCTCTATACACTATGCGAAACTAGCAAAGTTTTGAACGAATTTTCACAAAGCCAAATTATTCTCGCGACATTAAATAGTGTTTTATTACCGTTACTACAGGTGCACATCGCAGTTACTAGCTTTATTATCAAAATATGAGCGATGTAATGGTATAAAGTTAGAAAAGATAGAATGCAGTAAAAGTCACATGATGATAAGAGTATATCGAGTGTATGTAGACATAAAACAGGAAATGAGATTATTGCAAGCTACATGATGGTTAAAACTAATATAATTTTGATTGGTAAATACGTTAAACGTTTCTACTACGTAACTATTAAAACAAAGGTATATTTAGAATCAGCTCGGTGCCGCTGTGGCATCTATCTACCCTTAATGTATGTGCATTTATCAATTAAATACCTAATAAATTTTGTAAAGGTGGAAAATACTATTACTAGAGTGAAGAAGTGACCAGTACAATTACCGGATTTAGGTCCTGCATGTTTTTTATTTTATTTTAAAGTTTTTATTAGTTTTTAATGCATTTTAAGGAAAACATTTGTTGGTTACAGTAATATCAGAGCAAGATTTTTGTTTAATATAGACAAAGTAAAGACAATTGATATGTGATACTTTAGAGTATGCAATAATATAAAAAACAAGCATTAGCTTAATAAAAATTACGTGTTCTTGCTAATATCAAAAAGTAAACACAATAGATAAAATCTAATATTTATTTAAAATGTGTTAATCACTCCAAGAAATCTTTCTTGCCTTAAAAATAAAGTTTTACCTTTTTTATAGTTAGAAATCAAATATTCTTATTGTTCAAAAATTCAAAAAAATATATAATAAACATTAATATTATTGTATCAATAGTTGCGACGTAATCGTTGACCCAGTTTAAATGACTTGAAATTAATTGTTCAAAATTAATCAAATCAAAATTGAGAACGCGTTTGTACGCAAACAACATGTAAAACTGATTATCGCTGCTCTAATTAATCAAAATATTGTGCCGGAAAACGTACACCACTGAACAAACAGACTTAAATTGTTTCAAAATTATTCGAATTCGATCAATTATTTTACAAATTTATATACAGAATATCACACGGAAAAACATAATTTTTGGGTACACAAATGCATGAGTGAATAGGCAGATGTGGGAAAATTATTATTAATTCTGAAAAATATTTTATTTGTTTGCTGCAACATTCTAGTGGATTTTCAGGTATAGCCAAAGTCAAAACTTACATTCAACAGATTGAGATTAATGCTTCTTCTTCTTCTTCTTCTTCTTCTCTTTTACTCGCTCTTGAGAACAACAATTAAATCGAGTGACCCAGGAATTCAACACATTTACCAAACAGTGGAGAGTAAAGCTCAATATTTTTCTTCTTTTACTATAACTTGGTTTGTACTTCTGTATAGTTTTAGGTTCTTCTCGAAATTAGAAAGTCTTTTATCTTTTGGGTCGTCTACTAGGCTTTCAGGGTTTATTTGTGAGATGTGTGTATATCACCTCCTACGTCTTCTCGTCCTTTTTACTACGTCTTGTATTCTGCAAATACCTCTTATATTTCTCATAGTGTGTCCAGACGCGGATTTATAGGTGTGCGGACTATGTGCTCGCAAGGGGCCCTGTGATCGTAAAAATAGGATGAAGAGGATGTTTTGCCTAAAAAACGGTTCAAATCACCCAACAGACTTGTACAAACTTATACATACTGGTTTGAATGCAACTTTCCTGATAGTTAAAACAATTTTCAGGACTCTGACCATTTCAAATGCTTCTGGAGAAAGATCATTTTTAAGGTCATCTTTAAAACAAGAACATTTAAGTGCCTTAGCAATTTTGTACATAGAGAAAGAAGCATTGAGTGAAATAAACGCGAGAGTGATAGATAACTTTGTAAAGAATAAGGCTAGAAAAAAGTTAATTTAGTGTTTGAAAACTATTGTTTTAGACCACTGCAATATACAAAATTTGAACCCCTGAACTGCAAATCTGCCTGTGTGTCCTGTTATATTTCTGGGGTTACCATTTGTTGTTGTTCGTTTGGTTGTAGGTATGTCTGCTCGTAATTAAGCCGAATATGTAGGCAGGATTTTTATATTCTCACTTTTGCTTTCACATACATTTAGTGGCTTCTTTCTTAATTTCTTTTGTTGGATTTCTTTCCATTTATATATTTCTTAATTGTTTTTCCATTATACAAGCGACTTGCGTATCTATGAACACTATTTTGTCCTGTTGAGTGATAATTGAATATTATATTTTTCAGCTGTTACATGAAACCTGTAGCCAAGTACCTATAGGTCATCATTGTTTTCTGATATTTTACGAAAAACAGAAAACTAAATGTTAAAATAAAAATACATTCATTATTCATGGGATAAAACCAAGGACGAGATTTCTTGAAGGTACATCAGCAAATACCTTTTTGTTCTCCTGGAAAAAACAGATAACGTGCTCGTAGAATTTGAAATATTTAACATCAGTTCACCTTAAGTGTTCTACCGAGCATTTGACGTTCATGCATACAGAATAAAGGCATTAGCTGCGAAATTCCTTTTACATGTGGAGTTTTTATAATAATAGAATGTTCAGACGTGCCAAAATTATGTTTGTTCAAAACGGATAAAAATGTTAAATGTAAAGAATAAGAAAAAGTTTATTACGTCGAGTAATATTTTTTACTATCAAAAATATCGCCAAAATAATCAAAAAAGTATTCATTCACTAAACTAAAAAAGCAGCGCCCTAATGGATATTTATGATAGCCGTTATAATCTTTGATTTATTCATTTAGGAAAAATTTTACTATTGGGGCTCAGCCCCAATTTTGATGGGATATTTTTTTTAGACTAATTTTGGGTCGCTGATCACGAATCTGCAATCAGTTTCCTGCGGTCTCATCAAACAACAAAGTTATGAATTTTTTTTAAGTAAAATGGTCACCTGAATAGCGGTCAGAACGTAAACTCTTGTCATATTTTTCGCTGTGGCTAGGGTCCCGTCTCTCGGAACTCCAATTTTTTCCCGTCTAATAAACGCATGCGCATTGCGTAACATAATAAATATATTTACTTGAAATATTGCTTTGTACCTCATTAATATGAGCACACCTGAACTTATCTTTTACCTGATCTCATTATTTTACACATCATTAATCTGAGCACACCTGAACTTATCTTTTACCTGACCTCATATTATTTTGTACATCATTAATATGAGCACACCTGACCTTATCTCTTACCTAACCTCATTATTTTGTACTTCATTAATATGAGCACACCTGTACTTATCTCTTACCTGACCACACTTGAACTTATCTCTTACCTGCCCTCATATTATTTTGTACCTCATTAATATGAGCACACTTGAACTTATCTCTTACCTTATCAATACATTCCGAGCATCTAGAACAACCCATAGATATTTTAAATTTAAAAAATGTATTATTAACTACATATTTGTTTTTAAATTATACTATTACATTAATAGAAATCTGAAATATCTGTTTCCGGATTTTTCTGGCTAGACTAAAAAGATATGAATTCAAATTTATTCGGAACAACCAATAACTCGGGTTGTTAACAAACATTTATGTTGCCAGTTATGTTACTGGAAAGAACCCACACAGATCTGTGTTCGCATTTAAATTTCAAATATTGCATTTACACTATATTCAACTCTAGATTTCATGCAATGAAATTCAACGGAAAATAGCTGTAAATTGCCAGATTTGAATGCAGAAGTGCAGTTATACTTGTTAATTCTCTATTAGAAATTCATTGATATCGATCGGGTACAAATTTCGAGGTTTATCTACACTTATATTTTGGCTTTTAATATTTTATACCTGTATAAAAATAATGGGGAAATATTTGGATCAGTATATCTTTCCAAAATTTTGAGCGTTCATTTATTTAGTTTAAACCGGGGTTTTTAGGCGGTTTTAGAATACGAAAAAATACAAAATCATTATCAACGTCAAAAGTCAAAACATAAAAAATAAATTAAGTGATTTTAGTATACAAAACGACGAAAACTCAAACAAAAATTTCAAATGACAAATAATATTTATTTCTTTTTTTAAATGCTGATATATATGTCTACCGAAATATATTTTATGGGAGTAAACAAATTGCACAAATGAAAAGAAAAATAGTCTAATCTCCCAGGAATTGGACATTGAATGTCAACGTTGCCACAACGTCTGGACTTCAAACAACTACTCCTTGGGCTATATGCCCCAACAGGTATTGAATTATAGAATAGAATTTGAAGTCCAGACGTTGTGGCAACGTTGACATTCAATGTCCAATTCCTGTGAGATTAGACTATTTTTCTTTTCATTTCTGCAATTTGTTTACTCCCATAAAATATATTTCGGTAGAAATATATATCAGCATTTAAAACATTCACAGGTCGCTGCTTCTTGCTAACTTTGAGTTTGTTATTATTGTGATAGATGGCGCTGTGCTTTCTCAGTTCTTTATACATTTGCTAACGCAACTGTATTCTATAGGAACTGGGCTAGTCGGATCCTCTGTCAGACTTTCATTAGAGATTGAAAGTCGAGCTTGTCTACGCCATACTGAAGAGGCACAATAATGCCGAAACTAGTCTATGGTTGACGGGCTCCTTTAATAACAAAATCAAAGTTGTTGGTTTAATGTCCTGATATCTCAGGTTCCAACCAACGTCGGGACTTCTATAATTCAATACCTGTTGGGGCATATAGTCCAAGGAGTAGTTGTTTGAAGTCCAGACGTTGTGGCAACGTTGACATTCAATGTCCAATTCCTGGAAGACTATTTTTCTTTTCATTTGTGCAATATTTATTTCATTAATTTTCATTTTTCCTAAGAAAATAGTATTTTAAAAAACATCAAATATCTACTCAACGGTGGCTAAGTCTTGTTCTTATTTTGGACACAATATTGCCTGGAATTGAAAATACTCGTTCACAACAAATCTAAGTTTTTGGTTCTTTTATTCGATGCCTCAAATAATGAAAAATCAGCTTTTAGTGTCTTTGGATTTGTGAGTTTTCCTTCAGGGTCTTCAGTAAACTTATAAATTGATTTTTCCACGGCTTCTTTTAAAAAAGCATTACTCTGATTAATAGTTTCTTCACTTTCATAGATTTGCTCTTTATCAGAATCAGTTTCCACATAAGAATTATTTGGAAATATATAGTTTAGATAAAATTCCCAAGTAAAAGGCCAGCACTCAGTCTCAAATATCTTAAATCGTATTATAGAGAAACTAACATTACAGAAAAAAATTCGAATCCGAAGATCATTAACCTTTGTAGAACCCGGAACAACCAGTTTCAAACTTCAAAGCTCGAAGCTCGGCATTCATTTTGGTATATAATAGATTTAAATTAAACACGCCAAAGGAAAAATTCCCTTAACAACAGAATTCCATCAATCATTATTCTGGCAGTATACAAATTGAATCATATTTTTCTCGCATACCTACTGAAAAATGAAAAAACGAACAACTTTTAATTCATGAAAGTTGATATCGATCGGGGCGGATTTTAATATAATAATACAAGTAGGACGGAATTCAGGCGCGTAGAAAAAATGCACAATTCCTTCTTTAACACGTTGTAAAAAGCTTCTCAGACTGGACCGATAGATATTCTTTATTAGTGCTGTTATCTATTGTATATATGTATTTATTTGTGAGTAAGTATATAGAAAGAACATTATTGTTGAAATACCGCGTTAAAAATGATTGATTTTCTTACAAAGACATATGCCGTTCATACATTTTTTCTATGCTTCCCCTAATTTCTCTCCGAACAAAAGGGATGCTTGCATTACATTTAATGGAAGTTTCATTTATCAGAAGGTTTTCCTGGGGCTTTTACTCTTGCTTTTTGCCTTTTATCACGCTTTTGTACTTTATCTACCCTTTATTCGATTTATAAAGGGTGTCCTTTGAGTTTCTTTTATGTGACGCAATCCGAATTTTACAATAACAAACAAGGAGTTCCTAAAACCTAATGTCAGATTTCTTTATAGGAATTATAGGAATTGATTATCAGTTTATTCTTCCGTTAATTCATCTAAAATCTAAAATCTAAAATGATTACAAGAAGTCTTAAGCTACTACTATTATTCCCAATACGTCATACGTCAAATGCAGTCGTAGACCTTCCAAACTATCTGGCCTTCCACCCTCAAATCAGGGATTATATTATTTTCTCATTACCTATATTGATAATATCTATATCAATTTAATAATTGATCCAGTTCTGCTTGGAACACGAAAATTTAATTAATATATTAAGCTTCATCGTTTCATTAGCGGAAAGCCGCAGAGGGAAGTAAAGTTTGTTCAGAGACTTGACTGCAGACGTCTAAAATTAATATTTAAGCAAATATTATTTTAGCACTCACACGGCAAAAGCTTCTATGAATTTACATGCTGTGGTAAAATGGGGGTTTTCTACTGCCTATAAAACGTGCCGGTTTATAGCACACTAACTTAAATTGGTTATTCTTATATATATACAGAGTGACCTCGAAGTGGGTGTTTAAGGTTTTTACTATATAATGCCAAATAAAGAACTCCGTACAAATCATATGGGAATTGGCTTCCGGTCAAATTGGCTGAAATTTGGATATGTTGTTCGTTTCGGCATCCTGAGCAAAAGTCTCAATAGGCACAACGCTCAATTTTGCGTATTTCGGCTCCTACGGAGCTCCAAAGCTCCACGGATGTAACATTATTTACTACTTAAAAAGGTAATCTTTTCAAAAGTTTAGTATTTGCTGCGTTAAAAAAAAGTACCCTTTTATGTTTTCGAGGTAGCTGCATTCAAATCTAATAATACAGACAGTTGACAGCTGTCAAACTAACTGTCAAACAGCATGTAACAATCAAAACAACTCCGGAAAATTGACTAAGGAAATTGACTAGGAAAATACAACGTGACAATCTAATGTCAAAAAATTGTTAAAAGCTGTCAAAACTAGCTGCCAAAAAGCAAGCTACAATCAAAATCGATGAAATCCGCATGCAAACATGTTTCTGAGATCGCTAAATTCAAAACTGAAGGTAAAAAAAACGATATTTTAAAAACAAAATTGAAGCATGCTTGCTGCCACCTAATTATTACTCTATCTTAACACATGATCATGCACAGTCAAATATCTAATTAACGATAGTACTCAACTGTCAACATCGTCTTTTTGGCGCCAGATTTGAATTAAGCAACCTCAAAGACATATGCTTACATGTCAATTTTATCAATTTCGATTGTTACATGCGGCTTGATAGTTATTTGACAGCTGATGACTGTCAGTATCGATTTTTTAACATCAGTTTTGAACTCAGCAACCTCAAAAACATATATTTACATGTGGATTTTATCAATTTTGATTATTGCTTGTTGTTTGACAGCTAGTTGACAGCTGTCAACTGTCAATATTATTATATTGGCATTAGATTTGAATGCAGCGACCTCGAAAACATAAGAGGGTAGTTTTTTTAACGCAGCAAATACTAAACTTTCGAACAGATTACCTTTTTTAAGTAGTAAATAATGTTAAATCCGTGGAACTTTGGAGCCGAAATACGCAAAATTGAGCTATGTGCCCATTGAGACTTTTGCTCAGGATGCCGAAACGAACAACATATCCAAATTTCAGCCAATTTGACCGGGAACCAATTCCCATAAGATTTGTGCAGGGTTCTTTATAAATCAGAACCATATCTTTCATGTAAATAAAAATATACACTTATTGCCTTTATTTAAGTGTTCTCTAAACCTAAACCTAAAAGGTTTTTTAATATTTTCCAATTGTTTACATATTTCTTAATGTGAATTTAAAACATAAGCAATATTTTTTTCACAGTTAATGCAAATTTAATAATTTATCTTTATCAGATTATGGACCTTGAATAAAAATAAATACAGGCAAGTGAGTCTTTTGCCTCTACTGCTGTTGTGCGATTTATAGTAAGTTGATTATGATGAAGAATGAGAAGAAAAATCAATAAATTTAATTCATGTTATATACTATTTTCTGTAAATGTTTATTCATTCAAAAATTTTTGGGATGGCTCAGCTTCGGTTGCTACTGTAGCTGCCAAAAGTCGAAAAAACCGTGGAGTTATAGCCCACTTAGACGAAAACTAAGCTGTTTCAGCCCTAATCACCTTAATAACGAACCTAACTAAAAGTGGACTGTATTTACCTTGTATTTACTACTTCCTGCTAATTCTACACTGAACGAAAAAAGTACGTGTAATTAATAAAAAAGTACATCAAATCAATGGACGTCAACACATTAATTTTCAGCCGATGACAGCTATAATTAATACAATAAACGTTCGTACGTAAATTTTCTTAATCCTTAAGTTACGATTTTTGTACGTAAAATCAATAAAATATGAGCATAGATTTATGATCGCAATGATAGGCCTATGGTAACACCTAACCTCTGCTTGTGGTTGCACTTATATGGGCTATGGGCGCGGCGCGAAGAGTTAAACATCGACGCTAGTTGTTCGTAATATTAATGTTCGTAGAGATTGATTTACCATTAGGTAGCACTATTTTGGCGCGTTTTTAAGCAGTCAATGGTGGCATTTATATAATGAATTTTCATAATTGATAAAAGAAAAAAGTTCCACCGTACAGTTTTGGCTAGTTTTTTTAGAATTTTTATTACAACTATCGACTAAGCTCATATTGGAAACTTGAACTTTACTTTTAACAAAAATATAACATCATTGTAAATATAATTACGGAGGAACGTTGATTCAAAGTGGTCTGCATTTTATATGAGGCGTGGGCGTTATAAAATATATTTCTACTTTGTCTGTGTTAGGTAACGCCGTAGTCTCCGCTTGGGATTTAGTGGAGTCTCAATGGGTCCTTGGAGTGAACTCGTTGAGATAAGCTGAAACACCAGACACTGACAATATCTATTCCTTAGGTTCAATTTCCAAGGAACTTTATCTATTTAGAAGTTAACAAATGCGAATAGGCCAGTCTTAAAAATAGTTCCAAGAAAAAATATATTCAGATGTAGCTAATAAATATTATCTTTTAGTAGAAGGAGAAAATTAGACTGCGATCAGGTTAATCATTGTCAAGAACAAAGCTTGCATTACATGTCGTGAAAGAGCATTTGTTAAATATAATTCGCATCAATTTCAAAAATAGGAGTATGTTTTCTTGCTATCAGCAATCCGACTCCCCCTCATAAGTGTTCGATATAGGTCTGCGTATTATTTAGGCTCCTCCCATCAGTAGAGAATTTTCTACCTCCGACAAAGTTGATTTTCTATGCTTATTGATAAATTTAAACTCATCTCGTACATAGAGTAACCTCTAATTGTATTCTGTATTGTATCGTATTTCTCGCTTCATAAATATCAAACAACCACGGATCTAACGATTTAGTCGTTTTCAATTGTGGGTTATTGTACTGATTTTCCAGCAGCTAAAGAGCTTCTGATTTACAAGTAAAGCATGAAGATTACAAGAAAACTTTTTCTTGTTTTTAATATTTGATGAAGAGAAGACAAGATCGTCTGTTGAAGATAAACAAGAAGCAAAATAGAATAACAGTATAGCCACAATAGTGGAAAGGCTAACCATTTAGTTTATGTATAGAAAAATTTCTCAGCTATCTTCTATTATAAATATAAAAAACATGTATCCATGCAGTCAAGGACCATCTTCTCTATTTGGTCGGTACCATGGCCGGATCCAGCCGATTTTAAAGGAGGGAGGGGCTGTCTTCCATCTGGGTGGGGTTGAGGGTCGACAAGCTATGGAATATATTAAAAAACCTGACCTAAAGGGGAGGGGCTGCAGCCCTGGATCTGCCAATAATCTGTACTGGGTTCTTCTGTAGATATGAAGGTGCTTTAATATCTTAAGGTGGTTCGTCATCTCCAGCACCTCCTAGTTTCCGAGAATAGAAACCTTTTTAGGCAAGGTGGAATCCCTTCTGTTCCACATTTGTTTATACAGGACATAGTTCAATTAAATCAACAACACAAACATTTGCTTTAAATAGATTAATAGTTATACTAATTTACCTGTCAATTAATTATAGAACCGTGCATTAGTATATTTTAGATACAATTTCTTTTGGTCCTAAACAACCGGCCTGTATCAAACATTAACAAACGTGATAAACGCGAGTGTGCGGCGGAGATTTGGGCGTGTGTTTGCAAAATCGAAACCCTTGTTTGTATTTTTTTTTCGGTCTATCTTCCTCGGTGTCTTCGACTGGAAATTTGATTTCGAGTTATTGATTCTCCAGCCCGAATAGAATTGTAGAAAAATAAGGTCGCACTCGATTTGGCACTTGGTCAAGTTGCACATTTATTTTTACTTTTTGGGCTTGAACGTTGGAAGAGATTGGATGATATTACAGAGAACTTTCTGTTTTCGTTTTAATAGGAATTGAAAATTGGCTCTTCCCGATATATTTGAGTTTATGGAAATCTATAAGAATTTTTGGTTGTTTAAAATGGCTGATTTATAAATTGGATATACAGGGTGCGACATGAGTACAATTACTGTTTTATGCTAAGAGAAATGTTATAAAAATAAAAGGTGAAGCATATATTGGCCATACTTTAAAAATGTTCTCGAATATACCCAGAATGACTACGTCAACCAAAGTTGACTCGTTATAAATGGTACACCCTGAATACACTTCCGGTATGTTTCTAGTGTCTCTAGTTTGTCTGTATAGTATCTCTAGTGTCATATGATGTCATTTTCGCCATGTATTATTTGAATCCTGGTTAATTTATACTGAACTTAGAGGCCAACTTTAACTGATCTTAACGGGAGATGGCTCATTCGAAGAAGCAAACGACAGAAAGGATTGCTTTCTTAGTTTTAACGTTTGCTTGCTCGTCGTTTTTTTGCAATCGCGAAAAAACAGATTTCCCGTTATATAGACATCTAACGCGAATTAGGGCACTGTAAGGGCTAAACAAGCTCAAGAGAGGTCTACTGAGGTTTGCTTGATCGTTACTTTGCAAGTTCATCAACTAATTCCAAAGATATTGGTTTTAGAAACAAATCATTTTAAATCGACCGCGGCTGCCAATACGCATGCGCGTTAGACGCTCGATAATTGAACGGGTAGTTCAAGGCAGAATCGATTCTCAAGAATATCGATAAACCTTGGCGATATCGACCGTGCACCAGGGATTTCTTACTTCCTTAGGTTATAACAAGTTTGATGTTTGATTTTTAACAAGTAAGAAGCTCAGAGTAATAATATACATAGAGATGCCCCAAGGATGGTATTCTAGTATACCATCCTTGCTTACTACAACAATGAAACTAACCTAAGAATCGATTCTGCCTTCAACTACCGCTTAGATTATCGAGCGTCTACCGCGCATGCGCATTAGGAGCCGCGGTCGATTTAAAAGGATTTGTTTCTAAAAGGTAATATCTTTGAAATTAGTTGATGAAATTTCAAAGTAAAGATAAAGCAAACCTCAGTAGACCTCCCTTGAGCTTGTTTAGCCCTTACAGTGCCCTAATTCGCGTTAGATGTCTATATAACGGGAAATAACCGCTGAAATCTGTTTTTTCGCGATTGCAAAAAAACGACGAGCAAGCAAACGTTAAAGCTAAGGAAGCAATCCTTGCTGTCGTTTGCTTCTTCGAATGAGCCATCTCCCGTTAAGATCCGTTAAAGTTGGCCTGCGAGTTCAATGAAGTTTAATTTATCTCTGATTTAAAGATAAGCGGCCATTTTATTTCGTTATATGCCAGACTTCAAAAGGATATTTGTCTAGCTTCATGTCATAACCCAGAGAAAAAAATTCTTTTCACGCGTCTTCTTCATTAAAAATAATCCCTCACATAAGTACACCTAAATGAAAAATTAAAGCGAAATTTGAGGTTACCAACAACGTCTGACGCATTAATAAATCTAATAATTTTTGAAAATTACCAGAAGGCAAAACAAACCCGAGTCATGTTGGGTCCCCGGGATGTCTGGGGAATACACGTTCGCCCCGTTTATCAATTATAAAAGGGAAAATGAAAGAGGGTGGAAGGGCAACACGATATATAAGTTTCGTTGAAGGGCTCTGTCGCAACTGGCCTTTGCCTTTATCATGGATGCGTTGCGGTCAAAGCTGACCGAAGTAATTCATATAGTTCGGGGCCGAGTGACATTTTGTGCTAAATAGTTCAAGATTAGATTATATTGAAAATAGATTTATTAATGTATTCCAATATATGTCTCCTAATTTCTTTGTTAAAATATGTCAACACGAATTGCTGAAAAAGCAAAGAACAAATAATTTAATTTAAAAATTGAAAAATAAAATTAAGTACGTCCGTGGTGAAGAGCGCCTCTAGCGAGAAGTTAAAAAGTTAGCTCTACTAAGTTAACTTCACAGCCAGTTTCCAATGCATTTGTTCGATCAAGCAATAATAAAGTTGTATCTGGCACGTAGTTTTACTACCTCAGTTCATGCTTAGTTAGTTGCTGTACCTGAGTTATACGCATGTCCATTTCGATTTCGCTTGACACGAGCGGCGATCTAACGGAAATTTAGGTAAACAAACATAACTATTAACCACAAGATGTCGCTTTGAGCGTTGCTGGGTTGGCGTATAGAAATGCGGAAAATCTAAAATTATCCTTTTAGACCCCCACTAATATTTAATTCTCGCACTTTGCGTAGGCCCCTACGAGATCTAAATTCAGATGTCAAATTGAATAGAATACGAATGTATGATGATGACGCTGATGGTCGATACCTCAATTAATTTTGATCTCTCCTAATTGGTGTTTACTTTGTGTAGGTATATTGAAACTAACCAGGGAGATTTTCAATGGAAATCACTAAATGTACTATCTCAACATATCAAAAGAGTATTTTGTACTGTGAAATAGAGCAAACCGGAGATTCGGGTAATGGGTGGTTATCCCCAAACATTCTACTTTGATTTTGATTGAAATACCGTTTCAGATTAATGATTAGGCAGTTTTCGAAGGTGTGCCCATTCTGACGCTTAACATAGACGTATACGTTAACTCAGCGGTGTCGGTAGCGATCTTCGCTAACTGACATTCAAATGTCATACTTGTCAATTAGCGGCTACCGGTGATACTTTTTAAAGGTTTCGAAACCTGCCTATTTTATCATTTATTTTACCTGTAAAACTGACAGCAGCGTATCGGTTTGGTAAATGACAGGGATTTTTTTTAGTGAGTGAAATATGCAGTAGACTTTGTAGCCCAATAAAGTTTAAATAATCTTTAAAATGCTTTCTTTTTCTTTTCTTTGGGTACATTTTAGGCAAAGATACTTTAGTTTTTCCGAAAGCCTCGCCTGAATATTTGGATTCAACGGCTCGGCGCGCGTAGAGTTTTCGAATTTGCTTTCTTATTTTTAATAATTTTTTATAGTAGTACAATTTTTTTTTTAAATAACTTATAATATAATTTTTAGTAACATTTTTCGCTCTTTCACGTGGTGCTATTAGTTTTTCGATTTTTTTTTTCGAGATATAATGAAAAAAACCAAATTTTCGATTTTACTTTCGAAACAGCATACACTTTAGAGCAGCAAAGATTTTTTTATCCTTTTCTACACCCATTCAAGGACTTAAGTGCCAAGTTTCATGGATATCACATTTTGTGCGAGGTCAAACTCTCTGACAACTGGACTAGTGGATGTGTTACTTTTTAATATTTGTACATAAAATATATAATAAAAAATTAAAGAGAATTTCACTTTTACATGCAGGAAAAATTCATATGTTCAATTCTTGGAGTAGAGTAGAGTAAGATAAAGTGAAATACAAGCAATTAATATAAAGCCAACACAACTGAAGACTTCTGACAGCTGACAGCTGATTTATTAGTATGTTTTTGCCTTGTTCTCAATACATACCCCAGCCAATTCGCTATCTGTTGTTCAATTTTAGTTATTATTTCTTCATTTCCTAGTACTTTCATAATTTTCTGATTAGGTACATTGAAATGACCATAGAAAGTAGTACTTTCAAGTATAGCCGTTAGAAATAGGGAGTTCATCCCCGTTAGGCCTTTTTATTAGTAGCACTGTTCCTTGTAATAAATTGTTTCTTATATTTTACTGAAAATGTATTAAATTTCCTTGTTTGTTGCTCATTAAACGAACTCTTATATCGTAAATCATGCTCTACCGGAATAAATTTTAACTCCTAGTTAATGAAAACTCTTTGCTCCTTAAAACTAAAAAAAAAATGTATACTTCTGTATGTAAATTAGTCGGTTTACAGAATTCATCGGCATGAATCGTTCGAATGCAATCCCATATTGAATAAATCCTTGGCGTGAATTCGTCTGTATTGTCACTTATGTTGCCAATAAAATTTTTTATTGTGGTAATGAAGTAAGTAGTAATTAATCGGCCACCTATGTGCCAACTTCATTAAGATCAATTTGTTGCGATAAACAATTTAATTAAAACCAAATTTTATTGGCACTAAAAATATTATTTATACACCTGACATAACCTCAGTTATGAGCGTAATGCATTTGCTGATAGTATTAGAGGTAGTAAAGTGAAATTTTTGATATTTAATTTAAAAAAATTACATTTGAATTGTTTGTTTGAGATTTGGATTTATAAGAAACAAGTAGAACGTTTAAAAAATTGATTGTGTAGAAAAATCATTACAGAACTGCTCAAAAATATAATAACCCTAAAAACATTTTCCGACATACTCAAGATAACCTCACACGTTGGTCAGAAAAACTACTACACAGTCACCACCATAACTTAATAGACCTATTATAAATAAACCAAGAGATTTCATATGTACGACTAATTCAGTGACAGTTAGATCTAGTCGTCTTGGTGATACAAGATTAGGTAATAGGGTTGAAAAACTGTAGAACACTTGCAATAAAAGAACCGCAAATTCACCCAGGAAATATAGAAAATATCAACAACAAACCATGGAACATCTAATGAGTGAATAAAAGCTTTGTGCCCTAAAATATGTGGTATAACAAGATTAGGTAATATCAAAGTAGTTTATTATCGTTTTAATACCTATTAAGGCTTGTTCTGAAGGAGCTGAATTTTCTTCACAAAGAGAAGCACAAACAGGTTGCTGAAGCCATGCTTGACCATGCAAATTCGAACTCTACATACATGAAACGCATCATTAAGAGTTTGACAAGCTACTGAAAAAACTACTTAAAAGTCGTTGTAAAATCAAAGTCAGTTTGAATGTTTTCTTTGATTACCGTTGTGTTATCCACTCAGAATTCCTTCCGGAGCGGCAACAGTTAACAAACAGTATTGTCTGGGTATTATGAGGCGTTTGAGAGAGAATGTTTGTTGGAAAAATTGACAGAAAAATTCTTGGATTTTGCATCACACATTTATCATTGTACGGGATATTTTGTTTTTTATTTTGTTAAATTATCCCTGGTATTTTTTTGACTCGATCACTGCACGAGATTCTATATAAATTACTAAATTATAAGTTATTCAATCAGAAATTTTCCTCGAGTGATATTTGAGTACCTCTATGACTGTGACAGGTTATTACTTTTGACTTATTTCCTGGGACGTAATATAAATGCAGTTCGAAAATAGTTTTACGATTTGGTTGTGTAATGAAAAAAAAAAATGGTGACGTCTATTTTATTATTGTGTTCTATTGATCTATTTTTAAAAGTATTATATGTAAGATTCAAGGAAACTTAAATGTTAGATTCAAATTCTCATTAAAAATTGATTTTTAATTGTAAAATAAAATACACTGCTTAGTGTGTTGTATTTTAAAATAAAGAAAAAGGATAAATTTTATCAAAGGTAATACCACGAGCCTTCCAAATTTTATCGATAAAATTTTTGGTTTTCACGAAAACGGCTTTATTTGGAAAAACCGCGAAAACAAACTGATTTTATTTCAAATCAGTTTGTTTGAGAGGTTTTGCCTGAAATATAGGCGTTTGAGTGTGGAAACCTAAAACTTAATCTATAAAATTTCAGAGGACGAGTTGTATTTGGAAAGTTTATTTTTTGAATCGTTTTGTATCTGTTTTGACACATGAAAAAAATAATCGTTGATTTTTTAATTGTCGCCTTGTGTTTATGTCTTTAAGTTTAACTCTTTAATTTATCAGTTTTTGTTATGAGAATACTAAACAAAAAACTTACAACTGCTGTTTCTTCGTCCGGCGTTGGCCCTGTCAATATCCTGTATGAATCATCGCTGCTCCTGCGACTACTCGCGCCGCAAACAGCCCTGTGGAAGGCGCGGGCGACCAACGAGCAGAGGCCACATTGTCGCCTGCCACCCAGATGGTCGCCCTGTCGCCTACCGCTATCCTTCGATTGCGCCGTCAGCTGCCCCCCTTCCCCATCCCTGCAGCACGCCACTGCCCTGCCTATGCCACACCACGACGCACTCGATGACGCGATTTTTTTCACTGTCACTCACCCGAGGCTACAATGGCCGCACTATATTTGTGGAACCGAATTTTACTGCACTAATATTTCCAAGAGAGGTGTGCTAGTGCTGCCAGGGGCTCTCTTCGACGATGTAAGTACGCTACTGGCATGTTTAGAAATGGCGCAGGGGGTGAAGTTAAAATGCACCTGAAATTTTTGTAAAAACAGTTTGTTATTGTATATTTAAGGTATTGAAAATATTATTTTCTACTGTAATGCCTTACCTTAAACAATATTTTGTTAGTCATGCAAATGAAATACTATAAATTATGAATAACAAATAGTATCGATGGTTAGATCTTCTGCCTTCATTTATACTTATATGTGTATATGTGGAACAAAAATACTTTCTGCAATAAAAATTACAAAATCACAGGAAGACAACTTAAGAATAAAATTAGGGTAAATGAAAACCGTAAACAATTCATAAAGAAGGAAGAACCAGAAGAAATGGTATCCTAATTCCAATTTAAAGATCTTATTTACCCTTTTTATACTCCTGCCTGTGTATCATCATAACATGAAATATTTGCGGTATTGCAAAACGAACAACTAGGGCATAAATAAATCAAGTGATAAATAAATTTCAGAGAAGATAAAATGAATCACTGAAACAGATAAAGCTAAAGAAGTTTCATCAAAAGATCGTTGCCAAATACAAACTAGGTCTGCCAAAATTATAATAAATAGTTGTCAGTTCGTTTAGTAGAAATAATTTTGATTTTAAAATCAAACATTCTAGTATCATTTAAAGATGTGTCGTTAAAATTTGAAATTCAATGAATAAACCGGTGAATGGCCGATGTAGAAGTTGGAAATTGGTGTACAGGGTGATTCGTGTGGAAAGGGTTGCTTTTTTGTGAATACAAATTTAATGTTGCCCAGTAATTCATTATTTTTTACAGAATGATTGTTTGCATTTTCAATGTGTTTGTTTTGAAGTTCTTAAAACTTCAGTTGAAATACTCTTAAATGTGTTACCATCTATAAACGGAGCTGAGAAGAGAGTTTTGACACATTACAAAGCAACGATTCCCTGTATTTGGTGTTGCATATCACACAATGTGTATTGTGTGTAGCAAAGTTTTTATTTGATTATGTACCTATTAATAAAAAGTTGAAAGAAGCACAAAATAAAGAACAATACTATATGGACTAGACCTTTTGCACAAACTAAAAAAATTACTTACGAAACAAGCACACGACAAATGCGAAATTAAGTTTTAAAATTGTTAAAACTTAATTTCGTCAAAATATCTACGCTATTCCGCTTTAAATCAGACGAATTCCAAAAGTCTTGTCGGTATAGCCGATTGTTCATAATCGAGAATTTGCCTATTGAGAGGCGAATTGTTGAGAAAATTTCCTGACTTGAATAGAACTCGAGAAGACAATTTCCTAGAGACAAAATTCCTTCGCAAGCATTTTTCTGATGACCTTATTTCGACGTCTCAGTTGAATAGGTAAGGCATACAATAAATGTTCTTACAGGATGTATCACAAAAATTTAAATTACAAACAATTTTCTTAGTTTTACGTACTACATATTTTGTTTTTAATTATAAGTAGGAAGTAAATTGCCATTTTCCTTCCCATAAACAATTTAAATACATAAAATTAAAAAATGAATTATTTTTGATGTTGAATACTAATAGCTATGAGATAATTTGAGATAATTTAAATGATATATATAGCTCAACATTTCAATTTGATATATTTTATAAAATATATTTTATTTTAAATTTTAAATTGGATTTTATAAGATATTTCTTAATTTGCAGGTGTGTAAACACCATTAATTTATTTATTAAACATAAATACATACATTATATCTACCTGTTGTTTCCAAAATGTTAATATTTTTTTATATTTAGTTTCCTATTTGAAAGTTTTACAATATTTATCATCAATTAATCTGGTACTGGTAATTTTTAATACAGCAAGCAAAATAACAAAATAAATGAAACAGATAAAATAATTTAACCTACTGAATACATTTTCCTTTTTTTTATTTCTGTCACTGGGCTTTTAAATTTTTTATTTGATTCATTCATTTTTACTAAATAAACAATGGCATTTTAATTCTTAATGCCTTTCTCTATTTTTTTATTAGTTATATTTAACCTACTTCCTAGTTTTAGTACTTGCATCGTCCAGAAATATTGTCAAACTCCGTTTTGTCTTCTTCTAATACCAAAATACGAGAAATTTAATTTGTTGCATCTGCATCCAAAGATGGCGCTTTTTCCGTCTCTATATTAGTAAAGTTTTCAATAAATTATGTTTGAATTAACGTAAATTTATTGTGATACACTCTGTAGCACTGGAATTAAATTCTATAAAATGAAATGAAAAAATTTGATGCTGATATTTCTGATATTTTTGCTAATGCTCATTTTTCTAATATATATTTGCAAGAACAGAACAAACATTTTTATTTAAGAATTGTCTTACATGATTTTTACCTAAATATAAACTGTAAAATTTATTTTTTTTGTATAAACGGTAAACATCCACTTACTAAATTGGTTTTCATATACTCATACCTAAATAAAAAACCTAAGGGTGTAAAGAAAGTTCCCACAGAGTAGGAGAAAAGATTTTTTTAAAGCATGAGATGATTTGTGCTCATATTGTAGCATTTTAAAATAAATAAAAAATACTTTACTTAAATGATTGTTAAACAACAAATATTTATTTTATAGTCTTAATAATAATACACGATTTGGCCTTGACTTCAAGTCATAGCTAGTTAAATGCGCAGTTACAACTCTCTCTTGCATCGACTTCCAATGTATTACGGGAAGTAAAAACGATACGCTTAGAGACACGCACTAAAACTCTAAAACAATAAGACAAAGAACTTGAACAGTAAAAATTTCTAATTCTCCAGTCAGTCACATATTAGGGCTCATTTTAAAAAGTCATATTTGAACTTGCAACACACAAACATGCCCTACAGGCCCTATTTCATATCAATCTGATGTTCAGTTGTACTAAACTTGAACATTTTATTATTACAAATTTCAACTGATATTGCACAAATGCTAAGTGCCTAATATTTAATGTAACCTGTTGATTCCATTGTTAAAAAGTTGTTTTCTGTTGATGCTTTAATCTTCATATACAGTTAATTAAAGTGTGAATTTATTTCAAAATCAGAGCGTATATCATACAGTAGGCTATGATTTCTAACTCAACAATTGGATAGATAATATCTGGATCCCACCTAAATGTTATTAAATATAACAACCACGTAAAAATGTAAACATGAACTTTGCTACTTTCATGTTATTTTTTCACATTTTATGTAATTACGTGTACGTATAATTATACAATATTTAAAATACTTCGTTCGTTATTCAAACACTGCCTTAACAATTTATTTAACAAATCAAAAATGACGTTATCAGAAACCTACATTTCACGAGGTTTTATTTTTCCTTCTGTACAAACAGAAAAACTAGTGTACAATATAAACATTTAATTCTTATCTGTATCTGTATTACTTAAAATATTACAATACAAAAGTGATATTTTGCATATTTAAATTATGACGAAATTTAGCATATTTGCCAATATGATTAAGGTGTCTTTTTTTTTGTTTATTCAGATGAGTCTATTAGAAACTACTGAAGCTCAAAAACATACTTGCATTTTTATTATTTTTTCCATTTAAATGTTCATTTAATTCAATTAATAATTAAATTGTCTAAAATATTTAAAAACATAGCTGTCTACTTTATCATTGATTTCTCCATGTTCATGAAGCTGGCAGAGCAAGGCCAGCAGAACAAAACAAAAGTATATTCATAATTAAGTGCTAAGTGTTTCATTAATTTTTAACAACATTTAAATAGTCTGCTCTGCTAGGTTCATCTGTAGCTGGCAGAACATGCGTTTTTCTTAAGAAAAAAGGAGAACAAAATTTTTAATTAGGGCACTAAATTAGCACTTAATTATGAATGTACTTTTGTTTTGTTCTGCTGACAGTGCTGACCTTGCTCTGCTAGCTTCATGGACGTGATTTCTCCATCTGCTTTTCTCTTTTATTTTCTTTCCTTTTTTCATTTCTATTTTTCTTTAAAATTAATTAACTAAATCAATTTACTATTCCTGAAATAAAGAATCACCCTGTATAAACAGCGTTACGCTAGGTTAATATTACTACCTTGTTCATTACCCCAAACTCACAGTGTTTTAATATTATTTATTTATTTGCAAATGTGCTACCATCTATCGCCAAAACTGATAAATAAAGTTGTCAAAAATCACTTTTATGATTTACACGTGTTTGGAATTTGTTTTAATGGATTCGAAAACCTAACTGACAAAGTTGAAAGGCAGCAACCGGTCGTAGGATATTAAAATAAATAAATTGAATTCGTAACTGGTTTACATATTATTATTAATGAAGATAGAACAGAGTTGGGATTGCGCACTTGTGTCAAATATCTTCGTAGCGACGCTGAATTTTCAGAACAAGATCAGAAACATGAGGCGAACAACTTATAATACATTTACAAGCATTTCTCTTTGAGAATTTCTAACATTATCCCTTTAGGACGCTTAGAGAAATCCCCCAAATAATTACGGAATTAGGAACTGTATTAATGCTAATAATTTTGGTAATTATCGTTTGTTAGTGTGACGAAAATTACATTTAATTAAGAATTGTGCTAAATTAGATTTTCACCAGATTATTTCTGTGTTAAGGATACGTTTCTAATTAATTAGGATTTGTACGTGATCAAAATCAAATAGATTTAATATAGATATCGGAGAAGGATTTTTTTAATAAGTTTTTCTATTAAAGAAAAATTAATTGTGAAGAAAAGTCATCCACTCCTGATCACATTGCTATTTGACCTGGACAACTCAATTCGTAAAGTTGGTGATCATCGATCTAATAGTAAAGCAGCTTTAGCCGCGGTTAGACAATGGATGGGTGAACACTGACATGCAGATCGGGTTATATTTTCGGTCGTGCTGGGGTTCGCACTTTAAAAAGTAAAACCCGTCTTTTCTAACTCGGGCAAGCCTCCTGTCGGCTTTGCTCGTAAAGTTGCAATCAGGATCATACACAATATCCGCAAAAAGTTATTGTGTGGGCGGCAATTGTAAAAAAGTTATTGGCCCCTATTATTTTGGTGACACTGTCAAGATATTTTCAATTTTTGATACGGTTTCTTGTTTCGGAAGTTGTAACATTTTTTCATTCTCTTTTAATCCAGTCTATGGTTCACTGACACTTATGCAGGTTTCGACACTCTCGATTTAACTTCAGATACTGCTTCAGGCTTGTTTATCAAGGCTTTTTTCTTCAAACATTTTTCAAGATGTCTTAAAAACATCCTATAAAATCTCCTGGTACAAACACAGTTAATATAGAGAAATAAAGTTTGCACAGGGAAGCACACAGCCCAGGATGATACCTCGTTATCTCCAAGAGGCACTGAGCGATCTAGAGGAATGGTGTGTGAAGTGGAAGATCGCGATCAATTCGGAGAAAAACCAGGCTGTGCTGTTCAAGAAGAGGAGACACGCACCAGACAGACGACTACAAATGTACGGACAAAACATAGTATGGAGCTCAACAGCGAAATATCTAGGGGTTAAACTAGACCAAGGATTAACCTTCTATGAACACGCACAGTCTGCGGTAAACAAAGCCAAATGGGCAAGAGCGAAGATGCAAGAACTAATCGGTCGGCGCAGTAAATTAGAGATTAGAACAAAAATTAGATTAATAAATGCAGTGATTCTACCAGTACTCACCTACGCGTCGGTTGCATGGGGACAGGTCTGTGAAACCACAAGGAAGAGGATTCAACCACAACATACTATCTGCTTGAGGCAGACTGCCAACGTACCTTGGTACGTTGCCAACAGATGGTTATTTAGAGACCTAGAATCCAAGAGGGTTCCATACATCATGAATGACCGAGCAAAGCAGATATTTGAAAACTTGAGGAACCATCCCAACCAGCAGCTAAGAGAACTGACAGACTACCTAGCAGATGACCACGGAAAGCATAAGAGATCGGGGAGGCAACTCCTCAACACTAACTACGATTTATTGCCAAAGTCATCACAAGTTGATCCAATTTTTGAAAAAAATCTGAGGAGAAAAGCACATCTCGCTACCCTAAAAATTTGAATGATAGCAAATATCCCTATAACTGCCTTCAGCGAGATAAATGTAAGAAGACCCAGAAATGAAAGATTCCGGGGGGTATGTGGAGTATTTGGCCTTCTCTCAAGGAGAAAAAATTTTTCCCCTTGAGGGACGATCGCGCTCAAGCCAGGCTTCTTAATGGTGTGCTGCTGCAGAGGGATTAAGAAAAATGCACAAGATTGGTCTACTCGTATCAATCAAATTATATACTTCATTTATAAATGCAGCAATTACGTCATTGGTTGATACCCCATTCTGAACCTAAATGTTTTACTTTGGATTTATGGGTAAAAATGTAGTGATATTAAATACTGACCTATACTTAAAAATGTAATTGGTGAGATATTTCAAAAACAGTATCTTCTAAAATGTCAAAATACATATCGATGGTTGGTTCAAATATAATTGTAATATACGTCCGTGGCGCTCCGGGTTGATTTACTGCGGTTTTAGTTGCATTTTCAATATTTACTACTTATTTTTTGTATATTTAATATTTTCAGAAAATTATTATAAACAAATTAATGAATTTAAATGTTAATTTTAGGACACAAACCTATTAGCCAATTACATTATGTTCGGCATTTTCTTATCTGCGATTGTATTAAATGATTAACATTATCTGGGACTAGTAAACTGTAGTAAAACTATTTCTGGCACGTTTCTCTGATAAGCGACATATACACGTATCGGATATACAGCCCCTGTTTATAACAGTACAAGCGGTATAGGAATAATTTTATTTATGCTTAAAATGGTACATACGGTTTGTGTAATCAATAAAACACGAGTTTTAAAACATTTTAAAAAAGCTCCCGGTACTAAGAAACTACTAACAAAAATCTAAATCAATCTATTAATGTAATTCGATGAAACAACATAGAGTCATTAGAACATCAGGACATGCAGGAGGAAAATTATTGTACTGGTGGATTCTTAAACATATTTCAGGCTAGATAAAGTGTGGCGTGAGAGCCTAATTTTGCTATTTTTCCTCATTCAGTATGAGTTTAAATAGTATCTATGTTTTTCCAAGTCAAATTAGAAGTCTCTACAACATTATTTCATGTTTACTCTGACGTACCTCAATGTATCAACCAAAATAAAAAATAAAATCTACACATATTACTTCACCAACTTCAGTATCGTACACAGATGGAAAGTGGTACAGAAGTACATGGCAAAGCTACCAAATGAAATGTTCTTACATCACTTGGTAGATCTGCCTCAGTATTTCAAACTGACATTCAAAAGGCTCGTTCAGACTTTACAAGTTACTTGAATTCAAGTGCAATAATTGGTGGAAATTGAAACAAATTGAAAGATGTGAACATCATTTCACTTGAATTCAAGTAACTTGAAAGGTGCTTTCAAGTTTCAAATAGTAGTAGAGACCAAGTCAACTTTTGCTTTCAAGTTGGGGACTTGAAGGTCGAGTTGAATCACAGTTGAAAAGCTCGTTCAGACTTTTCAAGTTACTTGAATTCAAGTAACTTGAAAGGAGTAACCTGAATTCAAGTGAACGTTCATACTATTTCAATATTTGATTCAAGTCATTTCAAGTTGACATTTTTACTTGAATGATTCCTGTTTCAAGTTACAAAAATGGCGCCGAATGATGTGATTCCTGCAGGAATAAAAGTTGTAAATAAGCTAATTGTGGATGGAAAACTAAAATCAGAGACAAAATTCTACACTTCATTTTACAAGAAAATTAAAACAGAAAATAAAAACAACATAACCTCACAATTTGTTTTTTTAATTTGATGTATTAGGTAGGTGTTAAAAAGGCTCGTTCAGACTTTACAAGTTACTTGAATTCAAGTGCAATAATTAGTGCAACTTGAAACAAACTGAAAGGTGTGAACATCATTTCACTTGAATTCAAGTAACTTGAAAGGTGCTTTCAAGTTTCAAGTAGAAGTAGAGACCAAGTTAACTTTTGCTTTCACCTTGGGGACTTGAATCACAGTTGAATAATGTGTAATTCAAGTCATTTCAAGTTGACATTTTTATGTTTCAAGTTACAAAAATGGTGTCGAATGATGTGATTCCTGCTAGAATAAAAGTTGTAAATAAGCTAATTATGGATGGATTACTAAAAATCAGAGAAAAAATTCTACACTTCATTTTACAAAAAAATACAAAACAAAATAATCTCACAATTAGAACCCTCCGTGGGTGGTTCACACTAGAGTCAGCGTCTACATCCCAACTGATTTTCGAGTGCCCACGGTGTTGCCAAATGTCAATACAATATATTTACTTGAAATATTACTTTGTATATCATTTTTCTGAGCTGAGCTGGCCTGGCGTACCCTAATCTTACCTGACCTCACCCTGTAAATTATTGATCTGTTACATTTTATTATTTTTTGATATGTTTCTTGCATTAGGTTATGCGATAAGTTTAGCAACAGCGTGGGCACTTGAAAAACGGCTGGGCCGTAGACGTAAATGTGGTTGACTGATTTGCCGCAGTGCAGAGCCACTTTCACTACTTCCAGTGACTTCAAGTGCACTTGAATATCAGTTCACATTATTCAACTGTGATTCAAGTCCCCAACGTGAAAGCAAAAGTTAACTTGGTCTCTACTTCTACTTGAAACTTGAAAGCACCTTTCAAGTTACTTGAATTCAAGTGAAATGATGTTCACACGTTTCAATTTGTTTCAAGTTGCACTAATTATTGCACTTGAATTCAAGTAACTTGTAAAGTCTGAACGAGCCTTTTTAACACCTACCTAATACATCAAATTAAAAAAACAAATTGTGAGGTTATGTTGTTTTTATTTTCTGTTTGAATTTTCCTGTAAAATGAAGTATAGAATTTTGCCTCTGATTTTAGTAATCCATCCACAATTAGCTTATTTACAACTTTTATTCCTGCAGGAATCACATCATTCGACGCCATTTTTGTAACTTGAAACAGGAATCATTCAAGTAAAAATGTCAACTTGAAATGACTTGAATCAAATATTGAAATAGTATGAACGTTCACTTGAATTCAGGTTACTCCTTTCAAGTTACTTGAATTCAAGTAACTTGTAAAGTCTGAACGCCGCTAAACCGCTAAACTGAAGTAGTCATCAGGAATTATTTACTGCTACTACTTATATCCTTGATAGATTTGTACAATTATTAACAAGAACTATTAAAGCAGTTTTCACGTTTCGATCAATTTGAAATACGTTGACATTACAAATAAAATATTTGTAAATTTTATTAATACCGCCAGAACTACTTATCCTGAAATATGTTGTAAAAATTGATGATATGCTAATTGATTGGATTATAGATGAGTAGTGAAATGTCAAACTGTCTGCAAAATTGACATCGTTTCATTAAAAGTGGCTGTAGAACGATCGATTTCAATGTTGCGATACTTTTTATGGTAGCGTAACACGCAATAGATGTTTCGTTAATGTATATTCTTTAGTGAAAGACGTGACTCGGTGAGAAAATACGTATTCATTAATAAGTTTACTATAACTTTTATTTTTTTGTTGGTCAGTGACATTTAGGTACCAGAAATTGAAGTAGTAGAATCATCCTTTTCGATTTAGCATTAAACTAAAAATAGCATGTTTATATAAAATTCAAAATTATGTATTGTTCACAACGAATTGGAAAATTCTTGAAATGAAATTTCTGTTTATAGGGACCATGTGGCAATCTCATGTGGAATTGTGCTCAGAGAATAGGTTTCTAAGTATCAGACAGTTATTAAAGAAGTAATGAAACGTCTTCGTGAAAGAATGCGCCGAAACAGACACGATTTGTAGCAAAATCATGGGTGCTTCATGACGAAAATGCTCCCTCACACACAGCTATCATCATTACCGGATTTGTGGCTCTGTGACTTTTTTATTTCGAAAAATTAAGGAACATTTTACGCGACACCATTTTTAGATTCTGGGGGTCATTAAAGAGTCAACATGAGAAGCGCTATCAGTAGTAACACAAAGGAACAATTCTGAAGTGTTTCGAAGGTTGGAAAATGTGAATAGAGAAATACATTGCAGCTCAAAGAGAATTCTTTGAAGGGTAAAATGTTTAATTGTATTTGGATTTAAATCATTCATAAATAAAATTCGCCTTGTACGTGTAAAATATGTATTGATTCTATGTATTCTAAAAACAAATTTATTTTTAGACAGAAAGAATTTCGCAATGTTTATATAAATATTGCGAATGAAGAAACATGTTCCCTAGACCTTAAGTGCCTTGCTGATCGATTTCACAATTATTTGCCTCTTCTTAATTATTTGCAGAACAAATATCCCGGTATTTACACATCAAAGCGGATCTCGTAAACCGCTGAAAAATCACCCATACAATGACTGAGGGGGTTCAATAAAACCGGGGAAAATACTGTTTACATTTTGTATACCAGCTAACTTTGGGTTTAAATCAACGGATGTTGAAATTGACTTTTGTGCGAATTCGTGTAAACAGGACTTTAGATTACATTGCCACAACAATGTGAATACACAAAAACTTCAATTTATGACTGGATTTAAAGAATTTATGCAAAAGGCAGTGGCGGACTGGCCGAATAAAGAACTGGGTTATCAAACGTTAGAGCACCCTTGCTTTTTTAAAATTTTTCAGGGATTAAGCAAAGAAAAATAAAACAACAAATAAACTAAACAGATCTATAACTTCAGTACTTTATGTTGCAACCAAAAGTTTCAGAGCAAAGAGTGTTCAACTTATTTATAGGGCTGGAAGCCTACTGATGATCTAATGGCATTAAAGTACGTGTAGAACAATAATCGTACGTCTATGGACCAAGGAAGCTGTCCATAAGACTTTTAGCTATGTACAGAAATGTAGATTCTAGTGCATTCTGTGAGTCGCAAGAAACCTCGAAAAACACAAATATTTTAAGCAGCAACCAAAAAACATCCTCAAAAACGGTAGATGACGCGAGTTTTCTCCCTGTAGAGGGTGTTTTTTGGCCGTTTGGGGGTGGGATTAAGTCGAAAATAATTTTGAATACCGCCATTTTGAATACCGCAGTTAACTTTTATTAAAATATAAAAATTCTAGAAATTTTAAATCTGACATTTAACATAACCTCAGTATTTTCTCAAAATTTCTCAAGTTTCTTCAAAACCGAAGAAGAACGGACGTTAATTTTATTGTACATGTTTTGGAACACGTTTTATAATGTCAATAATAATATATCTTGAAATACAACATATTTTAAAAAAAACTAGCAGCATCGAGGGGTTGTTATAGTGCAGAAGTGATTGTTATTGATAGGGCAGAAACATCTAGTAAAGCAGAGGAGAGGTATGTTAGAAATACTTCAAGAATACACTTATTGTAGAATATGTTGTAGTCTTTGATTAAAGAGATCGGTCTCTTTAATCTAAGGTTGTGGTTTAATGAGAGACTGTATTGCTGCTTTATTTGCTTTATTTTTTAACAACAGATCTGACAATGGGGCTCATAACGGAAGAATACGATGATCGGGCAATTTAATTAAGTAAATTTGTAAATAATGAATTAGCGATATAAGTAAAACATAATTCTGTACATCTCTTATATGAACTATATGTTATCAAATTTCTACTGTTAGTCTTCTCTGGTAGATTTTATCCAAAGTGCATAGATCCAAGAAGTGCTTTGAACACTTTCTATTCAATACGAGAAGTTTTTGTTTTTTCTTTCGATGCTAACAAAATGCTGGAATTTAACGCGATCGTTCATTTCAATAAAAACCTCAAGGTTTTACTTACACTTTAGGAATTCATCAGCATCATAATTCATTTGTTATTACAGGAAGCCTTCAATTTATAACCATCACAATACCTGATAAAATATTGATTGAATGATTCATTGTGAGTTTTCCGAGCTCGGCTTGATAAATTTTCCACGTCAATGTTACTTGTTTGATCCACAACATCGTAAGGTTTTCGGTTATTTTTCATTTATTATTAAAATAAATTGGTAATGTTCTAGATAGAAGCGAATTTATATAAAAAAATAACCTATATCACGCAGTACATCCTGCAATATTCATACTTTTCTTCTTTATATTTGTTAAAAAGAATGACAAAACAATATATTTTCTAATCAAAAAAATATTTACACCATTTTTTTCACATGTCGCAATCGAATTTATCTCTGCTTACAGATGCAATATCATTATTCCTGAGAGCCGGTCGAGTTGTGAAATTATATATTTGATCCGAATACCAAACAAAATTTTTCATTTCATATTAAATAAATTGAATGCGCTGAACTAGAAAGACGCTCTTACGAAACGTATAGTATAGATGAGTTTGGTATAAGTAACATAAAAATAATGCGCTCTACGTGATCTAATTTTTCTCGAAGTTGAAATTCTCTAGTCGACGATATTTATTTTCGTATTTTGAATATTATTTTCATCGGGAAATATTGATATATAGATCAAATGATGAATGGAAGAAATAGAGGATCAGTAATAGTAGACGACTTGTACTTTTAGTTAGGCGGGTAACATTTGTTGAATCAAACCTATTTTATAAACAAGTTTAATGGCTACTAATATTTATTTAGACTTAGTGTGGAAGTAAAACATCTAAAGTGTCTTTTAAAAGATTTCCAGGTCCAGATTAAAATATCTTCTGATCATTATACCTATAGAAGAGAACTTAATGGCTAGAGTAGGCACGTCTCTGGATAGACCGCCTGCTGATTACAGGCCCTGTAGTCATAAGACCCTTCTGAACTTCTTTCCACATTTTATTGGAGAGAGAGAGAGACCAACTGGATGTCTTACAAGTTTCTATCAGTGCAGGAGCAGATTGAAGGAAGTAGACTAAGTTATCGCCCTAACTTCCAACCGCATAGACAGAGTTAATGTTAATCTCAAAGAAAAAATCTTTTCTCTGGAAGCCAATAATAATTATAATTGTATGAATTAAGAATTTGCTTAACGAGTAAAAGTTTTTTAAAGTTTATGGAGTTCTTAAAAGGGTTTTCTCTTCTTTAGAATTTGTTATGACGTTGAAATATTTCCATTTAATGAATAAATTAATTTAAATAGCGAAGAGTGGAACTTATTTTGCCTAGATTTCCCACAGGAACTAAAATCTAAACAGACAGATATAGTTCGTGGAAAAAGATTAAAGGGAATAATTTATATTTGCTAAAGAACTGTAACTACGTCTGACACGTAATTAGTAAGTTTTTGCTTCAGAATCATGCTTAAAATCAGATTTTCTGCGATAACTTTAACAAAAAGTGTTTATAATTAACAACATGTTTGGAAAATTGACTCAGTGATACAATATTATAATTCGTTAAGTTTGAAAGTTTCTTTTTCAAAGAATTCAGCAACGGAAGTTATAATAGAAATTGGTCTTTAATTGGTAATTTATTTTTTATTGGAATATGTCAAAAAACTAACGTTTCAGCCGGCAAACCATAAGAGTCCGAAAAAGAAACTTCTCGTTCGCGTTATCATACAATATTTTTTATTCGAATGTAAAAAATATTAATAAAATAAAGAAATATTCTACCTAGTTCTACTTATAGTTTTGTAGTTTGCCAATGTCAATGGAGCTTGTGATAGAAAGTGTAGTAGAATTGTTAAAAAACGCTTTTCATTGCTTTTGTATAGTGTAAAAAGCAAAATATCATGTACAATTTATAAACACAAAGTTTTGAGTTACCTATGATAAATTAAACCAGTGATATTAGAACTTTTTCATTGAATTTGAAGGATGCGAATAGCTGATCGGTTCTGTCAGTGTAATATAGACTACACTAAAAAGCAATAGAAAGAAATGTTAAATTTCCAGCAAAAATTACAACTATTTTGACATAACCTACAAATATCACTTGGTTTAAAAAAAAGACATATCACAGCAAGTAAATATGTTATTCCGATAATAAAATACACCAAATATTAGTGAACACAACTATTAATTTAAAGCTAAAAGAAAAAGGTAATCCAAATACCTACTTTTTACTTTTCCGGACAGTTCACAGTTCGCCGTCCGAAAAAAGTCCTAGGCCGAAAAGTTCTTCTTCTTGTTATTGTGTACTTTATCGAATTTGACGTTTTTTGACATATTCGAATAAAAACCGGCCCGGAAAAACAATAAATGATTGTCGATTTAAATCGATGGCTTAAGATTAATTGAAAAACTCGCTTATCTATTGTTTTTAACCGTCCACAATGTCGGTTTTGCTAAGATGTGGGTTCAAGCCGGTAAATTTAACAATTTTTCGAAAGAAATGCCTCACTAAAGGCAAGAAACTCGTTGAAAGACTTTGTTTCCGGCGTCTACGAGTTAAAAACTGATGGATCATCTGAGATTATAGGAACTGTTTTGCGCTAAGCACCAAAACGAAAACAAATCTTTACAAGCCGACAACCGAGCTATGTATATAATTATTGTATAAGTTCTAATAACAGATAATGACAAGTTAAAGAAACGTAAACGTCACTGATCTTGCAAGTACACAGAGTCGCATTAAGGGTGTTATAAAAATAAGTATGTAATCGATTTCATAAAAAAATATAATTTTTGATTTTTTAATAATACTATTTTCTTTGTAATATGTACAGCGTGTTTACTTCAGTTACACCATATGGAAAACTATTTTTAAATTAATTTTTCGAAAAAAAGTTACTCTTTATAAAAATTCTGCACCGTGTAAAACCCATGATGAAATAATAATCGTCCATACAATTTTTCAAATCGGAAAAAAACCGCCACATCGTTAGAACTGAAAAAATGCATGTTAACAATGATAAGATGAAGTTCAAGGAAAAGAATCATTTTTCTGTTGTGTAATGTATTCTATGGATAAGCTGCAACATATAACGATGTGGCGGTTTTATTCCAATTTGAAAAATTGCGTTTATTCGGATGAATATGGACGAGCCTTAAGACACTAATATTTCTAGATGTGCCGACCATAAATGTATCATTTAAAAAAAATCATATAGTTTATTGATTTTAGGTTGATCCTGACAGAAACGTTTTGGATACAAACTGGACTTGCAAAGGAGGAAGAGGATTCTGCAAGCATGCAGCAGCGGCCTGTATCTACGTCAATGAAGAGAACAACAATGCAGTTGCAGGTGTATTAAAAGGGAATACAAGTGACAAATCTATGGCCATCAAAAGTAAATCAAAAAGAGGTAGGGGTGTAAGGACATCTGTAATGTTTCTTTATAATATACCACACAATTTTTGTCGGACCTGGTCGCGCAGATGTCGCGTCGGGAGATGTGGGGTTGGCGTATTTTGTCTCCTTTTCTAATTTAGGCGAATCTTACTCAAATACTTTATTTATAAAGTTTTCTAGTAAAGATACTCTAGCGTTTCAGCTCTTATCTTATCCAAGTATGAAGCATTATCGTTTTGAATGGCATTACATTGATTTCAGTGACTGATTCATGTCCTTACAAATGAGAAATCCGGGATAAAGTAAGGAAATTAGTTTATTGTACATCCACTAACAATATCTTGAATTTATCACACAAGAATCCACATGTTGTCCGCTCGGCACATAAATGGGTCGCGTTTGACCCTAAAATAATTTCAGTATAGAGACACCCTTTTACATTATTCATTACGGACCACTGTATACTGTTATGAAATACGATAATTAAATGGAATAGTTTTGTTTTAAATATCTGATTAGATTGTTTAACATCAGTATATAATTAAAAATAGTCAATAGTGTTGTTTGCCTTGTAACCATAAATTCACCAATGTATTGTGACGATCTTCGCTCGTCAGAGGTCTAAGAATAACAGGTTACTACATTTTTTTAATTACGTCTAAAAATAGACAAACAGATTAGTAATAATAAAAATGTTATATTCCAATCCAACGTACCTTTGCAGATAAAATTAATAGGCTATTATAGATTAATGAGTCAAAGTACAGTATTTTTCAACTATAAAGGATCTTTTATCAATTTATTTGCGTAAATGGTCATATTGTTTCATTATATTTAGGCCTAACGATGGGTATTTCTTATTTCATATTTCATCCTACAAAACCAGCAATAGTTTATAGCCATGCCCAACTTTAAATCAGCATTCGATAATCGTCAAATCTTTTTAATACGTCCGCCAAAATTTGGCGAAGTGGGGATCGCTTGAGATCCGCCCACCACGCTACCCCTTCTTTCAGCGACCCCGGACAGATTGCCGAGGAGTGTGCAGGTGACGGACTCTTAAGAGTGTTCTAACTCTGTCAATTTCATACATAACCTCGAAATCCTCGCCCCTTACGTCTTCGGTAAAATTAAATTTAGAAAATCACAGTTTTCTGGCAAAAATTTGTCACTATATTGTTTTAACAGAGCAGGTTTACCGAAAACTTACACAAGTAATAATAAAAAAATACATATAAAAGATCGCCAAAAATACCTGTTATAAAATGCCTAGAACAAACACGTCTATTATTCACTTGGCTTTCAGAAAATGTACCTCGTTTCAAAGCTTTAATCCAATCATTTCTTCATTCACTAGAGAACGCATTTAAATGATCCCCTCCGTTTGTCAAAACAGCAGGAAACCGGAAAAATGATACATTATCTCTTTCAGAACGCATTGAGCATTTAATAACACTACAAAAATGTGGCATTTTCTATTTATTTCTTCTGAATAAAGAACTTTAAAAAAAATCTTTCTGATGTTTACATATGAAACTAACGTGTCATAAAGTTGTGTGCCTCCCAGCAAATATGGCCGACCTGTCACCTACGTTATTCTGAAATGGTCTATATTCAAGTCAATCCAATTAACTTCCTGGTTTGCGTTAACGAAACTCGAATTCGGGTTTCGCCATACAATGGTCTTTTCTGATTCTGTTAAACTCCGACAGAGGACGAGCGCAATGCGAGAGGGCCCGGGAGCCGCTACACATAAGACAAACCTTTCGAAATATGAATCTTCTGGTAAAATTTTAATTTTTAATTGCTTTAAAAGAGGACCGTCGGAGGGCAGCACCTCCCGGTACCCTCTGAGATTTTGAAGCAATGTTCAATTTTAGAAAAAACTACTTACTTTTTTCAAAAATGGTAAATACAAAAGTTGTTCAGTGGCAAATGAAGAACGGCGGATGATAACTTATATATGTATATGACTTTTTTTATATTATTTTCAAGTTATTTCTTTTATGTATATAAAAAAAGTGATCATCTGCCATTCTACGATGAATAGTAAGCTGGGATACAAAAAAATATTTTTTTTGTTGAATATTAAGCCCGCAATTTTAACATTAGCATTTCCAACATGGCGGAGGGTATAGAACCCCCTTAATGTATCAATTTATTTGTAAAGAACCTATTGTTTCGTTAAAGGACCCCGCACAAAAGCATAGGAAATTGGCCCACAGTGGGATTTGTCTAAAATTTACATATGTTATTGGTATTGAGTTTCTGATCAAATGTTCTCATGGGCCCAATCCTCTAAGACCAATGCTTTAGCTCTCAGGGCCGTATTTAGTATAGGTGCCAAATAAACAATGACACTTTTTTCTCAAGCCCATAATTTTTTTATTTCCTATTAGAATTTAATTAAATAAGAAATATTGTAAAATCTTAGCATTTATCTTTTAGCACAAGTCCTCCGTGAAACATGTTTTGTCCTACAGGACCGTATTTAGTAAAACTATATTTGCCAAGTGAACCACAAAAAACCGAATCAAATTGATGTTGTTATAACTTTCTTATTTCTTGTCCTATTTCAGTGGTTGATAGCTCGTTTGAAACCAGTGGCGGATCCAGAGTGGGGAACCCGGGGGCTTTCCCTCCAAAAATTAGTTTCTCATACCCTGAACATCATTTTCGTATTCATTTTCCAATATCATGCTGTCAGTATTTCGCCCATCAGTGAAGTAAACACCTAGTACAGCAAGAATGTAGCCATCCATCGGTTTTACTAAATGCGACCTTTATGTTGTGCAAATGTCTGCCTAAGTGTCCGAAAATTGGAATTATAAGTAGCGTCTACTAAGCATATTGCTTTCGGATTTTCGGGTGTGGGATTATAAAGTTCATTTGAAAGTGGCGTTACGTGTCGCTCTATATACTGATGATGAGTTATTGCTTCAAATCTGATATTATCTCTAACAAATCTGGTCCTCAGTGACAATCTTACTTTGCTAATTACTTAGCTTACCGACTGTCTTGTGGTATAGGCAAAAATAATTTTTAAAAATTCGTCAGATAAGCCTTGTTTCAACTTACACAGAAATGTTTTTTCTTAAGTACATATCTGAATCCACCTTCACCGGGAACAGCATCACAATATCCAAACAATTCTTGAAATTGATTTTTTGAAATGGAAGTCATTATTTTAAATTCGTCGTCACGAAAATCTTGGGATTTCTTATTTGCAATGTTACGAAAACCTTGCAAAAAAGCTTGGAGAGTTTCTCCTTTTAAAATGTATGGGCAATTGACAGACTCTAATCCAGGCAAAAAAGCATTAAGCATGAGTCTTTGTAAGTAAATACGAAGTTTGGGCTAATAATAATGTAAGACTCTTTTGGGGGGGGGGGGGGGGGGGGGCGCTCCCTCCCCTGGATCCGCCACTGCTTTCAAACGAGCTATCAACCACTGAATAAGAAAGTTATAACAAAATCAATTTGATTCGATTTTTTGTGGATCACTTGGCAAATACAGTTTTACTAAATACGGCCCTGTAGGACAAAGCATGTTTCACAGATGACTTGTGCTAAAATATAAATGCTAAGATTTTACAATATTTCTTATTTAATTAAATTCTAATAGGAAATAAAAAAATTATGGGCTTGAGAAAAAAGTGTCATTGGGCCCATGAGAACATTTGATCAGAAACTCAATACCAATAACATATGTAAATTTCAGACAAATCCCACTGTGGGCCACTTTCCTATGCTTTTGTGCGGGGTCCTTTAGGACTAACGATAGGTATTTCTGGAGACAGATTTAATAAAGAAATGCATAAAACTTAATTCTTCAATTACAATTTTGGTTTGAGGAGCAAATGACTTTACGCATAACATTTCCACACAGAATTAATTGAACTAATAAATCCCAAAAGACTAAGCTCAAAACAAATGTCAAACTAATCTAAGTAAACTCAACAAAACATCGTAACAAGCATATATCTCGGCAGGGGGAGCTGCGGTATTAACCCGAGCTGCAAATTTCAAGCCCAAAATTTAACCGTGTACGGAAACACTAGAACAATATGTTTTGAAAGTTACTGAAACGCAATTTAAACTTGGTCGTTTATACAAAATAACATGTTTATTTGGAATCGTATGCCCCCACACACACATACACATGCGGTTTTAATTTTAATGAAGATGTTTACTATAAATTCTCAACTTTCGAAACATTTGAGAAGATAGATGTTAATGTATTTATATTTTATCTTAAAAGTGTTGAATTTAACTTCTATGCTTCTCAATTAAAAAATAATCATACATACAGTTTATTCAACTTCGCAAAGACACAACAAATATAGTCAACTCCATGCCGCCCCGTTTTTTTATGGCACTATGAAATTATAAAAAAGGATCATTTTTTCAATCCCATTTTGCGCCCCTCTGGCGTGCCGCCCGGGGCAATTGCCCCCTTTGCCCCCCCCTCAATCCGACACTGAGACAACCTCACAAGTTTTACAAAAAAAATATAAAAGAAGGAAAATTTTTATTGGAAACCAGTGGACCCGTGAGAAAAAAAAATTAAGGCCATACCATTATTATTCTTAAGGTTAAACATACGATTGTTTGTATCATGGTATGTTATTGCTTATATTTTTAATCCCAAACAACATTCTATTATTAATGTTTTATTTTTTTTTATATTTAGTAAACCTCTGATAAGAAAAATTACGCATCAATCTCGACAAAGACAATTAATAGTTCAAAAAACGACACATTAAATTTTTATTGCAAGTCTTGACTATATAAAGTATTAACCCACCCAACTACCTACTTTTCTATGTTTAGGTGCCATCGTCAACAATCCCTTCAAACAAATATTAAATAGTTGCTGGACTGATTCAAGTTTTACGATATTTTACGGCGTATTCTTATTATTTTCAGCAGCTTTTACTGAATTTCAACAAAGCGAAATAATTCTTTTGAGCTGTTCTCGTAACAAAACTAAGTTGAGTTAATTGATTTTCCTTAAAATTGGGGAAATTGAATTTACTGAAACGCCAAAGACAGACTAATTATATGTTATCTTTACAAATAAATAACAAGAAAGTATTAAGTTACCTTTTCAAATTTCGAACCTTTCCTCTTAATTGAAACTTCGAATTGATCGTTCCAAGCTTTGTTTGCGTCACTAAATCTTTTCAGCTTTTCAGCTTTTTGTGCGATTTTGCTGAAATGGTAGTGGCATTAAATAAATGTCGAGCCTTTTTAATAAGAGTTCTTTTGTTATTGGCTTTTCGATACAATACATGTCGAGTAGCTATTCAAGTGAGAATGACAAAAAGCCCAAAAACAAGTATTAGTAAAAGTGGAAAGAAAATTCAACCATTTAATTTTTATGGATGGTATTATGATGATACGGTTTAGGTACATTATTTAATACAATCCCTTAAGGAGCTGAGTAGTCGTAGTAGACTATTTCTAGCTTTGGAATCAGGATACAGATGGCATAAGAGCATTGATCCATCCTTACAGTCTTCGAGTGGCCTAAGTGGATAACGACAACAATCAGAACTATCATAAAACAAATTTGGCAGGCTAAACAGTTCGTTAAAGTCACCATAGAAGAACTACTATGATAAAAATAGGCCTTAACGGGATATTCTAGGCTCAAAAAACACGAGAATCTTTGTAGATTGTGCCAAGAGGAAGAAAAACCGTCAGCTACACGAAGGTCTTGCTGGATGAAGATTCCAACTACTTGGGGATGAAACTCCAGTAAGCTCCATCCAGGTTATAATTCCTCCAATGACATGAAGCATAAGAGTAAATACTAAACTAAATATGTATTATAACATGTATGGAGATATCAATATATACAACAAAAACACCCAAACACGTTTTAAATCAAAACACCTAATGACAATTTGACAGTTTTTTCGTGATAATTACCAGTTCTTCAGTGTAGGATGCATAATCAGTGAATCGTTTGCGTACATAAAGTAGCTTATTATCTTGCAATTGATATACCACCTTTTCAATCCTCCAGAGTCTTTCGCGTTATGTAAACAGCATAGATATTAAATACACGCGGGAATAGGATGCAGCTGTGTCACTTACTTTTAAAAGTCCCACATACATATAATGTCAAAATATCCTCAACTGTGGCCTTCAGATATATCCGGATCACCTTTAAATGCTCGTTCAGACTTTACAAGTTACTTGAATTCAAGTGCAATAATTGGTGCAACTTGAAACAAATTGAAAGATGTGAACATCATTTCATAAGTAACTTGAAAGGTGCTTTCAAGTTTCATGTAGAAGTAGAGACCAAGTTAACTTTTGCTTTCAAGTTGGGGACTTGAAGGTCGAGTTGAATCACAGTTGAAAGGCTCGTTCAGACTTTACAAGTTACTTGAATTCAAGTAACTTGAAAGGAGTAACCTAAATTCAAGTGAACGTTCATTCTATTTCAATATTCCATTCAAGTCATTTCAAGTTGAAATTTTTACTTGAATGATTTGTTTCAAATTTACAATACCTTATAATTAGAATTAGAAGTAGAGACGAAGTTAACTTTTGCTTTCAAGTTGGGGACTTGAAGGTCGAGTTGAATCACAGTTGCACCAATTATTGCACTTGAATTCAAGTAACTTGTAAAGCCAGAACGAGCCTTTTTAACACCTACCTAATATATCAAATTAAAAAAACAAATTGTTAGGTTATCTTGGTTTTATTTTCAATTTGTATTTTTTTGTAAAATGAAGTGTAGAATTTTTTCTCTGACTTTTTGTAATCCATCCACAATTAGCTTATTTACAACTTTTATTCCAGCAGGACTCACATCATTCGACGCCATTTTTGTAACTTGAAACAGGAATCATTTAAGTAAAAATGTCAACTTGAAATGACTTGAATCAAATATTGAAATAGTATGAATTCAGGTTACTCCTTTCAAGTTACTTGAATTCAAGTAACTTGTAAAGTCTGAGCGCAGCTTAAGGTTCATTCAGATTTTACAAGTTACTTGAATTCAAGTGCAATAATTGGTGCAACATGAAACAATAATGTGAAATGAAATATTGAAATAGTATGAACGTTCAGTTGAATTCAGGTTACTCCTTTCAAGTTACTTGAATTCAAGTAACTTGTAAAGTCTGGGCGCCACTTTACATCTTCACAGATGCATGCAAATAAATAGATGGCGAATATTTCAATATTTACAGTTGAAGGGAGTATTAAGAAAGCAATAAAATAAATCGAGCAACAATCTTTTAAAAAATTAATAATTTACAATTACAAATACACAAAAATTCTTCAATCATAAGGTGTGTATGTGCATATGTTAGCCGTAATCACGATCATATTTTGCTGTATTTGATAATGGTTTTATGGTATTTAAATGTATGTAACGACCTTCACGAGTTTATTATAGAATTGCTTTTCCAGAGACCAAGTCAATAACCAACGTTTTTAACATATGGGTTTTATCGCATTTTTAAGGTACATTAAATAATATTATTAGAACATTAATTTAAATTATCTAAGAGGAAGTATTAATTTTCACGGTCAGTTTTTTGTTTATTGTTTTGACGTTTCCTTCCTTTACTTTTGAGGTTAGAGGAATGGTCCTATATATAAAAAAATGTGGGAATAAAGTTTAATTATTTATCATTAAATTAATTGCTTATGTTTGAATGTGTAATTATCCTTTTGTCGCGAAAAAAATAATTATAAAGTTTTTTTCTGTTTACATAAGCTAATTTTAGAAACTAAATTCATGATTTTAGAATTAATGATTGGTGTAACACACATAATAAAATGTAATTACCAAAAATTTTATTGAAGAGATTTGTTCGTTTTGTTTTTGAGTAAAAAATACTTATTTATTGGCTATAATTTAATCTGCATCAATGTTGACATGTCAAAAACACTGATAACAAAATCACTTACAGATCTTGAGTTATAAATGTCAAGTTTCGTTATTATTATTATTAAAAACGCTGGAGTTTACGTATTGAAATAATGCAGGTTTTGGTTGAATCGATACGATGCATCTTAATTTTGTTGAATACGGACCTGCATATTTTATTTCAGATTTTACTATCCTTAATTTTCTGCAAATTTAATTTTCCGACGAAACATGGAACAAAAACAAATCAATGCTTGACTACTAGGACATCTTTTAATTTGTCTGTTGTATAGCAGATACATTTAATCTTTTAGTTTTACCCTGTCAAATGTGTTTGTAGGTCAACAAAAGGCAAAATCTGGTTTGTTGCACTGTTGTCTTTTCGACTTTTCAAGAATAATAAATGTAGAAAATATTGTTATTCAACTGCCAATTAGGTTAAATTGTACATACTCATTCTATTTTAAAAATATTAATATTACTGGTCCTATGACTGTGGCAATTAAGAAAAAATAGTTTTTATAAATACTTCCTATATACCCATATTTAATATTTGGCTATTCGCATTTATTATTGGATTATTATTAGTAGGTAACGAGGTTTTTTAAAAGCTAAGAGGATTAAAGTAGTTGGTTACAAAGAAACAAGAAAATATTAAATTACAAAGATATGACTAGATATAGAAGGACGCTGCAAAAAATATTAATCGATAATAATAATTCAAGCTAGTTTAATTTGTCAAGTCAAGTTTGATTTGACTTGAAAATTAATTTTTTTATACACCGGGTGACCCAGGTGTACGACCAACAATGAGGAACCTTCTAAAAATATTTCTATTTATATACAGATATAACGCACCCGGGTTTCTTAGACTTATCTGCAATAGTTTTTGACTTATGTCAATTTATGTGTCAAAATAGCGTCGTGCAGAGATCCACAAAAAAATTCAGAACTTCAGAACTGTTCAATATAACTTTTCTCCAGTCAATTCCTTAAGATTTAGCGCATCTTTCTAGATGTAGGTGAACTCGGAGTCGATGTTCTATTGCCTACTACGATTTTTGTAAAATGACAAATTACAAATAACAATAACTCGATTTTTTTAAATACATCACCTTATATTTTATTACATCATTGCACGGCATTTTTTAAGAGCTTTTTGCTGATATAGGGTTTGTGGGGTTTATTTTTATTGCAAAATAAGAAATGTTGACGATTTATTCGAGAAAAAAAGGAATCGAGTAGGCCGCTTTCGTAAAATTTGACAGATTCATACAATTTTGAAAAGAAAATGTTTCAACAAAATAAAATTGTAATAGAAACAAAAATACTTTAAAAAGTAAACAATTTTAGCAATACAATTTGCAAGAACATGAAATAAAATGAACCAACTAACGATTTCAGTCATATCTATCTGGCCAAAACTCAACGAAGAATTATTCATCATGGACACTGAATAATACTGGAGTTCCACAGGGTTCAATCATGGGGCCATTATTATTCACTCTATACCTAAATAGTTACCTAAAAACCTTTCATAATGTCTTACTTGTTTATATGCAGATGATGCAACTCTGCTTATTACTGACAAATCTCAGTTAAATATTCAATCCAATTTAAATTCAGTATGCAACACACTATTAAGTTGGCTTAGCTATAACTGTTTATATATAAACACCAGTAAAAATAATTATATGACCTTCCACACTCAGTGGAAGTCAAACTTACCCTCGTAGGATGTAATAATAAATAATGAATCTATTGAACAAACAGATTCTGTTACATTTTTAGGAATTAGTATGGACTATGACTTACAACTCGCAATGTATTAAAATGACAAAATCACTGAACTCTATGGGTTATCAGATTAGAATACTAAGAGAGGTTCTTAAAGAAGAGGGCTCTCTAAATATATTTATGGATCAATAAAGAATTTGAATTTAATTATTCAAAATTTTCAAACTAGTTATAGATCAAAATATTTGATCTTTCAAACTTTAAAATGTTTTTCAATAATTTCAATTGATTGATTCACAGCACTGCTAGGCGTATGTTTGAGTTTGATTTGATTTCAAATCAAACTCAAATCAAATTCTTAATATCAAATCAAACTCGTGAATATCTAGTAACAACTATAAAAATATTTTAAATATTAATAAAATATTTATTAAATACGGGAACAAAAGAATAATCCTTTTAGGTATTTTGTACCTTTTATTATTCACGAAATTATAATACTGCCAGCAACAATCTGGGATATAATTGAAAGCGACGATTAAGAACATCGTGTTCATTTTTAACAAGGATTAGAGCTAAACGTACCTTTGAGATTCTGGGGTTCTTTATTAAAAAGAAACGAAATATCCTTAGGCAATTTCCAGATTTGATTTCAATGTATTATTGAAATTTAATTTGTTCCCATTATGGTAATTCGACTCGGGGGCTTTTAGCTCAAAGAGAAAATAATACAGAATTGATGAAAATTGATTTTGTGATATTTTAAATTTAATAAATTTGAGGGAAGACGTAAAATGGCCTAATTTTTATTGGGAAAAGGGCAGTTTCGTAGATTAAAATTTGTACTCCTTATGCAAATTTACTTTTTTAAACAAAAATTGTATATCTTTAAAATATTTTATTAACCTACTTTTAATTTATACTCTGGTGTTAAAGTTTTCCTCGTTTAGACACTTTAATACAAATTAATTTTCACCACCAGTTTATGAATAACACCCATATTTCAACTTTAAACCAACTTGAAGAGTTTTAAACAACTATTTCCTAATACAGAACGACGTAAACTTTCCGCTGGAAGCTTTAGTGAGATATTTGGAACTCTCCAAACTTCACTATAACATTGATATCGATCAAACTGTATTATAATCATTGTTTACTGCCTTTACGTTAAATCCATTCAACGCCACTATCTACCCCTTGGAAATTCCAATAAATAGGAAATACTTATCCGACATGTCAAAAGGGAACCGTCAATAGATATACTTGCAACAACTCAGTGAGTTTGCCAGCCTATTAATTGGATTTGCAAGACCCTCAAGTCAACTGTTTACTTGTCACATAAATCTATTATGAGCGAAGTTAAGACGAAGTGGAGGAAATCCCACCCTCTAAAGATTCCTCTCAGTCTGCGTTGAAATTGCAGAAATTAATAATTTTACTATTTTCTACAATGATACTGATTTCCGACTAAATTTATTTTGATAGCTTCTTAGATTTTCTTATTTTATAAAAGCTGAAAGTTTCTCAGCGCATGCTTCCAACACACAAAGATGTATAAAATACCGACTTAAATTTATCAAATAATAAAGCGTAATTTTCTTATAATTTTCTTCGGAATACTATTAGGAATCATGTCATCCATTGCCAAACTCTCTTAAATTGCGAGGTGGTTGTGATGCTGCTAAAGATTCTGTGAGTGAAGGCTGTGAATGAAATGGTTCTACCATAGATATAGAAGAATAAGATAGAGTCCCGCGCCAACAACAAGTAACAGTCTAAGCGCTGTGTTATCAAATTTATATTTCTAGTTTCAATGTTGTCAAAGTTATTATAATTTTTTGCCGTCATTACCAAAATCTTAAATCTATATAAAAAAATTATCTTGGAAAATGAGATATTTTGTTTCGCTAAAATAATTGTACATCTACGTTAACACTAATTTTCGTAACTATTAACACAACAAATCATATTGATAGATAAATATTGACAAAGATTTAAGTTTAAACCATTTCTACGAAAATTTGTTAGAAGCGGCAACTAAGCGCTATCAAACGAAATATCTTTATGAATGAATCAGGGGATAGAATGTTTCGTAGTAAAATAGTGCGGCCATTTTATCACAACTTTGTATGTTTATTATTTTGTTTCATAGGTTATAGGATTAAAATTTTGTTTTTCACATTGAATTTATTGGTTTAGTTGATTTATTAGGTAAATATGGTTCTTCAGTGTCTTGTGTGCCGCAAAATGTATTATTTATCATTTCTTCGGTAAGTTGCATGTGAGATTATAAACAAAGCTCAGGGGCGTAGAATTAGTATTTTATCGACTGTATAAACTCTTTAATAATGCCTAAATGATTGTTTTAACTTATTGCAACGACTTATAATTATGTAGGTTTCATATATTTTGTTTAAATCAAATTTGTTTTTCTGCCAAACTACCTGAGTATTTAGGTAATATTAATTTTTCATTTAAACAGTTATACGAAGACATGACTTTTAGGTTTCCTGCAAATGTTGAAAGGACAAATATTTGGTACTATTTGTTAGAATAATTTTGACGCCATATTCACACATTTTATATATCTATCTCACTTCATCCTTGTGCACGGAATATTTGAAACTTATGAAGGACTTGTTGGGGATGTGGGTTCTACGGTCAACTCGATGTAGCTATAGGTATCCTTGCTTCTTTTTTGTTTCTTTTTCTTTCTGTGCTTCAAAAGTTTTTTACAGCTTTTTTCATGAGTTCTGTAAATGATTTATAACACTCTGTGATAACCACTGTCCTAATATTCTCTAGGTAAAATATTTTGTTTTATTAACTGCATAAATAAATAGTAAAACGTGTATTGTCAGTATAATACATGTAATTAGTAATCGAAAGATGCTAATGTATATTGCCTCGCCCTCGCACCTACAGCTACCCTATATATTCGTCTGACTATGGGTTAGAACTGTCCAAACTGTCTGGCTACTGTGGAGTTACCCAAAATATAAGAAAATTACGCTATATTATCTCATAAATTTAAGTCAGTATTTTATACATCTTTGCTACCTGTTACCTGCCAAAGCCACCATGACCTAAAGTTCATAGTAGCCATCATTCCTATCTGTATTGGAAGCAATGCGCTGAGAAACTTTCAGGTCTGGAACTCACGGGCTCTTGGACTATAATTACTTGTACGTATTAAGGTAACTTTAAAATGTAATAATTTTAAAATAAGGTTATTACAAAAGAATGCAATATACCGAAAAAATCTTTAAATTTACAAAAATCACGCTATGAGAACCTTACGTTTCAGATATCCTACTTTCTAGTTTTATGTATAGAGTAAACGTGTGATGAAACTATATCGGAAAACCTAGAATTGCACATTGCAAGATGAATTCGGTTAAAGACATTGTATTTTGTGATCCAGTATTCAACTTTTTATGTCCGTTGCACTTTTGGTAAAAATGGAACGGCGCAATCCTGGTTTTATGACGAAATAAAACGTGACGTAAAAAGTTTATACTTCTCGACAGGGGCGTAGTTAAACATAAAATTTGAATTCATGTATAAGGAACGTCAATTTAAATTAATTATCGGAAATATCTACCGCTTTGCTCTTAATCCGCTTATTATAATTTACTGTGTTATATTTGTTCATAACTGCTTTTGAATATACCGCTGCTACTATCAAAATCATTCCAGAGACGGATTATGCAATAACAGGTAAGCGTGTTTGAGACTCGTTAACTTGGATTTTTGGTAGTATTAATATTCATTCTACTACAATATATCTATGTTGGTTCTAAAGCCAATATAGGGGATTCAATGTGTTAGAGAGAGATGATTGTTTCTGGAAGATTATATATAAATTAAATATTAGGACGGACTTCTTCGCGGCCCTAGAGAGAACGATATAGTTCTTCAAAGCATGGCGCATCTTGAATGATCGGTGCCTTTTCTTACCAAACATCTTTTCTCTTTCTAATACATTAGAGAACAGAAGATGTAAGGCAAGCAGAGGAAGTGAAAGACGATCTGAAGACACTGAATATCATAGATGAAGGAGCACATTCAGGATAAAAATTTAAACTTCGTATAACAAATTTAGAGAAACATTGCTAGATTCTTCTTGCAAGTCTAGTGGAGTATTCGTAAATTTTTCATCACTATCTGAATTATTATTCATTTTCACTAATTCTGACGTTTAATCAAAATTTATGTGATACTTACAAAGTCAAAGGTGTCTAGATAGTGAAAAAATACAAAATCGTTTTGTAGGTAATGATGTTTAGGGTTGATATAGTTAATTTTTACATATGTTAGGCGAAAAAAAACATTAACGTTATGAACCTATTTAAAACTGGTTTAAAATATTTACTATGGCACTGATTTATATAGTTAAAGGAATGTAATCCATACAGGAGAGCTTTTATATCTTTTATTGCTATTGAATAAGCAGCACTATGAATTTTTATTAATATTTCCCGTTTCATATTTCGTATTTACATTTTCTCGTGCAATGAGATTTTCCAGATGAAGCGATCCTTTTCAAAGGATTTATGCGCTATAAAATATATTTCGTAAATTTATTTTATTCATTTCAATTCGTCTTGTTTTGAAAATAGCACTAATTTACGTTGGTTTTCTCTCTACTGTTCTGCAAGTGGGCGTTACTGTAGGTGAACATAAAGAACTCTACTAAGCAGAGCAGGAGTTTTAAGTTCATGGACGAGTTGCTTTTTCGGAGCACTTGTACCTATTTATTATTTTGATCTTACTTCTAACATTTTATGTAGTTTTATTTTTCACCGAGATTGTAATGATTATAATTCACTGCTACTGCAAAATTTCTAAGGATTCGGAATTTTGGCGCGGTAAAATAAAAAACATTTGAGATTTAAAATGTATAATTTGGTTCTAGGAATCTTTTTTAAGTTATTCTTAATTGATGTTGATCCTCTCGGATTTTTTAGTTTGGTTGTATAGTATTTTGTCTTTAATTATTATATTTTTATTTTTAAATATAAAACTTTAAATTATTATGTTCATCTGTCATCTATTTCTTTTTGTGTTCCATATATTTCTATTAATATTGCTGTATATTTTTGATAAATAAATTTCTGCAAACTAATTTGCTTTTTTCGCCAGATTTTTGGTGATTTCCTGCTGCTCTTTCTATTTTTTCTTCTAAAAATAATTGTACCCATCTAGTAGTCATATAATTTTCTAATAAGAGACATTAAAACTAATTTTTCGCGATCGTATTTTAATTTACTTTTTGCAGTTGCCTAAATTGTTTGCCCCTAATCCGGCACTGCACTTAAATCTTTATATGGGTAAAATAATAAATTTAGAATTGTCAAAACCCCAGAAAACTCTATTTTTCTACCCACGCAGTTGTAGAAACAGTAAAACTGAAGTTTCTGTACTGAACAAATAGAAAAGTTAAATGAAAAATTTTATAATAAAGTTAACCTTTTGTACTTGCCCATCATTAACTAGTTTGTTGCAATTTGTAGCAGCAAAATAAAAGTTTTATTGTAAGACAAAAACAATTTCTGTTTTATTAAATCTACAAAGTTTCTAGAAACATTTTAAATTATTAGCAAATTAAATTAAATTTTAAATTCAAATATATTCATTTTACATATTTGTTCTGTGCCTTTAAACAAAAGAACGAAGATGTGGTGACAGCGGAATGTAAAAAAAATGTACAGAAATCGTCTTTCCAAAAGCACAATTCATACAATAAAATACTGGAAAAGGTGGCAAATTAGGATACCTCTTGATATTGCTTTCACTGAAAATGGATTGGATCAAATGGTACAGTATATTGGCCAGCTCTTTTTTATTTTTTTTTATCTTAATGTAGTTTTTGCTACATTTTCCAAGACTTTTGTAAAATCCGAGAATATTTCTAGAAGCTAGAATGATTAGTCTACAGACATTATATATTTTTGCATTTCAGAATGCCAAGATTAATGGCATATATCTCTATATGCAAGATTCTAGCAGTACCAGAGCTCCTCTTTCCAGCATTTATTCTCCTTTGCTCTATGTACTTTATCGGTTGGACTTATTAAATCTCTCTTGTGTCCCCTCATCTCTCCTGGTTTATATCTTTGTTTATTATGAGTAATCTATATTTTTTGGTTATTTTAAACCAAAATAAAAAAACTCGAAATGTTCTTACGGTCATTAAAATATCACATAAATTTATACACTAAAATATTCCCTGAAAAGAAGTTGTACAATTACTGTTTAAACTTCATGAGGCACATCTTATACAACTTTTTATTTAGCCATTAATTTTTTTGGTAATAAACCCACTGGAACTTCCTTGTGTTCTGTGCCAGGATGCTCAATTTTAATCTTGTAATTGAAGATAAAACTTCCAACATTTTAACGTTATTAATTTTCAGAAAGTAAATATACTCTGGAAGCTCTCTTGAAAGTAATTTAATTTCTTATCCAAGTTGCGATTTTCTTATAATTTTATATGTGTAGCAAAGTTTTTCAATGTCGTTAGAACTTCAAAAATACATTATTGCTAAGAGGATAATTAAAAGTTAAGAGCCTTTGGTTCTAACAAGGTCATTTTTTGGATTGGACCCCGAAACTTTCCATACTTTCTATACTTTCCTTAAAAAGAAAATTTTATATAAAGCATTTTCACAATGGGTAATTAATAAAATCAAGGAATTTTACCATAATTTTTCAAACTAAAGAATAAAATGTAATTGTTCTTCTTCTTGTTTTTTCCCTCTACAAATTGGATATCTAGTAACCCTTTCTTCATTTCTAATAATGCTTTACGTCTCTTGTTGCTATTTTTCTCTTCTGTCTCTGTCAATCTTCTCAAAACTGAATTTTCCTCGTTATAAAAGGCTCTTAATGCATCTGCAGATTTATATCAGTTGCTCTATCCCATTTTGTTATTCCCATTGTTTTTTAAGAAGAATATACCCAGAACTTGTATCTTTTCGATTATGCAAGGCATAATTCAATTCAGAAATTGATATTGTTTTTAAAAGCAAATTTTGTCTTGTGAAACTGATAAGCTTAAAAGCAGCTGGTGAACCAGTTTTATTATTCATTCAGAATTGTAAGGTATTTCAGTTATTTTAACTGGGTAATGTCTTGTGAGGATTCCTTCCATAGCCTCCTTGATCTCTCTATTTAAACGTCATTTGTTTGGGTAGTCTATATTTTGAATAGTTTACAACACTTTGATTTACTATAATCTTTAATATTACTAGTAGATGATTGATAACTCGTCCAAATAAAAATTCTGTTCACTGTAAATCGAACAAGCATGTTTCCATATAATGAGAAACAGAACTAAAAATCTAAATATTTTAGATAAACAGATCTGTATTTTAACAGAACAAGAGAAAATAAACCCAGCTGAAAACGAAAAATTAAAGTTACAGTTCATTTTCTGCTAGTTTTCAGTATCACAACAACAAAACAACTGCTAGTTAAAATACTTTCGTGCTGATTTACTGATGTAGAAATTTATTACTGCTTAGTTTAACTAGTTGATCTGTAATTTAACAGTTTGTTAAAAGTTTTTTGCTGTAAATTGACATAACTTTCCGAATGATAAAGCACGATTTACGAAGTTATAGAATATTTTGCTTTTTAAAAGAAAATAACTTTTTTCCAGTATTCTGAACATTTTTGTTCACGAAGATGACGCTAGTGTGCAAATAATTTCTTAGCAGTTCTAAAGTTTGTAACATTGAAACTTTTGCATCAATATGTCGAATAGTTTGTTGTTTGATCACCCATTTTATAATGAATCCCTTCTTTGCATAATTTAAAAAACGAGCCACCAATTACACGTTACATCTGGCAAACCTTATCATTTTCTTTTGTTAAAACCTACATAATGATTAGCATTTTGTTGCAAAAACTATCAAATCCACACTTCAAAACGAATAATTCTTTAATGAGCTTCACGTGGTGCACACTCACTCCCCGATTAGTGAAAAATGTTTATTTGAATAATAGTGCACAAAAAATTATAATTATACATAGATATCTACTGATGACAGGCCAGCCAAACGGTGTCACGGTCATTTTTTATAATTCATAAAAAAGGTGCGGATTATTTAAATTTTTGTAAGTAAACTGTGAGAATAGATAAGAAATTATTAAAATATTAGAAGCGTAAACAAATGAGGATCAGGATAACTATCGCACTTTATTATATAACCGCTTCACTCAGGTAGTTGACGCTGTAAAACTAGATCAGGGGCAATTTAGATAATCCTGTAATATGTAATAATAATTTAATATTGATCATTTATAATTGGTCTGTCATTTTTACGTTCAATTCTAATCCTAGCGAATTATAGAAGATTAATGAAGATTATTTTTATTAAATTAGAGATATTTGAGAAAAATAATTTTTCGATTTAAATTTAAAGGGAAATTGCATTGAAAAAATATCTAAATTTACACTATTAGGGACTTAAAAACAGGTCAGAACTTACGTGTAAATTTTAGTTTAATATATTTATTTTATCCAAGAAAATCTATAATAGAAGAACTATCCAACCACAGAGATGAAGGCAGTGACAGTGAAGGTTGAAAATTAACATTCTACAAGCATTTTTTTTTACCCTGATTGTTAATTTTCATTTTGAGACATCCAAATGTATATAATGCCGAATCAAATGTTAAATTCTACTGGCTGAAGGACCTCGGTCGATGGCCATTTGACTTTGTCAATAAAGTACTATTATTATTATTATATTTATTTTTTGGAACTAACACATTTAATAAATTTGGCTCGAACGTCCAATAAACATGGCACAAGCTGGTGAAGAGATTGATCCACAACCATCCACGATTTTGACCTTTCTGTGAATCAAAAACAATAGATAAGAAACGTCAAATTCTTTTTAATCGTAAAAAAGAAAAGATGGAGATAAATTTTAGATCTACTGCAGATTTCGACTGGGCACTGTGTTATCTTTTAAAGTTCAGAATTGTTTGTTTCTAATAAAAATCAAACGATATTAAAAGCCACTTGCCAGCTTCTTGAGGGATGCATTTCCAAAATGAAATATGTTTGTTAAGACAAAAGATCCAAGAACGGTCCTAACCTTACATTTACAAAAAGCTTTTCATTTGTAAATTAAAAATAATGTGCAACAATTTAATATCAATACGTTTTTTATTTCTTAAAAATATACTTTTTTGTGGAATGTCTTCCTTAATTTCTTTTATGGTATCGTTATTATCTGGATACAAATGTTTTCTCCGGGATAAAGACATGAAAGTGAATACCAGGTATTACTTTATGGTATTGTCTATGCTAAATAATGATCACAGAGAGCATAATGCTAATTTGTAAAGGGGAACACACTCACCAAATGCGTACACCTGAGATTACGTAAAAAATAATGGTCTGAGAATGCTATAAAACTAGCATTATTTATATTACTGATATAAGAATCAGCGGAAATCCAAGGAATAACTGATAGTGGAGTGAAATTAGAATTTATATATTTTTTTAATATTTTCGATTTTATACAAAAAGAGAAGCTTGTAAAAATTTTATTAATAAATATGGACTGGAGCTTCGCGAGATATGTGCCAAAAACGGCATTTTTGGTATTTTTCGAAAGGATTGCTTCACTGTTTTTTAAATATCTCCGGCTCTAAGAGTAGTTGAAAAATAAAAAAAAATTAAAATGACCGTGATGAAGCAGAGTATCGATCAAGTATAATAGGGTTTTTTAAAAATGCGTTCTAACCTCATAAAACGAATTCGCGCACATTATTTTTTTTACTGAATTGGCATTAAATAACCAAAGAATTCTCGTATTTTCTTAAAAATTGGAGGAAATATGTATTTTTATGTCGGGAAGTCATGGTAAAAAAAACAAAAATGTATTTGTCCAGCCAAAATCGGCATTTTTCGAAAAAAAAAATTGAATTGGCCGCCATTTTTGGAAAAACAATGGTAGAGAAAAATTTTTTATCTTAAAAAGAAGGATTTTGTGTGTACTTTTGTCTAAGAAAATCCAACATTTCATTTTTTTATTTAAAGTGCCCAATTTAGGGAATAATAAAAAAATAAAAATTCAATTTTCATTTTTTATATTGATTTATATTGATTCGTTCCCTCACAAGAATCTTACTTTAGAACGTAAAATATTTTTTTTATTTTTTTAAACATTTTTTGAACTGAAATACAGTTTTTCTGACAGAATCAAGCATAAATATCGCGATAAAAAAATTGGAAAAAAATGAAAATCAAATTTTTTTTTTATTATTCCCTAAAAAAATTGACTTAGCTCTTAAATCCATTTTCAGAATATTTTCGTCTAATTTCACTCCTTATGAGGAGTTCGTTAAAGCTGGCAGAACAACAGAGTTTTCATACGTGCTTCTAAGAATTGTTGATGAAGTTTCTGAGTTATTTTATGAAATAGAAGAAATGATTTTACTTCGTATCAAAGGGCGAATACAAAATGTTAACAGTCTACTATAATATATTGTAATAATATTACTAAATTATTACTACTTTTAATTATTTTGATTTAATTTAATTTTAAATAAATTTTTTAATAAATTTATTCGACTATTATTTGAATTTGGAATTTTAAATAATGTTCTATAATTTATTTTGTTATTTACTGTTAATATTTTTGTTGATATCACCACGACTATGCTCAAATTGATATGTGTAAATCTTTCTAATCTCAGGGATTCTTTAATTGTGAGTTCATGTTCTTATAACTTTCCCTTAATCTACGCTACTGATAGTCTCTGTATTTGGCACAAAATAAAATGTTGTTTCAAAATTTAGAATGAGTTTATTTTAATAGAAATTCAAAAAAAAATTATATACACAGATCAGACTATTGACTATAATGAGTTACTTTCACGCCCACACACTCACTCAATGATATCTTATATCTACAAAAAAATTTGAATTTTGGCGCAATAAATTTTAATTTAACTAAGGTTGGCACACCCGAAATTCTAAACAGTGATTAATACGTCTACCTTAACCACACAAATGCATACCTCACTCTTTGTTTTTGGTCTGCAGTATGTGATAATTGATTATAATGAATTGATACCTTTGAATATCCTTATTTCTTCTTCTTCTCCTTCGTACAACCAGTGATGTGTTACAACTAGATTTCTAGTTATGCGATGTTTCCACTTTCTGTTGGTTTTTTAATGGATGTATGCCCGATTGATCACGCCATACGAACTTAATATCCAGATGATATCCACAACAAGCCAAATAACTTCCAGGTAAGTTGTTTAAGTATTATTTAATACTAAGCACTTACTATTCATAAACAAATTGGCCGTAATAATTGTCCTCCAGAATATAAATGTACTTTTTCAAAATTTATAACTTTTCCTTAATATTTTTTTAACTTTTCAAAATTTATTTTCCTAAATTTAAACTTTTTTAATTAAAATATTTTTATGTGTTTTGAATTTCATAATTTTAATTATAACAATTAACATACTTTCCCTTTATATTCTGGTGTTCAATTTTCTACATTTTATCAATTTATAATTTAGTTATCAAAGTTGGTATCCTGACATTTCATTTTAAATAGTTGTCACAACCCTTATTTTATTTCGCCATACAGGTTGTCCTGATATTATAATTTGTTATAAAGATCGTCCCAAAAGTTAATAAAATTTTGAATTTTGAATATTATTTAATTTTGGTATTAAATTTTTAGATTACTATCAGAGCTTTTAAAAGAGGATTTTTTCTATAATAAGGATCTCACATTAAATCAATCCCTTAGGTAAGTTCACCTTTAACGTTTCTCTTTATCTATAAATTACCATTTTGTTTATTTTTCTAAATTCTATTTTAATAATATGATTTCTTTATTTTTAGGTGACGTTCATTTTATTTTACCTGACACATTAATTTTAAGAAGAAATATCGGATTGGGCATAGTCTGGGTATTTATTTTCTTCAATTTTACTTTAATTTTATCTAAATATTATAATTTTGATAATGTATATTTTTTATACAAAATCCAAGATTAGTGGACGATCTTCTTAATTGTTTACCAGAAGCCGCTAAACGAAAACGAATGTTTTTACTAGCAATTTTAGAAATCGATGATTAATTACTTTAATTATTAAGAAAGCACGTTTATTCATTAGTGCTAGCCTGTAATTACGCCTACAACTGCAGTTAATAAAAAAAATAATTTAAATACAGTATCGGGAACGTCACATTTAATCATAGTTTGAAGGTCAGAAACTCGTGTGTATTATGGATATCATTCTGCGGGAATAGGACGTTTGCACTCAAAAGGGATAACTAGAGTTTTTCACATGGTTTTTATTGACTTAAATTTGAAACGTTGATTGGATGCAGATAAAAATAAAATTGCCAGAAAGAATTAACACAGTTTCATTGTTAGAAAAAGAAAAAAAAGTGAAAAATTTAGAAAAATATTTAAAATCCTTTTTGGTGAAGATACAAACGAAATTGTGATTTAAAAATTCCAGATATTCAATGACAACAAACTCTATGGGATATTTTACCACAAAACACCAAAGGAAATGGTTTGAAAATGAATCGAAACTGCAAAAAACTCTAATTAGTTATAAAAGTCATTTTCTGTAATAAAAATAGAGCCACATAAAGCGAGATTTATATCGAAATTATGAGTACAATCGATTTACTCCCCAATCTAATTGTATATCATAAACAGGTAGATATGTCGTTTATTTAATAGATATATGCGCTTACGATTAATTGATATTTTATTGGCTTGTCGCGTTTGTGCTGAATTAAATGGTTAACATATTAAAAAAATCAAAATCATTTAACAGAATAAATAATGGGAAATAATATCGATGTTTGATTGCACAACAAAAGAAATAGGGATTTTATATAACAAAAGAATGTTTACAAACAAACATATTTATTTTTATTCATTCTTAAATTATTTTGAAAAAAATCCGTAGGACAAAATATATTTATTTTCTAATTTTTTCAGGAAATAAATCGCTAAATATGTTTTTATTCCTGACCGAGATATTATAAGCTTATAACATCATAATTACACTATCAACAAAAAAAAGGGTTATAACTCACTTGGGATATTAGAGATGCCTTAATTCCCGTTGTTAGGATATTTTGACGTTTATTGAATATTGCAGTCAGTCAGATCAGAAATAAAATAATCTATGTACCACGGGAATTAATGATCCTTAATTACCTCAGGCAATTGCCGTCCCTCGGGCCAGAGGCCCTCGGGACGCAAACCTTGCCTTCGGGAATTAAGGCCCTTATAAATTCCCTTGATACATAAATTACTATTTTAATTTTAACTTTTGGTGGCATTACTGTTTATCTTTGTAATGGATAGTTGTTGTTTAAACGTTTAACTTATTATTACCTACCTCTTATTACTTGATTTTTTTTTTGTAATTAAGGAAAAGACTTAAAAAACTGATTATTTATTTACTCGTTTTTTATATTTACAGCTTTATTTTAAGAGGCAATAATTTGCTTAAATTACAATTTTTATATGGTCATAAGACACTTGGTTTATTATCAGTGGTAATTGTATATCAATGTTTTTGTTAACAACTAAGTTATCTACTGCATCGCGATAACAGTTTTTCCAATATATTTTTTTTCCGTAGCAAAACACTCTGTGGGAATGTTTTTCTATAATTACAATCTGATCATGAAGATCAATAAGCAATTTTGTTCTAACCTAACTTAACTAGAATTCTTAACGACGAAGGTCCTACCCACTAGTGTACCTTAGGGTATGATAATTTTAGTAACACTACCGCACAATACTCTGCTTGTAACTAGCAGTCACTGAACTAATTCAAAAGGCTTGGTCCTCTTGAGCCTTCTTACTAAAATGGTATTATCGAGGAGCTGGATGACCTCAACGTTCCCATGTTGGAGCAATCATGGCTGCTGGCAGATTTGGATACAGTCATGTCAACAGTTTCTACATCAAGGTCCCTATGAAGATCACTGGTGCGACAGTACCAGGGTGCATGGACGATGTTCCTTAATACTTTATTTTGAAAACCTTGGATAACTTGAATGTTACTTTTACTGGCGCAGCTCCAAAGCTGGCTACCATACGTCCAAACGGGTTTCAATATCTGCTTGTAGAGAAGCAGTTTGTTATGTATGGATAACTTGGGATTTTTCCTAATAGCCAATCTTTTTAAATTTTATACCAAGCTCTTCGCGTTTCTTTTTAATGTGGACTTTCCAGCGAAGTCTAGCGTCGAGTGTCATTCCAAGATATTTTGCTGTATTAGCATAGGGAATCTGAGAGTTATTTATTCTTATGGGAATGTGTTGGTTTCGTTTATTAGTAAATTTAACATGAACAGATTTATTTTCATTTAACTTAATACGCCATTTTTTGGTCCTGTTGTTAATCTGGTCTACAGAGGTTTGTAATTTTCGGTTAGCTTCTTCATGGTCTTTCCAAAAGCCAGAATGGCAGTATCATCAGCAAATGATGCAATAGTATAGTGCTCAAGGTTAGGAATATGTCTGGTATACAGTAAGTAGAGTACTGGACCTAGTACACTACCTTGGGATATTTCTGCCTTAATTTCTCTTAGATCAGAATATACATCTTCCTGCTTTATTCTGACATATCTGTTTGATAAGTAGGATTTTAAGAGTTTTTCCAATATGATTTTATAAGATCTTTTGTCAATATTTCTTTCCCGCTAAATATTTATATCGATATAGGGAAATGGAACGATATGTTTATTTGTATTTGATGTAACCAAAACAAATGTTGCGAAAAATATTTCAGGCAAATCTGAGAAGAAAAGTTAGTAAGTAGGAAATTAGAATTCAGCTTAATAAAAATGATCTTATTACTATGTTACATCAGCCCTGTATGGTATGAATGGGATCACGTAAATTGGACACGGCATACACATGGTCAATTTTGCGAGAACAAAAAATCAGTTTTTATAAACGTATAACCTTTAACCAACACAACTTTACAGCTTTATATTTGCAGCACCAAGAAAAGATCGATTAGTAATTTAAATTCAAAAAAATTGTTTATTAGCCATTAAAACATTTTGACATGATTTTCGTTGCCGTTTTCATGGAATTAACTTATTCCAAAACTAATTTAAACAGTCCCAATTTTTCTCGTTTCGGTGTTTCGTGATTCTAGCAATAACTCAAAAATGTCCACGAAAGAAAATTACATTCAGGCTTTCCGCTAAATTCCCTGACCAGTTTGAGAAGTTTAAAGTTTCCGATTACAGTCTTACATATACAGTAATTACGCGAACACGAACATCGGATCGCTAACATGATTATAGCGGGTTAAATGCAATGGAGGAACGTAATCTCTGCAAACATGCAGAGGGTCATGGGTTAAGATTAATGTAACGAATTCCGAAAAGGACCATCCAACTTCTCAGATCGCCAACTTGTAGGAATTCGGGGTAGGTCTCAATGCAAATTGGTAAAATACTTGATGAGGACGAGGACTAGAAGTTTTAACTTTAATTGATTTAAACTGTTTATTAATCACAGTTTATAATTTGGATGTTAATTATTCAAACCGTCCTGATAATACTAAGATTATCTTGCTATTTTAAATATATTCCACTTGGTGGATTTGTTTATTGTTAATTTTCTTTTGAAGATATGTCCCTACAGCGAATAGTCTCTTGAAAGATTGGATTACAGATCTATAGTGATTATTCACGTACTTAACATAGAGAAAAACTTCGTCTTTACTATTAGATTCACCGTTTTTTTAATTTTAGAATTAAAATTTGAGACAAAAATTTTAATTAGCAACGTTTGTGAATCTTACAAGAGATCAGAAAATGAACCTATGGGCGAAGTGAAGTGGTCAACCTCTATTGAAATCTAATATGCGTTATAGAAATTAAAATGTAAATTCATATTAAAGAAAGTTAATCAATATAGAAATTTTACGCAAATTACCCCTAACGATCTCCAGCTAAGTTGGTTATTGAATCTTTGCACAGTGGTCCTAATAGCCAAAATATCATTTTATTTATATGTATATGGATAGTGTACGGTGTTTTCGACATTAAAGTACTCAAAAAAGTCCAGATCAATGAGCATTTCTTCTATTGCGGTGGGTTCGGTGGGTTCTACTATACCTCGTTCGTGTAGCTGATAATTTTGATGATAGATATAGCAATATTGAACATGCATTGTCATTTCCTTTTTCTCTTGGCAGAATATTTGAGATTACTACTACCTGCTCTTAGCTATAATTCCGAAAAATTTTCTGGGAAGTAATCCAAAAGAAGTATAACTTTTTCCCCCTGTTGTCGACAAATTTTCTGTAATCTTATTTTGTGGTTACCTAGGAACTTTTCAAAAACTTTGTAAATATTAAAGGATCATCTGTTGAAATATGTTTAAACCATTCAAGAATGCCGTAAAAATGTTGTGATTAAATTCTGATAGCTAGAATAAAGTTAATAAAAAGCATAATCATAGTAAGTAACCTAAAAATGATGGATCAAAAAGTGCTTGATATTATACAGATCATCCAAACAAGATTCAAACTCTTTGAAAGCGATCAATTAAAGACCAATATACCATATACTGACCGGGATTAATATTAAACTAATATAGAATATATAGCGAATGAGACCGTTGGGACATTCTAAATAGCAGCTCAGGATTACTCCATAGGGATACTTGGAAATTTCGCTTGACCAAGCATTCAGATACTGTTGCCAAGTATATAGGACCCTAATAAACTTTTATTACAAATGAATGCATCATAATTAAACATTTTAAGTAATACGTGGGGATGGTAAGAAGTCCAAGCTATAAAATATTTTATTTTTTAATGTAATGCCCATCTAATTTAAAGCTGTTGTGGTAATTTTAGGCAGGAAGTCTATTGTCTTTAAAATGATCTAAAATTGCTTTTACAGAAAGGTTTTTATTTATTTGGTAGCTTTCTTCTGTTTTATTTTATTTTAGCATAGACATGTAAGTCATTCGGCCAACCGCGATTCGTCTATATTAATCTAACAACCAGAAAATTAAATACAAGAAATACAATAATAAATAAGATCTCCAATTTGCTTGCAGTCTTCACAGAGGTCATTATTTTTAAGATTCAGCCTACACTTCTGTTTTAATTCATTGAAGATTTAGATTCCGGATTATGACGGCGATCCAAAGTTTTAATCGACAGTCACAATCTTCCTACATACTTCTTTTAAATTATTCATTCTTCAATTGGTCAAATTATTCTAATGCTTAGGATCTCAGTCAAACCCATATTTGAAGCCTTCGATCCCAAATTATTTTTAAACATTTAAACATAAAATGTTGTTTTATTGATTTTTATTCTCTAGTATATTGTAACAAGTGTGCGGATTTATTACCATTCCCTCGTAAAACCATTGAAATTTTGTAAAATTAAATAAATATTTGGAATAGTCTGAAGAAGTCAAACTTGCAAATTATTTCAAATTCTAAATATTTAGCAATTAGGAACATTTTAAATATTTAAAATAGTTAAACACTTATGTGCTAATTATTATAATAAGTTGGTGATGGCTTCTGTTGTTTATTGCTTCCATTTGCAACCAACTTTCTGTTAAAATTTCTAGTTTTAATATTACTTTTATCTTATAAAGATACAAGACTAAAGAAATATTCATTAATATTTATCTACTGCAAAATATTTTATACAGTCTCAACTTTGAAAAATATAAATTTTCGTCAACGTTAGCTCTCTACTTGAAAATGGCTGCATAATACTAAGCGCTGCATCTTCAAGGATTGTTTACTTTTTTTCAGATTTCACGCTGCATGAATATTTAAAACGACAAGAAACTTTTAGGTCAAGTCATAGAGGATAAACAGCGTCTTGCATCATTATTTCAAACAAAGAAAAACTAAAAAACTTCCACTTTCAAAATATATAAATACAATATTACCATCACCATTTAAAATAGAAAATATACAAAATAAAAATGGTAGAATCATTGGTGATATGAAAACGCAAATAATTTCTACAATCAGAAGATGACTTCATTTTTATTGAAAAATTTCGTTGTAACTTTAGATATTCGTCTTCAAAAATATTATAGGACTTTGGAATAATTTCCTTGCGATTTCTCGCGAATGTTAGAAAATAAAAAAAAAGATCTGTGAAGTTAAAATAGTTCAAGACTCAAGATCATAGATTTAGAACAATAAGATCGAGTTTGTTGACATTTCGGCTGAGGACAACAACACGTAACAGTCTAAACGCTGTGTTATTGAATTTATATTATCAGTTTCAATGTTGTCAAAGTTATCATATTTTTTTTCCGTCATTACCAAAATCCTAAATCTATTTAAAAATTATCTTGGAAAATGAGATATTTTGTTTCGCTAAAATAATTGTACATCTACGTTAACACTAATTTTCGAAACTAATAACACAACAAATTATATTGCTAGATAAATATTGACACAGATACTTTACCATGATTTAAGTTTCAACCATTTCTGCGAAAATTTGATAGAAGCGGCAACGAAGCGCTATCAAACATTGTTATTTATGAATGGAACGTAACCATTAGAATGGTACTATTGTATTTGTGTCGGCCATGTTCAGTACATTGGTGTTTGTTTACTAATGTGTTTTATATCGTGCTAGATTAAAATTTTCTTTTTCATATTGATTTATTGGTTTAAATTGATTGAATAGACAAATATGGTTCAACAATGTGTGGTATGCCGCAAACTGGATTATTTAAATCCCGATTTATCATTTCATCGGTAAGTTATATTTAAGGTTATAAACATAGTTCAGGGGCTTAGAATTTAGTATTTTATCGACTGTATAAATTCTTTAATAATGCATAAAGGATTGTTTTAACTTATTGTTATTTTTATTTCTTTTATGAAATTTTTGATATATCCAACAGAAAAGCATAAAAAGAATCTCACTTATGTATTCTGGTCAGCACCTCTACGTCTTTTTATTTATTTAGGATATCACCCTAACACACGTTTGATCCCTTGTGCGCAAACTCTAATTTTCCCGAAAAACACAAACATCTAGCACGAAAAGGGATAACAAAAATTCATTTATTAAATATCGAAATTCTCGCATCAATTGAATTTCTATCAGAAAACTAGCAAAGTAAACAAACCGTGCGTCAATATTTGCACAGATCATTTAAAATATTTTAAGTTGTTAAAAATAATAATCATCAGCATCATACTATTTTCATTTTCACGGAGATACTTCAAATTTTAATCATCCAGTATTCGAAATATTTATTTTTAAATTTATTCTATTACTGTAAATGGTGTTTACACACAATTTGTTATTTTAACTTTAAATAATAACTCAGTGGGAGATCACTTCCGGTGATATTTGGGTTAATACATTTGTTGATTGATGGGTCAATTTTATAATATTAATATTCTTTTTTCTTTAAGTTGGCTAATAAATGGATTTCCAGAGATGAATTTTGAAAGTTTAATTACAGTTTTTATTTCAATAACCTTTTATTAGGGAGTGGGTGGCTCAGGGTTGTGGGTTCGAATCCCACCGACGGCAGAAATCATTTTCTGATTTTTAATTAATTAAAAATTTAGAAATTCATTTTCATATACCAGGTGTGATTCCCCACTCGACCATTCACTGCTGGGTTCTAATTAACAGTGCTGTTCCTAAAGTGGCGCTGGGAAACAGTAACAAAGCCTACACAGAACACGAGGCTAATGAACAGAGTAGTCGATGCCGTTGACACTGAAGAAAAAAAAAAAAACCTTTTATTTTTGATTTACATGAAGTAATATAACAATTCAGAAAGTTTATACAGGGTGACCCAGGGGTACGTGCATGCTCCATAACTTTTTTTCTATCCAAGCTATCGGTTTGATTTTTTTTTAAACGATAAGACCGACAATGGGACACATTCTAAAAATATTTCTATTTATATACAGGATGTCCCAAATAAGATACACAACTTAGTTCTGGTTTTTTAAATGGCAAATAGTTTTTGACTTATGTCAATTTATGTGTCAAAATAGCGTCGTGCAGAGATCCACAAAAAAATTCAGAACTTCAGAACTGTTCAAGATAACTTAATCAACTTTTTTCCAGTCGATTCCTTAAGCTTCAGCGCATTTCTGAGTTGTAGGCGAATTCGGAGTCGACGTTCAACCGCCTACTATGATTTTTTGAAAATTACAAATAGCAATAACTCGACTTTTTCAAATGCATCACCCTATATTTTATTACATCATTGCATGGCATTTTTTAAGAGCTTTTTGCTGATATAGGGTTTGTTGGGTCTATTTTGTAAAATTTGCGAGATTTATTGCAAAATAAGAAATGTTGACGTTTATTCGAGAAAAAAAAAGGAATCGAGTAGGCCGCTGTCTTAAAATTTGACACAATTTCCTTTTGTTGAAACATATTCTTTTCAAAATTATATGAATGTGTCAAACAGTGGCCTACTCGATTCTTTTTTTCTTTTAATTAGACGCGTACAATTATTGAAAGTATATGGATGTTTCAAATTTTAAGACAGCGGCCTACACGATTCCTTTTTTTTCCTTTAATTAGACGCGTACAATTATTGAAAGTATATGGATGTGTCAAATTTTAAGACAGCGGCCTACTCGATTCCTTTTTTTTTCTCGAATAAACCGTCAACATTTCTTATTTTGCAATAAATCTCGCAAATTTTACAAAATAGACCCAACAAACCCTATATCAGCAAAAAGCTCTTAAAAAATGCCATGCAATGATGTAATAAAATATAGGCTGATGCATTTGAAAAAGTCGAGTTATTGCTATTTGTAATTTGTAATTTTCAAAAAATCGTAGTAAGCGGTAGAACGTCGACTCCGAATTCGCCTACAACTCAGAAGATACGCTGAAGCTTAAGGAATCGACTGGAAAAAAGTTGATTAAGTTATCTTGAACAGTTCTGAAGTTCTGAATTTTTTTGTGGATCTCTGCACGACGCTATTTTGACACATAAATTGACATAAGTCAAAAACTATTGCAGGTAAGTCTAAGAAACCCGGGTGCGTTATATCGATAATTTTTTACTAACTATTGTAACCAATCAAATTACTTAATTTAGAGTCATGTGTCAAATTTCATCCAATCAGCTATGGATTACAGCGATAACACCCTACATGTGGTGTTTTCAGTTTGGTGTTTTCAGCAAGTCAAGTTTTTGATTAAAAATTAATTAAACGTCAAACTGACAACTAGTTTAAAAATGTTTAAATCTACAAAGTAAAAAATTATCTTATCGAATACCCCTCGGGCCTTGATAAATCCTCAAAATTTTGTCATACAGAATCCTTCAAGCGTGTTGCTTAAGGATAATAGCCCTCGGCCTTCGGCCTCGGGCCATTATCAAGCAACACGCTTTCAGCATTCTCTATGACAAAATTATCTCGGTATTATCAAGGCCCTAGGGGTATTACTACTGACAATTCAATGGCGAATCTAAAAATGTAACAAAAATCCGGGGTTGCCATTTAAAAAACCAGAACTTAGTTGTGTATCTTATTTGGGACATCCTGTATATAAATAGAAATATTTTTAGAATGTGTCCCATTGTCGGTCTTATCGTTTAAAAAAAAATCAAACCGATAGCTTGAATAGAAAAAAAGTTATGGAGCATGCACGTACCCCTGGGTCACCCTGTAGATATTTTTCGAACTATTTAAAGTATGAATCACATCGGTACACAAAGTTTTGAGTTATGATAAACTAAACGTGTTATTAGAACTTTTTCATTGAATTTGTCAGTGTAATATAGACTACTAAAATTATAACTATTTTGACATTGTAACATAACCTACAAATGTCACTTGGTTTTTTTTTAAAACAAATATTACAGCAAGTCAATAGGGAAAAATCATGAACCGGCAGATGGCGCTGCGAATGACTTAATGTCGGATTGAGGGGTGAACAACAAATATTCTGTCAATTGGTCACTTTAAAATCACAGTTTTTATAAGTTTTGTTTTCAGTTTTCTCAGAGATTTAAGTTCATTTTTATTCATTGTACAATTGGATTGAAGGTTGATTTTCGAATTTCAGTTGGTTTTAGAGTTACTGTATTTTTATGATAATGCCTTAAAAGTTGAAATATCAATGTCGGACATTCTGGATTATGTGGGTGAACGTGTTAGGCAAATTAAGGAAGGTGAAGAGGTTTTTAAGGCTGGTCACATAATTTTATGTGGAACTGACGGCTCCAATGAGAAAATCATCAAAAGAATATGAACAATTTTACAATCCCCACATGAAATCACCATAAAACTGAAGGATACCTGGATTTGTCAATGTTCCTGTAAAGCAGGATTAGGCCCTAATCATTAGGGGGATATTGCAAACATGTCATTGCTACAATGATATATGTCAACAGGTTAGTAAATTATTGAAGATATTATTTTCAAACTGCATTTCCTGTTCAACTTGTCTCTTTCATGTTTTAGATTTGAGATGTTGGAACCAGCGAGTTGCACAGATTTGACACAAAAATGGGGGAAAGAAAAAATATTTCAATAAGATGTTTATTGTTTAAATAAATGATTGGCTAAGCAAAAATATGTTTTTTTTTTCATAATAATATATTTAGAGTACATGTTTCATCATGTTCACTTGATAATTCTACCCCCACTTGCTCATTTCCATGTTGTTTGGCCTGCATTTCATTTTCATTTGATTTCTGCCTAAGCCTGAAATGAATTAAATATGATGTAATGAAAGTTATTATTTTCTGAGTCCTTTCTCACCCGACTTTGGTTACTTCTTTCTTAATTTCTTAGTGTTTGAGCACTGGAAGGTTCTGGCTAGGAAGAGATCCATTTTTCAAACGCTTTTTCTGTGTTGGTGAAGTCACTGTATTGTAAAATTATAAATAAATTCAAAGAATGTGATAGCAAATGACAACAGAATTGAAAATTATATGTGGAAGCCTCTGCAAGAACCTTCATCAAACTTACCACTAAAAAAATCGTCTTTCACAAAGTACTTGCTGCAAACAGACAAACATATACTTTGATATAGGTTTTCCTATCTTCAAGATTATCTTCCATTTCTTGATTTCTTTGGGATTCAAAGGAAAGATATGACCGAATTGCCATATGTAGAGCATTGTGGAACAGAGCACATTTTTCGTGATTTTATCTCCATATCGCCTTTTATAATCCTCTGCATTGTCAGGTACTTCGTTGTATGGTTTATTCACAATAATTCTTCACAAAACACCTTCCAAATATACCTCTTTTAATGCACAAATAACTTAAAATAAATTCGAACTTCACATTACGCCCATTAAAACAAAGTTTATTGATCACCCCTCGAGTCATTCAAATGATCAATGATAGATGTCGCCCACTCCGTGATTCTTCCCTATATGTTATTCCGATAAGAAAATACAGCAAATATTATTGAACCCAACTATTAATTTAAAGCTAAAAGAAGCAGGTAAGCCAAATACCTATACTTTCAGCGTGTTGCAGCAGCTATAGATTCTAATATAGTTCCATTTCACAAGCAATAAAACGAAATGAAGTTATATGTCTAATAAAATCTTTCAAATATATAGAAAATATACAATTTGTATTACAGAATAGATATCTGCAAATCTTAAACTTCATAATTATTACGCGATATTTGCTTTGATGTAAACAATGTTGAAATTGTATCTATACGCATCATTGCTAATAAATTAAATTTATATACGTGTATTTCTTTATTACCCACTTGTTTTACATATACCTGGCGTTATATATACAAAACCAGCAAAAAAATATAAATTAAACTCTACGAGCCTCAAAGATTTTATTTTATTTTTAAATTGATTATTTTGTTCACTACACGAATTTAAAAATAGCATTTTCTATGTTTTTGATAGAGTAGTGGAAATTGTGTTCGATTCTGTTACTAAGTTTGTATAAAAATAGTTATTTATGTAATAAGTGTGTGTTATTCACATTCGTCAAAAAAATGCCTTTATACACACGAATTGTAGGTATACAATATTTTTTTTTTCTAATGAATTAATGTTAAATACAATTTTTCATGAAAATAAACTCCTCTCGAGTTATAGGGCGTAGAAAATTACGATTTTCACCACAAAAGTCGGACATTTCTAAAAGTTTTTTAAATTTAACCGAAAAAAACGGTCATTCTAATGAAAAAGTTTTCAGCGATATCCTAAGCTTTAAAATGGTTAATTGTGCATCTCGATATTATCAGCCAAAAAAAAGTTACGAGCAAAAAATACATTTTTTTAATTAAATTAAGAAATCATAATTTTCTACGCCCTATAATAGATATTTATGCACCAAGGGCGTCATATAGATCCTAACGCCCAGAGGGCAACAGTCGGCGGTGAATACAAGATTTTATTTTTCAGAAAAAATATGTATTTTATTTTAATGAAAAACCGATTTTTTGATATCTTGACGTTCGTTGAATATTGATGACAGTGTTTCATTATATTTAGTGAACGTCATTGCTGTTTTGTGTTATATACGTCTTGTGTATGGAAATAAATACCCATTTTCCACAAAATATCAAAGAGAATACGCACCCAAAGCAACCAAAAATTTATCGCCATAACGCCCGCTCATTATGCCCTAGGGCATTATGAGTGTATTTATAGCAATCGTATTCAAGGTAAAATAAACAAATAATATACAAGTGAATAAAAATAGCTATTTATATTACAAGTATAATAATCAAGGGCTTTATTGAACAAATAATTTTATGACCGAGCGAGCTTGCGAGAGAGGCTATAAAAGCCTGTTTATGTACGAGTTATATACATGATTTTATGTTCGATTGTAATTAAAAAATAATAATAAATTGAAAAAACAAAAATTTGATATGATTTTGGCTGACAGCGATGACAAGTAAATGTTTATTTTTTAAACATGTCAAATTAGTTGTCTTGCAACTTGTCAGTGACGTTGACAATTACTTTATTTTACAGTAAAATAAAGTGCTACTTTATTGACGCAAAACTGTTCTATACAATCGTACATAAAATGGTTTATTGTACATTTCGATATTATCAGCCAAAAAAAGTTACGGACAAAAAATACATTCTCTTTAAGATTTTTGTGGTGACTCACATTTTACCATAAAATTATATATTACATTATACTTGTGATTAATTAAAAAATTACTATTCCTTTTTCAGATAAGGGCTCTTAACTGTAAATGTTGATAAATGATTTTTTAAATATATATTTACTGAAATTAGCCCTTGTTTGACATACCTATTTTATTTTCTAAATTACCAACCGCGGGACCTACGAATTTTTATTTTGTTTTCTCCAAATAAAGCATTTTTCGTAGAAACTAAAAATTTTCTATCAAATTGAAAGTAGTTTTTTATCTTTGTTAAAAAATAAAAATTGCATAGTAGAAAAAACTGCATTATGTACCACCAACTTAAATTTCAGGAAATTATTTGACCACTGAATGTTCAAAACTCCCAAAATCATCCTTTGGTGCTACAACTAATTTGTTTTTTTAGGAAAATACGTACAATTATTTTTAAATACTTCTAATTCCTCTGCAGTAGTTTCCTGACTAACTTTGTACTGAAGATGATCTAATTAACACTCGAAACTTTGTAATTTTATAAAGAAGTTAATTGTTTATTACGGATATTTTTTATCAGTTTACGTAAAAATTAAACATGTCATACGCAATTCTTTTATAAATAATAAACATGGTTATTAAACGTAAGTGATTAAGATTTTTCAGATAATCAGCATCAAATTTTATCAAACGCATTAAGAGCTTAAGTGCTAAAAACAAAAAACAACAGGTGACAAGACTTTTATAAACTAACCTATATAGTTCACATGTACATCAGAATCACACTTAAGAGATTTAACACACATGCACTATATTGAAGTTTGTCACTAGTTATGGTAAATTTTAAAGTTTACAAGTGAGTTTTGGTTGTGTTTGGGCAAAAGTTAGCGCGTTTTTCTCTCAACTTTCATACGGCGAGTGTGAATGACTTTTATCTGACGCGACATATTATTACTGCAAGCCAGGCCAGACGTAACAGAATCGTGATCGGCGAATGAACTAACCGGGTCCCGGGCTTCTAGGCTTGCTGCAACTGCTACGCTACTCTCCGAGTTACTACAACGCACGCTCACATGCGAATACGCACGATCGTCGACGACAAGCCACTGGGAGGTCCAATAGAATGCCGACGATTTTTTATCTTAAATGCAATGGGATGTTTTACCTAATTACAAGAAAAAAAATTAATTTCTTTAAGGTTGGGAGTCCCTGAAAACGTTGTCCGTTAAACTGATGATAGTCCTTGTTTGTCCTTTGAACATTTAAAATTTTGTGAATGTAAATAATTGTTGTCACTTTCGCTGTCAAATTTTTTACCCTTAACAAGAAATTCTTCGTATACCATCAATCTTATTTAATTTCTTTTTCATTCAGGAAAAATAAGCCAAAATATTTTCATTTGTAAAATTAAAATGGTCTAGGTGTAGAACATCGCAAAAAAATAAAAAATTAAGAAATTAAGTGTTATCAGTCTGGGAAGAGAACAATTCCCCAAAGAATGTAAAACCGCTGCCGACCAAAATAACAAAGTCTTACACATCTATCTCGGAATTGAATGCTCTGAGAAAAATTAACTACAATCAACGCACTAAAACCATAGCCGATGAAGCAAACCAGAAGACTGATAACCCCAATTTTCAAGCAAGGAGAAAAAATTGAAAAATCAAACTACCGGCGAATCTCTGCATTAAGCAGTCTGTCAAAAATATCCGAGAAGGTTATACAGAGAAGACTAAATTCGTTTCTAGGTAGACACAAATTACCGTCACCCTTACAATTTGGTTTTATACAAAATAAATCAATTCAAGATACCATTAATTTATTAACAGAAGGAATCTCCAACAGTCTTGATAAAGCAATGCCTTTAATTGGAGTGTTTGTAGATCTAGTCATAGCCTTCGACACTGTTAACCTCTTAGAAACTCTTAACAACATAGGTATCAGAGGGATTCCACATGAACTAACTGATAGAAAACAAAAGGTTCAAATTTGCAGCACCTCAGGGGACAGTGTTGGGCCCTATATTATTTAATATATTGAGATGAATTCAGTAAATTATACGATTTTACGTTTTTAATAATGTATTTTTAATTTGTCAACTTTGACATTTTTTTAACATCATTACAATATATTTGAATAACCTCCTTCCTTCTAGATACAAAATGTAAAATCATAAGTTTTGCAGATGATACAGTGTTGTTCTCTGAAAGCGATAATTGGTATAACCTAAAATTACAATTTGAAAGAGATCTCAATTATTATTATTACTAGCATTCAATTTGGCCTCATGGAAAGAAATACTCTAGTAGGACTTAAAAACAAAAGAAATACAACATTGTAGATTGTATCCAACCATCTGGAAGAAAGATATCTAATTCTAGGAACAAAAACCATGAAAATCACAAGCGACCTACCACAATATTCAGTTATTGAATAAACTTTATGGAACGTTTACTTAGGCTGTGATCTAGGAATGGTGTAAGTACTCTGGAACCTTTCTGGTAAATAGTTAGGCGATGCATATAGAACAAGCTTTACAAACTCAGTACTTATTACCATCGCGAAGATACATCCGATCAATATCTTGGTAACAGAGAAAGAAGCACAAGAGAAAATGGGAAAACAAACAGCAGAAAACAACCTACCCTATAAGTTATCTTGTATATTATTGTGGGAAGACTCAAATGCTTTCTCTAGATTAAGGAAAGTAGAATATACATTTATAGTGTTTGCCTTTTTTTGGTCTTTATTTATTTTACACCTCTATCTTTACGAAAACCTCTTTGAGCTCTCTAATGTCTGTTCTACTGAGTCTTTCTGTATTTGGTTCAGGATTTGTTCGTACCATTTTTAGGTGATGCTTAGTAATACTTTATCACTATAGTTTTTATAATCCACACTATTATTATTGAATTATGTCCTTAGTACTTCTGTTTTTCTATTTCTTTTTTTTTTCTTGACCATTTTCAAATGATATTTCCCATTTTTCAAGCGTCTTATGGCTTCTTCCAATTCGGATTTTGTTATTTCTTCTTTATCACTAGTATATTATGTGTGCATTTTCCATTATTTATTCTCTTCACATACTTTTTAATACCTTAGAAAGTAGCTTTTGTATCTGTCAAATCCGCTAAAACTCTGTAAATTGTGTTTATCGAGTACAAGATTTATCTATATCTCCTGCTTTCCAAAATACTGTTCTACCAACTAACCCAAAATAAAATCACATTATTTTTTTCTTATTTTACTATTATTAGTTATTTTTAGCTGGTAAATAGACAACTGGTAATACTGATAATAACTATACATACATTGTTGTTAACTTTGGCAATATCAGAATAATAAATAATTTGAATTTATGTTAGACAGTAAAAATATAAAATTTAATGTGCGATCAGGAATTATGTTTCATAGATCATAAATTATTCTCATAAAGTTTTGACTTTTATCATTTTATTTAAAACATTTTAACGGAAGCAACCGATATATTAGAGACTCGCATATTATAAATACAAGCTTTCGCAGATTTCTGTTGTTGCAATAATTAATTATATATACGAAAAATTACAAAGTATTTGATTTTTGTTTTTGAAATATTTAAAAATTTTTGGTATATGCTATATATCAATTTGACCTATATACAATACTGAATTTCGTGAAATTAAATTCAGATCTCACAACCGTTTGCATTGTGGTTTAAAACCTTGTTCCGCAGAGATTTTAGCAGAAGTACTTTTGTCAAGTACTCACTATTTTGAGTATTTTTAAGGTTTCACTATTGCTAGAGGACCTGAACTTACTTTTAGTTATCAAATGCTTCCGCCAAGATTCAGGGTTAAGGAAACCTTCTAAGTTAAATTATCCTTCGTTTTAAATGGCTCTCGTTACTAGCTAATTTGGTGGGGGGTTCACACAATCTACATTGAATATTCCTGAAATGACTCTCTTTAGTTTCAGGCACCAGAACGCCTTAAATCTAAAATATTTACGCCTGGTGCATTGGCCATAATGTAGATGTTCTATTTTCAAGATTGTCTAGATGCTTACCTATTACTTGGTTCCCGTTGATCTTCCCCATCAATTTTCTTGACACATCGTCTCTTATTTAGGATTGCTGCTGTTGGGGTTGTCTACATGGCTCTACTTCAAGTAGACTTCAAAGTATTTTGCTCTCGTATCAGTTATACGTTAAAAAAGATGGAACGCTACCTCAAAAGTCATTTTGCGCATACCAAAAAAGACCCCTTTTTCGGCAACAAAAAAACCACCAAATATTTATATAAAGTTTTAGCAAATTATAGCCAAAGGCTGCGTGAGTCGACGTGCAGTGCCCAAAGGCACGTAGGTAAGTTAAATATGATTTAGAAGTAAAAATTAGCGTAATTTCCTGTACACTAAATAAATAAAGGTATATTTTATTTACAAAAGGGATCTTTATATATATATATAAATTTAAGATGAAAGGTGAAGAGGATATCGACAGAGCGAGGTAACTTAAGTGATTTTCGCAGTGCGAAAATTGATTATTCGAATTAAGGAAGGATCCGATGAAAGCGAAAGCGAATTTGGCAGCAAAGAGTAAAGAGAGTTAAATCAAAGGAAAGAGCGGGTCATCCGATACCAGAGAATTTTCACAAATTGATTACACAATCGCGCACCAAATATTAAACATCCCAAAATTTAGCTTATCAGTCACCTTGATTTAAAAAGTAGCGAGGGAGAATATTAAATAAACATAAATTTATCTGGTTAATTTTTTTGAAAGAAAATTAAATTTACGAGGTAACTCACGCGTAAATTAAAATCTTGATTTTTGCAGTGTGTACGTCTTTAACTAATGAAGAGAAAAAAAAATAATCCCAGACAATGGAAGAATATGTCGTGATATATAACAAAGAAAACAATAACTTTTACGGATTCAACCAAACAATATTTAATATCACTGTAATGACCGTCTCCCAATTCCCCCAAAAGATTATTTTTAATCTTCAAACTGTCTTACGACTTTATAGTTCAACCGATTCTAGGAACGGAGGTAGGTACCCTGATTCTCCCAAGTACGTGGCGGAGTTGATCCATATGATTATGGACCGGTGAGAGATTTGGCTAAATTGTAATACGTCAAATATTTATTCATTAAGTAGCAGGCCTTCTGAACCCAGACAGCACCGGATATTCCATGAATATTCGTAGAATATTCTTTTTCGGATATTGAAATATTCCTAGAAAGTGCTGGTGGCGAATATTCTATGAGAAATATTCCCGGAATATCCAGAATATACCCAGAATATTCTAAAAAGAATATTCCTATAATATCTTCTGAGAATATTCCCTGTATATTCTAAGAATATTCAAAATAATATGATAGTAATATTCCTTAAATATCCTAATGGGTTTTCAAAAAAAATCTCACTAATCTGTTGAAAGCTTCTTTATTTTCCAATATTCTTTCTACATGATCCAACATTTGTGTATTTTTTATAGGAAAGTCCAAAAAGAAATCCAACATATTAGTATTGTCAATAATGAATGGTAAAGATGTTCGTTTTGTTCAAAACGCCTAAAGATGAAATGATCAGTGATATATCCAATGAAATTATCATGTAATGAAATTAATAAATGTGGAGGTACTTAACTTACTTATGAGGCACACACACACACAGTAATACCACAGTAGTCTTTCAACTTCAACTTCCATCAAATTATCTACATATTTCACGTGCAAAAACCACGAAAGATGGCGTCAGTGTAGACAAAAAGAGATGTCAAATGTCAATTGCAGCATTGTCATGAGGTTAAGCTACGATTATTCGATAAACGACAGACGCTATAACGCGGTATGGATCTGATTGGTCGTAATGGTACATCTCGATATTTCCTTCCAATCATAAATTGGTTAGTACAATAGTGTATTTTTTTCAATTTGCCTAAACAAAAACTTATCTAATTGCACTTCCCGTTTCACTTTTTTCATACGTTTCCTTTATTTTGATAATGGTAATTGATTTCATAGAAATAAGGGAGAATATTCCATGGATATTCATACATGATTATTCCATGAATGTTCACACAGGAATATTCTATGAATATTCCTACAGGAATATTCTAACAAGAATATCCATAGTATATTCTCCCGAGAATATTCCAGGAATATTACAATATGAGTATTCCTGCAATATGCTAGAGGCATGTGTATATTCTAGGAATATTCCATGTATATTGGAATATAATTCTCTCTTTACGGATATTTAGAGAATATTCTAGGAATATCCTGTGCTGTCTGGGAAAGACCATCTGTTTAATTTTGATCTAAAGTTTGATACTCCTTATTATTAAATCTGGCTAGGGATGATTATTAGTATTAACGTAAAACGGATAATTTAAACCAGCCTTTTAGAAACAGGTGACATTTCCCCAAACCACAAATTCATTACATATAAGTAACTATATTCGTACTTACCAGTAAAATGCATTTATCGACACTGCTTGAGATTTGGCGATGCAGCTCCTCTTTTAGAAATTTTTTTCTTGTTAAATTGATTGATAGATAACTTACCTGTAAAAGAAACATATTTTAAAATTTTGAAGTGTTTCTTTTTGCCTTAAAAAATATTGGGCTATTTTTTATATTGACTTCAGCGCAAGAAAAAATCTATTCCAAAGTGTTGAATTCTTTTTACTGTGGTTGGTTATTACGTAAACAACATGTTTTTCAGAAGCTTGATATCCAACTATATCTTAAAATCTGTTTATACCAAGCACACTTGTTATAAAGAAGTTTGTTTATTACATATTTTTATATTTATTTTATTTATTTATTTATTTATTCAATAAATGATAAGCGATAAGTGCTAAATAAGTGCTAAACATCATTAACATTATAAATAGAATTATACCCAAAGACCAGACATCTGTATGAACCTTGACCGCTCTTCTTTCCAATTAAGTATTCCCTTTTTTCCAGAGCATTTACTTCAGAATTTCGAGGACTCAAAAGGGTCGCCATGCGTTAATTACGCAGGATTTTTCTTTACCTTTGATTTTCCAAAAATATCCATTAAAGGCAAGTCGTTCCCGCATATACACCTACTTGAATTTTCGTTCCAGTCTTTTAGTATTGCTCAACATAGATTTAAATTACAAAAATTTGGGGAAAATGACATGTCATACTTTTATTAGTTTGACAGTTATGGTACATTATAATATGACACCATTTTTTAAAATATCGTATTAGATGAAATTCTGTTCGTTAAAGAGCCTTCGTTGTCAGTTTCTTCTTTGAAAAAAAAGTTCGAATTTACTGTTAATTTTTCCGAGGATTGTCATAACCCTAAAATATTCTGTGCATCTTCTGATTAAATCGATACAATCAAGCAGGAGTAGCAACGACCAATAATTTAATTTTTTTATTACATCTTCAATTCAGGTCTCTCGGCACCGCCTAATAAATTGATTTTGCCGAGGCCCTTTTAAGATTTAAGGACGTTGACCTGTGCTTCGTATTTAGATTTTCCGGAGAAATTTCTCCAGGCAAATGCTTAAAACTTGATTTCAAAACCCACGCCGCTCTTGCAGCTCGAGCAAAAAGCATTTTTTTGCATAAGATTACGTCAAAATAAAAATTTAGGAAAAACATTGCAGAATAAGAAAAATTGAGAATTTTTATCAAAACAAAAACAAAGTGAAAATACACCGGAGTCATTTGAGATGTCGTTAGTACATGTTTAATGAGAAAGATTTTTAGTGCCGTGAAAAAAAAGTTGTCATAAATGCAAGTTGGAGCAACTGATTAAAACTACATTTTTTTAAAGCATCCGGGCTCAGGAAGAGGAATGTCACAAAATATTTTTTTATTAGTTTTAACTCCATTAATAGTTTTCCCTATCTCCATTACCCATTTAGGCCGAATTTCAACTTTCTCAGGATTTTATTCTATTATTTAATGTTTTAAGCCTGGATTTTTCCAAAATAACGAATAATTTTTTTTAAATTTTTATTTGATGGTTTCACTGTTTTATTCCTACGTATTGTGACCCGAGAACATGATTTGCATATTAATTTTGTTACTAGTAGAGTTTAAGAGATCCCTATAATAATTTTTCTCCACGACCATTCGTTAATATTATAATTCCAATATCAATTTTAATAATTGAACATAAATATTCTATAGTGTGAGAATATTTATTCTGAAATACTTGCTTCTTATGTGATTTGCATGTATTTTCATTCTATAACAAGTTACGTGATGAATTTTAAATTCGTCAAATTAACTATCAGTATTAGTTGACGTGGTTTGTTAAAAAAAATTTTAATTTATTGAAAATCCTCATCTAGAAATAAAAAAAAATATGCCGCAAAAATCCAAGCATGAATATGAAAAATACTTTACACAATGTTGTTAATTGCATTTTTTGGCGATTTTCCACTTTTCTTAATTTAGACAACCCACAGGATTGGCTTTGTTTTCGTCGTACCTCAGCCACCATATTGGTAAATGCAGGTGCATTAAAAAGACATGGAAGATGGAAATCTTCTCAATTAGCAAAAGACTATATAGAAAATTCTTTGCAACATAGAGTAGAGGTAGCAAATCAATTAGTTCTTTCAACATCCAATTCTTCTTGCTACACAAGTACATGTCATATGTCATCCAACCAGTCTGTTCAAATCAAATCAAATCAAAATTGCTTTATTGTTGTTAAAATGAAAAGTCATATATAGAATCAAAAAAATACTGAAAATATAAAAACAATATAAAGACAATATACAGAACATTAAAAAAAGGACAAAAAGAAAATATTAGATAGAAAATAGACACAAAAAAATATTTCTAATTAAATTTTAATTTAATAAAAATAACTTTAGCTGTTTTTTATTTTAAATTAGGTAATTCTTTTTGATCGTGGAGAAAATATAGTCTGTTGTCTGTTACTTGGTTAGAATAAAAAATTAGATACTCGTGGTTCGGAATATCTAATTTTGTCATTCTAACCTTGTGACAGAATGTACTATTCCGTGACTTTTAATATACATGTAAACGTTATATTTTTTTGAACGCAACACCTTCTTTGTCACTACATGGTTCATCCCCTCTTAACGCAATTCTATCTTAACCAAAAAATTAAAACGTAAAAACAATTTCATTACCCCGCAGCTTATTTTTCAGCTAATTAGTCTCTTGTAAAACGAAACACAGTGACAAGGGATTCAACCCTTTTCACTTCTATTTATTTAATAATTTTATTTCAAAACAAAAAATGTCGTTAATATTAATTCACTTGTCAGCCTGAACGCAGAAAGATGTCGGACTGTGTTGACATTTTGTTCAAAATACTTTGCCCTTATCAGCAAAAATGTTATTCAAATGAAGTCTCGAAAATGTAGATTATAATCATTATTCAAGTCAAGTGCGGAAATAAATCCATCAAATATAATAAATTCAACATAGATTTTTTGGGAATAGTTCTTAAATGAATATGTATCACAATATCTACTAATTATAATATTAATATCGTTAGTTCAAAGTAAGTATTCAGTTTTTTTGTTTTATTCTAAAGAATAGATTTGTGCGAAGGCCATACCTTGTTAATTAATATTCTGGAAAATTTCGTTGCCAATCGTCATTTTTCTCCAGTTGAATGTAAAAGATGTAAACAAGAGGTAGAACCTTGCAAATATATTTCTGAAAAACAATTATAAAACCACAGTAAAAGAGTAAAAATAAAATTTCTCAATTCTCTTAGAATACTTTTTCGAATTTAAACAATTTTATATAGGAGAAACATCCAGACGTTTTCATATAAGACTTAATGAACACCAATCGTACATTGAAATTAAACAATTCGAAAAATCAAAAATATGTGAACGAGCTTGGGATTCTGGCCATAAAATACAATGGAATTCTTCAACTAGATTATTAAAAGAACCTGTTAATTATAAATGCAAGATTATGTTGACAATAGATTTTGATATCCTAAATTTCAAAATCTATTTCTTTGTTTCATGTTGTTATCATATCTTGTCAAATTGTCTAGTGATCTGTTGCTATAGTAAATTATTATTATTATTATATTTTTTGTTGTCAATTTTTTGAAAACGACTTTAGTTTGAAAGTCGAAACGTCAAATTAAAAACATTTTAATACAAAAAAGTCATTTTATTATCCTGAAAGAACATTTAAAATTTAATTAAAGATGATCTTTTTCGAATTTCGACACCTTCCACAAAAATACCTAATACGTCCATTTTACTTTTTTTTTTGTTGAATTATCGAAAAGAGCTTTTTGCATGAGACCTTTTTTCACCGAGTCCTCGTGTTTGTTTGCGAGGTCCTGTAACAAGAGGCTCCAGATAATTTAAGAAATATATGTGGGAACGGTGTACGACCCTTTTTCAAACCAACGACTCAAAAGGCCCTAACCCCAGGCAGTGGTAGGACCAAAAATTATTGACAAAATCGTTGAACTGAAGTGTTTCGTGCAAATATTTACTTTTCCACTACATACCACCTTTTGTAATACTGTACAAAAGTTATATGTATAAAAAAACACTTGAGACTGCTGTCTAAGAGAGTAAAAATTTTTAATATAATCTTTTTGCTATGCTTTAAAGTTTTAGTTATTCCTGCAATATCGAATGAAGGAGCAAAAGTTTAATAATAAAGAAGTCTTTAAGATAACTGATATTTAGTGTGTAATTATTGGAAGCAGTTGAAAAATATCCCGTATTGTATAATTTTGGAATATAAGGGATTTTTACTATATTTGAATGAAGTCTTAGGTCCTATAGAGAAACTAGACAGCTTTTGTGTTTTCTTTAGTGGCTAAAGTATTACTTAACTAAATTTTAATAGATGATGGGCTAGAAATGGCCTTGTTTGAAAGAAAATAATAATACTATGATGATTTCTATAAATATTTAACGGAGAAAACAGTTCAAAAAACTTCAATAAACAAATATTCAATAATTGTAGATTTTACTAACTAGAAATATATATTTTGTGAAGGAGACGACACTGATTCTAAACGGATTAGGAACAAAAGAGGATATGAAGAAAATTTTTGAACGATTTTTCCAGAATAATCCCTTGTTAGAAGGGTTTTTATGTGATGAACCCCATTTAGGATTCGATTTCCCATGTATTTGTTGTCAAAAGAGACTAATCTTCAAAGGGTTAATACCTTAAATTCTTCTTTATTCGATGATTTACTAAAAGATATTTGAAATTTTCATGTGGAATATATTAAATATTTTCCACTTTAAAATGGTATAAATCATTATACTTAAATATATGAAAATATAGCTATTCAAATAAGCGATTTTTCATTGAGTTTTTATTATTTCTTGATGTAGGTCTGACCTTAGAAAAGGTGTGGTCAGGGCAACTGAGGGAATAACCCGATCTCCATCCATAGTCTAATCGCAGCCAAAGCAACTTACCTATTAGATCGATTCTCACCAATCTTACTAAGTAAGTCGTCCTGAAAAATCTGGTATATCTGTGGGATTAAACGTTTTGTGTATATATTAATTGAATTAAAATATCAAAGTTTTATTTAATTTAATTCCCAAAGTATGGTTTTCAAGAATGCAGACGCCTGGCTGTGATCATGCTGAGTTACACAAGCCATGCTTTTAATAATTTCTTTGTAAAGGGATGATTCATTATGAATAATAAAGCTCCTTGATACCTCCATCTTTCCCGAATACCTTTAGCATCAATTTTAATAAGACAACTTCAAATTTGGAACTCTAATTAAAGAATTTGAACTGGAACCTAATTAGAGAGGCGTCTTTTATTCCGTCAGGTGTCTGAAATCCTCAGTCTTAGAAATAAATTAAAAAGAAAATATCAAAATACCATGTTTTCTGCGGCTTTATATTTTAAAATTAATCATCAAATCTTTAAATTATAATTGCAAATTTAAAAATGAAAAACCCATTCCGTTTAAGAATGAATATTCAAATTAAAAAATCGTAATTAATGCAAGATATTCCTGCGTCTTAGAAATTCTATTTCAGGAGTTACTTCACCAGAGGCGGGTAAATTTATGCTGCATAATAGTTATTTATATATCAAGGGCGTAAAATAGGCGTTTATGGACCTCAGGGTGTAGATCATTATCTACGCTCGAAAAGTGTACAAAATTTTCTGCACGACTTTGGAGTATTACATTTTAATATAACACATAACGTGGTAATGTATATGTGGAAGTCACAGAAAAATAAACTGCTGTAAATGCATAAATACATTTCTCTATTCAAGTGTTAGTACATGGTCTGGTGAATCACATAAAGTCGCGAGAACTGGACAAGATGAAGGAACAGGCGCAAGTGTGCAAGTAATTGATAACGACAGCTACCCTGAAGTAATGTCCCATCAGTTTCAGAGTAGACGTGGGAATACATAAACTCTGAAATCCCACACTGTCTAACCAAGTTGGGTGTTCATCTTATTCGGAGAAACTCCGTCAAAAAAAGATAGATCTTGACTGAGATATCTTTCCAACCTGTACACACTCAGGAACTTCTCTTTGATAAGAGATACATTAAATAGTTAATCATTTTTAGTTGCGTTGTAACTTCTAGGAAAGTACTCAGTACTCATTCTTATGAAGAGCTTATAGGAAGGGCCCTGTAGCTTTAAATTCCTTTACCATAATAGAATTTTAAGTACCCAAGACAAAGCCTAGATTCGTTACTCACTAACAATTATTTTACCAAAATATTGCAATATTTTAACTTATTTTCCCAACACTTTTAAGAAAATAGTTTCCAAATGTAATTTCAGGAAGTGAGAACAGATGTGATACTGCCAACCCAGATAGATGCTTCTGGGAGTCGAGTGAAATGGTCTAATTTAAAACTGTGACAACGTGAAAAAGTAAAAAGGATAAAACAGTGAACGTTAGCAATCTTATTTAACAGAAAACAGAATTGCAAGTCAGAAAGGGAAAAGTTTAAAAAGGTATTTGTGGACGATTTAAAAAAAAATGTAAGGCAGTGATTCAAACCAGAAAACGTGGACAAATCCCGAATACAATACATCATAAAATGTAAATGAGGAAGAGATAATAATTTTCAAAATTCTTCCTTGAGTGTTCGTAGTAGTTCCCACATAATTGCGGCACCTTTTCTAGCTCGAATAATGAAATACTTAAATAAAAAAATTCAACACTGGTTTAAACTAGAATTTACATTCAAATTTTTAAATCGGCTCTCAGGAAACTCGTGTTAATATGGGGCTTTTGTGCAGTTCTCAATTTTGCCCCAGGATTTGTGCTCTAATCTCTGTAGTTGTTATTTATTCAATGCTTATCGATCGCCTCGAAACGAATGTTGTAACAGATTAATTCGAATTCCCATTCTCCAAGGTACCGAGAATTTTGATGTTTTATCAAAAACGCAAACACCTGTTACTGTGCATCATTTAACACCTAAACGAAATGTTCCGTGAATGTTCCAAACTTTACATATACATGTACAGGGTGGCCAAATAAGAATGCCAGGTACTGTATCCGGGAAACTATCCATCGTAGAGGCTTGCGGAAAAAAAGTTATTACTAAAACGGTCAAGATAAAAACCTGGAAAATATTTTCAAGTTTCTGAAATGACCGCTAGGGGGCGTAACTGCAATCTTGAATCTAAGAAAGTGATGTTTCTGTGAATTCCGCTATATTAACATAACAAAAAAATATCTGATCTTTAAAGTAGAAGATAATCTGAACCTTTTTTTGTTTAATAATTTTTGCTGTAACTCTAAAAGTAAAGTGGTGGGAGGTATTCAAAAGTTTCAGTAAAAAACACCCTGTATATTCGAAACGGCCTAGCCGATCTTAACAAACTTGGGCTAATTGAAAAGAGCTGTTCTTGGGCTGCAAATGCTATAATATTTGAAGTTTTGTTAGTTTCAGACGTCGCCGCTAGAGGGCCTTTTTCGACATGTCGACAGAAATGGTTAATTTTCTCAAAAAAATTAAACGCATTGGTATGATTTCTTTTTCATGAAAAAGTAGCTAAATGATGCCTAAACAAGCTCGCGAAAACCGCATCTCGATATCTTGTTCCTAACCTAAAATTTAGGCCAAAGAAAATTTTATACGGAAATCCCTTAAATTTTTATTTTTTAAACTAATTAATTCCTTTTATTATGTAAGTTGTGGCCCTAAAAATGACCGATTTAAAAAAAAGGTTTTTAGTGCCCCCGTAAATGCTGATCATCACGCTCTATCCATTGCTGAAGCCTCTCATGGATAGACAAACCTGCAGCTTCAATTTCGGCTCTCGGTATGTTACGTAATGCATTACGAATCCGGTTTTGTCGTAGATTAAGTCTGAAAATCAAAACAAGTTAAGTCTGGTGATCACGCAGGCCATGGAAACAGACTTCCTCTTCCAATCCAACGCTGTTGTAATACTGCATTAATATGCTCTCGCACAATAATAGCATAATGTGCTGGGCAACTATTCAACTGTAAAAGCAAGTTTTGACGTGTTTCCAGTGTCACATCTGCAACAACAACGGTAATTTATTGGCCAAAAAGTCAAGAAAGATATTGCCGCTTAGGGATTGCTCGATATGGCCCGATAATTCTGCCTCCCAGTAGGCCACACCACACATTTAAACTCCAACGTCTTTGGTGCTCAACTTCACGCAACCAATGCAGAATTTCTGCAGACCAATAATGCATATTGTGCAGATTTTGAAGGTGAAGAGCATATTAATGCAGTATTACAACAGCGTTGGATTAGAAGAGGAAGATTGTTTCCATGGCCTGCGCGATCACCAGACTTAACATGTCTTGATTTTCAGACTCAACCTACGACCAGAGAGATATAAAAAACCGGATTCGTGATGCATTACGTAACATACCGAGAGCCGAAATTGAAGCTGCAGTTTTGTCTATCCATGAGAGGCTTCAGCAATGCATAGAGCGTGATGATCAGGATTTAGAGCATTTACGGCGGCACTAAAAACCTTTCCTTTTTAAATCGGTCCTTTTTAGGGCCACAACTTACCTAATAAAAAGAATTAATTAGTTTAAAAAATAAAAATTTAAGGGATTTCCGTATAAAATTTTCTTTGGCCTAATTTTTAGGATAGGATCAAGATATCGAGATGCGGTTTTCGGGAGCTTGTTTAGGCATCATTTAGCTACTTTTTCATGAAAAAGAAATCATACCAATGCATTTAATTTTTTTGAGAAAATTAACCGTTTATGTCGAAATGTCGAAAAAAGCCCCCTAGCGGCGACATCTGAAACTAACAAAACTTCAAATATTATAGCATTTGTAGCCCAAGGATAGCTCTTTTCAACCAGCCTAAGTTTGTTAAAATCGGCTCAGCCGTTTCGAATATACAGGGTGTTTTTTAGTGAAACTTTTGAATACCCCCCACCACTTTATTTTTAGAGATACAGCAAAAGGTTAATATATTGTTTACTTGCAGGAAGATCGTCAAGAATTATAACAATAATAATAGTAATATTTGTATAAAGAACATAACATACGTACATTAAAATTGAGTTAAATTACAAAGACATATTATAGAATACTTTTTTCATAAAAATTCCGATATGCTGTAAAATATCCATGAAAACAATATACCTAATTGTGATTTATACAATTAGCCTTTGAAAGCCTTGCGATTTCACAGTATTCCTGCTTGGCTTTGTAGAAAACAATAAGACAAAAGACATTCTCGGCTTGTGGGGGAGAACAAGTATATGGTAGCTAGATTTCAATTATTAGATCTCTTTGACACTTGCAACACAAAGAATTAACGCTAAGTAAATTAAACAGATTTTAATGCACAGTACTAATTAGTTTTGTAGAGTGAAAACAGAGGCATTACAGAAATTGATTAAGGATTGTTTATCGCACATGTACACGTTTTTTGACAGCCTAGGGAATTAATTTAATTCTGTATTGTCAAAATTGGCAATTGTCATTAAAGTATCGAGTTGATACAAATTTAGTCCCAGTAAAAACGGTCGTGTGGTATAGAAATGCAGAACCACTGGCCGAGTGACATACCAATTCGGTAAAGATACGGTTTTCCGCTATATAGTTGAAACTAACAGTCAGTGTTATTAGCACCATATCATCATTATATCACTAGTGGATAAGCATCACTTATTATTATCATTTTAAAGCAAATGCCGAGAGTTAGGACTATAAAAACAAGAAAATCCACAGGTGAGACGCATGCTTGAATTGCTATTTTCCCGTACAACCGGAAGTTGCTGAGTATTACAGACATTTTAGGTATACTGGGCATCCCCAAAAACGCCATTTTGACATTTTAATTCTAAATAATTCTCCTACAATGTCTAATTATCCGTCTAAAAGAATTACGTTGTATATAAACCTAAATTTTCGTTTCTATCAAGAATTTCGTTTTTTTAGTGTACACTATGACCTCATTTAGAAGTTGGTACAACAAGTTCGCAGCCATTACCGTTCCTAACAACAACAGCGATTATTTCAGTGTGCACTGGACGTAAATCTGCAGCTTCTGATCGAAGATTGAATCCAATTCGAACTAGTAATCTCCTACTGCCAAAAGTCAATTCCAGTCCAATAATGGTTAAACCGTCATTAAAGTTATGATGCTTCAGGAATATTCCAGGCTAACGGGCTTTAATCGGGCATCCGGCGATTGTCGTTTATGTCAAACGTTAACCACGAATCACACCCCAAACTTGATGGCCAGCTCTATAATAAGATATCAAACACAATATCAAATGCTCTCTAACAAGTTAGCGAGAGGTTCCTAATTTGAAGTGACCTTAATTGTTCATTTTATGGGGTTAATGTGAAAGACGAAACTGTTTTTTGAGCAAAAGTTAGTTTAGGTCAAAGAAAATGACGTTGGTAGTCTCTTATTTAAGGCTGAATGACGTATTTTGTTTTTTATTTAAAAAATAATGGTTGGAAAATATCTGATGAATGTTGAGGTAATTTTTAAGAAATTGACGTAATAGGAGAATTGAGTAGCTATCAATAAATTGTGGAGACATGGAATGTGCCAGGCTGTCCGATAATGAATAGTAATGTCGATTATTTAACAAACCTTCGACAAAACTGTATGTTTCCTTTTTCTTTTAACTATAAGTGACCCAAAAGGGTCCTTATCTTCAATGGTTGTTATTTATATCATGAATTATTCATATCATATATGTGTGTCATTGTTAAACATTTTACTTTTACAGAAAAAGTCTCAGAATTTTCAATATTTACTGGACTCTTGAATTGATGGGTAAGTGTTTCAAGAAAAAATCGTTAAGGAACAAATCCAACAAGTTATTTTGTAGTTGATACATCCACATCAAGTGGGAATTTTATGTATTTGATAATATTTCACTTGGTAAGGATAACATCTCTATTCTTGACTCGACACTTATTAATCTTTAGTATTTTTCACATCTGTAGTCCTAATTCTATATGAATGTTTCAGTAAAATACTTTGATCATCCATTTTTATTAATAAACAATATTACAAAGTAATATAACCCAAATAAACAAAGCACGCAGTATACATATATACAATGGACATGTATTTCAGTTTTCCTCATTATTTTCATCTTTTTCGTTTCCTCCAGGCAGCGTTTAATATGGTTTTTGTTTCGTATTGTTTGACTTTGAATGCTTGTACAAAAACCATATGAAAACAAGAAATTTTATAAATTTAAATATGCGTGACTTCCACAGGCAATCTCGGGATTTGGATTTGGTATCACTTTTCAGAATATCCCGGCGTTTTCATATCCCATCTTGAATAAAATTCAAACGCTTGGCTGAACTTCATAAATCTTCGCAAATCTCTTCGGCCTGTTGGAGGGAGAAAAATAGAAAGTTTCAAAAATTTTTTTTTCTAAATCCTGCGGATCATATTAAACGCGATATTTTAAAAATAATCAACAAAAGATGACAATCTATTGGAGTTGTACAAACACGTCTTATTAAATTTATTATTTTTTATTTATGAATGCAAAAATAACAATACCATATTTTTTTAATAATCAGACTAGAGATTCAAGAGTTCGATTTGATTTTAAGAAGCCTAGCAGTGCTGTGAATCAAATCAAATCAAACTTGACCTGACAGATCAAACTAGTTTGATTTGATGATCTCTAAAATAAATTCCAAACTCCCTATTTTCTCATCGCTGAGAAAGAAAAGGATGTTTTGTGTGTGTAATCAATACAATATAATTTTTTCACCCAAAGGTCATGAAATGTGTGTGTGTATTAACGACAAATAAAACAAGGATCAAAAATAAAATCCTCTTCACAACTTATTTCCCACTTTGTCAATGAAAATCGGTTTTGTGAACTCAATTTTTTTGATTAATTATTATCGTCTCGAAAGTATATCCAATTGTTAGAGAAATGGCACTTCATCAATCAAAAATAAAACCAGATACATCGTTTCAATATATCGTCGACACATTCATCATTCAAATACAGAAATATAGCAACTAACGTTCAATATATCATTGACTAAATAAATAGAAGATTTCTCTAGGACCTCAGAAGTTTTTTAGAAGAAATTCAGTGATTATACTTTTGATTGGGCCATTGGATGCTTCAGTTTCAAGTGTGATTTTATTAAATTTAATACCATTTATGTCACATAACAAGAGAAATGTCTAAACGTGTGGTTTATATTTCCACAATTCGTACTTCAAGTTATCTCAATGCGGGCTTGTCAAGCGCCATGAAAATAAAACGAAATCTTTGGAAATGGATTTAATGCATAAATGTATTGAACATAGAAAATTGACGACGTTCGATTTAATATAAAGTGAAAATGCATTATAAATACGTGTAACTTGTCAGATTTCAGTTTCTGATTAAATTTGACGCTTAGCTTGTGCATATAGGAATAAAATGAAAAATGGAAAAAATGCGTCATTTGAGGCTGTCACTAAAATGCTACAAATCATATATATTTGGATTACGAAGTCTTTTTTAAACTCTCTTATTTTTTTTAAATCTTATCGGTAGCTTTCCCTGGATTTATAAATGCACGACAATTTTCTTTGTATTTGTCTGACGTCTATTTGATATATGCTTCTAAGAAGTCATTTTTCTCCTAGGTTGCTAGGTTGTCAATCAACTTTTGGCACTTTTTGGTGCTGCGGATCCTTCCAGAACTTATGTAAATTTGAATTTGAGCTATATGAGTAGAGTTTACTAATAAGTTCGGATATAACTGTTCTATTGAAACACAGAAACACAACGTATTATTATTTTACAGTTTTGTTTTCTTGATTCCAGACTTTGAGTTACACTGACGTTTAATGAAAATATATGTGAAATGTCAAAGTACGCAAGTGACAATGAAAGGTGTCTAGATAGTGAACAATTACAAAATTGTGTTGTTATGATACTGACAGATACAGACAACGTGAACACTGTCTCCGATCATCTGAGTTTGTTTTCTTAATTTATGGTTTTCCCTAACTAAAAAAGCATAACACATAAAATAGATCAGTGATGTTGTGGACAAGGAAGGTACTAGTTCTAGTAATTTTTTCAATTTAAATTTAAAAAAGGTTATTGTGCTATTTTTACACCCGATTTTAATGTACAAAAAAAAAATCAGCGTAGTCTTCATTCGGCGCACCGTTTATTAACATTTAATGGGTTATTACCGAGATTGATGTAAGCCATTTGAATAACAATGGAAATGAAAATACTCTTTTTTCGTCTCGTTTCGCATGCATTGAAAAATAATGGTACAGATGGGGCGGATTGGATTTTTTAACGAAATGGACTGGACGCCAGGGCTGTTAGTGTGAATAAACACAAATGTATGAATGTGAATATGAATGTAAAGAGTAAATTGCTGGGGGATATTACGATTTCAAAACGTTTTCAGAATTTTAATGTTAACTGTAAATGAAATACATGGATGGATAGTTTAACCATTCTCGTGGGAGATTGACAATGCATTATAATGTAATAATAGGTCAGCAAAGTGTATTAATAAATATATTTTATAAGTGATCCGTGTCTATAAATCCACTCTGTGTAGTCATTCCAAACGCAGGTTTGGACTCCTTCCTGGAAATCACCAAACCTGGGATATGCCCAAGATGAGATGACAAAGCTTTGTGAAAGAATTCAACACAAAGCTAAGTAACAAAAGCGAATGGGACAAAGGTACACATACTGATCCAGAATTATAGAAGGAACAGGAATAGGAGTATATGGGCCTGGAACCAAATATTCTGAAAGTCTAGGCATTTTCCGCATTTTCCAAGCTGAGATCTACGCCATCGTAGAAACTTTCGCAGACAAGAGATCATCATCATGTCAGACAGCCAAGCAGTTATTAATGCTCTGAACTCCCACGTAATAAACTCCAAAATGGTTTGGGAGTGCCTAGATGAACTAAATGAACTAGGCAAGAAGAACACTGTTAACCTCTTACGGGCTGTTTGTTAACTCTATGAATGTCTTTATCAGCTATGTTTATTTTAGGTGAGTTTGGTGAAATGTTGTTGTTGAATATAATAAACTGAGACTTGTCTGAATTAACTTTCAGGCTCCATTTGTTGAACCAAATCAGCGTTCTGTCGAACAAAACTTTATAGATCTTTTACAGTTTTCAAGTGCCTGTTGTTGTGATCAGTCAATGCGGTGTCATCAACATACTGCAAAATATATAGATTATTTAGAAGTAGTCTTGTTGATGACTGTAGTTATATGATGGTGTTGTGTGGTTTTTCTGGGTTTTCCCACAACTGTAAAGCAAATGCGCCATCAAGCATCAGTAAGTCGCCCCAGAGCGTGATGGCAAATAATAATAATAGCCGTCCCTCCCCCGCACAAGCTGCAGAGCTTCTGGGGTTCATTCGTAAGGGAGTGAATTGCAGGGCGTATATTATTATTATTATTATTATTATATATGTGGTGACAGTAAGTATTATACAGAAGAGGACACAACGGCGACACTTGTGGAACTCCTTGTTCATTGTGGAATGTTTCTGAGTAATGGTCGTTGATTTTGACTTGCAGGATTCTATTCTCAAGATAATCTTTTTGGAGCAAGATCAAATAACGATCAAATAAGATCTAAAGACATTAGTTTGTAAAAAGCTCTTTTAATATCCGTTTAAATGTTTTATGTAGACCACCTATCAGAATGCTTATCTGGGTAGAACTGAATTTATTTATTAGAGTAAACCGAGGTTACTTCATCAAGGTGAGTTATGTTTTAGCGTATTTTCCCGTTTTCTCAGGTTAAATTTCTACTACAAATTTCAATCAACATAATTAAACTTATATAAGAATTTCCCGGCTAACATATTTCACTTAGTCATTTCAGACAATTTCGACGAGACTTAATTAAAATTCATCTCTACCTCAGAAATTCTCAAATTGTCAAATAAAGTTGCCATCTAGTGTAAAGACAAAGCCGAACTTTGGGTAAACTCAGACTCTCCAAATTTCTCTAAAATCTCAAACAACTTCATTTAATAAGTAAAATGGAATTCGGTTAGCGTATAGGTAACAAATTCATCAGCTGTTCAATAATTAATTTATTTTGTCGAGGAAACAGTTTCCTCTTCATTAAAGTTTGTGATTTGATATCGTAAATTAGGAAGACAATCTCTTTATGATATACATTAATATAGCGTTATAATCGTCGAGTAATCTTCGTTAAGACAAATCGTTTTTACGACTTTGTGATGAGTTACAAGGTGTAACTGATTTACCAAGAGAGATTACGATTATAATGAAAAGTACGGCACTGAAAATTATATGAGAAATCTTGATCCTCCTGTAGCTGCTTGGTGGGAACAACTCATACGAATCCTCAAACAATTATTACGAAAAATGTTGGGAAGAGCTCACGAAAAATCATCTCTCTAAATGTGAATGTGAATCAATCATCCATGCATTGACTTATATCACAGAGAATACGGATAGTAGTAGTGAAGATACAAGTGAAGATAACCTGTATATCGATTTAAAAAGTTCTCTAATATTAATGCCAACGTACAAATTTCTCTACTTTCAAAATGAAAAGTGGATATTGGCAAATAATTCTTAATGTAGAAAGCTAGAATTTATCAACATTTTCAACTCCTTGGGGACGATATAAATTCTTAGAGCAACAATGGGCTTTACTTATCTCATGAGATGAATTTTGAAGAAAAGGAGATAAAGCTTAAACGGAATTCCAAAGTTCTACATTAGTGAGTTTTCGATGAAATGTTTCCTCAACATTTTAAACAAATAACTGAACTTTTGGACAGATGTAAAGGAATTACGTTAAATCCGAATAAATTCATAATAAAATAGGTTGATTTTATAATAAAAAAGGCAGCAATATAAGCTCAATTGATTAATAATATCAACTGTTTAGCATCCAGACGCTTCACATCTAAATATTCTAGAATACACACTACTTCAAAGACATGTAAATTGGTAGAATACATTTCCATTTTATCTGTGTAGTAAGATCCATTAGAAAATGTCGACTTTACTTACTTGGTCACTATTACCATATTAATTCCATCGAATTTTATTTAACATTGGATTGTAACCAAATAGTGAATACATCCATTACTTTGTGTAATGACCGTATAAAACTTTTACAACTTTAAAAATTATAAATTTTTTATTTCATCACCAGCTAGATTGAGTTTTTTGTGAGCATAAATCTGAGAATCTGAAATATGTTGAGTCTCTGATGTCTAGTGCTGGAGTTCCAATTGAAATTAATGTTGTTGCAAATGGGAGGCAAAGAGAGAGGCTCTAAATCTGAAAGGGACTGGTATGCCGGATCAATAACCCTTTAGTAGACAGCGACGGGAGATAGCTTCTATACGGCTCGCTGGAGAGTATTCTACTTCACTCCCACGTTCCTATTTATTATACGTTTTCGCTTTTTGCTGTAAGCTCATTAAATTTTTTTTAATGTAAGCAAAAATCCAATTTAAATTATTAATAGCTAATTTCGACCGAGAGTAAATATTTTCAAGTTTGTTTTATTGAAATACAAAATTTCCCGTTTCCTTTTTAGTTTAAAACTAGCCGCCAATAATAATTTATTGCAATGTTTTGTAATGTACAATATTTTTGTCTTTCCTTTCGGATAGAAAACAAATAACACCGATGGTTTGCCAAAACTCGTGCATATAAGATACAACTGCCCATGTGTGATTATTCGCATACTGTTTGCCTCTAAACGCTGCCTACGCTTTTCTTCAGTCTCATTGACTTGACATAATAAAGAATCATAAAATGTCACTACATCTGCTAACAATACAAAACTAGTAATAAATAAAAAATGAACATGGAGCCTTACTGACTGATAATAAAACTATGGCAAATGAATTTAATGTAAAATTTATAAACGTGGGACCGAGTCTTGCTAATAAAATAGTCAGACATCCACAGACAAGAGCTAAATATAATCGCACAATTCTACAAAATTCAATAGTTTTAAATCACGCAGATAAGAAGGAAATAATGGAAATAATTAAAGACCTTAAAAACGATAAATCTCCCGGAACAGATGATATAAAAGCAGAATACATTAAAGCAATTGCAAAATATATAGTAGGCCCATTAGAATATATAATAAATAAATGTTTAGACTATGGGACTTGGCCTGAATCATTTAAAGAAACAATATATAAAAATGGAGCAAAAACATCAGTTAATAACCATAGGCCCATATCTCTTATCAAAAATCCTAGAAAAATTTTTAAAAAAGCGGTTACTTGAATTTATAGAAAAATATAACCTAATATCCAAGCAACTGTTTGGGTTTAAAGAAAAGACTTCAACGGAGGATGCTATACTAGAATTGATGGAGAAAATCCACTTATCATTAGAAAAAGGAAAACCTTGTCTTTGTTTATTTATAGACCGTCTGTTGCTGCAAATTTTAGAAAATATTGGAATTAGAGGAAATTGTTTAGAAATATTTAAGAGTTATATGAAAAAGAGAAAACAGCTAGTTAAAATAGGCAAAGAATGCAGCAATTTTGAGTACATAAGGTGAGGCGTACCCCAAGGTACAGTTTTAGGACCACTGTTGTTCAACTTATATATAAACGATATATTTCAATTAAACAGTTCTGGGCACATAATTGGTTACGCCGATGACCCCGTAATTTTTACGAGGCAAACAATAATTGGTTAGAGCTAAAGTAAAAAGTGGAAATAGACTTCCTGATTATACAAAACAAGATTTCATTAGCTGTAATGTAGCAGGGACTTCTCCTTTTCAAACATTATAATTTCCTACTAGTGCTAATATAATAAATATAAAATCGGTCTCAGAAATAAAGTGCTTGGGAATGCATATTGATACAAATTTAAAATGGGATATCCACATTAACTACATTGTAAAAAATTACACTCAATTTTGCACAAATTTAAACAGCATGAGTTAAAAAAACTATATTCAGCACTTGTTGAAAGTCACCTAAGATATGCAATTACAGCTTGGGATTCTTCTTTGAAGGTTCATTTAAAACCACTTGAAATAATTCAAAAGAGATTTTTAAAATTAATAATGGGAAAACATTATAAATATCCTTCCGAAAATCTATACACAGAAAGTAAAGTATTTGATCTTAAACAACTTCTCTTCTTTTGTAACAATGTTAAATACCATTTTAGTAATAATAAAACTTCCACTACCACTACCACTACTTTACTAGATTTGATTTGATATGATTAAGACGATGTGCCTGACTGAGGTTTTTAGATGCCTCAATACTGCAGCCTTAAGACTTATTGTATTATGTCAGTTACATCGTTATGTTCAGGTGAAGAGGTTTGTTACCTTTATCAGGCTGAGTAACCTTTTCACCAGATTTTCTTTTGGAAAGTCCTCCTGTGGGTTTACCGGCCCCAGTAGGTTATACCTCCAGTGCGTGAGTGCCTGGCACTCTAGTATGATATGAGAGGCTGTTTCATCCTCCTCATTGCATAGTCTACTCTTGAAAGATGCCCATTTTATGAAGGTGTTCCCTAAGGTGACAATGTCCGGTTATTAGTCCCGTGACATGCCTTATTTGATTTCTGCTTAGATTCGGAATTCACCTCTCAGTACTTATGATGGCGCTTTGACCATTCGTTTACTGTTTTGTTGGACCAGCACGAGATCCCAGCGTGACTGGTGTTCTTTTAACATCCACCTAGTCAGCGAGAGTCGTACCGAGGATTTAGGAATGCCAAACGCCGGTTCAGGACCAGTAAAGACGGTCGCTGATGCTTTCCTTGCCAGGGCGTCTGCTTCCTCGTTGCCTTTTATCCCTTTATGCCCTGGGACCCATCTAAGTGTTACCTTATTTTGGTTGGCCAGAACGAGCAGGGTTTGTAGGCACTTCCAGACCAATTTTGATCTGATTTTGTTACATGATAAGGTCTGTAGGGCAGCTTGACTGTCAGAGTAAATGAGGATTCTTTTCCCTCTATACCCCCTGTCAATATTCTCCCTCAAACAAAGCTCTATATCCTCCAGTTCCACTTGCGGTTTTTGACCCATCAGTATACCAAACCAATGTTCCTTCCCGAAAGTTGTTTGTTTCTTCACCTTCCCAACTCAGCTGAACGCTGAAGGGCTTTGTGTTGTTTTTTGGTGCCATTTCATCACTTCTCATCTCCATCAACGAGCTTGTGATGATTTTTGTGATTCTACTGTGTCCTTGTTCATTAGGATCCCAGTAGCCATTGCATTCCAATCTGAATGCCCCCATTCTCGCCTCCGCTCTGATATAAATATCAAGTGGCGGAAGGTTTAGTATGGTTTCCATTGCTGCTGTTGGAGTGCTCCTCATGGCACCTGTAATGCAAATGCAGGCTAAACGCTGGAGTTTAGCAAGCTCCAGTATCGCCTTCCTTTGTATTACTTTAGGCCACCACACTAAGGAGCCATAACGTTAACATGGGTCTTACCACTGCAGTGTACAACCAGTGTACCATACGTGGTTTTAAGCCCCATTTAGTGCCTATGGCCCTTTTGGCAGCCATTAGTGCCATTTTACCCTTATTAATGGTTTTTTCCAAATGCTTGTTCCAGGTTAGTTTAGCGTCAAGGATTATACCTAGATACTTCACCTCCTGGGTTAATTGTAGTTGAGTGTTGAAGAGCTTGGGTTGTATGAGACTATCCAACTTCTTCTTTTTCGTGAAGGCAATTAGTGTTGTTTTGTTAGGATTAACTTTAAGGTTTTCCTTTAGACACCACCTCTCCACGATATTCAGCGCGTGTTGCATAAGGTCTGAAACAATATTTTTAAAATTCCCCACTACAAGTATGAGTACATCGTCTGCATACCCCTGGGTATAATATCCTGCATTGCTGAGCTGTACCAGGAGCTCGTCAATTACCAAATCCCACAGTAGAGGTGATAAGACTCCTCCCTGTGATCTCCACTCTTACCCAATAATTGTTAAAAAAATCAATTTCTCAACGGGCATACTTCTATGTCGCAATAAAATGTACCAGAAACACTAAAAAGAATAAATAATAAAAATTTGTTTAAGAAAAAACTGAAAATGATTATTATGGAAAACAACAGACAATTTATATTTAATATCTTTTACCTAAATGCAAATATATTTAAAAAAGGCTTTAAAAAAAACTTACCGAATTTGCTACAACGAAATAGAAACACCTACCTGAATTAGACATATTTACCTGACTTAACAAATCTAGCAGACTTTGACAATTACCTGGATGTAACATTATTATTATTATTCTCTTTCACTTTCATTAGAATTAGATTATAGTGTGTATTTACAGCGTAACAAGTATTCACTTACTTATCGCTTCTTGCTTTACTTCTCGCTAAATAAAATAAATAAAATAAATAAAATAAATAAAATAAATAAAATAAATAAAATAAATAAAATAAATAAAATAAATAAAATAAATAAAATAAATAAAATAAATAAAATAAATAAAATAAATAAAATAAATAAAATAAATAAAATAAATAAAATAAATAAAATAAATAAAATAAATAAAATAAATAAAATAAATAAAATAAATAAAATAAATAAAATAAATAAAATAAATAAAATAAATAAAATAAATAAAATAAATAAAATAAATAAAATAAATAAAATAAATAAAATAAATAAAATAAATAAAATAAATAAAATAAATAAAATAAATAAAATAAATAAAATAAATAAAATAAATAAAATAAATAAAATAAATAAAATAAATAAAATAAATAAAATAAATAAAATAAATAAAATAAATAAAATAAATAAAATAAATAAAATAAATAAAATAAATAAAATAAATAAAATAAATAAAATAAATAAAATAAATAAAATAAATAAAATAAATAAAATAAATAAAATAAATAAAATAAATAAAATAAATAAAATAAATAAAATAAATAAAATAAATAAAATAAATAAAATAAATAAAATAAATAAAATAAATAAAATAAATAAAATAAATAAAATAAATAAAATAAATAAAATAAATAAAATAAATAAAATAAATAAAATAAATAAAATAAATAAAATAAATAAAATAAATAAAATAAATAAAATAAATAAAATAAATAAAATAAATAAAATAAATAAAATAAATAAAATAAATAAAATAAATAAAATAAATAAAATAAATAAAATAAATAAAATAAATAAAATAAATAAAATAAATAAAATAAATAAAATAAATAAAATAAATAAAATAAATAAAATAAATAAAATAAATAAAATAAATAAAATAAATAAAATAAATAAAATAAATAAAATAAATAAAATAAATAAAATAAATAAAATAAATAAAATAAATAAATAAAATAAATAAAATAAATAAAATAAATAAAATAAATAAAATAAATAAAATAAATAAAATAAATAAAATAAATAAAATAAATAAAATAAATAAAATAAATAAAATAAATAAAATAAATAAAATAAATAAAATAAATAAAATAAATAAAATAAATAAAATAAATAAAATAAATAAAATAAATAAAATAAATAAAATAAATAAAATAAATAAAATAAATAAAATAAATAAAATAAATAAAATAAATAAAATAAATAAAATAAATAAAATAAATAAAATAAATAAAATAAATAAAATAAATAAAATAAATAAAATAAATAAAATAAATAAAATAAATAAAATAAATAAAATAAATAAAATAAATAAAATAAATAAAATAAATAAAATAAATAAAATAAATAAAATAAATAAAATAAATAAAATAAATAAAATAAATAAAATAAATAAAATAAATAAAATAAATAAAATAAAATAAAATAAAATAAAATAAAATAAAATAAAATAAAATAAAATAAAATAAAATAAAATAAAATAAAATAAAATAAAATAAAATAAAATAAAATAAAATAAAATAAAATAAAATAAAATAAAATAAAATAAAATAAAATAAAATAAAATAAAATAAAATAAAATAAAATAAATAAATAAATTAAAACCCAAATTATGCAATACCTTATTTGTGTTAAGGCAGCTTAAAACTATAACAGATCACAACATATTACGAACAGCTTACTTCTCTCTATTCCATTCACACATTAATTACGCTACTGTACTTTGGGGTAACAGTTCAGATGCTACTTTGATTTTTCGGTTACAGAAGAAAGCTGTTAGAATCATAACTGGTTCAAAATTTAGAGACCTTTGTCAGCCCTTGTTTATTCAGCAAGGAATAATGCCTCTACCAACTATTTTCATATTTAGTGTCCTTTTGGAAATTTATAAAAAATTGTCATGTTTTCCTAGGCAATCCGACATTCACAATTATCCCACCAGACAAGCTAACAACTTAAGAACAAATAGATATCGACTAATTAAATCAAAAAACAATTCGCTAGACCTACGCCTTTATAACTTATTGCCATCTGAGTTCGAGCTGCTGGGGTTTAGTTCATTTAAAAAAAAATTAAAAACATTTATGCTAAAATATTGCTTTTATTCTGTAGAAGAATACATCGATCGGTGTAAATCCCTTTCTTAACTTTTAAATGTATTTCATAGCTTTTAAAATTAAATTATTTTTATGTATATGCTCACCCCTCTTTATCTGAAGTATTTTTTTTTTATTCTACGTAACAATTTTATATATATTCTTTTGATTGTATTTTGTATTTTCCTTGACTTGCTACAAACATGTACAATATGTAACATAGTCAAATAAAATTTACTTTACTTTACTTACTTTACTTTACTTTGTAAATAATATTTTTTTGCTGTTATTTTTATTATATTGTTTATTGTTTATGTTTCTGAATAAAGTTATATTATTACTATTATTATCCTTGCTGTTTTTATAACTTTTTTCATTCTCATAAAGCAGTGGATTCGATTATAAGTGAAACCAAAAATGTAATGTACTGATAACAATAAAAGAATTACGTAATTTAGGAATAATATCCTCATTTCCTGAGCATTCATTTGTATAAAATATGGTTCCAAAGTAAAATTTAGAAACACGTAGTTAACTTGTTAAATCCTGCTACACTTTTAATACACATTTAATCCTACAAATGGATCACACAGGTAAGCAAAGTTTAAATTAATTTTTCGTTTAGAAAGCAAGGGACATATAAAAGCTGAAAGCTAAAATTCCTTTTATCCAGTAACAAACTCCACAAAAACCCGGATTTGCCTACAAAATACCCCGATGTCAGATATGCCGTTTTAAATTAACATGGTATTGACAACGTCGTTTTTGTTTTATTTCTGTAATGGAATGTATCACGCTTCAATTTCCAAATGGCGTATTTACAAATTAAATTCTTATCTCCCTATTTAACCAGTCAGTTAATTGTGTTACATAAATGACAACAAAGTGAAAAATCTATGATACACCTATTGACATATGTTACTTCAACTACGGCCACTCTACTTACACGCCACTGAATAACCAATCGATGAATAATTCCTGTTCTATGCCGATGAAAGAGGATGGAACCTCAGAAAAGTTTTTGCTCGGTGACATCCAAGGAAAATGCATAAATGCAATGGTTTCTACTGTTATACAGATCATGTATTCCAGAGAAATCAATACATAAAATTCCAGAGACACTTCTACATTACTAGAATAAGGCAATAGGAAAAATTAAAATCGATATATCTCTAAAACGGTGCATCTTGTTGCCTCTAAGCAAGAATACCTTTTTGTAAAATTTTAAAAGTGAACTGAAGACGCCATCTTCAAAGAGCTTCAAAAGCACATGTTTATAGGCATTTTTCACTCTATTTTTCCATGCCTTAAAAATCTTTAACACGTATTAATTAACACCCTGTACGTAGAGTACGCTGTTAAAGTATGAAATATCTAATTATTTCATCAGCAAAAATCCTGATACATATTGATTTTTATTTCGAAATAAGCATATTTTGAAGAAAACCAGTAAATAGACGACGCATAAGTGACATTACATGGTTTTTCCTTGTTCTATCTCTACAAGACTATGTACTGGGGTGTTTTCTATTTAATTATTTAGCCCAGCTAGTAGACAAAAGTAAACTTTGGAACACCAGTACATACTTAAGCCAATAGACCGCTTATCAGTCACATTATTTTATTTGCCATGAGTTCAATCTGCACAAAAATAAACAATTGAAGGTTTTCTTCTTCAGAGCTTCTGGGGTTCACTCGTAAGGGAGTGAATTGCAGGGCGTATATTATTATTATTATTATTCAACTAGCCCAGCTGACGAAGCCTCACAGAAGTTTAAGCAAGATATTATTAATGTTAAATTATTAGTTGGTTTTTATTTTACTAGCATATCAGGGTTTTAAATCAACAGATTATTAGTTTCTCCATATACACTGCTATTTACAAATCTCTAAATGTCGTAAAACCGTCCCTGCATTTTCTCCGGCGCATTATAAGGGTACGGTTCAGCCGGAACAAAAGGTTGTGGTAGTTGTACGCGGTGTTATGAGTTTTGGTGAATGCCGAATGGAAATTTTGGTAAGAGCACCGGTTAATATGAAGCATTCTACTATTGTAAAGTTTTATGTCGTGTTGGAAACTTTTAAATTAATGAGTTTACATACAAGATGGATTTACAATATATTACTAAACTATAACTAACGAACTTTTTTGTAAATTAATTTTGTTTACTCAGAAAAATAAGCTAGTTTTCATATTTGCCCTTTGCCTGAATCACTGTATTATAATTTTGGGACACATGGTTAGTTGTCTATACTTTATTTCATTGCTTTATCTATCAGAGTATCAGTTGACTGAGTGGAAGATTCTTCAGAGTGAAACATGAAAAATCACAGATATTTTCGTAGTTTAAACAGAAGATAGTCAGGGCTGCATTTTGTATCCGCTACAAAAGTATTAGATGAGGAATTAAAGGAGGTAAAAAGAACCAATTCAAAGTAGGCTGATGGAATTTTTTTTTCTTGTGGGATGCTTCTTCATTGCTCTTTCCTACTGCTAGAATAGCAGTGTCGTCGGCGAAGGTGGCTATGGTATTGTTTTCTAACTCTGGAATATCACATGTGTACAGTAAGTATAGGACAGGTCCTAGGACACTTCCTTGTGGTACTCCAGCCTTAATTTCTTTAAGATCGGAATAGGCTTCTTCTTGCCTAATTCTAAAGTATCTTTCCGATATATATGAATGGAGCGACAGAAAATGAAAGATATAAAATTCTGACGTCTTCAGATGATTTCGGGTCGATCTCTAGCAAAGAAAACATTTTTAATCTAAAAAAATGGTTTTAATATCCAAAAAGAATAACATTTAAAATATCAAACGCACAGGTCTGAAAGAATAATAATTATGCATTAATATTAGAAAATAACAAACAGACTGCTAACTAGATTTAGTAGAATGTTTGACTTATTCCACTAGGGACGTGCTCTATTTTCTAAATAGTTGGTTAAATTTTGTAGTGTTTATTTTTCATTATAAATTGTAATTTAGGAAGTAATATAAAGTGTGCAAACTATAATTATTACTGAAAACCTACAGAGGAGGTAAATTATTTACTGAAAAATCTAAACAAACATAACCATTTACTGATAGTCAAAAAGTTGGAACGATTGAAAGTTTACTGTCAAATTTAAGAAAAAAGTTAAAATCTGTAAATTTTTCATCATGGAAATTGATGCTTCAAACTGTGTTTTTATCAATCTTTGTTTTTAAAATCATTAATTCTGTATGGAAATGTAGTAAATTTGAAGCTGAACTGACGAACAAAAGTTTTTTAAATAGCGCGTTTATTTTTCTCATCATGGCGATCTCAAAAATGGCTGCAAATGTCTGCGCTTAGAAAATAAAACTTTAAAGTGGTTTTTTTGTGTGGCAAAAACGTGGTGAGAATTACTGCAATCGTATAATCAAGTGCCGCCACTTTAAAGGTATATTAATGATTCCCAAAACGCCCACTTTAAAATCACTGCCACTTCTAAGTGGTATTTAAGTGATATGGTTTGGTAGCCGTAACTATTATTTTCCACTTTAATGTTTCTGCAACTTTGAAACTTTGAGGTAGTCTCGCTTAGTTGTTGTAACGTTTCAAATACCTTCAGTGGACCCAAAATATTATAAAACTATTAAGTGCTTCTCAGAACTTTAAGTGACTACAACTAGGCAAAAATAAAATGAAGTTAGTCTTTCTGTCTAGGGGTAGATTTTGTGATTATTACGTAATAGCCACCCAATCGAAGTTGCGATATCACTATAATTCTACTTGGGAACACATTTTTTATAATTTATCTTTTGCAACGCCGACGCCATCAAGCTTGAGGCTCTAGGGGCCCAGAGCCTAAGCACGTTACAGTATTTATCGGTAAATTGTGTCCGGGATGCACCAAATTCATTACGTGAAATTAATAGCATCAAAACCATTCGTCCGTTAGTTACGTACAGTATTCAAGTAATTCAGCAACTTCTAAGCTGTATACAGTTACAAGTATCTAACTTATTCCATAAGCCAAAATTGGGAACCTCCAGAGATTCAATTAATTTTGATATACCGGCGGAGGCGCTTTGAGCGATAAGAGCATTAAAAACGCGATTTTTGGAAGCATTAAAGTCTCTTCTGTATTCTGGTATCTTTAAGATGAGATGAGTAAATTTAAAAAAGTACACCCATCAACTTTATTGACGATGATGTTAAAAGGGAAATTTATGTTTTCTTGCAATAAAAGTGTGGTCTCTTTTCACATGAAAATACATCGCATAGATATATACGGGATGTCCCATTATATTTTTTTGGTATTTCAAGAGCTTATAACTTTTAAACGAATAAAGACAGATACATGCAGTGTTCACTAAAATACTTCACAATGATACAAGTTTTGTTTAGACAATCGTTTTTTTCTCAGTTCCGGTTAACTAAAAAACAAAATGGCGTTTTTATTATTAAAATTTTGTTTGTTTACTTTTTTAAACGTAACACCCTGTATATTTTCTTTTCAGACGAAAGCCACTTCTTTCAGCTATCTGCCGGTATAAGGTTTTTTAAAATCGATGCAGAATTAACTGATTAATTAATAATTAAGCATACGTCTGTAAAATCAGCAGAAAAAAAACAGAGATATATTGCGCATTTAATATCCCGGAAGGAAGCGAAGGAACTTGTTTAGAAATTGTCAGAGAAATATTTGGGCATTTAATATCCCTAAGGCAAGCCCTTATGAGGAGGAATCTTACGGTACGTCGCACTTGACGGAGATGTGAGTCGTTAAACGATCAAACAAACTATTTTGAAACATTTTTAAATGAAATGTATTTTGCTGCACCAGGAAGCAATTGAAAAGTACGTTGCATTTGAATATACGACGGAGCACTGTGACGATCGATGGTTAGCTTATCTGAATTGTTCCGATCTCGTCTGAATTTTGCTAAGTCACGCCCACTTGCTTACGTTCAGGAATATGTATCTACGTGCCAAAAATGCAGGAGTTCAGAGGAACCGGAAGTGCGAAGCGCCATGATGGAATTCGTTCATCTCACTGTTGGCGCGATTGCCATTTATTTGATATGAGTGAAACGAATAATTGCTTAATTTGAATGGAAATTACCACCATGCGTACATGTTTAATTCTTCCAATTTGCGCATGATCACAGGTTCTTTCAGAAAAGAAAGAAAATTATATTATTTATACTTGAAAGCTTAGATAGAAGGTGCTTACTAAAAATTTGTATGCTTCGACTTTTATTTATTCGCATATTTTTCTCTCTAGAAAACTTATTTAAAAACAAACGGAACTTCTCTTTTTAAACACATTCGAATAAAAAAAAATGTATTGCACGAAAGCTCACTCGAAAGCTTTTAGCGTTTTGGCAAAACATTATTTTAAAGATTTGCTGGAGCTTATCAGATATACTGAATATAAAAACGTCAAAATAAATTTGCTATGTATTTGAAAGCTTCAACGGGGTTTTATTTTGGGGAAGAAAGGGAATCTGCCATAATGTAAAAACCATTAAATGAAACGTTCAGGTAAAACATCTACAGAAAACTTCTCATTCTACCAAACATTCCAGTGGCGTGCATTTAGATAACTTAGTTATGCTTATGCAACAAGAGCCAATCTTCTTTATTTATATATTGGATGTGTAATTAGAAATATATATGTTAGATGTTAACATTATGAATTTGGTGATTTAAATCTCAACAATTATTGTTTTGTTTGGTAAATTTTAACGTCTCCTTTCTGCAACAAGGCTAATCTGGACGGGACCTACAGCTTATCGTGGGCTCCAAACCACGGTCCTCAATCACCTTAAACCCAGGACTATGCCTTTGTCAGGCAGGTGATCTACCGACTAACAAGCGTGTAAATGTGCCACCAACCCCTATCAGTTCCACGAGATATCCGATCTCATCCGGCCTGTATACCGGCGTGAATGAAACTGCGTCTGACACAAATACCTTTTTGCACTTGCCCCAAGTCTTATCTAACTTTTATTCCACTTGAATGCGGCAGGATTCGAACCTACTCTTCGAACAGTGACCAGAGAATAAAGGCTGGTGCCCTAACCAACTGAGCCACGGTGTCCGATCTCAACAATTATTGTCGTACCCATTTTCATTTTCAGGCCAAGATTTGTTGGTATTGGATATTTGATAGAGACTTTTTTAGGAATCAGAATTATGAATGCAAAATCTAAAACTATTTGTATGAAATGGAAATGAAAATATAATGTAAAAACGCAGAATTGAAGAATCGGTAGAAGTCGTGTTATATTTAAGGTGAAATTCTGTGGACTGCCTATGTTATTACTGATGGATCAATTAACACTAACTAAACTAAATGTCTTCAATACAAAAAAAAATATTTTTGCAAATAGTGAGAGCTTTTTTATTTTACTTGCTCAGGAATTAACACAACTGAAAGTAATTGTTACAAAAGACACAAACCATAGGCATCTGAAAATAAGATTGCAGCGCCACGGTGGCTTATATTGGAACCCTTTTCACAGACATTTGTGTATGTCCGATATTTTTATTTTAGCATTTTTTACCATTTATTAAAGACTAATTTGTGTGAAAAATTTATTATTAGTTATTATTTATCATATAGGTAAGTAATCTTTTGATTTCATGTAAAAATAAGCATTCATGTTGAAGTTAAAGTTGCCTTTCTAATTCACAATCTAATCAGTGTTTTCTTGTATTTAAGGATTTATGGAGGTACAAACACATCTAGATGTGTATATGAAGAGGAGGAAGTTTAAATGCTGGTCATTTAATTGTGTGGTCAATTGGATTCTAATATACAAAAACATCTTTATATGCGGTTTGTGTTTGCAAACAAGTGATTTGAAATCTGATCCACATAAAATAAGAGGCCATATAAGGCAGGAAATGGTGGGAAGTGCAAACATATTTCTGCACTTCTAATTACGTGTACAAGGTGTAAGGCGTTACAGCAATTCAAAATACTGGAAATTGATTATGATTAGGAGTTTACTAAAAATACGATATGGATAGTAAAATGTAACTTCTTAATAAAAATGTAACAAATAAATATATTACTTATAAATAATTTCATTTTCCCAACACATTCAATAAAACATTCCCATTTTCTACAATTTTATTTCAATAACATTGCAAGTATTACTTTTAAAACATTTTCTAAAAAAATATTGACAACGGTTATACGATAGTTGTATAAAATAAATTAGGTAAATTGTCAGTATAATTCTTTTGAACTGCTTCCACATTTGTATCCAAAAGCTGAAAGCTGAAAATTCAAGTAGAACTATTAAGAGCACTATCTGTTTTTAAGAGATCACTTAATGTTGATATTTTTTAAGTATTTACTTGCACCATGAAATTTAGTGGGTCCTTCATACTGATCTTGCTCATTTAAGAGCATTAGCTGGCTTTGTGCACCTTCCAAATCATCGTTAGTACGTTCAGGCCCTGGTTCTTCATTGCACTGAGAGTGTGTGAAATCTATAATTTTAACAGTATTTCTCCTGTTTAACCTTTCACTTATTTCAGCGGCTTCTCGTTCTGGTTCTGTAGTTTGAACTAATGAAATCGACAAATTCTGACTGGGAACAGCTGTCAGCTTTAAACTTCTTCTTCCTATGGCAATTATTTTATTTATCTCTTCGGAAAAAATCGTCATCAATAAAATGTTTTGGATAAACGACCATATACTTAGTCACAACTTTTCCAATTTTAAGTCTTAAAATCCAAGCTTAACGCCTACACATCCATGTGGGGCGTCCTAAGTCAGATTCTACTTTCACGCAACATTTTCCAGCCTCTGGGAACAAGTGGAAACTTAAATGTTTGTTTTCGCCCATGAAGAACACTGAGGTACGGAACAATATGATTTACTCATTCTTATTTGAAAAAACTACACTACACAACTGTTTTTTACAAGCAAGTATAAAACGACCTATTCAACAAGTACAAAACAATAAAATGAATGTCTGTGAAAAGGGTTGCATTTGCCACCACGAGAGGGCGTATTAGTTATTTTGATTCGCCTATATTAATGAATAAGTAAAATGGTAAAAAGTTCAAGAAATTAAAGGTAGATTTATAGATTCATCAGGAGACGCCCCTGCGACATTAAAGTTCCTTTTATGCTTCATGTTCCTTACAACATGGCATAAGGGTAAAATTTCCCATTTAGTGTATTATCAATTTGTCAATACGCCCATAGGTTCAGAGTCCTCCGCGCTTAAAGGGTGCTGAAGGGATAAAGTTTTTTTCCTTGCTAGGATATAAAAAGCAATTTTGATTCACGAAGTCTAGGGAAAAGAGGGCGGGCATAAAATATCGACTTGGATAATATAAACCACGTATACCAGAAATCGTGTGTTTTGTATGAGGATAGGAAATATATCCGTGGGATGTGCTATCCATCATGGTAGAGCATATTTTAAATTTATGCTTAGAGGGAAAGCTTGTTCTTTTTTCTTTTGAGTGAAATGTTGCTTACAAGGGATATATATATTTTTTTAGGTACCTACGGATATCAGTTTTTTTGCAATAATCTTAAAAGGTCTCAAAAAGGTGTTTATTTATTTTGAAAAATTGTTTGTGTGTATTTTTGCAGTAAATCTTACTCTTTATATTATATACAGGGCAAGGGCGGCTCCAGTCCAGAGATTTGGGGGGCAACGTCGTCGTCTGTTAGGGTTATATATATAAAAGTTTAATATTTTGGGTTGGTTGATATAAATGGACCTGGAATCTACAAAAAAAAATCAAAAAAATTAAAGTTTGGTTTACGCAGAATGAATTTTGAATTAGAAACGATTGGCAATGTCAAAATTACCGAAAAAAAATGTTTGGGCCATTTTTGAGGGAAAAAGTGAGTATTTTTAGGATAGACCTAGAATCTACAAAAAAAATCAAAAAAATTAAAATTTGGTTTACGCAGATATGAGAAATATCTTCTCATTGCCGGACTTTGGGTGTAACAAAAATGTCAAAAATAATTCGATTGAACATAACTTACCTTAATGCAAATGTGCACACACAAAAAGTTACAGCCCTTGGAAAGTACAAAAGGAAAATCGATTTTTTCCAATATTTCATGAACTGTTTAACATTTTGTAATGAAAATGGATGCATGGCTTTCTTATATCGTAAGAGCATCTTTTTCATATAAAACCACGAAATCTGTACAGCCCATAAAAATTTTAGGCGGGTTTGAACCCCTAAAACCCCCCAAACTTTTCTATGCGTTACAATTAATTTAGTATCGTGCCACCATTGGTTTAATACATCATTTTTGAATTTTTTTTGCCTCTCAGAACTTTTTCGAAAAGCCAGTTTTTATCGAGACGCGGCATCTTTTTCATTCAAAATTAAAATTATTTTTGGTGGTGTTAGACTGTATGATTTCTTACCTACCTAATTATACAATTAGATAATATTTATTATACTCATTCTTATTTATTACCATCAAGGTCGTCTTCGCTTATGTTACAATTAATGAGAAATTTTTACAACGGCTCGTTGGTCTAGGGGTATGATTTCCGCTTAGGGTGCGGGAGGTCCCGGGTTCAAATCCCGGACGAGCCCAAATCTTTTTTATTTTTTTTTTAATTATTATTATTTTATAGTTATTTTTATTTATAAAATTATACATATAACTAATTATAAGTAATAAGTAGTTATTATGAAATATTTTAACTAGATTAATTTAATTTAAAAATTTAATGATCGTTTTTATATATGTATTACATTCATTATTGCATTTAAAATATTAGATCCAAAGGCAAAATAAAATTCTTGTCATTCTGGGTCAACTAAAATATTAAAACCGCTTACCGCTGCTCTTAAAATATGTCATTATCAGTCACTCCTTTTTACTATTTAAAATTTTAATGACGTGTTTTCGGGTCAACACCGACATAAAATTTTTAAATTTCAGAAGCTGATTCAAACGTTAATGATAATAAACACAACTTATAAATGATGCATATTTTGAGAATAATTCAAACGAAAACGGGTATTCCATAACCCTACTAGGTTTCTTTATTATCTTTTTATTTTTCATTAAAAATTCATATTTTTTTACGCATCCTAAAACTGCCTCTGGATAGTGAAGGAGAATATGAGAGAATTCGGGACGGACATGAAAACGTGACTTTTGAGAACGGTTATAAACTGTGTGCCAAAAGGAATAGATTAAGCACATAATCTGGAAAAGTATATCAACCCAATGGGAAACTGCCACATAAGGGGAAATTGCTCAATTTTGGCTCAGTACTTAGACAGATTTGGGCCAGTACTGTTTCTTCTATCGTTAACAATAAAAACGGTTCCAATAGACCTATTGGCAGAAGTGATGACGGTGACAGAAAACGGAGAACCCAGAATTAAAACGGTTGAAAAGAAAAGCCAATCCTGGCAAAGTTGGAGTGCCAGAGTTGATCCAGAAATGTACCAGTACTGGGATATAAGTCTACAGCTGCGGTAGACATTATCAAAGGCGATGAGGCAGTGGGCGAAGTGATCTCCCGTGCTTCCCGACGTTGACTGATTCGACAGAGGTTCGCTCGGTCGTATGTATACCCCCGCCGTTGCGCTGCAGTAGGGGGGCTGGGGTGGGGATGGTGGTGGTGGTGGCGCGAGGTTTCGGCGTACTTGATGTATGTCGAAGAACTCGCTTCCAGTCTGAGTTTAGGAACGTAATTTCTTCCTTTCGGTTAAAATTGTTGTCGTGCTTACATAACCGAGACTAACCAGGGAAGCCATTGAGATATTTAAGCACGACAACAATTTTAGCCGAAAGGAAGAAATTACGTTCCTAAACCCAGACTGGAAGCGAGTTCTTCGACATACGCCGAAACCTCGCGCCACCACCACCACCATCCCCACCCCAGCCCCCCTACTGCAGCGCAACGGCGGGGGTATAAATACGACCGAGCGAACCACTGTCGAATCAGTCAACGTCGGGAAGCACGGGAGATCACTTCGCCCACTGCCTCATCGCCTTTGATAATGTCTACCGCAGCTGTAGACGAAACGTCAGGAAGAAATTCCATTGGACCACGGCTTCAAAGCCCGGAAAACACTTTAGATTTTAATTGTAACGTTTGTAAGCCATCACTGCAAATTCTATAAACAGCACTGACCCATTACTGGTACAAGTACTGAGCCGACGTTATCACTCCAGTTGCGATTCTCTTGGCTTCCTTTTTCAGCAGAGTTATACGAGTTCTTTAGTCCTCGTTCACTCTGGCATACGTTATATAACTACCGATGAAAATACGCAAGAGTTATCCCTAAAAGGACATCCTTTAGGGCCGAGGACGTTACACTCGTAACCTTTGAGTTCACTTAAACTACCCGCAATTAGGGTTAATCCCATTTGGTTGATCTCTCAACTTCTTGACAGTTTGCTGGATGTGAATACCGTCTTGAATATTGGAAACATTCGTATAAGTGACGTTGGGGTGAAATTATTGAGTTCTATGTTAGTTTAAGAGAAGATCTCTGCTTTCGAAATAGGAAAACGACCGATTGTGAAGTTAAATGGCTGGAATTCAAGTCCTGCAGTCTGGACATAGAAGTTCGATTAAGACTTTTGAAACTAACGTCATCCGGTATAATAAATTTTAAATATCTTTCATCCCTTGAATTGTTATTCCGCTCTGCTTTAGTATTGCTTCTAATATATAATTAACAGGGACCTCCTCGCTATAACCCTTTTTGTACTTGAAGCCTTTCAGACGGGCTTCCTTCCACCGGAATTTGGAGTACTCTCGGCGCATGGTATAACTTTGTTCTTTTGATGGAAATTTGTTCAATAGTGGATCTTCCTTTCTTGAAGCTTACTTGATATTTTCCTATATTATTTTTAAGCCTGGTCCTTATAAGTATCTCAAACACTTTGTATATTATATCCAATATTTTTGTAGTCGATACATTGGGATTTGTCTCATTTTTTATATATGGATATGATTGATACCATCTCCTTTTCTTCTCAGTTTTGTTTAATTAATGTACTTATTCTACTTACTAACTTTTTCGTCCTTCCGCTTTTCCCTCCATTTGCATTTTATGATGCTTCATTATTTAACAAGTCTATAAAATATTCCCCCTATTTCATTAGTTTTCCCCTTAGATGACTTCCTTACTCTTGTAAAATTTTGGTTCTGATTCTTTCGTTCTTCTGGCATCCTGTGACTGTTACTCTTTCGTCACATAGTAGTCTTGTAATTCATTATCGATATCCTCTCAGCCCTTTTATTTCTTCTTTGAATCTATTGTTGGATTATCTACAATTATTTGTCGTCCATCGCCTTCTTGTTTTCTGTATATTGTTCGCGATTTCTTCTTCAAAATATTGAGATGTCTTTTGCTACATCATATTTATTAATAAGCTTATCCCACCTTTTCTTCCTTCAATTTTATAACTACCAAAAAGGTGGTAGGATATGGTCAATTTCTTGTCTTGTCATCTGACTCTCGACCTCATCTGGATCTGCTTCGTGCAACAAATTTTCCACTTTTTGCACAAGTTACAAGAATAATAACCATTTATTTTGAAATCTATAAATTGACCACCAATACATAAATTCTTGATATTTACATCCATTTTTTGCAATTTTTCATTAGCTTTCTCATTAGCTTTTTCATTAGCATTCTGTCATTATAATCTTGAGCCAACACTATTTGATATTTGAGATCAATATATACAAGGTGAACTTGTTATAAAACAATTTTCAGAAGACTTTGGATTTTTTAAATTGTTTTGCTAGTCATCTGTCTGTAATATCTCCCTTTTTAAATTATACAGGGTGCGCCAATTATTTCCACTCGATCTCTAGCACCGAAACTAAAAGAGATATCAACAAGATTTTTTGTAGGGGTAGACAGTATCACTCGGACTACAATTTTAAAATATTTTGATGTATACAGGGTGGCTAATTATTGTGGAATGAAAATTAATTTGGTTTTTTTAAATTGAACACCCTGTATAGGATTATGCCTTCTGATTCTACTTAATATTAGATTTACGGTAGTTTTTTCTATTTGTAAATCCGACGCGGCGTTGACAAGTTATTCCTATTTTAAGCAGATTTAATGAAAAAACAGCACTTCAGAAATATTAGCACAAAAACCACATTTTTTAAAAAATTCCTCAAAAAAGCTACTATGATGTAAATGAAACATGCACCTATCACAATAATCACACAACATCTTCACCTGTTGCACAGGGTGTTTGCCGATGGCGTGCCAATAGTCTAGTTTTCAAATGGCAATAACTTAATTTTTTCAAATGGGACACCCTGTATATTTTTCTTCAGTTAGAAGCTCTCCCTAATACGCATTAAAAAAATATAGGGTTTTGCACATCTAACTTTACTATTTACTTTAATAATTGACGTTAAGTGACAAACAACATATTTTACACAATTTTTAATAAGTACAAAATTTTACAAAGTTTAATCGTAAGAAAACTACAATAGTGAAAGTTAAAATTTATAGTAGGTGTTTAAAATGTCTTCCATTTTCATTTATACATTTTCTTGCCCTTTTTTTCATTGATTTACGCACATCTCTTAGCATTGCAGGGGTCACCTGTCTAAATGCTGCAGTAATTCTTTCTTTCATATTTTCTTTTGTGGTAACCTCTTCTTTGTAAACAATATTTTTAATAAAACCCCACAAGAAAAAATCGCAAGGTGTAAGGCAAGGCGATCTAGTAGGCCAATTTATAGGTCCTCCCCTTCCTATCCAACGATCCTGAAATTCCCTATTTAACCAATTGCGAACATCTAATAGATAATGTAGTGTGGCACCATCTAATTGAAACCACATTCCGTTGCGATAACTTTGAGGCACATTTTGCAATAAGTTGCGAAAATCATGTTTTAAAAAAACTAAAAATATAGCTCCATTTACAGTCCCATCAAAGAAATAGGGACCAATTACATAATCACCTATTATTCCCGCCCACACATTCAAAGACCATCGATACTGTGATGTGGTTCTTAATAAATGTTCATTGTGGTCCGAATAATAATGGAAGTTGTGTCTATTTACACAACCGTTCTTATGAAACGTGGCTTCGTCGGAGAATAAAACTTTGTTTAAAAAGTTACGCTCTGTATTTATCTTGTTTATTAACCATCTACAGTATTCTACTCTACGCGCGAAATCACGTGGTAACAATTCTTGGTGAAGCTGGATATGATAGGAGTGATATTTATTCTTTTTTATTATGCGTCTAATTGTGGTATTGGAAATATCTAACTGATTGCTTAATTGCCTTGTGCTTATATTGGGATCTTCAACTATACTGATCATTATCTTATATTCGTTGTCAATAGTAACAGCTGTAGTTTCACGTGAATTTTTTTCATACTTGACGGTTCCTGTTCTATCAAATCTATTCTTTAAATTCTCAAAAGTATCCTTTTGTGGATGACGTCTTTCTGAGTATCTTTGACGATAGACCCTACTAGCAAGAAACGCATTTCTTTGACATTCACCCAGTATCCATATCATATCAATATTTTCTTGAACACTATAATTCTTATTAAAATCCATTTTTTATACACAATACCGATTAAATATAGTAGACGTGATACAATACAAAATTTTATGTTGACAATTAATGCCATAACAAAATATACCTACTGTCATTTTCATAGGTAACTTGATTTCTTATTAAAAATTGTGTAAAATATGTTGTTTGTCACTTAACGTCAATTATTAAAGTAAATAGTAAAGTTAGATGTGCAAAACCCTATATTTTTTTAATGCGTATTAGGGAGAGCTTTTAGCTGAATAAAAATATACAGGGTGTCCCATTTGAAAAAATTAAGTTATTGCCATTTGAAAACTAGACTATCAGCACGCCAAAATATTTTAAAATTGTGGTCCGAGTGACACTGTCTACCCCTACAAAAACTCTTGTTGATATCTCTTTTAGTTTCGGTGCTAGAGATCGAGTGGAAATAATTGGCGCACCCTGTATGTAGTAATCAAACCAATTTAAAAACGAGAAATATTTTATATAACCGCCAAAATACAAAAGTTTATCATAGCTACCTGCCTGCAAGTTTTGATTTCGATTTATTTTCATTGAAACTATTGAATTTCAAATTGCCAACAACACGTAACATGATTTATATTAAATTTATTCGCGAGTGGGTGTTGAACAGCCAAAAAAACTGAGTTCCGAATCAATCAGTTACATCAAACATATATTTAAACATTCGCTAAATAATTTAAATTATTTGGGAATACTATCTATTTGAAACGGGATAAAAGCTGTCAAGCCGTTAAAACAAAATATTTCAATGGTAATTAAATTTGAATTATTGGATACAACATTTAATTAGTTTATTTATTTAATTTATAATATTTTGCAAATGGCTATTAATTAAATATAGAAATTGTAGTGCAATTATTTCATTTAACGCTTTTTCCATAATATGAAATATAATTTAAATTTTGATTAATGAGAGAGCACAATACATAATTTTTAATATCTTCTCTAAGTCAGTTGATATATGGGCCTGGAACCAAATATTCCGAAAATCTAGGCAAATCTCCAAGCATTTTCCAAGCTGAAATCTACGCCTTCGGAAAATGTGTCCAGTTCAATATAGAAAGAAATTTTCGCAGCCATTAATGCTCTGAACTCCCACTTAATCAACTCCACGATTAAAAGTACTAATATTACTGCATATTTTTTAGTATTCCAAGATAATCTTTGTATTACAACAAACATTACATTATTATATTCTTGGATCTAATTTAAATTAATCTATATTCTCATTGTATGCTCACTTGAACTGTCTCTTTCTATTAATGAGGACCTAAGGAGGGAAATCAACCCCTTATCCACCACTTGAACACTCCTCTGCTGAAGAGGATGTTGTGCCAAATACAACAAGCAATGTATTTCGACGGTAGTTAGAAATTTTTTGTCTGTTAATTAAAATTTTGTAGATATTGTTAGTATTTTTTTTTAAGTTTCAAACTTTAAATTGGACGAACCTCGCCCTGAAAGATTGAAGGGGTTTCGTTCATCGAAAATGTAGAATAATGGTTCGGAGCTCGATTTTAACTGGAAAAAAGAAACAGCGGGACGCTTTAATGCAGTTATTGAACCGTATATACTGGTTTTTTGATGTTAACGCATCAAAAGTTTGCAGCTTTGAAGTTATAGCTACGTGACGGTTTATCTTTCATTTTTTGTTTGTTGCATTCGAGATTTCGCTTTGAAATATCCCTATTGTCAACGCCTAAATAAAAATTGAACCATGCATAATCTGTTCAGTATAAAAAATCGATGCTCTGTGATTCAAAAATATGTTTTAATATCTTATACAAGGGCGTTCAACGAACCCATTATTTTAAACATTTTATTAAGCAATATGTTGAAAATATTACCCAAAAAAGGTCAAAAAATTCTCAACTTACCCAATGTATCGCTGATGTAATTTTCTGGCTAGGCTGGCTAGGAGAGGATGAAGGGGGATAAGGAAAAATGCACTTCTTAAAACAATGTCTTAAAATAAAAACTTAAATTTAAACACTCGTTTTTCAATGTACTCTCCGTACAAGTACTAAAATCTTACTCGAGGAAAAAGCAACGTTGCCACATTTTAGAATTTTTCGGGAGAAAAATGGACGTATCTCGAAGAATTCTCAACTTACCCAATGTATCGCTGATGTAATTTTCTGGCTAGGCTGGCTAGGAGAGGATGAAGGGGGATAAGGAAAAATGCACTTCTTAAAACAATGTCTTAAAATAAAAACTTAAATTTAAACACTCGTTTTTCAATGTACTCTCCGTACAAGTACTAAAATCTTACTCGAGGAAAAAGCAACGTTGCCACATTTTAGAATTTTTCGGGAGAAAAATGGACGTATCTCGAAGAATACGGAACACAATATTTTACATATGGAAATGGATTTCCTCGAATATTACTTGTCGTCAGTAAGTCCTCAAATCTATATAAGATAGGGTATTTGCGCACGTAACTTGATCGAAGCTTTTTTTAGGTGAGTAGGTGGTTTTAATATGCAAAGAGTATTTGAAGTACTAAGCCATTATGAACTATAGAAATGAATAATAAATATTTAGATTTGATTTTTACTTGCTACGAATTTTTAGTTTTGATTCAAGTTAAATCTTAAATCTGCTTAAAAGATTATGAGATTTAATTTATTCCGGAGAATATTTTTTGTTTCTTAACGGCTTCAGATGGCAAATTGCTTTATTTTCGTTGAAGTCGAATAAAAAATCAAACGAATCAAGGAAAATTCCACTCAGAGTGTCTTTCGTCATTGTATACATTTCTTTTAAGACTTCCAAAGACTAATCTTCTCTTAGCAGCGATACGGTGTTTTAATCTTATTTTCCCATGGAATCGTGTTTCCATCATGTTGTCAAAAACGTAATTACAAAATCTCATTATACATTATACTGCATACCACTTTGATCTTGAAAGGCGGAGGATCCAAAAAAAAATATCATTCTGAGTTGACTGTAAACTTAAACTTTGTTTCACAGTATTTCGTTCAAAGGGAAGATTTCCTTATCGTTCGTGGTACGCTTGTAAAATCTACCTAAATACATGGAACAGAACTTTTTTTTAATGACGCACTCTCTTTTTATGTTTATTTCATTAGATCCCCCGGGAAAATGCTTCTAAAACGTTTACCGAACTCGAAGTGTGTGTGGGAACAAGACGCGTGTTACATGTTTACTGGATTTATAAGGTTGGGTAGTTTCTAAATTCAGGCATACTAGATTTTTAATTACTCAAAATCTATATCAATAAAAATCAATTGCCGAATTCGAATAATCACAAGGTCACTCATTGGAAGTGTGATGAATAAATCTTGAATTGCCGAGTTTTTCGCATGGGCAGTTGTACGTTGTTTGTTGTTCGTTCTCGAAATTATTTAATTGTCATTTTATTTCATTATATGGTCTTACTGTAAAGGGAAGGTTTGGTCTCATTTTCTTCTAATCTGTAAATTCTTCTTCTACGGTCTGTTATTTATGTATTTATCCATACAAATAAGGTATATAGAAAGAGTAGACAAATTTAAATACTTGGGCATCTGGCTTTTCAACTCAGGCTATGCACATGACATAGTCATAATCGCAAGAGGAAAATTCGAGAATACCCTCTGCGATATAGTTCAAAGAGTGCTTGACTATACTAAAGAATGGTGTCAACCCCATCAAGACTACCTTAGTTGCCTTTACACGGATAAGAAACATTAACCTTAAAACCATCGAATTGGACGGGAAAGTTATTGAATGGAAGCCAGATGTCAAATATCTGGGACTAATACTAGATAACAAACTCATCTGGAATAAGCACGAAAAAGAAGTAACCAGCAAAGCCACGAAAGCTCTAATGGTGTGCAGAAATTTTGCGGGAAAAACTGGGGATGTAACCCAAAGATCCTGCAGTGGATGTACACGTCAATAGTGAGACCGGCCATCACTTATGGAGCAGTAGTCTGGGGCAGCAGAACTAAGTTGGCCAGTACAAAGGCAAATCTAGCGAAAATCCAAAGACTAGCCTGAGTATGCATAACAGGTGCAATGAGAACGTGCCCAACGGCCGCCATGGAGGTAAGCCTAAGCCTTACACCCCTCCATATAGTAGTAGAGAGTATAGCGATAAGGACAACCTACAGAATGACCAGAAAAGGATCAACCAAACGCAAGTTTCGACTACTTCCTGGAAATCACCAAACCTGGGACATGTCCCAAGATGAGATGACAAAGAAGTTTAGCTTTGTGAAAGAATTCAACACAAAGCTAAGTAACAAAAGCGAATGGGACAAAAATACCATCCCAAAACTCAAGAGAAGTGCCATTAAATGGTACACAGATGGTTCTAGAACAACAGAAGGAACAGGAATAGGAGTATATGGGCCTGGAACCAAATATTCCGAAAGTTTAGGTAAATCTTCAAGCATTTTCCAAGCTGAAATATATGCCATCGGTAAATGTGTCCAGTTCAACATAGAAAGAAATTTTCGCAGACAAGAGATCATCATCATGTCAGACAGCCAAGCAACCATTAATGTCTTGAACTCCCACGTAATCAACTCCAAGATGGTTTGGGAGCGCCTAGAGAATCTAAACGAACTAGGCAAGAACACCATTGTTACCCTCCTATGGGTTCCGGGACACACTGAAGTGGAGGGTAATGAAATAGCAGATGTACTCGCAAAAAAAGGGGCTGAAATTGGTCATTTCTAAATCCCAATACTGGATAGGACTACAAGGAATAAGGCAGGCTAAGACACTACTGGGAAACTATAAGCAGAAGCGATCTGACGACTGCGTCAGTAAAAGTAAAAATAAGCTCAGAATACTAACGGGTTTCCTAACAGGGCACTGCCGGCTGAGAGGCCACCTAAAGAGACTCGGATTAGTAGACAAAGAAGAATGCAAATTCTGCGAGGAAGAGGAGGAAACCTCTATCAACATTCCCTCAGAATGCATTACCCCGCAAAATCCAAGGGTACGATACTTCGGAGAATATCAAATAGAAGAGGAAGATTTACCTACCTACCTACTTACCTACCGACATCCTGAACTTTTTGAAAGCAATAGGACTGGAGGAACTTTCTAATCGTTGATATTACTTAACGATTGGGCAGCAGTAGGGGGCACAATAGACCTTATAGGTCGCAGTGTATCGACACCCCATCACAGATAGATAGATCTGGTTTTTCGAAGACTGATCATCAGACAGGTAAATAAAATGTCGTATTGAACAAGCTCAAAAGGCATTCCTGAGGTTCCGATTTTGACCTTAACCTGAGACTCAGATTCATTAAATTCTACGTTTGGTGGTGCTTCTCTACGGAATGGAGGGTTGGACATTGAAGACGACTGCAATTAACAAATTAAAGGCTTTCGAGATGTGACTGCATCGCAGAACCCTGAAGATACCTTAGACGGCTAGATTAACAAACGAAGAAGTTTTAAGACGTGTCAACAGACAACGTGAACTGTTTGAATTGATTAAGAAAAGAAAAACGGCATATCTGGGGCATATAATGCGAAACACGAAATATCAATTCGTCGGAAAGAAAAAAATTTCCTGGCTGCGAAATATCCGTCAGTGGACGCTAGGCGATATACAATCGTTGATACACACCGCAAGGAATAGAGGAGCAATGGAAAATGTTATCGCAAACATCCATTAATGGGTACGCATTGGAAGAAGAAGACGTTAAACTCAGCCGCCATTCTTCGTCTCTGACTTCATATTCCTCCATTTCAAATAGTTGATATTACATTTTTATAAATTTTTTTAATTTCAACTTCTCTCCGTCTTTTCCTCTTTTGTATTTACTTTATAAAACGCTTTTTGTTGCATTGTTGTGTAACAATTTGTTTTAGCGTAAATATTAATTCTTCAGTACATATTTCTACTAGGTATTAATCAGTTTTGAGACTGTTTCAGTTGTGTTTTACCTTCTTTACTAAAAGTATTTATGATTCATCTTTAATTTTCCTTAGAAAATACAAAATGAGGTATAAAAATCCAGAAAGCATCTTTATTTACGTAATAAATAGTTCCCTATTACGAACTAATGTATTTACACGTTTTACCAAAGGCTGCTGTAGGCAGGAGCTGCTAATTATGTTTCCGTAATATTCTATGATATTCTGTTTCTTTGAAGTTAAGCTTTTAAAACGTTAGTCTATTTACACGTAAAAAATAAAGACGTAAAATAACATTTTTAATGATTCTATACAACGATTTTAAATTTTATAATTCTTTTCCGTTTTACACTTTTAAAATGCATTAATAAAATAAAAATTTTTATCGAAACATTCGAAGAAACAAAGAGTATAAGTACTCGTGTAATTTATTTATTAATTAGAAGTAAATCCTGACTCTTTTGAAAAGACATTAATACATTATTATTATTATATAAATTGTTGATTAAGATCTTTTCTGTTACTTCCTGAATCTTAAATAAAAATCTATAGTGGTACATTCTTCTAGAAAATCAATCAGGAGATTAAGTTCTAATAATAATAATAATAATAATAGTACTTGTTCGAAATCGAACATTTTAATCTACGCCCATGGCAATAAAAGAAAATAAAAATAACCAAAAAGCACGCTTGTATACCTGCCCGGTAACAAAGAACAGTATAACACGTATCGTGAATCAAGGCCATCGCGAAGATACGAATTAACGCGGAAGTAAGTCACCGACGAACAAGGATATCAAAGTTCAATGCGGAAACCGCTTTGTCGGCGCACGCCTTTTACATACATACCGTGACTCACTGACGCGACAGCAGGTCGCCAGGCAGAGGTAAAAAAACACACATCTATAAAGCCGCAAACGGATTGCGGCGATTGGCCGAAGGGATTTTGCCCAACGACTGGCTTTTCGAATAGATCAAAAATTAAATCAGTACAACATCAAACTCCACGTTGATTAGGTCGTTAAACTATGGACCGTCCACGCGTAATAAAAATCAGTAGAACTTCTAACTCCGTGTGAGCAGGTCGTAATCTTGGGACCGTTCATGCGTAATAAAATCAGCAATTTACATTATATAAAATTGCATGATATCAAATGCATACCTTTATTTAAACTCACCCATTTCTTGAGCAATTGCAAACCCAGTTTTGAATCATTGTTAAATTCTACGTTTGTTAAAAAGTGTTTTTTATATATAAAAATTCAAGTAACCAGTGTATACTTTCATTACAAACCACAATACAGTCCACAATCTACTCAGCCAGCTTACTCTACAATAAGTTGGGACAGACTCATCTACAGGGTGCAGTCTAAAAATTTTGGGTCTCCACATAATTGGTAACAATTGGAATCGCCTAAACAGTAAAAATTTAACATTTGATTCGGCATTATATTTGGATGTATCAAAATGAAAATTAACAATCAGGGTAAAAAAAAATTGCTTGATTAAGTTCTAAATTATTGAATTTCAAACATTTTGTTAGATCAAAATATTAATATATTTTTACAATAAACTTCAAGTTCATTTTTGACATAACATTTTAACTAACACTAACATTAAATACTTAAACTGACTTTGATTTGTCGTGGTTTTTTCTAAAAAAAAATAAACAAGAAACGTTCCTTTAAAAAAGAACCCAATTAATTAGGAAGTGAAAAAAAAACACGCCCTGAATAAAATAACCGAAACCTTTTAAATTTGTCTCCAAATCTTTTTAAGAAGCCGCGGTAGGGCTACCTGACATTTTCAATTAAAGAGGGACATATTTTTTAAAAGACTAACTTGAATTAATGCGGTAAAAAGGTAAAGTGAAATTTGGAAATTACTTTGAAGTAAAAATTAAATTTTTGTTAATATATGAAAGAAAATTCTAAATAAAGTCAGTAAAATTTTAGTCCTAGAGTTGCTTAAAACATCAGAAAATATGTTATCGGCATCTAGCCACATTATAGACAACAAACAGTGTTGAAAAAAGTACACTTTTAAAGAACTATAATGTAAAAAATATGATCGATTGACAGAAAATTATTTTTATCTTCGGTGAGGGTCCACTAAGCCCCCCAATGCAAGTCTTTATAGGTGATACAATAACAAACCTCTTTTTACCTCTACGCAGTGCCGGATTGAGGGAGGGGGGGGGGGCAAAATGGGATTGAAAAAATGATCCTTTTTTATAATTTCATAGTGCCATAAAAAAATGGATCGGAATGTAGCTGACTTGCCCCCCACCCCCTGAGAAATTTCCTAAATGCGGCACTGCCTCTACGAACAGACCTTTGCAAAAAACATTTTCATAGATCCTGCCAGATATGTTTCCAAAATTAGATTAATTTATAAAAAAATAGTAAAGTAGCTGGATGTCTGGATAGAGTCATACACGAATTAGTCAAAGCAAATGGAATAAAGAGGATGAAAACTTGGAAGATGGAGATGTCGTTAGAGATTTTCAAACATGTGTTTCCGATATTAGAGAATTTACACCTGTCAGAAAAATATTTAAATTCAATACGTGTACTGATAACACTCCAGAGAGAGTATGTTCAACAATATTGACCCACCCTATATTTAGTTCAACCTATTGTCAAAGGTATAATTTTAATAAAAGTTTGTCAAGGCTATGCAGATGACATAGTCATAATCGCAAGAGAAAAATTCGAGAATACCCTCTGCGATATAGTTCAAAGAGGGCTTGACTATACTAAAGAATGGTGTCAACCCCATCAAGACTACCTTAGTTGCCTTTACACGGAAAAGAAACATTAACCTCAAAACCATCGAATTGGACGGGAAAGTTATTGAATGGAAGCCAGATGTCAAATATCTGGGACTAATACTAGATAATAAACTCATCTGGCATAAGCACGAAAAAGAAGTAACTAGCAAAGCCACGAAAGCTCTAATGGTATGCAGAAATTTTGCGGGAAAAACTGGGGATGTAACCCAAAGATCCTGCAGTAGATGTACACGTCAATAGTGAGACCGGCCATCACTTATGGAGCAGTAGTCTGGGGCAGCAGAACTAAGTTGACCAGTACAAAGGCAAATCTAGCGAAAATCCAAAAACTAGCCCGCATAACAGGTGCAATGAGAACGTGCTCAACGGCCGCCATGGAGGTAATCATAAGCCTTACACCCGTCCATATAGTAGTGGAGAGTATAGCGATAAGGACAACCTACAGAATGACCAGAGAAGGATCAACCAAACGCAAGTTTCGACTACTTCCTGGAAATCACCAAACCTGGGATATGCCCCAAGATGAGATGACAAAGAAGTTTAGCTTTGTGAAAGAATTCAACACAAAGCTAACTAACAAAAGCAAATGGGACAAAGATACCATCCCAAAACTCAAGAGAAGTACCATTAAATGGTACACAGATGGTTCTAGAACAACAGAAGAAACAGGAATAGGAGTATATGGGCCTGGAACCAAATATTCTGAAAGTTTAGGCAAATCTCCGAGCATTTTCCAAGCTGAAATATACGCCATCGGAAAATATGTCCAGTTCAACATAGAAATAAATTTTCGCAGACAAGAGATCATCATCATATCAGACAACCAAGCAGCCATTAATGCCTTGAACACCCACGTAATCAACTCCCAGATGGTTTGGGAGTGCCTAGAGAATCTAAACGAACTAGGCAAGAACAACACTGTTACCCTCCTATGGGTTCCGGGACACACTGGAGTGGTGGGTAATGAAATAGCAGACATACTCGAAAAAAGAGGGGCTGAAACACCATTTCTGGGACCTGAACCCTTCTGCGGAATAAGCACCAGTACAATACTTGATGAACTTGGAAAAGAAGTAAATAACAAAAGATCCCCAGAAGAGATCTGACGACTGCATCAGTAAAAGTAAAAATAAGCTCAAAATACTAACGGGTATCCTAACAGGGCACTGCCGGCTGAGAGGCCACCTAAAGAAACTCGGATTAGTAGACAAAGAAGAATGCAGGTTCTGCGAGGAAGAGGAGGAAACCTTTATCCACATTCTCTCAGAATGCATTACCCTGCAAAATCCAAGGGTACGATACCTCGGAGAATATCAAATAGAAGAGGAAGATCTACTTAACCTGAAACCTGAAAGCAATAGGACTGGAGGAACTGTTCTAATCATTGAGACATCATTAACGATTGAGCAGCAGTAGGGGACACAATAGATCTTATAGGTCGCAGTGTATCGACACCCCCATCACAGATAGATAGATAGATAATAAAAGTTCCAAAAAGGATATTAATATTATAATTTTATACATTTTATACGTCTAAGAAGTTTTAATTTGACACCACTATATTAAGCGTTTTTTTTAAATCATCGAAGGCATTTATCGTTTATAGAAGTGCAGTGGATAATAGATTTGACCAGAAATAGGAAACTGCCTTCCACTCACTGTCTGATCCGATTCATTAATTTTGTTAATCGTGTCTGCAGTCCGAAGTAAATCCTCCAAAAATCTTTCTTATATAAAATTAACTGCATCAATCACGAAGCACAATAAGAACATTTTTCAAAATGGAGTGATCGATTGACTTTCTCAGAAATCCACGAGAAATTATAAGGATTAAGTGAAATAAAATAAAATACGTAGAGTTAAACTGCGAGAGAAATTGAAAAAGGGCTTCACAGACCTCCAAACATAGACTAAAAGAAAATAAAAAAACACATAAAACGTGAGAATTCTTCAATAACGCTGTCGGAAATCTTACGTTATTAAAGATAAAATTAATTTTCTTTTCCAGTCAGTTGAAACTAGGATGGATTTTCCACTCTAATAAAATTTTTCACTTTTTTACACCCGTTCACACTCGTGGGAAAAGTTTAATTTTCCCCACTTGTTGCACGATATACTATAATTGATCATTCCATTTTTTTTTAAAAATTTTTAGATTGTGATTAAATAAGTTATAGCAATGAGAGTAATTTGGTACTATTTTGGATTTTCTCTTTAAGTATGGGATACAAAATACTATTAAACATGGGGAGAACATATGATTCAAATGAAGTTGACAATTTCTGGCAATTCTTCTCTAGCCGTATTTACCAAATACAACAAAGTGTGTTTCTTTGAATATTCCATAAAAAGTAAGGATAATATAAAAAATTCTCCTTTAGGGATCATCTGGTATTACGATTTCAAAAATAAAGTTTCTCGTTTTTGCATATCAACATTTGATAAAACCCAGATAAATTCGCTGAGTTATAAGTAGATAGGTATTTTATTCATGAACGTTTTATAACAGGTTTTTTTTCAAAAATATTTTTCCCAGTTCTCGGAGTTTTTGATGTACAACCTCTAAGAAATCCGAAAAAGAAAAAAAAAAAGACCTCCAACTGCGAACCGCGATGTCACTCATATGCTTTTACAAAGCTACTCCCATACATTTTTCTTTATCCTCATAATGGAAGGTAGAAAATCAGCTTATGGAGAAAACGGAAGGGAAAACGACATTTGCTTTATATTTTTACGGAACAGCTTCAACCTAAAATCCATATAAACCTTTTTCGAGGCGTAGCAGATAGTTGAGTATAATTTGTTTTCTAGAAAATGGAAGGAGAAACTCGCTTCTACAAATATAAACGGGAATAAAAAGAACAACAAACAGTGTTATACTTCAATTTCCAAATAATAACACTGTTCTTTCAATAATAACGTCTGAATTAACTTGAAACAAATTATTAATCACAAACCTAATTTTCCCAATTATGTTGAAAATTTTACCCAAAAAAGGTGAAAGACTTACCCAATGTATCGCTGATGTAATTTTTTGGCTAGGCTGGCTAGGAGAGGATGAAGGGGGATAAGGAAAAATGCCTTTCTTAAAACAATGTCTTAAACAAAAAACAATCACGATCCGAAATTTAAACACTTGTTTTTTAATTTAATTAAATTAAATTTTGTTCCGTTCAACAAATACTAAAGTCTTACTCACAAGAAAAAGCAACGTTGCCACGTTTAGAATTTTGCGGCTGAAACATAAACGTATCTCGAAGAATACGGAACAGAGACACTTTTAGATATATAATTTCTTACCGAAAAATTTTCGACTTTTAATGATAAATTTGGTTTATTTTTGTGAACTTTTAATGCACGGATCAAAGTTCTAGTGCTTAAAGATGTCTTTTTAAAAATATTATGTAATATTGCCTATTCCAGGCGCACAGTTCGGTACTTTTCTCCATTATTTCTTTTAATTAATGTTTCCTGTTTCTTTCAGTCTTGGGTAGAATAATTCACCGATTGAGAAATTATTTTTGGTACAAACAATTAGAGATGCATTATTGTCAAGACAAGTATAATTTTATTGTGTATTGGTATCTAGCAACTAACTGACATATTCAGAACTAAAAAATTCCAGAGCCGGCTTCGCGAAAATTTGTTGAATTGCTATAATTGCAATAATTCACCCTGTACATGATTTCTCTAAAATGTGATATGATTTTTCCAGAGGACATAAATAGACAGTTAAACCTGGATATCTGAAATTTTTGTTACCTTGCCTTACATTTTTAACTAAAGATTCATTTTAAAGTCAAATTGAAAATTGGCGATAATGAAATATCTTACTGTATAATAATGTTTAGTAATTATAAAGAAATCTTTAAAACAAACCATAACGACACACACTGTATTCCAGTATAGTAAATACCATAATTTGAATCAATTTACAGGGCCGGATTTAAAAATCTGGAATATCATGTCAAAAATTCACCCTGTGTGTAACTTTTCCACCCCAAACAAATTGGATTGAAAATGTTTGCATTAACCTAGTTTTGTCATTTGTTTCAGCGAAAATCATGTGTAATTATTTTAATGGGAATGAAATTAACAACCCCAAGAAATGTTTATTCATAAATTAAGAAATAAAATAAATAACAATAACCAAAACCAAAACAGTTTTAACAATGCGGAACAAAGTAAAAAACAATTTAATAAACATTTCGATTTTAAAAGATGTTCAAAATGAAATCCATTTGCCTCAATACACTTTTCTTGGCGAATGTTTAAATGTGTAATGGACTTTCTTATTGTCAATGGGTTATTTCTGATAATATTGCATCAGCGAATAATTCTATCAATGAGCTGTTGCCACGTATTTATATTTTCTGCGTAGACCAGGTGTTTTAAATGCCCCCAAATGTAATAATCAACTGGGTTATAGTCTGGGGATCTTGGTGCCCATGAAATAGGACCTCCTCGTCCTATTCATCGGTTTCCATAAGTGGTATCTAAATGTTCTTAATTTATGAATAAACATTTCTTGGGGTTGTTAATTTCATTCCGATTAAAATAATAATTACACATGATTTTCGCTGAAACAAATGACAAAACTAGGTTAATGCAAACATTTTCAATTTAATTTCAGTCAATTGCGGGTGGAAAAAGTTACATACAGGGTGAATTTTTGACATGAACCAGATATGCCAGATTTTTAAATCCGGCCCTGTAAATTGATTCAAATTCTGGTATTTACTACACTGGAATAGAGTGTGTGTCGTTATTGTTTATTTTAAAGATTTCTTTATAATTACTAAACATTATTATACAGTAAGATATTTCATTATCGCCAATTTTTAATTTGACTTTAAAATGAATCTTTAATTAAAAATGTAAGGCAAGTGTAACAAAAATTTCGGAACCTACTATTAAATTTACAATTGAAATTGAAAATAATAAAAAATTACCGTTTCTTGATGTACTAATACACAATAACAACAATTGTTTTGATACATCAGTTTTTAGAAAAGAAACACATACAAATAGATATCTAAATTTTAATTCAAATCACTCAATTTGTGTTAAACGAGGTATTGTCAAATCTCTTTCCGATAGAGCAAAAACAATTTGTTCAAATGACAATATCTTAAATAATGAATTATCACTTGTTAAATCTGTCTTGATTAAGAACAACTACCCAAGTAAATTTATAAATCGTGAACTTTACCGAGACATCAAAACTAAAGATCAAAATTTAAACCCCCCAATAATTCTTTCAAATATAGTAAAAATCCCTTATATTCCAAAATTATCCGAAAAAATTAGAAGGATTGGCAATAAATTTAATTTAAAAACAGTTTTTCAAACTAATAATACATTAAAATCTTTAATAGTAAATACAAAACCTTTTAATGAAATTCAAAACACAAAAAATTGTATTTACAAAATTCCATGCGAATGTAATAAATTTTATATAGGAGAAACATCTAGACCTTTTCATATTAGACTTAATGAACACCAATCGTACATTAAAAATAAACAATTCGAAAAATCCAAAATATGTGAACATGCATGGGATTTTGGTCATAAAATACAATGGAATTCTTCAACTAGATTATTAAAAGAACCGAATAATTATAACCGCAAAGTTAAAGAAGCAGGATTGATATGCTTAAATAATAACGAATGTGTTTCTAATTGTTCGGTTGATATTTCAAAAATTTGGATACCTATTTTACAAAAAGAGTTAATTGCAAAAAGGATACCCTCTATATCGGGATAGTATCATAAGTTTTTATCTGGTTTTTTCTTATGATAATATTAATAAGAAAACTTCATTTATGACGAAGTATAAATTCTCTTATAATATGCAAATGCGCTATCCTTTCAAAAATTCGTTCCCAGAAACGTCACAAAAATATGATTGAAACAGATTTTGACATCTTCAATCTCAAAATCTTATTCTATGTATACTATGTTGATGTCATATTTTTGCAAGATTATCAAGTGTTCTGTTTCTAGTAAATTTATTTATTTTATGTCATTTTGATAACGGCTTTCGATCTGGAAAGCCGAAACGTCAATAAAAAACTTTTTTAACAACTAAGTGGTTTTAATCCAGTGGAAAGAGAGAGAAAAATTTCAAATGTCTGATATTCGCTCCAAAAAAGCACAAAGAAGAAACAGTTAGTCAGTGTATGGATATACAGATTTTGGGAGAATTTCTAACAATTGTAGATAAAACAAAAAAAATCTAGGTGTAGTGATAGAGATTTGAAAATTATATAAACATACTGTTACAACGAGCATATGCCACTCTTAAAATGATTTATGGTAACAGACATTTTCTGCCGTCTCAATTCTTATGTGACTCCATCATCTTGTCTGTATTCAATTATGCTGATGTACTGTAAGGTCCAAATTTAACAACATATTCCAAAAAAAGATTCAAAAAGTACAAAACACCACCTTATATCTACAACAAAATCACATATCGTACGAATATACATAATCCGAAATGAATTAGACATAAAGGTAAGCTCATAATCCCATATTTTAGAACTGAAATATTCAGACGGCCCTTCAAATATCAAATTTTCGAATTATACAACCGCTTACCACAAAACTTCAAAGCTCTTCATTCAATTTGAATGAATGATGGGTTGTTTGTTTTTTATATTTTCTCTTTCATTTCTCTCTTTTAACGGTTAAGTGAAAGAAAATTTTCTACAAATGCTTGATTTGCTGAAAATGAACTTTATTTCCTAAGATTTCATATTTGTTACTGCATACATTGCATATTTGAAATCAAACTTTTTCAAATACATCTGCCAATGTATTGCCAACTACACGAAGCTCTTATTAAAGAAAATTTTAAATTAAGAGTAAGTATAAAAGTATAAAAAAAATTCCGGTACTTCGAATAAAAACAATTTTAAGAAAAAAATGAAATTAAAAACAAGTATACACTTTTCCAACTTCTAAACTTTCAACTTATCAAAATAAATAATTTAAAATGATTTTTAATTACTTAGAACTAAACACAAACAAACTAATCTACTTAGAAACTAATCGATTAGTTCCACTAAACTTTCATGAACTTTACCCCTGATATTAACAGCCGGTTTTCCCAGTTCACGAATTTGAGACTCCGTGTATACGAGTAGTCGCTTCTGATCAATACATTTATCGACTCCTGTTGGAATTCCGAGTTCCTGCTAAATTTTCCTGCTGAATTTTCCCCGTATTCCAGTCTATCGGTTTACTCCTCGATATTCTGCTATCCCGTTCTCCTCCGATCAGTAATCGACAATATTTGATTGGGAAATGGTATTGACAGGTTTGATAACACCCTTTCAAAGGTCTGATGACCATTATGTTGGGATTGAATGATCATTAGAGAGTAATTTTTTAAACGTTAGAGTGGTTGGACGAAAGGTCGATGACCTTACGTCCTTGAGAGGTCAGGTTCAGAATCCTGTGGAGTAAACAGCAGGAAAATTAAAAACGTTTTAATAAATGTTGACATTTATAATTATCAGAACGTATTTTAAGGTAGAAATAAAATATTTTTCCTCGATTTTTTTTAATTAATGGATAATTTTATTTCAGGATTATCGACTGCATATATTTTTTTACAGGGTATCCACTTAGTACTGCTTATTACGCTTTTATCTTTAATCTGTAATTAAAATTAAGTTTGAAAATTGAAAGAGCATCAACCGGACTTAAATATAAAATTCTTTTGACATTTATATGAGTTATGAATTGAAGAAACCAAACCAGGTATAGGAAAGAAAAATATTCAGAAGAATATTTGGTGGAAAAAAATGATAGGCGATGTCCAATGCAGATATTTCAGTCATAAAATGACATAGTTATTAGTGACGTTATTATATCAAAAAGATTACAATTGCCTAGAAGACAGTTGTGAAGTAGAGGATGTAGAAGGCAGAAACTTAAAAAAAATTTGAAACAAATTAAAGTGAATATAAGAAGGAAGAAGACAACACTGACTGTATACGAAAAATCCACCAATTCTTTACAAAAAATTGATGTTTAAATGGACACAACAAATGTAAATGTATATGCAAGTTTTGTTCATCTTTCTGTATAATTAAATAAGTGATTAATTCGCTTCCATTTATCAGTCGACATCTCTGAATATAATATCAAGTGTTGTATTTACCAAATATTTTTTTTAACATTTCCAGAAATTAATATTTTTGAAACAACAATTACATTGTAATAACATCAATATTCCATGTATGTATGTTGTAAACGACAAAAGCATATTTAGATCGTTTATTAATCATTTTTAAATAAGTTCGATGACCACAATTTGAAATTAATACTACATTACGAAGGAAATTTGTTTTGGATCCTCTGAGCGAGTTTTTCCGGAGTTCATTGAACTCGCGTGGGTGTTGTCCTTGGAGTTTCATCCATTTTAAATAAAATTCGGATAAAAATAGAGCCATTCCCAAATTTTTCATGAACATCGGGAATTGGAAGAGACGCAAAATGAATTGAAAGGGTAATTTTTATTTTGAAATACGGGTTATGACCCAAGGCACGCGAAAAAAAAAAGATACCTTGTGACATATTTAATTAGAAGTTATTCAATATCAGGTACCTCTAAAAAACAAAATTTGGACGAATGAATAGATATTATTATATACTTTTATTTTTTTATCAAATTACAACGTGCCTTGACTTGTGGTTGAAACAAAATGGCTGATAAAACAAACTCTTTGAACATCTTTGACTGACAGTGACATTTTCCTAAGAAAATAAACAAGTAAAGAAAAGGAATTTGTCTTATGGTTTATGTAATGCCGTGTACATTGGACAATGTGGTCGTATACTCTGTGAAGGTTCCTAGGATCAATCTTTTAACATTTCTTGAGAATGAAAATGCATCTAAAAAACTCTTAAAAGCCTTACAGTTGCCTCTCTTTAATCTTCTTTAATATAAGAGAGACCTTTTTAATTTTCTGTCATTGGATTTCGTATTTATTCCTCAATACACTACTTTACTTTTCTTAGTCTTCACCTTTTCTACTCTATCGGATTTGGGCTATTCCATTTGGTAAAATCATCTCCAGACATTCCAACATCTGATAATCACCTTTGTTCATTAACGAGTGATTTCCCATTTTGTTAGAATGAAAGGCATCATAAAACATCATCATCAACATTAAAATAGAATTATACCCAAAGACCAGACATTTGTATAAACATTGACCGATCTTCTTTCCAATTAAGTATTCCCTTTTTTCCAGAGCATTTACTTCAGAATTTCGAGAACTCAAAAGGGTCGCCATGTGTTAATTAAGCAGGTTTTTCTTTACCTTTGATTTTCCTAAAATATCCATTCAGGCAAGTCGTTCCCCCATATACACATACTTGAATTTTCGTTCCAGTCTTTTGGTATTGCTCAAATGTATAGCTTTGGGCTATCGCATACATAGTAAATGTTTAAATATTAAATAACTCACTCAGTTATCGGCACTTACTATACATAATAAAAATTAACAATGACTGAAAATGAATTTGCTCTAAATCCACTTCCAAATATCCAACTTCAATTCTTTTTGCTAATCTACAAGGTTTAACAGGAACTCGCCCCGTATAAAATCAACATCAACGAAGAATATTTTAAAATGTAAATTCGAAAAATCGAAGCGACTCGACTTTTCCGATCGCCCTTAAACTTTTTCACTCTAGACTTTTTATTCGAGCGGATATTTTTTTAATGAAGTTTCCCGCAAAATTTTGAAGGTTGCAGTAAACGTGAATGGTTTCAGTTTATCGATTCTCTCTTATCGCTTCTGTTTTCCTGCTACTCCCTGATCGGAAAGTCTTACTTTGGGCGCCCACAAATTGATGATGGATGGGTTGATGATTTTTTTATGGGATCGTCAACAATGTAATATGTTTCGAAAGCCGTATCCTGATTTTTTTTGGAAGAGGGATCGTGAATACGGTTTTTTTATTACATCCCTATGAATTTATTTGCAGGTATAACAGTTGCCAGAATGTCGTTGTATCACGTTACACACAAATTTTATTATTATCTCAGAAATTGCTATAAAAATAGCTCTATTTGTGTTTGTAGTACGAAAATAAAACGTATAAAATTGTGTGCCTCTACAATGAACGCCAACAATTAAAAAAATAGTAAATAATAATGTATTTGGGGCTGGTGTGTATGCTCCGTTAAAACTGGGAACTCTTGGGATATAAATGGTATAATGATGAGGCAGATTCATGGTCCTCAAAGACTATGGTTGTCAGGAAAGTTGGGCGCATCCAGATTTTTCATTCTCAGGTCAACCACCCTAGTTCAGTAAATTCAGGAATGGTTCAGTCAATCAAGGACCTGTCAATCACAACGATGATTTATTATCTAAAAGGCTATATTTTATTTACTTGCCCAAGTAAAATTCTCACTGTGATCCTTTTCCTTTGCCAAAGAAGATCATTACAGGGTTTGTCAGGACATACTTTAGGACTGTGAAGAACTTCTATCCCAGATTGTTTGGTCAAACAGTGAAATCTCACGACATCCATATTATATCCTCAAAGGTCTAGGAAGAAAGTGATTTATTCGGTAAAGCTAGATAATTTTAACAGTTTTTAATAGTTATTTTCGTTTACTGATGGATTTTTGCTGTTGGTTCCACCTCTCCTAACAAGAGTAAACTTACTGTAGTCCTGCTATGCAGTGTTGTGGTGCCGGTTGCCTGCACAATCTCTGCCACATTCGTGTATTTGTTTGTTGATTAAATTTTTATAGGATCTTTAACAATTTACCAGGTTGCTGTTTCTAGTTTTGGTTTACAGTGAATACATTCTATGTATTTCAGAACATAGGGATCAAGTGTGGATAGTAATATTATGTAAATTACAAAAAAAAACTGAAATTAGAATTTTCCAAAAATTAATCCATAGACCAAATAGCAATAGATAAATTAAAACTACTGAATTTACAAACTAATAAAATAATCAAATCAATCGATAAAGGTTGATCAGTAATCTGTAAAGTTTTTAAATACCTATCTTAATCTGAGTTCACAAAAAAAATTAAAAAGTTTGGGCTCGTCCGGGATTTGAACCCGGGACCTCCCGCACCCTAAGCGGAAATCATACCCCTAGACCAACGAGCCTTGTTTTAACTAATAAAATAATCAAATCAATCGATAAAGGTAGATCAGTAATCTGTAAAGTTTTTAAATACCTATTTTAATCTGAGTTCACAAAAAAAAAATTAAAAAGTTTGGGCTCGTCCGGGATTTGAACCCGGGACCTCCCGCACCCTAAGCGGAAATCATACCCCTAGACCAACGAGCCATGTTGTAAATTTTTCCATATATGTTATTTAATGTGTTCTATGTGAATCTACTTATTTTTTGCTAAATTGTTTGAAAACAAAATGCTGGATATAGAGTTTACAATTAGAATTTGAAATGTATTTCTAAAAATGTATAAAAAAATTAAATTTTTCGAAAAAAAGTTGGGCTCGTCCGGGATTTGAACCCGGGACCTCCCGCACCCTAAGCGGAAATCATACCCCTAGACCAACGAGCCGCTACTTAATAATTTCTGAAACGTCTATATTAAGAGACATGAAAGAACAAATATATAATAATTTATTCCAACGGCGGCTCGAAGGGCGGGGGGGGGGGGGGGGGTAGTAGAGGCAATTGTCCCCTTAAAAAAAGTCTGACAATGAGAGGATATTTCTCTTATCTGCGTGAACCAAATTTTAATTTATTTGAATTTTTTTTATATCCTAAAAAACACTTTTTCGCTCAAAAATGGCCCAAACATTTTTTTCAGTAATTTTGATATTTCCAATCGTTTCTTATACAAAATTCATTCTGCGTAAATCAAATTTTAATTTTTTTGAATTTTTTTTGTAGATTCTAGGTCCATTTATATCCTAAAAAACTCACTTTTTGCCACCAAAATGGCCCAAAATTTTTTTTTTCGGTAACTTTGACGTTGCCAATCGTTTTGTTATACAAAATTTATTCTGCGTAAACCAAATTTTAATTTTTTTGTATCAACAAACTCAAAATATTAACCTTTTATATATATATATATATATATATATATATATATATATATATATATATATATATATATATATATATATAACCCTAACAGCCCCCCCCCCAAATCTCTGGGCTCGAGCCGCCCTTGATTTATTCACAAGAAAAATAAGAAAAAATACAACATTCAAAGAGATTTGTTTGTATATTCTTATTTCATAGATAGCAAATAAGACGTAAGACTTTTTTAGTTCTTTGACTGTATTTTTTTTAATACTCCAGGATTTTTTTTTAAATATGAATAAAGTAAACAATTTCCCTTTATTACAGGCCCCCTTTATTGAGGTGTAATTTATAAAGTATAATATCTATATTAAATTAGAAACTACATCTGATGTACAAAAAATAAAAAAAAATCATACAAAAGTTTAATTAACACATATTCAAATAGTTGTCCAGTAAACCAGGAATATTTTATTTGAGTTTTAAATATGTAAAATCATTGATGACGCAGATTGTCACTGATGATCTTGCTGATAACCATCTCTTGTTTGCCACAATTGTGAAACCGAGAATTTCCAACTATTTTAAAATAATTTAACCATTTGTTTGGGCTTGATGAAAACATATTTCAATAGCTTAAATTGTTCGTTATTGTATTGCAAACATCAATTTAAAATTGATTGTGTGGCTTTTATTTTACCTCGTGGGGATTGCTCGTGCATGGTTAATATTGACAAAACAATAACCAAATTATTGTATAATTTTAGTTTCAGTTTTTTTATTAAATGTAATAAATATTTAGGGTTAGTTTTAAATTAGCTCTTTTATGCACTTTTTAGTCCATCAAAAATACAACTTAACCTTTTCAATACTCCAAAAGACAGTGTTTAAATTAACATACATTATAGAGGTACCCATTATATATGGGTTATTTGTGACCTCTACCTACCTTTAAATATCGCCGTTTACCAACGGGACACCCTGTATATCCGATTCCCAATATAAGCTAAAAAACAATTATAAAACAGTATCTTTGAAAACTGATAATACTTCAAAAATAGAAATTGTAAATTGTAAAACAAAGAGAATGACTACAAAATCGCTTACACATGTTTAATATTGATATCAACCATATTCTCGGAGAGCTGTCTAATCCTCGCTTTATAAGCGAATTCGAATATTCCTTTGATGAAAGCGTCTCTCTAAGGGGCTTTGCTGATGATACTGTTATAGTTTGACATGACAGTGCATCGATGGAGTATTTTTGTAAATGGCTTAAGTGTACCGTCAATTTTTGATCATTTAGTAAAATGTTTGATTTTGCCTGTAACGATTTTTTCATTAAGATAGTGACATTTTAAGAAGCTTTAACTATACTCCCAAATACTCTATTTTGAATTAATTTACATTATGAATATGTCTTTTTGCAGCAAATGGGTGGAAAACAGACCCAAAACTGGTGGCAGTGGCAGGCAAAAAGTTTTCTTAAGAACCTACAACCACGGCAGACCTACTGAACAAGGACAGAGAAGAGTCCGTAAAAGCAATAGTAGGCATGCTTACTCAATAACCACATGCAAAATATAGAAGAAACCACATGCAGGTTTTCCCAGAGAGAAGAAGAAACTTCCATCCACATCCTATGCGAATGTGAAGGAATAGCAAGGACAAGGTTCTCACTGAAGGGAACAAACTACCTAGAAAGCTAATAAAAGTATGACATGTCATTTTCCCCAAATTTTTGTAATTTAAATCTATGCTGAGCAGTACGAATAGACTGGAACGAAAATTCAAGTAGGTGTATATGCGGGAACGACTTGCCTGAATGGATATTTTTGGAAAATCAAAGGTAAAGAAAAAACCTGCTTAATTAACAGATGGCGACCCTTTTCAGTCCTCGAAATTCTGAAGTAAATGATCTGGAAAAAAGGGAATACTTATTTGAAAAGAAGATCGGTCAAGGTTCATACAGATGTCTGGTCTTTGGGTATAATTCTATTTATAATGTTGATGATGATGTTTTATGATGCCTTTCATGCGAAACAAGTGCAGTAGCACTTATCGCTTATCATTCATTGTATTTATTGAATAAATAGATAAATAAATTGTCAGGAATCCTAAACATACTTGTAATGACGAAGCTCGTGCAAGTCATCTAACTATCAAAGGAACCACAATAGATCTGTAAAGGTCGCAGGGCTGCCCTTTTTGCAATTTGCAATTTTTTTGGTAGCAAATTGTTATTGTACAAAATATTTTAAATATTTGGATTTTGATAGAAATTATTATAGTTCTTTTATTTAAATAAATAATTTACTTCTTTGGAAATAATTTGTTTTATTTTTTTTAGAAATAGGATTAATAGCTCGTATTTGAACTGCAAAAACTAAATTAAAAAACATTATTTGCTTTGAATTATTTAGCAATTTCAGGAGTTTACTCTTATTTTTCCAAATCTTAGGTGTCTATTGATGTTATTGAATTAATATTGCATATAAACATTTCAGGATGTTGGTTTTGAAAAAGAAAACAATAAATCATTCGAATACTTGACGCATTGAGGTATTGATAAAACAAATACCCAAATTACAATGTTTCAACAGGTGAAACCCGTTTCGAAACATTATAAATACATAGGATTAACCTCAGGAGGTTATAATATGCTTAACAACTGCACAATTTAACGAAATTACGATGTAGAGCTTTCATGACTAAAAATCACATTTATTGCCCTTTCAGTAGCATGTGAACGGAGTTTCCGAAATGAATATTTAGATTAAAACAAAAAAAATTCAAACCTTGCCAGTGGATGCATCTTCCCGGGCTTGAGGGATAACAGCAATCCAGTTCTGTTTAGGCCGGAAACAAAGGCTGCCAGCGAAAGGAAACATCACAAATTTAGTTAACTTCACCAAAACGCACTATTTCCGCCAATAATAATTCAAAACAACCCTCATTTACAAAACACCAAAGTCCTGAGGTTTGAGTTTTCCGATCTGTCACGTTGTTTCTATGTTTACAGAGTGTGACTACCGAGTAGATGGAGCCACATGATTGGAAAGTGCAACACAGAGGATTGGATCAATGATTTAGGTAGACATTATTTTCATTTTTTATATATTTATGTATAAAAACAAACAGGGTCTTCATTTCTGAAGCTCCTAGTGGTTTCCTTGTGAGTTCAATTTCTCTTTTCATGAAATAAAACTTATTTTGTTGAAAAAGTTTTAATTTTTGACGTTTCGACTTGTAAATTTGAAGTCGTTTTGAAAAGAGAAATTGAACAAACAGGGTCTTTCGCATTTTTAATGATTGTATTTCTGAAAAATCTTGTAAATTGTACTTTTACTTGTTAATAATTATCTTTGGTTTGATCTAGCTTAACACTTCTAATGTAATAATAAATATTGTCATTTCTGTGCGACCCTATAATTGGAACTCAGTATATTTAACAAACGAACAATTCATCAGAAACTGAAAATAATTTGATCTACAGTCTACAATTACATCTCTTTTTATTTAGATTAATTGATTTGCTGATCGACATGAAAGCTTCAATACCTGGGTCATATAATGAGAGGACAGAAATACACAGTTCTCCAACTGATGGTCCAGGGAAAGATTAGTGGAAAGCGGAGCATTGGCAGTCGCCGTATGTCCTAGCTAAAGAACCTGAGGGATTGGTTTAACTGTAGCAATGTTCAACTGTTCAGAGCTACAGTCAACAAGGTCACGATTGCTGTTATGATAGCAAACCTCCGATAGGAGATGCACTATAAGAAGAAGAATGAAAGCTTGGAAGATGACTTGATTGTAGATGTTTTTATTTTCTTCTGAGCTTCCAAACGTGAGAAAAAGTTTTAAAGTTTACTTAGTATATCTGGTAGAAGTTGTCAAGTGTCAAGTAAAAATATTAATTACGTTTTTAGAATATTGACAAGATTTTGTCCAGTCTTGTGAACGAACTTCCTACGTGACGGTAGACACGGTATAGCGTGCTCTGGTTTCCCCCTCTCCAACGTTTCAAAAGGAAAATCGATATTAGTAAACTGTGGGTTAAAAACTCAAAATTAATAACTGTAGCCTTTCAATTAATTAATGAAATTCATTTTAATCATCTTTTTAATGTACGTGTTGATAATTAGTAGATTAAATTTTATTTAGGGCGTGGATGTTTCACGGAAAATTTCGGAAATGTCGTAAATGGAAAGCGCAAATGTTTTCTTGTTGACCCAAATTTTAGAATCTTTCGTTGATCTCTTGGGGGTCGATGACCTCAAATTTTCGTTGTTCGCGTTTTCTAGGAAATTGTAGGTTCAGACGGCAAATTGTGGCATTTTATCGATTTCTTTCCATGTTTATGGGTAGACTGGAAAACTTTATTAAAAAGGGGTGTAGTGCATCAATGTTAATTTTTAATAAATCATTATCTTAACTAATTAATATCTTAAGAAATAAAACTACTCAAAGTCGTTTACCACAATTATTCTGGAGAAAATAAGTACGGCTACTACTAGTTTCGGCGATATGCCATCATCAGGCCAAAAAGAGATAGAAACTGATTCAAAGTAAAACCTTGTTCGTTTTTTTTTCGTTTCTAACATGTTTTAATATTAATAATTTTGAGTTTATTGTGTATCACTATCCTTTTTTGGCCTGATGATGGCATATCGCCGAAACTGGTAATAGCCGTACTTATTTTCTTCAATATAATTGTGGTGCACGCCTTTGAGTAGTTTTATTTCTTAAAACATTAGACCGCATTTGAAATATGGATAAATTATTTGATTTAATTAATATCTGTAATGCACCACCTTGGCTGTTTGTTTTTTTTTGTAAAAATATGTTAGTAGAAGAATACATGAATTTAAATAAGAGACAAGGCAAATTTTCATTTATGCAGTACCCAATTCTCTTAAAATACTGTGAATTTATTCTTCCTAGACCCCATCATATAATTTTTAATGAATCTTTAAACTCTGGCTACTTTTCCGACACTTGGAAGACCAGTTATGTCATTACTATCCATAAATCAGGTGATAAATCTATTATAAAAAACTACAGACCTATCAGTATTATGAGTACAATACCAAAATTGTTCGAAAAACTAGTAACAAAATGTTTAACATTGATGAACAGTTTGGCTTCCGTGTTGGTCGAAATACAGAACTGAATCTCATTTCCTACTCAGCAACTATTACAGAGGCATTAGAAAATGGATTAGAAGTTCACTCAATATATACAGATTTCGCTAAGGCCTTTGATAAAGTGCCACACAACATCATGCTTAAAAAACTGAATATATATGGAATTTCTGGTCCAATGCTAAACTGGATTCAGAGTGACATAACGGGTCGTATCCAAATGATCAAAGTTAACAATTTTATATCTTGCATGATGCAGCCTCTTGTTTTATTTCTTGCCGTATCCTTTTATTTGCAGATGATCTGAAATCGTTTAAAATCATTTCGAATCCTGCTCACTGTCTAGACCTAGAGCAGGACCTTAATAGATTTGTGGAGTGGTGCGATTCTAATGGAATTGAGCTAAATGCGTCCAAATGTAAACTCATGACTTTTTCCCGTAAAAGAGAGCAAACTAATTACAATTATCTTCATTAAGGATGAGATTCTTACAACAACTGATACTATAAAAGACCTCGGCACTTAACCCTGAACTCTCCTATGTTGAAAACATTACGTTCAATGTAAATAAAGCTCTTAGAATGCTTGGGTTTATAAAAAGGAACACTCATGATATTGCCCCCATCTATTCACTTAAAAGTTTTGTTAGGCCTCACCTTGAGTACGCATCCTCTGTATGGAATTAACATTATCAAATACATTCTTCAAGAATCGAGAGAGTTCAGAGGAAGTTTCTGCACCATATTAACTACAAATTCTTTAACAATGAGAGCACTTATCAACTTTATCAAAATCTGAATCTCCTTCCATTGGAGACTCGCAGAGATCTTCATGATCAATTATTACTTTGACTTTTTTCTTGTGTTTCCACTTTCTCCTCCCATTTATCAGTTATTGTGGCTTGTGGCACCTAAATAATTATAGTGCTTTACTTATTTTATACTATCTTCATATCCTTACCTTGTTATTTTGGGATTCTGTTTCTGTCTTTAATCCCCCGTCCCTTAAGATGCATTTTATTACTATACCTTTATCTTTTGATGAGACTTCAAATTTTTTCAAGGCCGTTATTAAATTATTTTTCTTGCCATGATAACTGCATCAATTCTCAAAATTCATGTCCATCAGTCATTTTAACTGGATGCTTTTATTTTTAGATCTTTCATTGCCTCATATATTTGTTCCCTTCTGAATATGTCCTAATGCTTGCTTCAAATCAATGAACACTACATAAAAAGAATATAATATCCGAATGTCCTTAAACTTTTCTCTGCACGACTGCCTATTCCTTAGTGACGCTATATTTCTTAAAGCTTTTTTTTGAAGTTTAAAAACCCTCAATACATGAGCTGATGAGCCCCAAAAAATTAAACCATATCTAATGAGAATATGCCAACATAACAGATTTATTAGTTATACTTCTAAGCCTAAAAAGTGCAAAACATGCAGATGGAAGTTTTTTATACAGTACAACAATAAAAAATTCCCAGCTTAAAGAGTTATTTATGTGAACACCTAAGAATTTTGTGGAGTGTACTTGATGAATAGATTTTCCGTCTAGTCTCAATAGATGACTGTCAAGTATATTATTCACCCTAGGAGTAAAATGAATAAACACAGTTTTTTCTTTATTAACAATAAGTACTCCTTCAACCTCTATTCATTTCACTTCCACAATATTTTCATTTTTATTGACCGAAGTATCTTCCTAACGTTATTTTTAAGTTTTTCCATTAATTACTTTTCTAGTTTTTCTTAATCTGCTCCTCTTCTTAGAGCTGTTATATATTTCAGTAGCCATGTAATTGATTTGATGAACTATCCGCTACAACATTATTATTCCCTGCATAGTAGTTCAGTTGTTTTAGGATTGGCTTTAAAAGAGTTTCAATGCAACACTTGATCTTAAGAAAAAACTTGAATTCAGTCTGGAGCTTTTATGTATTTTAAGGATATTTTGCCCAGTAAACACAGGATATTCAATGGACATCCATCAAAAGTCCATAATTGGTCCATATGGACATGGATCAGAAAAGGACGTCCAATGGATGTCTAGTTCATGGACATACAATGGATAAATAACCATTAATGGACATCCATTTCCGATCCATGTTCTTATGGATCAATTATGGACCTCTGATGGACCAATTAACTTCGAAATAAATTTAACCAATTGGTAGTATTGTTACTGTTGGCATTCCTGGGAACAATTTCAACTTCACAACTAACAATTGACAGGTTATTTATTTGGTTCCAAGTTCTAATGGATTTAGAATATGTTCAATATTTAGTTCCATTTTCCATTGTTAATAAGTTCATCAAAAAAAACGAGATTTGTGTTTTGATCGCCAGGTAAGAATAGAGAAAGACGTCGTACGAAAGAAGTACTTAAACAAGAGATAAACTTATCTTCCATCAGTGACGCACAAATCCTTCCATCAAGTTCTGCTTTTGTTTCACCACCTGCTTCGAGCTTTCAGTCTGATCCCAACATATGTGATTTCAATAACAGTAATTCTGGGGAAAGTAGTAAAGATTGTGTTCAACAGTCAACAAATATCCTAAAAGTGGTAGTGTTCAGTCTCCATTCACAGAAAACGAGCAGCAACATAATATTAGTGAAGCTGACTCATCGTCATCAGAAATGTACGTTTATTTGTTTTATTTTTAAATGAATTATTTATTTTTAGATTTTATGTCTAGATTGTAGTAATAATGCTAGACGTCTAGGAAAATCTAATGCATTACATTATTTTTTGGATCGAAAGGCATTTCTCAAAAACTAGGAACTGAAGTCTATAAGATCACTGGTCCAGGTAATGTCCAATTATAAGTCCAATAAACCTCCATCATAGGTCCAGATAACATCCATAAAATGTCCATAGAAGATCCAATTGTTGTCCTTTTTGGTACAATTCACGTCCAAAATATGTCCATTTATAAGTCCAATAAACCTCCATCAGAGGTCCAGATGACATCCATGAAATGTCCATCGAAGATCCAATTATTGTCGATTTTGGTACAATTCACGTCCAAAATATGTTCATATTAAATAAAAAATGAGCATCCATTGGACGTCCAAGTTGGTGGCCAATGGATATCCATGGTATGTCCACTGAACATCCCTTGTCCATCAGACGACATCCAATGGATGTACATATTGTACCTTTTGGGTATACATTGGACATCCATTGGATATCCTTGTGTTTACTGGGTGATTTCTTCATAAATATCAACAAAAACCGTAACTAATGTCTGTTTGATACTGTTCTGGACCATCAGGAAGAAATTGGCCAAATTCTTACTGGAGAAAAAGTAGTTTGTAGTTCTCTGCAGTGGACGGGATTACATAAGGGATTAATGGTTAAAGCTTAAGTATATGAGAAATTAAAAATCCAAAATATTTTTTATCATTTAATGCTCACAATAGCAATTACAGTTTTAAAATTATTTTTTTATAGTATCTACACAGGGACTGACTACTACAAATGCACAACTTGTGGATACGCAAAAAGAAGCTGCGCAGTACTATAAAATTCAGAATATTCTTCAAAATGGTTAACATTGAGGCCTTAACGTGTACATTTGTAATGTAAAATTATGTTCATAAATATAATATAATGTATATTTAACAGTAACATTTTGTAAATACATATAAACAGTTTTCCACTGAAAAATAATTCAGCTCTGTCAGTTAATTCGCCCTCTTTCATGTTAATATTTCGAAAAATAGTGAGTTTTTATTATAAAAATTAAAAATGAATGAAACGGAGTTTACAAAAATTCAAACAAATGCATCTAGATAAATGGTACAACTTTTTTCAACTTTTTCGAAATCGTAACTAGAAACTGGATTTAACTGACCCCCCCGATAAAAACACACTGCAATTTACATTTACAAATATTCTCAACAAATATAAAAGATAGAAATTCAAAATTTTTAAGGCATGCCTATAAGGCAGTTCTCGATTTCGATACAAGAACCATGTCCCAATCATATTTGCAGGTGCTTCATGTTTTTATTTTACTTAAAAATTGATTAATATTATTATTATGGTAACATTGTATATTTTTTAACATTTATATCACTGTGTGAAATCACTGACAACCATCTTTGTATTCGAAATAACAACCTCAATATTCCTAGTGTATTTATACGCGTTTGGAGTTCATTCTTAATATAATTTACCACGAATATTTCTTTAATTAATCGTTGGTTTAATTTTACAAAAAAATATATATTTATATTTTTAAAATATATTTTTTATTAACATTCTGGCAGAGGTAAAGTAGTCTTATAGGATATAATAAATTTTATACGCCAGAAAATTGATCAGACTTTTTGCGAAAAATATTCGTAGTTGAATTTATGTAACACCAAACGTATCTAATATCAAACAAGGTTTCTACTACAAAACGAAATTTAATATACGCAATGTCTTGGAAGAAAAATTCTCTATTTACCTACTTTCTAAACACTTAACCAAAAAATAGGCCATTTTATGCATTATCTTTCCTAATACATCAAAAAAATAATTCTATTCCCGTTTTTAAGTACCTATCTAACATTTAAATAATTCTGGTATGAAAACGAAATTAGCCAAAATTTTACAAGGTGAGTCATAGCTTTCTTACCCCCAATAAAACCTAAACATTTGATAATTTATTGAAGCAATTAAAAAAATTTGATATTTTACATTATTTTTAAACCATAATATAAATAAAATATGTAAAGAATACATAAGAAATTGATACGGAAAATGAGCTAATAAAGATGTTAAATTATAGCTTTCTTACCCCCAATAAAACCTAAACATTTGATAATTTATTGAAGCAATTAAAAAAATTTGATATTTTACATTATTTTTAAACCATAATATAAATAAAATATGTAAAGAATACATAAGAAACTGATACGGAAAATGAGCTAATAAAGATGTTAAATTAACAGTCTAATTTCTTATTTAAAACACAAAATAATCGGAACATTTTAAGAGCATCCCGTTTGTTATTAAGTTAAATGGTTTTAGACCAAACAAAATTAATTAAAAATATGCTCACCTTGTATTCTAATAATAAACAAAAGCCAGTACGTACTAAACATTACAGACAGCCTAGACATAGATATTAACATTTTAACAATATTTAGAAACGTTCCAATTTGTCATGTTTTAGTAAGTTTTTTTTTAAGTATATGCAAATCCTATCTGTAATGTTCAATATTAATAATCGTTTCTCTAACATCACTAGCTTGAATGATGCTACTTTTCTATCACTGCAAATTTGTGAGCATGCTACGACTTTACTATTATTACCTAAAATTACCACTAAATTAACTTCAACCAAAAATAGACTATATAAACATAAAAACAATCAACAAAAAAAATAGTCTACATTGTATAACAGACGTTTGCTACCCAAAAAATTACAGGCAGAATTTGTTTTTTTGAATTGGTTTTAGTTAGATACCGAAAAATACTTGGCGTGTCATTTTTTTAAGGTCGATTCTAATATAGAACGTCTTATGACCAAGGTCCAGTTAAAAATAATTAAAAACGTATCTAGCGCCATAGTTAAAGAAAATGGTAACTGAACGTATGACTGGAATGATATTCTCTAGCAATAAGCCCAATTTATTGGTCCCAAAAACGATTTAAAGTTACAAAAATATATTTTTCTACGATCAATTCAATACATATTTAAAAGATAATTGAAACATGAAATATACCCCGTTTTCAACAATTCATTTTTGCGCTAATCAAATTAAGCTTTCAATCTACACGTAAATAGGCAACACAACATACATAGAATACATGTTTCGCTGGCCAAGTTAGCGATGCCTGTCAAACATTGTAGGAAAAATTGAATTCGGTAATAGCGCGTGTGCATTTGTTTTAAAAATTTAAATTAAGTACTAATAGTTGTACTAGGAAAATTAAAATATACTAAAAGAAAATGTATCTATAGATAATTCGTGCTTTTATAAATGAAGAAAAAAGTACTAAAGTTGCGATTAGTTTTCCAATAAAATAATTTCAAGCATCCAAGAAAGTGATAATAATGAAATAAGAAAATAAAATAAAACTGCTGTTTAATAGGGGATCATTTCAGTATTATTTATTTATTTTTACTCTATAAACTAGTAATTTTTTCAAATTTAATCCCAATTTTGGGGACGAACCGTATCGGGAACAAATTGCTAGAGAACTCAAAAATATAAATTATGGATTGGGCCAAGTATTTCAGTAATAAAATTCTAAAAACAAAAATTAATAGTTTTTACTACAAGTAATAGACTTAACACTACATGATGACTACATAATGTGTATGTTTTATATACAAATGTTTGGTTGTCTCCTGAAGGAACACTTTTTTTTCACTGAATAAGTAGTTTTCGAGTTTGGTGAGCGTACGGTTGTTTTCTGATGAAAATTTAGAAAAAAAAAACTCAAGCTCCCTCAGGTACTTAGACATCTTCGTATTTTGACAATTTGTTCTTTAAGATCAGATTTTCTTTTTTCATACGTTCTAATTCTTGACGCAGACCCATATTCTGAAACATAAACAAAATACTTTAAAACACACAAGACTGAATGAAAGTTTATTCTATTAAAAATTAATTTTCTCAGTCTTCCACTAACAACATATAACTGAACTTATACTAGACAATGGTTGGCACCACATCTGGACTAGAAACAATTACTCCTGGTTCTAATGCCCCTACAGGCATTGAATTACAACAGTCCAAACGCGTGTCGGAAGCACAACCAACCCTGTGAATTAGAATTACAATAGGCAAATAGTTTGTCACCAAACATATTGACATGCAGACCAATAGTTCTATGGCAATACTCATTAGTAAATATTTTATATTAGATATAAAATTATTTGTCACTAGGAAGTTTGCACGTTAATTTCAGTATAAATTTAAAATCTTGTTGGTAAGCCACTAACGCTATAACGTTTTAATCTTCTTGCTGGTATTCCCATGAGGGTCTTTGCCTCTGTTTGTATTTTTGAGCGAAGATTGAAATTTTATAAATGTATCTTGGACTTTTTGTAATCGGTTGATATAACAGTTATAATAGAGAACTAGAAGAACCGAAGCTTAAAACACTATTGACATATGCCATGTATAGCTTTCTAACAGACTCTACCTCTTTGAAGTCGTGACAAATGCGCATTAGGAATCCTAGTGCTTTATTAGCTTTTTTTGAAACATATTCGATATGTTGGTCAAAAAAGAGTTTGGAATCGATATAAATACCGAGATCTTTGGCCATCGAAACTTTTGTTAAAAGTTCATTATTAAGGAAATATTCGTTTTCAATAGTGTCTTTAATCCTCGAGACATTTTTCCAGTCAGACGATTTAAATCTTCTTGGATCAGGAGTTTATCGGAAGAATTAGATATTTTTCGAAAAAATTTCATGTCGTCAGCAAACTCCAAGAATTTTGTATTAATGAAACAAGAGGAGATGTCGTTAATGTATATGTTGAACAGAAGGGGGCCCAGGTGTGACCCTTGAGGAACTCCTGAGGTTATTCTAGAAATAGGAAAACGAAACTTTCCGATGGATATAGATTGGGATCTGTTGCTGATGTAGGAACCGATCCACCTAAGCAGATTGCCATATATACCGACTATGATCTATTTTATCGAAAGCCTTACTAAAATCGGTGTAAATGGCGTCTACCTGATAACCCGTGTTCATAGTTTCAGATATATAATCTATGTAAATAAATAAGTTGGATTCGATGGAACGTCTCGTCATAAAGCCATGCATATAGAAAGTCTGTAATAATTGATTTCATTATTTTTGACATTAAACATAATTTGGAGATTGGTCTATAATTTTCAACCAGGTATTTCTTACCAGATTTAAAAATAGGAACAACGAGAGCTGTTTTCCAAACTGTTGGGAAGCAGCCTTCGTGAAGTGATTTGTTAAATAAAATGTATAGTACTGACAGCTCGTTACGATGTCAGCAGACTTTTGCATGGGTCTATGTTATAGCAAAACAAAAGAGCTACTAAGAAAAAAGAGGAAGGCAGCAGGCTGCAATGAAAATGTTACAAATTATGGTAGGAATTATTTAGGAAAACTTTGGAGTCAGGAAAAGTATCAGAAAATAAGCTCAATATATAAAAAAAGAAGACTGCAATATATAATTTAGAGATCACTATTGCCATATTCTGGACCAATAGGTTTATTGAAGTGTTATGGAACTATGTAAAAGTTCTTACAAGGCTCAAGTGCACCCAGAGTCACAATTTGTGACATTGAAAAGTTAAAAAGGAAGTAGAAATTAGGAATGCGCATTTAGGAATAAGTACTTCGTAAGTACTTCGTAGGCTGTTAGGGTTATATAAATATTTTGGGTTTGTTGATATAAATGGACCTAGAATCTACAAAAAAAATTAAAATTTTGTTTACGCAGATTGAATTTTGTATAAGAAACGATTGGCAATATCAAATTTACAGAAAAAAATGATTGGGCCATTTTTGAGCGAAAAAGTGAGTTTTTCAGGATATAAATGGACCTAGAATCTACAAAAAAAAATCAAAAAATAAAATTTGGATTACGCCGAATGAATTTTGAATAAGGAAAGATTGGCAACGTCAAAATTACTGAAAAAAATGTTTGGGTCATTTTTGAGGAAAAAAAGTCAGTTTTTTAGGATATAAATGAACCTAGAATCTACAAAAAAATTAAAATTTGATTCACGCAGAATGAATTTTGTATAAGAAACGATTGGAAATATCAAAATTACTGAAAAAAATGTTTGGACCATTTTTGAGCGAAAAAGTGAGTTTTTTAGGATATAAAAAAAATTCAAACAAATTAAAATTTGGTTTACGCACAATTAATTTTGAATAAGAAACGATTGGCAATGTCAAAATTACCGAAAAAAAATGTTTGGACCATTTTTGATGGAAAAAGTGAGTTGTTTAGGATATAAATGGACCTAGAATCTACAAAAAAAATTCAAAAAAATTAAAATTTAGATTACGCCGAATCAATTTTGTCTAAGAAACGATTGGCAATGTCAAAATTACCGAAAAAAAAGTTTGATCATTTTTGAGTGAAAAAATTAGTTTTTAGGGATATAAATGGACCTAGATTCTACAAAAAATTCAAAAAAATTAAAATTTGGTTTACGTAGAATGAATTTTGTATAAGAAACGATTGGCAATATCAAAATTGCCGAAAAAAATGTTTGGGCCATTTTTGAGGGAAAAATTGAGTTTTTTTGGATATAAATGGACCTAGAATCTACAAAAAAATTCAAAAAAATTAAAATTTTGTTTACGCAGATTGAATTTTATATAAGAAACGATTGGCAATGTCAAAATTACCGAAAAAAATGTTTGGGCCATTTTTGAGGACAAAAAGTGAGTTTTTGAGGATATAAATAGACCTAGAATCTACAAAAAAATTCAAAAAAATTAAAATTTGGTTTACGCAGCATGAATTTTGAATAAGAAACGGTTTGCAATGTCAAAATTACCGAAAAAAAAAATGTTTGGACCATTTTTGAAGGAAAAATTGAGTTTTTTAGGATATAAATGGACCTAGAATATACAAAAAAAATTAAAATTTGGTTTTTTTGGGGGGAGAAATTGTCCCTACTGCTCCCCCTCCCCTTGTAGCCGCCGTTGGACTTTGGTCAGTTTATACTAAAGGAGGTATAAAGATGAAGAAGATCCCAATGTCATAATTGAATTTTGATTGCTTAATTTGGGGTTGCTATTGTACTGGGTGAAACAATAAAAAAAGATGAGGATACTGACCTCTTTTTCTAAATAGCCTGCTCGAAGTGCGATCTGGTTTTCTTTCATCCGACGGGCATCGCGCGACCTCTTGGCAGCCAAGTTGTTCTTCCTTCGCCTCGCCCAGTATTTGTCGTCTTTGAGGTCATCGGGAACGAACTGTTTCCGGGACTTTTTGATGAGGGGTTGAGGTTTCAGATCCTCATCTGAAAATACTCTCTTCCTTGGATCGAAGTCTCGACAACTCGAAGCCATAGATAACGCTTCAGAAAAAACTGTATTTTAGACATTAGTATTGTGTTACTTTGCACAATGGTCAATTTATTGATGCCTTACTAAATTTCGTATTGCGTGTAACAATAATTTAGTAAGGACGTGCGAAAAATTGGTTTGCGTAACGTTTTTTTAAGTTTAAAAAAAAATGTAGTGATGAAAAACTACTTGAACAACGTATAATTAGAACTGATAGAGAATTACCATGTATTTTAATGCTTCTAGACATTGTTCTAAAAGATTTCTTATATTTACAGGTTTTGTAAAATTGTTTTGTAATGTCTAGAGATTTTTCTGAAGTTTAGTAAGGCTTTTCGTTGCAAATTAAACTTTTATGGTAAATTAAATTACTGTATTGCATAAAAAGTTTAATTTACACATTTATTTCATTTAAAAAAATATCATATAAATAACAGTATTCATTCTGAAACACTTTCATAACTTATAACTTATATACTAAATATTTTTTTGATTTCAGCATCACAAAGAATTTTAAAAGTGAAAAAAATAAAAAGGAGCGATTGGAAAAAAAAGTAAGAACGATAAAAAAATTTCCTAACCATTTTTAAGAACATTTTCTATTTGAAGAAAAGAAGAAGAAAACAATAAAAAAGAAACAGGAAATAAAAAGAAGTGAATGATGAAAAGAGAAGGGGAAAAATGAGTTTTCATATTTTTTCTCGATGATATAAATCTTAATAGAATAGATTTGAGTACAAACATTTAAAAACAAAGAAAAAGGGACAAGAAAAATCACAAATGAAAGAAACGAGAAAAACAGAAAGTTTAGAAGAAAAAACTAAGTTTTTTACAAAATTTCCAAGTAATATACTTTAAACAAGGTACCTACAACGTTTTATTAAAACTTTCTTAAGCATAAAAAGTAAAAGGAAAAAGAAAAACTGAAAATAAGTCAAAAAATCTGTAAGTAAAAGAATAAGTTCTTTGTTTTTCTTCAGGATCCACAAGGCAAATAAGATAAAGTTACTATGTACATTACTCTCGGAAAAACGAAAGGCTTTTCCCATTTTCCATGGTCACTTTGTTTTTAACTCTTAGTATTTCTAAGATAATTATTTAATTGCTAATTGAAATAAAGACAACAAAATGACGGAAGATAGAATGAAAGAAAAGCTCTACGTCTTAAAAATCAACTCTGGGAATAAATAAATAATTAATGTGTTTTCTCAAAAAAAATATTGTATATATTAAACTATTCAACTGTGAAGAATAAAGAAGAGCGAAAGAGAAGTAAGAAGATACAATAACGAAAGACGGCGAAAAGTAAGAAAGAATCAGTAATGTTTTTAACCATTATTCTTCTTTTTCTCAATATGAATGAACTCACTTGAGTCGGCAGGTGAAGGTGGATTCATGGTGTCAGGGCTCATACAATCGCTCGGACTCGTCGATCGTTCCCTTTTAGGAACCGATTGTGAACTACTCAGTGGGCCGAGAGAGCCATGGGTACCCATTCCGTCCATCGAAACGCCATTTTCTGATAGGAACTCATCCAAATCCACGTACTAAAATAAAAAAACAAACATTGATTAGAATAGTAGAAAAATTATTGTTCCAAAATACAATTATTTCCACTCGATCTCTAGCACCCAAAACTAAAAGAGATATCAACAACATTTTTTGTAGGGGTAGACAGTGTCACTCGGACTACAATTTTAAAATATTTTGATGTATACAGGGTGGCTAATTTTTGTGGAATGAAAATTAATTTGGTTTTTTTAAATTGAACACCCTGTATACGATTATGTCTTCTGATCCTACTTAATATTAGATTTACGGTAGTTTTTTGTATTTGTAAATCCGACGTGCCGTTGACAAGTTATTCCTATTTTAAGCAGATTTAATGAAAAAACAGCACTTCAGAGATATTAGCACAAAAACCACATTTTTTAAAAAATTCCTCAAAAAAGCTACTAAGATGTAAATGAAACATGCACCTATCACAATAATCACACAACATCTACACCTGTTGCACAGGGTGTTTGCCGAGGGCGTGCCAATAGTCTAGTTTTCAAAAGGCAATAACTTAATTTTTTCAAATGGGACACCCTGTATATTTTTCTTCAGTTAGAAGCTCTCCCTAATACGCATTAAAAAAATATAGGGTCTTGCACATCTAACTTTACTATTTACTTTAATAATTGACGTTAAGTGACAAACAACATATTTTACACAATTTTTAATAAGTACAAAATTTTACAAAGTTTAATCGTAAGAAAACTACAATAGTGAAAGTTAAAATTTATAGTAGGTGTTCAAAATGTCTTCCATTTTCATTTATACATTCTCTTGCCCTTTTTTTCATTGATTTACGCACATCTCTTAGCATTCCAGGGGTCACCTGTCTAAATGCTGCAGTAATTCTTTCTTTCATATTTTCTTTTATGGTAACCTCTTCTTTGTAAACAATATTTTTAATAAAACCCCACAAGAAAAAATCGCAAGGTGTAAGGCAAGGCGATCTAATAGGTTAATTTATAGGTCTTCCCATTCCTATCCAACGATCCTGAAATTCCCAATTTAACCAATTGCGAACATCTAATAGGTAATGTGTGTGGCACCATCTAATTGAAACCACATTCCGTTGCGATAATTTTGAGGCACATTTTGCAATAAGTTGCGAAAATCATGTTCTAAAAAATCTAAAAATATAGCTCCATTTACAGTCCCATCAAAGAAATAGGGACCAATTACATAATCACCTATTATTCCCGCCCACACATTCAAAGACCATCGATACTGTGATGTGGTTCTAAATAAATGTTCATTGTGGTCCGAATAATAATGGAAGTTGTGTCTATTTACACAACCGTTCTTATAAAACGTGGTAACAATTCTTGGTGAAGCTGGATATGATAGGGGTGATATTTATTCTTTTTTATTATGCGTCTAATTGTGGTATTGGAAATATCTAACTGATTGCTTAATTGCCTTGTGCTTATATTGGGATCTTCAACTATACTGACCATTACCTTATATTCGTTGTCAATAGTAACAGCTGTAGTTTCACGTGAATGTTTTTCATACTTGACGGTTCCTGTTCTATCAAATCTATTCTTTAAATTCTCAAAAGTATCCTTTTGTGGATGACGTCTTTCTGGGTATCTTTAACGATAGCAAGAAACGCATTTTTTTGACATTCAACCAGTATCCATATCATATCAATATTTTCTTGAACACTATAATTCTTATTAAAATCCATTTTTTATACACAATGCCGATTAAATATAGTAGACGTGATACAATACAAAATTTTATGTTGACAATTAATGCCATAACAAAATATACCTACTAACTTGATTTCTTATTAAAAATTGTGTAAAATATGTTGTTTGTCACTTAACGTCAATTATTAAAGTAAATAGTAAAGTTAGATATGCAAAACCCTATATTTTTTTAATGCGTATTAGGGAGAGCTTCTAACTGAAGAAAAATATACAGGGTGTCCCATTTGAAAAAATTTAGTTATTGCCATTTGAAAACTAGACTATTGGCACGCAATCGGCAAACACCCTGTGCAACAGGTGAAGATGTTGTGTGATTATTGTGATAGGTGCAGGTTTCATTTACATCATAGTAGCTTTTTTGAGGAATTTTTTAAAAATGTGGTTTTTGTGCTAATACTTCTGAAGTGCTGTTTTTTCATTAAATCTGCTTAAAATAGGAATAACTTGTCAACGCCGCGTCGGATTTACAAATACAAAAAACTACCGTAAATCTAATATTAAGTAGAATTTAATTCAATTTAAAAAAACCAAATTAATTTTCATTCCACAAAAATTAGCAACCCTGTATACATCAAAATATTTTAAAATTGTAGTCCGAGTGACACTGTCTACCCCTACAAAAAATCTGTTGATATCTCTTTTAGTTTCGGTGCTAGAGATCGAGTGGAAATAATTGGCGCACCCTGTATATGACTATCTTTCGATTAATGTGTATTTTACCTTAAGGTCCGTTTCATAAGTCTTATCCCAAAGGTTTGGCCCGAGAAAAGCCGTTTGTGCCTCAACAGTATTCCAAAGCTCCCCATCGTCTTTGTTCTTATCCTCTCCTAATATACTTCCTGCTATATCTTTGATCGTTGTGTGACCATGACTGTGTGGATGAGGCGGTTTACTGTTTCCTGTAAAATAAAATTAACGAAAATTATTGTTTGAAAAAGAAGAATGTAAAAATAAAAACAAATTATATCTAGTTAATCTAAATTTTCCCAAATATTTCAAATTCTTTCAGTATTTTTTGCCAAATAAGACGTCATCTGTTGTTACTAAGAAGTAATTTTGAATGCGTTTGTTTCTTACTCATTATAAAATAATTAATGTTACTTTTCGAACCTTTTAGGTAAATAACACATAATTGGTTAAATTCTGAATAGAACTGAAAAAACTACCTCACAATATTAGTGACAAATCTAAGTAGATAAATAAGTCTGTGACAAAGTCTCACTCTGAAAAGTCCGTGAGATGAATTCCTGATTTATAAATCCTGCTCTGTGTACAATAAATTGTTGTCCACTTCACCTTTACCATTAAAATCCAAGCAACTATTTTAACAATAAAATATTGTTAGATATTTATGTTCTATACAAATACAAATCATTTAAGGATTTCTAAATAGTTAAAAGGCAATTAAGGGTGACAAGTGACACTTTAATGAATTATCATAATTTATTAAATATAAATAATAAAGCGATAAGTAGCTTTGTAGAATTTCAAATTGCTAAATTAAATTTTTAACTGTATGAGTAGATTCGATATTCTTTGACTAAACCAGTAAGGAATTTTAATTTATTAGATTCGACATCCTAAGACCGGTTTCTGCCTTTCGGCTTCATAAGTTAGGCTTTTCGAATCCAATAAATAAAAATTCCAAACTCGTACAAGTCAATAGCTATATCTGCTATAAGATAACATTTTTAGATGTGCTACCAGTTTGGAATTTTCATTTATTGGATTCGAAAAGCCTAACTGATGAAGCCGAAAGGCAGAAACCGGTCTTAGGATGTCGAATCTAATAAATTAAAATTCCTTACTGGTTTACTCACTTTGTATTAATCTCTGAAAGGGATAAAAAAGAAGAGAGTGACATCTTGACTAGATTCAGTCAAAATTTAATGTCAATACTCTCTTCTTACCATAGATGGTAGCACATCTAAAAATCTATATTCTTTATCTAGATATAAATTGGTCACCAGTAAATCCTTGACAGTAGCAAAGATTGTCTACAATAGGTAAACGAGTCACTTTGACAAACATCCTATCCCAAGTTAGTAGGTGTACTTTGAAATATTCAAACTTAAAGAAAAAAGTAGAAACATTTCTCAAACTGGTAGGTAACTAAATGTAGAAAAATACAGGTGCTGAAAAGCTAGATTAAACAGCAGATATAATTGAGAAGCACAAAGCCAGAGTGGGCCAAACCAAATTTTTTCATGAATCAAAGCCAAAATGGTCCATGTTTAGTTTAATAGTTTGACATTCGCAAGAGATACAGTTTACAAGGGAGAACTAGAAAACTGATAAAAGAAAACCAATTTTTATGTACATCGGACAATTTTGCTGTACCTATTCTTAAACTATCTCTTAAAAGTAGCGCATCTGCAAAATCCTGTGAAAATTGGAGTTGTAATGATGTACTAAATTCGCGAAATAAGATTTCTGACAACTTTCAACATAACTAATCTCTGGCTTTGAGCAAGTGCACGGTAATTTCATAACATTTGGTTCAGTTACAGCACTATCAATAAAAATAGATCAAAAAATTGATTTCCCAATCCTACTGTCTTTTAGAAAGCTAGGTGTGAGCTTTCCAAATAATTGTTGTATAACCTTTGAATCCAGCTTCTAAATTTTTGGTTTTAGTTCAAGCTGAATAATAGATATAAAAAAGTTATGTTATACATCTACAGCTAGGAAGATGTTGTATTGAGTCTTACGTAGCCTTCTTTTTGCCAATATTACTATCGCATCATTAAAAATTGCTCCAGTATTCGAAACCATTAAAGTTATCCTATAAGGGCTGAGCAGGGTAGACATGCTATTCCTTTTGTCCTTAAACCTGTTGCTGAATTTGTTCTCATTACACCAGTTGTACCAAAGCCCATTGAATAACTTAGCTCGTGACAATTTCGTACAGAAAACCTTACTTACATTACAAATAAGTCCGATCCTGTTTCAAATAATAAATAATCAAAGTAGTAACACAATAAACAAGAGTCTTTTAATAATGCCTGCACGTTTATGTCGACTTTACATCCAATTCTTGTTAAGCAATTAATAATGTCCTGAAGTTGTAACAAATACGATATCTTTTTGTTTATCGATTGTATTTATATCCTTACCTTCAATGTGTAGGCAATAATTGCCAAGTAGGAAGTTTTCTTAGAAAAAGACGTTAAATTTTCATTAGTTGCAGTGATGTTTTGCTATTTTATATTACTAGTTATAAAATGTAAAAACCTAAGTAATGGAGAATTTTTATGACCATAAACTACAAATTAAATAGAAATATCGGAATAATTGCTTAAAACGTTTTTAATTTATATTTGGATTTTACCAGATTTAATAACATAGATTTGAAAACACGTGGATAGTTAAATTTAAATACATATTTTTAAAAGGTACTGAAGTAAGTGACGGTACCCAATTCCGCCAAACCTCTCACCAATTACAATATATAAGAGATGTTTTACTAGGTAACAACGCAAATATTAGTGGTACATAATACCTACTTTTAAAAGCGTGAATAGTAAACATTTGAGAAAAATATTTCAAGGAGTGATTGCTTATTACTGTAGCTCCTTCTGTGGAAAGGGGTGGCGACCGCCGCGCCGGCGCCGCTGATACCTACCTCCGTTCCTAGAATCGACTGAACCAAAAAGTCGTTAAGCCTAATCCCTCTTATGAAAATTTGTACAGAAACAATTAAGAAAAAGTATTTTAAATAGTTATGAAAGAGTATGCAATCAAAATTAAAAAAAAAACAAATTTAAAACCTATTAATTGTTTGACTGTGTAACCTAATATAAAAATAAACATTGGAATTTCCACACTTTTCACTAGAAAACTGTGGGGAATCACGAAGTACCTAATCAACCGTTCAAATTTTAATCACAATGTCGTTTATGATGTGATAGGTAATTGTCAATACGATAAAAGAAATTAAAACCACAACTTGAGTTATTTCTATGAAAATTGAATAATAAAAATCTATAAATAAGTTGAAATTATCTCAACCCGGAAAAACAATGTTATGTAAAAATAGAATAAAATGCTAATTTAATAATTTTTTTTAATAAATCATTTATTACAAAATATATTATTCCAGAATTAATGTTCGAAAAAAATCGAGATTTCTTTGGAATGACTCAAGAAAATTGCAACTTTGACAGGTTAATATAAGTTTGTTAGAATTTTATCTAATCATCTGAAATTTCTCACAAAAAAAAACATAAAAAATAGAGTGTTACATAATGTCAAAATTATCATAGATTGTTACTGTGTTTAATGCGAAAAAACTGCGTCTATAAACAAAATTATGTTGTTCCCTGGTAAATATAATAGTATTAAGCAACATGCTATCATCGAATTTTTCAAGACCAAACTCGAAGTTTAGCAATTTGAATAGCAGATTGAAATAATCAAATATATTTAACTTACTAAACTAAATTAAGGACTGAATATTTGGCAGTTTGGCAAAAAGATTAGTTAGTTATAGGATTATGTTGACCCTTTTTCAGCAACGGATTATATCAGGTATTTCTGCCCAACTGAATGGTCTCCCTATAATGCTAGGTCAGCCTGAAATAACTCATTGAGAACTCGAAAAAATATTAGTGATAGTACATAGCCAAAAACATTTTTTTAAAATCATATCAAACTATAATAGTATATTCTGTAACAAATTTTTAAATACCAAAATGTGCATAATTCTTATGTTAAACACTGTACCTAATTATTGTAATAAGCCAGGACATACAGCATTTTCTTGTAGAAATAAAAATAATCAAATTAGACATATTCAAAATCATTCTTTTAATTTTAAAACCAACGAATATAGAAAAAATAGCAATAATAATAATAATTCTGTAGGTTCGACTAATTATAGCTGAAATAACCATTATTCAAATAATCTTACTTTTCAAAAATTTTGTAAATATTACCAAAAGAAATGACATCTTATTAATGAATTTCAAAATAATAATGTCAATCAAGTTAGTACTAGTGATGCCCAAAATCCTTTAAACTTACAGTGCTCTTGTCAAACGGTCATGTCAGGATATGTCCAGACATTTACTCAACTTGACTAGACATTAACATTTCTAGATGTGCCGACCATAAATGCATCATTTAAAAAAAATCATATAGTTGATTGATTTTAGGTTGATCCTGACAGAAACGTTTTGGATACAAACTGCACTTGCAAAGGTATCTACGTCAATGAAGAGAACAACAATGCAGAAGGGAATAGAAGTGGCAAATCTATGGCCATCAAAAGTAAAGCAAATAGAGGTAGTGAGGACGTCAGTAATGTTCCTTCTGATCACTTGGTGGAAAATCTTATGCTAAGCAACATAGTGTTAGCAGAGGAAAGATGCAGAGTTGGAAAAGAAGCTAAGACTGGTAGAAGAGAGACAAAAATGTTAATGCCAAACACTACTATTATTTCATCATGGGTTTTACACCATGCAGAACTTTTTATAAAGAGTAAATTTTTTTCTGACACTAAAGTAAGAATGAAATACGTATAAAATACATAAGAGACAAGTGTTTCAGAATTCTGTTTCAATCTTAAGAGCGAGAATGTTTCTTTTCTGTTATTATAGGTGGTTTCAGAACAAACAATAGTCAACAAACATTCTTTGATCTCATGACGTTAGATATTTAAGCTGCCTTACAATATTACTACAATTTAAAAGTAAATATTTGCAATATTGGAGAGATCATCGTTTGCTCTACACCTTTTACTTTTAGTAATATTTATTTAGTGAAAAAATATGCTGTACTGAAGTCTAATAATCTAACCAAGATGTTATTGTTAACTAACTACATATTTTGAAAAAATCCTGGAACAATACGAAATCTTTCAATAACAAAATCAAAACAAAACCAAAACAAAACCCACAACAAACATTTACAGCATAGCAATTTATAGGTCGTTATATTTCCAATATTTTCATGGTTCATAGGTATTTACGACATTTTAAACTAATGCGTGACTAGTAAATTTAATTTTTTATGTTGGTACATGACCTTCGCTACAGTATAGACGGTTTTAGTACTTCAGTAAGATGGAAAATATAAATACGACCACTAAACATCGATTTTATGGGTTTTTTAGTTAAGTTTGAAATTTTTAAATTTATTTATTTAACAACAAATATGTGTTTTATTGGAAAACATACAGTATGCATGCATTAGGATGCATAAAGAAAAACACCATTTATAGGACAACAGCATTTTTAAATTTTGAGTACAGAAATATTTAAAACACCGTTGAAAATTTCAATTCGTTTATAGTTGTGAAGAAAATCGTTGCTAATGTGAGCGAAAACTAATGAAGTATTTTTATTTATAGACAAGGAGACAATTCTATGGGTTCGCAGAACCATTTCAGATGCATTTAATGTAAGTGAATCTGCTTTACAAATTTTTAATATCAGGCTAACTACTACTAACACAAAATAACCAACATAAAAATGTTGATTTAAAATGTATTAATTGAGACTAACGTCTTATTAATTATTTATAAAAATTCTAGCATAAATTTCATAACAGGATAAGACTTATGTAATAAAAACACAAAAATTAAGGCACAGCCTTACAATGCCTAGAAAAATATTCTGGAAAGAAACGATCGGTAAATATTCTTCAGTAAAATATCCTTTTAATACAAATAAATATTTTCCCCCTACCCCTATAAAAAGTACACACTTTCCTCCCTCACATCAGGGAGGAAACTCATACTTCCCAAAAAGTACTTTTCTTCCCTAGAGAGGAAAGTACTTTTCCTCTTCCTCAGTTTGAGTATGTTGTAAATGATGAAACTTGCGAATCTATTACATTCAAATTGTTTCCGTAATTTCTAGAACATCTTGTTTATCCTGTATTCTGGAAAAACTAAACTTTAACGTTAGGTTTTTAAATAAAACTTCCGCGTCGGGCTACATCCTGCTGGAGGAAAAGTTGCACTTTCCTCCCTAGTAATACAAATAGCTATTATAAATTATAATTGTTTTACTAGTACATAGGGTTTAGTAGATTACTATGAACACTAAATTTAACTTGTAGCTATTCCTCGTCTCCATTTTCTTCTTTTAAGTTTCGACTCTCAGCGTTTCCTTCTTTTTTCTATGCCCTGGAGGCTTCCTTTGGAATATCTTTCATGGAGATGTTTTTGGTATGTCTATTGTATGTCCAGACCCTCGTCTATTAATTCGTCCTACTGGCGTCTTAAATTAAATAAAATTTGTACTTAATAGGCATAGACATTAAGTTTTACGAGGGTAAAATAGTCTTCGATATCCAAGAGACACATAGTTAATTAACTATCCTGTGATTGGTGACAAATTAGATGAACTTAAATGAAGTTTTCTTGAATAGCCAATCGCCCTCACCCTATCAGGTCTTTATTACCAGCATAACACAAAGCACTGAAGTTAGAAAAAACGAATTACCTCATAAAATTGTATTGTATGATTCAAGTAGTCAATAATAACTTTTGACTCTCCCCTGTACTTACCTAAAACGTAATATGCAATTCGTATTCAACTTAGATAAGGGAGATAAAACAACTCGTCAATCTCTGTGAATGAATTGCACGTATTTATAGATGCAAATGGCTATGATTATAAACTGCATTTAGAACGATATAATTGAAAAATAGATCTAATGTGCAGGGACGGATCCAGTTCTGTGCAAGAATAATCTTTCAGTATTACTAATGATCTCTTTCGCAGACTTTGGATTGCTTTATTTGGTTGAAATCATCGTTACAAATTTTTAATTTTTTTTCTCGATAATATTGAGGTTATGTTACAAAATGATTAACACAAAACTTTTAGATTTTTTAGTAATACTGTGGACCAAGAACCCAAGAAGCCAGTCGAAACTTGTTGCTTTCCTTTGGTTTGGATGTGCCTGGTAAAACCCTGATCCACCTCGAGGTATTATATTTTTTTAGAAGTGATGTGATGTTTGCTTTGCTGAAAGCTAAGTAGATGCAATTTGGGCTAATTTTGTTTTTCATTTATTATATCACTTAGTAAACATAAAACTCTTAAAAGAGCATTTAGCATAAAGAATAAATTGTGTTCCTTTGTTACTTACTATAACTAGATATCTAATGATGATATTAATTATCTTTACAAGTAAATTATAGTTCCAGATTTTGGGTACTTTGAATAATAGGCCTGGAGTTCGCTGGCAACTGTTTAGTAAGCAGTACGTCACTTGTGTGGAAAATGGGCTGTTGGTGAAATTCTGGTTAATATCCTTGGATATATCGATTCACTATCAGCTAGAATTGTACAGAATTTACCTTTTGGATATTAATATTGATTAATAATCCTTTTAAAATAGTTAAAAAAAATTAAGAGATTTAAAATTTTCCTTAATCAGTCTCTGTCCCGCTTTACGCGCAGGCTAAATTATAATTATATTTGAAAAATGCAAGTGCAAGTGCAAGTACAAGTGACTAGAATTACAAAATAGAATAAAATCTTGAGGCCGTGAATTTTTGTAACCTTGACAATTGAAATTCGTTTAATTGCACCTATAGTAAAAAAGTGTATTGCCAGTGCTGGAAAAAGGAAACAAGGACTGTAGTTCAAGGTTTCAAATATGACGAAGTGTATGTGGACGTAAATCAGTGGCGGAACCAAAAGAAGGAAACAAGAATATGTCATAGAAATATAAGTTGTTCTAATATTCATATTATGCGGAAAAGGTGCCAAAAACTATCAAATTATTCAACTAAATCCCTAAATTTTGTCAGCTGACTTTTAAAATCAATGTCAAGCTAGGTAGTTATAAAAAAATAATATAATAACAAATGTCAAAAAATCAGAAATGCCAAAGGTAGTGAACCGTGAAACAACAATATTTTTAACAGAAATTGATTACGTAGAGTTCCAATGGTGTCTCGGAACATTTAAGATATATATTGGAGATTGGGGTACTTTTTAAAGCACCTAATTAAAATATAAAAACGTTTGTAGCGCTCCTGACTTAGAAAAAATTGCTGGGAAGCCAAAGATTCGAACCATGACAGAAATGTTATGACAATTTTGTAAATTTAGCATTTTATTGGACCTGCTTGACTGCCAATGTCAAATATATTAAAGTTACTCTCATATTTTTCATGTGAATAGAACAAGCTATTAATTTTGTTAAAAAAAAATCTGTTTCGATAGATACATTGTTAATAATTCTCACACAATGTCACGAGTAATTGTAGGATTCAATGTTAATAAAATGTTATTTAGTAAATAAGGAATAAATTGGTACACGAAAACAATTTTTTAAATATTATTTTTATTTACTATTTGTTTGAGTAATTCTCTCGAACATATAATTTTTATTTTTCACTTTCACTTCATGCAAATGTCACGAATTCTTTAAGCGCTTTTTCATACTTCACAAACGTCAATCAAAAAAAGAAAATTAATACTTCATATTACTGAAAATGGTTGCTGTAATAATACTGTTATGTTTCCAAAGTTACATGATTCCGTCAGTTTTGGTGAAATGAAATTCTTGCTCGTTCCGCGCTGCAATTTCAATAAGGAATCAGGAAGTAATGGTACAAATCAATGAATGAAAAAACAATATGGGTTATTGGTTATGCAATCGAGAAATATCTATACCACAGAAATAATTATTTGATACGTATTTTATTATACGAGTACCTTTAGGTCAATTAGATTTTATAATTTTACGCCAAAATAGATCATGTTGTGTAAAAACGAAGACTGACCGAGTTTTATACCCGCATAGCTTTAATTTCTTCCGTTTTTTTCATAGCGGCACGTACAAATGCGTCTATAATTATAGAGTGCATTCCATTCCACTAATAATAATTGGTTTAAAAGGTCCATCGACGTTATTCCGCGCCTATTCGCATTTTTTCTATTTATCCCATCATCTTCCTTAAAGATTCTGGATTTAATAGCATTTCTTATCCCTTCCAGGGCGTAATTATAGGCCTTCGTCTCTTTTTCTTCCGTATTCCATTCTCATTTATCCTCTAAACACGCTAATTCTACGTTAAATAAATTTGTTCTATTTCTTCCAATGATATTCTTATTCTTTTGTATATTCGATTTAAAATATCCTTAGACGCTGTTCAGTGCCTATTAGCCAATATTTCATATTTATCTAATCTTAAAAAATGCCCCTGGTGTGAGTAAGCCGCTTTTCGCTCTCTAGATCTGTATTTTTGGTGGATCAATTCCATTCTCTCATTGTCTCTCTTTACAATGTCTCTCCATTTTGCCCTATCTTACACCTTTTCTTGTCAATTATTCACTCCTGCCTTAGGTAGATCTAATTTCACTTCCTTCAGCCATCCTGATCTGGGCCTTCTACGTCTTCTTCTACCTCCTGGGTCCCATTGTAGCATTGAATGAGCCAATCGTCCATTTCTTGCTCTCCACTCGTGCCTTAATCATCTAACTCTGTATTGCTGTATTTTTGTTACTATGTCTCGTTTTATTTCTGTTTTAATTTCTTCATTTGGTCTAATTCTATATTCGTTTTCTGTGATTTTAATTGGTCCTAATATTGATCGCATAACTTTTCTTCCTCTTTCTTTGTCATACTCATAGTTTCTGCTGCGTATAGTAATATTTTATACACGTCATTTTAGGTCTTCCATTATTGTACTTTATTTTTGATTTGTTCTCTGATTTTTTCGTTTGTGCGGAATCAGCCATGTTAAAGACAATTACAGGGATAATTTTAGTATAATTATATATACCTAACTTTCTTTTCTGGATATTAATCCCTGACATTGTTATAAGTAATTTGTATTTGAATAATTCCAAAGGCATCTAGAATGATATTTGATAAAATATTTACGATGAGAAGGATTCATCGAAGGAACCAATTAAACAAGAACTGAAACGTCTATTCCTTATCTAGTTAAATTGCAGGAAATTACTTGAATGTTGCAGATGTTCGTAAGATTCGTAATGTTAGAGTCTATTTACGTTTCTTGATGCAAAGGCGGAAAATTAGCATGTCATAAATCTGAAAGTATGGTTACCAATCATGCTTACTTACAGAGTTTAAAATGTATTACTTTGTGTAAAGGTTTATTAATAACTGAAAGGTGATATTTAGATACTGTTGTAACAGAAAAAGGCACAGAGGAAAAGAAATATTTCAAAGTGAAGAAAACAAAAATACAGTAAACTTACGAAAAATGAGAGAAATTATAATTAGTAGAGAAAGCTATAAACTCCTGTGAATAATAATAAGTATAATTATAACATAATTCAAGGAAACAAGTTTAAAACTTCTGATCAAAGTGTCCCTTCTTCGTAACCCAACAAAAAACTTCACAAATCTCAATGCAAATTGGGGATTTATGCTCTGTTTGGTGATCAACACATTTTTCTGTTTTATTTATCAGTTTTGCTGATAAATGTTAAGTAATATCATTTATTGCAATTTAAGTAAAAAGATAATAAACAGATATGCTTACTAGGTAAATAAACAGTTGTTCTGATCACTTATATTTAAAAGATAAGTATATTATCTGTACAATACATTAATACTATAATACAGGTAGTAGAAAATAAGAAGTATTTTAAAATGAACCACAAAAAAAATCTTTAAAGATGCCAATTCGCAATTTTCGAAGTAGAAATTTCATTAATTATTATTTAAATACTTTATGGTAATAGAAACTGTATTTTCAGAAATATAATTGTACATACAGGGACCATAATAAAAAATTTTGCCTTTGATTTTGACCATGGAAAGATTTTATGTCATATAATTATAATGACCAGGTAAAGTATCGTAATAAATTTCAACTGCGTAGATATATAAGCTTAGAAATATTAATGTTTTTCTAAATAACATATCAGATACAGGGTGTTTAAGTTTAAATATTTTTTATGAATGTACAATGTGTAGAAAGAAGAAAATATAAGGTGAAAATATTAGACCCTCTGTTATTTAGCGAAATATTAATGTTTTAACCCTCCGAACCTTATTTACGACTATCTTTGTATTAATTAATTAATATTTATAATGATTCTCTTATCCGATCAGATTAAATTGTGTAAAAATTATGGTAGTGGCAATCGTGCAATGTTAATAAAGCAAGAAAAGTAATGGTCGTTATTTAAAATACTTATATAAACAACATTTTTGAAAACTTATTTATTATGATTAATTAATATTAATGCTGCAAGCTTCTGTACGCAATTAGTTAATGCGGATATTAAGAAGGTACTGAAATGTTTTAGCTCTTAAGTATTTGCACTTTTAATGGTAAAATTTTGAGTTGTTCCCGGATTTTAATTTTTTGGAAAAATAGGCCAACCCGACAACGGCTGAGTTGACGAACATTCAAGAAATTTAGATTTTCTATCATAGAGATTATAGGAGTAGGTGTATATGTTGCACCTAAGAATAACTCTCATTGCTTTGTTTTGGAGTAATTGCAGGTTAATTTACCAATTTTCCGACAGAAAAGCCTCACTAAAGGCAAAAAACTCGTCCAAAGCAATATTGTTTCCGACGTATATGTAAGAGTTGAAAATTGACGGATCGTCTAAGATTAAAGGGACTGTTTTGCGCAAAACCCCTAGTGCACTAAGCACTAAAACGAAAACAAACCTTTACAAGTCGGTTTAATGTTCGAATAACACAATGACAAGTTAAAGAAGAGTAAAGGTCACTGAGACATTTGTTGTCAGCACTGGCCGCCAGATGCCGCGTCGAATGTCGGGTTGGCGTACAAAATGTGCCCTTTTTGACAACTTGTATATAACATCAAAATATCTAAGTATTGCACAGTATCCTAAGTCCTTTTACAGCCGATTCTTCATCCTGTTTACAATTAAACCATGACAGAATTCAGTCTTATTTAAAATGGTCCTTAAAAAAAATCTGAACATTTAAATAGTTTGATTTTATATTTTACTTGTATTACCTTTCCATAGATAAAGAACTGTATAGGTACTTCTTTAAAAAATTTCAGTTTATATTCCAGTAAATTAACCCCAGATAAACCCCAAACCTGGGCATCAAGTCTGTCCTGCATCATTTTTTTAATTTGATCTCAGCTACGTGGAATTTGTGGAAGGGTGGGAAAATGGCCCTCGAGTTCCCGAAACCCTGTTTTCGCCGAAATATGACCCTTAGAGCATTTTTGTTTAGACAAAAAATGAAGAACAGTTCATTATACCTACAAAAGTGTCCGTATGATTTTTTCGCTACACTAATATTTTTTGCAAAAACGGCGTTTCAAAAATTCGCAATTTTGAATAATAATAATTCGCAAAATTATTGTGGTGAAAACGGAAAATTTGAATATCCTCCCAAAACTTGAATATCCTCCCGTTTTATCTATTAATTCCCGATAGAAACGCCCTAAAAAACATGTTTTTTATGAAAATACACAATAATAATTTATTGAATCTTTCTGAATATATTTAACACCTTGCAAAGCCCCATTATCCAAAAGGATTCGGTGAAATTAGTCTTGATAAAAAAAATATGAATAAATTTATAGGAGGGTCAAAATATCGAGCAAAAACAAACTTTGGCCTGCTTTTTCAATAATCCAGAGAAATAGATAAAAGGAAAAAGTAACATGATATTATAGCTACAGGTTCCTTCTTTCATCTAAACTTTGAATCATGAAAAAATATTAATTTTTACGTGATTTATTAAAAAATTTATAATCCGCTTGAGAGTGTCATTCCGTTATTCTCTAAATGCAGGGCAGGAGCTAAAAGTGGGGGTGCGTTTTGGAGCCGGTTATGTCGAAAAGTATCATATTTTTGACAAAAATGATGATCATTTTTGTAGGTAATAAACTGATCTTCATTTTCAGACAGCTGAGGTTTTCGCTGGTGAATATACCCATGAATACCTGCAAATTAAAAAATGGTGCCGGACAGACCTGATAACGGTTGATAACTTCGTTTATTGTACTATTAGTAAAAAAAATAGTAACGAAAAGTAAATATCAATTGCCCAACTGAAAAATAATTTTTTCAGTCATGAATGAAACTCGGTAGACATAATTTATTTCTCGTAGACGTTTAGATGTTTGTCCTACGTCTTACATGTAGTTTAAATAATTCAAGCATTTTTCCTATTGCCGAGATACTTATAATTCTAATTTCTAAACGAAATTCAATGGGACAAAAAGACCCGCCTGTAACACGCACTGTTAGCAACAATAAAATAAGTTCATTTCCGCGTACCAAACCGAAAGTTAAAATTAGAGAAGAACTCTGAGAGATGGATGTCTTCAAGGCCAACCGCATTTTAACGTGCAGCATAGATTTGCCAAAGCAGAAGGCTAACATTTGTCTTTCGTTAGATGAAAATAAAAAAGAAACAAAAAAGTTGTCGGCGTTTCGAATGCGATACAAAAAAAATCCAGATTGTAAATTTGAGACTTCCTTGTTTCTAACCGAATAGTTTTTTAGTCTCTACCAAGAATACTGTGAGAATATTTATTCTGATACTCGTATTCTCTTAGGCACTTTTCCACTTTTCCCAAGAATCATAAAACCTGCAGCATTTAATATTTATGAACTGGCCTATCAAATCAATATTCTAGTTATAATACTTTTTCAGCAGATGTAATATAAAGAAAGAAGTCATACTCTTAACAACGTGCTCTTGTCTTAGAGTATTATTAATTATCATTTACTATTAGGAATTACTTTATTAATTTACATTATGTAAATAAGTTAATAAAATAATTGACACTTATATGTTTAATAAAAAATATTAATTTAAAGAGATTTACTATTTTAGACAAGATTTATGGGTAATTATAAATATATGAATATAATTTTTTAATTTTTATCTTTTTTAAATCGACTAACGATATTCAGGCGCGGCAAAATATTTCTGTTGCAAGGAATATACATTAAAATTAATTTACAATGCAGAGATAGTTGAAAATATTGATTTATTTATTTATTTATTTAATTACACCACCCCACAGCAGAGCCAATTAGTGGGTGGGGAAGCATATAAATACAAAAGAAAAAGAATAATTGATAAATCCTTAGACACCCTAATTCAAAGGTAGATAGATAGAAGTACTAAAGCTTACATACCTCTAAATGATAGACCAAGGTGATGTTGGATGCTTTCACACCAGGGTCTAAATTGAGCCTAAATGGATGAAGGCCCCTCTGAGGCTTGGAGGTGGCGTTTGTCCCATCTCAATAACAACTTTAGACGCTAAGGACCTTCTGGCAAAGCTGCATGAGTTTTAAGTGAATATTCTGACGACATTTTTTAGATGTAATGTCGTTTGTCCCGTTCAAAGTTGTAAATTTTGTGAGTCCCTTTAGGCTATCCTAAAAATGCCTCCTTCCTTCTAAAGCATGATTGCGGTGTATATGTTCTTACATTTGATAATGGCGACTCATGGTTATCAAAGCCGAAGGGTAATTGGATAAAGTGCACAAGTGGTCAAGTGTAGAACGACCCTGACATTTTCTTATATAGATTTATATGGGAAAATAATTCGAAATGAACTATAATAGTAGCAAATATTTAGGCTCACTCTTACTTAAACCTATTTTCAATTAAAATGGCTGATTTACTGTCAGCTACTTTCAACTGATCGTTCGTTATATTCAATCTATGTTAGTTTTAGAGATAAGAAATAATAAAACTGTCGACGCATATCAAACCAATGTCTTACTTTTACTATTTATATTTTGCCAAAGGATATTGGTAATCATTAATATAAATTATTGATTGGGTATACATATTGGTTGTACGAGGGAAAATTAATATTTAACGTTCAACTTTTCTTTGAACAAAATCTCCATCGTTTCCTCTAAATTGTATGTCGATTTAAAAGATAAATATACCTATTGAATAAACAGAAACTTATTTTAAAATATAATAACGCTTTCTCTGTTAGCCAAAGATTATATCAAAACTCCCTCGTAATTTATTTAAAATAATATTCATTTGTGTTTAAATTAGTAAACTTTCATTTTCACCTGAACCAAAAATCGCGTTGATTATAATCACAATTAAAATAATTAACATAAAAAAAATTAATAATATTACATAATTCTCATTTAAATTTAAAATAAGTTTAATTGAAAGTGTACCAATTTCTTGTAAAAATTGACAAGCTATTATTTCAAAAATGCCAAGTACATAATGAATGATAAATTAAAAGATCTCCATAAATCAATATTTAATCGGTTTAAGTTTAAAATACCTTGTAAATCAAACACTGTGTAAACTAATAATTCCTGCTTTGAAGATTTTTTGCATCTTATACACAGGAAGATTGCAATTACAAATGATAAATAGAGAATTCATTACAATATTGAACGCTGATTTAACCAATTTTGTTTCTAGTAATTAAACGTAATGAATAACAAGTAATTATTTCTATTTAGATTTCCACGTGATTCATTACATTAATGAATGAAATCGAAAAGGATGCACTACGTATGAATGAAGGACCTCGGACATATTTAAATATTAATGGTTTGTCCTTTTAAATGTTCTTCTTTCTGTATAATAATAGCTATGATATTAGTGTTAAAGTGCAATTTTAAGGCACTTTTAATACAAATATCATACACTATTTTTTCTACAAACACTATTAAATCATATCTAACCAATCGATACCATGCAGTTATAATAATTCTATCTCTAGCTTTAAAAAAATTACTCACGGCGTTCCTCAAGGTTCAATCTTGGGACCTTTATAGTTTACGTAAATGACTTACCACATTATAATAATATGTTACCATCTAGTTCTGTATTATTTGCTGACGATACCACTTTTATTTATTCGGAAAAAAAAACATGAAACTCTACAAACCACAACTAAGAATATAGAAGAACGTGCAAAGACATAGTTCTTAGCTAATCGTTTAAAACTAAATAGTGAAAAAACACAAAATTTATGATTTTCTTCCTCATGTTTAGATTCAACAACTGTTAAGTTGCTTGGTTTAACCATTGACAATAAATTAAATTGGCTCACCCATGTCGATCAATTAAAAAACAAGCTTACTAGTACAATATTTTTGCTTAGACACCTAAACAATATAACAAGTTCCAGTACTCTACTGACAACCTATTTTTCTCTTTTTCATTCTCATTTAAATTACTGTATACTCTGGGGTAATTGATCCAGCGCAATCAAAGTATTTCGTCTACAAAAAAAGGCACTAAGAATTATTGCTAATGTTGATTACAGGTATCATTGTCAAACATTTTTTATTAAACTTTATGGGTATACTGATTGAAATGTGCAGTGGTGTGAACAAAAAGGCGTTACTGGAAAGTATATTAAAAATGTATTCTTCGCCTATTTTGAGGAGAAATCGAAGGTTTGGAAGTCTTCATCTCTATGGTCAAATTATTTTATGATTAAAGCTATGTTACAAATAAATATCGACGTAGATATCAGCAAGCATTCTAAGCTTATTGTGTTTCTGAATCGTCAAGGAGAAGGTTAAAGATCTTGACCAGAGACCAAATTGGACAATTTTTGAAGTGCGCACCAGATGACGAAAATTGCTATTAGTTTGGGAATATTTGGCTTTGCCAGTTGACTCTCAGCAACTTGGAAATTATGGGCACTTCCAGTTCAATATTGGTTAAGATATTAGATACCAAAACGAAGGTTCCACGAAATTTCTTTATCGTTGAAGAATTTTATTTGGATTTTTACCTGAGATGCATTGCTAAATTTCTGCAACTTCCAAATTCGAACCTCTATACTGGACAATGTTTTCGGCGTTCGGCGGCAAGCTTACTAGCGGATAGTGGAACAAATTTAACTTTGGTAAAATAATTCGTATTTCGGAGGCACGCCAAGTCTTCATCACTACTTTTTATTATGTCTTTTCTAGATACATGTGGTACAGTGAAATGCGGGAATTAGACCTTCAATCAATGCATTCATACAATTAGAGAAAAACGTCAATTTTTATGATGAAGAAACGTAAACTCAAGAACGTACATGTGGACATAGGTAATTACTTTTTAGATCATTATATTCAAAAAAATATTTGAATTCATACGCTATAAAATAATAATTGTTTTATATCAAATCAACTTCTGGAATCGTTATCAATAATTTATTTTAATAACGATGTGCAATTTCGTAAAGTGGATTTTTCATAGACTTAATTCCTGATTCATATTCAAATTCGACAAACGTGCCGTGTAATATATGTTAAGAAATCAAATTGAAGCACAGAAAAATGTAAATTCTCGTAAAAACAAACAATTTTTTTTTCAATACTTAAATGTAGTATTTTTTCGAGAAGTTTTAACAATTAAATTTGCCCTAATCACATCTTTTTATTAGAAATTTCAAGTTTTCCCACTCTATGTAAATGACCTGTTTCAATGTAAAAATGAATCTCCCTTAGTTTTTTTATTTTTCACAAGCATATGACCAAAAACCGCACTTAATCAGTCTCGATTTTCAGCGAATATCAAGGAAATCACGATAGATCGATGTCTCGAGTGCTGCTAGGCTGCTAGGGTTATATATATATAAAAGTTTAATATTTTGGGTTTGTTGATAAATAAATTTTGTATAAGAAACGATTGGCAATATCAAAATTACCGAAAAAAATGCTTGGGCCATTTTTGAGGTAAAAAGTGAGTTTTTTGGGATATAAATGGACCTAGAATCTACAAAAAAGTCAAAAAAATTAAAATTTGGCTTACGCAAAATGAATTTTGTATAAGAAACGATTGGCAATGTCAAAATTACCGAAAAAAATGTTTGGGCCATTTTTGAGGGAAAAATTGAGTTTTCTAGAATCTACATAAAAATTCAAACAAATTAAAATCTGCTTTACGCAGAATGAGTTTAGTCTTAGAAACGATTGGCAATGTTAAATAAATAAATAAAATGTTTGGGCCATTTTTGAGCGAAAAAATTAGTTTTTGGGATATAAATCGACCTAGAATCTACAAAAACAATTTTAAAAAAATAAAATTTGGTTTACGCAGAATGAATTATGTATAAGAAACGATTGGAAATGTCAAAATTACCGACAAAAAATGCTTGGGCCATTTTTGAGGGAAAAATTGAGTTTTCTAGAATCTACATAAAAATTCAAACAAATTAAAATCTGCTTTACGCAGAATGAGTTTAGTCTTAGAAACGATTGGCAATGTTAAATAAATAAATAAAATGTTTGGGCCATTTTTGAGCGAAAAAATTAGTTTTTGGGATATAAATCGACCTAGAATCTACAAAAACAATTTTAAAAAAATAAAATTTGGTTTACGCAGAATGAATTATGTATAAGAAACGATTGGAAATGTCAAAATTACCGACAAAAAATGTTTAGGCCATTTTTGAGGGAAAAATTGAGTTTTTTAGGATATAAATGGACCTAGAATCTACAAAATGATTCAAAAAAATTAAAATTTGGTTTATGCAGAATGAATTTAGTATAAGAAACGACTGGCAATGCATGGGGGATGGAAATCTTCAACAATGCCATCAATATCAGTGGATTCTGCTCAAATGTCAACTAGGAATGCGGTTATTTCAGTGGATAGTGGTAGAATTGTGGAAGGATTTAATTTTTTAAATTGTATGAATTGTAACATGTTAATAAAGAAAATACAAATTAATTGTATCGCAACAGTGCCTTGAAATGATCACTTTAAACTAATATTTTTAATGCTAAAAGGAGGTGTTAAAAATTGCATGTTTAACATGTTTGTAGAAAAATACATTTATTCCATACTTTCGCCAAAATGATATCCTTTTCTGTCCCTACATTTATTTAAACGTAAAATACCGGCATCAATGAATTACAGTTGTGACAATTTTATTTAAACTTTGCGTGTTTACCATAACCATAATTAAAATTGCATTTTGTAATGCACAATTTCGATAACTAGATAAAATGTACGCAGCACGCGGTTTTTATTTTCACTTTCAGGAAGTTCTCGTCAAACCGCTATGCAACTGCACTTCTCATCATCTACTATTACCCACTTCTTTCTTACCTACTTGTATTACCTCACCACAGGCGGCTTCTGCTCTACTCTACTGAACTACTAGGCTATTATTATTATTTCCTTTTCCGTGTTTCGATTTAATTCGGATTGATTGAATCGTGGCGTAATTTTTTTAATGCAGTCGCATATTGATAATTGTTGCATAAATGCATTTATTTAAATGGTATTACCTAGTTAAAAGTTCTTTTACCAATTTAGGAGTGTCAAAATAACATTAGTAGTTAACTTAAACATTTTTTGCGCTTCTTAAAAAATTATACAAAGAGAGATGAGGAAAGTTCTTTCCAGACCCATTTTCCAGTCTCTTAGACATTCAGTGAAGCTCCTGAAAGAGTATACTTCTTAATAGAGGTAAGAAAAATAGTTCTGGTAATACCTTCACCCAGAATGCCATAAAGTGACGCTACCATCGTTTAAGCCTTACATATCATCAGGAATAGATGATACACTCTGGTTTAATTGCAGCAAAGTTACGAAAACATTTAGGACGAGCTATGTTTTGGGTTACATCCTTCAAACATGGAGGGAGTCAGAGAGGCCAAAAAAATCTTAAAATAATAGAATTCAGATAACTGATTGCCAAATAAATTTTACCAGAATGGTGCCATCGAAAGTGGGGACACCTGTAATCGAACATTATCCCTCTTGTTTTATTCTATAAACGCCGTCATAAAGAAAAAGAAAAATAATCGATATAACTGAAAACAGATAATTAATTTAGCAGGAACAGTTGTTCAGACAATTACAAATCCTCGGTACACTCTTAAAATTAAAATATTACGTAAGAATACTTAAGAAAAAGACACGCAACGAATTTTTAAGTGACACTGATCATATTGGCAAAGAACGTCATATCTTTGTTGGTCTGCTTCGATCGTATAATTAGCTTAACAGCCAAAAACCGATTGATCACATGTTATTATTTATTACGCAAGTAATTGGGGACGAGTATGCACCTGTTTTGAATAGAACGAATGCATACAAATGTAAAACAACTGAGCAATTTCCGAAGGCGAATGCAGAGGCGTAGATTAGATAGAGAACATGAAATAAGGATTTAGAAAATAATAAACAAAAGACATAAAAACTATATAAATATATATCGCGTCATGACAAATGACTCCATAGTGAGAGCGATGTAAATTCTCCAGTGGATTCGTTTAAAACAGTTGTTGTCTCATGAAAAATGGAATCGTTGATTTTATAAGTAATGTCATACACTGACAAACTAAAAGTATAACAGGATGATATCTTTATAGTAAGAGAGTTGACAATCAAGATTTTTATCTTATAGCAGCCCGTCTGAAAATCGCTTTTATAGATAAAGTTGGGTCAGTTGATGCGAAAAAGTCAATTTTCAGACAAAAAACCTGCCGCCTTACGTTTTATAGCATTTCGAAAATGTCAACAAATCTGACGTCACTGAGCCATAGCAATATGTCTGAAATTGGTCGTAAAGGATTGAATACATTGCGCAGTTGTCGAAAAAACGATATCAGACAAATTGAATGTAGCATGTCACTAATCAGACAACTTTTCGATACAGCGATGCTAATTTTTCTAGCATCAAAATAAAATCTCGAAAAAATACGTTTTCTATGTGAAAAAGTCTCAGCTTTTCGAATCCATTTTTTATTTTTTAATAACTTTGCTAAAACTCACTCAAAAACACGTTTTTTTACGAAAAACAGCGATTTCTCTATGTGTGGAAATATTTCATTTGAGGCAAACGAATTGGAGATGAAAAAGCGAATAAAAGTAAGAAAACAAGGGATGAAAGAAATTAAACGATATAAAATGGCAATTGTAGCGATTAACAGAAGTTAGAAGAAAAAATAGCAACACAGGAATAGCGTTATATCGAATCGTATGTTGATTTTTTTTGTTTATGAGTTTAGTGATGAATAGATGTCAAAGTCAAAATGGTAAAAAATAAAATCCTTAAAAATTAAAACTTCTAATTCATTACTAATGGCACCCAACGTGGGGCCCTAAAATAAAGAGACCCTATCACTATTATAGGTTATTATTAAAAAAAATGGATACAAGTCCTGTGATGATGGTTTCAATAAAGATGATGACTAATATGGGAAAACAAATGAATAAAAATACAGAACATTTGGAAGGCAAAATGGGAAAGATGGAAGACAAAATGGGAAATATGATGAAAAAAGAAATGAAAGGTATAGAAATAGAATAGAAGAAATATTACAAGACTCAAAAATCTATACAGATAAAAAAATAGAAGAAACAAGGAAAGATATTTGAAGAGAAATGATTGAAAGAATAACAGAGGTAGAAGAGTTACAGGAGCAGAAAATTAAAAAAGTAATAGAAACTGAGTGTGTTGAAGAAATATGTAAAATAAAAGAGAATGGAATGAAGAATAAAGAAAATGTTAAAAGGTTAAATGAAATTTTACAAGACGACATTTTAAAGAATAGAAACAGGACGGAAGAAATTAATGAAATTTCACAAATAAAATTACCCCAGATTGAAAATAAAATTGAACGAATAAAACAAGGAAATAGAAACGATTTTGAAAGAAAATGCTCTAATTTGGTTCGCAAGTAAAGAAGAGAACATAAATAATTTTGAAAATTTTGAAAAGATGTTTTATAATTGGAAAATGAGGAAGAAAATAAAGAGATGTATGAAGGGAAGAGAAGTTATTTGATTTGATTGATTTGAGTTATTTAAGACATAGGTTAATTAATAGTTTAGTATTTTTTGAGACAATTATAATTTTTAATTATGTGGGGGGGAATTTTGAAATGGAATTATGGGTACATAATAAAAATTTATAAGTTGGGTTTTTGGTTTAGATTAAAATTATTGATTAATGGGTAGGGGTCTTTAAAAATTTGACAGGGTTGTTATGGGATGTTTGTTTCATGTTTATTTTTTTTGAGTTTAGTGATGAATAGATGTCAAAGTCAAAATGGTAAAAAATAAAATCTTAAAAAATTAAAACCTTTATAATTTTTAATTCATTACAATATATACAAAACATTACTAATTTAGTTATTTGATAAAACGTTTTTTCCATCGTACAATGCTCCTTTTAAATAACTATTTCATCTAGAGCAACTGTCGATTTTATTTCAGATGTGTAGGTATAATATATATACAATGAGAGTGCCAAGTTTCTCTGAGACCGAAAAGACTCACTTTCACAAGGAAAGCATTAAGCAACTTGTCCGACCCTAAAGTGGTTTAGACTTCGTGTGAAATCCAATTCATACTTTTTATCTGTTTTATATCTACGTAGAATTAGGTCAGACTATTGTTTATTTTATGAAATAATTCCAGTGGAGGAAGAAACAGGAAATGTTTTAATGTTTTGTTTTTATAGATGAGGAATTTAGAACGTTGATTGGATCATTCGACATAATAAATGGATATTGAAACAATTAGGAATTAAAATATTTTTTAAGATGATTACATATTTTTCTAGTGTTTACAGGTCATTCATCTTTACAAATGTGATAAAAAATGTACTTAGTTTACATTTATCATTGAGCTTGAGCGTTATCATCAATTACTATGCCAATATATCGAAGGGTATCAGTTTATTTTGAACAGATTTGATATTTCTGTCTTTTAGTACAACCACAGATGGGCTTATGTAAAGTCAGGACATGGTTGTATATTAAAAATTTCGTATATAATGAAAATCTTTCCCGAAAAACTAGTTGTACTATCTGTAACAAATACGGTTGTCTTACAGTATATAAATAGCACGTGGTATACTTTAAAAGAAGTTGGCGTGAACAAAAAATATTGTGAAGGCTGTGAGAAAACCCACAGAAAAAAAGTTTTATCGTGAACATCAATCGAAGCCAATTCATCGATCAATAATCGTAAGCACGAAAACTGGCCCGAGCCATAATTTACGAATTAAGTAATAAATTTCACTTTCACTTAATTCCAAACAACTATCAAGTCTGCCACGATTAAGTCGCGCCGCAGCTGCTATTAGTACGTATACATAGGTTCCTTGATAGTTTTCATTTTGGAATGGATATAGCAATAAAAATTGAATAACTATACAACAGTCATAAATAAAATGTAATAGCCTATTATTAGAAGAAAGAGGATTGTGCAAAAATTTGCGTAGGAAGTGTTAATAAGTATTGGATCCTCGTGATCTTTTTTACTAGGTTTAGAACATTATTTGTATATCTGGTGCATGAAACGCTATTTTGATGATTTATAATGAAAGTTTTCTGATAGCCACTTGATAGTTTCAAAACATTGCTTTGCGCGGTTCAATGATATTGTCCTGAGATTATAATTTATTGTGTTCCATCCGATTATAAACAAAATGAAAGTTAACACAGATATATTCCACCTGGAAACTGACGAGATATCTAGAAACAGAAAACTCATTTTAAAGGCTCTTAAAGCTTTTCGAATTTATCAATTAAATTGACGAGAGAATGCCACAACAATCTTAAATGAATACTGAGTACAAATAACAAATTACAAAAAGATAGAAGATCACTGTCAGTTATTTAAAGAACCTGTAGAGATAACTCTAAGTTGATAAGAAAGAGTTGTAGTTTGCAGCGTACCCAGAAATACAAAAAAAATATACCAAAATCTTTATGTTTTGCATGTCTTCACGAACACACGGTCTTGATTGCTTTTAAAATCCCAGACTGAAGATAAAGGTAGGGTTACATGGTCTAAAAACGCGTTTTCTATTTACGCCTTGATAACAATTTGCCGGAATAGAATATACAGGGTGTCCCACGACGATTAAGACAAGTAATGTATCAGAATTGGGCAGTAGTAGAGAATTATAATTTTGGGGGTGTAAATTAGAGCAAATGTTGCATCTTTTCTTGTTAATGTGTGAGGTATTTGTTTTTGGTCACGTGACTTTCTGTGTTCCTCCCGATAAAACAATTCCAACAAACTAGCACACTTGGGGTCTAAAGTGATTAATTCAAGAGCTACAGGTACTTAAAGGATTGTAAGTTAAAAAATTAATAATTGAATCCCCTGTAATTTTCGGCAATCTTACATTCGTACGTAATGATTAAGACAAGGAGATGTTCAAATTGATGCCCATCTTACAGGGGATTCAATTATTAATTTTTTAACTTACAATCCTTTAAGTAACTGTAGCTCTTGAATTAATCACTTTAGACTCCAAGTGTGCTAGTTGGAATTGTTTTATCGGGAGGAACACAGAAAGGCACAAATATACAGGTTGTCCCATTAATAATTTTGAATGCGACGTCACGTGACCAAAAACAAATACCTCATTGGGTAACACAATAACAAGAAAAGATGCAACATTTGCTCTAATTTACACCACCAAAATTATAATTCTCTACTACTGTCCAATTCTGATATATTACTTGTCTTAATCGTCGTGGGACACCCTGTATAAGCAACTATTCACCAAAACTTGCTCAGTAGTGACAGTCGAGATAGATAAATATTCAGGATTAAATAAAAAAATATACAAACAACACATTTAGTGCAGAAATTATTGCCTGTCATGAAATAACTGCAAGTTCTCTTATCATATACATTCAATAAAGTTGCGGATCTTCTAATTAGAACCTTTAAGAGAAGATACTAAAGTGCTTGCAATAATCATAGTTTTTGGACAGGTACTGGAGGTTCGTACTTGAAAGGTATAATTTTTCTATATCCAGTCTTTCCCCATAGTCTTTTACTAAAAGACAAACTATCTGCAGAACATCCTGCTTAGTAGTGACAGCAACCCAACTCAAGTAGGTATATAGACGAATGAATTAGAAGCAATAAACGCCCGGAATTTCCCTAAGCCCGAGGAACTCGAATCAGCAATTATAGATTTTTATTTATTTATTTGTTTGGGACACAAACAGGACAAACCCAGAATTGTGTCCACTAAAATATACAAAAAAATAGTTAATTAACAAAAAGTTTAAAAATTAAAAACTATGCTACAAATTAAATGAAAGGTACTTAGGTATCTATAATAAGCGATAAAAGTGAACAATTATAAGTTTTAAAGTGTTAGTCACAGTTGTAAAAAGTGAGCCTTAAGTGCATCTTTAACCTTAATAAAATTGAGGAGAAAAATGTCAATATCCACAGTATTCGACGATTTATTGTAAGTGTTAGTAATTGGTTGATGCCTGATTTACGAAGAAAGTATAATAATTTCTCGTATTTTAATTAGGAATAACAATTCGAATAAGATTCATTATTTCAACACAATCAATTCTATTATTTAAGATCTTATGGATAAACATGACATCTGCTATTTGCCTACTTTGCTCAAGACTAATGATTTTCAAATTAAAACGGATATTTTGTCTTTCTGATACATGAGGATAAAATTTTCTTTGGCAATAAGAAATAAGCTTATTTTGTATGGATTGTAATTTGTCAATATAAATCAAGTAGCGGGGATTCCAAATGACAGACCCATACATGAGAATACTGTTGACATAGGCCATGTACAATGTTCTGACAGTATGAGGGTTTTTTAGTTCAAAACAAGATCTGAAGATGAAACCTAATTGTGTCAAAAATTAATTTTGAGTCCAGAAAAATACCTAGATCTTTAACATTATCTACACGGTGAAGGATACAATTAGAGATAGTATAGACATTGTTCAATATATCATTACCGCGAGAAAATTGTATATAACTACATTTAGATGTATTTAAAAATAAGTTATTTTGCCGACAATAATTAGACAATCTATCCAAATCATGTTGAAGTAATACTCTGTCGTTGGGACATGATATTGAGTGAAATATTTTTAAATCATCAGCATACATGATAAAGTTAGCAAAATTAAAACACGTAGAAATATCGTTGATGTATAAATTAAAGAGTAGGGGTCCCAAGTGAGACCCCTGGGGTACTCTAGTTACTACTATAGATGGATAATGAATCCGCTTTTAGACAGTTCTTTCCAACATGCTAAGATTCCAACAACCATGAAAGAAAAGCTTATTATTATATCAAATGATGAAATGTTGAAATCTCCTATATTCATAGATATATCAAACTTTGACATATACCTCAACCTGTATGCAATTATAATCTGTAAACGTGAAATAAATTCGATTTACCCGGTATCAAAATAAAATTATTTAACAGTTTATTCAACAATTTTTTTTAAAGCAAATTTTTTCTTAAATAATGCGAAGAAATTGTAAACAACTAATACCTTCGGTATTCTAGATAATGTGCACGAACAATGTATCATTTGTCGTAATAAATCCGACATCTTCGAGTCTTCCGGGAACTAATGAACCGCGGAACACGCTCCGGCTCGAGGAGACTTCAATAGGCGGTAAGAACAGTAAATTACACCTCTAGAGATCGATTAAACGGCAATTTATTAGTAATATTTTAAATAATATGGGGATTTTCAATCATGTTGAAAATTTTATAGACTTAAATATAGTCATTATTGGTATTTTCATATATCATTGTGTCGCGTGATGATTAATATAGTGTGAGAAGTAGATTGTACTCTTTAAAACGCTTACAATACAACAAATGTTCTGTTTTCATACATAAACAAAGTTTGTTTAGGTTTAAAGTAGGCCTAGATGGCGCTACTAATAATATAGTAAGAAAAGGCAAAATTAATTAACATTTCACTGCAATCGGTAATATTTTTAAGCGCATAAAAGTCAGTGGCGTAGCTAGGAATTTTTTTCGGAGGGGGCCCACCATTTCTCGTAGATAATACTTACTATAAATACTTTTTTCAGCAGGGATGGGGTAAATATACAGGGTGACCCAGGGTTAAACCGCCAAACGTTCAGGATCGGTTTTTCAGAAAAAAATAAGATTTTTTATTCCCATAATCCTAGGTCCTAACTTGTTTTGATTTTAGAAGAAAAGAGTTTTTTATGAATTGCTCAAAAAACAATTTGGTTGATTTTGATAAAACTTGACACGCATATTTGCGGCAATAATTGAAATATTATTAGAATTAAATTATTAATTCCAGTGACGTTCCACAAGGTAATTTAATTGATATTGGGACAAATCATTGTAAGCCACTGTTTTTTTGTATGTTCGTTACTTTTCTTGGATTAAACAGTTGAATACACACATTTTTTGCTTCTTCAATTTTATTCGTATCTCGCTTAGTTTTTGAGAAAAAAATTAAAAACTCGTAAATAAAAATCTTATTTTTTTTCCTGAAAACCCGATCCTGAACGTTTAACGTTTAACTCTGGGTCACCCTGTGTACAATGTAGGCTATTTAAATCCATTATTTTATTTACCAATTTGTTAATTATTAAGATAAGATTAAAAGACAACTGATTATTAATATAATATTGAACTTTGAATGAGCATTATTCAAAGGTCAAAGCTTGGCCTGTTAATCAATTGGTAGATGTATTATTCCGAAAATATGATTTCAGTCTTTTCATCGTTGAGAAACTACGTTCAGTTCGTTCTACACAAACGCAGTGGTAACGGGTAAAACGGCTAAAATTTGGAATAGCGTAAAAATCTTCGGAAACAAACAAGGATCTGGTATATTTAAAGTATCGACTGCACTTTGAGGGAGACAGGAATCTACTTTTTGGCATTTCACTGTCCAAATAACCCATTCACTGCGTAGAATAACCGTATATATTGTTTGAAAATCATCTGAATATAACTTAATTGCTGGGTAAAATAATTATGATTTATATAGTTACCACATTTTCTTATAAACTTATAGAAGATTCGAGGGGGGCCCGACCCCCCAGGGCCCCCTCCTTGGCTACGCCACTGATAAAAGTATATGTACAAATATCGCCATATTTTTCGTTTTATTTCAGTAAATTAATTGAAAAAATAATAAATAAAGATAAATTAAATACTGTAGTTTTCTGGCCAGATAAAATTGCCATCATTTAAATCAATTTTATCAATTTTATGGTCGATATTTTGATTTTTACGGGTTTGTTTTCCTTTTGGATGATCCTAGTTAAATTTTAAATTATACGGGAAATTTTACATCGAAACAGACTCCCACTCTTATATTTAAATAGCCAAAAAAGTAAATCCGATTTTTAAGGGTAGCGCACTACGTTTAAAAATCTAAAAAAAATCATGGTGGTAGATTTTTTGACTAAAAAGAATATTCTAAAATAATATCTGAAAATAAACACGAAAAAATCACTATTTTGTCCCCCCTAGGACCCTTCTTGTCCTGCAAAAAACTATTCTACAGGAATTTGCTACGAATTTGCCAAACAAAAATATCTTACGATGATTGTGAGAGATCCCCATATATACATTAATGTGGCAAAATTTATAATTCAACCTTTCTCCCTGGCTTCCACGTGTAAGCGCAAAATATGTTGCAAAAGATACTCGGAACGATTTCGATTTCATAATGGCATTTCCAAGTACAACTGGCGGTATTCTCTTAGTAGACTTCCACTCAAATGAAAGTAGGAGAGTCGGCCTCGCCAGTGGGTCAACCAGCTACACACAAGAACGATGCAGCGCTATGCCAAAGAAAGTGAAATTGTTGATATATTCACTTCCTTTTCGCAATATGAATAAGCCATGCCCGATGACTGCGTATTTAGTATTTATAGTCAAAATATTAGGTAATTTTCAAACGCCAATGGCTATTTTGTTAACTTGACAACTGGTTTTTAGTAAGGATTATATGGGGAATTTTATTACAAGTCTTAAGTGAATAGGTTAATAGAGGTGTGCACATATATATATATATATATATATATATATATATATATATATATATATATATATATATATATATATATATATATAAATGGTTATGATTTGTCGGACATGTGGTACTTTCGCTTTTATAAATAATAAAAGGTGTAAAGTTTTATTATAGGTGCATTAGTATTATTTGCATAATTAAAGACCAAGAAAACGTAAACAGTAATAAGAATATAATGATAATAGATTGGCTCTATTTCATTTTTCAATGCAATATCTGTTTGACATAAAGTTTGTGCAACTTTTAATAACTTCAACCTTACAAAAACACCTATTTCCTTCAAAATGCATAACCCTGCAAAATCCGAGGGTACGATACCTAGGAGAATATCAAATAGAAGAGGGAGATCTACCTAACCTGAAACCTACCGACATTCTGAACTTTTTGAAAGCAATAGGCCTGGAAGAACTGCTCTAATAGTTGAGACATCCTTAATGAATGGGCAGCAGATAACAGATACAAAAACAATGTAACTCTTGTTTCTTTTATGACCTTCCTAGAAGTATTTAATAAAAGACACGTCAAAGTCAAAGATATAATCTGCTATATTTCAAAGCTTCAATTTATGTATGAACATGTAGATACAACATTTGATTATTTGCATGAAAATACTATCAAAAACATGCAGAAAGATACATATATAAAAGTGAATTCTGTAAACTTAAACCAAAAAAGAATTATCTGAAAATAAAATAGGGTTAGGTATAGAATAAACAGAAAAATGTTTGTACAGTGCGTACCGTATACATTTATTAAGTAATATGTATTTGCTTGTAATATAAAATAAAATATTGTTTTAAAATTAAACTAACTAATAGTAATTCAATTTAATTATTTCAGAAATTAAGAATTAAGGATTAAAACCTGTGCAGTTCAGGCAAGGGATTAAGGATCGAGAATCGAAAGTGATGCAATTCGAGTAAGGGATTATAAATACCTGACGAAATAAAATTGACCCTTCTTTGACTAACCAGCCCCTAAATCCATAATAAATAGACAGTGAAATTTTTAATCACCTGCCTAAATTCTGGAAATTAATCGGAGCTGGTTTTATTTGTCATATTATTTAAAACAAACATAAATCAATTATTACCAAATCAAAATCAGCCAGTAGTAGTGATGGTAGTAGATTTGACACAATTTTAAAATTCGGCACGCCAGATAAATACGAACATTCATACCGGTTTTTGCACAATACCTGTCAATCAATTAAATCACTTTCATTTTTTTTACACATTTTTGTGTTAATTAGGATGTTCACGAAACTGTTTTTCGTATACAGAACTGGTTATTAAAATTTAGAACACATGAATAATCGCCGAATTATATGCTTAAATCTTTCACTCGATGATTTCAATGTGAATTTTATAGTATTGTTACGTAATAATTAAGCGTGTGTGTGCAAAAAGTGGAAAAATTACTCAGATTGTTTATGTTTCCTTCACTTTTACTTAAAGATTATTTGGTAATAAACGGGAAATGTTAATTTGTACAGAATAATTATGAATATTCGTAAAATAAAAACTTTAAGTACACACACGAACAATCTCAATCGTGTTTAAGAAAAAAATGTCTTTAAACCTTTATAGTCAAATCTGAATAGAATATAAATTAGTTTTTTTTATGGTGTTGGTTTTAATTAATTTTGAAACACAGTTCTATTATCAAGAGCATTATTGTTAATTTTTTTGTCGTGGTCGGTCATAAATTTTTAAAAAGCTATAAAACCAATTTTATAGACCTTTAAAAAAATCACTTATAATGAGTGGGAAATGAAATAAAACAAGCTGCAGAGAAAGTTTGCAGATCTGTATTTAACTTTTGGATTGATTTTGTTAAAGAAATTTTTATTGACACATTCGTTTACTTCCTTATACAGATCTGGCAAAATTTTAACGAAACATAGGATTTTCAATGCATTTTGGACAAGAGCTCACGTAGAAGTCGACCAGCACAATATATAAGAAATCTGCGCAACGAATTACACCAAAGTTAGGATGCCAGAAATATGCCAATACTGGGACACAATTCTTTCAAAAATAGTAAAACGATGAAAGGGCCATACGTGTATTTTAAACCAGTAGCGCTCTAGGTTGGATAATCAGAACAGGAAGAGATTAGAGATTAAAAATTTGATTTGAAATAAAATGGGTCATTTCAACCCAGCGCCTTAAGGGTCATAGAATTTTCTACTTATACATATCGGAAGAATCTAGATTTCTTCCACACATATCTGCCGAAAACTCTAGCAGTCTATAACGCACAACAAATGCCTGTGCATCCAGACATTTTCTTGACGAACAAATATCCAAATTAAGTAATAAAAAAAACCGACTAAAATTGAATTTGTAAAAGTATTAGGTAACTATTTTAAGATTCGTAAGTAAAATAAAGTTTTTAGGCATACAAACGTAAAAAAACCAATGAATTGGAATATTTCTAAAATTGTTTGTATAATTTCTAACACGTGTTTCTTTATCGGAAACCAACGAGCTCTATAATCTATTTACTAAAGTATTTTTTACGCTTGAACCTTGAATACCGTAATTATAAAAGAAAGTGTGTTTACCATAGCATAATTTTCAATTTTCGAAAACGATAAATTTTATAAAATGTTGCAAATTGTATTTAACAAATAAACCAAACAAAAATATTTATCTAACAGTAAATCGTCTGAAAATAACATTGCGAAAAAAAGACAATTCAACTTGAACTTGGATTTTCAAGAATCTACAACAAAACTATAATCAGCAACATAACTTATGACCTTATCAAAACCGATTAGCGCAAGGCTGATAAATTACAACTGTATGTAGTTAAAATATTGTGTGTGCATTCCTTTAAAATACTTCAATATATTTTCGTATTCGCATGACTTTGAAAGGTAACTTGTCCATAAAATGTATTAATTATGTCTTTCGAATCTGAACTATCTACCACTAGGTTTACACAAGATTTTAAAAACGAAACAAATTGCCACTTCCTCAGCCACCATATTGGTAAATGCAGTTTTAGATCTAACAACGTTAAAAAGACATGGAGGATGTAAATCTTCTCAAGAAGTAGAAGGCTATATAAAAAATTCTTTGCAAAGGTAGCAAATCAATTAACCGGATCTAATTCAACCGTAAAGGTTCCCTCAACATCCAATTCTTCCTGCTACACAAGTATTACATCTGATACCTCATCCAACCAGTATGTTCTAAAAAATATTACAGAAAATATTTCTAATGCTCCAGTGTTAAATTTTAATAATTGTACCAACACTATAAATATTAATAATTTTTAGATGTGCTACCATCTATGATTAGAAGAGAGTATTGACAATTTTTAAAGCAAATAATTCCCGATGTATTGGGTTGCATACACAATTTGCATTGTAGTAGTATATTGTGTCACAAGGGCAGAAAATGAGCTTTAGCAGCCCGAGGCTATTAGCTGCATGAGCGTTGCAAGGCTTTTATTTGACTGATTCTAGTCAAAACAACTTTGGCTGTTTAAAATTTATTTATTTTCAATTAATTAATTTTGGTCGTGGAGAAAATATAGTCTGATACTCGTTTAGAATGGAAAATTAGATACTATTGATTAATATTCCACTCGTTGGATTGTTGAAGAACAAGAAGAAGAGGAAGCAGAAGTATTAGACGATTATGAATCTGACGAATTTTTAATACTACTTTTTTTTTATTATTCAACATTTTTCAATTAAACAGGATCACAATAGACCGAGGAGTATGCCTACCGGTGGCTCTTAGGAAAAAAGTATTGGAACATTTTTTATAGATAATTTTATGTTCTACAATTTTTGTCTGAAGTAATTTTTTAATAAAACTTACCATTTTGGTAAAAAATGCGAAAAACCCGTTTTTGTGAACTTTGACCTTGAATAAATTATTTTCCAGGTACGGGATCGATGGGGACTTTTCAGATTTCCTAACATTCCTACCAATTTTTAGCTCTACGCGAATTTTTGAACATTTGCATATCTAAATTGGATAAAGAATCTATTACAATTGATCTGTTCATTCATTTTGTAATTGTAATATTAGTTGTTGTACATTTTTTGTGTAAATCTAGCAAAATCTTAGACTTGATGTCCTGTAGCTTGTAAACAAGCTAAAATCCAGTTTATAGATTGTAAAAATTGTCTAAAGCACATGTAAGAAAATGTGCTTGTGCTTACTGGCTATCTCGTGGGTTGGCTATAAGTTTACTGTATATGTCATACAAACAGTGATTTATTTATAATTAATTTTAGGTCAAGTGGCTGACATTTTAATTGAAAATCCCTTGCGTACGTAAGTATAAGAGTAAAATGATTATATTAATCAAATTAATAGTGGTTTGAAATTAGAATGGATGTAAGAGTTAAGTCAAAGTTTTTTAATTTTTTCGATTTTATACATAAAGAGAAGCTTGTAAAAAAAAAATCAATAAATTTGGGCTGGAGCTTCGCGAGATATGTGCCAAAAACGGCATTTTTGGTATTTTTCGAGTAGATTGCTTCACTATTTTTTAAATATCTCCGGCTCTAAGAGTCGTGGATAAATAAAAAAATTGAAATGACCGTGATGAAGTAGAGTATCGATCCGTATAGTAAGGTTTTTTAAAAATGTATCCTAACCTCAAAAAACGAATTCGAGCACATTATTTTTTTTTACTGAATTGGCAATAGATAATCAAAGAATCCTTGAATTTTCTTAAAAATTGGAAAAAATATATATTTTTATGTCGGGAAGACATGGTAAAAATTGTCCAGCCAAAATCGGCATTTTTCGAAAAAATAATTGAATTGGCCGCCATTTTTGGAAACACAATAGTAGAGAAAAAATTTTTATCTTAAAAAGAAGGATTTTTTGTGTACTTTTGTCTAAGAAAATCCATCATTTTATTTCTTTATTTAACGTGCCCAATTTAGGGGATAATAAAAAAAATAAAAATTCGATTTTCATCTTTTTCCAATTTTTTTATCGAGATATTTATTCTTGATTGTCTTAGAAAAACTGTATTTCAGTCCAAAAAATGTTTAAAAAAATAAAAAAAATATTTCAGGTTCTAAAGTAAGATTTTTGTGAGGGAACGAATCAATATAAAAGATGAAAATCGAATTATTTTTTTTTATTATTCCCTAAATTGGACACTTTAAATAAAGAAATAAAATGTTGCATTTTCTTAGACAAAAGTACACACAAAATCCTTCTTTTTAAGATAAAATTTTTTTCTCTACTATTGTTTTTCCAATAATGACGACCAATTCAATTTTTTTTTCGAAAAATGCCGATTTTGGCTGTCTTCCCTACATAAAAATACATATTTTCTCCAATTTTTGAGAAAATTCCATGATTCTTTGGTTATTTATTGCCATTTCAGTAAAAAAAAAATAATGAGCGCGAATTGGTTTTTTTGAGGTTAGGATACATTTTTAGAAAAACCCTACTATATGGATCGATACTCTACTTCATCACGGTCATTTTAATTTTTTTTTTATTTTTCCACGACTCTTACAGCCGGAGATATTTAAAAAATAGTGAAGCAATCCACTCGAATAATACCAAATATGCCGTTTTTGGCACATATCTCGCGAAGCTGCAGCCTAAATTTATTGAAAATTTTTTTAAAAGCTTCTCTTTATGTATAAAATCGAAAAAAAATTGACTTAGCTCTTACATCCATATAAAATTCTAATTTCACTCCACTATAAATAAACTTACTCATAATCAACCATAAACTTATGTCGTTATTTGACATTAAAATTTTTTTTTGAGCAACAAAAATTATCCGAAGAAATAATTTTGATAATCCTAGACAAATCATTTTTTGGACAGTTATTTCATTTCAGGGACACTTCCCAACTCTATTTCATTGCCCCCGAAACTGTATTGCTTCTAACAATAGAAACTTCGTTAAATATTCCTTCGATTCCTGCAAGGATATAAAACAAGAGTCCTGCATAAATCAAACTTGGTGTAATAAATAAAAAGTACTTAAACATAAACATTCAAATTGATAGTGTCGTTTCTGATTATATATCACTACTATTGACTATTACTATACATTATAAGGTATACCCATCATTCATTTTTAATCTGTCAATTAGGAGCCCAGAATTGGAACTGAATAAAATAGAATGTCAATTAGATTCTGATACGGTATCAAACGACGGCTAAATGGTTTCTAAATTGTAATTCAAATGATTCGGATTCAGCTGGGAGGCAAAAACATTCAACTGGGATTATAAGGAAATCGGCGTTATTTTAGTTTGTGTTTCCAATTTCTTACAGTTGAAATTATATATACAAAAAGGGAGAAAGGGGTCGTGTTTGTCGAAGTATTTTTATTTTTGTGGTGTGACCTAAAACATGTTCAGCAAAATTTGGTATCCCTCACGATATTTCTTCATAAATGTCATATAATATTTTGCTTTAATATATTTCATATAGTTCGGCGTCAAGCTATGTAGCAAAAGAACTGTCTACATAAAAAAACGGAAAGATAAAACATTATTCCGTAACATAAGAGATATAATTTTGATGAAATCTTGTATTCTACATTTTCTGATCTCCCTTTTCGTTCGATTATCATTTAAAAAATCTGTTTATAAAGGAAGGCGTTGAACGAGGTAGAAAGTTAAGTTTTCTTTTAGCTAAAAACCTCCTACGTCCCCGAAACTCAAGTCAATTAGAAGACGAATTCCTTTTTGATACTGCGAATTCGTGATGAATTATCAAAAAATGTCATCAACTTTCACATTTGAATTTGCGTACCAAAACATAATTCATTATTCTGTTGAACGGTTTTTTATTTCTGGGTCATAAAAACTGAGATCTGACATACTCATCTATTATATTCAAATGGAATTGTCGCTAATTTTTTTACAAGTCATTCATCATTCAAGTAAATGGGTATATATCCTTAAAAATTTCCTACTCAATTTCCTTCCAATTTCAGTAAAAATAAACGATGGTATTGAATGATTTTGAGCAAGGAATATTAAGGAGTAAAATTTTAATATTAACATAACAAAGATTTTTTTTCAATTGAAACGTATAAAGTTTTAAACGGGATATTTTTTAACGTGAATATTGTTGAAAATATCTTATACGCATGTATCTGTTAATTCAATAACCAATTTTATTAAAAAAGCCTTAATACCATGGTTCACTAAATCGTTTTATCTACTATTAATTGACTACTTTTGAGATTTACTTTTACTTATGCCGATTTGAACACATTTATCAGAACAAATTTTAACATGGCATCATTCATTACATAGCAACATAATTTATAGTATCAATTTATTTCTAAATAAAATGTTTTCAATTAAATTACATATCGTAGATCACACCCTATAAGCTTAATTAAGTTCTCTTACACGTTTCAGCTTTCATCAAATGGGATAGGCTTTGGCAGTAGAACCTTAAGAAAGTTTTTTAAAAATTCTGATAGCGTAATCGTGATGTCAAGATTTTCAGGTATACATAAATGTTGATGGTGATGCGTTTCAATCATTTAAAATAACCAAGTATTCCTTACACAATTAACCTTTTCAAATCAGGAATACCGAATATGGTGGATAAAAATATGTGCATCTAAATATACACACACATTTTCTATATTAATGCTAACTTACCTACTTACTGTTATGTAACTGTTAATCGAGAAGACATACCTGCAACAAAAATATGGATTTAGTTTTATTTAAAAAAAATTAATACAAACAAAGTTTTACATAATTTTAGCACGCACACTATTTAATGACCAGGATGGTATATATGACACAGGGGGAGATTATATTTCTTTTGATATATTAATTTGCAATGGAAGGACTAAGAAAATAATTATTGTCCTTATAACTTCGTTTATCATGATTCTAACTTCATATTTATGTATTTTTTTTAGCTCCATTATACTTTGATAATTCTTCTCATAAATATTTTAAACTATTCTTCTTACTCTATTTTCTAAAACATATACTATAGGTATAGTTGTTATATATTTAAGCTTTCTACGTTTTATGTGTTTTTTAACTTGTTTTTCAGTTATACTAATTGTTTTTGTTTCATTTTACTACACATTTGGTTTTCTCGTTTACTTCTAGACATTAATGGTTTACTTTTTCCTCTATTAATCTGAATACTTCTTCCAAATGTTATTTAATTCGTTTTACAATACCTAAATCGCGAATTAAGATATTAGGACTATTTATGAATATGAATTCAGGAAAACCACGTGGCCGTACCTGTTTAAAACATCGTTATATTTACCAGTTACGTTTTCTGTACATCCTAAATACTTCCTAAACAGTTAATGAAAGTCACGAACCAAAAAGAATGTTAGTTTACTTTTCTGGGTGTAGTATAGCGATCATCGATGATGTTTAAAAATCATTTTGTATATAATTATAACATTATAGTGTAAATAAACATAAAATCTGTCGGAGGTTATGACAAAGTATGCAATTTCTATAAAATTATTGAATAAATGAATTTAATTATAGACTGGGCGGCAGTACTACAAAACATAACCTTCAAAATAAATAATTTTTTCTATTATTTATTTATATACTGACAGTAGCTACTCAACACATTATGGCAAATGAAAAGAAGATACGATGAACGTGACTGTAATTATATATTTATAAGAATTAAATGCTTGATTGAAGTTTGTATATGTTTAATAATTAATTGTTTAATTTGATATTTCATTTAGTGCGGATTCCAGAGGTAATGTATTAAATTATGTAAATAAGGGAAAGCTAAAGAGATAAATTGCTGGTCTAGATGTCGATTTAGTAAAATTTGCAAAGATCTCTGTCAACAGTTAAATTTTATTTAAAATATTGTTATTTTAAAAATATATTTTAATTTGCAGACCACGTAATTTGTAACAAAGGGTTACAACCACAATCAATCGATAGGAGCTATAATTCCAGATCTAAGCAAGGCATTCGACAGAGTCGTACATCTGCGGATGAACGTAGCGAACAATGAGAGTCCTTTTTCCATACGGCTGAAGGCGGATTGCTACATTACTATTGTACACCATATGCACCTCAGACAGAGAAGGAACCATGTCACTTTATAACCACGTGCTTGTAAGAAGAAGCAAAGAAAAAAAAGCAGGTGCATAAAAAGGAAAATATTCATCAGCGCTGAAAAAACCAAATAGGTAAGCTGATTTACGAGGGCCTGGAATGACAAATTGGCCAGAGGAGGTTGAAGAAAAGAAAATTTTTCGTCTGTGTTTATTCCATTAGAAGCCCAAACAGTGAATGATAGAGAATTGATAGACAAATTAATTCCTAAAATTTCTAACTAAATTCAAAATGATTTTTAAGTAGTAAACAATATGAAACCGCCTTTTTTAAGCTACTCTATATTGTTTATTTAAATAAATAACTTGACTGGAGTACCACTATCGCCGTCATCTCCGTGAATCCCATCTTAAAGTATTGCCAGGCATTGAATAGACAAACAATTACTTGTTAGGTATTCCTATATAATATTAAACATTAAAAAAGTTGTTGTCCATGAACGAGAGATGCTAATAATTTATAACCAGTTTTTTGGCTCTACTAAGCATTGTTGGTATGATAGTGAGCGCTGTTAGTCTGGTACCATGTGGCAAATTTTTTTGTCGAAGATGTTATAGTTTTTCCATTGTCAATTGCAGAAATAAAATTCCCAGATCTGCCGACACGTTCCTTTGTCCTATGCGGCATTGGTGCAGGTTCAATTTGTTCTGCAATAATTAATAATCGATAAACTATATCAAATTGGCTAGATTTTCGTTGATAGATTACTAAAATGCAAATTGCATTGGAAGTGGTTAACATCTTTAACGAATACAGAATTTTTTTTCTCAAACTTAACTACCCTGAAGGTAATATCAAATGTCCATTAAAAAAGTATCACCTCCACTTCTTTAATAATACAGAAGTTTTCAACAATTATTTCGATATGTCTAATTTTTGATCAAATATTCTACTACTGCCTACGAATTTTAACTGACATACTAAGAATTTTATAGGGTTTTTGTAAAAAGCGATATCGCGTATTTAAAATTTAAAGCAATTAAGTTTTTGACATTTACCTCACACTTTTAATGAAAAATTACGTACTTATCCACCGGACTATCACTAAGCACTGTTGATATGGTGAATACGCGCTATTTTATCTAGCACTTCTAGTACTGACAGGTAGGCTAGTCAATGTATAAAAAATCGACTAAGAAGTGGTTGATTGGAGAATTCCTAGACGGCCCTGAGATGCTGAAGGTCATTTTAAGGTGAATATATTTTTTGAAGGAGAAACTTTTGGTCAAAGTCGTGCAAGCATCATTTAGGATAGATACAGATGAATCGAAATGGATTAGAATAGATCCATATTGAAGTAAAGTGAACATTTAAGTTGAAGATAAAAATAGAAATCAAAACTTTAAAGGATATCATAGTTTTTATTGTGCTATTAATCAATTAATCGGTTTTAATTAATTATAATCACGTTATGGGTGAAATAAGCCATAAAACGTGGAGACATTTCTCTTTCTTTAAATAGTTAAATCTTCAACCTATTCAGAATGACAAAATTACAGATTTCGGAAAGTTTGAAAATCGACTATTCCAAGAACAAAAGCCCCTTAAACTAGGTAAACAAATTCAACATATTACAATTGGTTGGTGGGTTATTTGGATTAAATAACTATGGATAATTGTAAAATAAAATAAATGTCTCTCCCTACAAGAAAATAATAAATCCGCCACTGTATAAAAATAAAATATCTTGTACATAAATTCCTATAATTCACTTTCTATAATAATGATAAATAAAATTATTACTTGACATTAATTAGACCTAGTGCAGTGCAACAAACGCACGATGATCGTACATCCTAGAAATACCAATTATTAGAAAACTAATAATTATCACACTGACTAACTACCTGTTAGTCTTCCTTTTTAATGTTCGGGAAATTAAAGATACTTTTCTTTAATTTTCCGTAAATAACGGTTTTAAAAAAGGCGCTTGTTCTTCCTGTTAACTCTAACGGTCGATTTCGTAAAACGTTAACCCATCAATTTGGTTCTAGTGAAAATATTTTTCTTTAGAAAATGTTATCAATGCTTGCAGGATATCGCATGGATACAGAATAAGAATCAATTTGGAGATATAAAAAAATAATATACTTGCAGACATAGTTAAAAGGAACTGAAAACGATTTAAACTTGAAAAACACTTCTACTTGACTTCAGTGTATTTTTCCTACACAACTGTGATGGTACACATTGTATTGATAATAACATTTTTATAGTCCTATACTTTTAAATTTTGTTTTTCCACATGTCTGTCTAAATATTACCCGTGCAGATATTTACAGATTATGCCCTAAAAACAAAAATATTCACATACAAGTAAGAGATAATAATACTATAAAGGCCTACAGAAAAACCATTTATCACTTGATTGCAAGTGAAAGTTTGTGTTTTGATTGCATAATTTGTAAATATCTGCAGGTATACAGTGAAAGACATGTTTGTGATGCTTGTTTTCTACCATTTCGAATTATTTTTTTAAATCAAAAGGTTTATAAGGAGACAATAGCAGTTATTTTATGTAAATTGCAATATTTTAAGGAAAACTGAAAAAGGAATTATCTGAGATTGGTAACATCTCTATAAACACGCCAGTTACAGGCATTAGTAGTATGTCAATAGCCCTGGGAAACACTCCAACAATATTCCTAGCGAAACTATTAGCAATAGATTTCTGTGCTCAAGAGTGCCTCAAAAAAAGCCTCAACTCAGCCAGGATATTTATTGTATCTACAATAGTCACGCCAACAATTAGAAGTCAAGCAGATGTACAGGGTGAGCCATAACTATTGGGACAGAGGCCAAGGGCAGGTTATTTGGACCAAAATAAGGCGATAGGACCAACTCACGGTGTCCCTGAAGGAGCTCTAGGGGCGACAAAAATGTAGACAAAGTCTGAATGCACGACTGTTTTCTGGACCATCCAAGAGTTCGAAAAACGCCAAGAACGAAATCGGACCAGATCGTATAAGCCCAAAATCACCATTTTTATTTTTATTTATTTATTTGTTTTAAATTTTTTGTTGTTTCTTATTTGAATAAACATGGTCCGAATACTAGGGTTACAAGGATTTTTTGGAAGAAATCACGTCAACATTTTTTTGGTAAGTCATAAAAAGGTTGTTTTATTAAGATTTAGGAACTGGAAATTTGACTGCTAACCCACAGATTTTTGTATTATTTGTATTATCATGGTCTGAATATTAGGGTTACATTTTTTTTTTAAAAAAAGCACATCCAAATATTTTCATAGAAAGGTAGTTTTAATCAAGTTATGGATTGATACAGGTGTGTCATACTCCGCATTACATAAATTATATATGGCGGGAAGAAAATTCAGTAACAGCTTTTTTCAGACGCGATCCGTAAGAAGGATTCTTAATGATATTAATTTTATACCGATTCCAGAACTTTATGAATTCACGATGTATAGATTCTCCAGCTTGTTCCGACCAAATCCCAATGTTGCTTTTTTCGAGGAACTGTACACATTGCTCAAGGTGTTCGAAAATCACATGGATCTTCAAACTTGTCGAAACCCCTGTTGCTTCAAAGCTCGTCCTCAGTTCATGAAGGTGTTTTGTCAATTGGTCTCCATGTGAGCTGCTTGAAAAAGCACAAGTTACCACCTTATCCATAGCCTTGAATGCACTTATGAAAGGAACTAGACATAAGGCTCCCACCTCTTCGAAAATATCTGGATCATTCAGTTTATCGGCTTGCCTCAAGAGCATCCGGCAACCATTACCTTCAAATATCTCGCCATGGTAATTCTTGGCTACAATTTTTAATTTTTGCGGCCAAATGAGTGCTTTCTCGCGACCCAGGAGAGGCACCAAGCCGGTCCAAAATAAATGATTTACAAAGCCCTGCATTATATGTAATTCAGGTATTATACATTTTTCGATGACCAAGAGATCGTCAGCTTCCTCAAAAAGTGGCCGGTTTATAGTGCTGCGAGAATTTTTGGCATTCTTCTTATTGGCTCCACTGGCTTGAAAAATCTCATAGTCTTTTCTAAGATCACCAAAAGCTTTTAATTTTTTTTGTTCATCAGCGTCATCGTTGGGTTCGGAAGTATGCTGCCTCATATTTTGCAAGGTAACGAAGCAGTACGGGCACGGGTAGCTAGATGTCGCTGTTTGCTGCCCAATAATCATCAAAATCAATTTAAAATCTGCCACGAACTTGAATGGTATATCATTTAGTTTTATCAAATCACACAAAGTTTCAATATTCTGATGAGTTTCTTTGATATTCGGAACGATACATAATATAATCAATTTATGAACACTGGTAGCTTTAGACTCAGCCGCAGAGGAACCTCCCTCAGAATAGAGTTTCCTCCGTTTTTCTGGTGGGTAGGCTTCAGAATCGACGAAGTCTTCTGGTAGAATACTCATGGATATCTTAAAAAATCCTTGGCCACCGTCAGCCATGACTTTTATCACGAAATTCCCCACTAGACCTCGCGCATCTAATACTGCCTCCAAAATTTCAGTAGCATCGGCGTAAATAACGACTCTCTCTTGCTTCATTTGTGATTTTTCTACGTCGAATGCAACAACTGTATCTTGATAGCATTCTGCAAGAGTTTTGGATTTCTCATAACTATGGTCGCGATAATGTGGTGGAACGGAAATTCTGCCAGCTGAACTCCGGAGAAAGTTGGTCATTTTCTCCATTTGTCTCCCAGATAGCCCGCAAGTTACTTGAAAATTGTCCAAGTTTTCAGCGGTGAAGATCACATTTTTTTTCGGACATTCTGAAAGGGTGACCTGTCTTTGTCTACCTCCAGTACTCAATGAGACTTGCCCATTCAATTGAGATGTCGCCATTTTGTCTCGCAAAATCGTATTGGCGATTTGTTCTTGTTGATTCTGTGGAAGCGCCATCACAACTTTCAAGGCATTTTGCTTCTTAGAAGCCGCGAGAGAACAACGATGTCGATGGCCTCTCCCTAATTCTTGAAAACATAATTTACAAATTTGGACAGAAGATTGAATTCGAGGTTGATTTTTGGCGAATTTGGGCGGCTTTCTAATACTTGAACTGGAGCTTGCATATTGCCCATTTGAGGAATCGATTGAAGGGCATTCCACACGAAGATGTCCACGACCCCTTGCTTGTTTTGGTGGTCGCCTCAAGCTAGCAGTTTGGCAAATGTAACAATTGCACTTAACAATTGAGCCGTTCCGAGTTACTTTTTTCAATCGAATATTCTCGTAATTAGGCATGTTTAAACCTGGCCTTGTGAATATATTTCTGCTGTACTCGTGAAGTGTGAGAGAACACGTCCCACAGATGCCGACAGGGTATTTTTCATTTTCCATTGAATAATTGGCGTTGATAATTTTTTTTATGAGGCCTTCAATTTTTTCTGTAACGACAGAATATTTGGGGTTCTTTTTCCTGAATACCAGCTTCTGTCCACAAGGCGCACACACTTTTCGTCTATTCATCTCATGATAACTCAAATCATCTGCCATCCTGCCGAAAGATTGGTGGTCACTCAATTTCACAGACATTTCACTCAAACACTTTTGATCACAAGGTTGCAATGCTATTAACATGAATATTCCACAATATAAATGATCCTCCAGTTGCGGTGGAGATCGCGAGACTAAGTGTCATCGACCCCAAAAACACAAAACATAAACATAAACAAACCAGAATTATCCAACACAAAGATTCTGCGAAGCGGTGTAAAGCCGGTAGCCTGATATCGGGGCACCTATACACACACCAACGCTAGCCTGAGATCGCGACACATATATATACACACACACACACACACACACACACACACACACACACACACACACACACACACACACACACACACACAACGCATGCGCACAAGTACAAGAAACCTCTGAGACTTTCGGAAATACCAATGTAGCTACCTTTTTGTAAATGCTAGTATTGAAGAATGACAAAAAATCGAAATAGAAATATGAGCCCAAAAATGACGATTTTGGGCAAAAATGATCTGTTCCGATTTCGTTTTTGACGTTTTCCGAACTATTTAATGATCCTGAAACCCGTTATCGATTTAGATTTTGTCTACATTTTTGTCGCGCCTAAACCTTGTTGAGGGACACCGTGACTATACCTTAATAAAATCTTGCTGTGGAATAAGATACAGGGCGTTAAAGTTGAAAAAATTTTTTCGTTTTTTTCTGATGATGATGATATACAGGGAGTATATTTATCAATTGTTATCAAAATCGGCACAGAGGCATAACTTTGGACAAGGAATATTATTTTATGTATTATTTCACATTTTGTTATAGGGGGCGCCACATGAATGATTCCTGATGATGAAATTAAGTGGTATCTTTTTTTGACGAAACTTTTTAGTGATTTTGATTAGAAAATATGATGTAAACATCATTTCTACATAATATTGGTACTCTTGTTTAAATACGATAATTTCACCCGTTTTCGAGAGAAACGCAATTGAACAGGTAATTTTATAATGTTTTCTTTGACATCCTTTATTACAAGAATTAGAAAAGGCATAGAAGTCGGAGGAGGCCACATAGAACATTTAATTTAAGTTTGCTCTTTTTATGTTAAATTATTTTTAATTCTGCTTTATAAACCGTTGAAATAGAAGTTACAAGTTTTTTATTGTCATTTATTTGAAATACCCTTATCAGAACTGTTCAATTGCGTTTTTCTCGAAAATGCGTGAAATTATCGCCCTGTATCTTATTCCACAGCAATATTTTATTAAGGTATATTTAGTCCTATCGCCATATTTTGGTCCAAATAACCTGCCCTTAGCCTCTGTCCCAATAGTTATGACTCACCCTGTATATGAAAATCGAAAATTTGAATTTTATATTAATTTGGATTTAATAAAAATGTGTGTTACATAAAATATGCTCTTCAAATTTATATTGTAAATCCAGATAACATGAACATTTTTTGTATATAAATATATTTTCATTGCAATAAATGTACATGTCTATCCAGTTTTTCTGGACAAAATTACACAGTTTACTGCAAATAATTTAAACTTACCTTCCAAGGCTAAAAGGTGAATCGTATGATATATGATAATTAATTTGTACAAAACTATCTCTCTATTATTCGAATCGCACGTCAAAACATCGGAAGTGCATAATTTTTTCATATTTTATTTCCAGTAAGTATAATAAAGGTGGAAATAATGTAATAGCCGAATATTTGTATGGCGAAAATGTTGTCGCAAAATAACAACAATAAATATTAATTTATCACTTGTTCACATTATGAAATACATATTCTAGAAACTTATAATTCAACCATTATCCCCGTTGAGCTCGAGGATATTTTTAATATGCCATTTCCTGTCACTGTTCTAAGGATATAATAATTTTGATCTGATCAGAAGATACGTATGATGTGACTGTCGCTTATATTTTACGATAACAATGAGCAAGTACCTTTACATGGATGTGAACACGTTCATTAATCAGTTTAAAATGGTACATGGATGAAGGACTACAAATGACAACAATGACAAAACTAAAAAAAATAGGAGACAACAATAGCGAAACTGAAATATTTATGTGTTTACTTAGGTCGTATATAAAAAATAATAATGTAAAGCAATTATGTTGGAAATTTTATTGTCCTTACACTAATTGAAAGATTTTATTTAACAAATAAGATCTACAATTTTTTATATAATATCTAAAATGAAGCAAAAAAAAAAATTAATGTTTTTTATAATAAAATTAATTTTTGTCTTTGTAATCACAGGACAGTCCTAAATTTTGTATTTTTCTCCACCAGGCTTGGCCTAAATGAAATTTACATCGAATAATGCAACTTTTTGGCCACATGAGTTGAACTGCTTTGTGAATAGATACTTCGAAATCTATGGTACTTTTTTGTGGTGTAAATTCCAGTCCAGTTCTGATATGAAAAAATGCTCTTAAATAGCTTCCTTGAGATTTGTCTGGCAGTAAACAGAATATTAAAGGAATATAATGTCCATTAGTTAAAACATGTATGGTGAAAAGTTGCTTGTAAAATTTAGGGCAACATTGAAAAGTGCCATCGACGAATATATTATCACTCTTGCAGAGTTCTATTAAATTGGTAGCACATATTATTTTGCTCATCGTTCAGTAGTAAAAAATCTTTATTTTTTAATTGTAATTTTAGTTAATGAATTGTGTGTATCACTTATATTTTTTGGCAGAGCTGGAAGTATAGAACGCCGAGTTTGATATATGCATTTTCTGATATTACACGTCTTTTGTATTAATACTACTCACTAGTTTTGAATTTGCTTTCAATTCCTTATATATTATTTTAGATGGGCTCTCATTTAAATCTTCTGTTGCTTTTCTTTTAACGGAGTTTGAAATTTGCTGCTTTGCAATATTTGTATCTTATGGGTGATTATGAATACCATCTTCTTTTAAAATAACGCATTCATTATCGTCAACATAAATTTTTGCAGTGCACTTTTTATTGATACATCGCCACTTAACACCAATTTTTGTTTGAGTATCGTTCAAACGGATTTTGAATATTTGCTATGTTTCTTTCAGGTTAATCATTATAAATTAGACATGTAAAAACATGTTTTAAATGGATCCTTATATGCCTGAATACTCTTATAAAAAAATAACTTTGCTGCCATTTTGAAAAAGGCTTAAATTTTTCGTATACAGGGTGGTTCTTATGTAATCGTTTTTGGATATATATATCCATAAAAATTTCGAACTGGGGGGTTTTTGTGCACGAGAAATCATAATCTGGTATTTAATTCGATGTTTGTAGAGGGCGCTAGTTAGGCCACATTTAACTTAAACTTAACTTAAAGAGCAAAAAGTTTATCGCACATTTATGCTGCAAATGTGGCCTAACTAGCGCCCTCTACAAATTAAATTGAAATAGGTACCAAAATATGATTTCTCGTTCCCAAAAACCCCCAGTTCCAAATTTTTATGTATACATATCCAAAAACGCTAAAGTTATTGCAAAAAATAAATCTCAAAATTCAATCTGTAACACACTGTATATTCCTTATTTGCAATATTTTATTAGAGCAAGTTGGTTCAAATCGTAATATTTTAAAGTGAGGAATCTACCATACTTCTATGTACAAGTACTTAAGGACCACCCTGTATAATCAAAAATTGCCATCACCCAATATTATTATTATTATTGGAAAAACGAATAAATAATAGATGAAACAAGGGTAAAATTATTACGAACATACTCAGATTTTAAAAAATAATCATTATGGGCTGACTATAACGAGTACTTCTCATTGCTTCAGCCTTTTCTGTTAAGATTCTCTGTTATATTTTTCAGTATTTTCTACTACTTTAATTTGGAATTTTAAAATTTCGAAACAAAATATGAAAAAATGTCTAAACTGTACATATTTTCAAAAAAGAAAGTATGAAAAACACAATCACAATATTTTTCGTTAATATTAATTAGCGCTTGGCTGAAAAATAAAAATTTAAGACAGGAAGTACCAACAGTAAAAGTAAAGGTGCGAATCGTTCCCATTGCTATCACCCACAAAGGAATTGCAAAAGAATAACTAAACAATACACGCAATATTTATTCAAGTCTAAGTTTTTAAGTTCTCTTTCAATTCGCCGGAGAAAGTGTAATTAGTATTAGTAGGTAATTTTCGCACCAAAGTGTTACAACCGACAACGTCGAGACACCAATGAAGTAACGATTGCACAATAGGTACTTCTTTTTCCGCCTCGATCGTCTGTTTCTTCTCCCATCAATATTGATGGTGTTGAATACTAATGAAATATGTTTTATGATGGAATATTTCTACTTCGTTTATTATATCTACTCAAAAGCCACAGCCTAACGTTCACATGAATTGAATTCAACAGTAAAAGTAAGTCAGGAATCTTAAGCTCACCAATTCTGTAATATTCCTTAATGATTACGATATTTGCTAAATAGTTGCGCAGTTTTTTTTGGTGAATGATTTGTGTAGATTGGCTCCATTGAGCCTTCTACCTAAATTAATCTTAGGCTAAGTACTTAATTACTAAAACACCAGAACACTTATCTAAATCTGTCTGTCAGTTGGGATGGTGTGAATCTCTTGAGCCTTCTTGATTCGCCTGTCTGTTTGAAAACTCTGTTGGCTAGAACATTGGGATGCACTAACACTCTTTCACGATAACTATCACTGAACTGAGTAATCACTGTGGGAGAACCCTATTTGGAACATAATAGAGTGGATTGGCATTGCTCTTGCTGGCAGTGTCCAAAGTTTGATTTCATAGGTCCAAACGGATTTTAGAGTAGCTTTGTATAGCAGGATTTTGTTCTTTAAAGATAACTGAAGATGTGTGTTTTCCATGTGAGTCTTTTATCAAGGAGTATGCCAAGATATTTTACGCTTTCTGTTTGAGAACGTTGGCAGTTGTTGACTTTAACTGGAGGACATGTTTTGAACCAGTTTTGTATTTTGTCGAGGTTAGTCTGCAAATTGGGGTTAGTGTGAGATGCCAAGATTGCTGTGTCATCTGCATAGGCTGCCACAAGGGTTTCTTTGGTAGAGGGGAGGTCTGCAGTGTAAATCAAGTACAGAACTGGACCTATGACGCTTCCTTGAGGGACGCCTGCCTTGATAGGATGAAGATTGGACTATTCATTGGTTTATTTTACAATGAAATGTCAGTTATCGAGGTACGATTGCAGTAGAAGATAATGGTGATATGTAAGATTAAGTTTCATTTTATAGTGAAGAAGAAATATAAAGTAAAATATTATTATTCTTTGCTTCTAAGATTTTTCATTCTTCTTTAAATATTTTCCGTGTATGGTCCTCTTTCACTACCCAAATTATTATTGTTCTATTAATTTTTTTATTTCTATTTTTAGTTAGTCGTTTGTTTGATTTCTAGTCACTTTTTGGTCCCTTAAGTATTTTAATTGGGAGGCACCAATTCTGTTTGTTTAATGTATTGTAATGGTGTAAAAAATGGACAAAATTATTGGAAGTATATTTTAAAAAAAAATTATTAAAAAAAACTATGTAAAAAGTATGTTTGTTTTGGATGACAGTTACTAATTTTGATTTGATAAATGTCAATATGTTAATTTGTTGGAAAATAATAACTAAAAAATAAAACTGATAACATATTGAAACCTTTTCAATTGTAATGGTGTAAAAAATGGTTTAAAATTATTTTTTGAAAGGCCTTTTTATGTAGTGTTTTTAATATATTTTTTTTGAATATACTTCCAATAATTTTGCCCTATTTTTTACACCATTACAACATTCCCCCAAAATTTGTTTTTTTAATTTATTTTTATCATAAAAAAATTAATAAAATCTAATTTTAATTTCTATTTTTCCCACTAAAATCTTGTATTTTTTTTTCGTATACTTAAATTCTCTTTCTCTGCTATTCCCAAATTCATTTTTATTTCTTCTTTTAAATTTTCTTCCGATATCCAAAATTATTTTTTTTTATTTCATCTTGCAGCTATGATAATTTCTTTTCAAATTGTCTATTTCCTTCTGCATTTCCTTAATTCTCTCTTCTGCTTTATTCTCATCTTGTCTTTGTTCTTCTCTTAATTGTGTTCCTTTCTCCTTCACACTTTCTTCTACTTGATGAAATTCTATTAAAGTTTCATACCATTTTCTTTCTAGATTTTCCATCCTTTCTTGGGTGTCTTGTACCCCCAATTTAATTGCCTTCATTTCTTCTTTAATGGCTTGCTTGACTTCTTTTATATCTTTCCAATTTTTTCTTTGAAAATCTCTTCTTTTTCTTGTATTTCTTTTATTGTTTTTCTTTCAATTTTTTAACCTCTTCTTTATTTGTTTCTATTTTAGTTTCAATTTTTTTTATTCTTGAATTGATGTTACTTTTGTTTTCTTGTATCTCTTTCTATAACTTGTTCTCAGTTTCTTTTAATATTATCTCTTGTGACACCTCTATTTCATCTATTCTAGCTATCATCTCCCCTCTTATTTCCTTTTTCACCTCTTCTATTTTAATTTCAGTGTATAAAGTTGACTCTTCTATTTTTTTTAAACATTCGCTACTTCTTGTTTTATTTCCTCTTTCATCATTTTTCCCAATTTGTCTTCCACCTTTCCCATTTTGTCTTCCACGATCTTTCCCATTTTATCTTCCATCTTTTATTGTCTTTATTTCTTGTTTTTCTGTTTCTTCTCAAATATTGGAAGACTTCTAGTATTTTTTAAATGTCTTTTTTTGTTTTGAGATTATCATATCTTTCGCTTTTGATTTTTTGTCTTTAATTCATTTTTTTAAAGGCGTCCAGATCTCTTTCCTGATTTTCCACTTCTTGATATAATTCCAGTCTCATCAACGAAGATACTCGGAAATAATTATTATATAATTCGACTTATATTTGATTACATTTGGTATACAGGGTGTTTCATAATTAAACTGACATACGTTAACTGTAAATAGAGGGAACTAAGGTGATTCCAAATAACCTTGGTCAATGGGTCTAACGCCTTTAATAAACGAGATACGGGGTGTTTCATCCATTTCGGCCAATATTTTGATAAGCCGTAACTTTAGAACCACCCTGTAGATTTCTCTCATACTTGGTACAGGTATAGTGTGTTAATAGCCCAATCCTATAGTGTAAGAACTACAATTAAAATCCAGATCCGGATTAAGAAGTATTTGCAAAATTTGAAAATCCCCAAAACAACACCCTGTATATCAGATTTTTTAAAATTGAGATGGATATTTGAAAAGAACGGAAAAAAATGAGTTAAAGTGAAATTGTTTTTTAAGTGCACATCCCATTCTACTACTGGACTTTTAAATTCAAATTACATCAAATAACGTATGTCGGTTTAACTATGAAACACCCTGTATATTTGTATATACATGACTACAGCCATTATTTAATTTTTAAATATGCTCAGGGATGTAGCAAATCTGGCGTATATACTCTCATTAAAGCGAAAGACCATCTTCAGTACCAAAACAAAAAGATGCTCTCACTATTTCATAATTTTTCTCTTGGTACCGAAAAAAATTAAAAAATTTTGGCTACTGGTTGTAAAACTATTATTTATTTATTTTTTGATAAAAAAAATACATTTTCTACCATTCCTTTTTTCCTGAATCCTTTTTTCCTGACGTTTTTTAATGAGAAATTACTGTCTATAATAATTTCACGCCCAGCAACACCAATCCTGCTAGTCCATTCCTGCGAACGCTCCTAATAGATGATGGCCCACTGAACCAACGTTTGAGTGAAAACGAAAGTGCTGTTGAATCGAGCCAACCGAGCGACCAACGTATCTCCAACAACCATCGTAATGATGATAATACCATCCATATGTTCTTCCTCGTAGTTTATTAGTCAGTAGTAACAAATGATAGTGGGATCGACATGCCAATTATTTACGTAGTTTCTTGTAATTATTATTATTTATATAAATCGCGTTTTGATCTGGAATTGTAGGCAGATATTTGAAATACCTTGATTGTTTTTTATTTAAATTATATAAAAAAATAAGTAACATTGCTTACAATATACGAGGTTTCTTTGGCATTATTTTCGAATTATCAAACTTATGTTACTGCTTCATAATTCCCCTTAATGGTTTGATAGTACAGTTCCGGTAAACGCTTTAGTGTAGCCATCTCAGAAGTCTCTGTGAAGTGTTCTGCTTTAATACATAGCTCGAGAGCAAGAGAGTGGAAAGAGTATAAGTTAAAAAAATAGAAGCATGTGCAATCGCTAAGTTGTAATCGACTAATGGGTCGGCTACCCGACCAAATGATGGTTTAACTGATTTTTGCGTCCTACTCGCTATTTCCCAGAGTAGTCTGGTTCACAAGTGCCATTTCCCTCGAAACCTGATCGCCACCACCGAAAATTATGATTTTGGGCTCATTCGATTCGGAACGGCATCTAGAACGTTTTATCAAAATTCCAAAAGGGGCTGAAAAAAAATGCAAAAGTTATAAACAATTAAGTAAAATAAAAAATGAGGGTTTGGTTTTTTTGAAATATTTCAAAAACTATTTGAGATAATCGAAATTTGAAAAAAGATCCTTAAAGAGCAGGAAATTTCCTAAAAAAAAGTCCTACCTACCGGGACTGTACCAACAACCCTTATAATTTTAATTAAGCGGCGAAAATAACTGTAAAAACGCGTAGTTCGGCTGCCGCGTGCATCGCTCCAATCTGACACGTGAACTAAAAAAATTATTTTAACTGATTAAATATTAATATTAAGGAAAAAAAAATATGGGTACTAAGTAGACATATCAATAAACAATAATCCGTCAACAAAAAATTTTTATCACAATTTTTTTATTAGTTATGCTTTTGTTAATTAGTTAATTTTCACCATTTTAATGTTAACATAAAAACGCTGATTATTTCAAAACAAGAAATCTAGAATTTTTTTTGATTTTTTTAAGCTAATCTTAAAAGAGTTTAGAAGAGATCCCCGTTGGAAAAATTCAAAAATTTTGATTTTTCGTTTTTTTATTAACAATCAAAGGCATTAAAAAATTATTTATGTAAATAAAGCCATTAGGAAAATTTTTTTTTCCAATCATTGTTAATATTTTGTTTTCTTATTGATAAAAGCCATATAACAATAATTTTTTTTTATTTTTAACTAACATTATTTAAATAATTGTTATAAACAAATGCATTGTTTATAATATTTTTGAAAACTATTTCTTTGGAATTTCATCCTTGATAAAAATAATGATTTAAAAAAAAAAACGTTCCTTAAAAAAATTTTTTTATTAACAAAAATCGCACTTGTTAATTAACAATTTCTTTTGTTACTAAATATTAATATTAAGGAACCATTTTTTTTTAAAATTATTATTTATTATCTTCTTTCGTATTATAAAAAAAAATAATTTTTTTATTAACTTTTCATTTGTTTATTAAAAAAACAATTTGTTATAAACAAATGCAATTTTACCCAATATTTTTTTAAGTACTAAAAAATATTACAAAAACAACCATATATATTTTTTTATTGAAAAAATTTTTTTATTATTTTTTATTTAACTTTTAAAAATATTGTACTTTTGCACTTGTAAAAGTAAAAAAAAAAAGTAAAATTCGGGTGAATTTAATAAATAACAATAAAAAAAGTTAATAAACAATTGAGTTAGACGTTCGTTTCAGGGCTCAATTTGTTTAATAATTAATAACGAACAAAAAAGTCTTGAAGTGTTTTTGTCGTATCTTTAATAGTTTTTATTTTAATAACAATGAGTAAAAACAGAAAGAAAGCTACAAACAAGTGCAAAAGTACAATATTTTTAAAAGTTAAATAAAAAATAATAAAAAAATTTTTTCAATAAAAAAATATATATGGTTGTTTTTGTAATATTTTTTAGTATTTAAAAAAAAATATTGCGTAAAATTGCATTTGTTTATAACAAATTGTTTTTTAATAAACAAATGAAAAGTTAATAAAAAAATTATTTTTTTTATAATACGAAAGAACATAATAAATAATGATTTTTTAAAAAAAAATGGTTCCTTAATATTAATATTTAGTAACAAAAAAAAATTGTTAATGAACAAGTGCGATTTTTGCTAATAATAATAATATTTTCATCAAGGATGAAATTCCAAAGAAAAAGTTTTCAAAAATATTATAAACAATGCATTTGTTTATAACAATTATTTAAATAATGTTAGTTAAAAATAAAAAAAAAATTATTGTTATATGGCTTTTATCAATAAGAAAACAAAATATTAACAATGATTGGAAAAAAAAAATTTCCTAATGGCTTTATTTACATAAATAATTTTTTAATGCCTTTGATTGTTATTAAAAAACGAAAAATCAAAATTTTTGAATTTTTCCAACGGGGATCTCTTCTAAACTAAAATTATAAGGGTTGTTGGTACAGTTCCGGTAGGCAGGACTTTTTTTTAGGAAATTTCCTGCTCTTTAAGGATCTTTTTTCAAATTTCGATTATCTCAAATAGTTTTTGAAATATTTCAAAAAAACCAAACCCCTATTTTTTATTTTACTTAATTGTTTATAACTTTTGCATTTTTTTCAGCGCCTTTTGGAATTTTGATAGAACGTTCTAGATGTCATTCCGAATCGAATGAGCCCAAAATCATAATTTTCGGTAGTGGCGATCAGGTTTCGAGGGAAATGGCACTTGTGAACCAGACTAGAGACTGAGCAAGCCGCATTGTCTAATCACAGCGCTTCATTTGAATATCCAACCAATAGGATGAGTGTATTGGAATCGACTCCACGTTGAATGAGGCAAGGGATGCTGCTTACGTTTAAAGAGTCATGTTTTTTTGGTAACATCAAAGGCTAACGGTTCCACTCAATCTGGTCCACTGTTTACTTTATATTACGACTTTTTTCTAAAATTGAAACTGTTTTACGCTACCAAAGTTTGGACAGACGGGATACGAGCTATTTAGAAAGCGGAGGAATCGTAAAAATAAATTTATGATTGATGAGACAATATTTAGTCTTGTTGTGTTTCATTTTCAGTTTGAGGAAGTCCAGTGATTTTCCAAATAAAGTTTCTAGTGAACCACTTTGTATATTCTTGAAGATAACTTTGGGATTTCCTCAGTTAATTATTTCACATAGTTTTTGTATATAAATAGAATAAAATCTTAGAAAATAATTACATGAAATTAAAATTTTATTCAAACAGGTATGTAAATTGGTGTGTAATAATTAATCTACATAAATTGAAAAACTCATAAGATATCATTTGCGTATTCAATGTAAAATAAAACTGATGGCTGTATGCTCCAGATATAGACCAGTGTCGATAATTTTTGAAACCAATTAAAATAATAGTAGGATGAAACTCATTGGAAAAGGAAGAGAATATGACAAAAATGATAGGAAAAAATTTACGGCGATCTGAGGTTGGGAAGTGTAAGGGGGGAGTTTTTAAGGGTAGAAAATTTTTTTTTGTAAAAGATAAAAATAAAAAACCAAAAACTTATTTTGAATTTTTCACATACATTTTGAGGTTATGTAAAAAAAGTGAAAATACAAAAGTTGTAGATCTTTTTATTACCTACAACTTTGCCATTTAACTTTTTTCCATAGGACTTGTAGTTTTGCCGGAAATCGAGATAAACAGTTTTATACCCTTAAAAACTCCCCCTTCCACTTCCCGACCCCAGATCGCCCGTAAATTATTTTTCCTTTCATGTTTGTTATATTCTCTTCCTTTTGCAATGGGTTTCATCCTACTATTATTTTATTTCACTTTTTACCATTTTCAAAGGCATCTGCACTGATCTAATAATCTGATATTATGAAAAATTCGTTGTAGGGACCTCATCAAAGACTTAAATTTAATGTAACATGATCATTCACAATTCCTCGCTAGACATTTCTGGTGATTATTATATTACCTGAAAAAATTCAAATAAAAACCAAAAAGGAGACAAAATTACTTAAATATTAATGGGTTTCAGAAAAAGATAAATTTTTTATATCAAAATGCAAAATCACCTTCTTTTATGGTTTTTAGTTAGTAGGCTATCAATCAGAAGACTGCAAAATATAATTAATAGAGTAATTAAATTTTAAAAATGTAGGTCAAAAATAGCACGCGTCTGATTCAGTTCAGATGGTTACTTTTACAACTAGCTGCACTAGTTTTATGGTATTCCCATAACTGCAGATACATACTACACTTATAGGAGTTGAATTTTGCAAAATTGCCAAAGTTTCTAAATTTCTGCCGTTTGTCAAAAGTTTTAATGCACCAATTTTTTAATTATTGGTGTATATTTCCAAGAATATGCTTTTCCTTCAGAATGTGAAAGAATTTTCCAACAAGACATCAATAATTATATTTTACTTTTGCAAACATAAAATGTAGTTATTTATAAAATGTAATTAAAGTTAATTTCTTTTAAAAATTATTAATACTTTTGTTGTTGTTGGAAATGTTATGTTCTACAAATAAAGCAATCATGAAAGTACTAAATCTATCATAATAAGCATTTTCTAGTAATTTTTTATGGTTTATTTACCAATTATCGATCTTTAATAGAAAAAAAAAACGAGTAAATGGGATTCCCTATGTTTACAAATCAAATTTGCATTGTTATATTATTTTCTATTTTAAAATTTACTTGGAAACACATCAGAAATAAATACCAGAGAAACAAACTTCTAAAGAATAACTGTGGAAATAAATAAATAGAAAAGACCAATCAAGAGCTAAGAAAATTATTTGAAGAACTAAATTCGAGGCATTGAAGGTTTGCTTGAACAAAACCAAAAGCAGACAACAATTTTTTTTTCGAAAAATTGGCCATATACCACAGTTTAAGCACCACAAATTTTAGAATTTTCTTTATGCTACCTTAAATATGTACTTTAATTTTATTATTGTCACACTTGAGCCAAAATATCTTCAGTTTTCAACATACTATGCGATTTTTGTATTCAATTTGTAATTATTTTCTGTGGTGTTTTAAAAATTCCCCTAGTTTTTATTTAACAATTAAAAATTTCCAAAGATTGCGTTTTCTAAAAACCATCTTCTTAGAAGTTCTTAATTGCGCTGGAAAAAACATTTGATGAGGGGGGTGCTTTGAATTGATTATTATTCCCCTATTCACCACATTACAGGGAGGGGGTCATGAGGATCATGACACACCCCCCTCTCCAAAGCACGAACATAACTGTTTTTGTAATTAAAATTACTACAACATATGGGAGAGCTGTGCCATTTAAGGCCTAGCTGGTCAGTAGGAAAAAATAATTTAAACATTACTCTACAACGTATGGCCTGCAAATTTTCTGCTATTAAACTCCATCTATGGCTAAACATTAAAAGTAAAAAAAAAAACTACATAAAAATCGAGATTAATTGAAAACTATAAGCTATAACCCAAATTAATTTTGAATCTTTTTATAAAAGAAAGAGAAGAAATTCAAAACGCTCTGTATAACGATAGTAATAGATTAAGATAATATACCCACTTTTTTATTTCGTGACTTGACCATAAAAATTGTAGTGTTAAAATTGAAAGTGTCGAAGTGAATAAGCAGTGTTGCCAATGCGTTTAAATTTCATGGTTACAATGAACTGCTATAGAAAAGAAAACGACTAACTTAAAATAAAAATTTAAATACAATAGTAAAAGTATTTTGTCGTTTATTTATAAATATCTAATGAAGCTGTCGACGCTTCTCCTTCATTTAAACAATTAAAGAATTAAAAAATTCAATTTATAATTTTTCACTAACGAACATTGGAATAGGCAAAAAAAATCGTAAGTTTCAAGAAATTTATTAATATTAATTCAATAAGAAAAGTAAGAATAATTAAATATAAGGAAAGTGTAATACAAGTCCTAGTGAAAACAACATATAAATCTACAGGTAACAAAAAACTATAGAAGAACAAAAAAAAGTGGAGAAGATGTTTATCAATAATCGAGAAATGTGAAAAGAAAATATAGATATCAAAACTGAAATTGGTGCTACTATTAAAAAGGATGTGAAACATAATAAAACAGTAAATAAACAATCACCAAAATCCTTCATCCTTAATGAAAATGGCACAATTATAGAAATTCGATTAAGTAAGTCTAAATTAAAATTATTCAGAAATTACTATTTCCTAAGGTTTTCCTCCGCCCTCCTCCCAAAAAAGCTTAAAAATACTGAGTAGTTTAAAAAAAATAGCCACTTTTCAGTGTAAACAGTAATTTTGCTTGAAAACTTCCTTAAAAAGCTTTTTAAACTGAGAGGAAGTAATTTATATAAAAATAAACACACTTTTAATTTTTTTCAAAATTTTTGAACACCTACTAATTTTGTTATGGCCCCATAAAAACCTTAATGAGAGCTATTAATTACTCTCGCATTTTATTTGCTATCACACAGCAGTAAGCGTTTTTGTTTATACTTTGCCTTTATAATTCATTAGCAGCTTATTTCCATGACAGTAATTAAACTCTATATTGAATATATTATCAACCACACGATAGAAAAAACTCTCTGATTCACGTAATGAATCCACCTTAGAACGACGAATTAAGTGCCACGTACTTCAATTCAGCCGCTATTGATTCTTATATTGAGAAAGGAAGTGTAAACTGAAGAAACGAGAGGTCCTTAAAGTACCAAAAATTGTACAGATACACATAAAAATATACAACATAAAACTTTAGGCTATCCATCAATTAACTCACCAATTAAATATAATTTTAGGCTTTGACGGGCGGTAGGGTTATAAAAATTCAAGGACAAGATTAAAGGAAGAAATTACAGCCTTTTTATGGATTTAAATTTCCTGATATCCCAAAAAAGGAAATAAACAACAAGCGGTATTAATAAATCTTGAATTAAAACTTCAGAAAACTCGAAAAACTATCAAACACAGAGATTTATCTAAGAGCTGTTTATATTAATTTTCAAACCACAATTGACAGTTTTAAAGATGTCTTAATGACAAGGAATCTATTATACCACGCGTAAAAATTTCTGAATTTACATTCTCAAGGTATCTCCATCTATCGCATTCCAGTGTAAACACATTGACGTAACCATCGAGTCGCCTTATGCCTTCATTGTTTGACAGTTTAACCTAACTTAACCTTATTAGGAAGTTTGTTAAATTCAATTGAAAGAGTTCTGATTATTAAATTCTCCCAAACGGAAAGTTTGTATATTTATTTGCTAATAACCCATTTTTGCGAATAAATTGCGGAATTACGGAATCGGCAACGTCGCAAGAAGGCAGTGGTGTCCCAATCCCGGAAGAAGTCGGTTCTCGTGGCAGTTTGGAGAAAGTTTATCGGTTTGCAGACTGGCAAGTGGAACTGGTCTCTCGCGGCTTTAGACGAAGATAGAAACGAAATTGCTTTCAACAATTTTATTCTTGCAGCGATGTTGCGAAACGCCTACGAATCTTACGACTGTCGGATCTTGTATCGAATAGATAGAATAGTTGAAATATTGAAAGGTTACGTTAAGGATAAATGTCAAAAAAAATTTAAAAACATTTGTCTTCCTCGTACAAGTCAAATTTGAAGAGAGAAATGTCATCGGTGTTGGATTACTTGTCGGATTTTAGTATTCTCTCGATCCGAAGATGACGTAAAATTGTGCAACTTTATTAAATACGTCCTGTTTTATATTTTACACCAATATTTATATATCGTTTGAAACAACTTCAAAAAATATATTACACACGAGATGGCCCGAGAAAAAGGAATTGAAATCTTGAAACCATACAACATTTACATTACCTGATGTTCGAAATTTGTTTTTGAAGGCAGTTTCAGATGTAAATGGAAAACATTGGAGAAAATGCATTGATCATGTTAAAACGTGGAAAATTCATTTTGGAAAGTGGATATAGCAATGGAAAACTTAATAGACCCTATAATAATAAAACTCAGAAAAGACAATGATAATGATACCAGTAGTTATAGTGAAGACAGTGACTTTTAAAGATAGTTCTTGAACTTTTATTTTTTTTAATCTTTGATTTTAGGTACTGAAGTGTTACTTTTAATGCCAAGAGATTAAAAAAGTTTAATCCCATTAACAGCATGTGTTATTTATTGGTTAAATTTAATTCGTCAGAAGCATAAGGTGCAATGTACACCTATGGAATGTGACGTTATATCCCCACTTTTACTTCACTCTTCTTTCATTCAGACTATAGTATGTACCTAATGCACTCTGCTGGGGTATAGAATAGCATAATTTAGGACAACAATGAATGGTACATTTTCTTCTTTATTAAGTTTTATTTTTGTTAATTGCGTTCCTTGGTTCCTGTTTTTTATGGACCGAACGCTGAATTCAATCCAAAAAAATCAGCACATACAGTTGTCAATATAATAATACCAAAACCCAATATAATTGGGAAAGTAAACTCTTTTAAATTTGGCTGAAAACGTTCACCTTGTTAGCCACCAAAAAAAAGCCTGGTTAGACTGTAGAAAATATATTTTCAAGTTTACAGTCCCATTTTATGATAATTTGCCAATTAATCAATAAGAATTTTTTATTATTAGTACTACTTTGAAGGAACTCTCTCTACATCAAATAAATGTCTGATAATTTTAATATTTTTCTTATTTAAAAAAACTATATAAACTTTTTTGGTTTTTGCACCAGAAAATTTAGGAAAATATTTTAGGAAACACTTACAGATCTAATTGTAAATATATATAACTTTTTCACGTATTACTTGAGCAATAATAAAACTAACCAAACTCAAAGGTGCAATCCCAATTGAAAATTATTCTGACATTGAATTTCCATGATTGACCGATATTTGTTTTTTTTTGTTGAATGGTTTGTATATTTAAGGTCGCATTAACACACCTCACATTGTTCATTCAGTCAGATAGAGAATAGGCAATGAAGGACGTCAGTTTGCTAAAATGAACTATACAAATTTATTGTGGTGTTCCTATTTTATTACTTTGTTTGTCAAAAAAAAGTAATGATACACTAAACGATCCTAAAGTTCAATTGTTCAGAAAAAACTGCACGCAGTAGAAAAACAATCATTTACGTATCCTATAAAATGGTTTTCATGATGAAATTGAATATTTACAATATACCTGCATGAATCAAAGTTTCTTCATATTTTGATCAGGTTGGCGCCCTCTTTATAGCATATTTATCATAGGACTTTATCAAAAAAACATGAAATTTGGACTACTCAAAAAAAATAATGGAGTCTAAATCGTAGACTTAGCTTTCCTTAATTCAATTAAATGGAAAGCGTTAATTTTCAGATCTATTTTATATTTGATCGCACAGGAGTTGCAAGAGATTGCCGGATCCATTAAACAATATATACAGACGAGACATCTGCAGTAACAGGAGACAAAAACTTGGAAGAGATAAGTAACGAATCATGAAAAAGGGGATTTTAAATAAGCAAAACTTAAATTAAATTCGTAAATACCAGAGCAAGAAAGAAAACAAGTCAAAAGTAGAAATGAAGGATGTTCTAAAGAGAAATAAATCTAAAGATCAAAGAAAGTCAATGCAGAACAATACAGAAGATTGCCAAACCAAGAGATTTTTAATGAAGATATAGTCAAACAAATAGAACTCATAAATGAAGTATTGAATTGTGCAAGAAATGGAGAGCCAGATTTCTGGATTATTATTGGTAGTTTTTCAAAACAACGATTATCTATTTTATGTATGAAATAGTTTAAATTTTCACTTTCACTTTTAAAGTTCTAATGCTCTATTTTATAACCATTGTTACTTATCTTTTGATCACACCTTTATTCGCTATTGTTATTCCATATTTAAAATTTTCATCATTCAAACATATATTATTAACTATTCTATATTATAAAGTATTCGTTTGGTGAGAAAGAAAGATACTAAGAGCTATTCACAGAACAAGGACTGACGAGGGATGGAGAAGGAAAACAAACCAGGAATTGGAAGAACTGTATAAAAATCCTAATGTCATAGCAGTTATCAAAGTTCAACTAATAAGGCGGCTGGGTCATGTAGATAGGTTAGATAGTGAAAGATTGTCAAAATTAGTGCTAAAAAGAAAACCAATAAGCAGAAAAAGAAAAGGTAGACTAAGAAAGAGATGAATCAACAATAGAGAAGAAGATCTAAAGACAGTAAAAGCTAGAAACTGGAAAGAAAAAACAGTAGACAGAAAGGAATGTCGTGGAATAGTGCAAGAGATACTCGAAAATAAATGAACTTTATAAATTATAGAGTTAAATTAAATTGTATTAAATTTAATGTAAGCCCTAGGCCTACAAGGCTTGTAGAGCACAAAAAATAAAAGTATTCGTTGACATACTGTTATATTAAGGAAATCGGGCCAGTTTTAGCAATTTTTTTTTGCCTGAATAAAATATCCCCTATGAAAAAATATGTTTGGCTAGTTCGTCTCCGTCTATGAAATAGGTACTGGTGATATCACGTATTGAAACAAACCAGGTAAATGATAACGGTGTCATTTTTGCTAAATATTTTATCATACGTGAATCAATACCTACTAGTTCTTTCTGCATTTAAATTCTAAGAATGGAAAGTAGGATAACATTCGTTATATCTTATTTAAAAACAGCACTTTCGAAAAGATAGTGTGCTAAACTTTTGCTTGAAAACATGAATTGAACATAAACAACAAAATAGGTAAATGTAGGGAAAGAGTGATTTGAGTAAGCAGGAACTATCATCCCTACAGAAATTTGGAACCCTTAACCATTAGGAATAGTGAGTCCCTGACTTCATGGCTATACTATAAATCTGTTTATACCTCTAAAACAAACATACACATACGTTCTAAAAATACTAACAATTTCATAAATATCGAATAGTCTTTAACTTGGACTCTTTCCTGGAAATCACCAAACCTGGGAGATGAGATGACAAAGAAGTTTAGGTTAAATGGTACATAGATGGTTCCAGAACAACAGAAGGAACAGGAATATGGGCCTGGAACCAAATATAACTTGGAAACTAAGGGCTGGATTACAAAAGTTTATATGAAGTGCAAATATTAATTTTCCACCTATACATTTCCAATTTTTTCCAATTACCCAGTACCCAGACATCCTGTAAATGTGGATGAATAAATTCCTAACTGATATTAAATATAAACGAAATGATATTCCCTTTTCCTTTTAGAAACCATCGATGACAATAACAACATTGTTGTTTACAACACTTAAGGCTTTGTTTACGCCCATGTTTTTCACAATTAGCAGAAAAAACATAAACCTAAATGGGGTCAATTGGTTAAAAATGCTGAGCACTCTTCGGAAAAAGTTAAAAGTTAAATATGGGTAGGTTTTTACCTAAGTGAAAGCTGATTCAGTGAATTGTCTTATTGCGCAAATATAACCGCCAAAATTTATCTCCGCGGAGATTTTATCTCATTAAAATAATAAAAGCGAGTTCATGAAATAATCACATTGAAACTGACTGTCTGCGCTTACAATAGACTTTTGTATTTTGTTTACTTTGATAACATCTTTATAAGAAGCCAATTGAATTTTTACAAGAGTCAGGATTATATTGTCAGTTTTAATCGGATTTTAGTACGCGAAAAACTATTACAGATTAAGTTTGTGTGTATATTGCCAAGTTAAGCTTTACCGAAGATAAAAATATACGGTTTTACTACTTTATCTATAGATAATTGACATCCTACTAGATATTTTACAAACGTTATATTTTAAATGTAGTTTTATGTTCGCTATTCAGTGGCGGTCCACACAGGGCGGCATAGTTTAAGTTATAAAATATAAATGAAGAAATTTAATGTCAAATAAACGACTTTATTGACATTGATAAAGAACAATTCCATATTGAAAGAAAAAGAAGAGTCACAACGTTACTGATATAAAATACATGGTGATTCATTAAAATAATGAAAAAAATATTGAATATGAACAAAATTGGGCATTTTAAAAAATTTAAGCATGACCTACAATTACAAAAATATATGTTTTGATCATTTTGAACCGTATATATTACGATTTTCATCAAAACTTAGTCATAATCTTTGAAATACTTTGTATTGTTGTAATAATAAAAATTTAAAATCAACTGCAACTGCGCTCAATTTAAAAAAATATAACTTTTGTCTAGCACGACGTTATAGAACATCCTGAACTTAGAATGTTTTATACATTTTTACTTAAGCTTTAAAAGCTGTAAGCTGTAAAATAAAGGACAAATTTATAAAAGGAAGAGTCTCAGGGCCCGCAAATTGCGGACCTGAATTAATTAGTAATACAGGTCCTTACAATCGGGATCCGCACCTGTGGTTAGCTGGCGCCAGGACATGGGCGAAACATAACCCATGTGAGGCTTTATATATTTGTTAACAATATTAAAACTGAATTCAGCGTTCTCCACATCTCAAGAGATAGAAGTTGAAATTCGGAAATTTGAAGAAACAAACTTTGTTGAACTGTATAAACGCGATTCAAAGTTAGTAACCAATTTCAAATGGGAAGTCTGTTTCAATTACCATTACCAAAGAAAATGTGATATTCTCTGAATCCCTATCTGTAAGAACTGGTAATATGAATGAAATATAAGTTTTGGCTGTCAAACTAATAAAAGTATAATATGTCATTTTTCCCAAATTTTTCTAATTTAAATCTATGTTGAGCAATACCAAAAGACTGGAACGAAAATTCAAGTAGGTGTATATGCGGGAACGACTTGCCTGAATGGATATTTTTGGAAAATCAAAGGTAAAGAAAAAACCTGCTTAATTAACACATGGCGACCCTTTTGAGTCCTCGAAATTCTGAAGTAAATGCTCTAAAAAAAAGGGAATACTTAATTGGAAAGAAGATCTGTCAAGGTTCATACAGATGTCTGGTCTTTGGGTATAATTCTATTTATAAAAGAACATGGAAAGAAATAAGGAAGAGATAAAGACATAAGATAGAATTGAAGACAGATATAATGGATTTGGAAGAAACTATGAAGAAAGAAATAGAAGTTATAAAAATTTAAAAGAAATAGGTGTTGAATTTTGGAAGAAATGGGTCGATAAAACTAAAATAAACTACCATAGATGGAAGATAAACGACAATCACGGAAATATCACCAGTAATTTTAATGAAACAAGAGTATCGATAGGCCCTGGATAATTGAAAGTCAAAATTTTCAAAAAACACGAGAAGATGTTAAAATAAATTTGTTAAAACCAGCCTCAAGATACAAAGAAAAAGAAAACAAAAAGATAAAGAGAAAAACAAAATACAACATTGGAGATTTAGTAATATTAAAGTAAACAGAATTACAAATTCAAGAAAAAGAGTTTGTGGAAAATTTCTACTTCCATTTGATGGACCGTTCAAAATAAAGAAAATTATTGGAAATAATGTATATGAAATTGAAGAAACAGAAACAAGAAAATGTAGGGGAAAGTACCATGTTGAATTTTTATTCCCATATTTTGGAAAATGATGTTTTATAACATTTAAAAATATTTTTACTCTGTTTAAAAAATTTTTGAAATGTAGGGGGGGTTATGCAGAGTGTAAGTTAGGTTATAGTTTGTTATAGTGTAATAGGAAGTTTTTTGACAGTAATTAGTTAGAGACAGTTGTCAATGAATTTAGAAATGTCAGATTAGGAATTCACAAAAACCCTGAGATTTGTTAATTTAATAAAAAATTTAAAAATAAAAATGCCTTAATATTAAAATAATATATTGAATAAACTATAACTAATACACAGATGAGTGATAAATTTACATAAGTGCCAGGCTTAAAGGCATAGAAAAAACAGCTGTTGGTTTGAAAAAGAGAAAAAATAAAACTGGACTTTTGAACCAGACATTAGTTGCAAGCCAAAAAAAAAAAAACAAAGTTCAGTCTAGCAATTTATGTAAAAGTTGTCAAGTCATGAATGGTTTGATTCATGAAAAAGAAGTTGATATTAAAATAATAGAAATTTGTTTTGAGGAATCTGCATTTCTACAAAGGTTTTCAATTCTCCTTGGAAGTCAACTTCCCTTACAAAATGTTGATTTTATATTACCTGTAACTGTGCTATGCCAATTAGTTTTTTTATAAATTTTATTTTTGATACTTTGGCAGTGTGTAAACAGTTTGTTATGAAATTGTAATATAATTAACCATTTTATGGACTGATCTTTCATTTCTAAATGTTTGCGTCCAGAAGTAGAACATGACAAATATTAAGACACATGATCCTATACATAACATAATTTGCGGATTCCTATTTTGTATAAATAAATGTTCGAAATTTGCGGATCTTTATTGTTCACAATAGAGGTCCGCAAGTTGCGGAACTGCATTGATTAGTAATAGGGGTCCGTAATTTGCGGACCCCGAGACTCTTCCATTATAAAATGCCCCTTGAAAAAGAGAATTTTAATTTTGTATTAACCTATACCATTGCTCTTATGGGAATCTGTTTAATACTAATGACATTTAAATTGGTACGAAATGAATGTAGAACTGTTCTCGCATATCATGAAAACATTCAAAATCTCATAACAGAAAAACTATGGCATTGTATCTAACGATGGAACGACTTACCAATGGCCTTGAATGGTTTTTTTTTTCGCATAATTAAATGTCCGCCGACAGAACAGATGGGAAGTTGGAAATACATAAAACGATGGTATTATATAGGATTTTAAACATCATATAAAACTTCGAGTTGCATCCTAGAATAGTCACGGTCAGAGATATAAGATATATTAGAATTAATAAAACATTCGGATGTTAAGACAAAATGTTTGGTTTATACAGGGTGTTTCATAGTTAAACCGACATACGTTAACTGTGAATAGAGGGTACTTAGGTGATTCCAAATAACCTTGGTTACTGGGTCTAACGCCCTTAATAAGCCGTAACTTTAGAACCACCCTGTAGATTTCTCTCATACTTGGTACAGGTATAGTCTGTTAATAGCCCAATCTTATAGTGTAAGAACTACAATTAAAATCCAGTTCCGGATTAAGAAGAATTTGTAAAATTTGAAAATCCCCAAAACAGCACCCTGTATAACAGATTTTTTAAAATTGGGATGGATATTTGAAAAGAACGGAAAAAATGAGTTAAAGTGAAAAATTTTTTTAAGTGCACATTCCATTCTAGTACTGGAGTTTTAACGTCAAATTACATCAAATGCATTATTTTCATTTTCACAAGCAGTAACTTTCGAAATACCTGGTAGATTTCTTTCATATTTGGTACAGGTATCATTTTTTAGTAGCCCAATCGTATAATCTAAGGACTACACACTACAGTTAAAATCCAGATACGGATTAAGAAAAATTTGTAAAATTTGAAAATCCCCAAAAGCAACACGCTGTACATCAGATTTTTTTAAATAGGATCAGACATTCGAAACGAATGGAAAAAACTGAGATATTCTGACATATTGTTAGTAACCAAGGTTATTTGGAATCACCTAAGTACCCTCTATTTACAGTTAACGTATGTCGGTTTAACTATGGAACACCCTGTATAAATCTACAGTTCTCAAATGTACTGCCATCTACCAAAAAAACTGATAAATGAAGTTTAGAAACGAGTATTGACAATTTTACAAAACAAAAAATTCTTAATTTGCATTGGGGGTTGGTATGACCCTCTAAACTATATTTATAAATCATTATAACCTCTATTTGTAAATTTAAGTTAGTAAAAAACCTCAAATATATTTTAATATATGTAATAGAAAATTAATATTAAAGGCAAATAATAATAAAATCTTCAGATGGCAGGTGAATAAAGTTTGATTTATAATTGATGAGGCGCGGAAGGTGAAATTCCTATAAATTTGACAGTGTGTGACTGTTTTTGTAAATTAACAGATTAAGAAAAGGAAGTTGAGTGTGACCTGTCATACATCCTTTAGCCTCTTACCTTAATTATACCAACAACTACTTTCTTATACTTTTTTCAATAACTTGCAGCCCCCACAGGCCTCCCCCTCGAAATGCCCCTGCTTTAAGTTTACTGTTTCAATTTTTACTTATACAGAAATTAGGTTTTTATAAAATATTATCATAATAATAAACAGGAATGTCACGACAGAAGAGTAAAAAGTAATTTGGGTTTAATATGCAAACGCTTTATTCAAAAAACAAAATAAAAACTTGAAATAGTTGGGGATTGTTTATATATTATTTATGCTCGTAAATAAAATTTAAATCTGTGAAATGCGACTTTAAAGTAACACTTAACTTTGGATTACTGTCTATAGTTTAAGTATAGCAATAAAATTATATTTATGTTGTTTTAAAATGTTTTTATTGCATTTTTGACAAACAGTAACACAAATTTTCCTAAAAGAATTTCTATTTCTGGTCCTTTATAGGAAAAAATTATATTTTTTCTTTGAGGAAGTTGAAAATTTGCTCGTGAATCTTGTACAAGAAAAACAGTCGATACAAATAGCGATTTAGATCCACAAAAGAGCCTAAAAACGAAGTAATTTCCAGCATTTTCTTTTTTTTTCTTGACCAACTTTGTAACGATTAAAAAATCTCTTTTGTAACAATTTACTTTTTATATCGATTATTTTATGATTATAACTACAAATAATTTGCATTATTACTTATACATTTTCTCTAAACGAAGTGTAGAAATAATTGTCATTGTTTGGAACGTTTATAAAAATTTGGTGAAAATGTCTCGTGGATTTACTCTCTTCTCTTCGATTCATTGGTTTAAGGTTCATTCACTCCAAAAATCGAACTGTCACAGATACACCTCTCATTTTAATTTAATTTTACGGTCCTCGTCAAACACTTTCTTTTCAATCAAAAATACCGAATGGCAGACCTCAACGTAAATGGTAATGCACAAAGTTAATTTTTAACAAATTTATGGCAACTGTATTAAATCATTCGGAAATGTTAAACCTTTTGGTAAACTGTTTTTTAGAGAAAAAGGTATTTTAAATAAAAAAAAATTTAAGACTTGCGTTTATGGAGGGGAATCATAGAGTAAATGCAGTAGTAAGGAAGATATTTTTACATATTTTTGAAAATTAAATAATATAACAAAATCTACAGGGTGACCCACGACTATTCCCTCGTTCTCTAGTGCCTAAACGGTACAAAATATCACCTTAATTTTTTGGTGACATATGTAAAATGATAAGAACTATTTGTTTAAATTATTTGCAAAACTAAAAACTAATTCTAAAACCATGGCCTACTACAATAGGAAACATTACGTTCACAGAAATTTTAGAGAAAAATGCTAATAACTTTTTAATCGTTAATTTTAAACATATGCATTACACATAGTTTTGCACATAGGAAAAAAATACAGGGTGGTCCACTTAAGTTAAGTGAGTTTTTGATTTTTGAAAAATATAAAATTAGAATCCTTTTCCTAAACACTCTGTGCAAAATATCGAATTCTTACACAGTACAAATGAAAGCCCTAAAAGTCAGAGGTTTCCGTGTTTTTAGTTCTTATTTAAAATTGGTAAGAGATAGATATAGGGAACGTTGAATAAAGTTGACTTACTTTTTAACGTATAATCTAAAAATGTCATAAAATACAGGGTGTTGTATTTAAAAAAACCTACCTTTGATAAATTACAATTTTATGGATCATCCTGGATAATTGTAAATAATTTAAACAAATAGATCTTATCAAGATATATGTCACCAAAAAATTAAGCTGATATCTTGTACACTGTATACAGGGTGTGTCACGAAGGTGGCTCATTAGCCATGCATAGAGAACTACAGATATTTGAAATTTGAAAATTGGATTACGGGGGTTTGTCAGTACGACCTATTCAATGAAAATATTTTCAACTTCCGGTTACTTCCGGTTATACCGGAAGTAGACATCAACTTTGTTATTTCAAATGGCATGTACTATTTTTCTTTTTATTTTTGGATTCACCATCAAATTTCGAACAAAAAATTATCAATATACCATAGGTCTAAGTTTAGCAGTTTCCGAGATATTTGAGATTTTTGTAAAATTTTTTGAAAAACACGCATTTACTTTAATTTCCGTATCTGGCTTAGTTGTTAAGCTATTAATTTCAAATTTTATACAGAGATTGTGAGAATATCCTTCTAGCATACGGTGAAACGTCAAATGCGATATTTTATACAGGGTGTCTAGAATGGAGTGTCCAATGTTCATATTTTCAATTCTCAATTAGTCGATAATTTCAAGTGAAACACCCTGTATTTTATTATCATGTTTTTTATTCTCTTTCGATCTGCATTAGCATTCCCTATACCTAAAGTTACATATTTCTGAGTTATTGCTAGATTTATTATAATTTGGAGATATCTTACATAAATTGGTGGGTAATATAATCTAGCATGCCATGAAAATTGAATAGACAGTTGTAATAAACAAACTACTGGACAATTATATTATTTTATTTTCTAACTTCGTTCAATTTGTAAGTGAAAATACATAACTTTAGGTATAGGGAATGCTAATGCAGATCGAAAGAGAATAAAAAACTGATTCAGGCATGATAATAAAATACAGGGTGTTTCATTTGAAATTATCGACTTATTGAGAATTGAAAATATGAATATTGGACGCTCCATTCTAGACATCCTGTATAAAATATCGCATTTGGTGTTTCACCGCAAGCTAGAAGGATATTCTCACACTCTCTGAGTAAAATTTGAAATTAATAGCTTAACAACTAAGCCAGATACGGAAATTAAAGTAAATGCGTATTTTTCAAAAAATTTTAACAAAAATCTCAAATATCTCGGAAACTGTTAAACTTAGACCTGTGGTATGATGATAATTTTTTGTTCAAAATTTGATGCTGAATCCAAAAATAAAAAGAAAAATTATACATTCCGTTTGAAATAACAAAGTTGATGTCTACTTCCGGTATAACCGGAAGTAACCGGAAGTTGAAAATATTTTCATTGAATAGATCGTAATGATAAAGCCCCGTAACCCAATTTTCAAATTTCAAATATCTATAGTTCTCTATATATGGCTAATGAGCCACTTTCGTGACACACCCAGTACAACAAAAATAAGCTTTAACAAAAATTTTAATTTTGTTAAAAAAATTGTTTTTTAATATTGATGTCCAATAATACAAATAATGGATTTTTTGAGGATTTCTCCTTTACTTTAAAGGAAGAATAAAAATATAACGATAAACATGGTACGAAATTAAAAATCTAAACTTGTGCTTAATTTAAGATGAAAGATCGATTAACAAGAAATGTGGAAAAGCGTAATAATTGTAAAAATATCTGGAAAATTACTTCAAATCCTTCAATTTATTTGTTTGTTTTTACAGCGAAAGTTTTTTATCAAAAAAAAATAAAAATACCACAATTGAAGATGTACTAACTTAAAAATCCATTCAAATTGAATTTTGAAAAAAAAAATTATTGGGAAAAACAGTAAAAAAATGTAGAAAAAGTCGAGAAAATGGTGAAGAGGTGTGAAAAATTACATTAAGTCCTAACAGAATCGTAATTTTTTTTCAGAATAAAATATATCTATAGAAGAATTGTGAATATAAAACGGACAGATGTTCAAATATATAAATAACGAAGTTTCCAATTATTTAGAAAAAAAAATAAAACGGTAAATGGAATGACTGATGAATGTTTTTAAAAATTCCCCCCAAATACCTGGGCTATAAAACAACACACTTTTGCAGTTTTCATAAATCTTAATGTCGTAACAAAAACAATTCGTTGACGCCACTGGCGTTTGCGTATAACATATTGTAAATCTAGAAGCACAGTAGATAATTTTCAAAGCTGATTACAAGAAATTAAAAAATCCAAAAAAAATCACCTTCATAACAAACCAAAAAACTTGACCAACATCATTTGTTATCAAAGCTATCAATAAACTATTGGCAATTTTGGGAACTTTGATAATGATAATGAAGGTTATTAATATACAAGGTTGCATGAAAATAGAATTTTTAGTTTTAAACTTGTTTTTTTTAAGTTGATTTGTGAGATATTTTAGCTTTGTCCTTTAATTTTTTTCGGCAGAACGCCAAGTAGCAATTTAGCTAACATTGGTTTTTTCACAAAGTTTTAATATTGATAAAAAGATTACCACCATCTTAAAATGTCATTCTAAGATTTTTATCAATATTTAAAAAGGGTGGGGCAGCTATATAATATATTTTAGTTATTTTCCTATCTGGAAGTACATTTTCTAAATTGTTTTGAAAGGAATAACTGCAATTTTTATAGTTTTATAGTTTAAAACAGTGTTTACACAACTTTTAATAAATTATAATTCTATATTTTAAAGTTAATTTATTTCGATTTTTTAAACACTGTGGGGCCGATTTTTTAATTTATTTTTTATAAATAAAAATGTATATTTTTTAGAATACCTACTTTATATTCTTTAACACTTATAGAACAAAGACAAAAAATATTAAAAATAAATATATTTTCAAATTTTTTCAGAAAATAAATCTATTGCTGCAATAAAAAATCAGGAAAATTAAAAAAGTATTCCAAATAGAGTATTTTTTAGGTAGGCTTGCAATTTTTTTCTAATTTTAGAAATAATTTTCTTTTATTTTACTTAATGAATTCAAATATTATGTAAAGATACTATAAATTTGGCAGATAAGCTTAGGATATCCAAATTAATAAAAATTATAAAATTTTTTTGTTATTTTCATTAATATTAATTAATTAAATTAATTAAAAAAATATCGCATTTTCTTAATTAAATTAAAAAAATAAGATATATTGCCTCATCCGCCAAAATTATCTATAGCGTTGAAATTAAAAATATTTTAAAAGTTCAATATATAAAAAAATTTCTATTTTCAAACAGTGTATAAAAAACTCACGATTTTTAAAATTGCTCGATATCCTGCAGATATCCTTTAATAATTTTAAATCCTTCGGTACTACCTAAGAACTTTACTCCAATTAACTTCCACTCTTTTTAAACACAAAACAACAAACACCGGAAAAACAAAACCCTCCACCAGAAACAAAACAAGTACCATTAGTAGTACCGTTCATGTAGACATGCTGTCTCCAAAGTTGCTGATACTGCGTCCATCTCTGAGACTCGTCCTGCTGCGGCGCCTGGACGTGCGTCAAAGTACCCTGCATCACCCCGACGGGCACTTGATGCCCCAGCGGCGTAGGCGCTGCGGTAGTGTTCGGGGGTGGCGGCAGCTGGTACTCCATATCCTTCGCCGGTACCACAAAACTCATGCTTAACACATGCTAACTGTGTCCCGGTACAATCACACCCACTAAATACAATACGTACTAAGTCCACTCTTTACCGGTACACCTGAGCGCTCTTCTGCGGTACGACCAGAGAGCAACTGGACGAGGATCAGTGGCGGCTGCGAAGTGAATGGGCGCCGGGAGGGGACACTAAACAAAACACTCTCGGTTTCGCAAATGCCGGAAACTACCGGTCGACTGAGATGGTCGCGGTTTTGTTATTGTTCTTTCTTTTTCCAATCCGCGGTTCAACTACGATCCTGCGGCTTTGGATTCGGTTGACGTGTTTAAGACGGCGAATCAGGCTCCTGCGATAGTTGTCGATTTCAGCAGGATTGCGTTGGGCGCTATACTAGAAATTTGGAGACGATATTGGTGGTCTAAGTCGGTAGTGGGAGGATTCAAATGAAGAATGTTAAACTAAATGTTTTAAGACGTTAAAAATTGATGAAATATTGAACAATATTAGAAAATTACAAGTTATAGGTACCACTAGAATTTTAGTATGAAGTTTAATTCAAAAACAGTTTTTCAAACAAGTAATACATTAAAATCTTTAATGAAATTAATTCCAAATACAAAAAATTGTGTTTACAAAATTCCATGCGAATGTAATAAATTTTATATAGGAGAAACATCTAGAGCTTTCCATATTAGACTTAATGAACACCAATCATACATTAAAAATAAACAATTCGAAAAATCAAAAATATGTGAACATGTTTGGGATTTTGGCCATATAATACAATAGAATTCTTCAACTAATTATAACCGCAAAGTTAAAGAAGCAGTACTGATATGCTTAAATAATAATGAATGCGTTTCTAATTGTTTGGTCGATATTTCAAAAATTTGGATTATTATTACCTTTAAAAGCAAAAGTCCAATTGTTAAAATTAAAAACTTTTGAAATAAATAAGTGGTTTTAATATCCAAAGAGAAGAGTATCTACATAACGGGAAACAATATGTCGTTGTCAATGGCTTCAAGTCAATCGAATACTTTGCATCATCCGGTGTACCCCAAGGATCTAACCTAGGCCCACTGCTATTTAATATATGTATAAATGATGTTGTTGTAACCTGGACAGAATTCAAAAATGGTGACAGCTTTCACACTCAAATCAGAACCATTAATTTATAACTATGTTATAAGTCGGGAATTTTCTGATATGACTACATCCAAAATGCTATACTACTCATTTGTCAGGTCTAAGCTTGAATAAGCTTCACTAATATGGAATTCTCACTCTATCAGTTACATATTGCCAAAATAGAATCAGTTCAACGGCGCTTCCTGAAGTTTTTGAGCTTTAAAATAGATGACTCCTATCCACCAAGAAGTGACCTTCTGGAGAGGTAAAAGATGGATGAGTTTAGGTATAGACGAGAATGCAATTCAGTGATTTTTTTATACAAAATCATCAATAATCAAATAGATTGTCCTGATTTGGTAGAAAAACTTGTTTTCCATGTTCCAAGAACTCCATCTTGGGTAAACAGCACTTTTTATCTCCCAGCAGCACGCACAAACATCCTTAAGTTCTCACCAGTACACAATATGTTATCAAACTACAACACAAAGTGCTCTCAGATAGATATATTAAACTGTTCTGTAAAAATTATAAAATCCGAATTTTTCAAATAATTTTATTTTATTTTATGTAAATTTATTCCTGCCTATATTCCTGCTGTGTAGAAGAGATATAACCTGTAAAGCAGTGTATTAATAAATAAATAAATAAGTATTTGAAGTACCAAGCCAATATGAACTATAGAAATGAATTACTTTGACATGTTAAAAAGTTGATGAAATATTGAACAATATTAGATAATTATTACTGATACTACTAGAGTTTTGACCATTTTGTTTTAATTAAAAATTTGATAATAAAACGTCTGGTTAATAAAAAATCTAACTGCTATGAATGCTGTTAATTTTTATCACAACTCGATCCTCAAAAAACTCTTGAGAAATTTGAGAAAAATTTTCATTTAACTAAAGAAAGAATTGAAAATTAGTATTGTTTCTGCGAAAGATGTGCTCTTTGTTGTTATGAAAGAAAGTTGAAATTGATTTGGATTATCGGTTTGATGAAATATTGAACAATATTGTGTAATTATTACTGAAACCACTAGATTTTTGCCTATTTTTTGTTTTATTGAAAGCATATAAGATTTATTGTATAATTTGACAAGAAAAATTTGAGCACTTGAAATATTTTTAATTATTTAAAGGGATGATGCAGTAGTCAATAAAAAAACTCCTGTTGATCCATTTTGCTCCATACAATTTTTTAAACAATGTTTTATTTCATAATTATACAAATTTTTGAGAAAAATTTCGTTAGACCTTATAAGCAACAAAGAAATTGACTCCTGAAAACTAATACTCTTCCTATAATAGGTGTGTAATTTCAGCAGGATTGTATTGAACGATTTGCAATAAATTTAGCGATAAAAATGGCAGTGGGATAAATAATACTCAAAATATTTAACAAAATGTTTCGATATGTTGAAAATTTGATGAAATATTGAGCAATATTAGTCAATAACTGCCAATAACACAAAAAATATTTCTAACAAGCAAGTGTCAACCTCGAGAGATAGTAATTACAAAAGAAAAAATATTTTGAATATAGATGGCAGCACAATTGCGTACTTTATCTAGTAGAGATTTATTTAATGAACCTTATTTGAAATTTAAAATTAAACTTTTCGATTTAAAGATCTGCATCAAATAGATTTAAATAAATAACAAAAAATTAGAATACTTTTTCAATAAACAGAGACTTTCTAACTTGGAGGAAAGTGATTTCTTATCATCCTCACTTTCCCCATAGCAACTACCCCGTGTCGTACTTGTAATTTTAACAGTAACATGAATAAATACATCAGATAAAATATTAACCATTATAAGATACGTAATTTGAGCTGTCTGAGATGGTTTGGAAATTGTCCCACCGTGCATCTTCAAATATAATATCGAAAAGGTGGGACAGTTTTGTATCCCACAATCCCCTAAGGGTTAAGTAAAATACCGTGTATTTTTGTAGTGGTTCATCTGTCATCTATTCTGTATTTATTTTCCCGTCATATCCATAGCGACAATATAATATCCCACTACTCTGAGATTATTTTAATAATTCATAAAGGCCCAGTGCTAAAACGGACTACATTATGGTAATAAACTACTCATGAAAACGAACCACGGCAATTTACAAAAATAATTTAATTTTCTTAAAACATTTAACAGAGGTACGCGTCTCTTGGGTATATATCGTTTATAATTTAATCTATATATATAGTTTGAAGAAGTTGCTCATGATATTACAATTTTCCTTTGTGCCTAGACGTGCACGTGGGTTATTTTCCAATATATGTAATGCTATAGCCCATTTTATTGAGCTATTATTAAGATGAAGTTTTATGAAGTCTCACTGGACTACTTATTCTTTATAATTCGCTCAGTGACCACGAGATGGCATTTTTAAAGTTGATATTGCCAAAGAACTGACAGGATATAAAGATGCTTTATACTTACTGCAAATTTGCTATCAAAAATCATTAAATAAACTGGGCTTAAATCTTTGAGATTTTTCCGAAATATTTTTCATTCGACTTGTAAAAAATGGAAATTATAATATTGTAATATAAATATTCTACGTACATGTAGCTATAAAAAGAAAGATTTGTTAATTCAATTTCTATTGTAATTTTACATCCTAAAAATAAAAAAACTAACTATAAATCTAATCAAAATTACCTACACCATTTTTTTTATTACTAATACACAAATGAATTCCAGGACAGGCTCCACGAATAGTTTTTTTACAGAAATAATTCTCGCTATCTTTAATAATGTTTCATTTTAGTTCTAAAATACTACCAGTAAAATCTATATATTTAAATAAATTTAAAAAATACCTGAGTTATTCAGAAATCGTCTCTGCATCTGCGAGAATCCACCGGCTTCGTAAAAAGGACCAGACACACATTGCCTGGGCCACGGAGAGTAAGGTTCCAACGAACTTGCACCGGGGCTAGGCCCCTCGTTGTAATAGTGTTCCCGCACCGAACAATCCTGATCTGGAAAACTCATGGAAAGATATCCATAGTTGTCCCGAGGCCAAGATGAAGCCGCAATTTTTAAGTCTTCAACGATAGGTTTAGTTTTTTAAATAGAATGTAATAAGATTTTTATTTACGTAGCAGGTACTAGTTTGATAAGAAAAATAGGTGTTAATAATACATATGCAAAAAGTAATTTACTGCACATAACCTTTAATTTTGTCAATAAACACTTTTTACATGTGTCGGTAGCCAAAATTTTGTCAACGATTATGCAAAAAAATATTAATGTACGCGAAAAATATTCTCAGTAAAACGAAAATAACGATTTCGTAAAACTCATCACACCAATGAATGAAATCAACCCCCAAAATCCACTTCCCGGCTATCAAAAGTCCCTTTCTTGGAAAATATCACAATAGATGAAAGTCGGAGGTCAAGAAATACTAAAGAACAAGCTGAAGGCGAACAAAACACCCATCTGGAGGGAGTAACACCTTGTGCAAGTATAGTAAACACCCAGAAAATTGGAATACTCAAACTTTTTTCGTTGAGAAGGGAAACGCTTTGGCTGCATTTTCAAATCTCATATCTAGAAATATACGACTGACAACCTAGCTATTCTATAGGGAAGTTTGACCCGCAATACTTCATTAAGGCAAATTTAAGGTAGATCATGGTCGATATTTGGAGTTACAAAATGATCTTAGAAAAAAAGAAGGGCTCGAAAACAGTATCCAGCTGTATAAGAAAGGATCTCTAAAACAGCGAAATTTTCATACGTAAGTATTTTCTGTTCGGAAAATGCATAGCGGCAATCAGTTAGCTCATGACAAACTTACCCAAATGAGACAGGAATATTGAAGTACATATTTTAGAAGATGATGCATTAAAAAATTTAATGTACCTTGCGATCAGTAGTAAAAATTTTTAATCTTTAACTATCATTTGGACATAAAATGATGGATCTTTAAAAACTCAAACCAACATTATCGTTATCATAAATATGTTTGACAAATTCTGTAGTCCCTGTTTCTCGTGAGGCGTTTTTGGAAACCCTCGAGTGCAATATAAAATCGATAAATACATTAGATTCGTAAAACAATCATAAACCTAAAATATAGACTGAAGGGGCTAAATCTTTTAAATGGAAAGTTGATATTCTGGGTGTTTTCATTCTCTGATTATGATTTTGTTTACAATACTATCTAAATAGAAGAATATTCATTAAGACGATGAAAGTATTCAGCCATTTTTGATACATCTTAAGAGTTTGGTGCCATTTCTTTATGTTCTATACTGTTCGATAATCACAGACAAATAAATATTTATTTGTAGATTCCTTGTGTTGAATTCAATGTTATTTACTACTACTAACAAAACCACTGCACTTGTCAGTTTTATACTACTGACTATTTCTAAATTAATCGTGGATGTGGCTGTCTGACATTGATTTAATCAATAACTTGTTTCTTATTAATAAAGTAATCGAGAGAAGATACAAGATTACCACGAATTTGTTTTAAAATATCCATGTAATTGAGTGAGATGACTGCCAAGTTCAAATACATACATACAAACTCATTAAATTTTTTTTCTTGTAACAAAATTAAAAAATAATGATTTGGTTTTTGCATGATCGTAGAAAAAGTTTTTGTAGTGTGAAAAAAATTTGTCCATAAATAACCTTCAGAAAATATTCCTTACAAGGCCACATAATTGTTTATTCTAATGCAAGATTAATTACTAGATTTGGACTAATATTAAAATTAGTAAAAAGAATTTATTAAAGAAAAAATATAATAAAATTAGTGAAAATATATATTAAAAAGGGCTAAAAAGATATATCTACTAAAAAAGACCCAAAAAACAGGTTTTCAGCTGAAAAAATGTAGAATACATATAATTGTAAAATTTAACAATAAAAAAAAGTAGTATTAATATTTTTCTTTGTGGAAATTAATTTTGCGAATGTAATCGTAGGTATAAGAACGATAAATTTTTTTTAATGTTCTTTGGAAAGAACATTTTCGCAAATTTTAAATTTCTACGTATAATTAACCCTTAGTAACATTTCTCCATATGTATTATTATTTTTCATATTGGTAGGCAGAATTAAAATAAAACAAACATTTTACTTTATGCTGCCTTTCTATCGAAAAACAAAATAATAAAAAATTTACTAGGGTCATTTATAGACAAATTACTCTTTTTTTGTAATAAACTTTTGAGAATTTTTTTTAATTCAAATTAACAGATGATTAAGAAGAGATTTTACAATGTTTTGGTTTTAAAAATTTTAAAAAAATATATAAAACTTAAACTTTGTCACATCTTTTCACAAATATTTTAAAAGGGTATATATTATTATGTGGAATAAAGGTGTATTTTATTATTAAGCATATCTCTGATTATTTTTATAAGCAATAGATACAGTTTTTTAAACTTCTTTTACAGTTTTTTCAGCAAAGATATGAAAGAATCGTACAGCTGGATTGTGTCTTTTGTATGTATTTAACATATTTTTTTCGATAATCTTTTATTGAAAAAACCTTTAAAAAATTAAAATTTTAATAAAATTACTTTTTTCAAAGAGCCTTGAACTTTTGTTCAAAATTTCCCAAATTTTTAAATATTGAAGCGCCAGTTTAATGTTAAAATACTATCAAAAATCGATATGAATTTAAAATATCACTAGAATTTTATATATTTACTTAAAAATATATAAATATTTTTAAATTTTAAAAATTTTTAACGAAGGATTTTTCATATTTTTAACATAATGTTCTTTAATTTAAATATTTTAAATATTATGAAATTGCTTTTAATTTTTTTTACAGAAAATATTTGTTGGGCCATATGATGAATTTAAACAATTTTACTAAAAACAAAAAGGTAAATGCCAATCGTATTGAAAATTAATTATTAGAATGTTCACTTGTAATAACTATAAATAATAAAATAAATATTAAATAAAACAAAATAAAATGATTTGAAATTATTTAAGCAAACTTTTAAAAACCAAATTATATTCAACAAAAGAAAATTATTTTTTAATGCCCCCTTCGTTTATTGTGGCCAAAAAATTTCATTAATATAAAATTTTTACTCAAAAAGCCTTAAAATTTTATTCAATTTTGCAAATTTCTAAATATTGAACGTGCAATTTTTTGGGGGATCCCGATAAACTTTAATGATAAAATTTGTTATGGCCCTAATATTAAAATTGGACAAATTTGAAATATATATACCCCCTACACCTCGTCAAAATATACTTGAGCATCTTCTACCCTAACCTGTACAATATAAAAGCGAACCCTTTTAAAATATAAACACTAATCAGAATCAGATATTTTCAAAAAAATAAAAACAAAAATTGAAGTACTACAACCCGATTATCAATATTTATATTAACCAGTGATTAAGCACTCTAGAAATTTGTCCCGAAATTCCGGAAAAATCACCAAACAACCACCACAATTTTCACAACCGAATTTCAGTGAGAATCGCATAGAACTGATGCAGCAAGAAAAAGGGTTGCAGGGGGTGACTCCGAACACACTAGATCGCACGTGGATTGCCCTATCACGTTTTTAGCAACGTGAAAGGACGCCCGTGACATAGTGAATACCTTTCGAAATATATATAAGCGGTCTCCAAGCCGGTACGAAGCTGTTAGCGGAAACAAAGATCTCCATATTAAATTAATTAAAGTGAAAGATAGATTTTAAGTAAAACCGAGATATTGCGATTATGGAAACTCCTACAAATGGTTTGACTTTACAGGGTGGAGTAATTCCTTAAGGGATTTTATATAAAATAAAAATTATTGTATTGGATAATGCTAGAAATTGAGTAAAGATATAAGAGATATAAGAGAATAAATACCCGGGGCCTCCACAAGAGAGGGGCCTCCACAATTTTTTGGTATGACGACGAATCTCATATCGATCAACTGACTATAGTTGTTCGATATATGGAAGAATCTATGCCAATGGAAAGATTTTGACGTTCAATTCTTTGATTTTGTTCAGAATTTATATAAATTTTTCACAGCAAGACCGAATTCTAATTGAAAAATTATCAGAGAAAAAAAACAGAAAGTTTTACATTTTGAAAAAGCTTAGCGATACTCGCTGGTCTTGTCGAGCTGAAGCTACTAAAGCGATTGTCGAGGTCATTCCGAAATCAAAAAAGCTCTAACCAGCATATCTTCTAATAACGAGCAAAAAGACATCGCGAGGAACGAGGCAAGCGTCTTCTGGAAAAGATGAGTGGTCTCGAAACAGCACTATTTGCTACAAACAAAATGTTACAGGACCCAAAAATGATTCTTGAATCTGCAATGGCATTGGAATCATTAAAATTATTTGTTGAAATTATTTTGTTGTCCCAAGGCCTCCACACCTTTTGATCCGGCCCTGTCCTGTGGTACAAAGGAACAGGACTATGTGTACATGTACAAGAAGTGGTAAAGAATAAAGACATGAAGATCTCTTGACCAAACCTGTCGTGACATATTTTAAATCATCCATATTAGTTTTTCATATCTTTGAATAGGAAAAACCTCCTCGAGAAATTAGCAACCAACTTTCTTGAAAGTAACCGTTCGATTAAGTCTGACCCATCACCTCATTATATACCTACGTTCAATAAACAACTGCTGCAAGACTAATTGAACTATAAAAAATAATATCAAAAGACACATTAATCTTAAACATCTATAAGTATCAATAAAATCAAAGAACACTTAATGATTGTAATTACATAGAACAGTTTTCATTTTAATTTAATTGTTGCATTTATCTTGGAATCCTTACGTAAACCCAAACTCTCTGGTATTTCCTATACCGTCGGCATGTATCAGATGAAATAGTACAGGATGTCCTACATGTATACCTACATATGAAAATGGGTAGGTATAATCAAGGCAGTAATTTTACTCAGTAATTAGAGGGGATCATCTAAATGTGATGCACAAACTGTACACACTCGAGATAATTCGAGCGGCAATGTATTTTATGCTGTTGTAATTTTCACACTTGAATATAATCGAAAATAACAATATAAAAGCTAAGAAAAACAAACGTTTTATTGATATGTACGCGTCTAATTATTAATCAATACTTGCTAGAGTTCGGGACTCATTTATACTAGAAGACTATACCAGTTTGTGTGGAAGATGATGGTGACCTATTCGAGCATTTATTATAAGTCAAAAATGTTTACATTGTTTCCTATTAATCATTCTTTCATGTAATTATTAATAAAATTGTAGACTTTGTAATGTATTTCTATTTCTATTACAAGTTCCTGTTGTTGAAACATATTCTTTTCAAAATTGTATGAATCTGTCAAATTTTATGACAGCAGCCTACTCGATTCCTGTTTTTCTCGAATAAACCTCTACATTTCATATTTTGCAATAAATCTAACAAATTTTACAAAGTAGAATACACAAACTCTGTATCGGCAAAAAGTTCTTAAAAAATGCCATACAATGATGTAATAAAATATAGGGTGATGCATTTGAAAAAGAGTTACTGTCATTTTTTGTAATTTATCATTTTCAAAAAATTATAGTACACGACAGAACATCGACTCCGAGTTCGCCTACATCTAGGAAGATGCGCTAAAGAATCGACTAAAGAAAAGTTGTTTAAGTTATCTTGAATAGTTCTGAAGTTTTGACACATAAATTGACATAAGTCAAAAACTATTGCAGATAAGTCTAAGAATCCCGGGAGTGTTATATCGACTATTTAATGGAGAATCAAAAAATAATACAAAAAAGGGGAGGTTGCCATTTAAAAAAAACAGAACTTAGTTGTGTATTTTATTTTGGGGCATCCTGTGTCCTGAGTCCATATGCTCGAGATTTTGTTTAAAGTTTTATAGAAATATTATTTGTAATTACATTATTTGATGACCGATGAGACACCGTGTATAGTGAGCAGTGATTCTCATGCTGAAAAAGCCCTCCTATAAAGCATTAATCCTTGCCGATAATTAAAATACTTCTTGACATGACTAATAAAAAGCAATTAAATCAACTTGTCCCAGTTTTCTTTTAAAACGAATGAACAATTTCAGCAAGTACCAGTGGCAGAGAGACATTAAGAAAACAATATTTTTTAAATCATCTGTTTTAATTTCATGATGACACTGGTTACAAATTTCATGTGTAACCAGTGAAATTCTTTGTGCTAAAAATTAATACTGCATTTTTCTTAACACGTGCTGATAGACGTGAAAATTGCGTATTATGAAAGTCTAAATATATTTGGACGAATCTTAATATATTTATTACTTGGTCTAGTTAGTTCAGCTAGGGAAAACGCCACAACTGTAGCATGTTTAGAATCTGATTTAAAACTATTCAAAAAATGGAGATTTTAAATCAGGAAATGATTGATAGTTGCAGCAAAATATGAAAATAACTTTTCCATAAATAGCTGTACATTTTTAAGACTGGGTCTTATCTGAGTGTCAAAAATTACATTGGAAAAAATATTTATCTAGCCTAAAGAGAAACTCTAGTCTATAATCAACAGATGAGGCAGTAGAAGTGTCACTACACCAGGAAAAGAATTAATTATTAGGAACAACCTAATAATTATTTATTATTACTGTAAGAATTCTGTGGAACAATGTTTTCCAAACCTTTTGTAGTCAGATTTCATTGTTTTTAACACCGAGAATTAAATAAATTATATTATAATAGCTCGTTTCTTTATTTCTTAAATTTCCCTTGAAGGGATGCGAAGGAGAGAGTGACATTTTGACCAAAATAGTCGGCAAATTGGAAATTTATGCTTTGTAAAGCTCTCAAACCATCAAAGATATTTCTCTACAACTAAAATTAAGACTAGTTAGGTGTTACGTCTTTTCTGTTTTGTTCTACGGTTTAGAGGCTTGGAACACAACAGAGGCAACTTAAAAAAAATTGTGGATATATCGACATATTCTGAAAATATCCTGGACGGATCACATCACTAACGTGGATATAATGCAGAGATTAGGGAAAGAGAAAGAAGTTGTCTTTACAGTGAAGAAGCGGAAACTCGAATAGTTTGGTCACATACTAAGACATGATGAATACCGTCTTCTACAGCTGATTGTCCAGGGCAAGGTGGATAGTAAGAGGGGACCAGGAAAAAGACGACATTCATGGATGCACAACCTTTGGATTGTCAATTGTTGATCTGTTTAGAGACGCAGTAAATAAGATAAGAATAGCCTTGTTAATAAGCAACGTCCGCAACGGATAGGGCAATGGAAGAAGAAGAAGAAAGCTCTCAAACTTTCTCCTGTATCAGTTTCGCTCAAAGAAGGTGGCGCGATCGCGTATTTTATTTTTTAGCTGATTTAGCCTGTTTGAAGTTTGATCGATTGGATTCCAAGGCCTAATAGAGGAATCTGAAAGGCAAAAACCTGTCTTAGGATGTCGAATCGAATAACATAAATTACTAACTCGTTTCTTTACTTAATAAGGCAGTTTTTAAAAGAGTTTGATTACTTTTACCAATGTTCTGCCACTGGTTTCAGCCTATACAAAACGAAACCAGTTTGTTGCTCAGATAATTCCTGTTTTAAAACTCATAATTTATGTCTTGCCATTTCTTTCCGTCAATAAAAGTGAAAGTCTTGTAAAACGTAGGTGTCTTGTTTCTGTTTCTTTGCTAAAGGCTCGTTTCGACTGTGCTGTTGGTGATGGCTCGAAGTCAACCGTTCGCTAGCTCGTGTCGCCGTGTTGAAATATTTTACTCGGATATTTTACTTTCATCGCGACTGACTCTATGGAATTTTCACTTCCACAAACTTTTGTTGCAGACAATACTGTCACCGGGCAAAAATAGTTGATTCAGACCAAATAATTATGTAGATGAGCCAGAAAAAATAATCATTTAATTGTTTAATAATGTTGCGATTTAAATAGTTAAGAAAAAATTGTAATTTAAAAAAATATATATATTATTCAAATTTATACAAAGTAGCAGAGGTTATAATGATACTTAAGCCAGATAAACCTCCACAAGAAGTAACGACCCATCTCTTTGTTGCCTGTTATTTCGAAACTCTACGAAAAATTGCTTCTTAAGAGATTAAAACCTACAATAGAAGAAAAGGACCTGATTCCCTCCCATCAATTTGGTTTTAGAGAAAAACACTCAACGATCGACCAGAGGAAAATAAAGTATGTTCCACCGTCTTCCTAGACGTGGCCCAGGCTTTTGATAAAGTTTGGCATGAGGGCCTTAACCACAAGTTAAATTTGTTACTACCACGTCAGTATTCAGAACTCTTACAATCCTATTTATCAAACAGATATTTCAGAATAAAACAGGAAGATGTATATTCTGATCTAAGAGAAATTAAGGCAGGAGTACCCCAAGGTAGTGTACTAAGTCCAGTACTCTACTTACTGTATACCAGTGAAATTCCTAACTTTGAGCACGATACTATTGCAACATTTGTGGATGATACTGCCATTCTGGCTGTTGGAAAAGACCATGAAGAAGCTAACCGAAAATTACAAACATCTGTAGACCAGATTAACACCTGGACTAAAAAATGGCGTATTAAGTTAAATGAAAATAAATCTGTTCATGTTAACTTTACTAATAAACGAAACCAACACATTCCCTTAAGAATAAATAACGCTCAGATTCCCTATGATAATACAGCAAAATATCTTGGAATGACACTCGACGCTAGACTTCGCTGGAAAGTCCACATTAAAAAAAAACGTGAAGTGCTTGGTATAAAATATAAAAAGATGTATTGGTTATTAGGAAGAAACTCCAAGTTGTCCACACATAACAAACTGCTCCTCTACAAGCAGTAAAAGTAACATTCAGGTTTTCAAAATAAAGTATTAAGGAACCCTGGTACTGTCACAACAGTGATCTTCATAGGGACGTGGATGTAGAAACTGTTGACAAGATATATCTAAATCTGCCAGCAGCCATGAACAACGGATGCTCCAACATGGGAACGTTGAGGTCATCCAGCTCCTCGATAATACCAATTTAGTAATAAGGACCAAACCTTTTGAACTAGTCCAGTGACAGTGCTAATTACAAACCGAGTATTGTGCGGATTTTGTGTTACACGTTACCGGTATTATCAGACCCTAAAGTACACTAGTGTAGGACCTTAGTATTTAAGAATTCTAGTTAAGTTAGGTTAGAACAAAATTGCTTATTGATCTTCATGATCAGATTGTAATTATAGAAAACATTCTCACAGAGTGTTATGCTACGAAAAAAAAAAATTATACAAAAAAAAGTATTTTAAATTGCTGACCTTTTACCTAGGAATTTTATGTAATCCTATTAACTTATCAGTTGTAATAGTAAACAAGCACATCAGGGTTGTAATATACAAATTATTTTTTTTGTTTTGCCGGTCCTAAGTCTGGAAAAGTGTGAAGGCAAGTTTTAGCTTCTTTATGTATGTAAAAAAACCTAAATATTTATTTCATTAGTACAAATCTGTGGTTTAGCAACCATGATAAGAATTATTCGAGGTCGTCTCAAATATCTTGAATCGTATAATACAAAATACTTACATTTGGATATTATTGTTTTTGTGGCTTTGTAAATTCGTCATTTAACAGTCCTTACCTATAACAAAAAAATATATATCAACAGATGTAACAATAATAAATTCTATAAGACAGATTAAATAATAAAATTTTACTTATAATTGATGGTTTTGAACATTTTATATTAATTTAGTTTTAGTATATCTCCTTTATTAGTCTTAAAAACAATTTTACAGTATCACCAATTTTTTCATAATCTTTTGTTGGGTATTTTAGATTATATGGGTTATTTTGCCGATGCTCGGTCTCAGATCTTTTATATCTCAAATCAGGAGTACCTCAAGGTTCCATACTCGACTCGTTATTGTTCTCTATATACACTTCCTACTTACTACAGGCTCTTCAAGTGCATTTATACGCTGATGATACTCAAATATATTATAGTTGTGCTTGTGACCTTATCAATGCAGATCTAAATAGATTTGTTGAACTGACAATGGACCAAAATATCATCGTTCCATAGTGACTGATTCTGCGAATATCTGCATTCGAAATGAACTACTAGCTATATTGTTAGTGAAGCAAAAAATCTTGGTGTTTTGATGGATGTAGAGCTGAGATTTGAAAAGTTCATAAATATATTTTTACAACGTGCCTACTCTGCACTGAAGATCATTTATGGTAACCGACATCTTCTGCCTTATCATGTGAAAAAGTCTTTGGTGCTTTCGGTTTTCAACTATGCGAATGTTCTTTATGGACCATGTCTAACAACTCAATATGAAAATAACATTCAAAAAGTTCAAAACTCGTTCCTCATATTAATTTTTGGTATTCGTCTTCGACAAGTCTTATATAAACTTCAAAAAACTGGGTGGTTGAACATGGAGAAAAGAACGTTATTTCACGCTGTCTCTTTCATAAAATAATTGTAACAAAAAAGCCCTCATATCTGCATAAAAAAATTACATATCGTACAGACATTCACAACTTGAATGTTCGATATAAAAATATGCTAACAGTGCCAAAATTCAAATTTGTCAAAGAAATAATTCTGTCTCCACCTCTCTCAAACAATTAAATTTCATAAAACTCAAAACTATTTGCTCCACTGAAATGCAAGGAAATGCTCGATATCTGGTCCAGAATAGGTATCTCATCAACATCTTGCCAATTTTCGATTTTTGCCAAATCTTGAAGAAGAATCACTTAATCACGTCTTTGCTGGAATTGCGGCCGTTTTTCTCGCAATTTACAGCTCAAATTTTGTAATATTCTTTACCACGCTCCCTTGCATTGGTTTTTACTTATTAAAAATAAAAAAAAATAGTTGCTTTCTTATTTAATTCGGACTATAAATAGGAACTCCAACATCTACAATAAACTCACAACAACTGATAGTTTCCTATCATTTTCTTCCAATCATTCCATGACACACTAAAAGCAGCCTTCAACTACTTACTTTTTAGAGTTTTTAGTCTATCATCTTCTGGACTAAATTTTAAGTAAGAAATTTTATTTTAAAAGTTTTTGAGGTCATTTTTTAGTTATTCTTGATCCATCTTCTGAAATAACTATCCTGAATAACTTTCACAGAAATATCTTTTCATTTTGTGCTTTAGTTTCAGAATCTAATGATGGCCACAGCTCAAAACTAGTTATTTTCGACTGTTTTTACGGATTATCATATTTTTATTATTAGATATAGCTAGCAAAATTAAAATGTATTGTTAATAACTTGTTCGTCAATTTTAATTGCAGATACGATGATTTATATTCTAAAAGTTCAAGTTACTCGTTTGCGTGAAGGCAACTCGTAAAAATAAGTAAAAGTGAGTCGTACCGATTAACGATAACGTACTACCTATTCTAAAAGTACAACTACCGTCTGAATTACCAAATTTTCACGCACTTTCTATTTCGCTGGGGTCTGACGTCACGTACAGAATTAACCATTTTTGGGTCTGCGTGTTTCCAACCGAGGTCAACAAACTATCTTTGCGCTTTTTTGCCGATGGCACGTTTTTGGTGAAAATTTTGCGTTCATATTTTTAGAGGAAGTTTTATGCACGACCTCCTAGATTATGGCTTTTTCATAAACGAAAATAATAAAAAAAAAAAGAGAAATAGACCACATTAAAAATATAGATGATTTGCATGCAATAGCATCAATTATGATCGTACAGATGTTGCGACAATTAAGAAAAGATGAATAAAAAAAGACACATTAGAAAGTTGCAAATATACAGGTAGTTTAGATGTGACACAAACAGAAAAATACCAAGTGCACAGCAAAAGAAGACCCGACAAGGAAGCTAGAAAGATAAAAAATCAATGAAAGAAACTACATTAAAAATCTTTAACATAAAATACAAAACCAATGTGTTTAATAAACACTTTTTGATTTTAAAATAGTCTAAAAAGTGCGTCTAAAACAAGCCTTGCTCTGGACAACTAAAAAAATTCTAGGGCAAATAATTAGAGGCATTACTCGAAGAAGAGGACCTTGCAGAATTATTTGGAGTGACTCAATAAGCCATTTTCGTACGATTGAACGTAAGAACCGAAACCGAGAACGAGCAGCTGATTCAAAGGCAACTGAAGGTAACTAGAGAGATGGGAGAATTTAGTAACCAGACATAGAAAATGCTTTAATTTAATACATTTTTTTAAGACAAAAAAAGAACCAAACTAATTTGTACTGCCAATAACTAAAATTAAAAGTGAAACATTCACACTTTTTTTCGCAATTCGAAAAAAAAATGAAATAAACCGTAACTTATATTTCCTCTAAATAAAAAAGTGCAATTAAAACCGAAATAAATTAAAATAAAGAAACAGCTACTTAATATCAGCCAGACCAGTAAAATGACTGTTATCCATGAGTAACTTGGTTTCTCTGTCCCTATCCGAATAATTATTTAACACAACAGTGTTACTAATATAACGTTGTGGGTGAAAGTGAAATTTGCCAACTAATATAGTAAAAACAGTGGAGATCGCGAATTGTAATATCGTAAAACCGTTTGTTTCTACGTCTGCTTGTTTCTCAGATAAAAGTTGCTTTGTCTAAATACAGCAATGGACTAGCCCACTAGACCATAAGTAAATGGCAACTGAAGTTACGGCTACGTACATAACAATTATGGACAATGCGTATAAAAATATTTAAATAAAATAACAGTTGATAGAAAGATCTTGTTGATTATAACCCAATTTTTAATCACTTGTTGTTGTGAGACAATCATTTTTTGTTTATGTTCTTTCTTTGAATCTAATTTCTCCGATTTTAGTTTGCATGTTCTAATTTTATTCACCTGTTTGCATTTTTACTTATTTCTTCTTCTATTAGCTTTTTCTTTAAACTAAAGTCAATATAAAGAGCGTTCTGTTAAAATTATAACTGGAATATGTGGACAAACTGGGATAAAAACTTTCACGAACATTATAATCCTTCAAATCAATTCCGAAATGAGGCTGGGATGGCATGAAAAACTAATAATCTGAACTGAGTCCACTACATATGTTAAAGAGAGTCTTTACTATAAGAAACTGGCAGAATTATGTATGGTAAAAGACTCATAATAGAGCAGTGTAATATAAACAAAGAATATTAAACAAAAACTGCAGGTAAGTCAAATTAAGAGAGCAGTTGCAAAAACTGATAAAATCGATCAACAAGGATTTGCAATATCAAGCCATATTAACAGAGAGCTGAAGATTTTCTTGGTTTTTGTTTTTTGTACATTTGAAATCTGTGGAATCGAAGAGACTAATATGAAAGTCCGTTACCTTCATTTGGTGGTCAATGCATTTTATGAAAGGGTAAGAAAAGTACAAGGAAGAGTTGCTGTGAAATTTAATATGTTGAAGGGGTAATTGAGAGGAACATGCTTCTTTTGCTGCTTTGTCTGCCTTCTCATTTCCCGGGATTCCTACATGGGATGGGGTCCAAATGATGGTTATCAAAATGTCTCTGTCAGCAAGGTGGTGACATACTTCATGTATTTCTTGCACTATTGGTGAGTAAAGTTTTTTATTGAGTGGATAGATGACAGTGTATATGCTGCAGTTGGTAGATAGATGGCTTGTTGTTATAATCGTGTTTTCAGAAACAACGGCACAGCCAACTGTCTCCTCACCCTTCGAAGCATCTGTGAAGAGGACTTTATCATAACTATTAGTAAGTATGAGTTCAGAGAAAGCTAGCATTAGAAGAGAACTTGGCGTATCGTTCTTGTTGCCATTAAAGAGACTATAGTGTTGAAGTTGGGCAGTTTTTTTGTCCAAGGTGGGAGATTGGAGATTGTGATAGGATTTGTGAGTGACAGATCAATGTTACATAGTTTTCTCCTTAACTTGACACAATAGACAAAGTTCATATTATGTACAGACAATTTATCTTCTGTTAATTACAATTGCAATAATTCTTACATTCTATTGAAATTCTTTGACTCCTCCACAAGAGTAATACTGTATATATAATTTTAAGTCATATTATCTTTTATTTGAAAAGAAAATAAACAGCCTGTCTTTAGTTGGTAATTTTAAGAAATACATATATCATATTACTATATTAATCTACTAATAAAAAGAAAGAGAGCCAATCTTAACTACGTATAGAAATGTTTTATATTAGGGATACTTTGAATTATCACTTTACTGAACAATCAGTCGTAAAAAACTGTGTTTAATCAATTCAAAAGCGTGATACCCATATTTGTTGGATTCGTTTTCATTTTGATCTAAATAGGTAAAAACTACTGATGGATATCAATTTTACTGTTGCTAACTCCTGAGGTAAAACATCCTTTAAAGGAACAGGAAATAAGTGTATCAAGACAATTAAAAACAGTATGTGATATGTATAACTTTAATATGGTACTATCTAGGACTAGGAAATAATTTTTATTTCCTACTGTTAATAAAAAAAATGTAAGATGAATGAAGTCCTTGGGGTGGTTTAAATTTATGTTTATCGGTTATACCTACAAGGGAAAATATATCATATTATTAAACAATACCTTTTTAACCTTATTCATATTGAATATATCCAGTGATGTATGCAGATTCGAAGGTTTTCCCAGCAAATTAAGCACTAATACCGCCAAGTAAATACCGATTATTAAGTAGCCGCTAAAATTAACATTATTAAAGAAATTATTATGTATTGTAAAACATTTCGTTATTGTTTTCATTATCACGACTAGATCGGTGAAATAAATTAGCTGTAGATCAACTGTTTAAATCTCACTTAATATAAACGATTTCTGGAACAATGATGACAAGTCTGGCCGATAATATTTTGTAATATATTGTGAAAACGTTCACAACCAAATATTATTATTGAATACACCTCGTATTAATAAGAAATTCTCTATAAATGAATTAATTGCTAACCCCCACTAATGGTTACTAAATCAAGTAATTTGTTTTGCTCAAATATGTTTTTGTTTTTAAAAAATGACAGAACGAGAAATAAGAAACTACGCGTCAGAATCCTCAAGAAATTCAACATTGCAAGGTCATCTTGAATGTTAAAACCCTTAAACCACATTTTGTTGAAGAGTTACCATTAAGAACCCCAGCCCCAGATTACATGATCACTGTAATTCCAAAAGTTTGATAGTAAGAATTAAGATTTTTTTACATTTTACTATATTTTCGGTTATACAATAAATTGTATGGACTGATTTCTCAACATACTTATTCCACAACTAAAGAAGAAATATCGAACCATCTATTATTTAAAAGTATGGTTCACGTGACTCTGTACAAGCTGGTCCTTCAAACTTGTAATCCACAAATGCAACTAACAATTATATATGCTACGAAGACAAAAAAGAGGAGGGAGAACTGTGAATACAAGAGAGAAAATAATTGCAAATAAACAAAGGATTTGGAAAGTAGAGACGTGGTCCAAAAAATACAAAAACAGATAATAAAAGGGTCATACGACGTGTGGAAAGCAACTTGGAGTAAGAAAAAGGTATGGTAAACTCAGGACTACACCGATGCAGGAAGTAAAAACCACCCTTAACTGAACTGGAATACACAAATGGAAAGAGGAAACTATATAGCAACTTAGGGAGGAATGTATGTGAGAAAATTTAGTCAGATTAAATTGGTGATTGATCTGCCTTACTTATTAGATCTAGAAAGCTCAACTATATAAACATTATTGAAGATTATGGTATTGTACAGTCTATCACTAAAGATAAATCAATTTCGTATCAGATGCAGCCGTAATTGACGATACATAAATAGGAATAGCGAGGGGCAAACCGCTGAGGAAGTCTGGTGTCCAGTCTCGAGGAAGTCCCTTGAAAAAAAATGGAAGTCCTTTGAAATCACGTGAAGTCATAATGAAGTCCGTAAAAGTCCATGGAAGTCCGTGGAAGTCCATAGAAGTTAGAAGGAAGTCCATGGAAGTCAGGATGAAGACCATGGAAGTCAGTGGAAGTTATATGAAGTCGTCTGGAAGTCCAAGGAAGTCCACAGAAGTTAAGTAGAAGTTTGGAAGTCAGGTGTACAAAATTTTGGTAGCGGTTTACTCCTCGAGGAATAGGAACCTTTCAAGTTTTTCAAATACTTTTTTAGAGTTGTGAGTTTTAAGGGAAAATGCTTCGAGTCATAGATAAAATAAGTAAATATGTTAAATAAAAAAGATAACTGAATTTAGACCCACCCAACCAATCCAAAAAAATCTAATCATGTGATGATATCACCGCAGATTATTGAGGAACGCTATTTCTATACATGAACTACTTTTAAATCTAAATTTGGCGCTCCTGAAGAATAAATGCATCAAATTGGCTTCAGAACAAGACGTGGCCCATTGAAATTTCCCTAGTAAAACAAAAAACTGTTCTTATGAGAGAATCACGAGTCGAGAATTGGTCACATGTTTCTAAACGCGCGAAATAGTCACGTGGAATTCAGCGCGATGCCTAGTTTGTTGTCATAGCAACGAGAGAAGCTGGATGCGCGGATATTCGAGATCGTTAGGCGGTTGTGTTGTCAGAGTTACTCGTTTATTAGTAGATTCGATAATTTTATATGAAAGTATTTCCACGTTAATCTAACTATAAATAAAAACAGTATATTTTATCTTATTTTATATTTATTAAACCGTTTATTTGATAAGGATAAGATATCCAAGAATTCCCTTTATCGTTTTCAATAACATTTAAAACGTATATGATTAAAATTAAATATAAAAGTCCATCAGTGTGACCAAGAAAGTGACATTAAGCAGGAGGATTGCCATTCAAATTTAAAGACGCAAAACTTTACGGTATTTTGATATTTTTACATTACGAGGGTAATTAATTTTAAACCAAGTCCGACGTTTTTCATCGTTTAATTACAACCCACAGTTACCTATTAAACCTCGATTTTTTTTAATGCGGCGGATTTTCAGGAATTTTTACAAACAACGTGTTTTTGTTTTGGAAGACGTGGCAACACAGCTTTGTAAATCACTAGGAATAAATATGAGTATGTGAAACGCTATTTTCTTTCTTGTTTATGTTAATGTAGGTCATTCGGAGAGAGAGAGTACAAATACAGAAAATGTTAGCAGTAATTATCTGAAATGTAGGCAACCTTATAAGCGATATTATTATGTGTGAGTTGTATACATCAAATCCTGAATAATAGTTCGGTTTGCAGGACCATTGTATCTATCAAAACTCGAAGAATTCATTTTAAATATTAAAAATTAATGACAGTATTAGTATTTGTTGAAAATAAAAGTATCAGGACGTTTTCAGTAACTTTCAGTGACAGGCCATGAACAAAGGGAAAAAACCTGACAAACTGAAATAGAAGTATCATCAAAACACGTGGATAAACATGATCTTAGCGGTAAAAGAAGTTAAAAATATATATAATATAATATAATGAACGATTATTCAGAATATTTAATTTTTAAATACCAGTTCTTTCACCAAAAAATCAAATTTAAAGCCTTTCAGGAGAATACTTCGCCAGATTTTAAATAATTGGTGGCGATATGAAATATATTTCTTTCTTGGATATTTAACGTCTTAAGTTTAAATTTAAACCTTTCGTTCCAAATAATGTCATTATGTTAAATATTTCAGCACTATTCCGTTTGTTTATCGAAAACAATCGATCACACAAACGCACGTGGATAAGAAATTAATGATAGGATGTCAAAAGGTCAGTATTTACCGGTGGTGTATCCTAATGGTAGTATAAGGACAATTATCGAATAGGTACCCTGTTTATTTAGAAATTTATTTATACTAGAGTGTTTTCCATACGAAGGAGTTGTCCCATTGTAACACTAAATAAATATATCTAGATCACAGTTTCTCATCATCTCGTTGTTGAAGAGGAGACAAACTGTTGGAGACACTAAATAGAATGTCTCTTCTTCTCAATCTTATGTCAGGTACAACAAAATCAATGGTTTGAAGAATTTCAGAGAACTTCAGGTACTTTCAATGTTCTAAGAAAGTTAAAAACGAAAATTACTTCTGAGTACTCGCACAGTGGGACGAAAATGTATTCCCACTAATAAAATCGTCCGTTCTTCCAGAATCTGACATCAGTTCTGGAATCCAACCCTCCTGAATGACCAAGGATGGGGTGAAAAATTTTTCTCCTCACTTTCACGCAGACAGTTTTGTAGTATTTATCAAAACGAAGATTTTCAGCTTAAAAAAAAATCGAAAAACATCATCTTGCAACCCGTAGAACCACATTTGCACCGAAAATCAGTTTTTTTTTTCATAAAAATCACATTTTGGAGTCGAATTTCAGAAAAATAAAGACAGAAATCAAAAATCCCAAATCAGGGATCGATAGGAAAATCCAAGACGAACATTTAAAAAAAATCCACCTCAAACAGTGGAACTATGTGAAGTTTAGAGTAATTTGAATGCGACAGTCATGGCTGCCTTTCAATGGTTGCATATTAAATTCTAGTAATTGGCTGGAATAGGATAAAAATAAGGACCAGACCTTGTGTTTCCTGTGTTTTTCTTTTTGTCTCCATATTCCAGCTCAGATCGAACAATGGAGTTGAAGAGTATCGTGATTGAATTCACGGCTAGATCTCAAAACAAAGCTCATTCTTCTAGAACATTCAGATACTAAGTATTCAAAATGCCCAGAGAAACTGAATACAACAGAGAAAATGATAGCGAGATCTTTCATCTCATTGATTCTCTGCAAATTGGTGCCATTAATGAAATTATAATTGGTAGTGGGTGACTTCTTTCGTGTGAAACTCATTATTTTGACTTTCGATTCTTCTAAATAGCTCGAGATCATCGGCATATAGAAGAAATTGAGAATGCTTAATATACTGAAAAACATCACTAACAAATAACATGAAGAGGAGAGGTCCAAAAATCGATCCTTGTGGAACGCCTGGAGTAGCCATGAATTCGAAAGAAGATGCGTTGTTGAATATGAATGCATTTAATTTCAAGATCAAAACCTCGTGGTGTAGTATAAAAAAAATAAGGGGTTAATTCAAATTGTCTTTATTTTTATTGTCTTTTAAACATTTTTAGACGTAATAACAGCCTAGAGAAAGTGTTCCAGGAGTTCCAGCACGGCGATATGTGGAAGTAAGGAATGTTATAAGTTTGATACCTTTTTAAATGTCCACACTAGACAAGATTTTCTATAGAATATAGTAAAAAAACGAAATATTATTTTTATGAATAACATAGTCAAAATTGAAAATAAAAATACACAGGCCAATTAAAATCATTATTAGTGGAGTAAAATTAGACGAAAATATTCTGAAAATGGATGTAAGAGCTAAAATTAGAGAAAATATGTATTTTTGTGTTGGGAAGACATAGTAAAAATTTTAAAAAAATGGATTTGTCCAGCCACAATCGGCATTTTTCGAAAAAAATTGAATTGGCCGCCATTTTTTGAAAAACAATAGTAGAGAAAAATGTTTTATCTTAAAAGAAGGATTTAGTGTGTACTTTTGTCTAAGAAAATCCAATATTTTATTTCTTTATTTAAAGTGCCCAATTTAGGGAATAATAAAAAAAATTCGATTTTCAAAAATGCCTATTTTGGCTGGACAAATACATTTTTTTTTAAATTTTTACCATGTCTTCCATACATAAAAATACAAATTTTCTCCAATTTTTAAGAAAATTCGAGGATTCTTTGGTTATTTATTGCCAGTTCAGTAGAAAAAAATAATGTACGCCAATTCATTTTTTGAGGTTAGGATGCATTTTTAAAAAACCCTACCAATACTCTACTTTATCACGGTAATTTTAATTTTTTTTTTATTTTTCCACCACTCTTAGAGCCGGAGATATTTAAAAAATAGTGAAGCAATCTACTCGAAAAATACCAAAAATGCCCAAAAAAAATTTGACTTAGCTCTTACATCCATATAAAATTCTAATTTCACTCTACTATATCATAATTAAATATATTTAGGCGTGTGATTTTTTTATTTCTAGAATAATTATTTGAATATTTGAAGAGATTTTTTTTCAAGTAAATACTTAAAAAATAGTCTATTAAATATTCGTTATGAAATGCGAAATTTTTGTATTATTTAAATTATGTATTATGTAAATATTTGTATCGTAAAATTTTATATATTTTTGAAAGTGTTTTCTTAAAACATTTTTTTAACAAGCAATCTAACCAATCAATTTTGCACATTTCAAACCATTAGCTTTCATTAGCAGATTTAGGCGTTAATGCTAAACATTTCTTAAATTTTATATTGAAAAACTAGCGGAACATAAAATTTTATTATTTTTTATTTTAAAGTTAAGTAATTAAATTAGTTTTTTGTTATCCGGAAGAAAACGAGTGCGAAAAAGAAGAAAAGCTAAAAAAAAATAAAAAACCCAGCGATGGACCAAAAAAACGAGAAACTGGAACCTATAAGCATAATTTTTAAGAAGTAATAAAAAAATTTGCAATAGCGACAGTGCTACTGTTTAGAAATCTGCCTAGACTCTAGAGGTACATCCCATCAAAGTAACTGAACTGTAACTGAAATAACTGAGTTGATTTTAAAATGACTTGAGGTTTAAATAAAATATGAAATTACACTGAAAACGAGATGCCACGCGACCCCCTTACAATTTAAGGATAAAAAGTGTGGGGCACATTTCCAAAACGCGAAGGGAGCGCAAATAATTTTTACTAAAAATTTTGTAAAAAAATCAATATATTCCTTATTTCTTGCACTGCATTCAAACCCTAACTAATCTCAAATTCATTTAAATATAAAACTAATTATCATATACGAAAACAACCACATGAACTTCGATTTCCGTGATACGATTGCATCAAGTAAGCGATGCCTGTCGTGTGCAGCGGCTGCTCGGTGAATTCCTGCGAAATGCAATGTGCATTTGCACTTGCAATCCACGTCAGAGCATTTAGTTGCATCCAGCTAGCAGGATAGCAGAAGTTGCGAACTCAAAAAACACAGGCGCAAAGCCGGTGTTGCCATTATCTCGAAATTTTTACCTGAAAGTGTTTAGATGTCTCGTGGATTTCGAGGTGATTTTTTAAGGATGTCAAGTGGGAGGGAAAATGCTATTTTTGGCTTCGAATTATATGGTTTTTATGGTGCAAATCGTAGGTTTATTGTTTTTGTAAAAAATGCGTAACATATTAGCAGCAATTTTCGGTATAAATTATTTATTAATTTAGATTTGTTTTTGTAGACAATAATTTAAAATTTAGATGGACATTTTCTTAAAAATACCTTTAAAATAATTTTATTTCAATCTGATACATTCTGTTGGAATTATATATTATCTAGTATTCTAGAAATGTCTTTTTTGATCTTAACTTTCCAATTTAACTTTAGATAGTACTATAGTACTGTAAAAAATCTTTTTATTAACTGAAATTAAAAGTATATTTATATCCATTCTTTTGATTATAATTTTATATCAGGATCTAACTAACGAATTGATGTTCCTGTTATGGTTATTGTCACTCTGTTGTTTTTTATCAGTCTTCATGCATTCTTGGATCTTACCCTGCCAAAGTCTTTATTATACCATTTAGTTTTCCTAAAGTAAACGCTAGAAACGCGCAATTGTTTTATTGGCAATATTTTAAGATTTTAAAATTTTGGTGGATGAACTACAACCAATTTTTTTTTAACATGGTAAACGATTTTTCTTCATGCGTTAATTTGGTATTTAAATATTACATTTATTATTATTTATTATTAATTAGAATTGCATGTATCGAAATCAGGTAATTTTTTAATTCGTACGTTATTGGGTAATATTAAAATAAACAACGATTAGATTTAATTTATGAACTAAACAGTTTCAAAGTATAAAGAGTGAATGCAACTCAGAATATTACAATAAATTATAATCGTGGCATACTTAATCTGGCAACATTGGGCGCAATGCATTCGACATTGAAATGCAACGAACTTTCCTGCAATTTACCACTAAACTGCAACAATATGGCAGACCTGATGTGCACTTTTGATAATCATCTCTACGTTCAGTGTTATTTTGTTCAAATTTAATCAAAAATTGTGATAAAAGTTTATGTGAAATTCTATAGTTAAAAATTTATAAAAGTTTACAAAATTATCGTGCCACCATATTTAAAAACCAATTGCGCATAATCGTTACATATTTTCCGACAACAACAAGATAGTGATTTTATTTTTCTTTTTAGTTTCTTGCCCCCTGAGATACACAACTAGTTTATTGATTTGTTATCTATGAAGAAAATAGCAAATAGACATTACATACAGTTGGAAGTCGTACCTATTTATTTATTTATTCAAAAAATAGTTTGACATTGAAGGTTATGACACAGTAGGTATCAGGATCAGAGAGATAAGGAGGTGTCTAGATCTAGTTTGGGAAGGAAAAAGATTAGAAGAAGAAGTGTCAAAGAAAAGTGAAAATAACAATATTATAGCGTTATTTTTTTTAAATATTTAATATAAAGGTTAAGGTAAATGTACCTTTATTACTACCCTATTATTAATGTTGGAAATGTTGCTTTATTGTTTTAAATTCTTGCTTTTTCTGTCAAGTTTTTCAAGTGAAAATGGCAGACGTAAATTTTATCTTCAACAAAAAGCTTTAATTTGTGAGTGAAGATGTTTTCATCATTGATTGACAATATGGATTTTATCATTTGACATTTTTTCTGTTTATTTTTATCAATAATAATTTGTCGTACAAAATGGCTGCTTAATTATGAGATATTTATATTATTTTGGCAGTATAATTGGAAAACTTTATGTTAATGACAATTTAAATTTTAATTAAAATGTTTAAATATTCATTACTGTCCATTTAGCTTTAAACATATTGCTAAAGAATTTTATCTATGCAAAATTGTGCTAGCTTTAATTTACTGAACTTTTGTTGGCCCTTATTTAGTGTTTTCAATTATTTAAATTATAAATTTAAAAGGAAGATTTAGTGTGATGCTTAAATTTGAAAATTATTCTTTTTTGTTTATTTTTTTAAGAAATATTCTGTGGTACACCAGCTCTTACCAAAAACCATAGACATCCAACTTTCACTGTTTTTAAACAACAATTCTTTTATTTTTTAATATCTTACACCAGGAAAATGTTGATCTCTAAACCGATAGCATCTTTAATTTAGCTTATTTATTGTGATTTGACTTTGGAAATTTGCCACATACTTTTAATTTAGCCTTTTGCCGGTCGGCGATAACTTATCGACTTGCACATGTTTATATTCCAGGGACACACTTTTCGGGTACATTCACCTCTTCAAAAAAATTATATTACGTATTAAAAACGATGCCCAAATCTTAAAGATGTTAAAAGGTTTAAAAAAATACAAAAATCATAAAGCTCGCTTTTTCAGTAGCATGGGATAAAGGGTGTGAATGCCCAAATTTTTGCCAACTTGACACAGCTCTCGATTGTCAAAAATCTAATCCACTCTCTTAATATCGATGTAAATATAAATTTAAATATCACGATATAAATATAATGAAGTTACAACTTTAAACATGTGAAGACAAAACTCAAAATCTACACACACTATATAATTATATCAAATTCAGGTCACAAGTAGACAACTAGTTTCGACCTATAGCCATCTTCAAGTCTAAAATAGATCATTCAATAAGCATTGATGAAGTAAGAAAGAAATAATCATAAATACCATTAATATTTTATACAGGGTGTTTCATAGTTAAACCGACATACGTTAACTGTAAATAGAGGGTACTTAGGTGATTCCAAATAACCTTGGTTAATGGGTCTAACGTCTTTAATAACCAAGATACGGAGTGTTTCATCCATTTCGGCCAATATTTTGATAAACCGTAACTTTAGAACCACCCTGTAGATTTCTCTCATACTTGGTACAGGTATAATGTGTTAATAGTCCAATCCTATAGTGTAAGAACTACAATTGAAATTCAGATCCGGATTAAGAAGAATTTGCAAAGTTTGAAAATCCCCAAAACAACACCCTGTATAACGGATAACAGTAGTAGAATGGGATGTGCACTTAAAAAAAAATTTCACTTTAACTCATTTTTTTCCATTCTTTTTAAATATCCATCCCAATTTTAAAAATTCTGATATACAGGGTGTTGTTTTGGGGATTTTCAAATTTTGCAAATTCTTCTTAATCCGGATCTGGATTTTAATTATAGTTCTTACACTTTAGGATTGGGCTATTAACACACTATACCTGTACCAAGTATGAGAGAAATCTACAGGGTGGTTCTAAAGTTACGGGTTATCAAAATATTGGTCGAAATGGATGAAACACTCCGTATCTCGGTTATTAAAGGCGTTAGACCCATTAACCGAGGTTATTTGGAATCAACTAAGTACCGTCTATTTACAGTTAACGCATGTCGGTTTAATTATGAAACACCCTGTATACCAAATGTAATCAAATATAAGTCGAATTATATAATAATTATTTCCCTTGTTTTTTTTTTATTTTCTTATGCCCAACCCTGATTTAACGCATCGAATTTATAAATATAAAAAACTAAGTACCTGAATGAATTATTTGATCAATTTGTTGTCCAGTCCAAATATCGATATCGTCAAAATAAAAGTTCATTGGGATGTTTTCATGCACTGTATAAATGTCGAAATAAGAATAATTTAGAGTCACCAAAAGTTAAATGTTAGGAACTCTAATAACATCCCGAAAGGATTTATCAAAACAAACATGAAAAATTATCTGTGATAAATGACAAAAATATATGTTGACGTTTTTTAGTTAAAAATATGCTGAGATTTAATTTATTTTATCATAACATTATAATAATACTTTGTAATTAAATTGCATACAATATTGGAAAATACGTAATTCATGTTTAAAAATATTGCATTATGTTGTGGCTTTTTGATAACCAAATTCGATAATAATTATCATGGGATTTTGACTAACATTTCTCTTCCGCCAGATATAACAAATATGTTGTGCCATTTAGGAAATTGTGAATTTTTATTGGCCTTCTACACAAAATAGTAAATTTATCAATAGTAAAAATACAAGAGCTTTTTCTATAAAAAGAAATTTATTCATAAAACAAAAATTCGAGTGTTTTTTGATAAGATAAATTAACGACAAAATATATTTATTTTGATATGAATATACGACATATAATTTTTTTAATTATCTGCAACTTTCAACTTAAAACTTTTTTCGATAGGATGCATTCAAATCTGATTGGCTTGGTCTAAGTTTCAAGTTTAATGAAATAACAATAAACACCAGTTGTTCTAATTTTTTCTAGTTAAAAGGCAAATGACTTATTACAAAGTTTGCAATAATCTCGAAGTATTATTGTAGAAATCTAATTACATAAAAAACAATGTCTACAAAAGTAATAACAAGAAAACTTTCCTCGTGCGATAATACAACTAGGTCGCGTTCGATAAAAGATAAAAGTTTTGTGATTCAATTTTGCAAGTCCTGTTTATATTTACTATCGTATAACGTTCAACCAAAATTTCAAAAGGTTATCGTTTAGTGTTTAATAGTTTAAATTGACATTAATTTGCCCTAGAGTCATTATTGAAACGTCCTTCGTAAGTTACTCATTATCATGATGTGTTGCGTGTAATAATAAAAAATGTGTTTCTGTATTTATGTAAATCGTGTAATCTGGTAAAGATACATGAAGAGAAATGGTTTCTCGATTTTGTACAGAGAGATTTCTTAGGCAAAACTTTATTCATCGACATAGTGTCCTTCACAGGATTACATGTATTTAGTGTCATGTTCTTTGTCTAAACAAATCCGCAGTCGAATCGTCATTATGATTCTTGACAGGTTAAATATTTCTTTCAGCTGTTGTCTCTTTTCGTTAGGGCACTCTATACTATCTACGCCACTGTCAACCAATAAGTATGTTATTTGAGATGATTTTTAAGTTGTTTATGCAACTAACGCGCATTTAATTTGTTTGCCTATCCACTTATAACGCATTTTAATTCGGAACATGGTTACACCAAACTATACCATCAACTCGTGAAAATTGATGATATGTTCCTTATGTTGCTACAAAGTAAAATAATGAATTCGTATGTTCGATAGTATTTGATTAGAAACGAACCGACATATTGGAAGTTATAATTATTTAGGTAAATAAAAGCGTAATTTACAGGATGGTATAACAAATAGATAATTTTATTCTTTGCTATGTAAGGTACTAATTGGAAAAAGGTGGAAGCGTATAATTGAATGTATAGATAATAATACTAGCACTACATATAAAGTTTTGTAATTCAGTCCATTTCGGTGCTCCAGGGGTCTGTTCTATTCCTGGTATTTTGATATCCAGATACCCAGGCACCCAGGCCAGTTCAACTCTGTTTTGTTCTCTTAGGACTTTCAGTCCTTCCATGCATCACATCCTAGCTTAGACGTTACTTCCTTGACTCCTCTGAAAAATGCATGTGAGCTCGACAGATCTTTTATCTTTACACTTTTTTCCTATTGAAAGAAACTCAAGCCTTTAACTTGGACGATTTACAAGAAATACTGTGCAAAATCCACCGTAACAGCGGAATTGATTAGGAAACTGATAAATCGTGATAAGCATACAAGGCTAGTAAAGTTTCTATTTGTTATTTTATTTTTTTTATGTCTAACTCATGTATAAAAATGTTTCATTTAAAAATAAACTATTTATATGACATCTCACTCGATTATTTTCGTACGTTGCGATTCGAACTCAATTATATTCGAAACTAAAAATAATCTTATATTATTCATACAAACGAAACTCATGTGACTCCAGAACCGTGGAGGAGAACAACATTGTTTGTCAGTAAATCGTTAAAATTTTTAGAATTTGTTTTCGTTTATTTGCAGGATGATGGATGTGTTCTAATACGTCGTATGTATAGCTCGTCTATTTTAATGAATTTGTACATTTTTAAATATTCAAAACCGAATCAATATTCCTGTATATTCACAATTAATAAATTATATATTGTTACTAAATACGTACGTGCTGCGTGCGTTTACCTAATTTTGTTGTCCTAGTGCTGTATTTTAATTTGTTTTATGATAAGTAACTTTTTATTTATTTTTTTAAAAAATTTAATTTTACCTTCTGACGTAATCTTAGGCAGAACGTGTTCAATTTTGTGGGGTGGCCTTTTTCACTGACTTTCAAATTATAACCTTCAAATAATAACGACACAGTTAAACGAAAATATGTGTGCATTTATTAACAATAATAAAAAAAACAGAACTCAAATTGGCGATTGTATTGTGAAATATTTTGGACAGAAGAATGTGAGTATAACGTTTATTATTATTATTAACTTTTAAATTTTGTAACTGTTATTTATTATGTACAACTCTATCTTACTTTATTCTGTCTTTGTCATTTAAATTAAAAATATAGGGTAAATTAGTTGAGTACTCTGGCCTTATTATTTATTTTAAAGTTTTAAATATCGATATTTAAGGAAAGAAAAAGGTACCTTTAATACTTTCGGAATTATTTTAGCAAACTTATTTGCTTGATTGCAGTCGAAGCTGTAGTCCAAATGATTCTACCAGGTTTCATTACAGGAATACGGGATTATGTTCTCAGGAACGGATTAACAAATTCAGGAAAAAGTTTCAGGAACTGGAATTACCTCAGGAACGGATGGTGAAATGTTGGTTGGAACGTTTATTTTGTTTAAATTTCAAAATCTCCAAATAAAATTAATTCTAACCTCACTTTAGAAATTGACAGGTAAATTTCTACAATTATTTCATCGATCTAGAATGGCTTTGACATGGATTTTCTTTTGTTTACTTTATGAGGATCGATGTGGACAGTTCGGTGGTTTTTTTCGAAAGAGCCTCGCTTCAACGCGAATTTGCTTTTTATGAATTTGCATGTCATAGCATTCTAGATTGGAATTTGACATAAATAAATTCCAAATAAATAAATTATTATTATATAAAAAAAATTACTTCTATACGTCTTTTAACCATTACCAAATCATTCCTTAGGTTAAAAGAATGATTTTGGTGTAAATTATATGTTATTTTGACTAATATTAAGAATACAGAAAGGTTTTTCTGTTTTCGTTATTATTGAAGTTATAATTCTGTTAAACTCTATTATTTTTGTTTATTTTAAATTATTATTATGATTTTAGTAATTCCCACGCTTGGTTTTCTAATTTTCATTTACTTTCCCCTAAATTTAGATTAATGATTTGTTTAAATTTGAATATTTCATTTTGAAGTTATATGAAAATTTCTTTTTCACATAGTGTTTAAAATAATAACTTCCACTTAGATGTGACGATTGCAGACTTGTCTGAGACTATTCAGTTTTGATTTTCACTATTTTATTATTTGCCAAAATATTTGTAATTGTCTTAAAATCGTCGATGCAAATTGCTTATGGAGTTTCCATGTTAATTTTAACCTTCAGAAATCTAACATTTCATGAATTAATTGATACTTCCAGATTGATTTGAAATTTTATTTGATTGAACACGTTCTGTCTAATGTTGTTCAGATTAAAATAAATGATCATTTATTGTTATTTATTTGTAGAATTTGATTATGATTATTATTAGACAAAGTTAGGTATTTCACTCGTTCACACCGTTACAATATATTTATCGGTCATATCTAAGCGGTAAAGAGAGAATCAAGTAATTCATAATGTTGCCAAACTACTATGCCTCAGAGAGCATGTAAAACCGTCGGTCCTGGCTGTATAAAAGTACTCGTTAGGTTTTCTAGAAAAGGTAGTCAAAGCCTGATAATTTACGTTGACCACCTATTCCCTAAGTTCTTCTAGGTTTTCCCATGCTGTTTTACATTATTTAAAAAAAAGTATGTACATTTTAGGCCAAAGTATTGGTATATTACATTATAGATCACAATATTTATATTAGAAATGAAAATTTAAGTAAAAGAATTGTTGGAAAATGATGGAAAAGCATCAAGTGAGATATCTATATAGCGAAGAACGAGGTATTATTATAAATAAAGGTGTTGTTGTTTAGATGTCCTAATTCTAGTGAAGACATGGAGAAGAGTTGCTGCAACTTCCTGGGAATGCGACTTATATGATCCAGGCTTTGAATGTTAGTTTTTTTTTAAATGAAAAGTTATTTTATCAAAAAGCAGAATTATTGTCTCTTAATATAGTTGGTAAAATAAGGACAGTAAACGAAGGGTAAACAGCGAGAACCATTTTGGTGTACAGACCTCGTCCATTAGTAGCCATTACTCAGCCATTACTAGCCATTAGTAGCCATTACTTAGCCATTACTCGGCCATTAGTAGCTATTATTAGCCATTAGTAGCCATTGTTGAGCCATTACCGGCCATTACTAGCCAATAGTGAGGAGCCATTACTAGCCATTAGTGTACAAAAATTTAACTCACGGTTTACCCCTCGACAGTAAATATTTTTGACGAATCTTAACTCCGGCAGAAGCTTTACTGGAAATTCAATAAACTTAGGTTTAAATACATCAAAATGACATCAACACAAATATGAAAGCTTTGTCAAACTGCTGTAATTCTGAGTAACTCACCCAACAAAAATAAATCGGAAGGACACCGAAAGTAAAAAGAAATGTTAAAATATACAAATGCCATTTTTAAAAGCTTAATTTTTTTTAGAAAATCTATACGACATAACGTTCTATCGTTAATATTACATTATACAAGGTGCTGACTAAAACTTCACATATTTAATATTTTTCGACAGTCATACAAACATAATTCACGTTATTTCAAATCAGTTATATTCAAATTTTACAATTAATTTTGAGTTTGTGTTCGTGTCCACTCGAAAACATCTGTTGCGTTTGTGTGGAATTTTGCAATGATTGTCTAAGCTAACATTTCCATGTAATATTTTATAGCACGTGAATTAATGAACAAGAGTAAAGTGGATTTGGCCATTGCCCAAGAATTCATACGTACAACGTGAACCGCGTTAAATATCTGGATATCAGAGACGATTCCCCATTCCTGACTACTTACCTCAGAATGTATAAACACGTGGTTTTTATGACGCGAACCGGAGTAATGATGCTTATTTGTTTTCGTCGTCGAGAAAATCGAGGTTTATTTCGTCCTACATGACGCAGAATATGTAGAAATTAAGTTAGGAATTTAAATTGTTCGATTCGATATCCTAGGACCGGTTTGTGCCTTTCGGCTTCATCAGTTAGGCTTTCAAATCCAATAAATCAAAGTCCAAAACACGCATAAATTAATAGCTACATAATTGATTGCAGACTTTTTGAGTGCACCCAAGGAATTAGTAGTAAGTTCTGATGTATTAGCTTCCCTTAGCATTCTTGACATTGGACTATTAAATCCATCATTTGTAAAATGTGAGTTCTCTACGAAAACATTTTTATCATCCCTTGTTACTGTTTGCCTGACTCTCAGGCCAACTAAAGAGAGAAGTGCTGGGCAATTAAATTGGCCTGACAGTAATTTAAATAGAAATATTAGGCAAAGAGTTTATGCAGTATTCCTATGTGATTGGTGCCTGGGAACGATTGAAACACATAACCAGATATTTGTCAAGATTTAGTACTAAGCATTTATTACTATACCAGTTGATTACATGGTTCACATTATCTTCAAATATGATTCAATCTCACGGTATAGCTTGAGATCATCAGCAAATAACAATCCCTCTAACTCAGCAATATGTGTAATAAGATTATCAATAATGATATTGAAAAGTAATGGTCCACAGTGACTACCTTGTGGAACACCAGAACAGGCTTCAATTGTATGTGATATGTCGCTCTTTACCAAAAACAATTAATGTTAAAATTAAACAAAAATTTTAAATTTTCCACCAGATACTTTAAAAAAATGTGGTATTTATCAAAATGTTCTAAAGACATATCATTTTTTACACTGTAACCAGATATATTAAGTAATTGATCTAATTATAGAATCATAATCGTAATGTTCAAATAACAAGTAGTACTCGTTGATATCTAATATCACAAAAATTACTATAATTGTTTTACCTTTTTTAAATATTTACTTAGTGCTTAAACATACACGCTGTTTAATCAATGAAGATGATGATCGCCTGTGATTGTTTCAGTTGGTTTTAACAGTTCATAATACACTATATTTTGTATCCTCAGTCATCAGTCACCATGCGATGCTGAAATCCCTTCCATCTTTGCCTTTCAAGCAACTGTTCACAAGCAAACAAACGCCGAAAGCTACATATTCAATCGAGAATAACTTTATCACAGGGAAATGAAAACCGATATATATCAGAAGAAGACTTAAAAGACAGTGGCCTACAGAGCTAATGGAGGCCCCAAACCACAATGAATGAATCCATCGAAACTCTGAACCACAGTAAATACAGGAGGATCGTCGGTGTGCGATTTCTTCTCATCTGCCTTTACTTATAACTTTATATAGTTTAGGAGAGTTGATTGTAAATTTGCAGAATTAAATAAAAAAAAGATACAAATCGACTAATGTTTATGTTACAATGACAGATGCCCAAGTTTATTGCATGATGTCTATGATCCATTGAAAAAAGGCGGAAGCACCTAATGCTATCATATAAATGTTTTATATCCTTTAAATCTTTACCTAGTTCTTAAATACATATCTATGTTTAATCAATGAATTAAAGATATTTGCCCCAGATTCCACATTTACGTTATTTACACGTAGAATACGTAGTTCAAAGACGTACATAGATTAAGATCGAGTATCTTATACACTTTTATTTCCCTATGATATATCACAAAATGATAAAGTAATGAACTTATCGTGTTATTTAAATAGGTTTAAAAGGTTTTGTTATTAAAAAAATGAGATTGTCGAAATAAATAAAAAAAAATTCAAGGATATGTAACCTCAATAATATGAATCAATTGCAGAACTTGGATGTAGCTATCAATAGATGACTTCACACTTTTTTCAGACTTAGGACTGGCAAAACAAAAAATTCATTTGTATAGTACAACCCTGATGTGCTCGTTTACTATTACAACAAAGTTAATGGGATTAGATAAAATTCCCAAGTAAAAGGCCAGAAATCAGTCTCAAATATCTGGAATCGTATACTTAATATATATTTGGATGGCCTGTCTTTTATTTAAAAATACATAAATTCGTGAAGCAGTTACCGATAGTGCTTATTTACGGTTTTTGAATTCCTCGCTTAACACTTTTAGGAGGTCCCGCCCATTAAGTTGAAAATAATTGCCACTAGGATAGTGGATATTAATATCAATTAAGGAAAATGTTACAGAAGACCAGCATAGAGCTGATGACAAAAAGAAATGTTGCGGAGGAAACTATAACCAACAATAAGGATTAGGAACACTAGCAAATATGATTTTTTTTTCTAGAACCATATATAATTCTACAAATAAATGTGTAGTGATTAATAATAGTCAACAATAATGGTGTTTATACAACTGACGCTTCAATAAACAATTGTTGTAAAAATAAAGGACAAAACTGTTCATTTATAAATTTGAGGTGACAGTTTACTAATTGCCTTGCCAAGTTCACTAAAATATGTGTTTTATTAGGAAGTACGTGTAATTTAAAATAGTATTTCTAATTTTATTATAATTCAACTTTCAGTTTGTCACACCCCTCGTTTTTTAAGAAAAAATTTTAAAAGACGTGTTATACAAAAAGTTAATTACCTAAATATGCTTATAATATAAACATTTATGCTCAATTTATACAATTTTATTGACTGTTTAACATTATAAACAGTGTCATTATGGTTTCTTGCAGTTTCATTAAAGAAACATAAACTTTTACCACCCATAAATATTTTCATGGAATAATATGCAAATACCCACAATTATAACTTTGCACGCTTATTTGAATGAATATAGGCTTTAAACTATGTTTACATACGTGGATTAAATAATTAGAATTACAATTTTGATAGGGGGAAATGTCTGTATACATCAAAAAAAAATATGGGTTAGTCACACAAGAAAGAATGAATTAGGATTACCTACAAATCTTTTAACTGGCTACAGAAGACCCAGAGGAATGTAATCATCTATTTAAGAATGACACCTGAAAGATTCGATTATACAAGTATAGAAAGGAATTCAAGAAAAAGTGAACAGCAAATGTAGAAGACTTGTATTTGAAAAATTGGATAACTTGTATGTATTTGAACAGTATTTCAGATGAAACCAAAGATGGTAGCAGGAAATTGATGTATTCTGGCACTAAATAAACTATTAAAGAGCAGGTTATTTTTATAACGTTATAAAAGCGACTGAATGAAACAATAATTAGATACTCACAGGAAAACTACAAGAAGGGACTTGGAAAACATCGAACCAGAAGTAATATAGTTTATGGAATAAAGCCAATATTTTAGGAGTATTAAAGGTACAGAAAATTAGATTAATGGAACATATAATATGAATGGAAGAGCGAAGAGTATCTAAAAGATAGTATCAAGTAGTATAGGAGCTTAAAAGAAGCGAAGAAAACCAAGATAGAGATGGAAAAGAGAAGTAAATCAAGATTTGATACGGGTAGAACAGAAAACAAAACAAAAAAGATGGAAAGCTATGGATATTATAGATTTATTTGGCAGTAGGCAGTTTTCTTTAAAAATTTAAATTTTGCGATATATGCTATTCAAAATTTAAAAACTGTCACGTTTATTTATTAAATAATCACTTGCTTTTGTCAAACGTTATGTATATTTCAATTTAAAACACAATTCGTTATTTTAAGTATATTTGGAAAAATTTCGACAGACCGTTTATTTAAAACCATTAAGTTGTATAGTCAGAATATAAAAATAGATAAATAGATATTTCATGAAAACATTACTTATTTCATTGATGACGTTATTTTGTATGAAATACCCGAATTTTCTAAAGCTTTTTGTTAGTTTTTAACTGGCAAATTTTTACAAAAATTAAATCAAATAAATGTAATATTAATATAGTTTAAAAAATAAATTAAGCAGTAAAACAAATCAAGATATAGACAAAGGTTCATCCCTAGAAACCTTTTAACATGAGTTTTTAGACAGCAACAATATGGCAAGTAACGCACCTTGAAGGTGCTACCAAGATCGAAACGTACTGTGTAACTGTAAAGCTCTCCTTTTTCACTTACAGAAATAGTCCAGTCATTATGTACATTTGGATCTGCAAATGAATTTAACCCAATTTCCTTAAAAGACATTGGAGCAGGGGCTTAAAAAAGCTTAACTCCAAATTGTCGGGCACCAGTCTCACCGGGAAACGCCATCTTGAAAAGGGGGTACATTTTTTGTATTTTTTCAATAACTCTGCTCTGCGTTATTTTACGCGAATGGTATATAGACATTTGTTGTTGCTTTTTTGAAGCCCTACAAAAAAGGTCCTATGAACTTTTCACCTATTGCCAACCGTTGTCGAGATTTTGGGAAAAATATTAAAAAAATATAGGCATTGATACGTATTTCCGCTTATAGCTCTTTTCCGATCATTCGTATCGAAAAATAATCTATTACGAAACTTGTAGAGTATATAAACACCTACAATTTGGTTTTTTTTTTTCGATCTGATAAAAATTGCGGCTTCTAGCGCCCCGCAAAGTTTGCAAGTACACGCAAAATGCATTTACACGGCCCGGTCGAACTGCTCGGTGCGTCACGGCATATGCGGCTGTGTGGCACCAAAATGTGCATTTTGCGTGTACTTACAAACTTTGCGGGGCGCTAGAAGCCGCAATTTTTATCAGATCGAAAAAAAAAAAACCAAATTGTAGGTGTTTTCATACTCTACAAGTTTCGTAATAGATTATTTTTCGATACGAATGATCGGAAAACAGCTATAAGCGGAAATACGTATCAATGCCTATATTTTTTTAATATTTTTCCCAAAATCTCGACAACGGTTGACAATAGGTGAAAAGTTCATAGGACCTTTTTTGTAGGGCTTTAAAAAAGCTACAACAAATGTCTATATACCATTCGCGTAAAATAACGCAGAGCAGAGTTATTAAAAAAGTACAAAAAATGTACCCCTTTTTCAAGATGGCGGCGTTTCCCGGTGAGACTGGTGCCCGACAATTTGGAGTTAAGCTTTTTTAAGCCCCTGCTCCAATGTCTTTTAAGGAAATCGGGTTAAATTCATTTGTAAATCTAGGGCTTATTTTTAGACATAATGACTGGACTAAAAATGGTTGGCTCGGGTCAGCACCAGGGTTGGGCTAATTTAAATCAAAAATACTAGTTTCTCTGCCAAAGTCCACCAGTTTGTAATTTTTTAAAGTAAATCAATGATTTTTTATATTTCTAATAAAAATCAAATATTGTCCAACATGAATTCTCTTAGTGAACATCAATTGGCTGAATCAAAGAGGAAGTAATTAGTAGACGAATTCTCCGTTAGGTATTTTGCAAAGATTCTTTCAGTACATTATCCTTCAAAGCGTATTTATAGAGGACTCTTTTAATGTCTCACATTCAACTATTCATTAAATGAAACCTCACTACCGCCATTTAGAATAAGAGATAAGGATTCCAATCATATGTGATGACAAATTGTGTATCAAGGGCAATTAAATCCATCACTGCAAGGAAATTTTCAATCAGAACGCCAGTCAATAAACTTAAGAGTGAGATAATTCATATTTTATAGCTATCATTGAAAAGAATAGATAGTATACAAAAATTTAATAATTATCTGAGATGGCTTCGTTGTATATTTAAATAGCAGGAAAATGTTTTAGACAGTTTACATTATAAAATACTGAGTTAGTGATATGCGCAAGTGGGAATTTTAAAGATTTTACAGCTAAATTTGGGCAAGTGGGTTTTTGAGGTAATAATATATTTTGTAAGAAAACATAGCATTAACCGCCTCTTTTATATCTATTACCGCTGCTACTACACACCCGATAATTGTACAGCAAATACACGTTTTCGTCATATACTAAATTATTTTATTCTAAAATAAAACCAACCATTTTAAATTTAGATTCCGGTTAAATGAGGCTTCCCTAAAAGATCTCTCGAAAGAGATAAATGCTACGGAAATGGAAATATCTCCGTACTTTTTAAATAACCGTAATTTTTTAAAAGGAAATGTAGATTGTGTACGTAGGACGAAAATGGTTCAAGCAAGCATTAATAAGTATGAGAAACTGTAAAATTAACTCGTTAAAATTATATTAACTGCTCGCATCTCGTGTTTTGTCTATTTTTATTTTGAGCACATGAATGTTATTTTTACCAATGGTTTGACGTTTGAATTTTATCAGCGGCCTTGCTATTTCACGTTGAATTGTGTATCTAAGAATGGAAAGGTGTAAACAGTTTTTACAATTTTTTAAACAGGATGCGAATTCCTAAATTTTGGAATCAATTCACTACTTTCAGTGTCTGTAACAGAGACAAATGGAAGTCGGTCTGGTATAAAGAGACCATTGAAATCTACATCTCCATGCGTGATGTCCACACTAGTATGGGAATACATCAAAAGACGTTGACTGACCACAGCAAATGAACATCTTGTCTGGGTAACAGGATATCAAGCGATCTCAGAGGCAATGAAAAAACTGAGGTACTTGCAAAGAGAGGGTCTAATCCAGCGGCGGCGCCACGGGGGGGCAAAGGGAGGCAGTATGCCCCCCGCCCTTTACAAAATGTCGTTTTTGGCGCCCCTTCGATTTTATAACTAGTGATGTAATTGTTGAATACCAGTCTTTTAGTTTATTATTTAGAGAACTTAAAGATAATGAAATTAGTGTAACAACTGAAAAAATATTACCATATATCATTTCAAATGACCTTGAAAATGCATTTCCGAATCTAGTCAAATTGTACCGAATATTTATCACCATATAGTTGCGTGAAATTAGACGAAAATATTCTGAAAATGGATGTAACAGTCAAATTCGCGCACATTTTTTTTACTGAATTGGCAATAAATAACCAAAGAATCCTCGAGTTTTCTTAAAAATTGAAGAAAATATGTATTTTTATGTCGGGAAGACATGGTAAAAATTTTTAAAAAAATTTATTTGTCCAGCCAAAATCGCCATTTTTCGAAAAAAAATTGAATTGGCCGCCATTTTTGGAAAAACAATAGTAGAGAAAAGAATTTTATCTTAAAAAGAAGGATTTTGTGTGTACTTTTGTCTAAGAAAATCCAACATTTTATTTATTTATTTAAAGTGGCCAATTTATGGAATAATAAAAAAATTAAAATTCGATTTTCATTTTTTTCCAATTTTTTTATCACTATATTTATGCTTGATTCTCTTAGAAAAACTGTATTTCAGCCCAAAAAATGTTTAAAAAAATAAAACAAATATTTCAGGTTCTAAAGTAAGATTTTTGTGAGGGAACGAATCAATATAAAAAATGAAAATCGAATTTTTTTTTATTATTCCCTAAGTTGTGCACTTTAAATAAAGAAATAAAATGCTGGATTTTCTTAGACAAAAGTACACACAAAATCCTTTTTAAGATAAAAATTTTTTCTCTACTATTGTTTTTTCAAAAATTGCGATCAATTCAATTTTTTTTTCGAAAAATGTCGATTTTGGGGGGCCTTTCAGCCTCTCGGGGGGTCCTGTCAGCTGTCAATGCAGTTAGGTTAGATCTGAACACTAACCTAACTTTTTTAGGCACCTGTCTTCACATATAGGGCTTTACAGCTACCGTTAGGGCCTCCGACCCCCTTTTAGCCCATCCCCACCCTTTCTCGGTCGCAGTACGTGTTTTGCTTTACTACTCTGGACAAATACATTTTTTTTTAATTTTTACCATGTCTTCCCGACATAAAAATACATATTTTTTCCAATTTTTAAGAAAATTCGGGGATTCTTTGGTTATTTATTGCCAATTTAGTAAAAAAAATAATGTGCGCGAATTCGTTTTTTGAGGTTTGACTCTTAGAGCCGGAGATATTTAAAAAATAGTGAAGCTATCCACTCGAAAAATACCAAAAATGCCGTTTTTGGCACATATCTCGCGAAGCTCCAGCCCAAATTTATTAAAAAAAAATTTACAAGCTTCTCTTTATGTATAAAATCGAAAAAATTAAAAAAAATTGACTTAGCTCTTACATCCATATAAAATTCTAATTTCACTTCACTAATAGGCACTAATAGTGTAACTGCTGAACGCACTTTTAGCAGATTAAAATATATAAAAACCTATCTTAGATCCACAATAGGTGAACAAATGTTGAACGATTTGGCAATATTAAGCATAGAATCAGATCATTAAAAAAACTTGTATGTGCCCCCCCCCGCCCTTAATTTCTAGAACCGCCACTGGTCTAATCCTAGGTGTACGTAAAAGAACAGTCCTAGTATACCTAAGAGCCTAGCTTCTCTCTGAGCAGAAATCAGCTGAGTACTATAACAGGGTCCATGGCTGGACATACCCTAGTAAGAAAACATTAGTTGTTCGGGATTTTCCAAAGTCTTCAAGTTAAAAAATAATATAAACATTGGCAGTGCCGGTCTTAGACATTTTTCTAGTGGATGCGAACAATTCACCACTGGCGTAGCTTGGGGGGGCGTAATAGAAGGGGGCCTGGGCAGTGGCGGCGCCACGGAAGGCAAAGGGGACAGTATGACTCCCCCCCGCAAATTGTCGTTTTTATAACTAGTGAGGTAATTGCTGAATACCAGTCTTTTAGTTTATTATTTAGAGAACTTAAAGATAATAATAATAATAATAAAATGCCTTTTTTTAGTATTGTGATATACAATACAGTAAACAATTTAAAGAGGCGAAGTCTCCACTCCACTCCACTTAACCCCTTCATACAATAAGAAAAACAAGGGCGGCTACCAGAGAATTGGGGGGACAACGTCGTCGGGTGTTAGAGTTATATATATAAAAGTTTAAAATATTAAACGTTTGTTGATATAAATGGACCTAGAATCTACACATTGTATAAGAAACGAAAGGCAATATCAAAATTACCGAAAAAAAATGTTTGGGCCATTTTTGAGTGAGTTTTTTAGGATACAAATGGACCTAGAATCTACAAAAAAAAATTAAAATTTGGTTTATGCAGAATGAATTTGGCAATGTCAAAATTACCACAAAAAAATATTTGTGTCATTTTTCGAGGGAAAAAATTAGTTTTTTGGGATATAAATGCACCTAGAATCTACAAAAAAATGAAAATTTGGTTTACGCAGAATAAATTTTGAATAAGAAACGATTGGCAATGTCAAAATTACCGAAAAAAAATGTTTGGGCCATTTTTGAGGAAAAAAGTGAGTTTTACAGAATATAAATGGACCTAGAATCTACAAAAAAAAATCAAAAAAATTATAATTTGGTTTACGCAGAATGAATTCTGTATAAGAAACGATTGACAATGCCAAAATTACCGAAAAAAAAGTTTGGGCTATTTTTGGGGAGAAAAGGAGATTTATAGGATATAAATGGACCTAGAATCTACAAAAAAAATTCAAAAAAATTAAAACTTGGTTTACGCAGAATGAATTTTGTATAAGAACCGATTGGCAACGTCAAAATTACCGAAAAAAATGTTTGGGCCATTTTTGGAGGAAATAGTGAGTTTTTTAGGATATAAATGGACCTAGGATCTACAAAAAAAAATTCAAAAAAATTAAAATTAGGTTTACGCAGATATGAGAAATATCCTCTCATTGCGTAGATTTTTCTGTCGTACTGGACGAGTTTAAAAATATTAAAACAAGGCGTTTAATACTGTAAATAATAACATATACACTATTTATTATTATTTTTTTATGATAAATACAGAATTAATTTAAATACATATGCCCCTTTTACCGAATTACTCGGCGCCTAGCGATGTGTGTGCCCCCCGTCCTTAGTTTCTAGAACCGCCACTGGGCCTGGGGAAATTTTTAAAATTTGAGTAGCCTAAAATGCTGGTTTGGACTACTTTTTATTACATTACATTCAGAAAAAGTTATTTTTCAGCTGTGGCGCCCCCTGGCCGCGGCGCCCGCATCCTTCGCGTACGCCTTAAACCGGCCCTGAACATTGGTGATCTATTTTGGAACAATACAATTTGAGGTTAATAAATAAAAACATTGTTTCCAGTTATTTTGAGTGAACAGGATGCCCTGGATACTGGCAGCAAGTGCAAGAATACATATTTTTGTAACATTTTATAGGAAGCAAATTATTATCTTAATATTGAGATTTTATTTTTCATTTTTAAACAAAAATTGTATCTCTCCTATCTTAAAACGGATGCTCATTACAGGTTTTCTGATAAGGAATAACGGTGGTGATGACATATTCAGGCAATTATCACAAGGTTAATCAGAATGATATTTTTAAATTATTTCGTCTGGGTTAAATTTCTAAATGATTACTCGTGTCGTCTCTTTCTCTTATCAAAAGGCACGCACGGGTTGATGAGTTGGTAGTGATACAATTTCACTTCAAACATTTTTTTGACAAATTATCAGCCTTTCTTTCCAAATTATTGATGCACAGTTGTTCCTTTAATGGATATGTCATTATTTTCACCAACTATTTTGGTAATAAAGTCACTTGATGATGTATTTCAATTATACCCACAACATTTCTGGCTAATACGATTAGATTAAAATGTTACGTGTTTGTTTATTTACAATTTTATTGACCTTAATTTCGGGTTCGCGTCCAGCAGGTAGAACGTTGTTTATATCTGTCTTTCCGATAGATAAGTTTTTTGCTTATGAATGTTGTTATCTCTGGAACTATTTCAGGTACTATCTTTATATAAATATCAAAAAGAATTATGTACTCTACAACTCACTAATCCTTTTGCTCTATTTGAACCATCAAGCAATTGATTGAATTTGTAAGCAGCAGAAAAAATAAAGCATAAATATAGCACAAATACAGCATAAATATAGCATAAATACAGTATAAATATAGCCTGAATACAGCATAAAGACAGTAAATATAGTATAAATATAGCTTAAATCAGCACGATTGTGGATTTCCAATTCACTTCATTCAAATAAAATATATTTTTGGATTTTACAGTAACAGTAATTTACTCAATTCAGTTTGTCATCTAAATAAACACTAATTTTTAATAAAAGTTGTTTCAATAAAATTTTGAGATAAGATACAGCGAAAAGTTCTTATCTTCGTGACTTCTCAAAATCTGAGTGATATATTACAGTAAGCTATTTTTCAGTTATATTCCAAAACCTCATTAATCCATAGGCGGAGATATAGGAATGGTAAATAACCACCAAAATAAAGTCAAAATGTTTTACGACAAAATTGAAAAACCGTTTAGTACATTGTGTCACAAGGGCAGAAAATGAGCTTTAGCAGCCCGCATGAGCGAGCGAAGCGAAGCGAGGGCAGCTAATAGCTAAGGGCAAAAAGGTGCAAAAAATAGGAAAATATAACAAAAATCTTTAGTTTTATAAATAAAGACAGAATTTAATGAGAAACTTAAGTAATAGGCCAAAAAATAAACATGATGCCTAAACAAGCTCGCGAAAACCGCATCTCGGTATCTTGTTCCTAACCTAAAATTTAGGCCAAAGAAAATTTTATACGGAAATCTCTTAAATTTTTATTTTTTAAACTAGTTAATTCCTTTTATTATGTAAGTTGTGGCCCTAAAAAGGACCGAATTAAAAAAGAAAGGTTTTTAATGTCCCCGTAAATGCTCGAAATTCTGAAGCCTCTCATGGGTAGACAAAACTGCAGCTTCAATTTCGGCTCTCGGTATGTTACGTAATGCATTACGAATCCGATTTTTCGTATCTCTCTGGTCGTAGGTTGAGTCTGAAAATTCAAGACAAGTTAAGTCTGGTGATCGCGCAGGCCATGGAAACAGACTTCCTCTTCCAATCCAACGCTGTTGTAATACTGCATTAATATGCTCTCACACAATAATGGAGAATTTTTATTTCTAATTCTTTGGACCGATGAAGCCACCTTTAAAATCTGCACAATATGCATTATTGGTCTGCAGAAAATCCGCATTGGTTGCGTGAAGTTCAGCACCAAGGACGTTGGAGTTTAAATGTGTGGTGTGACATACTGGGAGACAGAATTATTTTTTTTAGCAGTCCCTAAGTGGCAATATCTTTCTTGACTTTTTGGCCAATAAATTACCGTTGTTGTTGGAAGATGTTTCACTGGAAACACGTCAAAACTTGTTTTTGCAGTTGAATGGTTGCCCAGCACAATATGCTATTATTGTGCGAGAGCATATTAATGCAGTATTCCAACAGTGGTAGATTGGAAGAGGAAGTCTGTTTCCATGGCCTGCGCGATCACCAGACTTAACTTGTTTTGATTTTCAGACTCAACCTACGACCAGATACATATGAAAAACCGGATTCGTTAATGCATTACGTAACATACCGAGAGCCGAAATTGAAGGTGCAGGTTTGTCTACCCATGAGAGGCTTCAGCAATGCATAGAGCGTGATGATCAGCATTTACGGGGGCACTAAAAACCTTTCCTTTTTAAATCGGTCCTTTTTAGGGCCACAACTTACATAATAATTAGTTTAAAAAATAAAAATTTAAGGGATTTCCGTATAAAATTTTCTTTGGGCTAAATTTTAGGTTAGGAACAAGATATCGAGATGCGGTTTTCGGGAGCTTGTTTAGGCATCATTTAGCTACTTTCTCATGAAAAAGAAATCATACCAATGCGTTTAATTTTTTTGAGAAAATTAACCATTTCTGACGAGATGTCGAAAAAGGCCCTCTAGCGGCGACATCTGAAACTAACAAAAATTCAAATATTGTAGCATTTGTAGCCCAAGAATAGATCTTTTCAACTAGCCCAAGTTTGTTAAAATCGGCTCAGCCGTTTCGAATATACTGAAACCTTTGAATACCCCCCACCACTTTATTTTTAGAGATATAGCAAAAATTGTTAAACAAAAAAGGTTCAGATTATCCTCTACTTCGCAGAAACATCACTTTCTTAGCTTCAAGATCGCAGTTACGCCCCCTAGCAGCCATTTCAGAAACTTGAAAATATTTTCCAGGTTTTCCTCTTGGTCGTTTTAGTGAGACTTTTTTTCCGCAAGCCTCTACGATGGATGATTTCCAAGATACAGTACCTCGCATTCTTATTTGGCCACCCTGTACATAACATTTACGTATGATTAATTTGGCCTTTAACTAGGTAGTCAGTGGTTCTAAAATAAAAATTACAAAGAGAATAAAAAATTCAAGTATTTTTTACGTTGTATGATCTCTTCCTTTCATCGAAACACTAATGTCTGAAAAAAAATGACTTTTTAATTAAAGAGCCTGATAATTCCTCAAAAGACTTTTTGTCTGTTTATAAAATAAGGAGCTCATTTAAATGTAGGTCAACAACTTGTGATAAACAAAAGTATTAAAAGATTTTATAAAGTTAAATCATTTTTAGAATTGTTATTATTAAAAAGTTTAAGAAATTCCGCAGCTCGTTTTAGGAAATGTGATAATTTTATTTGATAAGAAAGTATTTGAAAAAAAATTGCGTCTTGTGGCCTAGATTTAAATCGCGATTTGATATATTTTATTAATCAATTCGTTTTATTTTTAAGTCACCATTTGTTTTTCGGAACCAAAAACATTTGAAATGCGAGAACTTCTCATCAAATAAGGCCTTAATAAATGATGGTCTTTATTGCCCATATGATCAGTTATACATGAAATGGGACAAGTCAAAAGACAGTTTATAAGATGTGGAACTTAAAACATCAAAATACAAAAAATATATATTGTAATAAAATCAATTTGTATACGCCCAAATAATTTGTACAAAATATTTTTAGAATATTAGTAAAACTGCATTTGTTGTGATTATATAAAACGAATAAATTTTCTTTTTTACGACGCTTTCCTTAATTTTATAGTTTCAGGCTTCGCATGAAGTAACATAAAAACCCGGATAAATTTAGAAATACGAATTGGTTTTTCTTCGTAGACCTTTTGTCTGTGTATACAAGATGAATATTTTATTGAGTAACTTGCTAAAGAAACCACATTTGTGCCAAAGCTATTATTTATTAAAACGTTCTCACAAAGAAATGATGAGTTACATGAAATGTAATAAGCGGTTTTGTTTGTTATGGCTGAGACAAAATAAATATTTTCAATGACAACTAGAATTTAGTAAGAAACCAATCTTTACAATACTAAGTAAGCAAACGATTATTTAATTTATAATATGTTAGTTTCTTATAAATATAAATCTGCCAGGTTGGTCCCGATTTAGTTTCTGTCTTATCTATTTCAGTCCCGAAAGTAAAAATAACAAATTAAAAGGGTAATTGCATCTAGTGCAGTGAATAAGGAATTTTTAAACAACTTTACAATTAAAATGTTCTGGTTGTTATCTCAGATGTTTTAATTTTAAATCAATTGTATATAAGAAGCTTATTCGAGTACTTGTATTTATAGGTATTGACCATCCCTTTCGTTCATGATCGTCATCATCAGAGTCGTGATCAAAAATTCCTGCCAAATTAAAAATAACTATTTTAAAAACTTTTTAAATCAATTTACAACAAAAATCAAAGGGTTAAAGACACTAAAAGTTGACCAGGGAGGTCTCATTTTTGTGCCTGCGCTTTTTTAACTGTTTGTAATTTTGTCAGAATCCAAAAATAGCGTCATCCTGTTTTTCTGAACATTTATATTTGCAGTAAGTAAACCAAAAGAAGTTTATTCAACAAAATAGACCTACACCTATATAGATTGATACGAGCCATTAGTAGTCAAAAACAAGTCCATATTCATCTAAACTTTTAAAAATGGCTTCATAAGCCTTAGCTTATTATGCAAGTGTGGCAAGAAGATTTCCTATCTGTCAACTAATGGTTCATTAATAACATTTTTGGTCCTAAACCATCTCTTGAAGTTAAGAATATTTTGTATACTCGGTTTGCTGTTAAAAAGTAATTTCACCACTCTCATGGCGACTCGGGTTTGGGCAGCAGATCATTTTGTCTGTTACGATTATATGTGATCTGACTCTTTTGAGAGATTAAGATTTCCAATAATCTCATCCACCTCTTGTTGGTTAAAATGCTGGAAGTCGCTGAATCTCCTTCAAAATCACTGTCTTTTCCTTTAATCAATGTAATAAAATCCTCTGGAAGCCTTAGTAGATTACTAAATTTCTCTCTCTTTCCACTGGATTAAAACCACTTAGTTGTTAAAAAAGTTTTTTTATTGACGTTTCGGCTTTCCAGATCGAAAGCCGTTATCAAAATGACATAAAATAAATAAATTTACTAGAAACAGAACACTTGATAATCTTGCAAAAATATGACATCAACATAGTATACATAGAATAAGATTTTGAGATTGAAGATGTCAAAATCTGTTTCAATCATATTTTTGTGACGTTTCTGGGAACGAATTTTTGAAAGGATAGCGCATTTGCATATTATAAGAGAATTTATACTTCGTCATAAATGAAGTTTTCTTATTAATATTATCATAAGAAAAAACCAGATAAAAACTTATGATACTATCCCGATATAGAGGGTATCCTTTTTGCAATTAACTCTTTTTGTAAAATAGGTATCCAAATTTTTGAAATATCAACCGAACAATTAGAAACACATTCGTTATTATTTAAGCATATCAATGCTGCTTCTTTAACTTTGCGGTTATAATTATTCGGTTCTTTTAATAATCTAGTTGAAAAATTCCATTGTATTTTATGACCAGAATCCCATGCGTGTTCACATATTTTGGATTTTTCGAATTGTTTATTTTTAATGTACGATTGGTGTTCATTAAGTCTAATATGAAAAGGTCTAGATGTTTCTCCTATATAAAATTTTAAATTCTATACAATTTTTTGTGTTTTGAATTTCATTAAAAGGTTTTGTATTTACTATTAAAGATTTTAATGTATTATTAGTTTGAAAAACTGTTTTTAAATTAAATTTATTGCCAATCCTTCTAATTTTTTCGGATAATTTTGGAATATAAGGGATTTTTACTATATTTGAAAGAATTATTGGGGGGTTTAAATTTTGATCTTTAGTTTTGATGTCTCGGTAAAGTTCACGATTTATAAATTTACTTGGGTAGTTGTTCTTAATCAAGACAGATTTAACAAGTGATAATTCATTATTTAAGATATTGTCATTTGAACAAATTGTTTTTGCTCTATCGGAAAGAGATTTGACAATACCTCGTTTAACACAAATTGAGTGGTTTGAATTAAAATTTAGATATCTATTTGTATGTGTTTCTTTTCTAAAAACTGATGTATCAAAACAATTGTTGTTATTGTGTATTAGTACATCAAGAAACGGTAATTTTTTATTATTTTCAATTTCAATTGTAAATTTAATAGTAGGTTCCGAATTATTAATAGTATATAAAAATGTATCAATATTTTCCCTATCGTGTTGCCAAATTGCAAAGATATCATCTACATATCTAAACCAGACAGAAGGTCTTAAATTTTGTTTGTTTACAATTTCCATTTCAAAATTCTCCATGAAAATATCACACAATTTTGGTGATAAAGGAGAACCCATTGCCATGCCAAAATTTTGCTGATAAAAATCACTATTTAATTGAAAATATGTAGTTTTAATACATAGTTCCAATAATTCTAGAATTGCTGAGACGCTTAATTTAGTTCTATTTATTAATGTATTATCACTTGTCAACTTTTTTCTCACAAGATTAAGAGTTTTATCGACAGGAACATTTGGAAATAAACTGACTACATCAAAACTAACCATTATATCTGAATTTGTAATTTTCATTTTTGATAATTTTTCTAAAAAATGTTTTGAATTTTTGATAAAGGAATTAGTATTTCCTGATAACGGATCTATTATTTTAAGTAGAAATCTTGCTAAATTTTGACAAGGTGAATTTATAGAACTTATTATTGGTCTTAATGGTATTTGTTGTTTATGAATTTTGGGTAAACCATAAAAATGTGGAGGTTTACTATAATGAGAAGTAAGAGATCTTCGTTCTTTATCACTTAGGAATTTTTTATTTTTATATAAAGTTTTGTAAATTTTGTTTTCAATACTAGTAGTTGGATCTTTATTTAATTTTGAATAGCTACCGTTTTCAATAATTTCGTTAATTTTGTTATCATAATCTGTTTTGTTCATGACAACCGTCGCGTTACCTTTATCTGCCGGTAAAATCTTAATTGTATTGTCATTTTTTAAATTTTTAATTGATTTAAATTCTGCGGAGGTTAAATTTTGATTAATTTTGTAAGATTTTTCTAATTCAATTTTGCAATGTACCTTGTATTCGTTGCTTAAGTCAGTTGGTAAATTTTGAGAAGCGTTTTCTATAGAACTAATAATATCAAATTTTGGTACATATTTTGGAGTTACCGAATAATTTAAACCTTTGGCCAATAATAAATTTTCTGTGTGATTAAGATCTCTACTTGAAATATTTATTACCGTATTTAAATTTTGTTCTGAATTTCTAAGGTTGTAAAAACTTTTTTCTTCAATTAGATTATTACATTTTCTTAATTGTCTATTTTTGGTACTAAATGTTGGAATAGTGTAGAGGTTAAAAATTTTGTCATTTCAGAAACTAGATCTGCTATTTTTGGAATCGGCAGATCGAAAAAATCGCGCACAATGACAACAAAAATTTATACTTTTAAAACTTAATAATAAATAAATAAATAAACTTGTTTTACCTTTTTTTATTTTATTTTTTCTGTGGAACTCGAGGTTTTTTGTTGACAAAATCATGTGCTTCAAAACATGGCGTAAAAAATAATTATGAATTAACGTAATTCAAATGTAATTGAATTTACTGAGATTACAAATGATTTAACTGGAAAATTTATGAGATACAAATTGCTTGAATCTAAATAAATAATTAATAATTTCTTTAAAACACGTCAGTTTACTTAAAAAACCCGAATCTTGTATATAAGCAACTACAGATTTTTTTAAACACAGTATAAAAATAACTTTTTCAATAAAAATAAAAACGTTGAAATAAACTATGTAATGTGTTTTTTTATAATCATACAGGAATATTTATCAATTCTGTGCATATTATATACGGAAACACGCTTTTGGAAAATAATTGGGGTTTTTTATAAAAACAATATTTTCAAGAAACAGTTTTACTAATATCTGTTGAATATTTATAGATGAGTAAAATCCAAGTACACGTTCTGCATATTTTATGGATTTTATTTTTACCTTTACTTGGACATTTTTAGAATAAATGAATAATGATTTAAATAGGTAAACTACTCTATCATTAACCGCATAAGTTTCAAAATAGAATTATAATCACTCAACTGGATAAAAAAACTGAATTAAAAACAGTTTCAAATTTAAACAGAGGGATGAAACTTAATTTGGTTTCAAATATTTTTACAAAATTAACAGTCTATTTGTGTTTTTTTGGGGACGTTAGTGCTAGAAAAAATATCATATTTATAAGCTGTGAAGACTAACTCAAATATCTACATAAAACAGAAAATTGGCATGACTAACATGCATATCAGCTTGTTTATTTTTATATTTTTATGGTTTATTTTGAAATTTTGACCTGAGCTGAGATATTTTTAGTAAAGTCTAGCGTTCTTGTGTCAAAATGCATGTCTATTCTTATGTTGTCTGTTTGTAATAGTGGCAACATAAAATATAAAAATATTTTTTGAGTACAATATCTTTCTTAACGTTAAAAAATGTTTTTTTATGGCGAAATACAATAATAATCCAAAACTATTGTCCCTCGTTATCGGGGGTTCACAAAGTGTGAATCGCCACACGAAATACATTTCATTTCGCTGTGATAGATGGCGACAGTTACTTGCTTATAGAATTATAGATAGACCTGCAGGAATAGCCTGGATTGAACATGATTCACCGATTAATTTTTTTAATTTAAAACAATCTAACCGAGTAAGAAATATTTTTTCAAAAAAGTTTTTTGCGCAAAGAATATTTTGCTAAATTAAATAAATAAAATTTTTGTCAAAATAGGCTCCTACTTTAGAGCACTGCTACATATCAATTTCACAAGTATTTAAATTGTTCATAATAAAAAGTAACTGCGTTTTAATTTGATCTTAATGCCCAATAAAACTATTTATATATTTAGAGAAATTTAATGACATACGTATAAAGGTTATGTTATTATTTTTAAATGAAATATGTACCCAGCGCGATAAATCTGCATATATTAGTAAATATAATTAACCTTTAATCGTTATTAATTTTACTTTTATTCGTATTTAATAATAAAACTTCGTTGCGTCAATTATTTTTAAAAGTTTTAGAGTCAATAAGTAAAATTTTCGACCATTATTTGAACAATTATGTCTATGTATATGAACTGGTAGTTACAAAAATTCATAACCAAATGGCAGGAGGAACGATTCCTGAAGTGATGCAGGAAACTTCTAGAAATAACGCATTGTATAACACGTCTAACGATAATACTGATGTGCAGTGGAACTAGAAAGACGGAGAAAAACTAGATAGATAACACACCCAGTAAAAAGCGAGGGTAACTTGTCAGCGATAGAAAATATGGTGATCTGGGTAAGGGGGAATAAAGAAAATAGAAAAAAAAAACAGAAAAATTGTAGAATATTATTATTATTTAATACACGCGCAATGTCAAGCAACGAATGTTTTCGAAGGCATTACCTTCGATATTTGCATAGAAGTAAAAGATTTTTAATCAGTAACAATTTGACACTACTGGGTCATTAATCAGCGCTGAGTATCGATGAAGCTTTTGTTACCACTCCCAAAAAAGACCTTTCACTACAGGTGCGTAATTAGGACAGACAATTATATTTAATTAATTTATTAATTTGAAAATGTTTAATAGCAGCAAATACTGAAAACAAACAAAAATTAAGAACGTATGGATTGTTTAAAACCTGTGTTAAAACAAAAAATAAAATACTTTGGAAAATATAAAGAATTAAACAGAAAATTAGTTCCTCAATGAGTACTCGCGTATAATAATAACACGGTTTATTTCAACCATTTAAAATTACTGTCAAAAGGCAATGGCAAATTTCATGTTATAAATATAAAACTCATTTAGGTGCCAAGAAATAGACGAATCGAAATAAATAAGTACGTTGAAGACAAGCTGACACCTTTACAAATAGTTATACCAGACGCACGTTAATTTTTTTTGTTACTTCGACTTTTCTACTGATTTTTCTGTTTTACCAGTCATAGCATTCAGTCTAGCACGTTTGTATCTTACATATTAGTATCATTTTGAGTGCTTGTAGTTATTTAGGATAGTAGTTGAAACAAAAATCATTCGAACAGTGAATTTAGCAAATTTGTTGTTTGATTTTTTAGTTTTAATAAACTTTTTTTTATCAAATCATTTAAAATCTTCTCTAGCTTTTTGTGCAAGTTCTTTACTCTCTCTATATGCTCACATTCCATATAATGAAATGATCTGTACCCATATCCCCTTTAAGCTACAACAGTACAGGAGCCATAACATATTTAATTTGTATTATTAAACAACTATTGAGTATTTAATTCCTTAATTTGGAAGTAATTAAAAAATATAATAAACCAAAATGAGTTGCAGATATTTTAGGGAATCATTAAAAGAAAATAACCAATGAAACGTCAGGCTCCGACAAGTTTTTTATATTAGAATTAAAAATTGTTTATATTAAATCAACGATGTCTAAATTCAAATCGTCGTAAAATAATAGAAGGAACAATAATTAATTACTTTCCTGATAAAAGTTTTTTTTTAAGATTAATGTCTGTTTTTTTATAATTGCTGTAAATGTTTAATACATTTTAACTCTGTATAATCTCACTTTTAAATGATAACAATAAAGACAAAGTCGTATGTCTAGATTTTGTACGACTTATTAAATAAAATAGTTAAGTAGCACATATTATTTAATTTATTAAAGCCAGTGCAAACTGCCATGTGTCTAGCTAGAGCAGGAATACACTCACGCCAGACGGTTCCAGTCAAAAATAATTATAATTGCAAATCAAGACAACAGACTTTGTTTGTCGGAAAACATTTGTGTTATTGTTTCTTTGTTTACATAGTTGTGTGAACAACGATTATATGGTGTGAAAGAGATTAAACAATTAATGAAAATTGTATAGAAAGGGATCTAATCTACTATCTGAAAAATAAAATTATAGTTCGATGAATCAAATCTACAATCTACAATCTATATCCAAATTTTTCGGGAAAGTTTTTTTTTCGCAAACCGTTTGATTGAAAACTTAAACTAAATTATGGTTCATTTCGGAAGCTCTTTTCAATTTCTCTTTTTTTCTTCGCTGGATTAAAACCACTTATTTGTTAAAAAAAGTTTTTAATTGACGTTTCGGCTTTCTCTATCGAAAGCCGTTATCAAAATAACATAACAAAATAAATAAATTTACTATAGAAACAGAACACTTGATAATCTTGCAAAAATATGACATCAACATATTACACTTAGAATAAGATTTTGAGATTGAAGATGTCAAAATCTGTTTCAATCATATTTTTGTGACGTTTCTGGGAACGAATTTTGAAAGGATAGCGCATTTGCATATTATAAGAGAATTTCTACTTAGTCATAAATGAAGTTTTCTTATTAATATTATCCTAAGAAAAAACCAGATAAAAACTTATGATACTATACCGATATAGAGGGTATCCTTTTTGCAATTAACTCTTTTTGTAAAATAGGCATCCAAATTTTTGAAATATGGACCGAACAATTAGAAACACATTCGTTATTATTTAAGTATATCAATGCTGCTTCTTTAACTTTGCGGTTATAATTATTCGGTTCTTTTAATAATCTAGTTGAAGAATTCCATTGTATTTTATGACCAAAATCCCATGCATGTTCACATATTTTGGATTTTTCGAATTGTTTATTTTTAATGTATGATTGGTGTTCATTAAGTCTAATATGAAAAGGTCTAGATGTTTCTCCTATATAGAATTTATTACATTTCATTAAAAGGTTTTGTATTTACTATTAAAGATTTTAATGTATTATTAGTTTGAAAAACTGTTTTTAAATTAAATTTATTGCCAATCCTTCTAATTTTTTCCGATAATTTTGGAATATAAGGGATTTTTACTATATTTGAATGAATTATTGGGGGATTTAAATTTTGATCTTTAGTTTTGATGTCTCAGTAAAGTTCACGATTTATAAATTTACTTGGGTAGTTGTTCTTAATCAAGACAGATTTAAATTATGGTTGTAGAGGATATTGGTACCTTTATTTCAGAATTTTTTTGAAATCCTCAGATCACTATAGACTCTCTCAAAAAAATTGTAACTTAAAAAAAGCTGCAGAATTCTTTTATCATATTATTTATAATTTTTCGTTACCTTAACTAGATCTGTGTTTATTTCAACTATTTATTACAATACTAACAACTTCATCTGACGTTTATACCACAGTTACACTTTAAAAACCGAAAACCGAACTTTAAAACCACGATCCAATATTATATTTTTTGACAACATATTATTAAAAACATACTATACAAAGATCGTATTATTTCATGCGAATAATAGAATTGTTAAATACATGCAGAAGTAATAAAAAAATTATACTATTCACTGTTTTATTACTAATCATTATTTTTTACCAGTTTTATTGAGTTTCAACAGCTTTCAATAATCCTTAGTATTTACAAAACACATACAATACATAATTCTTTAATTGGCCATGTTCAAAACATTGAGAATTTATTGGAATATATCCTATTGTAACCTTGAGTAATATAGAAATTTTTACTAGAACGCTGAAAAATAAAGACAGCATGGTGAGAACTTTTTTGTTTTTTCAGTGTAAATATTCGGAATACGTAAATTGGTCCTATACTTTGTTTGTTAACAGATCATTTCGGCAGGTCCTATAATTCTTCATGAAATTTGGGCACCAGAAATGGACAAATATGAAGATTTATATTCAGAGATATGGGCTAAAAGGCTCTAGATGCTATTAACATGATAATTTAAACAAATAATCTTGAAATAAGTCAATTTTCTACAGATTGGTTTTCAATAAAACAGTAGACTTTTCTGTTTTGTTAATGTAAATCCGAATACGTAACTCAACATTATATTTAGTTTGTTTACAGATGATTTTATCTATCTGGTAGTAAATTGATGTAGGTAACCATTTTTAAAAAATATTTAACACTTTACGTATACAGTTAAATAAACAAAACGTTAAAACAGAGTTCTCCTAAATGTGATGATAACGTGGTATACATTGCCAAAAAGAACGACACGGTTGATAAAGAAACTACGATAAGATCGTCAAAGTAGCTTTAAACTCACCTCATTTTTAATAACTCGATTCAACGAAAGTAAAATTAGAATTTATTCCAACACCGGTGTGTGTAAATAACAATTTGTACAGTTAATAGACAATTCTCATTGAAGAAACTATCAAAGTCGGCAAGTTCCTATCACACAATTGAAATTGACGTTAAAATGTAAAACATATTCGGAAAGCAAGGACGTACAAGATTTTTTTAATAACATTATTGTTTTGTTTTCATTTAAAATTCAGGAGAGAAAAGTCGTTTAAATGTTGCATGTGTTCACTGTTTTGTTTTTATAAGTCACATATTAATAGTCCTCTATCAATAAACGTTATATACTGTAATTCTTGTGCTCTTAAATCAAATATGTGTAGGCACTTCGGATGTAAAATCAACATTCTCTATAGACATACACCACTAACCGTGGCATTAGCATTTTATTTTGTTTCTAATATATGTAGATAAATGACATCGTTAGAGCTAGCCATTCTATACATTTCACGTTGTATGCGGACGATACGTCCATACTTATTTCGAAAAAAAATCTAATTATTCCTTAGAAAAAAGATGTAATGAAGTTCTTTCTAGTCTGTATGACTGGGTCTAAAGCGGCGTTCAGTTACTTGAATTCAAGTACAAAGGAGTAACCTGAATTCAAGTGAAGGTTCATACTATTTCTATATTTGATTGAAGTCATTTCAAGTTGACATTTTTACTTGAATGATTCCTGTTTCAAGTTACAAAAATGGCGTCGAATGATGTGATTCCTGCAGGAATAAAAGTTGTAAATAAGCTAATTGTGAATGGATTACTAAAATCAGAGAAAGAATTCTACACTTCATTTTACAAAAAAATACAAACAGAAAATAAAAACAACATAACCTCACAATTTGTTTTTTAATTTCATGTATTAGGTAGGTGTTAAAAAGGCTCGTCCAGACTTTACAAGTTACTTGAATTCAAGTGCAATAATTGGTGCAACTTGAAACAAATTGAAAGGTGTGAACATCATTTCACTTGAATTCAAGTAACTTGAAAGGTGCTTTCAAGTTTCAAGTAGAAGTAGAGACCAAGTTAACTTTTGCTTTCAAGTTGGGGACTTGAATCACAATTGAATAATGTGAACTGATATTCAAGTGCACTTGAAGTCACTGGAAGTAGTGAAAGTGGCTCTGCACTGCGACAAATTAGTCAACCACATTTACGTCTACGGCCCAGCCATTTTTCGAGTGCCCGCGCTGTTGCTAAACTTATCGCATAACCTAATGCACGAAATATTATATCAAGAAATAATAAAATGTAACAGATCAATAATTTACAGGGTGAGGTCAGGTAAGATTAGGGTACGCCAGGCCAGCTCAGCTCAGAAAAATGATATACAAAGTAATATTTCAAGTAAATATATTGTATTGGCATTTGGCAACACCGTGGGCACTCGAAAAGCAGTTGGGATTTAGACGCTGACTCTAGTGTGAGTAGGGTTCTAATTGTAAGGTTATTTTGTTTTGTATTTTTTTGTAAAATGAAGTGTAGAATTTTTTTTCTGATTTTTAGTAATCCATCCATAATTAGCTTATTTACAACTTTTATTCTAGCAGGAATCACATGATTCGACGCCATTTTTGTAACATGAAACAGGAATCATACAAGTAAAAATGTCAACTTGAAATGACTTGAATCAAATATATAAAATAGTATGAACCTTCACTTAAATTCAGGTTACTCCTTTCAAGTTACTTGAATTCAAGTAACTTGTAAAGTCTGAACGAGCTTTTCAACTGTGATTCAACTCCCCAACTTTAAAGCAAAAGTTGACTTGGTCTCTACTACTACTTGAAACTTGAAAGCACCTTTCAAGTTACTTGAATTTAAGTGAAATGATGTTCACACCTTTCAATTTGTTTCAATTTGCACCAATTATTGCACTTGAATTCAAGTAACTTGTAAAGTCTGAACGAGCCTTAAATGCATAAACAAGTGCCTACTGTTCAAGTAAATATAAATAATAAATATTAATAATAATGTTTTGGAAAATGTATTATGTATAAAGTTCCTAGGTCTATACATTGGCGTGTGTCTTGACTGGAGAAGACACTGAAACAGTAATTTCAAAAATTAACTCTATTATCTATTTATTTAGAAACATGAGATCAATTTTGACAGAGAAACAATTGATATTATAGAAAACGAGTAAGGAATTTAATTTATCAGATTCGACATCCTAAGACCGGTTTCTGCCTTTCGGCTTCGTCAGTTAGGCTTTTCGAATCCAATAAATAAAATTCCAAACTCGTACAAGTCAGTAGCTATATCCGCTATAAGATAAAATTTTTAGATGTGCTGCCATCTATGATTAGAAGAGAGTATTGACAATTATTAAAAGCAAAAAATTCCCGGTGTATTGGGGTTGCATACACGAAGAAGAGAGTGACATTTTGACTAGAATCAGTCAAATAAAAGCTTTGCAACACACAATGCAAATTGTGTATGCAACCCCAATACACCGGGAATTTTTTGCTTTTAATAATTGTCAATACTCTCTTCTAATCATAGATGGCAGCACATCTAAAAATTTTATCTTATAGCGGATATAGCTACTGACTTGTACGAGTTTGGAATTTTATTTATTGGATTCGAAAAGCCTAACTGACGAAGCCGAAAGGCAGAAACCGGTCTTAGGATGTCGAATCTGATAAATTAAATTCCTTACTCGTTTTCTAACTTTGTATTAATCTCTGAAAGGGATACGAAAGAAGAGAGTGACATTTTGACTAGAATCAGTCAAATAAAAGCTTTGCAACACACAATGCAAATTGTGTATGCAACCCCAATACACCGGGAATTTTTTGCTTTTAATAATTGTCAATACTCTCTTCTAATCATAGATGGCAGCACATCTAAAAATTGATATTATATTATGCACAAGCCGAATCTCAACTAAGATACGGGATATGTTTCTGGGGGTCATCCACTGTTTTTAATGATGTGTTTATCTCACAGAAAAAATTGATTCGTTGTATCGCTGATGTCTCTCGTATCACTAATGAAATTTTAACATTACCGTGTCTGTATATATTCGAAGTGTGTGTTTTTATATTTTGTAACTTAAACTCTTTTAAGACTAATAAACAAATTCACCATATTAATACAAGGCAGCAAAATGACTTGCATGTGCCATTTTAAAGAAGTAATCTCTTTTTAGATGTGCTACCATCTATGGTAAGAAGAGAGTATTGACATTAAATTTTGACTGAATCTAGTCAAGATGTCACTCTCTTCTTTTTTTATCCCTTTTATCTTATAGCGGATATAGCTATTGACTTGTACGAGTTTGGAATTTTATTTATTGGATTCGAAAAGCCTAACTGATGAAGTCGAAAGACAGAAACCGGTCTTAGGATGTCGAATCTAATAAATTAAAATTCCTTACTGGTTTACTCACTTTGTATTAATCTCTGAAAGGGATAAAAAAAGAAGAGAGTGACATCTTGACTAGATTCAGTCAAAATTTAATGTCAATACTCTCTTCTTACCATAGATGGTAGCACATCTAAAAATGTTATCTTATAGCGGATATAGCTATTGACTTGTACGAGTTTGGAATTTTATTTATTGGATTCGAAAAGCCTAACTGATGAAGTCGAAAGACAGAAACCGGTCTTAGGATGTCGAATCTAATAAATTAAAATTCCTTACTGGTTTACTCACTAAGTAATCTCTTATATAGATCACCCACTGTGACATGGCAAAGGTTGTTCAATAAACTTCTGGCTAATATTAAATCATGTGTTACTTTGAAAACATTCAAGCAATATCTTAAGAAATACCTACTAAAGGGTGGATTTTACTCTTTGCAAGAGTTCTAAATGTTGAAATGGTTGACAAATTTTTGTTTCTTAGTCTTAGTTCTAATTGTTTTATTTTATCTATTCCTTGACAAATTCTTTACATCAATAATCAAAGTGTCTAATTCCTTTATCTGTATGTATTGGACGCTTATCCCATGAAAGCGACCGCGTGGCCCGCCAATGTACGAAAGGTAATGTGACATTGCCGGCATCGCGCATGCGAGACCTACTATAAAACATGTGACTGTCGCTATTATAATGGTACGAAATAAATGAAATGTTGTTTAGGAAAAGAAATTAAACAGTCATTAATTAAAATATCACAAATTAACGTTAGGATATTTGGATAAAAGCGCACACATATCTAAGGAATGCATTTAAAGCTTAGAAGATAAAATTAGTTCATTTTTAAAGCAAATATTTGTCGCATAGTTATTCCGCGCAAGATCTTCGCCGAAAGGGGACAGGCTAACAATAACTCACATGTTTCGAATATACGGAATATAACTCACCGTTTAAAAGTGGAAAATTATGGCCGGGATGTCCTAAAAACGATTTCAATCCACTTTCGAGGAGTATCGGCGAGCCCCGGTCCTTGTAGCTCATTTCACTATCACTATCACTAAAATTATAGATTGATCGCGGAATTTTGGCGGTTGTGTTTGCGAGCGGTGTCAGACACCCCTCAGCCACTCAGTCACAAAAAAAAAACGACCGCTTCGAACGCGGAATCAGGACTAGGAGTGTAAAAACACTTGACTAGGTACGGACGGACCAACGCAATCAATTTGGACTAAAATAGTTGGCTCTGAGTCTCGACATTAGTGCACTCTAGCGTTTCGGACCGCCGTGCTCTGGGTTACAGTCCAAGGTTGATAACGCGATGATAATATTTGAAAATTACACATGATAAATTAGAAGTGTTATGCTGTAATATATTACAACATAACCAAGACGAGACGCGACCCGTTCGCGATCTTTCTGACACACATCGAGGGCGCACGCGTCCGCTCTTTGCTGCAACCAACCCCTCCTGCTAGACGGTAGGAAGGACCGGAGTTTCCACTTCGGTTTTCTAATAGATTTTTGGGAATGTTTTCGACTCTAAACATCACTAGATACCTGCCAGAGAGCGGTGAATAAACAAAGTTTTCAAATGATTCACAAAAGGCCGAAAGGAGAGAAAACTAGGACCAAACAATGATTAATTAAGATTCATTTCGGAAGTTCATTGTGGTTTGTATTTTAATTTCTCTCTCTTTCCACTGGATTAAAACCACTTAGTTGTTAAAAAAGTTTTTTTATTGACGTTTCGGCTTTCCAGATCGAAAGCCGTTATCAAAATGACATAAAATAAATAAATTTACTAGAAACAGAACACTTGATAATCTTGCAAAAATATGACATCAACATAGTATACATAGAATAAGATTTTGAGATTGAAGATGTCAAAATCTGTTTCAATCATATTTTTGTGACGTTTCTGGGAACGAATTTTGAAAGGATAGCGCATTTGCATATTATAAGAGAATTTATACTTCGTCATAAATGAAGTTTTCTTATTAATATTATCATAAGAAAAAACCAGATAAAAACTTATGATACTATCCCGATATAGAGGGTATCCTTTTTGCAATTAACTCTTTTTGTAAAATAGGTATCCAAATTTTTGAAATATCAACCGAACAATTAGAAACACATTCGTTATTATTTAAGCATATCAATGTTGCTTCTTTAACTTTGCGGTTATAATTATTCGGTTCTTTTAATAATCTAGTTGAAGAATTCCATTGTATTTTATGACCAGAATCCCATGCGTGTTCACATATTTTGGATTTTTCGAATTGTTTATTTTTAATGTACGATTGGTGTTCATTAAGTCTAATATGAAAAGGTCTAGATGTTTCTCCTATATAAAATTTATTACATTCGCATGGAATTTTGTAAATACAATTTTTTGTGTTTTGAATTTCATTAAAAGGTTTTGTATTTACTATTAAAGATTTTAATGTATTATTAGTTTGAAAAACTGTTTTTAAATTAAATTTATTGCCAATCCTTCTAATTTTTTCGGATAATTTTGGAATATAAGGGATTTTTACTATATTTGAAAGAATTATTGGGGGGTTTAAATTTTGATCTTTAGTTTTGATGTCTCGGTAAAGTTCACGATTTATAAATTTACTTGGGTAGTTATTCTTAATCAAGACAGATTTAACAAGTGATAATTCATTATTTAAGATATTGTCATTTGAACAAATTGTTTTTGCTCTATCGGAAAGAGATTTGACAATACCTCGCTTAACACAAATTGAGTGGTTTGAATTAAAATTTAGATATCTATTTGTATGTGTTTCTTTTCTAAAAACTGATGTATCAAAACAATTGTTGTTATTGTGTATTAGTACATCAAGAAACGGTAATTTTGGAGAATTTTGAAATGGAAATTGTAAACAAACAAAATTTAAGACCTTCTGTCTGGTTTAGATATGTAGATGATATCTTTGCAATTTGGCAACACGATAGGGAAAATATTGATACATTTTTATATACTATTAATAATTCGGAACCTACTATTAAATTTACAATTGAAATTGAAAATAATAAAAAATTACCGTTTCTTGATGTACTAATACACAATAACAACAATTGTTTTGATACATCAGTTTTTAGAAAAGAAACACATACAAATAGATATCTAAATTTTAATTCAAACCACTCAATTTGTGTTAAACGAGGTATTGTCAAATCTCTTTCCGATAGAGCAAAAACAATTTGTTCAAATGACAATATCTTAAATAATGAATTATCATTTGTTAAATCTGTATTGATTAAGAATAACTACCCAAGTAAATTTATAAATCGTGAACTTTACCGAGACATCAAAACTAAAGATCAAAATTTAAACCCCCCAATAATTCTTTCAAATATAGTAAAAATCCCTTATATTCCAAAATTATCCGAAAAAATTAGAAGGATTGGCAATAAATTTAATTTAAAAACAGTTTTTCAAACTAATAATACATTAAAATCTTTAATAGTAAATACAAAACCTTTTAATGAAATTCAAAACACAAAAAATTGTATTTACAAAATTCCATGCGAATGTAATAAATTTTATATGAACACCAATCGTACATTAAAAATAAACAATTCGAAAAATCCAAAATATGTGAACACGCATGGGATTCTGGTCATAAAATACAATGGAATTCTTCAACTAGATTATTAAAAGAACCGAATAATTATAACCGCAAAGTTAAAGAAGCAGCATTGATATGCTTAAATAATAACGAATGTGTTTCTAATTGTTCGGTTGATATTTCAAAAATTTGGATACCTATTTTACAAAAAGAGTTAATTGCAAAAAGGATACCCTCTATATCGGGATAGTATCATAAGTTTTTATCTGGTTTTTTCTTATGATAATATTAATAAGAAAACTTCATTTATGACGAAGTATAAATTCTCTTATAATATGCAAATGCGCTATCCTTTCAAAATTCGTTCCCAGAAACGTCACAAAAATATGATTGAAACAGATTTTGACATCTTCAATCTCAAAATCTTATTCTATGTATACTATGTTGATGTCATATTTTTGCAAGATTATCAAGTGTTCTGTTTCTAGTAAATTTATTTATTTTATGTCATTTTGATAACGGCTTTCGATCTGGAAAGCCGAAACGTCAATAAAAAAACTTTTTTAACAACTAAGTGGTTTTAATCCAGTGGAAAGAGAGAGAAATTAATTAAGATGTTCCTTTAATATTTTGATGAAGGCGAATAAATTGTTAGTTAGTTTCGCTCTCTATTACATTTAAAAGTAAGTTTTTACAATTTTTATCAGTAACGTAAAATTCTTTGACGTCACATGTCGATGGATAAAAATCACTATTACTTTCTTTTTTTTTAATGTGAGATTTTTTTAAGGAGAATTTAATTAAATCAATATCATCGTCTATATTTTCGATGTCCTCTTGTCATTCTGTCATTCTGATAACTTAAATAAAAGCTCGTATACTGCAAAGCTTGATTTAGAGTATTTACTTTCATTGGCAATTTAATGAAATCAGATTTAGTTAAATATCCTGCACAAAATCTGAGCTCGAATGGTATTTGGTAAGACAATTCCATGAATTTAAACTGACAAAACAAACACACATCGCCACCCGTGTAACGTGGTATTATCAGTAGTAATATCACAAGAGCATCGAAAATAATCGATTATACTTGCAAATCACGAGACGTATTTCGCGAAATACCACGAGAGCGTAGCTCGAGTGGTGTTTTGAAGAAATACGTCGAGCGAGGAGGAAGTATAAAATATTATTTTCGTATGGGTTTGAACTCTGACTTGCCGCAAATATTTGAAATTTTCTAATTTGAACTTTTTTTTTTGAAAAAAACGCATTCAAACATAAAAATACACTTAAAGGAATAATTTTTGCTGAAAAACCAACAAACGATGTCAAAATTTATGAAAAGAAAATTGCTGTAAAAGAAAAAATATTGAAAATGTGAAAAGGTGTGGAAAATTAATTTAGAATCTTAAAATCCTTTTTTTCTCGACAAAAAATCTGAAATTGTAATTTTAATATTAGATTTTTTTACAAAACAAATGAAAATCGTACGAAATTGAAACTCAAACAAAGTGACCATTGGAATTGGGAATGAAAATCGATTAACATTATCGAAATTTACGAAATGAAAATAATACATCCAAATGGAAAGAAAACATTTGTGAAATTGAAATTTTGTAGAAAAATTTATAATTTTTACGAAAGTTTTTTATTTGGTAAAAATTTAAAACTAAACTATTACAGAAATAAGAAAACGCCTTCGCCAAAATTTGAAAAGATCGAATCTGCGTATTCACCAAAATCGATATTAATGACGAACATTATAGATTGTCTAATAACAGAAAAATATATTTGTCTATATAAAAAATGCATAAAAAATATAGTAAATAACAAAGTTAAGGCAGTTTGAATACGACGAAAAACTTATTTTTACTTAAAAATAATTTAATGAACAACTTCTTAGAGATATATACAGGGTGGTCCTTAAGTAATTGTACATAGAAGTATGGTAGATTCCTCACTTTAAAATATTACAATTTGAACCAACTTGCTCTAATAAAATGTTGCTAAAAAGGAATATACAGAGTGTTAAAGGTTAAATTTTAAGATTTATTTTTGCAATAACTTTAGCGTTTTTGGCTATGTATACATAAAATTTTGGAACTGGGGGTTTTTGGGAACGAGAAATCATAATCTGGTACCTACTTCGATGTAATTTGTAGAGGGCGCTAGTTAGGCCACATTTGTGGCATAAATGTGCAATAAACTTTTTTGCTCTTTAAGTTAGCGCTATTCTTGTAAAAGAAATATTAAAGCCACGTTACTTTAGTAGAACAAAAACAGACTTGTTATTAACCTTAAAACTTAAAGATTTATGAGATATTCGCATTTTAGGGATCAGCTCAATGATTACACTAGTCGGCAAAATTTTTTTTTCTGGCCCTCACACCATTCTTGCTAATTCTTATGTAAAATGCCCTCCTGAATCCGAATATGACCTCAGTTTTCCCCCATCACCCACCGTTTTTTTTTTCATTCCTCCAAATTATGGAAAAGTGATAAAAATAGGTGGGGACTACCCCCCGAAGGGCAAGTTGATTCAAATCGTAATATTTTAAAGTGAGGAATCTACTATGTACAATTACCTAAGGGCCACCTTCTATAAAAATATCATTTATTATATTATCGATTTTGGATATGTCAGTGCTCCAATAATATTTTGAAACACTTATTGATAGATGAGTGAAAAATTTGTATTTTTTGGAGCAAAGTGTGTAAACATTTTTCTTAATTATTTTATTTTATTTTTTTTAATTTTACGCATTTTGCTTAAAAAATACAAAAAAAAATTTAATTATTTTTTTTTAATATTCAGCCTTAAATATACCAATATTTTGCTAAATAAGGTCTGATAATACCACCTAAAAAGATACAGCGTGTTCAAGTTAAAATATTTACTTGTTATTTGACGACATTTCGGTAGAAAATTGGTACAGAAGTTGTGTGAAAAATAATAATGTTTTATCACCATTGCCATCTTACAAATCCATATAGGCTAAATTAAAGGAATAAAGTCACTGAAAACTTTAATTTTACGTCTTGTTAACTGCATTTGAATCCAATTTTATTCTACATTTTCTAGTAAAAATAAAGTTTAAAAGTAAAATATGATTTTGCGATGAAGCAAGTGCAAAACTTCTACAAGTACCTGATAAAAGAAATACATTTTATTGTGTAATAAAGGCAATATTTTTCTAGTTTTCTTATTTGCGAACAATTATAAATTATGTTTGCAGAGACGATGAGAATAATATGATAATATTTGAGCAACAGGAAGACAGATTGCAATAGTTATTCGTCTACAGTATAGAAATACGAGTAGACGCTTGCTAAGCATTACAATTTATAATCAACAATGCAGTTTCATGCGGTCATTTTGCAATAATGAATTTATCCACAGTAACGCTTTAGAAAATTTAATTGTTTCCTTGGAAAAACCATTTGTTCATTCTTAAAAATAAAATATTGTTATTAATGAAGTAATATCGGTGCGGTTTAGAAGAATTAACGGTTATTTTGGGAAAAAATGTCAAATTAAAATCAGTAAATAACACAAAAAAAATTAAACTTAAAAATTCAAGGTTAGATTTATTTGTTTTATTATATGCAGCTAAGCCGCGATGAATTTTTTTAATTCAAATTATTTACAAACAGAAAACAAGTTTTATATTTAAATCGCAGCTCATTTAGTTTGTCTAAAAAATTATATTAGACGAAGTAATTTCTGAAAGGAATGATTCGTTGGAAATTCCAATCTTGTTAAGATATCAAATGGTATAGTTCACTTTAATACTGTAATAATGATGTAAATTTTCGGATTCACGGAATTAATTAACGGCTAAAATTTAGCCAAAATTTAACCCCAGGATTTTTCTTTTGCGATTATGACCTGTCAAAAATGGAGGATCAGGTTAGGCAACAACTCATCATTAGATTTTTGAACTGTTTTTAGTGTCAAATACTTTTTTGTTTTCGAAATTGTGAACTTAACATACACTTTAGAACAGGAAATATTTTTTTCAAGTACTTAAGTGCCAAGTTTCATCGATATCACATTTTGTGCGAGGTCAAAGTCTCTGACAACTAGGCTATTAGTGAAAGAACGTATCGCGAATAGTTTCAATGCTACAAAATGGATGATTTTGACGTAGAAGAAAAAGAGCGTCCCGGTGAAGATGCAGAATTACTGAACGAAGATTCATGTCAAATAACTCTCAGATTCATTGTGTGTAACTCGACAAATCATTTCCCATCGTCTGAAATTCTTCAAAAGCAAGGACATTGGATGCCATACAAGTTGAAACGAATAAAAAACCCAAATTTAAAAAAATTAAAGATATATTTAACAATTAATTTTGCACAGATTGTAACTTATAGAATTTATAATACAGTCCTCTCTTATCAAGAAGTTCCTTGTGGCTTCCCATTTCAGCTACGAATCCTTCTCTAAGGACACAAATAAGATCGGCGTCTTGGATTGTTGTCAAACGATGAGCTATGGTGATACAGGTACGACCTTGTCTTGCGTTATCCAAGGCTTCTTGAACAATCTAAAAAGTGTATGTCTATTCATCTTCTTTTCAATTTTATCATTCGGGGTACCAAACTTTTAGGAAACATTTTGGAAATGAACCTCATAGACCATTGAACAAGAACAATTACAAAATAGTTATAAAAATACACAAACCTTTTCACTTTCGTTGTCTAAAGCTGAAGTAGCTTCATCCAGGAGCAATATTTTTGGATTCCTCACTAGCGCACGAGCGATGGCAATTCTTTGTTTTTGTCCTCCAGAAAGTTGAGTTCCTTTACTTCCAATTTTAGTTTCATAACCCTGCAAATTAATATAAATGTGGCTTATTTTCTACTTACTTATTAGAAAAAGAACCTTACCATTGGTAGTTGAATAATAAATTGATGAATATTGGCAGCTTTAGCAGCTTCAATTATCGAACCCATGTCCACAGTTTTATAATTAGCCCCATAAGCAATATTTTCAGCAATAGTTAAATCAAAAAGATTCGGTTCTTGCGAAACTATACCAAATTGAGACCTGAGGGTTTTCAGTTCCATATTTTTAGTATCATCTCCGTTAATTGAAATTTCACCATATCCAGGATCGTAAAATCTTTCTAATAATTGAATTATAGTAGATTTTCCACATCCACTAGATCCTACTAAGGCCACAGTTTTTCCCTTTAACACTGATAAATCCAAAGCGTTTAAAATGGATACTGAAGGCCTCGTTGGATACGAGAAATAAATTTGGGAAAAATCGACACTTTCGTCGTCCTAAAAAAAATGTGCTGTGACGTTTTTTACAGGGAAATGATGTGGTGCCCGTTTCACCCCTTTAGGGGGTAGTTTTTGGCCGTTTTAGGGGTTCGGCTGGCGAAAAGAAAAATTGATATAACCGCGGGAAAGTGGTACCTTTAATTCAAATTAAAACGTTTGGAGCTGCATTTACCAATACAGCTTGTCATTGACCCGTGAATTGATTCAGAAAATCAGGAATATGATCTGCAGATATTAGTGTTTTACTAATGATGATTTTCTTTCGTCTTCATCAACAGGCATCCAATTTACACAGTCTTCAAGTCCCAATAACGTTTTCTTGGATGCCAGACATTACTCTAGAGCTTTTTTCTTCTTCTCAATTGATTTTAAGCATATTTTCAACGGGGGAAGAAAATACGTTGTCAATGAAAGGGAGACGAACATTTTTGACACTATCTGCTTACTTGAAAGATTTAAAAAGGAACAAGGAAGAAAGTAAAAAATAGAGAGAAAGAGAAAAGAAAAATTAACTCAGAATGAGATTGATGCTGCTACAAATACCACTGTGCTAAATAAGAAGAAGGTATTAGTAAAGAAAAACTTCCAAAAAACGTGTAGTAGATCATGATTCTGACTCCAGTGATAGTCATACAAAATGTTTGTATTTCCAGGATTCACAGGTGGGTGCATAATTCTTGCACTGATTTTAACAACGGGGAAGATGAAATAATATTCAAAAGTATGAATTAGGCCTATTAAAACATTTTTTTTACTTTTCTGAGAACTAAATTTTCCTATCCAATGAAATTTGTCATTCATTTCATTAATTTTTTTAGCTTGTTTCTTACTTTTGTTAACGTGTCGTTCCCCTACTTACCCACAATGATTTTATAGGATTAATGATGTTCCTAACAACCGGAACTCTTTCTAAAAGGGCTATTATTCTCGATCCAGCAAGAAGACCTTTTTGGAAGTTCGGAGATAAAGATAAAGCATTCCCAACGGACCAAGTACCAACTATCATAACTTCATTTACTCTGAAAATATGTTAAATAAAAAATTTAAGAACAAATTTAATAAGAGAGCCGAAATTTATAACAAAAACAATTATAAAAACAAAATAAGTACATTTTCTAATATTATTATAATTACCATTTTTAGCTTTTTAAATTGTCTTCACATCTTATAATTATTGACAAAAAAAAGCAAAACTAACGGTTTTTGGCACAATACAAGCAAGTAATCTTACCGATTACTTCCGTGTCTTACCTCTGTTTATTCGAACTACCTATTATTTGTATTATTTTATTATGTTATGTTGTTATGTTTTATTATTAGTCCTGGACCTGCACTAAGGTCCTGTGGGAAAGCTTGAGTATGGAGAATTTTTCTTCAGGGATGTTTATTAGGTGTCCTAGTAAGTGTTTTGGACTTGGGTGGACATCCGACACCCGGTACATTTTCCAGCTATGACATCATCAAAGATGGCGGCCGCCGGAACACAGAAATTCTCATATTTCAGGCAATATTTGTCCGATTTACATGTAATAGTATTACAGAGTTCATTTATTACTCTGTCTAAGACAAAAAGAATGCAAAGACAAGGCAGCGGCACTGTCATACATATCGCCCAAATTTCTGAAGATGTTCCATTGCCTGTCCAACTCAGCAGTTTCTGGGGGTCTCCTAGGAACAAGTTGAATTTACAATTGTTCATTGCCAATACACTGATAGCTTCTCTAACTGAAACACCATCTACTACCAACCACACGTTCAGTGCTTTTTATGGTGATGAAGAAGATTGTACATCGGTGCAAGGTGGAAGAAAAGTGAACCATCCAGAATTAAATTGTATGTGAGTAGAGGAAGCAGACTTCAGAATGCTGATTCATTCAAAGCAGGCAATACTGTGTGGATTCTCGTTAGTGCGGACACTGATATAATGGTGTTATCTTTGTTGCACTGCGCTACTCTTCATGAACTTGGTGTTCAAGAACTGTGGGTACGCAATGGAGTTGGTGATTCCACGCGACTTTTGTCTGTTCATGATATGCACACAAAAATTGGCCAAAATTTTTGCTCTTTGCTTCCAGCCATCCACGCATTATCTGGATCAGATTATACGAGTAAGTTTGGCACAAAAAAAAGCAGCTCTTCAAAGTGCATCTACAGTGTACTTCTAACTGGGATGACAGAACAAAGCCTCAAACCAACAGAAGAATACCTAGTGCTGTTAATTAGAAAAGGGTCATCTTGTAAGTCCTTAGACGAACTTAGATTGTGGCCGTATCATCATGCCAAGAATATAGACATTGCAGATTTGCCGCCTATAAGCAGAAGCGTTGGGGCCATTTGTTGAGATCGACCCTTGTGATTAGAGTCAACCTGTAAGAATCCTTTTTAGACAATCATATAACCATGTTTCGGTGTTAAGTCATTTTTAGGTGATATCGTGTAGTTCTAACAATTATAATCTAACCATATTTCAATACAATATCTGTGTGCATTCATGATACTGTTGTTTATTTATTCATAGTAGCAGTTAAAACACTTTTCTATTCACCTTAAAAATAATATTTACTGACCTAAGATTCATGCAAATCGGTCAAGTATTGCCTGAAATATGAGAATTTCTGTGTTCGAATAAACATTATTATTATTATTATTATAAAATTATATTTACGTAAAAACAGTTCCATAGTCTATTGCTCCAGAAATTATAAGATTCGCACCATATTTGATACCTGCAGCGTATGAAAACATCAAAAGACTTCTTGCCATAGCCTGCACGACTCCGCGAAAATGCGATTTTTTCTTAGCTGTTGCTAAATACGGCAATAATTCGTTTATATATTGTTCTAGAAAAACTTTTTCACAGCCCAAAGACACCACTGTTCTTATATTACCTATTGCTTCTACAGCTAACTGAAAAATCATTTTATTAAAAAAATTAAAATTAAAAACTATTCTTTTATTATTTTTGCTTACCTTCGCAGACTTTTCGAGCATCTTCTGATTCTTTCTAGCATCTTCGTTCATCATCTTTTGTTCAAAATATATTGAGAAGAATATTGCTGGAGACAGGGACAATAATACGAGTGTAATTCTCCATTCGTAGTAAAACGAAAAAGCGCAAGTCAGCACAAAAGTTGAAATAAAATTTAGAGTTGTTCCTATTTGGATACCAGCTGCCTAAAATAATAGATGCGAAATGAAGAAGAAATAAGAAAGAAAACACACTGACGCGTTGCGTCGTCGTATCGCACACTTTCTGCACCTTTCTGCACACTTTCTACACTTAAAATGTATGCAGAAAGGTGAAGAAAGTGTGTTTTCTCTCAAAAGAGCGCTATGATTTAAAAAAAAATTTACGAAATACTTACTCCTTGAACAGCAACCGCGTCTCCTGCCAGTTGAGCACATAGTGCACCGACACCATTTTCTTTTCGATCATACCATCCTATTTCTTGTCTTAACATAGCCGAAAAGGTTTTGGCTCTAATTTTTAATGTAAGACACTCTCCAGCAACAACAAACGTCAACATCTGAAATAGTTATAGATTTTTATTTCAAACTGCCCGTTTGTTTGCAAATTTTCTGTTAGGCAAGTAAAAATAATACTTTTATACTTGTATATCTTTTATAAAAGTTTAAAAATATCTATTCCATTTGTATAACTTACTTGTAAAAACATAGCAACTCCAGTAGCAATCCCCAATATGAGAAAATATACACAATATTGATTACTTTCAGACTTAACTTCTTCGTCGTTTTCATTTGCCAGAACCTGCAATTAATATTTTCTTAACGAAGGCTCGTGAGTTTTAAATTTCTAACTTCTGAAATAATATGACACCGTCCACAACTTACCCCCATAATACCACCAAAAACGAGTCCGTAAACAGGTAAAGAGGCACCTGTGACCATTGATGATAGACATCCCAAAAGAATATAAAACCATTCTCCACGATTTATTTTTAATACTTTGGATAAAACTCCTTTTGTTTTAGGTTGTTCTACCTTCAAATATAACAACATAAATATAATTAGTATATAAATAAATTTTACGTACTCACAATTATCTCTTCCTCATATTCTTCGTCAGATTCTTCATTAGCGGATTTAGCTCCTGCGCTTAAAGCTCGGCTCAATCTTCTATCCCCTAAGATTACAAGAAAAAATATAAACAAAGAATTTCGTGGGCGTTTATGACATGTTTACCTTTTTCTTCGCTTGTGTCTGTCAACCCTTGCGATGTTATTAAATTGTAATATTCTCCTTGCTTTTCCATTAGTTCAGAATGCGATCCAACTTCCAAAACTTTCCCTGCACTTACCACAACTATTCTATTTGCATTTCTTATTGTCGACAGTCGATGAGCTACTATTATTGTAGTGCAAGTGCCACTAATCTGAAAAAAATTGGATCATTACAAACAAAATTGATAAGGTACTATCTTATAACTTTTTTGGTATTTAAGAGTTAATTAAAAAAAATTAAACAGAAATTCTTTGGAAGATATCTAATTAACCAAAATTTAAACAAGAGTTAAATCATTTAACATCTCAGGTGTGCACATAAAATCCTCTACTATTCTTTCCTTTTTACTATTATTTATTAATCCCTATAGTGTCATAATAATATTGTAATGCGCGTCATCTTTGTTGCACGTTTGAAGAAGGCTGCGGTGTTTACTCTCTCTGACATACTGATCGCTTTATTCGCTCCACAGCATCCTAACAGTGGCAATGCGACGCGCCGATTCAATTTCCTTCGGTTGTAAAAAAGTACACAACCCAAACTAAACGTCGTATGAAAAAAAAGTTAAAGTAAAAAAGGTTTCTTGTTCTGTTGGCAACATTTTTCTCGCTTATACTAGTTAACTATCTCTAAAGATAAAAAGTTTTCTCGACAGTAGGTCATTTTACATAGGATTTTGTTTTTTGTTGTCTAGAGCATCTTTAATTTCTTTTAAATATCTTAAATTCACTTTTCATACATTTAGCCTCAACCTTTCTTCTGTATGCCTGATGGTTTTAGGATTTTCTCTGGCATAATAATGTCTTATATACGCAGTTGAAACAATAAATTAATTGGCTAAAAGCATTATTTGAGTTACTTACTGAATCCAATGCTGCTTGGACCTCCGCCTCACTTGTAGTATCAAGAGCTGATGTAGCTTCATCCAAAAGCAAAATTTCTGGTTTTTTAATTAAAGCTCTAGCTATGGCTATTCGTTGTTTTTGGCCTCCAGATAATTGGGAACCCCTTTCTCCAAGAACGGTTTCGTAACCATGAGGTAAAGTCGTTATAAATTTGTGAGCGTTAGCTTTTTTAGCAGCTTCTTCTATTTCGTGTTGTTTGGCTGTTAGTTTTCCATATCTTATATTCTCAGCTACAGTTGTGCCAAATAGTGCTGGTTCTTGACTGACTACCGCTATTTTTTGTTTTAGCCAGGCAAAATTTAGATCCCGGATATTGACGTCATCGATTTTAATCTGAAAATGTAAATTCTGCTTTGTAGATGTTTGTGAAAAATGTCATTAAAAACTTACTTTTCCTATTTTTGGGTCGTAAAACCTTTGAAGCAACTGGATACAGGTTGATTTGCCACATCCTGAGCTCCCTACTAACGCTATTGTTTCTCCGTGATTAATTTGAAGATTAAATCCTTGTAGAATCTAAAAAACCTGATGTAAAGTTTGACAAACTATCAACATCATTTTTCTAACTATGAAAAATTGTATCTAATATACCTTTACTTCCGGTCTGCTGGGATAATTAAAAAATACGTGTTCAAACTTGATATGTTTTGAGAATTTTCTCAGTTTTCGTCCAGTGTTTACGTGTTTTTTAATTTTTGGTTCACTATCTAACACAGCAAAAATTTTCTGGGCAGCTCCTTTGGCCGAACCAAAAATTTCCAGTAACGGTGCTCCTTGCCCAAAATTCCAAGTGGCAATAAGGGTAGAAAAAAATACCTACGATAGATTGAAAAGATAGAGATACGCAGAAAATTATAAACAAACAGTATTTTATAGAGCCTCCCCCTTTTGGTCATGTTTTTTAATTTACAGAAAGATTACAGGAAGCTGAGAGGTCCTTTTCAACCCTTCGAAGGTTGAATGACTAGATGAGAACAACCATGAGAGAGGACAGACTCGCTGAGCAGTGGATATTCCATAACCTCCCGACTCCTGGTGGTGCCCCGAGCTGGAACACCTCAGAAGGACAGCGAGAAAAACCTTTAACAAGGCAAAGCGAACAAAACTCGAAGAGAACTGGGAAATATACTAAGCCAACCTCAAAGAGTTCAAAAGAGCCGCCAACCTCCAAGAGAGCGCCGATATATCCTTATGGACACTCACTTCCCAGGTTCTGTCTTTCCTGGACGACGAACTGGATGGAAGAACCAGCAACACCCTCCCAATACGACTGGCAATTCGCTAGTACAGTAATTGATGAGGATAAGATAAGGTATCGGGCTTTTCCCCTTTCAAGTCACCAGGACCTGAAGGTATAAGACCAGCCCTACTTCAGTTGGGAATGAATATCCTTATGCCGCACCTGGTTGGAATATTCAGAGCCTCTCTAGCTCTGAGATATATTCCTAGAAAGTGGAGAGAAGTACGAGTGGTATTCATACCCAAACCAGGAAGGATGGATTACAACTTACCACAAGCATTCCAACCAATTAGTCTCACATCGTTCTTTTTAAAAACAATGGAGATGCTATGTGAGAGGTATATAGGAGATGAGGTGCTAGTTCACAACCCACTTCATCCAAATCAGCATGCATATACTCCGGGAAGATCCACAGATTCTGCCCTTCACCTAGTCGTTGGCAGAATTGAAAGATCATTGGACAATAAAGAATCCACCCTGAGTATATTCATAGATATTGAGGGAGCGTTTGATAAAACAACCTTTCCAACAATTACCCAGCAACTCAACTCCAGGAATATACCCCTGGTAGTGAGCGAATGGATACTCAAGATGCTTTCTAGTAGAGCAATAAGTATCAGTGTAGAAGATATCATAGTGAGAGGGCTGGTCATGAGGGGATAGTCCTTGATACCCTGATTAATCACCTCAACAATAATGGCTTCTACACAATTGCATACGCAGATGACATAGTTGTCTTGCAGACCAGAAAATTTGAGAACATACTATGCGATAGAGCGCAGGATGGGCTCAAATTAATAGAAACATGGTGTAAGGAACACTCACTGCCTATCAATCCGAACAAGACAGAGATGGTCCTTTTCACCAGGAAAAGAAGAATATCGGGCTTAAAACTCCCTGAACCGACCCTGGGAAGCTGGCGTCGACGAAATACTTGGCGATGACCAGGAAAAACCTGCAACTAGTAGTAGGATTTCCGACTGGCCACTGTCAACTAAGGAAACACCTTCATACAATGGGGATAGTGGACACACCTCTATGCAGGATGTGTGAACAGGAAGGAGGACAACTCCTCGGGAAGATGTACAACTGGTCAAATGTGTCCTAAGTGCTGTGGGACTAACTCACCCTCCCTACCCTACAGATACAGAACCTCCCGACTCCCCTTCCCGGGTTGAAGACGCCCTCCCCCTTGAAAATCGACTTACTGTGACCATATTTCCTGGTGTATAAATTTGTTCCTCCGGAGGTAGTTTCCTGTCACTCAGGATCAATGTGACACCGTACCAAAAAGAAAGGGCGTAACAAGCATAGACGAAAAACCACAGGCAACCGTTACTTAATGCATTAAAAAATCCTCTTTTTATATTATTCTTTTTAGCGTGAATAAGATGCTTATTATATCTGGATGTTTCTTTTTCGTGACCTTCAAAAGCGACCACAGTTTTTATGGAGCTAAGTACTTCTTCTGCTATAGATCCAGCAGCGGCATATGATTCCATTTCTTGAGCAGAAAACTTTGTAGAAACCTAAAAAATTGAGTTTAAAGGTAAAACATTTTTTGTTTTTAATTTGTTTTAATTTACCCAGGATATAACCATCATTATTCCAGTGGATAAAGGTAAGGATACAATACAGACTAAAGCCAGTTTCCATCCATTGATAATCCCCATAACGACACCCGCTACAAAACAAGATTCGAAAAATATAAACACTCCAATTTTATCCCCAATTCCTTCTTCAATTTTGGAAATATTTCTAAAAAAATTTGGATTTTATTTTAAATCAAAATGTAGTTGATAACATTTACTGTGTAAAAGTTGTAGCAAAATCTCCTGTTCTATTAAGATCAAACCATTCTATGTCTTGATTTAGAGTTTTCTCTAAAAATTTCTTTCGGATTTTGTAGATCTACAAAATAATTAATTAGATTTAACGAAACACTTATGTAGGGCAGATTTGGAGAGCAGTAACAAAAGATTTAGGGAACATTCACTAAATGTAACGAAATATTACAAAAAACAGAGTTGGAAATGGTTTTGGTGATACAATATTGTTTCTTAATAAACATTAGATTATTTACCTGTCGAATAGCGCTATAACTAAACAAAACGGTCGACAAATAAGTAGCAACCATCACAAGCACGCCAGCACCACATGATTTCACAGCAAATAACCAAACCGCATACTCCAGATCTGCGTTAATTTCATCTTTTTCTTCATACCACAACTCCGGATCATATTTGGTTGCGTATTCGACTATAGCACCTGTTACATCGCCAAAATATTGCATCAGAAATGGCTGGATTACTCCACTGATTGCAGCACATAATGCTCCTATGATCATGCAAAGCTTGTCTAGCGGTGTTGCATATTCAAACTAAAATTAAAAAAAAAGATGAAACTGAGATCACAGTGTTCTGAAAATAAGACTATACAGTGTTCTATCTGCATTGAGACTTTTTTAATACATGATTTTCTTTCGAAGATTTTTTTCTTTTTGAGACCAGTAGTCATAATAAGACACAGAGCCAAAGGGGAAATGAGATAAGAGACATTAGCTGATAATTTTGAGAAAATGTTTAAACCTCATCGTACAGAAGTCCCTTCTGAAGAAGATGGAAACCTTTACACGTTCTACCGATAAAGAATTTAGACTCAGCGCGGTGAAATCTACTAAGAACTTAATCCTTAAGGGTCCCCAGGATACAAATTGCTACGTCAGTTGCTAAACGACCTAATTGTAGCTTTCCGATTACTAAAATATAATTTTGGTGATCGAAAAACAACTTTCACCCTAAACACAGACACAAGACTTAGAGTACATCAATTCAAGTTTAAGGAGGAAAATTTAACAGCTAGATCAAGACAAAACTTTTTACCCAACAGAATTTTTTATACTTGGAATAATTTAGACCACGAAATCATCTCAGCATCAAGTGTCAACGTCTTCAAAAAACAGACTACATATTTAACCATTTCTGACATTAATTTAATACTTTAGAATTTTTGTATTTTTTTATGTATTCCTTTTTCTTTTACAATGTTTGCTTTTATTTTTAAGCATAGTAGAAGCCTGTCCCTGTGCCCTTAACAATGTGTAATAATAATAATAATAAATTCCAAACTTACCAATCTAAAATAACTTATAGACTCTTCTTTTTCTTCCCTAAACAAAAAAAAATCAAGCATTTTAAATGATTTTATGAAAAGTTATTATTTGAATCTGTTGATTAAAGTTTTTAATATATAAACTAATAGTCTGTCATTGTTATTGTACAAATACAATAATTTTATCTGCTTCAAACTACAACTACAAATTTATTTGGAGGCTTTGTGAAATTTTAAACTAAATTATACTTTCAATTTTGTGCAATATGTTTCTTACTTTTGCCACAGCCTAAACCAAGAATTCCCAAAAAAGTTTTTAGTCAATATACATACATACGAAAGAAATAATTTAAAGAATTTCTTCATACAAGCTTTTGTTTTTGTTAGTCGCCTCACACATTAGTTTTCTCAATTTTTAAGTAGATCAAAATGTTTCTGTGTCTGCAACAAGTTCCAGTTGGAAATCGGAACAAAATGTCTGAGTAAATTTTGATAAATTATTAGTTTTAATTATCTCTTGTCCCAAAATGTATATCCTAATTATTATTAATGCCCCAAAATAAATGGCATGCGTGGAGCGGTAGCCAGGGTTAAATTAAGGGGGTGTAATATACTTAAGATTCGAGGTTTTCTTAGATATGACCCTTCCTGGAGTTCTCCTGATCCTAGACTTATTAATTTTTAGTTAGCTTTTGCAGGCAATAATTGTTCTCACTAATTTTATTTAAAAAATATCCTTTTATTTCATTTTATTTACTTCAATTTCAATGAGTATTTTTATCTTTTTATTTTACGTTCACCTAACACCAAAAAATTTGTCCTTTGACTTGTTATCTATTAAATCTATCTAATTTTTAATTTTATAGTTGTAAAACAAATCATTCATCAACTTACTCTTTCACATCATCATTTCCTTCATCGTTTTTTTCTTTACAGCCCATTTTTAAAAATCAACACAACCGTGGTTACTGATTCATCACATTCTCACTAACTGAAATACAAAGTTGTTTTGCAATACTGAAATCTCGATTTCAACGTTAAATTATCACATTGCAATTCGTAGATTTAAATGGGCTGAACCAATTTAGTCTTAAATATAAATTTGAAAACAATTTCATTTCGTCAATTAAAAGTTATATTTGTTACATTAGAATTTAATTCTCGACTCAATGTCAAATTAATTCAACAGCTGACAAAAAAAAATTCATTTGTAGTTGTAAGGAATCTAAGTGGTCGATATTAAATATACAGAAAATTAGGAGTGAAATTTTTCCGTTAGGCTGGCATCTGATGTTTCATTCAGTGCAAAATTGTGAGAAAACAAACAATCAGACCATTAATATTACAAAATCCTACACTGTTAGAAACTTAATTATCCAAACAAAAATACAACAAAAAAACAGAAACTTTCATGTGAGATTTCGATCCAGCAACAGCAAGAAAGGTTGAAGCGCTTTTAAGATAAAAACAAGCTCACAGGAAAAGTTGAATAATTCAAAAAATATGTCCCAAAGCATCTGTTGATAATATATCTCCCTCGATCCCTAGATCTCCCTAGACGTAGAGTTCAGGATCAATGTGGGTCAGTTATAGCCTGTAGAAGTCCAATGTTTTCCTAACTTCTTTGAAAAAAGAAAGCCACTTTTTTTAGATAATAATTACAAGAGCATCTTTAGCTGAAGCATCAACGCTGATTTAAGGCGAATATTGATCCTCTTTTCAAAAACCTTCCCTAGACAGCTCGTCAACAAAACAGGACGATGAAAACGGAAATTAAAAAAAAATAACACATTTAAAATATTTTTATTTTTACACGTATCAGTTTGTTACAGATTCACGCTGTAATTCATAAAACCTATAATACAGCCCTTTCAGTTTAATTAGTTCGACATGTGTTCCCACTTCTTTAATAAAACCGTTGTCTAGAACACAAATAACATCAGAATCTTGAATGGTCGTCAAACGATGAGCTATGGTTATACAAGTACGACCTTTTCTTGCTTTATCTAAAGCCTCTTGAACGACCTGGAAATATAAAAATAATAAATACCAAATTGTAGTCACTGACTTTTAACCTAAAAGCTAACTTTAGAATTAAATAATCGATATATGTACAGTTTATCTATTTATGATCCCGCTTTATACAAGCTACCAATGCCGACAAAGCAACTTGTCGGCACATCAAAGCAACTTGTCGGCACATCGAAGGAACTTGTCGGCACATCTGGGAATTTTGTTTTTATATTTCTGCAATTCAAAATGGAACAACTGGTATCAGAAATATGGGGATAACGACAAATGTTAGAGTTATTTTTCCCCTAAACTTTCAAAGATAATTAGAAGGGTTTCAATATAAAATTAAATATTTATTTTGAAAGAAAGAAAGAAAGAAAGAAAGCATTTTGTTTGGTCTAAAACCATTTAAATTAATAACAAACGGGATGCTCTTAAAATGTCCTGATTCTTTTGTGGTTTAAATATGAAATGAGACTGTTAATTTAACATCTTTATTAGCTCATTTTCCGTATCAGTTTCTTATGTATTCTTTACATATTTTATTTGTATTATGCTTTAAAAATAATGTAAAATATCAATTTTTTTTAATTGCTTCAATAAATTATCAACTGTTTAGGATTTATTGGGAAAGCACTTTTATTGAGAATCAAGAGAATTTATATTCTATATAGATTCATCCTCTAGATATGAGGAACATATTTTGAATTTACATGCATTATCATAAAAAGAAAATATAACAATATTGCAAATGTTACTTTACACAATATTAAATTATCTGAACATATTTTTAGCTATAATTTTGAACCTCTTTGTGTCCAATGCTCTGATCTCTAAAGGTATATTATTGTATATGGATATGCCTCTGAAAAATATGCTGTTTTGGCCATTTGTGGATCAAAATTTTACATCATTTGATTGTCGGGTATTTGTTAAGGGTATATCATCACCTATAATGACACCTACTAAAAAAAATTAATTATTTAACTACTACCTACCATTTATGCATATAAATTACAGCTGGAACATCGTAAAAAAAATAAAAATCCAATGTATGACTATAATATTGTTTTAATGTGTATGATTAATTAATCAATCGTTGCGTCACGATTTTCATTAATTAAGGTGACGATGGCGGTTGAATCAAATATACTGGATGATTAATATAAACTCCCTAAGAAATTAGATACGTGAATAAGAAAATTTGAATGGGGTATTTAGTAGCTAGTAATTATAGCTTTAATTTTTTATAATTTGCAATTTTCCAACGTGTGGCATAAAGATGGCGCTCGTGGGCAAAAGTATATTGTACAACAAGAGGTCTGAGAAGGTACAAATTAATGTGGTACAAAGTGGTCAAAACATGCATGTGATTATTGAATAATTGTATGGTAATTAATTGCTAACTAAAAATTTGATGCCTATTTTGGTTTTTTTAATCGTACATTCTGCTTGCTTAAGAAAAAGATGAGAGAGTAATATTATTAGAATTGGGATTGAATTATAAAAAAGATAGATACTAAAAAGCCAATAGATTGACTCAAAGTTGGAATAAAAAGATGTAATAAGCGTTGAAAAAAATATACTCTATTCAATTTCCTGCAGTTTTCCTGCTTTATTTTTTTAATAAATTATTGTTTTAAATGATTTCTAATCAAAGTTTTGAATAGGTCGCAGAAAACACGGCTATTTCCTTCCATAACAATGCACTAAAGTGGCATTTGTACAGTACTGTGCAATATAAAAAAAAACTGTTTTACAAACCTTTTCGCTGTCATTGTCTAAAGCAGAAGTAGCTTCATCTAATAAAAGAATTTGTGGATTTCGTATCAAAGCGCGGGCTATGGCAATTCTTTGTTTTTGACCTCCAGAAAGCTGACCTCCCCTTATTCCAATTTTAGTTTCATAACCCTAAAGCAAAAACATTGTAACTTTATAACTTTATATTAAATAGTTGATTATCTCGTGATCTCAATCCATCACAAAATCTTCTCTAGCCTAAGAACCTGAACAATTATTGATAAAACTGAATTATATTAAAAAAATGGAAAAGATTACCTCGGGAAGGGCAACAATAAAGTTATGAATATTGGCAGCCTTAGCAGCTGCTATAATGTCGTCCATCGGAACGCTCTTGAAACTAGCGCCATAAGCTATATTTTCAGCTATCGTTTTGTTAAAAAGATTCGGTTCTTGAGATACTACTCCCCATTGCAATCTCAGTTCTTTTAAATCCATTTGCCTGGTATCTTCACCGTTCACTGTAATTTCTCCAGAATTCGGATCGTAAAATCTCTGTAAGAGTTGAATAATAGTGGATTTGCCACTTCCGCTCGATCCTACCAAAGCTACGGTCTTTCCGTTTGGTATTGTGAGAGAAAAATTCTTTAAAACTAATGTTGAAGCTCGTGTGGGATAGGAAAAGTAAATTTTTGAGTACTCCACAGATTCGCCTTTCTAAAAAAATAGAGCAAAAAAAGTAATAAATGGCGCAATATATAATTTAACTTTTTTAAATAACCACTTTACCGAATTAGTACATTCTGCTTTCGCCACCTCACTGGCAATTAGTGATTGAAAACAAAACGATAATGACAATATAAATGTTTCTTTAACTCCTGTTCTTGTGTTATTATTAATGTTGCAACACTGATGTTATCCACTTGGATAAGAAGGAAGCAATCAGGGTACAAAGTATAAAACCTAGCTAAAAAAACGTCGTATTACCAGAAGCTGGGCCGCATACTTTTGTAGGCATTCTATAAACTGTGAGTAGTGCAAGCTTGGAAGTTACGTAAAGACTCTAGCGCACCTTGATAGATAACACTGCCGATAAACGAATTTAATGAAGTTTCGAGCATAAGCAGCAATAGATGAAAGAGAGATTACCAATGCCACGATAGGTAATTGTTGATGGAACAGCGGCTTTTCAAATAAATACGCAGTATTAGCGATTAGGTCTTACCTTACCCTTCTAGAGCACCACAAAATTAGATAAGAAAAAAGAATTCCAATTACCAGCTTCAGTGGCAAACGATAGCACAAGAGCTTCAGTGGCAAACGATAGCACAAGATTATGTCAGATCACATCTTGAATGATACAAGAACAGAATGTGTTTTTTGTGTTAGAAGGCGTATGATTACGTACAAGTTCTTGCTTTGGAACAGGATGGAGCTGAATGGACAACATATGAATTTTTGTCGACGAAAGTCATTTAGGATATTTCCACGACTTATTTAATTGAAGAATTCAAAGCTGTAGTTCACAGATTTGGTTTTTGATCCTTTATGAGTTCTGGTTGAAGTAAGCTTGAAAAACCTGTGTGTGTAAGGTGTTAAGCTTTGATATTTTTCTAACCTCTTTAAGAAGATATATCAAGCATTCTGTATGGAATGGTAGTGGAAGGTATCTGTGTTTGGAGGTACATTTAGAATTTGAAAACATTTTGACAACTCCTTCAGTCTTTTCATTAGAGTTGAAGACATTTTAGCAAGCCTAACGGAAGTATTAAACTGATTTCTATTTTCGGGCATAAAATTTACATTGATGGAACTGATTTTAGTTTCAAGGTCGATATTAAACTGGTCTTAATTTCGTAATAGAATCCACAAAGTTATTTGTATTGCATTGTTGCAATTGAAACCATAACAACGTAGACATATTTAATAAACAATCCCAAATTAATCTAGAATTGATTGGGATGTAAATTTAACTCATTCACAAATTGGCAAGACACTTACATTCTATATTCATTAATTTGTTTATATTTTAAAACCCTCTACATTAGCTGTTCAATAAACGTTCGACTGTTGGCCATTTACTTGTAAGTATGTCATTTGAGTATATTCGCAGGTTAATAAATAATGTTTTATATAACTTTTTACTCCGGAAGTGATCATATATACACTAAATATTGAAAGACACACACCATGTTTTGTAATTTTCAATAAAAGTAGCACAACGGTAATATTTTATTTAGAATTTTAAAATCTATGTTATATTACTCACCCATGAAACTTTTTTACAATCGCTATGATTTCTGATTTCAGGTACTCGTTCTAATAAACGTGTAACTCTTGATGCAGCTACAATTCCTTTTTGAAAATTTGGACAAGCGGCCATCATATTGCCAGCAGTCCATAAACCAAATATAATAATCTCACATACTCTAGTAAAAAAATAAAATCAAAAAGATTCAAAAAGAAAGTAGGCCAGTCAGTAGAGGGGGAAAAAAGGGGGTTTAGTTGCAAACGGTGAAGTAGTAAATTTTATTTTTGGAACTTGTTTATATGTGTATTAGGAAGAAAATATCAAAAATGGTAACACGAAAAATGTCGGGAGAACTTTTGGCAGGCTAATAACTTTCAAAATTTCGATTTTTTTGGCTTAAAAGGGTGAAATATGCACTAAATATATAATTTATGCAAGGCAATTGATAGATTATAAAAAAACAAAAATTTTGAGCCCTCCCATAAATTTCTAGCGTAAATAGTTCCCGAGATATTAAGGAAATTGTAATTTGCTAAACACATTACGTTGTCTTTTTTCACAACGCCCTCCATTTCTAGCCTCAGATTCTATCATTTCTTTAAACAGTGATGTTGTTGGGGGAACTAATGTAAACTGCCATTTGGCTCAGGAAATCGGTCTTAAAATGGTGGCCAAGATGGTTGATCATGGCAACTTCAAGAATGTTACCTTCAAAAGAAGAGACAAGGTTGTCCACCTTGGCATCTGATCTAGGCAGTCTTAAAGTAGGAGCCTTAAAGTACCAACTATTGATCCGTTGATATTGTTCCAACGACTGTGCCTTTCGAAACAATCAGATGAAGGTTTGAAAGACTTTTTTACGTATGAACTCGCTCCTTTCCCGATGTCAATCTTTGCAGAAGGAGCCATGAGGAAAGGAACCAAGGCTTCCCTCTACGCAGCATTCATCCCTATCCCCTCCGATGTTACCGATATAAAACAGTATTTTGCTGTTGTAGATGGAGGCTATCTGCTTCATAAAGTTGTTTGGCCTCAAAATGCTTCCTTCGCCAACATTGCTATGTTGTACTCCTCTTTTTTAAAAAGGCACTACCATGGGTGCACAAACGTAACTCTTGTTTTTGACGGTTACCCAGCTCAGAGTGGTACCAAAAGAAGCGAGCGGTTACGGCGGATGAGAGTTCACCAATCCTCAGAAGTGATTTTCAATGAAAACACTGTCAATAAAGTCAATCAGCAAAAGTTTCTGAGTAATGAAAAAAACAAACAATGTTTTATTGTATGTAAGCAGGCCACAGAAGACGCTGACTTGCTGATAGTCGAAACAGCAATCTCCAAGGCTAAGGAGCATGAATATTGCCGAGGATGTAGACATTCTAGTGCTTGGGCACCCTTACAAAAATTTTTTTTCAGAAACCTGGAAGAAGGGGTGCAGCTGATGTGTACTACTCAACAACATCATGCAAGTTCGATCATGACATCATCCTATTCATTCACACTTTCACAGGATGCAACAACACGTCTGCAATCTTTGGCCATGCAGAAGATTCCTTGATCCAGTTGCAAGCCACAGTGAGATTACGGATGTCGGTGTGCGTGTGAGGCTAGAAATGGAGGGTGTTGTGAAAAAAGACAACGTACTGTGTTTAGCAAATTACAATTTCCTCAATATCTCAGGAACTATTTACGCTAGAAATGTGTGGGAAGGCTCAACATTTTTATTTTTTTATAACCTATCAATTTTGAAAGTTATTAGCCTGCCAAAAGTTCTCTCGACATTTTTCGTGTTACCATTTTTGATATTTTCTTCCTAATACACATATAAACAAGTTCCAAAAATAAAATTTACTACTCCACCGTTTGCAAGATTCAACCCCTCTACTGACTGGCCTAAAGTATAAAGTATATACATTTATACAGTGTGTTACATTTAAGATGAAGATTCCTCCATATTTTCGTTATTTAAAGGAATACAGATTTGAATTTTTGCACAGTTTAGTGTCCTAACTCACACAGGACTCATTAGCTTTTGAGGGTATCTGGTTATGGGATCACCAGGATGGTGGATAACGACATTTTAAACAATCGACGTCCAATCTTTTAATTCTCTGGAATTATTTAAATATTTGAAACTGGTACTTACGTGAAAACATTTCCATAATTAATGTTTTCTTCAACAATGAGGTCAATTCCGTACCAAAGCCCAAGTGGGTAAGCATAAATCATCAAGCAGTTTACTAGACCAATTATAAATCCTCGTATATGCGACTTTTTTATTGTCGCTTTTTGATAATACAACAATTCTTTATTATACTGATCTAAAAAAACCTCCTCGCATCCCAAAGATATCACAGTTTTTATGTTACCTATTGCTTCTACAGCTAACTAAAAGTGTAGAATAAAGAAATAATTAGAATCAAAAAGTGAGGGAAAAAAAGAAAAAAAAACTTTCGCAATCGATCGTTTATTTAGAGCGCACGAATATTCTCGAGCGATTATTTATATCGCTCGAATTATCTCGAGCGTTTATTTATAGCGCTCGAATTATCTCGAGCATTTATTTAGAGCGCTGGATTATTCTCGAGCGTTTATTTAGGGTGCTCGAATTATCTCGAGCGTTTATTTAGAGCGCTCGAATTATCTCGAGCATTTATTTAGAACGCTGGATTATTCTCGAGCGTTTATTTAGGGTGCTCGAATTATCTCGAGCGTTTATTTATAGCGCTCGAATTACCTCGAGCGTTTATTTGGGGCGCTAGAATTATCTCTAGCGTTTATTTGGGGAGCTCAAATTATCTCGAGCGTTTGTTAAGGGGTTAATAAATAATTTTACCTACGGCCACTACAGAAAACAGGTAAAAACACACGACACACAGCCTCAGTATATAGCTCATGACGCACGGTAAACACAAAACCGTGCGATTTGTTTACCGTAAACAAAACGCACGGTTTTGGTAAACACACAGTTTATATGTAAAAGTAAGCGGAACATTTAATCTCGATATTATCAGCCAAAAAAAAGTTACGGGCAGAAAATACATATTTTTTTTTTGTGAAAATCGGTAGGGATTTATTTCATGAAAAATTATATTTAACAATAATTCATTGAAAAAGGATTATTTATCGATTGCACAAGTTTTTTTCTTTTTTTACCCTTACTTTTTGATATAAGCCTAAAAATGAAACATTCCCACACTGAAAAAAAATTTCAGTATCCTGAGAAATCTGCAATTCCCATCTCCTGTATATCCAATTTACAAAAATTATTTTCTTTTTAAAAATACATTCTTATATGGCAACATCCATCTTACCTCATATTTTTGAATAATTTTCTCAAAATAAATAAATGATATACTTGCTTTTGCAGAAGCTTCAAGCATTTCTCTATTCTTCTTAGCATCATATTTCAAAATCTTCTGTTGAAGAAATGACAGAAAAAAAAGGATAAATGCTATTGTAAGTAACACCAAAGTTATTCGCCATTCACGGTAAAAACAAAATGCAAAAGAGAAGGTCATTAATGATACAATTTGACAAATTATGCCCAGCTGATAACCAGATATCTGAAAAAAATAGAAATAATTGTAACAGGACAACTTCAAAAATAACAAAAATATTACTCCTTGAACAGATGAAGCATCTCCAGCCAATTGAGTGCAAAGAGCAGCAACGCCATTTTCTTTTCTATCAAACCATCCCATTTCTTGATTTAATATGGCGCCAAATGACTCGGTTCTGATCTTCAATGAGAGTTTTTCACTAGCTATGTCCAAGCTTGACGTCTAAAATTAAAATGTATACAAAAAAGTTTACTTAACATACATATTGTTATGGTTTAAAAAATCAGACAAAGTTATGGGAAGCTTGTTTTAAGGGAATTAAAGGGAAAAGTATGTAAAGGAGTCTTTAAAAAAATGAGAAATGACATGTTTGTTTATGAGATGAAGAGAAGATAGAAGATCAGAAGAACGAGTCATGCAAATGTTGGTTGCAATGAATCAAAATAGACAAGTAATAAACAGAAATCAAGAAAAGATGGAAAAGAATATGGAACGAAATAAGGAAGAGATAAAAACAGGTAATCAAATGGATATGACAGAATTGAAGAAAGATTTGAAAACTGTATTTAGAAGAAACTATGAGAAAAGAAATAAGAAGTGTAGGAAATAGTTTAGAAGAAACCAGACAAGAATTAAGAAAAGATACAGATAAAAAAATAGAAGAAACAAGAAAACATAGTAAAAAAGAAATGATTGCAAGAATAATAGAGGTAAAAGAATTACAGGAGCAGAAAAATAAGAAAGTAATAGAAACAGGGTTTATTGAAGAAATATATCAAATAAAAGAGGACGGAACAAAGAATAAGAAAAATATATACAAATCCTTAAAAGAAGAAATTTTAAAGAATAAAATCAGAACGGAAGAAATTAATGAAATTTCACAAATAAAATTAGCACAAATGGAAAATAAAAATGAATAAATAAAACAATAAGAAAAGGAAAGATAAACGATGTTGAGAAATAAAATTAAAAGAAATTATCACAGATGGAAGATTAAATTAAAAAATATTTTTATAGAGATCATAGGAACATAGAAAACAAAATTAGTAATATGAAAGGTAAAATAAATAATATAAAAGAATATTTGGGAAATATTAAATACGAAATAATTAAAAACAAAGAAGAAATCAAAGAGGATTTGGGGAATATGATAAAAAAGAAATGAAAGTAAAAGAAACTGAGAACAAATTAAATAAAAAAGAGATAAAGAAAATAGTAAGCGACGTTATCAAAAATAATAAAAATATCCAAATATTGGAAGAAAATTTAAATGAAGAAATAAAAATGAATTTTGAAATAGCAAAGGAAGAGAATTTAAGAATACGAAAAGAAATCAAAGAAAAATACTAGGTATTATTTTCAAGATAAAAATAAATTAAGAAAACAAATTTTAGGAATGTTGTTATGGTTTAAAAAATGAGACAAAGTCTTAAAAAAAAGAGATGTGATATGTTTGTTTATGAGATTTGGTTTTGAGATTTAAAAGATGTCAAATTTGACAAAAATAAAGGATATTTAAAAAGTAAAAAACCATAGAATTATGATTACCATTTCAATATATAATGAATACCTGCAAAAATGTAGACATCCCTACTGCAATTCCCAGTATTAAATAATATAAACAATTAGTATTTACTATAGCAATAAGTTCATCGTCATCTTGATTTGAAAGAGCCTAAAATAGAAATGTTATTAAATATTGGTATTAGATCCCTAAAAATCTATGAATTACCTGAACAATGTTACCCAAAATCAATCCATAAAATGGCTTGGCTGTTCCTGAAATTACTGCAAACATACACCCAGGAAGAACATAATTCCATTCAGGCATATTCATTTTTATAATTTTCCATAAAACATTTTTTGGTTCTACGTCTTTCACCTTCAACAACGTAAATAATCTTAAATTCCGACTTGTAAAAATAATTAAATCATGTGATTAAAAAAAAAGAATATTTGGTTTATAATTGTGAAATAAAATTTGACTTACATTTTTTATTTCATCGAGTTCTCCATCATAGTAATCAATTGATGAGGTTTTGTTGATACTCTCAATTATATCCATTCTTTCATCTATAATGGAATCATAACTTTTATATTTTTGAATTTATTATAAGTATTATTTTTTAACAATTGCTGAATCTTGACAGTGCATCTACATTTGCATTTTGTTTGCCATGTTTATTGGATTCTTAGTATTATTGTACCTTCGTTAAGAAATTAGGAAAATAAACTTAAGACAATTATTTACATCCATCTCAATGTCTCATAGACTGAAGATGTAGGTAAACTATAGCTGACTGAAAATACAGCATTTTAAAGACCCTCTATGACAGGCAGAAGTTTACTTGATGACTGATTAAAAAAATATATATTGAAATCAAATTCCTCGAAAACAAAATTTGTCAACAAAAATGGATTTGGACCGCGTTATTTTGAGCTTGGAACCCGACGTTTCGCCGACTATTATAAGCGACTTCTTCAGGAGAAAGAAGTTGTTTAAACAACAGAGAGAAGGAATTCTACTGGAGGATAAGATGAGCGATATTTGACATCTTATGGAAACTTTTGAAGCAGTACTAGCTTTGAATATTATCCACTAAAATCCAAAATGTGATACAGATATATCGCAATTATCAGCCTTCCTTGGAGACAACATTCCAACATACAATTCACCATCGAAATTAAGGCCAACAAATTACAGACCCACTACCTCCATTGTCCTCGAACGATGTCTGTAGAATCCCATTTTCCTGAGAATAGGTCGTTTTGTTGAAATCAAGATAAAGGAACACTAATAATGTGTAAGATCTCCCAACAAAGGACTCCAAGAGAATGAAAAAGCCGACAAACTGGCCAGATAAGGCTCGTCAATTGCATTCTATGGTCCAGAACCCTTCTGCGTCATAGCAAAAGCAACAGTTAAGAAAGCAATCAGCCAAAGGGTGGAAAACAGGCCCAAAGCAGATGGGAACAATCTCCAGGATAGCGACAGGTACCTATACTCTCGGCAGACCTACTGAGCAAGGACAAAAGCAATAGTAGGCATGCTTACAGGACACTTCGTCCATGTACTAAGCGAATCAGGGGAACCACAATAGATTTGCAAATTAAAATAATAACAATAAAATGATATACCTGTATCTGTTTCACGATCACCAATGAATTTTTGGGATTTGACTAAGTTGTAATACTCTCCTTCTTTTTCTAACAGTTCTAGATGCGATCCAACCTCCAAAACTTTTCCTTCTTTCATAACTACTATCCTATTAGCTGTTTTTATTGTAGACAGTCGATGAGCAACAATTATTATTGTACACTTATGTCCAACCTTAATAAATGAATATTTATAAGTTTTCTTTTATTTTATTTTTAAAAACTTACAGAATTTAAAGCGTTTTGAACTTTCGTCTCACTATTAGTGTCTAACGCCGATGTTGCTTCGTCCAAAAGTAGAATTTGCGGTTTTTTAACTAACGCCCTAGCTATCGCTATCTTTTGCTTTTGTCCTCCTGAAATCTGGGTTCCTCTTTCGCCAAGTAGAGTTTGATAACCATTAGGCAAACTTAAAATAAATTTATGAACGTTCGCTTGTTTGGCAGCGTTTTCTATTTCATCTTTTGAAGCAGTTAGTTTCCCATATCTTATGTTTTCGTATATGGTTGTACTGAATAAGGCTGGTTCCTGATTAACAACAGCAATAATTTGATGTAACGAAGTTGAATTAAGATCTCTGAGGTCAATATTATCGATGAGTATCTGAAAAAAGAATGATTGGATGGATAATAAACTAGAAGATATAGAAAATGATAAACATATAAAAAACTAAATATTGTTAATGCTAAACCGAAACCTAAGGTAAGAGGGATTAAAAAGGAAGAACATACTGGGAAGAAAGATTATAAGGACACTTCTAGGTCAAGATATAACGGAGGAAGGAGAAAGAAGACGAAAAAGAAATGCAGAAATTGAAAAAGAACTAGGAGGGGAAAATATAATAAGACACATCAAGACTTTGCGGACATATAATGCGACGGAAACCCACAGACACGATTAGAAGGATAACAAACTGGACTCCACTGTAAAGTAAAGGAAGATATTAAAACACTGAATATAAAAGATTGGATCATAACACGTAAAAACAGAAAAGATTGCAAAAAAATGACAACGGCCGCGAAGACACATGAGAAGCTATAATCTATAATGGGAAATATCCACCTTATTAAATGGATTTAAAACGCTATAAGCGATGCCATAATCCTACGGGATTGAACGGCAATGATGATGATGATGATCTGAAAAAGTATGTCGCAAGATGCGGTAAGAAGAATATTAACAATGGAGACTTACTTTGCCTTGAACTGGATCATAAAATCTTTGAAGTAACTTAATACAAGAGGTTTTTCCACATCCTGAACTTCCCACTAATGCTACAATTTCGCCTTTATTTATTTTGAGATTAAAGCCTTCAATAACCTGAAATTTTAATAAACGATTTCGAAAATTGATTAGAGGAACTTCTGAAAAATAATTTTATATTAAAAAAACATATTTACCTTAACGTCAGGCCTTGAGGGATAATTGAAGAAGACGTTTTCAAAAGTAATACTTGAATAAAAATTGTTTAAGTCTTGCCCTGCATTTTCATTTCGCTTGATAGTCGGTACAGCATTTAAAATCAAAAATACTTTTTCAGCTGCACCTGTAGCACTAGCAAAAGTCCCTGATAATTCGGGAACAAGTTCCCAACCCCAATAGGCTATTAATATAGTAAAAAATATCTAAAAAAAAGTTATATTTACTGCATCCTCCCAGATACATAAGGCAAGAGCAGCCGCTGCTCACTTGTATTTTGTATTTAACACTACATACCGTCAATAAAGTTTTTGGAGTGTACATCTGCTCGTCCTCAGGCAAATATTTATCTTCAACGATTAATTTAGCTCCCATCCAAAAAGCCATCGCGAAACCGCCATAACCTAAAAAGTTGTATATTCCTCTTCTAAATCCATCGAACAAATTTCTTTTTATATTCAATTTTTTAGCGTTAATCAAATGCTTTTCGTATCTACATTTTTCAATTTCGTGTCCACCGAAGGCAACTACAGTTTTTATGGAAGATAAAACTTCTTCAGCAATAGCACCTGCAGCCCCTTGTGATTCCATTTCTTGTGACCATAAGTTTGTAGATAACTGAAAGGATTTGAAGAAATTTTGAAAAGAATTGCATAAATTGGTGTATATGGTTACTCAATTTTAAAATATTGAAATGCTAATTGTTTACCATTGATATGGCAAAGGATATTGGTATAAATATTGGCAAAGATATTAGTCCTACTAGAGCTATTTTCCATCCATTGATTATACTGAATATCACTCCTGCTACAACAGTAGTGACTAGATAAAGAAAAATTGCTATTAAGTCACCTATTCCTTCCTCCATTTTAGAAAGATTTCTAAAAAAAGAGATAAATATTTGTTAATATTGATTGATAAAACATTGACTTTTTCCTTACATGTGCCCAGGTCAAGATTATTAAATCAAAAAGTATGCTTACTGTGTCAGAGTTGTTGAAACGTCCCCACAATTATTCAAATCAAACCACGACACATCTTGATATAATATCTTTTCCAAAAACAATTTTCTTATTTTAAAAATCTGAAAACCAATTTATTGTTAAAACGTAATTAAGAATAAATTTTTGGGGGGTGGGTGGCTCAGCGGTAGAGCACTGGACTCATAATCCAAGGGTTGTGGGTTCGAATCACACCAAAGGCAGAAATCTTTTTCTGATTTTTAATTAATTAAAAATTTAGAAATTGATTTTCATATACCAGGTGTGATTCCTCACTCGACCATTCACTGTTGGGTTCTAATTAACAGTGCTGTTCCTAAAGTGGCGCTGGGAAACAGTAACAAAGCCTACACAGAACACGAGGCTAATGGCCATAGTAGTCGATGCCGTTGACACAGAAGTTAAAAAAAAAAAAAAAAAAAAAAAAGAATAAATTTTAATATGGTTATCCAGCAAGAAAACGTTTGAGGACATGGTGGATACATCTTCGATGTTCCTAGTTAACCTAAATGGAAAAATTAGGTTCTTGAATTTAAAAGAAGATTAGAATTGTGCGTGTTGGTTCGGGTTATTGGAGTGCAGTTGGATTGGCCATCAGGTCTGATGTTCTGGAGCACTCAGAGTGACCAGGGACGAGTGATGATACGAACGTTGTTAGAACAAATATTTCCGCAACAAAAAAATATAATATATAAAACAAACAGCAACAGATACTTAGAATGAACAGTTTATGTATAGGGTTAGATAAAAATACAGTTAAAGTTTTTATTTTAGATTTAAAATGTATCATTATGTCCACATTTACCTGTCGAGCTGCACTGTAGCTGAATAAAACCACTGATAAATATGCTGCTACAAGAGATGTGAATCCTGCTGCTAGAGCTTCGACAATAAAAACCGAGAGCTCATGATTCATTGATTTTAGAAGACCGTCATTTCCTTTTTTACTTATTTCATCCACTGAAGACGCATATTCAATTATTGCTTGAACACAATCACCAAATTTATGTAGGAGTATAGGAAAGGCCAGACCATTTATGATTGAGCAGATTATTCCAAAAAATATGCATAGTTTGTCTAAAGATGTTGAATATTGAAACTGAAACAACAAATTATCTCAACGTGTTGAAGTTCCAACAAAAATGAAAGAAAATATCAAGTAATTGGAGTCGATTTTTGCAACGTTTTGAGTTTATAAACAACCAAAATCATTCGATAGCTGTAGAGTCGCCATTCATATTTAATTCTAATGCTATACACATTGAGCTTGTTTCAGAACTTACAGCTGAAGGTTTTTTAAATATTTTTAAGAGGTTTGTAGCTAGAAGAGGTCTTTGTTTTGATATATATTCAGATAACGCTAGCAATTTTACTGCAGCCAATCGTGAACTTAAAGAATTTCACCTCAAAAGAATTATTCATAATGTTTATTTGTCATATGAGGATTTTTACACGCTATTAATACATTTAGAGTCAATTTTAAATTCTAGACCCCTCACTCCTCTCATGGAAGATCCTAATGACCTGCAACCCCTGACGCCAGGCCATTTCCTCATTGGTTGTCCATTGACTTCGTTTAACGAGCCAGTGGTGGGTTCCTGTGCCTGTACCCTGGTTTCCCGTTGCAAGCACATACAACTGCTTGTTCAACACTTTTGGAACAGATGGTCTAAGGAGTATTTGCATCATCTGCAGGTTTGGTCCAAACGGTTTGGAATTCTAGTTCTCTTGAATGCGGGTAATACACCTCTCCGACATTGGAGACTGGGAAGAATCATCAAGTAACACCCTGGCAAGGATAATGAAATCAGGACTGTTTCTATAAAAACTAAAAATGGTGTAGTGAAGCGCGCCATGACAAAGATTTTCATTTTGCCTATAAATTATTGAAGTATCAGTATATGTTCGATTTCAAATTACCAGGCACGGCCCTGTATTTTTTTTGATACCATAGTTATGTAGGTTTTGTTTTGATTTGTTAATTTAGAATATTATGTCATTTTGAAAGTTATTGTTTACTACGAGTTTTATACCTTTGAAAAGTAAATACTTTTTTACACAGCAGTTTCACCCCAGCTTTTTCTACGTTTCGTGGTTCACGATTAAAAATAGTAATTCGTCCCAGGAAACTCCACAATAGCTTTTTTCTACTTCCAAAATAAAGTATTATTAAAATTTGATGTTGGATCTTCTCCCCAAGTCGACTCCTACCGTTTTGCAGGGGGTTTTTGGCAATGGGGGGGGGACAACTCGAAAAGAATTAATTAACCCACGCCACCGTGTTCAGCATCCTCCAAAACGAGGGGGGCGTACTTTGGGGGGATCAAAAATTATTTGTATGTTCGTCCGAGTCACACAATGCAGCTGAATTGACTGCAAAGATGCGACTCTATATTTAATTTCGTGTAGCTGCGTGCGGTATAAAATGTCAGTTCGATATTTTTAATTAATATTTATGATATTCTTTATAATTTGAAAAAGGTTACAACCATGTGGCTGTAACTGGCGTGTGGCAATAACAAAAAAACGATATTTTTTTACAGACGGAAAATCGTTTACAAGATCACTGTCTAACTGTAGAATTTTTTACATGGGAAAATCTTATTGTATCTGTGTAAATCTATCACCTTATGCTTGAATAAAGCTTGTGGTGATAACAGGCCCATTTAGTTATGGGATCGTCCAACCCGGGCATCCGGTCTGTCCGGCACCATTTTTTTTTAAATTGCAGGTATTCATGGGTACATTCACTACCGAAAATCTCAGCTGTCTGAAATTTGTGGAAGGGAGGGGAAATGGCCCATTGGCCTCAAAAAAGTGTTTTTTTTGCCTATTTTAGCCGATATTTCCGAAAATATGACACTTAGAGAATTTTTGTTTGGACGAAAATGAAGATCAGTTCATTACCTATAAAAATGACGTAACCGGCTCCAAAACGGACCTCTATTTTTAGCCCCTGCCCTGCATTTAGAGAGCACGCTCTAAAGGAATGACACTCCCAAGCGGATTACAAATTTTTCAATAAATCACGTAAAAATTAAAATTTTTCATGATTCAAAGTTCAAATGAGAGAAGGAACCTGTAGCTATAATATCATGTTACTTTTTCCTTTCATCTATTTCTCTGAATTATTGAAAAACCGGGCCAAAGTTTGTTTTTTTATCAACAATAGTTTCACCGAATCTTTTTGGATACCTAATGGGGCTTTGCAAGGTGTTAAATATATTCAGAAGGATTCAACAAATTATTTTTGTGTATTTTCATAAACAGGTTTTTTTAGGGCGTTTTTTTTTGATTTTCGGAGTTTTCGAAAATGCTCGGGTATATCGGGAATTAATAGATAATCAAGGACCATATCGGTTTTCAACGCACATCATTAGAAAGCTTAGCTTGTCCCCTTGCCGATCGACATTTTTTATCGTGTCAAAATTTTTTGGGTAGGATATTTAAATTTAAAGTTTTTACCACAATAATTTTGCGAATTTTCAGATTCTCAAAATTGCGAATTTTTGAAACGCCGTTTTTGCAAAAAATATTAGTGCAGCGGAAAAATCATAGGGACAACTTTTATAGGTAATGAACTGCTCTTCATTTTTTGTCTAAACAAGATTGCCCTAAGGGTCATATTTTGTATGCCTCCACTTTGTGAAGCTGTACAAAAAAATATATTCTTTTTATTTACTTGAAATTTTGACATAATATAGTACACAGTAGGTACACTTAATGTTATGTCTAAATTTCGATTATTAATGTTAATAATTGCTCCAGTTGTAAATTTTAGAAAATAAAAAAAATTTCTACGTCCTAAATTGCTTAGATGCATTTTTTTATAATTCGTATAAAAATGGTCTTGGTGGCGATGATATACGATTAAAAATTAAAAATTAAAAAGTAATTCCAATTGTTTATAACCTTAAAATGTTTTTCAAAATTTGTGTGGATTTTTCTGTTCATACGAATTTTTATTGTGAGACATTTTTTTGCGAAAAAAACAAAAATAAAAATTTTGTTTCCTTACTTCAAATTTGGATATTAATCCTATTTTTATTGCTAAAATATAACAAATCTTACAAAATGACCTTTAATACATAATTAAATGAAACATTATAAATAAAAGAGAAGATTTGAACTTTACAGGATTCGAACTCCAAACATTTGTAGATAAATGGGTTAAACCCAAACCAAAGAAAAAATAGTTCAAAAAATATTTCTTACCAATTGAAAGTAACTTGTTGTATTTCTTCTTTGAGCAGATATAAGTTTTAGCCTAAAATTAGATTTTGAATTTTTATATTAAAAATTTTATACCACTCGAATATCTTTACCTTTTTTGTAGTACTTTTAAAGTCATCGTTTAAAAAAATTACAGAATTTCTAGAATCACATTTCTACCTTAACAGACTAGAATCTAAATAGGATATTATAATATAGTATGTAATTTATCATAAACAATTCATTTTAATTTACGAGTAAAATAATTAGACAATAAAATTTAAAAAAAACGTATACAGGGCCGGGTATGATTTCTTCATGTATTTTGCGGTAATGACCCATATATTAATGAGTCTAAAATTTAACATTTAATATTTTTTCCTACGCCTAAAGTCTGCTTTTGTTTTTATGCTATCCAAGGCTTTCATAAATTATATAATATTGATAATTTTATGAAATGCCACAGCAATCATGTCCTGTTAAACACTTTTTTGAAAGGTGTTCCCCTCCAACTTACTTGTAGGTGTTTAGCCTAGTCAAATGGTGTTCAAAAGTGCCTGTTTCGGTAGACAATTTTTCAACGGAATTATATGTTTGTTGGAATGCTGAACACGAATCTGAAGTTTGCTGCCTCGAAATTTTCAGAATTTTTCGAAAAACGCAAATTTTTACCAACTTTTTTGAAAACTGCAATATACTCACTGTTAAACGACTTTAATTTAAAAACATTCACTCTACATGAAAAAGTGGTACAATAAAAGTTGTAAAGCATCAATTTTTGAGTTCAGTGAGCACCAAAATTTTAAATTTGGATCAATATATACTCAAATACTGATCATTTCTCCATGTTCGTCTACGTTGGTGCAATGTACGTGGGAGCGATGGATGCAATGTTGCTGGAGAACTTGAAGCTATTTGTTAGGTGGTTAGCCTCGCACCGATACTGCAGCTTACCGAAACTGTGGGGTTGAAAGTCAACAAAAAATGGTCTCATCCCACTTACCACCCTGAAACCCGCGGCTCCTGACAAACTAACGCAGAAAATATCATGCAAGTGCCGCACTAACTGCGGTGGGCCTTGTGGTAGGCAGGTAATACTTCAGAAAGTAATTTTATTTATGCGTTATTTTACACAATACTAACTCGATCACATTGCTTTCAGTTGAAAAACAGCCATCACAGCCTGCCACTCCCAGTGCTAAAGAGCCTGAGCCTTCTAGATTTACAGATACAGAGATACAGAGCCTGAGCCTGGACTATAATCGTCCTTTGAACACCCTACGCCCGGATCTTCCACTGTCCCAGCCAAACGAAGGATAGTAAGATAAAATGGACTTTTTTTTTCAGATGACTGTATGGTCTTCCTCCAATATGATATATGTTTGTATGATTTTTCCTCTAATATATATGTTGAAAAAATTACTTGATTTATCTTATAAATTTAAATGTAATCAATGAGTAAATATTTTTTTTTAAAACCGGCCAAAAATTAGTACTTTGATTGTGAATTAATGGAAGATGAAATTATACCAGATGAAATTGTTAAGGCGGCCACCCAAGCAACGTTTGATTTATTATTAAATTAGTTAATAAAGAGTTCTTGTTATAAAAATGTAAACTGAATAATATGATGTTTATAGTATATAGTACAACACTCCACGTTTTAAAAAAAATATTGTACGTAATACGTCCCAAAAGTGCTTTTACTAGACTCACAGGCTTGCAGGACTCGCCTGCGGCTTGCCCTGCAATTTGCCCACTCCTCCAGTAAAAAACCACTTTCGGGACTTGTTACGTAAACTACTATTTTTGGGGTACTAATTACTTCTTATTACATCTACATAATACTCAAGTCAGGCTTACAAAAAAAAAAGAGGGGGGAAGTAACTCAGGGTTGGAAACGGGGGTTGAGAGACAGGGAGAGGGGTTGATACTTCAATTACGGGTTAGAAGAGGGGTTTGAGAGGTAGGCGGGGTTCATATTGACAGTCGCAGACTTGTTATTATTTGACCCTTTCATATTTGAGTGATCCAAATTTAAAATTTTGGTGCTCACTGAACTCAAAATTTGATGCTTTAAAACTTTTATTGTACCACTTTTTCATGTAGAGTGGCTGTTTTTAAATTAAAGTCGTGAGTGTATTGCAGTTTTCAAAAGAGTAAAAATTAGATATCTCAATTTTTATTCCTTTGAGTATTTTTGTCTTAAAGTTAATGAGGCTAAAAAAAATTTTAACGCGCACTCTAAAACAAGTTTCATGCAAACCTAAGGCATTTAGTTTAGCTCGTTATTTTTAATATTTTGCCTACATTTTTATTTATAATTACCCTACCGCGTTTCAAAACAGTCTATCAATAATGATATAGACACTTGTTTAATTGGGACGTATAGTATAAAAAATTACATATGAAGAATGTATAAAAATAAAATGTAAAGTGTGTATTGATAATAAACACACCTTATTATCTATTACAAATTAGGGCGTCAGAGATGAGCTGCATTGAGGACAAATTATTTACATTTAAATAATAGTAATTTATGTATCAAGTGAATTATAAGGGCCTTAATTTTATTTCTAATCGATTTTAATAAAATAAGCAGCAATGACATTCACTAAATATAATGAAACACTGACAGCAATATTCAACAAACGTCAAAATATCCTAACAACGGGAATTAAGCCTGACAACGGGAAATTAAGGCACCTCTAATATCCCAAGGGAGTTATGACCCTGTTTATTTTCTATTTTATCATCTCGAGAAATATTTTCTGGCTCTCGAGATATATATTAAAGTAGAACACTCGGGCATCGACTTTAAAGAAATTTTTAGATGTTACTATTAAAACAATTAAACATGGTTGGCTGGTTGAAATCAGCGTAGTTTTTTAATTAATCGTCTGCTTTTTTATATTTTTGTTATCGGTATTTATTTTATAGTCAAAAAATTATGAACAAATATTTTTCTCGTATACTTATATGTAATATAAACTTTCCTACTGCTATTTGTTTATTTGATTTTCATGTTTAATATTGTACGTTGTTTATACTTACATTTTTGTTTTAGTTTATAATGTATATATTTTTTTTCTTCTTCAATTTTTTTCACCACTCCAAATTCCACTCTATGTATTTTCAGGATTTTTCTTTCCCAAATTTATATTTTCCAGTTTCCCCCTAAACTGTTGGTTATTCGAAATCTTGATGAATAACGCCAAAAATTTTATCCAAAATACGAATCTTTTTTTTAACTCTTTTATCGCCCTGAGGATGATGTCATAAATATAGAAATTGATATTTTAATATGATTTTGGTTGTTTTATTTGGTCTTAATCCAACAGATTGCCCACTATAATAATTCAAGAGGCCACTATCTTTTCACTTTTAAGAATTTGATCCCGTTTTTGACAGGGAGTAGGGGAAAATTAGATTTTTGAAAGAAGTTAATTGTATTACAATTTTGCCACAGCGCTACGAAAAACTAAAGACAAACACCAACAGTTGGCCAGTTATAGAAACCATGAAAAATGTATTTTACAATACAGACAACAGAATGTATACCCCATACAATTACTAAAATCTTACCATTTATAAAAAAGCGCAAATCGTAATTTTGCAAAATTTTAGTCATCTAAAAATTTACTAAATGAAATAATAGGTTAGAGCCAGTCCATTATTATTCAAAATAAAGATAGATCGATGATTTTCCGGCAATTTTAAATAGAGCGCGAAGCTAAACCAATAAAAATTTAATTTTTGTAAGCGACACTACAGCGATTTCCGTCCTCTCGAAAATAAAGCGAGGGAAAACAAATCTTGCAACAAAGAAGTAGCGTTACCGGCGTTTTAGTCCTACTGACTGCGCCAATTATGAGTTAGGGCACTAACAAATACTTTTTAAAAATACTTTATTAGTTTCACCCAAAATACAATATATTTATAACTGACTAAAAATCTACAAAAATATGCTTAAATTATATTATAAAAATGTGTTGCTGACTGTAGGGGTTATCGGCCTGTAATTAGCACATCAGCACTCATTACGACAGCATGTCATAATTAAGTTCTGCATCGGACAGCAACCGATCTTTTTTATTCTTTTGAGCAATTGTAAGTAGAGAAACTTTTTTACTCTTTGTACATTGTAAATTATTAAATTATACAGTCCATATTTGTCTTTGCTAGTTATTAACCAAACATTAAGGTGATTAGGGCAGAAACAGCTCAATTCCCGTCTAATCCCGACAGACATTATTAAAAGTTGGATTGCATGGTATATTGTACTCTTACAATAGATGAAACAACGGTGAACGCAGTGAAGACAGTGTGAAAAACACTGTATTAAAACAAAAACTAGATCATAAGTTAAATTTTATTTGCAACAAGTTGAAACAATTAATTAATGTAAAAAGTAAATGTATGCAGCAAAACAGGTTGTCCGGAATTATTATTAGAAACAATTAAGTTTACATAAACCAATTCAAAATAAAAAAAAAATAGTCATTTGTTAACGTTATTAGACGATTTACCCAAACGACGGTCTCACGTCACTAACACACTATAGATGTTCTACAATTTAAAAAAAAAAAGCAAACTTATTGTCCACTCTATAGAGTATACCAATAAAACTCCCAATTACTAGAAAGTACGAAAGAGCGGACAGAGGAACCTGCTATACAAGAATCAAGATTAGTGATGGGTTGCGACAAGTGGCAAACTGTAATTGCTCCGGCAACATCGCTGAAAGTTTTGGAACAGGGAACCGTTTGTAAGTATTTCAGGTTCTACCTCACAGCTCGATAACTTTCGGAAAAGAGGGACCTTCTTCTTTTGTTTGACTGCGGAATTCGTATTATCTTTGTAGTGTTAGAATTGGCACAATTTGTTTTAAATAATCCTGGGAAATTCATTCAAAAATGAAAAAGAAGACTTGGGTTTTATATATTTTTTGTTTAAACCAAAGACAAATGAGAAACAACCCATTTAGAGCGACATATTCGGTGAAATAATGACAATATTTTATTCATTGTTGAAAAAATGAAGTGTCTAAATTCCCAAGTTAAATAAAAAATTAACAACAATCCCAAACCAAGAGAACCGTCCGTTTGCAAGCCACCATTACTCAAAATGCGTTAGCTCTGAAATTCTGAAATGCAAAATGTAACTTCCCAAAAACACGGGCTAACTTTTCAGCTCGATGTCTTCAAGCTAAAACGAAAAGAATGAAATTTTACCATTTGCAGAGGCTGCAAAGGTGAGGACACTACAAACTGAATGGTCACTATAAATTTACCAGGAGTACAAATAAGTTTCCGCCGTTTGACAAAAGTTGGCGCCACCAGTAAGTTATGGTTACATCATTATCGGAAGATTGGACATCAACATAACCTTAAAATATTGGTGTTGTTTTGAGTTTTGGGCCAAATGAGCGTCATTTTCGGGAACTAGACCCGATCTGATAGAAAATTCTAGTTGCCAAGCATGTGGCTTTAAGGACGAGACATATTTTGTGTATTTCCACCCCAAACTGAACATATTCTGCTTTTAGTAGCGAATGGACAAACTTTACCGCCATTTATCACGAGCGTTCGTTTCGGAGTGCGAGAAAAAATTGATTACCACGAAGAGCAAGAAGAGAAGAAAGAAATCAGAATATTTAAACAAAGAAAATCAAACTTGATAACTCCAGTGAGCACAGCAAGGCAGAAGTTCCTGCAGAATCAGTAAAATTTAAGGACGATCAGCCCATTATTGACATAGAAGCCTTGCAGGAACAAACAACACTCATCACTTGTCCTTCTCCTGCAATTTTCACTTTGACTTGATGGGGATGACCTCGCAAATTCGACGTTGATAAACAGGAAACCACTACGTCTACACAGCCACTGTCATTTTCATTAATTTTTTCCCGCATTTAACCGAGTGTCCAGCTTATGAAATGCATTCAGGTTGATTTTTTATATTTAATCCGCGACCAGCACTCATGTAATATTTAAATCTTCACCCTAATTGACGCCATCTTGGATAGGCCACGCCCCCATGCTAGGTCCAAATAGATCGGATACCATCGCCGGCGCCAACTTGTCAACATTTCTAAAGATAATTGACAGATGTTGCAATGTTGACGACAAAGGTCTCTTTTGACCCTTTAAGATTTCTACTTTGATTTGAATTGTATTGAATTTCCAACAATTAAGAGTTGTTATTTGAATTCCCTGTAGATATAAGAGGTAGATGTATTATGATAGCTCTCTAAAAAATTATTTTACTTTTTTATAGCCGCGAAAAAATATCTACCGTTAATTTATTTATTTATTTGATATTATTATTATTTCCAGACATCCTGTTACAAAATCACAATTACAATCGTTCATATAAATACATGTAACCTAAGTCTTTTGGTGGATTTTCCGACATGGCAACTTTATTGTCGTTGAATATAATCCATTGGCCGTTTTTCAAGAGGTGAACGACGTAATGTCCCACCATTGTCGATGTACCCATATGAGAAATGAAACCAATTAACTTGTATTCTGAAAATAAAAAAAACCACCTTAATTTCTTGTATTTAGGCTAAATTTTTGAGCAAAACTGTCAACTCTAAACTTACTTCCGTCTCCATCTCTGAAATGTGGAAGCGGTGATGATTTAACATCATCATCCAGTTCATCTTGATGGGAAAATATCCAATCCATCGCCCTTTCAACGTTGTTATCGGTTGCTTTTAACGCTTTTTTGGCTTGTTCCGGAGTGAATCCCATGGAAATGATGGTGGATAAGGCTTCGGGGTTTGGTTCGAACTTGGAACTTTCGAGACCGGGAGGTATGAAAGGATCCGTAAAGTCCGAATCGGCAATGTGTTCCATTATCCAGGCCGTAGCAGCTTCCAGACCTGAGTTGCCGGTGTTGAATATTGCTCGTTTGCAGGCTTCAATTGGGAAACCTTGAAAGTGGGTTTAACATTAATAATTTTTAAGTGCTGACACATTATATACATATTCAAAATTGTATGATTTTCATTAGGGATACAACAATGTAAAGTGGTTCAATCGAATAGTTGATACGCCGCGCCGTCGCGCACATTTCTTATATTTTGTGATGGTCGACTTCTACATGAGCTCTTGTCCAAAATACATTGAAAATCGTATGTTCCGTTAAAATTTTGCCACATCTGTATACACACAGTCCGTCGGCTTGAAGTCGCATCCGCAATAACTTTCTGCTTAATAATATTGTGGAAACGTTTTACACTACTTTTTAAAAATTATATGAAGAAAAAGTGTTCCTATCGCGGTCCCAAGGACTAATATATTTTTAGAGAAAATTATTTATGATTTTTATATAAGATAATTTCAGATCTAATTTTAATAGTTTCTATATGATCAATCACTTACCCATATCTGTCAATTGACTGATGACAGCCTCATCCATGGGCGGCACTGGAGGTCGAGCCTCAAGTTCCGGCAGTAATTCTTCACCAGGTTGTGGACCAGCACCACGAAGTGTAGAAATATCCAAAATATCTGGCATCTCTATCGAAACATCTAATTTAATGGGAACCCAATCTTCCCTAAGCATGAATTTCTTGAGTTGTATGAATAGAAAGTCGGGGAATGAAGAAAGTCTCGTTGTTCTAAAAAACGATTCAATTTTTTGCTTCTATTCTGTAGAATACAACGTCCTTTTAATCAAAAATATGGCGTTTATTTTACTTACTTCCTTGCGGTGACGTTACCCTTAACAGCAGAACTAAAAAAATTATTAATAACTTCAGATTGCGTAAATGATTCTAGACACGAGAAAAATTTAATTTTTGGTCGTATTATTGATTCGGGTTCAAGGTGTTTTCCGTGAGATTCTGCTTCAACTCTTCTTGCCTCGTACGCGGAAACCTAAACCATTGAGAAAAATATATTTAAACATAACATTTAGTTTCCTGATTTTTAAGCATGTAATTACCTCATCTTTGTTAACAGCTGCATCCATTGGTATCGAAAGAGACAGAATAAGTTCAGACCTAGTTAGATATTTAACTTTTTTACTAGAGCCACATTGAAACCTTTCCTCAACCTGGAATTTGAAACATTCTCCAGGATTTAATGTGTTCTTCGAGTGACGTTCTAATAATGTTAAAAGATGAAGCAGAAATTCTTGGGCATCCTGTTGTTTTTTTGTGGAAAATTCAGGATGACCTCGACCAACTAGATTTTTAAACATTTGTGGGCATATTCCAGGGGGATCAGCGTCCACTGGTGATCCCGGAGGTGGTGGAACTGAATATTTACCAGAAAGGAGACCGTGAGCTAATTTCGCCCTAAAAATTTTATTGCAGAAGAAAAGAATTGAATAATGTTAATTAGCACTTACATTTGTACATTAAAATCATCTGGAGCATCGATTCCAGCATTATTAAAAAATTCAATACCCGCATCATAATATTTAAATATAAAATCGGGTATAACAAACAGTAACTGCATGACACTGTTTAGATAGCAGGAGTTGCCCATATTGGTCAAACCAGTGTATCCTGGACCATAGATGGGTTTGAGGGCACCCCCACTTTCCTGTAGAGCTGCCCATTCATTGGTTTTTTGGTTCAACTCCAATTCCAGTTCTAACATGGATTTTTCGGTTTTTTCCATGTTAGCAATGTTAATTCCTGAAATGTTTCATGAATTGCAGAATGTAGGTGCCAGAAAACATCAACAAATTAAAATATTTGTTTTGTTAATTTTTGTATTTCAATTATATTTTATGATGTTTGTTTTGATATGGCTTAAAACTATTAATATCTGAAGATATACTAAAGCGAAACTGACGCAAATAAAGATTTTTAATGATTTTTCAAATGAAAACTTCCCTAATAGATCCTCAGCAAGAATTTAATTAAATTAGATTTGTGCATAACAATTACCCCAATGAGCCAAATGCTGTATTAAATTCGGATCCTCCACCATATCATCTTCACTATAACTGAATACATCAGCTTTTCCATCTTTAGTAATAGTTCCTAACTTTACAGCTAGTGGATGTCCTGTTGCGCTAAAATGTTCGATTGCATGGTTGTTACCTCCTGAACCGTCATAGAATTTCCTACCACAGAGAATGCTGCCATCGGTAAGGTTCAACCATAGATTATCAGTTTTGTCACAATTTTCACACTTCCAACCTGTTGGCGGAATTTTGATGCCGTTATTAAGTTGTTTAAGACCATGAGCATGTTTTGAGACTGCTCTTACTTCACCATCCCATGTTCCGCTTAAAGCTTCGAGTTCTGCTAATTTACTAGCAGATGGTAAATCAATAATTGCTTGAACTGACAATCTAACCTATGAAAATTTAATTAATAAAATATTTATTTTAACTAGATTTGCTTATTAAAATTAAACCAAAAATCATTGTCATAAGATTGCATTGATATATAAAAATATACTTACAACTTCTGGAAACTCTTCATTAGGCCATTTAAAAGTAGTGAAATTAGGCAACACAACAATCTCGTAGAAATCTTCATATTCAAATTTTTTACTAGATGCTGGGTCAAATCCACCTGCTACTCCTATTGCCAAACGGGTAATTTTTTTCTCAGGTCCATCCCCCTGTTGTGGTGATGAAACCTTTTAAACATTAAATTTTCTTATACTTAATTACAACCAAGCTACTTGAGATAGAACTAAATTCTAGGAGAGTTATAAGTATAATATTATTTTAGATTTAGAAAAGTTATTTCAAATTAATTAATCTTACTGTTGTAATTATTCCCTGCTCTAGTTACGCCACAGATCAGTGGTATGATGAAACATAAACTTACCTCACGTTTTTCTCTTCTTAGGTGTAAAAATACAGCATGATGAGTTTTTTCATAGTATTTTTCAATATGATCACGTCCTAGTCCAAGAAAGGTAACTAAACTTACATATAACCCAGTGTCGGTTTCCTAAAATGTTCAAAATTATAACCTAAAATCGGCACACAAATTTTTACGCTGAACTTACTGGATTGTCAAAAGAAAAGACGCACTCATCTTTGTAGACTTTACTACTAGCATCTGGAACTTTAATATGTTTTAAATGCGGAGTTAATATATCCATTATTACTAAAGGAGATAAATCCTAGACCTTACAAATACAAAATGCACAAAAATATTTATTTATAACAATGACATTGCCAAACGGTTGAGAGCACTGTAATTTGACAACTGTCAAATTAAGCACCCAGAATACCAACTTCTATTTCAAACGCTGGAACAGGTTATTTTTTTACAAAAATTTACGCACTTTTTGAACAGAATAAAAGCCAAAACATAAATAAATTTATATAGGATAACATTTCCCTTAATTAGTAGTGAATTTTAAATCTAAAATAGGAAGTTGCTGAATATTGTACTGAATAAGAGGCCGTCAATAGTCTTCTTCTTCTTAATCTTTTTTTGGGCTATGTCCTGCAGGACAATTTACCCAGCATATGCCGTCAATAGTCTAAACAAGAAAAAGAAAATCTGAGGTTACAATAATTTTGAATAGATTTATTATCAAGTTTATTAGTTAAAGTTAAAATGAACGAAAATATTTATGCATTGGATAACTTTCCTAGCTATTCTCAACAACTTCAATTTTCCAAACAATCAACATCAGTGGAAGCTCAGTCATATTTTTCATATTCCCCTGCTCTTTTAAACAATTTCTCTCAAAATTCAAATTATGTAGATGTTTGTGCAAATTCGCCCACGCCCACCCAGACTATCACACGAAATCAAAATAGTACTATTAATTATCAAGAACAAATAGATATACTTAACTGGGAGAATCGTGCTATACCAGATCTAGAAAAGGTAATAAAGTTTCCCGATAAAATAGAAATGATTGAAATAACGAGTAAAGACTTAAGTCCAGCAAGTTATTGCAGTAATATTGACTTATTAGTACCAGAGTTATATAAAAACATACAAGGAAAAGATTCAAATTTATTTAATAAATATGAAAGTCAATGTTATTACAACCAGAGTAGCTGTAGCCAAAGAAGTTTTGATTATCCCTCTAGTGTTCAATATGAGATGTCTGCTAAGCATTGTGCTCAGAAGAATTATGATACAGATTCTTCTTTAAAGAGCTGCAGTTTTACTCCTGATATATTTTTGGAAAGTAATGAAATGGTTGTTAAACACTCTAATTATAATAAACCTTATTGTGAAAATTATATAGACTATAATACATATAATTATTATGAGAAAGCACAGGAGCCTCAAATACCTATACAAAGTGACTTTTTTAATAATACAACTCTTCAATTTGATCCAATAATGAATCCAATTGATCAACAGACTGAAGATTCGAATGAAGATAGTGACATTATTGTTGAAGATTCAGATGAAGAAATAAGTAGTTCTGATGTTCAGGACAAAAAATATCCTTTTACAGTACATAATAAGTGCCTTATATGCAATTTAATCTACACTCCTTATGGAATACAGTTTTATTTTTTAACTTCTAAAAGCCCTCTTACTATGTCAACTCAAAAACCAGTTATTGATAAAATTATTGAGTTAGTGGGAAATGTAACAGCTACTAAAAATTACCTCTGCAGTGAGTGTTTAGGATTGTTGAATACAATTGATCATCTTCAGATTAAGTTGAATACCTTTAATGCTGAATTTATAGCTAAATATAAGAAAACTTGCACTGATAATAAAACTGAATATACAGAAATAAATAGAGTAAATAATAATATAAGTAAAAAGAAAATGAGGTATAAATGTAAAATTTGTAAGAAAGTATTATGTCTTCAAAAATATTTTTTATTTCATATACAAAAGCATAAAAGGACAGGTGTACTTTGTGAACTTTGTGGCAAAATTTTTGCAAGTAGAAAAAAGTTTTTAGTACATAAACAAAGGCATACCAAACAAAATAGTGGTCAACGGAAAATAGAAACTTACAAATGCAATAACTGTTCAAAAATTTTCAGAACAAATTCTCAACTAAAGTGCCATTTAAATGTTTGTCTAGGAACATTACCTTTTGAATGCAAACATCACCATTGTGATAAAAAATTTCCGTCCAATACTCAATTAAAATACCATATTAAACTTAAGCATGATAAAAAATTTGTAGCAATTTGCTCAATCTGTAATATTGGATTTGTGAAAATAGCGACCTATAAAAATCATAAAATTACTCATAGTACAGAAAAGAAATATTCTTGTACTAAATGTGATAAAAGCTACAAAACATTAAGCAATTTAAGATTCCACATGAAAGTGCATAATAAAGTTTTACCTTTTAATTGTCACATTTGTAAGAAAGGCTTTTTGAGGAAAGACTATTTAGATACTCATATTAATAATCACAAGAACATAAGGAATTATGAGTGCCCAGTCTGCAAGAAAAATTTCATGTCCCAAAAAAGCTTAGATGCCCATTCTAAATGCCATGAAGAGTCCAAAAAAATAACCTGTAATATTTGTGGAAAAAGTATGGTCAATGGATTTAAGGATCACCTAAGAGTTCACAATAACTTGAAAGAATTTGAGTGTGATCACTGTGATCAGAAATTTAATACTAAAGGAACTCTCAATAAACATGTCAAGAAAAAACATAGTTAATTTTTAAAGTTAGTAAACGAATCCAATAAATCAAGTTCCAAACACACGTAAGTCTATAATAGCTACATCAGTTAAAAGATAAAAATCGCAAATGTGCTACCATCTATCTGTTAAACTGATACATGAAACTTTACAACCTCCAATGCAAATTGGGAATTTTTGCTTTGTAAATTTTACTGAAAGATGGTAGCGAATTTTAAGTCATTTTTTTCAAGCCTGGACTTGTTAATTTTTTTAGCTTCTATGTATGACTTGATAATTAAACAATAAATAAATCACAATTTAAGAACAACAAAGGCAAATACTCATTGTTGGAGAATTACTTTAATTATAAAAGTTAATTTTTCTAAGAAATCGAAAGTTTGTTTAGCTGTATTTAATTATCTTTCGTTCAAAATATGTTTCTTTAAGTTTTTAAAACATTTTATGGGTTTTTGTTTCCCAATTCTGGTTTTGGATTTTTCTATTATTATATGTTAAGAGGTTGGACAAAAAAATTTTTCATAATGTGAACAATAAATTTGTAAAAACTTTATAGCCAACATTAAAATCTAGATGTGCAAGGAATGTTACTTTAAACTAATAAAATAACATTATGAAATATTTGTTTATTAAAAAAAACAAAGCTTTACAGCATTTTATAAACTTAATCTGTATCCATGTCTGATTCCTCTTCTTCCTCATCATTTTCATCATCACTTCCTTCTTCTTCTTCTTCTCCCCCACTTTCAGAATCAGATCCCAACCATTCTATTTTTGAGGTATCTTCAGCAATAATGGTCTTCCATTCATCCAATTTTTTTAAATCTAAAGAATGAAAATCACTGAATGTAATCTGTTTGTCTCCATCTTCAAACATTCCTCCGTACAAGTACAAAATTCCGTGTTTGATGGCCAAACCACAGTTCATTCTGGGCGATGGTCTAAATAGAGCAGGAGAATCGCTCTTCTCAGAAACGGCATTAGTGTGCGAAGATGTTGATGCAGGACCAACAGTTACTTTGAAAATACCATCGTCTGATATTGTTGTTTGTTCTATTTTTTCTACCTCCATTTCATCACTCTCATTACCTAAAGAATTCATTAAAAAGCATTAGAAATGTGTGTTAAGACATAGTACAATGATTTTAATGTAAATATGTCATGAACAGGTTTAAAAAAACAAACATATTTCAACAATTGAAGCATATGGGATCTATGAAATTGCAAATGTAAAACATACCTTCATCTGCTTCTTCTTTATTTTTTCGTCTTGTCTTATTAACTTTTTCTTTCTTTCCACTTAGTGTTATGCTATTCCAACTTAGTTTCTCTATGTCTAATTGATGAAAGTCATTAAAAAAATTGCCTGAAAGGTTTTCCTCATCGTCTTCAATATCAAAAACACCGCCATAGGTATAAGATGTTAAATTATTTATTGTGGATACAATTGGCATGCTACATCTGGGTGTAAATGATATTCCCCCAATTTTTACCTGAACCCATTTGTATTTTATGCCACTGGTGTCATTTTCTAAAAATACATTTCATTACAATACAGAACCTTAGATATTTAAGTAATGTAAAAATTAAATATATTCTACAAAATAATTTCCTGGGCTCAGCCAATAAAAAAGTTTACCACAAAGTAGGTATTTTATGTTTTAGTGGATAACTCCTGAAAAGTTATCAAGGAAATTCAAAATAAATTATTCTTAAAGCATATGTCATCTGAAATACTTTAATCAGAAGGGTAAATAAGTTACAGAAGACTTTTTGTTTGCCAACTTCTTGGTAAAAAAATACTTACTATCTGGTGTTAACATAAAGGAATCATTAAATACATGACCCTTATCTAAATCCTTTTTTACTTTTTCTTTACTGTATCCACCATAAATTAATATTTTTCCTTCGTTTGTTGCAACCATACAACACCCAGACCTTGGTAAGGGAGGAGTCCCACTAGGTTCTAATTTAACCCACTTATAAGTATCAGTATTAAAACTATAGATGTCATTATAATATCTATAATCCCTTAAAGTATCATGAAATCCTCCAAAAACAATTAATTGTTTTTTAACTAATACCATTCTGTGTCCACTTCTTGCACTGGGACCATTTGGAGCAGTTATTTTTTCCCATTGTTTGGTGGCTAAGTGAAACACCCAAAGATCTTTATAGTGATAAAATTGAGATTGAGTTGGAGAGGCGAATTCACCTCCAAAAACCCATAGTTGACCTTTGTTGGCTGAACTTGCTACCATTTGGTGACCACACCGTGGAGGTGGACCATTTGGAGATTTTACTACAGTCCATGTATTGTTTGGAATGTTGTAAAAAAATAGATCACCATACACGAATGTCTAAAAATATTTTATTTATTTTATGTAACTTTATTTAATCTTCTTACGAACCTTTTGACCATTGAAAAACTCTCCACCATATAAGATAAGCTGTTCTTTGTCTGGGTGAGCAACAAAACTGAAATTTAGCCTTCTACTTGGTGGATTAATAACAGCCTCTGTTACTTGTAATCTCCTTTTTTCCTCTTTCTCTATTTGGGATAAAATAGTTTCTATGTCTTCCTAAATAGATAGTGTAATGAAAACATTTCTTTTTAAAGAAATTTAATTATATTTACCTCTCCAATTGCTTGTAATTCTTTTTTTAATTTATTTGATAACTTCTTTTCTGTTTTAGCTGTCGTTTTCTCAGCCCCCTTTCCTTTTTTCTTATCTTTTTTATTTTTACCCATTTTTCTATTTTTTTAGGTTAGAAGCGAAAAGCATGTGTACGGAAGTGTCAAAGTCAAATTTAGGCCTTAGCGTTGTCTGTATACAGACAACGGCCTTAGCTAAAGACAGCGAGACCTTTAAAATCTAGCAGAATATTTCATGGGAATTATCAACTGCCTATGGGCAGACCAAAATTTATAAAGATTCGTACATTTTTTTAAAAGGGACAGAGGTATAGCTAATAGCCGTATGCAACAAAAAGAAGAGGCTAATGTCAGAGAAAGATAAAGAAGACTTGATTCAAGCCAAGAAGAATCGTTTGTGGTTTGGGAAATGGAAACATTTATTTGTTAATAACATTTAATATTAATAATGGATTCTTATCTGGAAGGTAAGGTAACCGAAAAAAAAACTTAAAACAATGCTTAAATTTTTATTTTTTACAGATAATGCAGGTTCAGGCCTCAAAGACTGCGCTGAATGTGGAAAACAATTCACTAATATATCCAATTTGAGGAGACACGCAAGACAATTACACCCAGAAAAATTACAAGACATAGCTCCGATGTTCTATAAAAATAAATCTAATTTTAGTTTCTCATGTGATATTTGTAATAAAAATTTCAACATAAAAGCTCATCTTCGCCATCACATGAGAAAGAAACATGAACCAGAAGATTCTAGTAAAATAGATGAAAAATTGGTGAAACCTTCAAAGAAATGCCCTTTATGTTCCCTTACAGTTTTCAAAGCTGTAGAACTGATAAAACACTTTGAAGAGGTTCATGAAATTACTATAAACTCCAAAGACCTGGAATTTACTACTTTTCAGGACTTTGAACAATGGATGAAAGGTGTGGAGAAAAAAACAAAATCAAAATTTGTAAAAAAAGGGACAAGGTCTTGTAAAGAGCATGTGACAACAAAATATATTTGTCACCGTGCTGGATATTATATCCCAAGTGGCAAGGGTTTAAGGTGTTTGAAAATTAAAGGAAGTTCCAAAATAAATGGCTATTGTCCTGCCAGTATTAAATTGGTCCATTACAATAATGGTTTATGTTACATACACAATATTGAAACTCATGTAGGGCATTCATCCGACAGTAACCTTGAATATTTACCCCTGACCAAAGAAGAAAGGGAGCATTTAGCATCACAAATTGCTAATAAGGTTCCATTTGATGAAATTTTAGACGGTATTAAGAAATCTTGTTCAGAATCTGATATGGAAAGAATTCATTTAATAAGCAGGAAGGATCTATATAATATACAAAAATGTTTAAACCTTTCTTCAAATTCGGTGAGCAGTTCCATTGATGAAATCAGCTTAGAGACTTGGGTGAGTGAGATGAAGAGAGATAATGATTGTGTCATATTTTACAAGCCCCAAGGAGTCTTACTGGATGACCATCCGTTACTAAAAAGTGAAGATTTTATTTTGATGATAATGACATCAGTTCAGTATGAAATACTAAAACTATATGGTGAAAATTGTATTTGCTTAGACAGAACACAAGGGTATAATAGTTATAATTTTGAACTACACACTTTGCTTGTTCTTGATGATCTCAATGAAGGTTTTCCTTGTGCTTTCTGCATCTCCAATCGTTCTGATTTTGAAGTTTTAAAATTATTTTTTTGGCATATTAAAGAGCAAGCAGGAATAATTACACCTAAAATTTTTACATCTGATTCAGATGATAATTACTTCAGTGCTTGGAAGTATATTATGGGAGTACCTGAAGAAAGGTAAACACTTGTTTTATTGGTTGAACTAGTTAAATATACAAGACTACAATTTTTTGTTTTTGAATTATTGATTAAAGAAATAGTAAAAAATCTGTTATTATTTTGGAAATTACCTATTAATAGTTTAACAGTGAATTTATTCTGTATGTTGATTACCTTGGAAATGATAAAAACTTTGCATAATCAGCATCATTTACAATATGATCTTGACAGACTTGTGACTTGTAACGTGTAAATTAAACATTGATTATAACAAAAAATAATTATAATTAAAATTTCTGTAAAAGTTCTTAAGATGCTCGATTTTCTTTTTCACAATTGTAGTGTGTTTTTAGTTGAAAGTGTGAAGAAGTTTAATGTCTATATAATATAGATTTCTACACAAAATCACAAATTCTCACACACTTATTTAGTATAGTCTTTTTTTTAACTGTATTGTAGGGTAATCCAATAATTAAAATTTTTAATTTTTATGTTTTTAGACTTTTCTGTTCTTGGCATTTAGATTATGCCTGGAAAAATAATTTGAAGAAAATAAAATTAAAAGAAAAACAGGTACATATTGATTAACAATTGCAAAATTTTGTGTACTTACAGAAATTTTTCTAGGTTGTAATTTACAAGAAGTTGAGAGCTTTACTCAAAGAAAGAGATTCCAATGCATTTTTGAAAATGATTAATAATTTTTGTGAAATGTCCTCTAATGACCCAGAGACCAAAGATTTTTCCCAGTATTTTATAGAGAATTATTCTACAAATTACGATTGTTGGGCCTACAGCTACAGAGTGCATTCTGGAATAAATACCAATATGGACTTGGAACGAATTCACAAAGTCATAAAAAATATATACTTGAAGGGGAAAAATGCCAAAAGATTGGATAAAGCGGTTTCTGAAATAATGCGTTTTTTCCAGGAGAAACTTATAGGCAGACTGATAATGATCAACAAAGGCAATATTTGCAGCAAATATCTACAATACACACATGAGGAGAGTCTTGCATTAAATTCAGATTTAATTAATACCTCAGAAGATGGGTGGGACATTTCATCTGAAACAAGTCATGAAACTTATCACATTCAGGAAGTAAATCAAACTTGCACTTGCGATATCATCTGCTCTGAATGCAACATCTGTATACATCGTTACTGCTGTTCCTGCGTTGATTTTTGCATTAAATTTAATATGTGTAAACATATTCATCTATTGGCCAATTGGAGAAATCAAAATCTGTCCACTAATGAGATGGATAAGAAAAGCAAGTCAGTTGAATCTGAACACTATTTTGATGGTAAATTTATTAAAATAAATTAATTTTTAAAAAAGAAAGCCTTTTAACAAAAATTTTATCTTGCTATGTAGCACTTTTTGCCTGGTCCTATTTTTCTAATGACATGTTACAAAATTATGCTTAATCCGAAATCTTTCTTTTTTCTAGAAACTTTTCACATCACTGCAAAAATGTTTTTAATTTAATAACTGATTTTTTTTTTAATTTTAGGTGAGGATTACGACGAAAATTATATCATACAAATTGATAATCAGTCAAACGATAATGAAACAGAAGTAATTGTACATCTTGCTAAGAGGCGATTAGAAGAGGAAAAAGAAGAATTAAAAAAACGATTTTGCGCGCGTGTAGATGCAATTCAATCACAGGAAGAATTAGAAATGGTTAAGAAAATTATTGCTTCTCTTTCTCCAGCACTATCTACTGTAGAAAAGATAAAAATCCAAAGTTTTCCAACAGCAGATGTTAATACACTGACTGGTCAATTCTTAACTTATGAAACACCAACATTTCAATCATTGCATCATATATGATTCATTTACTAATTTAAACTGAACTTGCACTCGTGGATTGTTAGTGGTATGTGTGCCATGCATTGTAATAATGTAAAGGGTGTCCCAGAGTAGATTTTAGGTTCTAAACTTACCTTATGTCGACCCTGTTAGAAATTCCATGAAAATATTACGTCGAGCGTATAGCGGATTTCAGTTATCTTATTTTAAAGTCAACGATTTGTACACAGTTGCGATCGTCGTAATATTTTCATGGAATTTCTAACAGGGTCGGCGTAAGGTAAGTTTAAAACCTAAAATCTACTCTGGGACACCCTTTATTATATGCTGTAGTATTGAACAGTCTTAAAATGTAGGTAATGGAAGAATACTAAGACTAGAGCGTCACGGAAGATTAGGTATATGTATGTATTTGCTGTCTTTACTTATCATTAATGATATGAAGAAAAATACACAATAAAGAAAAATTGAATTTATTCAGTAAAACATGAATTTTGAATTTTATTTAGATTAAGGGCTAGAGTTTGATCCAGAGAATGCACCCAAAAGGACAAAAAAAAATGTTAATTGTGTAATTTGATTTTATTATGATTGATTGTGAAGCTATCAACTGATTTATCTTTAAGACCTTAGTGGATGATGAAGCTTCTATAGTGTGCATATATAATCCGTAGTTTCCGTTCTTGGCTAGAATGTTTACTTATCAAATTCGTATAGCTACGATTAAATTCGTAGTATATCAGTCTAAATATGAATATATAGCTTCTGACCAGAAAATATATTTAAAATTAACAATCTTCCACACAAAGGGTTGGTTTCTCTTCACAAATTGGACAGAAATAACGTATTTCTAGGCCTTTTACTAACGAATTTAGACGCGTATCACTGACTCAGCTGTAGTTGGCCTCCGCGAAGAGCTTCCTGTTACCTAAGCCAACTACGAGATAATTCTAAGATCTTTTTTCAAAAACATTCTCTATGTTTTTTAATGATAAATTAAATTAGCTTTTTAGACCGGACTCCTGAAAATTACCGTGGCAGTCAACGTGTTAAATATCTTATTTACTGTTGCTGTTAGCTTTCAAAGTTTCTCGTCCTGCACATATCTTGTATAATTTGGATATTTTCTTGGTGGGTAGGGAATTTTTTTGGGAGATGGGTCATTTTACTTTCTACGGGTTAATTTTGTGTGCAATAGACAATATTAAAAAGTCGCCAACATAACCGGTCAACATGGCACTTAAAGAACTTCAAAATTCAAAATTACCCCCATTCTTGGGATAGCAGGGAACGATTATTTTTGTGCTAAAAATATTTTTAAAATAAAACATTTTCATACTATTTTTAATGAATGAATAAATAATTTTATTTCATGAAATAAAACAACATGGCAGAAAATTAAAAATTTAATTATATCCGTTTTTTCTTACAATTTAGTAAATGTCTTTTCAGATGTGACTTCAGAGTGAATGATTTTTTACAAACGTCGCATTTGAAATTCTTATCGGCCGAATGAAACTGTAAATGTCTATTCAAATTACTTTTCTGAGTAAATGATTTTTCACAAACGTCACATTTCAAATTCTTATCACCAGAATGAATCTGTAAATGTTTAATTAAATTGCCTTTCTGAATAAATGATTTATTACAAACATAGCATTCAAAATTCTTAACACCAGAATGAATCTGTAAATGTGTATTTAAATTGCCTTTCTGAGTAAATGATTTTTTACAAACGTGGCATTTAAAATTCCTATAACCAGAATGCATCTGTAAATGTGTAATTAAATTGCCTTTCTGAATAAATGGTTTTTTACAAACGTCGCATTTAAAATTCTTATTACCAGAATGAATCTGTAAATGTGTAATTAAATTGCCTTTCTGAGTAAATGATTTTGTACAAATGTAGCATTTAAAATTCTTAGCACCAGAATGAATCTGTAAATGTATATTTAAACTGTTTTTCTGTGTAAATGATTTTTTACAAACGTAGCATTTAAAATTCTTTTCAGCAAAGTGAATTAGTAAATGTTTATTTAGATTGTCTTTGTGAGTAAATAATTTTTTGCAAACGACGCATACATAATTGTTTTCACTTATGCCTACTTGAGAAAATGTACAAATATTGCACTTATATTTTTCTTCATCATTAAAACATTTTTGGCAACCACCCTCTTCAAAATGCTTGCTGTTCTTATCAACTTCTATTAAATGTTCACCTTCATCCTTAATATGCATTTCTTCTTCAATAGTAAAACTGTTATCACTGAATAATTTTGTCTCCAAATCTGTATATTGAACCGAACAAGAATCTTTTGAAACATCAAATATCTCCTCTATCTTGAGAGACTTTCCCTCCAGTTGTTTATTGTTCTTATCAACTTCTTCTAAAAGTAGTTCACCTTCATCCTTAATATGCACTTCTTCTTCAATCTTAAAACTGTTATCACTGAATAATTTTGTCGCAATATCTGTATATAGAACTGTACAAGAATCTTTTGTATCATCAAGTTTCTCCTCTATCTTGAGGTACTTCCCCTCTAGTTGTTTAATGTTCTCATCAACTTCCTGTAAACGTTGTTCACTTTCGTCAGTTTCATCTTTAATATGTATTTCTTCTTCTTTAATATTAAAACTGTTATCACTAATGTTTATCTCATCCTCCGATTCGGGTTCAAGTTTTATTTGGGCTTGAGAAATAAATTTTATTTGTTGAGATCCCATCTTGTTTGTAAAAAGATTTCAAAAACTGACAATCCAGTATCCAGTGCTGCCAATATAACCGGTCAATCATTATGGCCTTTACCTTTATTCTTGGTTATGTCACTTGAAGAACTTCAAAATTACCTGCCATTGGTCCCCATTCTCGGGACAGCGCGGAATGATTATTTTTAGTAAGTGTAAAGTAAATGATAGATGCCTAAAAAAAGTTTGTAAACTAAAGTTTTGAACCTGTATTTGTTCCATTCTTGAAGGATAAATAAAATTATTTGTATAATCTATATAAAAAAGGCCATCAAAAATAAGCGCACGTTATGTAAATGGAAAAGAAGAACACTTAATGACATATCTTTTATTGTTCTGTCTTATCTAACTGGTATTCTGGTACTTGTGATAAAAATGTGCAAGATAACATAAAAACTAATGCAAATTATACAATGGTAAAATAACAGGTGGTTTAATAGAAAATAGTTACAATTGTAATTTTTAGGATGACACTGAGGACGCGGACTTTGAAGACATTGAATCTAGATTGTATAGTCAAGTATATCACGCCAGTGCAGAATCTCCAGAAACAGTAGATAATACAAATTCCATCGAATCCTCGAAAGGTTATTTTAGGAAAAAGTTTCGGTACTTTGAAAGAAAATTAGACAAAGCTACACCAAAATCAATAGACCCAGTATTACCCCAATGTGATACTGTAAATGAACCTGAAGGAGGAATTTATTCCAATATTCAGAGAGATAATTCTATACAAGGATACAATTGCGATACTAACAGTCCTTTAATTTATGACACTGTTTCTTTTTCTCCAAATACATCTATATTTTCTACTATTGGTGAAAATCAAGAACAAATTCAAAATAATATAACTGTTGATCAGTATGCCATTCCTGTAATAATAAGTTCTAATGATTTAGTGACCACCTCTGAACTACATCATTATTTACCTAGCTGGCTCAAATTTGTACCTGCACCTCCCAGTATTTCAAGAGGTAGAAATACAAAAAAGAATAGGAAGTCTACAGAATATAGGTCCAATAATATAGATATCAAAAATATACCAGAGGTAAATTATTTTATTTATTTGTTTTATATTATATTTCATGTAAAATAAAGTGGACAATTTGGATGAAAATACAAATGCATTTATGACCAATTAATGTTTAAGCTAACCCTTACTGTAAGTTAACGATTTTGGGGTGTCTGTGGAAGTACTACAGACTAAATTATTCGAATAATAATAAAACAGAAATTTAGGATTAACTATCAATACATTTTGTAAACAAAAACATGTTATTTTTAAATTTTCAGCTATTAAGAAAAAGAAATGTACGTTCTACATCAAATACTGTTACAGTATATTTATCAGATACTGATTCAGATGACTGTATAATACTAGACGATATGAACAATAAACAACAACAGATAAACACTAAATTTCCTAAAAAGTACAGCGAAGATGAAGGTGGACAACTTCCAGAGCCAGATGATGACATCATATTTGTTCCACCTCCTCCTGTTGAAGTGATTAATGTTGATATTGATGACCATGATAAATCTCAAGAGGATAGTTTTGAAGAACATCCAACAGCAGATTCTTACCATAATCCTGAAGAATGTGCTGAACTTCTAGAAATTCCTGAATCAACTTTTTCAAATGATTTTCTAGATAATTCAAATGTCGAAACAAATATCACTGACTTTAACTTCGGTCTTCATGGTTCTGAATTTAAAAGTGGTCAATCTGAAGTTTTACAACCTCAAAAACCCACTGAATACTGTGAAACAGAAAGTAGTTGCAGTACAAATGAACAGCATAGTAGAGATTTTAGTAATACTGTCAAAACCATAGTGTTTGATGAAGTTGAATTTCCAAAAGAAGATATATTTTCTGACAAAAATTTAGAAAGCTTTAGTTCTTTTATAACACCCAAACGAATTTGTCCTAGTACACCTAATGAAACTGCATCCAAATCAACAAAGCGTCTAATAGCAAATCAGGACATTGATATTTCTTCAGATACAAGCAGTTCAGAAAGCGACTATGAGAGTAATACCAATAAGAAAGCTGATAATTTACCGAATCTGTCCCCTATGGTGCCTGAAGATATTCCTAGCAAGAGACTTAAAAAGTCTGCACAAGAATTTTTGAAGCCCTCAACCAAAAAAACAATTAACGAAAAGAAAGACGATTCATTTGGTAAAGTATGTGATATTATGAATAAACCTGAACTAGTGAAAGCAGCTAAGAATAAGAAAGATCTTTCAAAGGATTTGGATAAGTCTGGTACAAAAAAAAGGAGACAGTTGGACAATGCTGGTGAATTACCTATTGAAAACTTAATGGAAGAAAGTATAATTGAAACTGAACTAAAAGAAAATTGTCATTCAAGTACTCCCAAATCAAAGAAGAAAAAGAAAAAAGATATTTCTCAAGATAATTTAGAAACACCAAATGAAAATTTAACTGAAATTGATGAAAGTCTTACAATGGAAGAAAAAACTGTTGATGGCCCAAGTGTAAATATTTCAGATATTTCCGAAAAATCAAGGAAGAAAAAGAAAAAGAGAGATAGTATGACAGATAAAGATCCCATAGACGACACTGAAATTTCTGCCGAACAAGGTTTCACTAATAATGATTTGGTTCAACCATCTCTTAATTTAGAAGACAAAGCAGAAGTCTGCAATTCTGAAAAGTTAAAGAAAAAGAAGAAAAAACGAGAAACCTCCGAAACTAATACTAGTGAAGGGATACAAGATGATGTAGATGAAATTTGTACTAGTGAAGCTGTAATTAATGGTTATATACAAGATTTAGAAATTACAATGGGTCTATCTCGTAACTTTGGATTAAAGAAGAAAAAGAAAAAGAAGGTTAAAGAAAATTGTGAAGAAATAATTAACTCTGAAATATTGCAAGAAATTGACAGTACAAAAGAAAAATCACAAATGGAAGAAGTGGCTTCTACAAATTTAGTTAAGAATAAAAAGAAAAAAAAGAAAAAGAGCGTAATCGTTGACAAATGTATCAATAATGCTTCCCAAGTTACTGAAAATTTACTTGAATTGGATGAAATTGAAAATACTCCTGATATGTCACAAAATTCAAATGATTCAAACCTAATGCAATCACAAAATAAAGCAGAATCAAGTGTTTCAAAAATGTCCGATAATTCAGTTTTATTGGTAGATAATGAAGATGGAAATTCAGACAATTATATAGTTGTTGACTCTGATCATTCATCTGAGATTGAAATTCTGTCATCTGATAGTGAGTTAAACTTTGAGGTTTTAGATGAAGTTGGTGATGACTTATCACTAAATTGTTCAACAAGTAACAGTGATGGGAAGAAAATTAATATTAGTCATGAAGATTTAGATAGAGTAATTGAACATGCACGAATGCCTTTAAGTAATATTGAGCAGTTCGATATTGAAACTATTCAAAGTCAACAATCAGGTAAGATCATTTTATTTAATTGTTTATAAATATAGAAAATGTATAAATTTAAACTGATTATTATAATTTCAATCCCAAATCTGCCGTCATGACCTTTTCTCTATTAGATCTATTATCCTGTGAGAAAAGTGTATTATTTATCTTTTGCCATACCATCTAGAAACCTGAAGCCGGAGAAATCCAGGATTGCATTATTTATTAAAGGTTCTACTGAAAATTTTAAGAGGTTGTGCAGTTTAAATCTAAAATATTCATATGCTTTATGAAAATTTTTCTTACTAGGTTACTATTATTATTATTTTATTCGGGAAAGCAACATAATTGTTTTTAGATGATCCTGCTAAGTGGCAAATATCATTTAGGGATAGAGCTTTGTATTTAAATTCAAATAGAAATAAAGGTCCAAGATGTAACAGATGTAGACATTTCGGGCACGTAGGCATAAGATGTCCTGATAAACCGGTTGCACAACCTTGTACACTTTGTGGAAGGCCTGATCATCAAGAGCCTAGGTGTCCTAATAAGAGGTGCCTACAGGTATGTACATTTCCAAATCATTTAAATTACGAACATAATAATTTCTGATGCTGTAAGTTATAAACAAAATTATTTATATGGAATTAAATAAAAACGAAATTTTGTTTGTAACTAAAGAAGCCTTTGAAACCGAAAGTAAAATTCGCATTTTATATATCATAAAATTATCCTATATTTAATTTTTAAACAGTAGGAAATTAAAATTAACAGGTTCCAATCATTTTGTAATTTTTTTAGTGTGGAAATCCTGGTAATTATACAACTACATATTGTATACATTGTTTCAAATTTAGAAATTCATTATGTATGTTATGTCAAATGCCAGGCCATATTAAAAAATTTTGTCCCGATTTATGGAGAAGATATCATTCGACAGTAAGTTTTTAACAGAAAATATCAACTATTGTCCATTAATTTGCCATTTAATTTTTTTGTAGAATGATGGGCCAATAGTTGTTTCTTCAGAACGACCAAGACCAAGAAGTGAACTGTGGTGTTGTGGATGTGCAAGACAAGGACATTTAGAACATGAATGTGATTATTTTAATAGACAGTTTCCCCCAACAACTCCTTATATAATGGATTACTCTGACATTTTGAATCAGCCTAAAACGCCCCAAAAAGTGAATCCTCGTTTTCAGTCTGTACCAAATCCTGCTGCAATGGTCAATCCACAAAGGATTAATCCACCAGTGGTTAATCAACCAATAGTTAATTTTCCAGTGGTTAATCAATCGGCGGTTAATCCCCAAATGGTTAATATGCCAATGGTTACTCCACAAATAGTAAATAATATGTTGAACTTCTTACCTCTTCAGGGCATAACTATGCCACACTCTTCAACTCATAATATGACCATTCAAGTTGGTAATGAACCTGCACCAAATGATATCGTCCTCCAAATGATGTTAAATTTTAATAATCAAGAGAATAATCAAATCAATATCAATAATAGTCAAAGAAGCGGCGTCAATAGCCAACCCGGTGTTAACCATAGTCAAATCAACATTCAACACATCAATCAAAAAGACCAGGCAAATATTCAAAATAATGATAATCAACCAAATCAAAATATACATCCTGTAACACATGCAATCGACTTAAATAATTTGAGAACAGTTCTAAATTTCATAATGACAATGCCAAATCATGATGTATATAATTTCATTCAAAACGAGATAAATTATATGCAAAAAGCTATCATAAATCCACATGCTTTAAAGAGGAAACTCATAAAATATGATAAGATAGTTAACGACAAAACGTTCTTGCCCGCAAAAGTACGTACCGAACAGAATTTTTGGTTGCGGACTACGAATATGTTCATATTTGGAATTAATAAACAAAAAGATGGTGGTTTGCACGTCAATCATTTAACGAGGTACTTGGCGACAGGAAAGAATCTTCAATTAGACGTCAACAAAAGAAGGTCTTTATATAGTTCCTATTCGTACATATTTGGATATAACAAACGCTTTTATATAGATTATTATAAAACACTAAGAACACTTGCTAGAAAATATTCTAATAGAAGTTAGTTATGAAATAAAAAGAAAATTTGAATAATTTTTGATACATGAGAGAATTGAGAATTAAATTTTGTTGTTTTCGATAATAAAATTATTACAAATTCATAAAATTATTATTTATATATGACGATTATGTGGTATACTCTAGCTATTAAGTTCTATTCTATAGGTAGAATAATATAACTATTCCAGTCTATTTACTATAATAATTATCTGGTTATTATTGACAGTAGACAGGAAAGCTATAAAAAAAAGACGACGATTAACAAGAAACAAAACTGTTAATTTTATTCTCTGGATACAAATAAACTTCTACAAAACGACAATCCAACTTTTAAGTACTTCACAATTAAAAAACCCTTGAAAAATTCTGTAGACAATCTCAACTTTTTGTAAAGACGATTCGCCTTGGTAAAAATCTCTTTTCTGTCAAGTTCTCAAATAAAAACCAACATGTATGCATTCTATTCCCCATTATCGCACTTTCTTGGGACCAAAAATTAGATCTGCATCGGGAGTACCTTTGAGATGTTGATATTTCTTTCTTTCTCTGTTCAAATTTTGTGTCACGGGTTTGCTCTGTTGCTGCATCATTTCTTGATAATCTTCTTCTTCAAATCTTTCGGTGATGTTCAGTGTCAAACGTTTTACTTTCTCTTTTTCTTCCTTTTGAGCTTGCTCTTGATCTCTCAGATTCTGAGCTAATTCAGAGTCAACATCTGCCTCGAATTGTTTGTATTGTTGTTTGTTGCCCTTGCGCACCATTAGAACGAAACCGATTTTCGCTTGTTCAGACTCATTTGTAGTTTCCTAAAAGAAGCATAAAAATATTAAAAGACCTACAGAACTAAATAAATTTGGTATTTTCCAATTTTTTAAATTGTTCACTGAGAAAGAGAAGGAATAGTTTTGATATTTTTTTTTTTTAGTATATTTTAGTTATCTTTAGTTACCTGTAATTGTTCATATGTTCTCTTGACGTTAGATTTTAAAACAACCGGTACGGATATGTCAACATTTCCTGCTTTAACAGGTTCTTTCATTCGCTCTTGAATATTTTCAGACACCATTTTGTCAAGGGCGCTGAGGAAATCTTCATCTTCTGGACAGTCTACCTTCTTTGGACCTTTAGGTATTGCCAAAGATTCTGAAACCGGTTCTTGTTCAGCCTCGCTCGTCATGTTTTCACCTAAATTTAAATGAAAAAGGATACATTAATTCCGCACAATAATTTTTAGAAAATTAATATGTTTACTTACCTTCTTCTTCCGATCCTTGTGTATTATCGACAATTTCATCTTCAGTAGCAGTATCATCAGTAACAGGACCTGTAACCCCTTCTGAAGTTTCATCCTCAGCCCCTTCTTCATTATCAGTTTCTGCTATAGTATCTAAACCACCGTCATCATCTGGTTGTCTATTATCGATTTCTAACAATTTCTCAATGCCCAAAGTTACTCTTATGTTATTCAATTCTTCCAGAGCTTCATCATAACTCTGGCAAAGTTTCAGCTTCGGTCTCAATGTGGTTAGGGTGTCTCTAAAAATGTGTTCTAGCATCGGGGGAAATCCTTCTTGCCATAATTTTTTCTTATTCCAATAATATGCTTGCAGGAACGCTAGGTAGTAGTCTAGTTTTCTTTTGCTACTTCCACTACTGAAATATGTACCTGCAGGGGCAAAGTCCAAATTAAAGCAAACTAAAGCAGAAGAATCGTATAAATAAATCACTTTAATTTAATGTATTAGTCTTCATATTATCTTTAAATATATGGCAGTTCATTTAAAAAAAAAGAACAAAAAGCATAATTTTCAGTTAAAGAAATTTTTCAGTAGTAATACCCCTAGGGCCTTGATAATACCGAGATAATTTTGTCATAGAGAATGCTGAAAGCGTGTTGCTTGATAATGGCCCGAGGCCGAAGGCCGAGGGCTATTATCCTTCAGCAACACGCTTGAAGGATTCTCTATGACAAAATTTTGAGGATTTATCAAGGCCCGAGGGGTATTCGATAAGATAATTTTTTACTTTGTAGATTTAAACATTTTTAAACTAGTTGTCAGTTTGACGTTTAATTAATTTTTAATCAAAAACTTGACTTGCTGAAAACACCAAACTGAAAACACCACATGTAGGGTGTTATCGCTGTAATCCATAGCTGATTGGATGAAATTTGACACATGACTCTAAATTAAGTAATTTGATTGGTTACAATAGTTAGTAAAAAATTATCACTGTAATTTTTACCTTAGAGACAAGTTGCAAACAAAAACTAGTATTTGGGTGAAATTGAGTAGAAAAATTAAAATAAAATATCTAAAACGTACCACAAGTTTCCAATAGGACACACGCTAATCTTATTCTAAAGAGACTATGTGGTGGATCCAGAGGTGAAGGCTCATTTGGGTCCATTGAAACGCCAAAAGATATAATTGAATATAGAACCTGAATTAAAAAAAAACTGAATTTACCACTTCGATAGTGTCTCATGCTAATATAATTTTGTATATTAAAACTCTTAATTGCTTCATTTAAAAAAAAGTACCGCAAAAGCTGGAGTCTTATATAACCATATAACATCATACTCTACCTATATAAAACGCATATAATAATTTAGATTAAAAAAGTCTGCAGCAAATGAAAAATTACCAAAGTCAAATCGGACAAAATACAAAAAAAAGTTTGTGGTCTTCCACAAATATTGGCTCTTGTTTGTTTATTAATTTAATAAGAAAAACTTAATAAAACATAAACCTTCTGTCCATTTGGCACTTTACTTTGAGGGCATTCAATGCCTGCATCACAATTTGTATAAATTAGTTTTTGTCGGGGATTAGACGGGAATTGTGCTGCTCCAACCCTAATCGCCTTAATATTTGGCTAATGACTAGCCAAGACAAAAGTGGACTGTATTTCTGGTCGTTCTCGTAGACCTTGAAGAGGTGGAATAAAATACGTAATTAAATGTTTATTGGAAATTTTATTTTAATTGGTTCCATTTTATTTTTATTTAGTGTACAGGATTGACGTTTATTATTTAGATTAGTTAAATATGTTGGACGTTTTCCAAGGGTTATATAGTAAAGTAATAAACCAGGTGCTTTAAATTTAAATTAGTTGCAGTTAGAGAGAGTAAAAGACGAAATATAAATACTAATATGATTTTTTTTTACCTAATAATTAATAATCACAATTTACACAAAACACAACCTTTACATAAAAATATTGACATTTTATCAACACCAGTACCATTTTAAATTCCTTTGAATGAGTGCTAAAAAATTTGTCGTTTTAAAAGGTCCAGTTTCCCACATGTTTGATTCGCTTCTTTTAAAAACCCATTTGTTTTGTAAAAAAAAAAAAGTTTTCTTCTTTATTAGAACTGACATTTTGCAAGAAAACGAGGAACCTCATCCACAAGAAGAAGTAGAGCAAAGGAGTAAGTGCAATTTATAGGCTTATAATATTTTTACTTTGCATTTGTGTCACATATTTTCAAATCCTTATTTTCCAAGGAAAGTTAAAACCACCTAAATGAGCGGTTTTTGCACAAGGCCATTTAAACTGGCCCTTTTGTTTATTTTATTTCACAATTTTTTCTGTTATAAACAAGTTTCAAGTATACAGTATACTCAATATTTCCATTCATATAACTAGACTTGGGATTTTTTTTCGTTATTTAACTTCAAAATCAGGCAAGTACTTTTTTAAATACAATTTTTTAATTCTTAAACATCATTTACCTTAAACACATCCGAACTTTCAACCATCCTATAATTGTATAACTCGCCCAGATACTTTACTTGGGCTATCCTTCTTTGGTTAAATTTTGGTAGATTTATTTCCATGCCTAATCTAATATCTTCTAAAACACCATCTACTACTTTAGTACCAACTTCTTCCTGATAAGCCACAAGACCTGACAAAAGATTGGCTAGGCACCTGAAAATTGTTTAAAATTTAGTTCAAATCGCTAATTTTTTAGTTTTTCTTAAAAAAAATGTGCCAAATTTGGTTATATTGGCATTTGGGGTTGCAACGTTTTTTGACGGATTCTGGTCAAGATCCCTATAAGGGAAAAATACAAAGTAAGCAAACGAGTTAGCAATTTATTTGATTGGACATGCTAAGACCGGTTTCTGCCTTTCGGCTTCGTCAGTTAGGCTTTCGAGTCCAATAAATTAAAATTTGTTGATTATATTGATTATTTTTATCAAGACGTACCTTATGTTAAAATATTTTAGATTATGTGCTCCTGTCAAACATTTTATGACGTAAGCAGAAATCTCCGAATTTGCCCAATCCAATTTCCTCATAAGTCTCATGATTTTATCTGTATTATTTTTTTGTAAATCTTGATAGAGCAATTTTCTAATAAATTGATGCATAACCGGCCTTTCCTTTTTTGTTATCGTCACCACTTCTGGGGGATTTACATAGTAGTAAGCATTTTCTATCTGTGTTACATATCGAGAATCAAATGCCATCACAGCTTTTTTTCTCATCATCTGTTCTAAATAAACTTTGGTTCTTTGGTAGGAATCAGGACTGCAATACAAAAATCTACCACAAACTTCAAGTAAGTTACAGGCCATTTCTATGTTATGATGGGAGAATTCATGCAGTAAAACTTTAAGACAATATAGAGCTTCTATTTTTGAATAGAGTTTGAACTTGACAAGTTCTCCAATAAACCTAACGACTTTAATTTTTGACTCGATGTTAATTTGATCTTTTTTCCTAACATGATATTTGAAATCTTGTCTTAACATCTGACACAATTCAGTACCTACTTCTGGAATGGCAGGATGCAATATAGCGACAAAACGTGCATAAAATGGTAGCAAATCGAGTCGTGTACGATTTACTCCAAACAAAGTTCGAACTAATTTTTTGCGGTTGTGTTTATTATTTAACGTTACTAGAAAATCTATAGCTGCATTATCTATCATTTCTCTATTAACACAGTTTGGTAAATTGTTTAAGAATGCTTCTAATACGATTTTATTACTAGCTGTGGTAGTGGTAGAATCTTCTACTTCTTCTTCAGGCGTTGGTTCTTCTGTTTTACCTACAATGAATTATTTTTATATTAACACTTTGAATGCCTACCCGATCGACTTACTACGTCTTTCTATAACGTCTATTTTAATATGAAATGAAAAATTACCATTAGGGTTTGTATGGTTGTAAATAAGTCAAAGGAGCTTATTCCAACAAGTACAGAAAGATGGGTAGTTCAATCAAACCGGTAATCAAAATATTAGAATATGGTGTATAAAATGGCATTTATAATTAACTTTTAAATTTAAAAACTGTTTTATACAAGAAAGTTTTTTATTTGCCATTTCAACATTTTTTTACTTAAATTCCACTCTGAAAATAATAAGTAACTTAAAATTCTACTTCTTGTGACTTTTTATTACCGAAATTAAAGATAAATCTCAAGAATTCTTAAAATTTTGAACATGTCGCTATTTTTTGAAGTTTTTTGATAATTGAATTGACCACTTACTGTCATCTTCTAGTTCCTCTACAGCCAATTCACTGTCAAGAACTTCTTCGGTTACCGTTTCTGCTGGAGGTGGTGTTTGCCCCTTATTTAAGAAAGCTGTTGGTAAAAACACAGTCAGTTCTGGTAGATCACAGTAAAATTTTTGTGTCTCGACATCACACCATATGTTTTCTAAATTATTAACACCATCCTCTAAGTCTGTACCCGATCCGGTTACTATCATATTCTAGAAATTATATGAAATGATTAGGATTAAAAGTTACTTTCAATATTTGTCATTCTTTCTATATGTGGAGCAGTACAGCTAATTGAATTTTAAGGGTACTTACTTCGTCTCCTTTAGGTAAAGTTTGTGTTCTCAAAGTAGGCATATCTTCATCCAAAATATCAGAAAAATTTTGTGTATTCGTCAAAAGTTTTTCACAAGCACTTTGAAGCAGTTCAAGTTTGTCCTTTCTTTCTTGACCTAACTCACCTTTGGTTTGTAAGATTCTTAGATTTTGTTTTTCAAAGTTTTGCATCTCTATGTGATCTTTTACTAAGTGTTTACTTAAAGAAACATAGTAGTCTTTCAGAAGGGCTCTAACATTTTGCTGTTTTTCTGGTGACAGGAATGTACTTTTCGGTATTTCCATATCGTATTTCACAGATAATTCTTTCATTTTTCGTGGAACAAGACCTACATTAATAATGACAAAACTTATAATCAACTAGTAGATAGGCCTGTTTATGACAGGCAAGAGTTAACAATTATTACTTCAGGAGAGCATATAAAGACAAACATTAGACAATTATAATAATGAATTTGTAAAATAAATATATTAACCTGCATAATCATCACCACAATGTCTGCAAAAACTTAAAATTATGGCATTATTGAAATGTTCTTCCTTATCCATGTTAATCAGTGTAGTTAAAACAGACCCAAGTAAAGAGAGAGCATTTTTATTTGAAAATATTCCAGCTTGTAAAAGATCTGCATAAAACCTCAAATCTACACGTAACTTGCTTGGATTTGGAATCTTTTCACCTACTTTAACAGCTAAAGCTTTTTGCCAGTTCTCGAAAAGATGCTGTGAAAATTCAGCATACGTTTGATGTAAAATACCACATAGTTTCGCAGCTGCCGGAACATCGCTCATTTTAAGCTTAGAATCAACTATAGCTGCTGCGATTTCTGATATATACTTAGATAGATTTAAACCAGACATATCTCTAAGATAACTATCTACCTGCGCAGCGGAAAAGTTTTTAATTTTTTTCACAAATGCAGTATTTTTCTTCAAGCTTGAATCTAGCTTACTAAAAGATGAATCGCTTGGCCTTAAGTTAGAGGCATTTACATTTTTTGCTCTTAATTCTTTTTTCATTGCCTGTTTATCTTGAATCTCTTGGATAAATGAGGTTAAAAGAGCTTTTTCAGCTTCATCGGTATCGGTTTTTGATTCATCTTGATTTGCACCATCCTCTGCGGTCTCGCTGATAGTCATTTTGGATTTTTAAATATTCTTTAGTCTTAACCTTGTTTAGAAAATATTTTATTAACTACAATCAGCCTTATTTCATTTGACTTTGACAAGTTTTAAAATTTTCGTCTTCTTGGTTATTGTCAGCAAACAGTGACTCGTCCTTAATGTGGCGATAGCCCATAAAAATACCAAGTTTAAAAAGTAATAATCTAGATTCTAGAGAATAACTTCGGGCACTCAATCTGCGAAGAACTGAACTTAAGACTTATGTAATAAATTACAAAATTAAATTAAGGTTTTATATATTTTATTATATTTTTAAAGATATAAATTAGAAAAGTACAAAACGTAAAAATAACACTAAACTAAGTAATTAAACACTTAATCAGCATCCTGAAAGTCTTCTTCATCATTGGTACCATTTCTATAATTGATCTGAATATCAACACTATTAGATTGAATCCTTCTAGCTAGATCATCCACATCTAAAAAAAAATTAGCTTGTCTAGAGTAGACTAGAAGAAATTTAGGGAAATGATAGTGTATTAATTTTTGTACCCACACAAAAGGTTTCTTTAAGATAATTTTGATAAAATTATTTGAATTTATTTTATTACCTGCATCTCCACCACCTCGTTCTCTTACTTCATATTCTCCTTCTTCCATATCATCTTCTGCATCTTCATAAAGATTGTCATCATTATCATCACTTAAATCATTTTCATCATCTTCTTCATCCATTGGATCAGGATTCAATTCCTTGATAATAAAAACAATATTAATCAAAAAGAAAGGGAACAAAAATAAATCGATCTAGAAAGCCATCCCACACACTAAAAATACAGTCCTAGGAGGTTGAAGGATCAGTTATTTTATCGAAAAACTTTCAATAAATTGCCTTTATTATTATTATTTGTTCCACATGTCGTATACTGCAGTAAAACTATATAATAAATTACTGACTGCAGTAAAAAACGGCCTGTGAAGCATATTCTAGTGAACAAACCAATTCTTACTTGACATATTTTTATGGCTTCATATATCTGCGTTATTGATTCATCATTGGCTGGAATCAGCAATATTTCTGAGATATCTGCATTCGATTCTTCATCACTATCATCCTTCTCATCTTCAGGAAGAAGTGTATCTCCTAGAATAAAGTTGTGCAATGGAATATATGAAGGTTTTGTAAACTAATAAAAAATAAATACTTACCAGGCATAGTAATACGCCCGTCAGTCATTATGTAAACACAATCTCTAGGATGAATGTTTGTATCTTTTGATATTGCATGCAATGAAATACTTGGATATCCAATAGTAAAACCAATATCCTCTCGTTGACGCCAGCATAATGTACTAAAAATAATACATATAATTTAAACATTTATATATACTTTAAATTTTAATATACCTTTCGCTGACGAATAATGTGCCAATTCCAAGATCTTTTTTATCTAAGAAAACTCTAACATCTTCTGACTGACATTTGATATCGGATTCGGGATATTTAAAAGAGTTTATTATTACCATTGTTAATGCGACTTTTGGGTTTATAACGTGAAGATAAAAATGATTCTTCGGAAGTATGCAAAAACTAGCAAATTTGTAAACAGCAACCAAGGATGGATTTTTGAATTGTCAAATATCACAACCACCAATATTCCAAACTTAAAATAAAAATCCCTAGATACAAGGTCTAAGTTTTTGTTCTCTTTATAACTATCTGCAGCAGAAGTGAGGAATTTATTTTATCTCTTTATTTATTGCTCAAAAATGTTGAGTTTTGAGTTATTTTTCTTCTAAAAAAATGATTTTTTATTTTTTCACGATTTTATAGGTTGGCAACGATGTTTTTGACCGAATTGGCTATTCAGTAGAAATAAGATAGTTTAGAGGTTAGATAGGTCTCTTCCTAGCTGTTACGTAGACCAGGTTTCTTTTTGATTGCTTTTTAAATTTGAGATTTGAGTGAGTAAATGGAGTCTGAATCAGATATTACCTACTGCAATGAAATTTCTTTAATGATGTTTGGTTTTGGAGATAGTCATAAACCCAATCCAGAAACTGTCCGCCTAGTAGAAAGTATTGTCTTAAAACAATTAAGGACTATCGTGCAAGAAGCTCTTAAATACTGCGATGGAAAAAACCTTAAAGGCGAGGAATTAGTTTTCCTCATGCGCCACAACAAACAAAAAATGAGACGGTTCTTAAAATATTTAATAAATAAACATAACAAATCGAAAGTGCAAATGGATTTGATAGAAATAGATTTAGATGTGAAGCCAAAATCTGATCTTTTAGAATTTATCGAAAGAATCGATGAAACAGAAGAATTTACCGACTTGACTGAGTTTGATGAAGTCAAATATGAGAGACAATTAAGAGCAGATAGGATTTCACAAGCCTTAGATGAAAAAAAGTACCTTGATTTTTGCAAAGCCCGGTGTGCTTCATTTCTAAGTAGAGACACTACTTATAGGAGTTCAGTCAAATTAAGATTATGGATTGACCCGAGGAAAGAGATAAACTTCAAAGATGAAGCTATAGATGTCTTAGCTTATTATGCTTATCAAACTGTAGCAGAGATTACCGATTATGCTCTTCTTGTGAGGATGGATGCCAAATGCGGGTCTGATCCGTTAAAACATTTAACAGGCTCTTATTACACAGCTACCATGTTTAATGGAAAGCACAAATTCGAGGAACCCAATCCTGATTATAGTAAAGTTTATATGAGTCAACCACCCATAAGTGTTAACGAAATAAAAGAAGTTATGAGAAGGGTATGCACTCCACAGGCTGGAAGATTAAATTTTGGAGGGAAATTACCAGAGACTCAATATTTGTTTGCTCTTTAAGAAAAGGTGAAAATATTATTTATATACGTGGGAATCACCTTTTTTTATTTCCCTATGATTTTGTGGGAACATGGAATGTTATTAGTTATGTACAAATTATTTTAGAGAATGTCTATATTTTTTTAAAGCCTATGAGGCGAAGCATTGAGGTCGCAAACAACTGTCTAATTAGTTTTTTAAATTTATTTAATTAGAAATCATATACTGGTAGAATGTTTTCAAAACTAACAAAATTGTTCTAAATTCTACTAGAAATATACCTACAAAAATTTAGAAGCTTATATTTACATAAAAAAATTGTCCAATCAACAAAAAATCATTAAAGTTTGTAGTTGAATATTGAGCATTTTATATAAAACCTGCACAATTAGGATATACTTACATTAAAAAATTAAATTAAATTAAAAACTTATATTAAACATAAATAAAACAAAAATGAAAATATAAAAAAAATACAAATTTTATAAAGTAATTTATGCTTTCTTTTTTTGGGTTCGACCCTTCAAAAAATGTAGTTTTTGCCTTTTAAGTGATATTTTTTCTCTCTCAAGATTCAACCTTTCTCTATAATAAATTTGAAAATCACTTCGGATTCCCAAAAGAACAGTCTCAATTTTATCGGCTACTGTCGCTTTTGGGTCTAATACCCTAATTGTAACTTGTTGAGGGGCAGCAGATGTTGAAGGGATCGTTGTGCTATTCAAAAGTGTTATGGGTTTTTTAAAAACGGGCTTAATGACCCTGTCTCCAAAAATAACTTTAAGTTCTTCTTCAAATTCATATCGTTTTTTAAAATAAGTTCCTCTTTTATAATTCCTCTCCAATACTTTTAATTTATTCTCACATTTTGCCCCAGTAATAGGGACATTAAATAGATTGGTCATTTCTCTTGCTATTATATACCACATTCTTCTTTTTGTTTTTATACTTCGCTCGCAATATTTTTGGTTGTACTTCTTATATAAATCTATTAAAGCTAAAGTTCTTTCTTTATTAAAGTAGATGTCGGATCCAACAATCACATTTGGACTAGTTTGTTGCGCGGTATTTGTATTTTGAAAAATATTATTTTGTGGGTCAAGTTTTACGTTCGGTAATTCAACATACATTAAAGGAGATGGAGGAGAAACAGTATTGTTAAAGTTAACCGTGGTATATTCGGAATAGTTGCTGGAATTTAATCCTGCTACAATTGCATATTTTTTGTTGCGAGGCACATCTTTAAATTGTTCAAAATATGGGAACATTTTTTTGGGTTTTTCTCCTTTTTCTATAATTTCCTTCATTTTTCTATATCCTCGTTCTAAAACTTTAAAACGATTTTCGCATTTTTGTGAACTAATAGATATTTGATACATATTAATCAAATCTACTGAAATTATTTCCCACATTTGTTTCATAGTTTTTATAGAGCCTGCCGCTACCATGGGTTTATATTTCTTAAAAAATTCAATTAGTGTTAAAGTTCGTTCTTTATTAAAATATTCTTCAGGTTCAGATTCTTCTCGAGATTCTTCAAGTTCTATAGAATCGGCAATCGCGTCTTCTAAAATAAAAAATAATTTATTTGTACTCCTCTACACATAATTTTGTAAATCTTACCAGACATTTTGCCTCATAAATAATAATCCTTTGATTTTTTTATTCCAGAATTATAATTTAAAAATAACTTTATTTGGATTTTTTAAAACTGCGATGTGTGAATTCTGGAACTGTTTTATTACTAAACCTAACCAATATTCTAAGGTGGATCTATTTTGGGAGAAATCCAAACCAGTCACCTCGTTTCTTATTGGTTAAAAATTTGTCCACATTTACTGTGACAGGTTTGGAATTGTACTACTTAGAACGGATATTTTTACAGCGTTGCCTAATAGCCCAGAGTCTTTGACCTCTCACAAAATGTGATATCGATGAAACTTGGCACTTAGGTACATGAAAATATGTAAAAAACAATAAAAAAATCTTTGCTCCTCTAAAGTGTATGCTAAGTTCACAATTTCGAAAACAAAATCGTAAATTTGGTATTTTTAAAGCCTAAAGTTTTATTAAACAGAGACAATGTTCTTCATTTTAATTATTTTTGCATCAAAAGTATAATGATGAAAAATGTACAAGGATTTTTTTTTGTTATGCCTCTATTATTATATACCTCAGTTTTATAAACATCAGTGAGAATTTTAGAAATTATAACTTCCGGTCAAATTTTCTTTGAGAAAACAAAAAACTAGCTACTGGCGCAATTCGGGTGTGTTATTCCAAAGAATCCAGAGGTAACAAAAATGTTTGGCGAAATTCGGGGGTGGGATTAAATTCTTTGATATTTTTTTGTATAACATGACAACCGTTGATTATATTATTTATAATGTGGCAGGTTTTATTTTTTTTTCAAACAATGACGTATAATTTAATTAAAAAGGTTGTCACAATTTTTTTTGTATTTTGGTATAGGTATTTAAATTTATATTTTTCTCAATATACTTTGGGAAACTACAGTAAAATCATTGTATAAGGATACTATCCTTATACAAGGGTAAAATTATACAATCTGGCAATAATGTACTTCAAACAATGAACTATAAATTGATTCTAGAAATTCCTACTATTCAGCCAGTGAAATATTCAACAAAATCATTCGGGTTTTGAGTTCATCACAAACTTGGTAAACTACAGTGCATCTTTTACCTTGTTTGTTTCCTAGTTCTGAACTTGTTCCGAATAAAAACTTTCAGAAAATAACTTTGAACCAATGGATTGACTACAGGAATCGACAATTAGTTCCTACAGGTCGGGCCAGATGTCGCTAGGTTTAAACAATCGAAAATAATCGCGCACTCGCATTTTCTCACAGTTCTGAAACCGTGAAAACTCAAAAGCCGACAGTTCTGCGCGTGCCGTTTTAGAGGTGTGAAGAGATTTTGATTTCGGTCTTCGGTAGTGTTTGTTTCAAAATGGCGTTCAATGGCGATGGTCCTCATTCAAAAAGACAGCGAACAGCGACAGACACAGCAAATAACCGGGTGAGTAAAGAAATATTTAAGATAATATTGACAACAGTATTTACTGTAAACATGTAAAGAGAGGTTATGTACCGACAGTACTCTGTGTACTTAAAATGGTACTTGTTATTGTCAGTGAAAAAGGGTTAATATCTATTTAATTTAAGAAAATTGCTAGTGCTTTAGTAGATAATTTAAAATGAACAAGAGTTTCTTTTTTAACTTCTTAGTTCTGTCAACGAATAGTGCAAAAATAATAAGAATCAAACATTGTTTTTCTTTTGAGTTTACTACCACTTATTCTTTTTTTTTGAATCTGTCATGATTTTAATAAATTAAAAAATTCTATTTGTATACAGCAAATCCGAGAACAATAGTTATTTACAATAATATGTATTTGTGATTAATTAGAAAGAAAGAAATTCTTGTTGATTTATTTTTCTAAAAACATCTATCTTAAACATTAAGTTGTGAGCAATTAGTTTTTATCATTTGCATTACATAAAACACTAAAAAATCTAGTAAAGAACGGCTATCAAATCGGCAGTTAAATTTTTTAAATGCTATAATTTTATGGTCTAGTTGTTTTTAATTAATTAATTAATGGGGGAAATTCCGAGTTAAAGCGGATTTTATGTTTTGAATATTGGAGAAATTTAAGGGCTATTTAATTTAATCTGTTTTAAAAAACTAATTTTGTTTTACAAAAAATTATAAAATCAAAAATTGTCAGATGTTCATCTCAATGCAATTTGCATTTAAAAATTATCTGTGAGTATCCTAGTTTTGTCAATTTTATTTAAGTATACAGAGATAAATAGAAATAAATTAGAATAAAGAATGGGTTTTCCATTGATGAAAAAGTACATATATTTCTTAAAAGTAAACAAGTGCTGTGTTTGGTAAAAGTTCAAAGGGAGAATACAATTTCAATGTTTCATTTAAGATTAATATTTTTCTTAATGAATTTTTAATGACAGTATAAAGGTCAATAAATATTTAGTATTTTACATTTTAAAAACATTGATTTGGTGAAACCACCAAAAGAGGCGTGGTGAATGCGTTTGATCTATGAAATTAATTTTTGATGGGTAAGACAATAAAATGAATTCGTTCAAATTTGTATGGCGTCAAATAAAAGGTATTTGTAGTCAAATAGCTGTAAATTTAAATCGGCTACAAATGTTATTACAAGCAATTGTGACTAGTTTTGTTTTAATAAACAATCTTTATGATTGATTTTAAATCAATCCCTCATATCATATTTACACTAAATAATGAGTCACAAGCTTCTTTGCGATAAATTTAAAAATACTAAAAATACGTTATTTTAGTTAACTGACCCAGATAACTTAGTTTTAAAATTTACAATTAAGATTTAGGTAAATAAGCTAATTCTCTTTATAATTTATTTTTAGGCAAATGCTGAGTATAACGCTGGTACAGAAGAACCCAGAAGAAAAAGGCCTGACGACAGTAAACCTAATCATGTGTTGCTATTTACAATAATAAACCCCATGTACCCCATCACAGTGGTAAGTAGGATAAAAAAATCTGTATTATAATATATTAAAGTTATTTTTAAGTTTTATATTGAGATTTTTATTTATATTTCTCCTTTTCCTTTGGTTTCGCTTACGCTCTTACAAAAAAACTTTTTATCGCATAGAACACTAATTTAAATTAACATTTTAACGAGGTAGGTAGATAACAGAAAATTTGTTAATCAAGTGATTCTGCAAACTTAGGATATACATGCCGGATATGAACTTTTTTGCACCGATATAAATTATTATCTCAAAAACTTTAAATTGCCTTGAATAAATGAGATTTTCGTAAGTAATATCATAAGGGCATCTAATTTTTCTGAAAAAAATCGAAAAAACACGTTGCTAAGTAATATTTTAACAAAAAGCATGAACTCTGCTTCTCTACCTCTCCAGGCCAGTTCTACTGAAGCGATATGGTAAAATTTTCGCTGGAGTCCCACCGGAGAGTCTTCGTCCCATAATAAAACCATTGCGTAGTATTCTTCCAATTTTAATGAAGCAGAGCTCGATTTCCTTTTATTGGCGCACATCTACAAATTCCTTAGTTTGGCATTACGAGCTTCCCTACTAGACTTGAAGATAATATCTTTAAATGGATCAAAAATTATTTTCCACTTTATAAAATACATCTCTTGCATTTTTTTTTTCATCTTCACAACTAGTTCTTTGTAATTTTCACCGTTTTCTTTCTTCATATTCCACGCCTAATCTTTCAGGATTAGGTTTAGTTGCTCTAAACTTGTAGTTTCCGTAAACTGTTTCCATGTCATTTCAATCAGCTACGTTGCCAGACTCGTGGAAAATTGCCTCAGTTACTGCAATTTACAAAAAAGGAGACAAAATGGATCCGTCGAACTACAGACCTATAAGTTTGCTTTCCATCCCTTCAAAAATCATGGAAAGTATCATCGCGGATTCAACAACAGACTTTCTAACAACTCATGATGTGATACCTCCAGAGCAGCACGGATTTGTTAAAGGAAAGTCAACCACCACTAATCTTTTAGGCTGCATCAATGACTGGTCTCACTCTCTTGATAAGAACATGCCAATTGACGTAATATACCTTGACTTCGCCAAAGCTTTTGATAGGGTTCCTTTCGGTAGATTGCAATATAAAATTGAATCTCTTGGAATTCGTGGTAAACTCCTGTCATGGACTCAAAATTATCCTACCAGCAGAAAGTTTCGTTTCAGGATTGGCCAATCCTACTCATCAGATAGATCAGTAACAAGTCGAGTGCCACAGGGTTCTATATTTGGCCCACTCCTCTTTATTGCGTATACCAGTGATCTGCCTCTCTACATTCGGTTGAAAAAAGCACTCTACGCAGATGATGCCAACATTTATGGAAATCCCCTAGTAGATCGAAATTTAATTCAAACGGACCTAGATGCTATCAGTGAATGGTCCTGCAATTGGTTGCTCCCCTTAAATACAGAAAAGTGTGTCGTTCTGCATCTTGGAAAAAACAATCCGCGTTTTCAATATTCGCTCGAAGGCCTCACATTGGCACAAGTGACATCTGTGGTAGATTTAGGTATAACCATTACATCAGATTTAACGTGGCCTGAACACGTCATGAAAACTTGTAAACGCGCCAATTCGGTTTTGTACCTGCTTAAAAAAACGTTTTCAAAAGTATCCTATCAAACCTCTATCAACCTGTATAAAACTTATGTTCGACCTCTTCTAGAGTACGGGGGTGTCGTGTGGTGTCCGGTACTTGTACGAGACCAGAATCTTCTGGAAAGTGTTCAACGTCGGGCTACTAGAATATGGTACGGTGTTATTCGTCCTTCGTATGCCGAAAGGCTAGAAATGGCAAAAATTCCTAGCTTTTCCGACCGTCGTTTACGTGGTGATTTGATTATCACTTTTCGAATTCTGAAATTTAACTACGGCAACCTTAGTGACATTTTTCTCTTAAACGTCGACAATCGCCTACGGGGTCACAAGTTGAAATTAAAAAAGGGCAGCTTTACCAGCAGGCAAAGACAGGCATTCCTCTCCAACCGTGTCTTCGATGTATGGAACAATCTTAGTGATGAAATTATTGGCGCCTCAATTAACATCTTTAAAAACAAAATTGATGAATTCTTGGTTTCTTAATTGTTTTTCTCTTTTTTATTGTTCTTTATTTTGTTTTTTTAAATGTTTACTAGGTTGTAACTTCATTAGTGAATAGGCTATCATAGATTTATGCATCAGCCTTTAGCAAACTGTAATAATAATAATAATAATATTGACGTATGGGTTTTAACGGTATTGTACGGTACACTTTTCTCAATCGCCAGATCAATATTAGTCATAGAATCACTTTCAAAGCGACTCACTTTCACTACATAAGCTGACTAGCACTGTTGAAAAACAATATTACAAAATTTATTGACAATAAAATCAGAAAAATTGTTTAGCGTCGTTTTCTGGTGCCCTAGGAGACCAGAATTACTTGTTATCAAAGGTATTGTAACAGCTGTCAAGTTTTGCGTCAGGTAAACTCGAAAAAATTGCTGATAGGAGCTGTCATACAGTTTTTTCATCTAGAAACCATTTGTAATTCAAAATTGCGCGTTTGTGATTGGTGGAAATTAAGACGAGGGAAATAGTCTTCTAGAATATTTAATTGATAATTTTTTACTAACTATTGTAACCAATCAAATTACTTAATTTAGAGTCATGTGTCAAATTTCATCCAATCAGCTATGGATTACAGCGATAACACCCTACATGTGGTGTTTTCAGTTTGGTGTTTTCAGCAAGTCAAGTTTTTGATTAAAAATTAATTAAACGTCAAACTGACAACTAGTTTAAAAATGTTTAAATCTACAAAGTAAAAAATTATCTTATCGAATACCCCTCGGGCCTTGATAAATCCTCAAAATTTTGTCATAGAGAATCCTTCAAGCGTGTTGCTTAAGGATAATAGCCCTCGGCCTTCGGCCTCGGGCCATTATCAAGCAACACGCTTTCAGCATTCTCTATGACAAAATTATCTCGGTATTATCAAGGCCCTAGGGGTATTACTACTGATAATTTTTTACTAACTATTGTAACCAATCAAATTACTTAATTTAGAGTCATGTGTCAAATTTCATCCAATCAGCTATGGATTACAGCGATAACACCCTACATGTGGTGTTTTCAGTTTGGTGTTTTCAGCAAGTCAAGTTTTTGATTAAAAATTAATTAAACGTCAAACTGACAACTAGTTTAAAAATGTTTAAATCTACAAAGTAAAAAATTATCTTATCGAATACCCCTCGGGCCTTGATAAATCCTCAAAATTTTGTCATAGAGAATCCTTCAAGCGTGTTGCTTAAGGATAATAGCCCTCGGCCTTCGGCCTCGGGCCATTATCAAGCAACACGCTTTCAGCATTCTCTATGACAAAATTATCTCGGTATTATCAAGGCCCTAGGGGTATTACTACTGAAAATCGCATATTTCTAAATCATCATCCATTTTGTCCCACCATAGTCACATAAACAACCAAATTTTGGCAGTCTTTCTCTATTTAACGTTTCCACATATCCCAGCGACCTTATTCCAATTCCAGTTCTTCCAATTCCTGGTTTGTTTTTCTTCTCCACCCCTCGTCAGTCCTTGGTCCACCGTAAATAGCTCTTAGCATATTTTCTTCTTTTGCTTTACGGTTTTCTTTTGCAACTTTTACTTACATTTCATGTTATTCAAGGTGAATTTTTTGTAGTTAGATTTACATCTTCCTCTGTTCTGCAATCGATAATTTATATACTCAAGTTAATTTCAAATACTGTGATTAGAATGTATTCCCGATTTTTATAAATTTCCATTTTCTTTTATTTAGCTAGAAATTGCATATTTTATGAATGACTTTCTACTACATTTCCCGTGTTGTGTCATCAAATGTAACGATAGGCAATAATTTTTGTGATAGTAAATGTTCGTCGAACGTAAATGAATTTTATTAGATTTAGTGATCGAGTTGTACTAAATTTTTATTACGGTCTCATTTTCGAATCGTAAATTTTCATTCTTTCGATAGCTTCGATGGGAGTTTATAAATATACACGTGGCAAAGGATTCCGTGAATTTTTCTAATAATAGGAATTGTTATACAGCGGCGGCGATTTTTGTGTATGACTTTTCTTCTTTAAAATGCTAAATAAATATTTAGTGGTGTGTTTAGATGCAATTATATATCACGCTTGATAGGAAAACTACCGAACCAGACAAAATTTCCATTATGCTACTTAAACGTTGTTCTACGAGAGTGTATGCGATATTGGAAAATTTATTTAATGCATCTATTACAGATGGTGTTTTTCCAAGGAGCTCTAAGCAATCTCGAATAGTGCCCATTGATATGAATTTTAAGGTCGATTTAGAACAATAAGGTCTTATTTCTATGTTCTGAAAAGTATTTATACAAATAGCAGCTAACATAATATCTTCAACTCTTAACAATGAAATTACCGTGGCTTTTTTAATTAATGTGGTAAATCTAGTTTTGTCTCTGAAAAAATTGAGAAACTTGGCGTTGGTATAAATCAGATTTACTCTCGTCTGTAATCGGAACTCCTCAGGGAAGTGTTTTGGGGTCGTTCAGCTTTCTTATTATTGTTAAATGACTTCTGTATCTGTAGAGTAGTGAGGGTGAGTTAGTCCAACAGCACTTAGACCACATTTGACCCATTGTACATCTTCCCGAGGATTTGTCCTCCTAGGTCATCCTGTCCTTTCCAGGAAAGTGGACAAGTCACTAGGAAGCATCTCTTTTATATCGGCAGGTGTAGGCCAAGATTCACCGAACACGCACTCTCTCATTGACGATAACTCCGGGCAATCGCTTAGGACATGATTGACCGTTTAGTCTTCCTGTTCACACATCCTGCATAGAGGTCTGTCCACTAGGCCCATTGTATGGAGGTGTTTCCTTAGTTGACAGTGGCCAGTCAGAAATCCTACTGCTAGACGTAGGTTTTTGCTGGTCATCGCCAAGTATTTCTTCGACGCCAGCTTCCCAGCGTCGCCCAGGGTGACCCTGGCAAAACTGCATCTCTTGATTTCATCCCATCTCTTTAGAGATTGAGTATGGGTGTAATCGTCAAGCCGTAGGTGTCGCTGGGTCCTAAAAGTCTTAGTCCAGCCGCTTCCTTCGCTACGGAATCGGCAATGCGGTTACCTTTACTCCTGTCGTGCTCTTTAACCCACCGCAGGATAATATTGTTATCTACCCAGGCGGTAGCTAAAGCTTGATGGCACTCTAATACTAGCCCTGATGTAAAGCGGCGTTTTCATTGGTACAGTAAATAGGTTAGGTGCTTGCGCCAGTAACTTGCTAGATAGCTACTAATCCATTGTTAACTGCATACTAACTTACTTGACCAGCAGACTGGCTAGGTAAGTAAATAGTAGGCTATTTACTAGCCTACCAACCTTCCCCCACTACAGTAAAATTTACTGTCCTTGCTACTTATCTCGTTACTAACCTCTATGCACGCCGAATATAAACAGTTTTGCGCCAGCCAGTGCCGGTGACATTTGTATATAGATACGTGGAACATAATTTCCAAAAATCTGCTACTAGTAACTAGTATTGAGAAATTAGTATTATGTGTAAACACCTACTAATCTTGGACTTGGGACTAGCTAGCTACTTGCACCAGTTGCTAGTACAAGTAGCTATACCAATGAAAACGCCGCTTAACATGCTGTCTATTTAAGGCTAGTAGAGCTTGTCTGCTGTCAGTGCAGATTATTATGTTTTTGCCAGAAATTCCTTATCTTGTTAGTTCTTTTGTGGCAATTGAGATACCAGCCAGTTCTGTGGTAAATGACTTACCACAACACATACATTTCCTGATATTCAATTATTATCAAAGTAGTTTCTTTCGATGTCAATAGACTTTTTAAATATAAAGTTTTATAAAGCGGGGGAATTAAGAAATATAACAAACGGCTATTTTAATTAATGATTACAAAAGAACCCACAATTTTTTAGTTCTACCCATTAATATTTTGGCGCCCAATTCGAGACAGTCACATAAAAAAACACTTTCAGATATCTTGGTGGTTTGTACGCCACTGAAAATTAAAATTACTCCGGACTGACTTGTACCGTAACAGCTATTCCGATTGGAATATGGCAATTAGCGAATATCGAAATGACGAAAAACAATTTTTAGAATTCTAATTAGTCATTTGGATGCCTTTTGCTCAATTTTAGTTCATTATAAGTATTTTTTTTGTCGTAGAGATATTTGTTGGATATTTATAGATAACAGGCCGATTTAATTTCGAATGTGTTACATAACATTTGATACAATAGCAATTTGTTCGTTTGGAAGCAAGTTTTACCATTTCCTACACTTGAGAGTTTCGCAACAAACCTAAATAATTTTAATTTAGAAAACTAAACAGTGCAGGGGGTCAAAAAAATTGTCCCCTCAACAGAAACACTTCACTGTCTTCATACGCCTTGAGGGTTAGCGTTTAATTACATCCTTCCCGGTCGACTTGGAATACTATTCGAAATTTTCTGGAGGAATTTAATATCCAAGAAACTATTACATTTTCCCGACAAGATTTGAAGACGGTCGCCAGAATGATATTTGTCAAACAAACCTATCTTTAGGGCCACCTTGTGGAGTTCTTTACTGACTTATCCTGTCTTCTCAATATTCAAGATGTCCCGCTTTAACCGTCCTCGCCTTTGAATGATTTTGGAATATATAAATAAAAATAATTTTGGCAGGTGGTAAAAGTAAATCTTTAAAGTAATAAAACAGAAATTTTAGTAATGCTCGAAAATTTACTCAAAAGTATATCAGAGTGTATAATACACACTGTAATAGAATGAATGGTACAACAATTAAAAGAAAATTTAAAGGTTAACGTGTCTCAAACGCCCGTGCCTGTTGTATAATCCGTCTCTGGAGTAGTGGATAGTAGCAGCGGTACACTGACATGAATTAGCTTACTTTGTTTTTTCAATTTTTCCCAGAATTTGACATAAATTTAGTAAACAAACAAATATATCATAACGTTTTGATGAACAATGTCATAAAATCAAACACAATCATTTGGCATCCTTTTTTATATACCTGCTACTGGTATAGTTTATCTATTTTCAATTGCAGAACAAAATAATCCCGCTTTATACAAGCAGCCAATGGGCAAGCCCACATCTGGGAATTTTGTTTTTATATTTCTGCAATTGAAAATGGATAAACATACTATTATTTTATTTTAAAGCAAAAGTAAACACGGAAGAATTTTTGCATTGTCTGTATTAAATAATATTGTTCAAATAAATTGTTAGACATATTAATATAAACACAATTCTTGGCACAAGCTCGATGTTTAGATTTCGAATTATCATATTTCTGTGCTTTGAGTTTAATGTCGAATCAAAAAGATAAATAGTAAACGTAAAAGATAATAGATTTCCCTTCATAAATCTTTATAAAAAAAATAGGTATTTTTTATTACCAGTTTGATTTATTTCTTATTTCGATGTTGGTGTTGGACGACCAACAGATTCAAACCATTTTTTTGCTGTATAGCTAGGTAGATAGTTGAATTATCATATACTTGGTGGAATAAAATGGTCTCTGAAAACGAACTGATGTTCCAGAATGAATGAATTTAAATTTCTTATCGTTCCAGAGACGGATTTATGCAATAACAGGTAAGCGTGTTTGAGACTCGTTTACTTGGATTTTTTTCTGATTGTTTAAAACCAGTCCTTTTGGTAGTATTCCATTCATTCAACTACAGATGTGTTGAATGAATCCATACTATTTGTGCACACATTTTCGTATTTTTTCTGACTTTTGAGGAAGTACATTTGTACAGGCTATTTGGGCCGTTTCTGTGATGTTTGGAGGAGTTGAAGTAAATGTTTCACGTGTATCTTCGCTGCTACTATCCATATTTTCAATTTAATTCGTGCAAAATTACAAAAACAAATCACGGTTACATTAATAATAATTAACTCGTCTTATCTTTGTCGCGATAAAGATAAATATATATTAAGTGTAGATAAAGATATATATTAAGTGGCGCCAAATATACTGTGCCATACTTTCCCATTTTAAGAAGTTATTAAAACACTGACCGCAAAAAAGAAAGTATAGATGTAGAAACGTAAATATTAACAACACAATAGTTTAAGAAATTACGACATCAAACAATAAAATACCAAAATATCCACCTTCCAAATCCTAATAAAGACAATTAAGATTGTGACCTGAATACTTGGGTTCTAAAGTACAAGATTTGTATCACATTATTTCTAAAAATAACTTCCACGACGTTGACCTTTATAATGAGAGGTTATTCGTATGGAATTAGTCGAAGATGCTGTTAAAATCTAAAACGTCGCGTTTGACTGATATCCATCTGATTAAATATAAAAATAAAGATCAGATATTAAAAGAACAAATAAAAAACTTATTTGACAGCAGACGATATTTTACATATGAATATTTTGTTTTTAAAAAGCCGTTTCCTGTTTTCAATTTTATTCATCATAACTATTAAAAAATTTAAGCCAATTTCTAATATTTTAAAAGATATATGAGTCCTACTTAATCAGAGAATTTTTTATATTTTTCAATCTAGAAATGTAAATCGAGATTCTAGACTATTTTGATGAACCACTTAGGATCAGATATCATCGACAAGAGCTGGACATGAATAATTTGAAACTTTAAAAGCTTTTAAAACCACTCCAATTAATTACAAATCGACTAGAGACTAGAGGATAACTTTAAGATTTCATCTGAACACAACAAATACACTAATATATTATCAGCAGATTTTCCGTTTTGAGCTACAGCCCATATTACTGAAATTCAGTTGATGAGACCCTTAAATACAGTTTTTTATTGTGCTACCATCCTAAATAAAATAGAGATCGGTTGTCGCACCTCAACCTCTTGAAAACCAACTATCCAGTCTTTCAAACAAATCACTAGCCATCCATGTGGAATGACTGGAGTTACCCTTGTAATGTTCGTGAATCAATTCCATCTTGATGCAGTAAAGACAAATAGCGTAGGGGATATGATGGCAAAGTAAATTACTTAAGGTTTTTCGATTGCTAAAAAAGTGTAATCATTTTTTTGGCGATCAGATTACTAATTATAATCAACAGACCTTAACATATTTATACAAAAAGAAGTGAACTGAGGACGCAGATTTCTGCCTTCCCCCGGATTAAATCCAAGGCATGCACCGTATCTGAATGTCAAACAACTACTCCTCGGACTACCCGCCCCGACAGGCATTGAATTACATCAGTACAGACAAGTGTTGGAACATGATTGTGTCTTGTAATACTCCGAGCGAGGCTTCGTCAACACCCACCACGCTAAACCAGACTAACCTGAGCGAAGCGAAGATGATTTTCTAAAAGAAAAATTGAAAATAAATAGGTCAGGACCAAAATTTCGTTGGGTTAGATGATTTTTTTGAGAGAAAAAGTAAAAATAAATTGGTCATCAACCAAATTACGTTGAATTAGATAATTTTTTAAAAGAAAAAGTGAAAATAAATAGGTCAGGACCACAATTTCGTTGGGCTAGATGATTTTTTTAAGAAAAAAAGTGAAAATAAATAGGTCAGGACCACAATTCCGTTGAGTTAGACGATGGTATTTGAGCCTGCAGGAATTTAAAACCAGCAGTAATTTTAAACCAGTAGGATTTTTGAACCAATGGGATATTAGAACCCTCAGGAATTTTGAACTAACTTGATATAAGAGCCCGCAGGAATTTTGAACCAATTGTATGTAAGAGCCAGCAGGAGTTTCACTTAGGCACTAGAAAACAAAAATGAGGAAGAGTGCCGGCTTATAGATATTCGCTAGGAATATATGATAAACACGTAAACAAAATATTAAGGCGGTTTTAATGATCAATTATTAATTAACTTAAGAAAACGCCTCCTAATTCTGGTAAATTAAATGTGCAACAAAGAATGAAACGGAAGTTGCATCACAACATTATCGTATCCTGTCTAGATCCGAATCCATCATCGACCGTTCAATTCAATACTGATCTATTAATAAACATTATGCGTGCGTTCCCACTGAATTTGCAATAACTATGGTGTTATGTATAGCGATGTGTATGTACATAACTTAAAATTCTTGGGTTATTCTCCTCGCGGAATATATAATTAGTACATAGCTACTGGACCAAATCGATGTTATTGGCATTCTTTCAAAGTACGTCACGTGAGAAGTTTTTTCTTGGCTGATGTTTGAAAGGGAAAAGAAAATATTAGTTGGGGAACTGAAACGCTCCAAGGTGCTAATTCCACCGACAAACTTAAGTATTTCGATGTCGTCGGCATCAGCTACTTGGTTATTAGCCTCGTGTTCTTTGCAGGTTTCCCATCTACGATTTAGAAGCAGCACTGTTAGTCCAGCAGTGAATCGGGCTCTACAACTGACCAATCTATCCTCTTTCTTCTCTCTGTATCTGTAAAGATAGAAGGGTGGGTCACCCCACAGCACGTAGGCCATATTTGGCCCATTTTGCATCCTTCTGAGGTTGAGCCTTCCTTTTAGCTCTTCAGCCGGCCTACTTGTTTAAAGTAAGTGATGACGTCGTCTGAAGGTAGCTCCTTCATGTTGGTATGTGTTAAGGGCCCTATTCACGATCAGACAGTGTCGACCTGACCAAGTCTGGTCTGATCTGGTCAGATCTAGCGTATGGCACCACACGGCCCGACCGTGTTCGTCCGACCAAGTCAGATCCTGATCTGTCAATTCAAAACAAACTTAAAGAATAATGAAAATACTTCACTAATGTCAAAACCAGCTGATTATGCACCCGACCTAGGGTTGTCGGGTGGGAGCGACCACCCGACTTAGGAACCTGACCAAATCGGGCTAGTGCATTCACTATACACGACCTGACCAAGTTGACCAAAACGCACGACCAAATCAGATCGTGAGTAGGGCCCTTTAGCCTCTGCTCGCTGAAAAGAAAATGTCTTCCTACCCCCCTCTTTCTTATTTATATACATTTATGGAGAGAATAATATCTTATCGGCACCCAAATCCATGTGGGAAAGTACCACTTTGAGCACTTTTGTAGGAAAAGGTATTGAAATAAATATTGTGTATGATTAAATACTGTTTTGAGTACTCGCTCGTTGCAAGTGCCTCTAGGCGGCTTTTTTATGCAGTGATACAAATTATTACTTAACTTATTAAAAATAATTGATAAGATTATCTTTTTAAAGTACCGATAAACTGGTTTACTTAATAAATCATTCCCAGAAAGTTCCATGGATCTCCTACAGATAGACGCTTTTTAAATCACTGCTTTTATTTGTATACCGATCTAGGCACGTGGATTTGGATCAGCACATGGTATACGAAAAGCGATAACCGCGTAAAACAAGCGTGTTGTATATTTTGTATCAGCAAACCATTTTTTTATCGTCCGATACTCGCATGATTTATTTCTGTTTAAGATACTATCGTTCCTCTAAAATGTTCAACACTATTTGTCAGGGAAGTCTCAAACAGCTGCTTAGATGTGAAAATATTAACAGGCAAAGGACCGCCGGATTTAATTTATTATCTTTTGAGTCATTTTCTTGGCACATACCAATCTATTATCTCGTAAATACATAATGAAAATCCTTACAAACAACGTAATTAGTTTGGTATGGTATCTAATTTTTTCTAAATATATATCTATAAACGTGTACTAAACATCTGGCCCGGAAAGATTCCTCAAACAGAGACAGTTAAATATTTATTTTCAATAGGTCTATAAATAGCCGAGATCCAAATTTCATAGTATTAAATAAAAAATTCTGGAAAAATATTTTTTTTATTTATTTATTGTACGCAAATCTCCACCAGTTTTAACAATATAACAATATAACTATAAATCTGGTTATAACTCCTCACTGTTGCACGAGAAAGAAGAAGGAATAGGAACATTCACAAGGTATAAATTCATTATAATTAATTACAACATACTGCAGACCAGAAACAGACAGTGTGGTTGTGCATTTGTGAGGTTAAGACTGACATTTTCATCACTGTATTTCGGGTGTGCCAACCTTAACCAAGTTAAAATTTATTGCGTAAAATTTGAATTTCTAGATATAAGATATCATTGAGTGTGTGTGTGGCGTGAATGCAATTCATAATAGTAAATAGTCTGTTTTGTGTAAATAAATTTTTCTCTGAATCTATATTAAATAAAATCATTCTAAATTTGAAGCAACACTTTATTTTTGCAAATACAGACACTATCAGTAGTTAGAAGAACTTGAACTCACAATTAAAGAATCCCTGAGATTGGAAGATTGACAGATATAAAATTGAGCATAGTCGTGGTGGTATAAAAAAAAATTTAAATTTATTATTAAAATTTTACATTTTTTGAAATATCATAACAATATTATTTAAAATTCTAAATTAAAACAATAACCAAATAAATTTATTAGGAAAACATTATTTAATTAAAAGTTACGATTTCGAAAAATCTTAACAAAAAAGTTACGATTTTGAAAAATCATAATAATATTTTTTAATAGAATTGCACATAGACTAACATTGTCTCAAGGTTTCAATAATATTTTTGGCAAATATATTACTTCGACAAAGTTTGTACCAATTAAAATTTCAAAATGACTCCCTAATTACTTGTCAAACTGACATTGAGCTGTTAACATTTTGATAAATGATTCTAAAAATGTGGCATTGCTATTAATACTGACATTTTCTTTTTTTTTGCAGGATGTGATACACACAATATGCCAGGCCAGTGGACAAGTCTTAAGAATAGTAATTTTTAAGAAAAATGGTGTTCAAGCCATGGTTGAATATCCTTTTAAAACAAAATTCGTCTTATTGTGTATAGTCAGCGGTTTCAGCGAATTTTACAATCGTCCAAATATCAAAAAGTATGAAATTTCTAATTTGGTTCAAATACAAAAAAGTATGAAATTTTCAAGACAGTCCAAATAATAAAAAATATAAAAATTACAATTTGGATCAAATACAAAAAAGCATAAAATACTATTTAAGAGCAGAATTTTTTGAAATACTTGTTTCAACTGATTTCATTAATTTTGTGCATTTTTTTAGAATTATTTCAGAATTCTTTTTATATCTTTTATTTGGTTTCTTTTTTCATATTTTATATTATTTTTTAGATCGATGTAAACGCATAATTTCTTGCATTGTTACAAAACGAATGAAAATCTTCAAACGTCATTTATGCCATAAAAACTTTGAGAGTTTAATTTTTCTTTGATATTCGAAACAAATTAGAAATTTTTGGACCTATGTTAAAGTTGGTATTTCGTGCTGCATACTTGTTTCATATTTTATTTTTTGTTTTTTTGATTTATACATTAATTTTGTTTTAATTTGTAAATTTTTCCTTAACCATACACACGTTTGATAGCGTAGAGTCTGCAATGCGAGCCAAAGATTCCCTAAATGGTGCAGATATTTACTCAGGATGTTGTACATTGAAGATTGACTACGCTAAGGTAAGACTTCTAAAATAGATTTTATTTTTGGTGTTCGTTGTTTAAAAAATTACTATCATTATTCTTTGATGAGACATTACGTGAAGTTAAGACAACTTTTTAGTAGTCCTATCTTACAACTCAGTAGAGTAATAGGGATATCTTGAAGCTTGAAGGGGATTAGTATCGGAAGCCGGCCGTGTTTGAGCCACTTTGTGATCACCGTTATTAATACTTCGCATCTTAACATTCTAGCCATCCGTAAGATATTGCATTACATACTCTATGTATTCAACCGTGATAGATTGAAAAAATGTTTTATAAATGACAGAAAACGCGAAGTGTTTTAAATTTTTGTTAATTACTTAATGTCCCAATGTCATTTTTACGTAAAAGTGAGTATAAAAACTAAGAAATAACTTTAATTTTCTTATCAAGTGCGTGTTGAACAACTGCCTATCTCAGAAACGAATCATCACACAGTTTAGGAAAAAGATTATTTAAATGACTAAACAAAAAATTGTTTAAAAAAAAATGCAGTGCAATCTTGAAATATTTCATTTTAATTTTCATTTCAGTAAAAAACGCACAAAATACCAATTTTCTATTTATCCATAATTTACGCCATTTTGTGGCCATTTTAGCTTGAAAATATCTTCCAGCGATTTTTCAGCCCCGCTTTCCTAGAAAAAATGCACACTCGGTACACAAATTGACATTTAAATATTCAAATTAAATCACATTGCATGTCCAATAATTAAAGTTTAAGTTCAACCAAACAATTCGTTTCGTCCTAATCTAAAGCTGAAATCAAAATGTTTATTTAAATTCTTTATGCTATGAAGTCAATTACTAACATGAAATTCTTTATTATTTTTTACACTGACATTCCACGTCATATCCAATGATGAATTACGATGATTCGATTTGTAAATTAACTGTATTCTAGAATCCCAGTTGTCTCCCAGTTTTTTTAACGCCCTTCGTGAAAGAGACAAATGCTATTTCATAATTCAGAAAACAATTAAATTACAACGCGAATTCATGAAGGTCATGAACCTCCAAACATGAATTCTACATCGGAAAATAATAATAAAACTGATTTACACTATGATCAAACTAATGTTGTATCGCCCTGTAATATGTTTTCGAAGGTGAGCAAACTTCTATCGTAAATCTAAGGAAGCAAAATTTAAAAGTTGCACAAGTATAAATCGTGTATAGTTGCCATCAAAATAAGTTGGACAAATTGTTTTGATCGTTTTAACTTACTGGTCTATTCCTTGAAAAAGAAAGCGTTTTTATGTCTTTACCTTAACTGTAGAACAGTAATGTACCGGGTGGCCAAATAAGCGAGGTAAGCGGCTGTCAGGACCTGCTCATCTGACAACAATGGAATTTTTTTTATTACTATAAATGTGGCCATAAAAAAACTCTGGAAATTACTTTCGAGTTCCTAGGATGGCCTCTAGGGGGCGTATTTGGTATAATAGTTCATAAAAGCTTAATTTTCTCGCTTAAAGTCCCAATGAAGTGGGTCTGAAAATATTGTCATGGCAATCTACGATCATTGTTGAATAAAAAACCTTGCATCAATTTTTTTGACAGCTGTTAAATAAAGTGGTGGGGGAAGGTTTTACCATGAAAAAGAAAAATGCTTGTAGTGTCAGTTTGGCTTGGCCGATTTTACTGAAAATTTTGATTAAAAGAGCATTTTTGAAAGTATTTTTCTAAAAAAATGAAACAACAATTTATTTTTCCATTGTTCTGCGAGAGGGCGTTGATTTATAACTTACCATATTTCTTTAAATATCTCTACGAAGTTAAAAGAAATCATATATTTTTTCTTACGAAAATAAGTACAGCATTAAAAACTAAAAAAAATAGTGAAAACCGCAAAACGATATCTCTATTTATAACGAAGTTATTAACAAAAATGTTTCAAATTTTCTTAAGGCACCGGAAGCGCGTCCTCAGGCGCATTGTTCGTCCCATAAACGAGTAATCATAATCAAATGGGCCATGAACGTATTAAAAATAGTCAGTTTTTATTATTTTTAAGTTTGTAAAATGTCCGCTAGGGGTATTTAATATTTTATATTTAATAATTTGATATTTTTGCCGGAGATGTTGTTAAGAAATAAAATCATTTTACTACATTGTTAGTAGGCTTTGGAAACAAAAACTTGTTGGTAAGAAAACATTGGGTTTAAACGTCAAAACGATCATTTTACATTTTGGTTGTCATTTAACTCAATTCAAAATGTCTTTTACTAATGACGAGGCTGTTGATTTATTAGCTGTTTATACCAAAATGTAAAATGATCGTTTTGACGTTTAAACCCAATGTTTGCTTACCAACAATTTTTTGTTTCCAAAGCCTACTAACAATGTAGTAAAATGATTTTATTTCTTAACAACATCTCCGGCAAAAATATCAAATTATTAAATATAAAATATTAAATCCCCCTAGCGGACATTTTACAAACTTAAGAATAATAAAAACTGACTATTTTTAATACGTTCATGGCCCATTTGATTATGATTACCTCGTTTATGGGACGAACAATGCGCCTGAGGACAGGCTTCCGGTGCCTTAAGAAAATTTGAAACATTTTATATAAATAGAGATATCGTTTTCCGGTTTTCACTATTTTTTTTAGTTTTTAATGCTCTACTTATTTTCGTAAGAAAAAATATATGATTCCATTTAACTTTTTAGAGATATTTAAAGAAATATGGTAAGTTATAAATCAACGCCCTCTCGCAGAACAATGGAAAAATAAATTGTTGTTTCATTTTAATAGAAAAATACTTCCAAAAATGCTCATTTAATCAAAATTTTTTTCATTAAAATCGGCCAAACCAAATTGACACTACAAGCATTTTTCTTTTTCATGGTAAAACCTTCACCCACCACTTTATTTAACAGCTGTCAAAAAAATTGATGCAAGGTTTTTTATTCAACAATGATCGTAGATTGCCATGACAATATTTTCAGACCCACTTCATTGGGACTTTAAGCGAGAAAATTAAGCTTTTATGAACTATTATACCAAATACGCCCCCTAGCGGCCATCCTAGGAACTCGAAAGTAATTTCCAGAGTTTTTTATGGCCACTTTTATAGTAATAAAAAAAATTCCATTGTTGTCAGATGAGCAGGTCCTGAGATACAGCCGCTTACCTCGCTTATTTGGCCACCCGGTATACAGAAATATATATGAATAGCATTTCTTTAGAAATAAAAATTATAAGTTAAAACGATCAAAATAATTTTTCCAACCTATTTTGAAAATTATTTAGAATACGTCGAAGATAAATCAACTGTTATCTAGAAGCTTCTACAAGACAGTTTTGGGATGAAGTACAATCCAACAGATAACTTAGAAACCACTGCATTAGATTTGAAAAAATAATTCCTATGTTTTGAGACAATATCTACTGTAAACTTAATCTCAAATCTGCAAATTCTGTAAGAAAATTGGTCACAAAGAGCCCGAGTGCGAAAACATAATTTTCCTTAAAGATTCTTCGTTCGGTATAAAAAAATAATCAGAAAGAGCCAGAAACTATCCACATACGAGGCACTGGATTTTCTCATGTAATCAAGCAAGAAGAAAAAACTTCAGCAATTATTCAACAAAAGTTCTTTGTTGACAATATAAACAAAGACTATTTAATTCTGATGAAACGCCTTGAGACGAAATATTCAGAGATTTTTTTTTGTATGTTTTGAATATCTAATTTGTTTCTATAATAAAAACCGTTCAGAAAAATCCCTCTTGGTCTATGCCGAGAATGCGAATCATAAATACTCAGGAAACGCGTAATTATTTGCCCCTTCGGGGAAAAATTAATTTTCATTTAGTACTAATCCAAATTTACACCGGTTTATCATTATATCAATCACTATAATCTTAATTGATTTCAATAATTCAAATTTTCATTATTGGTGTGTACTCCCAATAACAATAATTCATGTATGATCACCAATATATTGTAGACTACATAGTATTTTATATATCTGTCTGTTGCTCGTGATTAATATTGGAAAACGGAAACCGTCAGCAATTGACACATGAATTATAAATGGGCTGGGATTTCAATAATTCATCCCTCCAATTCTCCAACTGCGGCAGTTGATGAAACAAGGGGGTGAAAAACATGAAAAACTTCAACTATGTTCATGTAGTAAGTTGCCCGTACATTTTTTAGTGGTTTTGCGTTCTGTTTTCGCCTTTTAAACGTACAATACCAGTGAAGGCGAAGGTCAAATCAAAGACTTTCGTTACGAATAGGACTTTCGTGACATTCATTTTGACCTTGATTTAAAAAAAAATCATTAAGTATATATTTCTCCAGCAAGCAAATAACGTTACTCAAACTCCTAGCCTATTCTGCTAAATTTCTGAAAACACCTTTTATTTTTTACACCCTTCAAGGTCAAACTAGAATCATCTAAACTTCGAGGATCGATGATCAATTGCGTTGTAAAATTTTAGAAAAAATAATGGTAATGAATTAACGTGAAGAGACTCCAAAGTATCTGTTGTAGTTTCCTGTTTTCTATTTTTCCAGAACTGTCATTTTTTTGCAAATTCCGATGTGTCTTTTAAATACGCTTTGGTGTAATAATACTTTTATGTTAATGTTAATTCACATACATCGGCAATTTAAATGCAAAGTTGATATTTAAAATAAGTTACCATTAAATTAATTAAAATATCCAATAAAAATAATTTGTTTCGCGTAATTAATTGTTAACTGTGTTCGTTTTAAATGTTTTTGTTTAAATAGTGTTATTATTCTTAAGTTAAGTAAACAAACATATTTTGTATCGTCTTGACGACATTCTGTCTTTATATGCATTACAAGGACGTTTTTCATTTGTTTGCTGTTTTGATATTTATCAATTTCGAATCAAATTCATGATATAAATTACCTGAGATTGGGCGCGCATGAATAATTTTAGTTATTTATTCATAATTTCTTTGTAGAAATTAATACTGAATAAAATGAAATAAACCCAATAACACCAAGAGATGTCAGAAATGAGATAAAAGAGAATCTAAATCTAAAGCTACAGGGTTATACATAATTAATGGACAAATATTAAAAAAAACTAATTAAAAAACAATAGTAATGAATCTATAATTGAAAAAAAATCTCATACCAGTTCATAAATTTGGTTTAAGAAATTAGGATTCCACATTGGGACAAATACATCGACCAAAATGACTTCAAATAAAAAAAGTTTGTGCTGCTGGCTAGCTCAAGTCTTTGATAAAATGTCGTACCAGGGAATATTATACAAGATCCACAAATCTGTACTACGACAGCATTGTCAATTATCACAATCTTTGAGATCCCGATAAGAAGAATATTCGCAAATAAAAGAAATAACCGCTGGGGTACCACAAGGTAGCGTGCTTGGCCTTGTTCTGTATTTATCTCTCAAAAAAATATACGGCAAAAGTAGATACTGGACAAAACAAAGGAGAATCTAAAACAAAACTACTGACTGTAATCGATAACAGAAAGACTGGAAAATTATTTTTAAAACAATTTTTCATACATTATCTCAACACCCATATAGTGTCTGTTAATTTCTCAACAGAAATGAACGATTTTGGGTATTTGGTATTTTGTGGTATTTGATGTGAAACCCTGTATTTAAAATACAGGTTCTTTTACTTGGCACGTACTTACGTAAATAGATTACTAAATTGTTTGGTTATATAATTTTTAAAAACTTAAAATTTTCCAGTAATAAAGTCGATGGAATTTTTCAGTTAATAATTTTCCTCTTTTTCTTTCAAACAGGCACTAATCGGTTCGTTTATGGCTTGTTGAATTTCTCTTCTTAGTCGTTGAGTAATGTAATTTAGTTATGTCGTGTTTTGGGAAGCTCTAGATTGTTGCCACTTTCTTTTTAATTTCCTTTTCACATTGATTAATTCTCTTAATTTCTTTAGGATAATTTTCTCACGCTGCTGTTGAATATTTTTAACAACTGTTTCGTTCAATTCCTATTCGTTTTTTAACGAGAGATGCAGTCGTTTAATATGTACTAAAATTGATTTGTAAATATATTTCATTTCAAAAAGTTATTGTCAAAATTTACAGCTTTTTTAATACATAACAATTTACAATTCACAGTGACCGTTACATGAGCTCAAGGCTCGGACCGGTTCATTATTATTCAATACTATTCAAAATAAGATATCCCAAACAGTTTTCGCTAATTTTGAATAAAGCGCGAGGTCTGGACCAATAAAAATACAGGTCAGGTAGTCGCGCATTAGTACTCATCACGACAACATGTCATAATCAACTTTTGCATCGGACTAACAGGAATCAGCAAATACAGTCCACTGTTGTCTTGGCTACTTATTAGCCAACTACTACTCCTTGACATTTACTAAATCGTAAAATTTGAGCCAACATCTAACAAGTAACTAGCAATAACTATGTAAAATTTTCACAGAAAATTTCAATTGGAACAATACAACTGAAACCGAGATATACGTTGGGAATATTTTATGTTTCAATATACGTTCCCGAACGAAATTCGCTTTATACATTCATCGCAGAAATTGTATTATTATAGGAACACGTCTCAAATCTCAAAGGATCGCAAAATCGTAGGTACAATCTTCTCTTGTTTCAACACGTTAAAGAAAAATGTTTTCGTTAGAATTTCGAACAAAAGTTGGAATGTTGTTAAACGTCGTGCATTTACCAAATAATTTTTGATGTAATAATTTTAAATATTCGATTCAAGATATTTGAGATGACCTCGAATAGTTCTTAGAATGGTATTAGGTACTTTCCAATACCACAGGGTCGTACTAATAAAATTTTGAGGATTTATTTATTTAGTTCAAATTTGTGGTGTATATATTTCTACTTTCGTATGTAAATATTCACAGAAAATTCTTATTTTATTTATTATTAAAATAAATATTAAATAAATCGTTTATTTATCGATTGGATACTAAAAAATAAAACACATAAAAGAAACTACGCTAACGCTAACATTTTTCCAATAACTGAAACGATTTAAAAATAGAAATGCGATTAAATACTGCGAGGAAATTGACGGTTATCAAGACGGCGAAAATTTGCGAATAACGCTCGAAAGGGAAAATTAGAAATAAGTAGCGTAAATCGGAGGAATTCGAAAGGTTTTCGTGATTTTTGCATTTTAAAAAAATTATAATTTCTAACTCCCACTTTTCTTCTTACGTAGAATGTGTTTGGTGGGAAAATTGATGAGGTTTTAAAAAATGTAGAGACTTAAAGAAATTTGACAATAATCTCTTTAAAAATTATTAAATGATTACTAAAATAAACATTTTAATTTTTACTTGGTGTAGTCTTCACATCATTTTATTTATAGACTTCCTTTCTCTGCTGTTAAGGTATTTTTTTACTATTACGCGAAGCACATGGACTCCTGGTATAGTTCAATGGGATCAATGTAAAGAAAAATCTAGTTTACCGTAGATTGTAGATCTACGACCTATAAGATCTTTTGTGTATATCCTACATCTAGGCTAGGCCAGGAGTTAGAACTGACCAAACTGTCTGGCTACTGAGGAAACATCTTCTAATAGTTACCCAAGTAACACGTATAAAATTATAAAAATATAAGAAAATTACTCTTTATTATTTGACAAATTTAAGTCGGTATTTTATACACCTTTACTACCTGTTACCTGCCAAAGCCACCATGACCTAAAGTTCAAAGTAGCCCAACATTCCTACCTGAATTGGAAGGTCTGCCATTCACGGGCTCTTGCAGTTCCAAATTATTTTAGACTTCAGAGTCTTTAAAGCAGTCTGACTATCAGAAGCAATAAATATTCTGGCTGTGTTGTGGCGTTCTTTTTAGGCACAGAAATCTATTGCTAATAGTTCCGCTTGTAATATTGTTTGAGTGTTTCCCAGGACTCTTGATATCCTAGTACTAGGACCTGTATCCCATATTCCTACTCCTTCGTTTGTTTTTGACACGTCAGTGTAGTAGGTGAGGGCACCTCTTGTAATTAGAGCAATTTCGTTTTGTGTTAACTCACTCTCGTTGATAATAACATCTAAAGTCTGCGGGCATCTTCATGGATTGGTAGTTTAACGTAAGAACCATGTAATTTATTTTAGAATGGATCAACATCGATTTACGAAACAATTTTCGGATTTTCCGCCTAGTTAAACGAAACTTTCTATTCATAGGGTTAAATAAGGACGCGAATAAAAGTTCGTTTAGGACGGTAGACACTATAAAATTTGCTTATCATGACATAGAAGTTATAATACAACACTAGAGTTTCCTAAAAGGGCCAATCTATTCCACAATAAGTCTCATTAATATTCTAGAAGCGTGTTTTTAAAATTAAAATTGCTCCCTGATGAGTAATATTATGTAGTTCAGTTTCCATTCATTTTTGTTATCTGTGTTTAGGGGTAGTATTGTTGTTTGTTTGTTTATTTGGGTATATATGATTACGGACCCCAGTGCGTCATCTAATTACTGATATTCCTCATTCAACGTATTATTCTTATTTTTAAATTTAACATTATAAAAAAAATAAATCATGAAATTACCCACGCTCTACGTTTGTAGGTTTAAAAGGCTTAGAAAGATCGTTGGGCGAAAAAAAGTGTCCCTGTTAAAAAAAAACAAATTAAAAAAACAAAAAGCAAAAAAATAAAAATAGAAATCAAAATATTTTACTTCATTTTAATCTCTTTTATTTTCTTCTATTTTTTCGTCCTATTTTTTATTCAATTTTTTTCGTACCTATACAATTTGGAATTTAGTATCAATGGTCCCAAATACATAGCAGAGTTTATAGCCCAGTTGTCAGAGATTTTGACCTCTCATAAAATGTGATATCGCTGAAACTAGGCTCTTAGGTACTTTAAAGGGTGTAGAAAACGATAAAAAAATCTTTGCTGCTCTAAAGTGTATGCTAACTTCACAATTTAATGTTTATTTGCAACAATAACCAGTGATATTTAAAATGCCGCAATTGCAATGTCCAAATTTACTTCTGATTGGCCTGTTTTTACTTTTAACTAGTTTTTTGTAAGCTGAAGAAAACAGTTGAAAAATTGAAAATTTGGTAAAATTATTACTTTGGTACCCTCATTGTGATACACCGTTGAATTTAAAATAAAAAAACCCTTTCATTTGAGCTAAGTTTGATTCCCCCTTTCCATTTAATTTTTTTCATTGCGATGACGTCCCTGCTTCTATGATGACGTCACAGATACTCTGTATACCTCAGAGGAAATTACTGTAGATCCCAAAAAGATTACCCAATTTTCAAAAAAAATCTATTCGTTAGTTCCTGAGTTATAGCCTGTAAAAAAAATCTTGGGACACCCTGTATATTAATAGAGGCATAACAAAAAAAATCCTGGTACATTTATCATCACTATACTTTTACTTTTGATGTAAAAATAATTAAAATTATGAACATTGTCTCTGTTTAATAAAACTTCATTCGACGCCATTTTTTCAGAAATTAATGTTTTTTAAAATAAAGTTAAATATACACTTTATAATGTGTAATAATTCAGAAATTGATTTATACAAACAAATAAACATTCAATATTAAATAACAAAAGCCTTTATTTGTATATGGTAAAATTAATGTAAATTTTGTTACGGGAAATTAGCATATTTGTCTTTTTGATTTATTCAAAATATCCTGCCTGAGGAAATATTTCAACAGTTTGGTGTAATTTTTTATTTATTTATATTCTTCATGTGTGATTTTGTTTAAACTTGACATCTAAAAATGCAACGCATCAAATTTGCTTTTCCTCGAGAGTTTGTTCTATGAGAGAAAAAATATAAATTCATCAGTTCTACTATACTTTTATAATATTTTATACCGAGTTGAGAATTCAACTTGACATTTTTTAATTATTATCGTTCCATTCCTCCAGAACTACAATTACAACTCGGGAAATATATAATGACCGACCGAAAGAAAAAAAGTAGAGAAAGTAGTCGACGCCTGGTGTTTCATTGCGGCAAATTACAACTTCGCAATAATTTATCCCTTGAGTTAAAAACAAGAGATTCTCTGCTCCGCTGGAAGAAATTGCGTATGAAATATGCAAGAGTTCGAGATAGGAGAACGCGAGTTCTGGATTGACGTTCTTATTCCGGTATACCTGGATTGCTCTAAATTCTTTTCGATGCATATGAAGTTTTCCTGTTTCGTTTTCGAGTTTAGAACGAACAGCAATGAAAATTTTAGCGTTCTTCGTTCGAAGTTAATATTTTTCTTTTTTGATCGTTGGTATACCGTTTTGGAATAAGTAGGTACATTAAAAATCACCCATCAACATCCATTTTTTTATGTCAGATTCTAAATCCGTTCTACAAGCCATTGAAAACCCTCCTACCAAAGTTTTTGATAAAGAAACACACCGTACAAAATTTCTTATAAATATGCGTGACTTTTCCGGGTTCATATATTAGAGGACCGCCAATAAGTCACTGCAGTATATTACATAATTCCGACGTTTAAGAGACAATTAAAAGTAGCTTTATTTAGACCGGAACAGATGGTTGTTCGGTAATATTTTCCGTTTGTTTTAACTAAGGCAACGCGTAAACTTTCATTGAAAATACCGTCGGCGCCGGAGGCGTTCCATAAATGCCCGTTTCGCTTTTTTGTGGCGTCCTCAGAGAGAAACAACGCGTTTGTGTATTTCATTTACCGCTTTTTAGAATGTGGTTGTTTGAGGTTGAGTATTTTTTTCAATCAAAGTGGAAATTGCTTTATCTTGTTTTATTATTGTAATGTTTCATTCACTAGAGGAAGTTTTTTGTTTTAAAATTATTCAGTTAAATTATTTTGGTTCGTCTCATCCGGCAATATCCATAATCGTCCGAAAAAGTAACACTTCTCGTCCTTGCATCATATAAACTACTATATCATTAGTGATGCGGCGAAACGAGAGATTCTCGTCCGTTGTATCTCGTATCTCGTCGTCTCTCGTATCTCGTCGTCTCTCGTATCTCGTCGTATCTCGTATCTCGTCGTATCTCGTCGTATCTCGTAGCTCGTCGTCTCTCGTATCTCGTCGTCTCTCATATCTCGTCGTCTCTCGAATCTCGTCGTCTCTCGAATCTCGTCGTCTCTCGAATCTCGTCGTCTCCTGTATCTCGTCGTCTCTCGTATCTCGTCGTCTCTCGTATCTCGTCGTTTCTCGTATCTCGTCGTTTCTCGTATCTCGTCATCTCTCGTATCTCGTCGTGTCTCTCGTCTCTAGCGATAGAAGCGGGTGCTCATCGAGACCAGAGAACCATTTTCTCTCGGCCTACGAGACGAGATAAGAGATTCCCCGATCCCATCTTGTCTCGTTATGCGGTAGCATTTGTGATTAATTTGTTACGAGTTATTTTCAACACAATTGAACATGAAAATTTGAATGCATTTGCAAATTAGGTTTTAAAACTGTTTACCGGCATGTTTTTAAGTATTGCGATTCCTAATATCTGCTGAGGTCAAACAATGATCACGAAACTGCAATAAATCCATTTTTAATTCCATGTCGGTCGTAGCACGCGAAAAAATTAGCACAACGATAGACGTATCCTTGTTTTAAAATAGATCGTTTTTCAGAATTACCTCAGCGAAAGGAAAGGCACAGTTATCGATAAATTATTTTCAGTCTCGGTCGCATTTACCTGATAGTCCAGGAAGCAGTGACGATTTTCGGTACTTATTTTTCCAGTTAACAAACGTGGATAGAATTGTATTTCCCTCATTTTCGCAGTCATGGAAATTTATCCGATGATGGCCTATATTATGTCAACAGCTTAAAATACAATCTGGCTAATGTGGAACACCCCGAAAATCTTGCCAGACTCGTCTAATGATCGTCAGGCGCGCTTGTGAGTCTGGCAAAGCCTTCGTGATTGTAAATGTAAGCCAGACGTATATTTTCTATAAAATTAAAGTATAATCTATCATGTGACAAATTTTCAAACCCGTGAAAATAAGAACAAACAATAAATTAACCGTCCTCCACTAGTTTTTATCCTTTGCTATCTTCCTGTGTCGTTCTATTTGTAGTAGTTTAATGTCGTTTTCTATCTGATCAGACTACCTATATTTTGGCCTTCCCCTATTTGCTATTCCTTTCCCATTCAGAACTTGTTTAATTATTTTTAATCACCGTCCAAAATTTAAATCCTATCCATCTTATCATCTGTGCTTTTACTTTTATCTTTGATTCTCCATAAAAAGTATGGATTCCTGTTTAACAAATTGTGGTCATGAAAATTTCCTTAAGCACGTTACTCACTTTATACAATTCTTCAACATTCTTATATTATTTCTGTATAACCTAGAATTCAGCGTCCACAGGGAGGAAAGAACGCATTCATTCCTAACCGTTAGAAACAATTCATTTTTCGATATTTCCCAATTCAATGTTAAATTAAGCACAAGCACAAAGCTTAATTTCCCCAAAGATGTTTAAAGTTTTTTTTTAGACAACTCGCATTTGGGGGACATAAAGGAAGACAATTTAAAGCGTTTCCATTTAAATTGGTATTATTTTATCTTTAACTTATCTTGCTGACTGTCAAAATATAATCGGCTCTAAATATTCCGTTCTCCTTTTATGTTAATACGATGCGGCGCCTTCGAAGGTATTTGACACGATTAAAATATATTCATTGATGCAGGATGGTTCGAAATTTATTTTATAAATGCGCACGTACGGTAGACTGCCTGATGTAGATGTCATTTTTGTATGCTGTTCCTTACTTTCATAGAAAAAATTGGGAAATAATTAAATTCATTCAGTATACCCCCTAATCTTTCGCGTAAACAAAAACCGTTACTTCAATTCCTATTCGAAGGTCGTAAAATCTCCGAGGTTCCTTCGCTTGATTCAGAACGTTATATTTTCGAAAATACTCTTTCCTTCTTTTCCCTCCATACTACAATCATTCGATATTGTTGCCAGACTTTTATTCCTAATGCTGTACATGTATTTTATAATTTATATATTCAATTACTTTAATTTAATTTAACGATTCTGTAAACAGTTTTCTCGGTGTCTACTCAATTTATTGCGTGAATAATAACTGAACAAATAAAGGTAAGAATTGAAAATGGCTATACTATGTCCATCGTAAAGAAAATGAGTGCAAACACAGCGAAAATATCTGCACACCGCGTGATTACGGTCAAAAGCTTCAAGTGGATTGAATTTGTAACAGGTGTGTATTAAGGCTGTTCTCCCGCTTTTCGTTTGGTCAAAGTTGAGAGGTCCCTCATCCATTTCGTAAAATAACTCCTCACGTAACGCTCTCTCTATTTCGTAAAGACACTTGTACGTACAATAGTTCCTTCCTTTTCTTTGATAGAAATTGATCACAAAATCCAGTTTTTGAATAGGCGACCCCGCATATTTTTGCTTATTTATATTATTAAACTTATTTTTATTTAGGAAATCGATATAATGCAATTAAAAAACATCTAAATAACAACGTTTTCAAATTAAACGACAAAATTTTCATCTGAAGTTCCACAAGTTGATGTGTTAAAAAGCAAAATTGGGAGATGAGTGATACTGCCTAAAAAAATAAACATCGACTCGTTCGTACAGATTACATTTCCTTATTGGCAGAGATAAAAGCTTTTGATTTTTAAAAATATTTTCTTAGCGATTCTAAACATATGTTACACAAACTTGTTTGTCGATGTCGAACATCAGACGCGGGAATAAAAATATCCAGTTAGAAATATTGACAGCGTTTCTTTATAGAAGTTGCTAATCGAAAATTCGGTTAAAAAAAAATCGTGTGTTGTAATCGATCGACACAGATTTTTACTTTTACTTCGACCGATGTCAGTCACTTCAGTGAATAAAAGAAATGAGATCACAAGTTTTATTTAAACGTTACTTAAGTTTTCAAAAGAAATCTAATAATATACAACTGCGAGATAGAAACTTTAAGTGAAACGTTTCAATAACTAGTCCAATTATTCCAAAACCCTACTTTATTTATTTTTAAAATACAGGGTGTCCGGGTAGCGAGTAGATCAAGCCAAAATCAAGCAGTGCCGAGGATATAAGCCACCCAAGTTAAGCGTTAATTTTTTTATTATATATAAAGCCTTTTAAAAAAGTAACCTACTAAAATGTCTTCCAGGCCTATTAAAAAAAGTAGAAATCTACTAAAGGTGGCAACGCTGCAGCGAACGATTCATTCTGTGCCGGGTTGTGATTGCTAGGAGAAATTGTAATCCTCTCTCAACATTTAACAAGCTTTTCTTTATGCTCACGCTAAACCGTAAACTCACAAATATATTTTTTCCGAATCTGTATATTTTTTTTTCCACACTACTCAGAAAATGAGTATTTAAATCCGCTACTAGCCAAAGTACTTGTCCCAATGGGTTTTCTCAGAAATGTACTGCTGTTTTATTCCATCGATTTAAGATATTGGTCATTTTATACAAGTAGTACATTTCTTAATAATTAGTATATACAGGGTGCGCCAATTATTTCCACTCGATCTCTAGCACCGAAACTAAAAGAGATATCAACAAGATTTTTTGTAGGGGTAGACAGTGTCACTCGGACTACAATTTTAAAATATTTTGATGTATACTGGGTGGCTAATTTTTGTGGAATGAAAATTAATTTGGTTTTTTTAAATTGAACACCCTGTATACGATTATGTCTTCTGATTCTACTTAATATTAGATTTACGGTAGTTTTTTGTATTTGCAAATCCGACGCGGCGTTGACAAGTTATTCCTATTTTAAGCAGATTTAATGAAAAAACAGCACTTCAGAAATATTAGCACAAAAACTACATTTTTTAAAAAATTCCTCAAAAAAGCTACTATGATGTAAATGAAACATGCACCTATCACAATAATCACACAACATCTTCACCTGTTGCACAGGGTGTTTGCCGATGGCGTGCCAATAGTCTAGTTTTCAAATGGCAATAACTTAATTTTTTCAAATGGGACACCCTGTATATTTTTCTTCAGTTAGAAGCTCTCCCTAATACGCATTAAAAAAATATAGGATTTGGCACATCTAACTTTACTATTTACTTTAATAATTGACGTTAAGTGACAAACAACATATTTAACACAATTTTTAATAAGTACAAAATTTTACAAAGTTTAATCGTAAGAAAACTTCAATAGTAATTCTTTCTTTCATATTTTGTTTTGTGGTAACCTCTTCTTTGTAAACAATATTTTTAATAAAACCCCACAAGAAAAAATCGCAAGGTGTAAGGCAAGGCGATCTAGTAGGCCAATTTATAGGTCCTCCCCTTCCTATCCAACGATCCTGAAATTCCCTATTTAACCAATTGCGAACATCTAATAGGTAATGTGGTGTGGCACCATCTAATTGAAACCACATTCCGTTGCGATAATTTTGAGGCACATTTTGCAATAAGTTGCGAAAATCATGTTCTAAAAAATCTAAAACTATAGCTCCATTTACAGTCCCATCAAAGAAATAGGGACCAATTACATAATCACCTATTATTCCCGCCCACACATTCAAATACCATCGATACTGTGATTTGGTTCTAAATAAATGTTCATTGTGGTCCGAATAATAATGGAAGTTGTGTCTATTTACACAACCGTTCTTATGAAACGTGGCTTCGTCGGAGAATAAAACTTTGTTTAAAAAGTTACGCTCTGTATTTATCTTGTTTATTAACCATCTACAGTATTCCACTCTACGCGCGAAATCACGTGGTAACAATTCTTGGTGAAGCTGGATATGCTAGGGGTGATATTTATTCTTTTTTATTATGCGTCTAATTGTGGTATTGGAAATATCTAACTGATTGCTTAATTGCCTTGTGCTTATATTGGGATCTTCAACTATACTGATCATTACCTTATATTCGTTGTCAATAGTAACAGCTGTAGTTTCACGTGAATGTTTTTCATACTTGACGGTTCCTGTTCTATCAAATCTATTGTTTAAATTTTCAAAAGTATCCTTTTGTGGATGACGTCTTTCTGGGTATCTTTGACGATAGACCCTACTAGCAAGAAACGCATTTTTCACCCACCACATTCACCCAGTATCCATATCATATCAATATTTTCTTGAACACTATAATTCTTATTAAAATCCATTTTTTATACACAATACCGATTAAATATAGTAGACGTGATACAATACAAAATTTTATGTTGACAATTAATGCCATAACAAAATATACCTACTGTCATTTTCATAGGTAACTTGATTTCTTATTAAAAATTGTCTAAAATATGTTGTTTGTCACTTAACGTCAATTATTAAAGTAAATAGTAAAGTTAGATGTGCAAAACCCTATATTTTTTTAATGCGTATTAGGGAGAGCTTCTAACTGAAGAAAAATATACAGGGTGTCCTATTTGAAAAAATTAAGTTATTGCCATTTGAAAACTAGACTATTGGCACGCCATCGGCAAACACCCTGTGCAACAGGTGAAGATGTTGTGTGATTATTGTGATAGGTGCATGTTTCATTTACATCATAGTAGCTTTTTTTAGGAATTTTTTAAAAAATGTGGTTTTTGTGCTAATATTTCTGAAGTGCTGTTTTTTCATTAAATTTGCTTAAAATAGGAATAACTGGTCAACGCCGTGTCGTATTTACAAATACAAAAAACTACCGTAAATCTAATATTATCTAAGTAGAATCAGAAGTCATAATCAATTTAAAAAAACCAAATTAATTTTCATTCCACAAAAATTAGCCACCCTGTATACATCAAAATATTTTAAAATTGTAGTCCGAGTGACACTGTCTACCCCTACAAAAAATCTTGTTGATATCTCTTTTAGTTTCGGTGCTAGAGATCGAGTGGAAATAATTGGCGCACCCTGTATGTCAGAAAATGCTACTTGGTGCTTTGTTTTGTGTTGTCAATCACGATTTTTCATAAGTCAGATTAAGTTCACGTTCGTGAAATATTTATTCATTGCTGTATCCATACCTCAGCCCCAATCAAATTCCTCTTGAATCAAGAGGATCATTGTTCACATGGGCTGAGAAATCAGCTTCATCCAAGAAAATTGTTTCTCAACAAAATTGAAATATTCTTGCCTCAACCAAACCATAATATTTAACAAGAAAGTGTACATTTGACACAAAACTTTCTGTTACCAAGTAGCCAAGAATATTTTGTCAAAAAATCAAACTAATATTTGGTTGGACCTATTCAAAAATACCATTCTCTTGAATTAATGCGGTTACAATTTGATTTAAGAGATTCTTTTTTTCTGTGTAGAGATATGTTAATAAGTAAATTTTGACAGCGTGATATACATACATATACAAGCATCGTAATTAAATACTGATAGGGGCGTCACATCTCAGCGTAATTCAGGCACAATTTTTTCATGTCTTTAAACTATTTAATAAAACATATGCAGCAGACCATTTGAAATCGTCGTTTTGAACTTTTACCTATAAAATAAAAGAACGTGCTTGAACTGAACTATGTTAAAATTCGTGTACAGAAGGTCTTCATTCAAGTCATGTTGTAATCATTCGCTCGAGCCCAACTGAAAAAAGCCCTCGAGCGATCGCACTGGATGATGAGCAAGTCCTGTAAATGATTCGATCGGCTGACACTACATAAAGAGACACATAGCACGTGTTACCGAAAAAATAATGGCACGTGCACAGAGTGAGCGCACACCCAAGGAGGCAGGTCCTTAAAGCGGTTGATGGATAGCTTTATTTATCGGGAGGTTGATGGATTTTGAGAAATGTTCGTACGTTTATTATACGGAGTGAGAAGTTCATTGAAGCTGCCTTTTGTGTTAAGAGGATTTGGTTATTTTATATTGACCGCATGTTTACTTCATATCAAGTGTATTGTTAACTCAGGCAAGTTGAAAAGTGGCCCTGAATTATAACTGCATTTTGGTTTGGTAAATACTGCCTTAACAATAGACGGGACGTTTATCTTTATGGCAGATTAAAAAATTGTATTATACATTATATTTCCAAACTAAGTATTATTAGCAGATTGCACTTAATTTGGTCATAAAAGAGCTGTTGAAGTAAATAGTTGAATTTTGTTTTGTATTATTTGTAAAGAAGATTTACAGGGTCGAGATAATAATACCTTATATTCCATATTTTTAGAAGGTAGAATTTTCACATTAACAATCTTATTTATTTTTAAACTATATACTCTATTCGCTATCAGTAGAAAATATATAACAGTAGGCACTATTGAATTAATAATTTGAAAAATAATTACTAACTATATGTATATGTTTGCTTTCATTATTATTACATATTTAAATTTTAATTTTGGAGTTAAACTTTAATGATTTCGTTATGTTTTATGAGTATAATTTTTACTGTATTATTAACACTCGGGCGGGCGCAATCTGCCGCAACTTTTTGTTTTTGTGTTATAATTAAAATGTGACGAGCCCTTCGAAACTGGGCATTCCTTGTTTATGTTATTGACTCCGCTTATCGACACATCTGGTGCAATTAATATTTCTGTTCAGTTGTTACAAGCGAAAGATCCAAAGCAGGTAGAATTTGCAACGAACAATATTAACAAAAACAACAAAAATTGGTATGTAATTCTTGTCTTTTCGTTCCTTTTAAGCTTTTTTAATGAATTCAAAATTGTCAGTGACGAGGGTGTCAAAAAAATGTCTTGTTTAAAATTGGTATGTTGACGTAAAATGTCATTATAAACAAGTTTTTTTAATACTTCATTTCATACTTCAAAAATAAAGTTACTTTTCTTTTGAGCAAAATTCATATTTTTTTACAAACCTCGTATTCTACTAAAAAAAATTGATATCTGATGGTTGCATTTCAGGTGTTAGACCATGCACAACTTTTTATCAAGAATAACTATTTTTCATAAAACAAATAATAAAAAAGTTTTCCATATGGTGCCGACTTAATTGTACACACTGTATATATTGTTATGATGTAAGTGTATTTTAAAATAAATTATGTGAAAAAGACTTAATAGATAGTAGTGTTGACAGATTGGAGAGTTTGAAGTTTATGTTAATTTGAATTTTATAATATGTCAAATGTGAATTGATTAAAATAAAGTTTATTAATAAAAAGTATTCAGAGAAGAATTCTACAAGCATAACAATTGGCATCCCAACGTGGGCCTCTTTGAAAACGGGGCCTAAAACATAATTAAAATTAAAATGTGTAAAATTAAAGTTTTAAATGAGTTGAAATCTTCGGAAATCAGTGAGTTTCTTGAAAAAAGAGGTATGGATAAAACAGGAACAAAATTAACAAAAATGGCGAGATTAAGGGAAGCATTAATTAATGAAGGAAGAGATACAGAAACATATGGTTTCGAGTTAGAAGAAGAAACGATTAAGCCAGGGGAAGAAGTAGCAGTAAGAAATATATTAGAAGAACTATGGGAGAAATATCAGAAGAAAATCTGGATAACATGGAAAATCCAGACACTTCGGAAGGAGGAGATAGTCAAATACAAGAGGTAAATGTGGAAGACAAAGAACAGATGTTAATGTGATTTTTGAGCGAAAATTTTTCAAAAATATCTGAAGAACAGAAGAAAATGGGGGAAGAACAGAAGAAAATGGGAGAAGAACAGAAACAAATGAAAGAAGAAATTAAAAATCTAATGGAAGAAAAAATTAGTGATTTAAAGAAATCAATGGAGAAGAAGTTAAAAGAACATGAAATAAAATCGACTAGAAAATATGAAATGATAGAAGCGGAAATGATGATACAGATGGAGAAAATTACCAATTTACAAGAAATTAGAAATAAACAAGAAGAAATAGAAATTTCTTTAATCATGTAAGAAGAGAAAATTATAAATTTGCAACAAATATACAAAAAGAAGTGCAAAGAAACACTGAAATAAACATAAGTAGAACAAAGGACGAAATTGAAAAAGAGACGAAAGAAGAAATAGAAAATTTTAGAAGAAATTTAATTATAAAAGGTAGAGAAATTACAAGTTTAGAGGAAGAAATAATACAAGACAATTGGAAAATTCCAGAAGAAGAGAATTTAAAAACAAGAAAACATACAGAACAGAATTTGAAAAAAATGAGACAAGATATTGAAATGAATGGGAATTTAAATAGAAATAAAATTAAAAAAAATTATCATAGATGGAAAATTAAATTAAAAAAATATATATTTTTTGGATTTTGGAAGAAAATTAAAAAAAAAATGAATTTGGAAATAGCAGAGGAAGAGAATTTAAGTATATGAAAAGAAAAGAAGTGTGCTAAGCTTCAATTACCATTTGAAGGACCTTAAGACTTAATAGATAGTAGTCTTGACAGATTGGAGAGTTTGAAGTTTATGTTAATTTGAATTTTATAACATGTCAAATGTGAATTGATTAAAATAAAGTTTATTAATAAGAAGTATTCAGAGAAGAATTTCACAAGCATTACAGTATATATATATCTATATATTTTTACCATAATAAAATGGTTAAGAATGGCATATTTGTCTTTTTTTACTAAGTAAAATAAATTTTCTTCGTTATTTGTAAACTACAAACCTGAAAAACCAAATGCGGCAAATCGTGTAATTCTAAAAATCGCGCCCGCCGGAGGGTTAAGTAAATATACGTTTAAGATTTAAATTTAATGAATAAAGATTCATTTGAAATCAATTTCGCAGGATTGGTTTTACTGTTAAATATTCTGTAGGTGGTAGTACTTTTTACTTATTGTGAAGTCATGGTGTCGTGCAACTATTTGTCTAGTAAAAAAACTGTATGTACTATCCTCTTAATAAGAAGGAAAAAGACGTTTATCAAACAATTTGACGGTTTTTGCGTACGTTAGTTATGTAAAGATGACTCCGGAACGACCTTCCTATTAATAACTGGTTCACGTATCTAATAAATTATGGCTAGGGTCTAATGGAATGAACGGTTCAGTTTTTCATTTTTATCCGACCATTACTTTTATTTATTAAACGGTTGGCGTTAGAAAATATATCTGACTAAAGAGTCTATCTATAAAGGCATTTAAAAAAACCTTCAACAATAAATAACGGAAGTGTGCCAATTTTCTTTAAAACAAGTATATACCAAAGCTGGAAATCTAGGAAAACATAAATTTCGATTATCTAAATTCACTGAACTTTAACTTGTATGATGTTTTGCCAGCAAAAAAATATTTAAACGTATCACAATTTAAAAGAAAATTAAAGCTATTTCTTCTTCCAAATAATAATAATAAAGATCTTTGTATATATAGTTTAAGTTGTGTCAGTTGTATGTATTATTTGTAACTATATTTTCATCTGTGTAATGTAACATTTGTGTGGTTTTTTATTTCATTCTGTTCTTGGAACATATATATTTTTTATGAATACAAATTCTATTCTATTCTACCACCATGAATGTTGCAGACTTTGGATTTCTGTCCAAGAATTTATACGTAATTATATCTTATCTCTAATTTCATATCTTTAAAAGGTCTTCCCTAAAGTATTTTTGCATGAGGCGCTCTAGGAGATCGCATGCAAGTCAGTTTAACTGTGCCCACACAGGAATTTTCTTCTAAATATTAACGCTCTTCTTCTAAACAAATCGAGATCTGACGTCATTTTCGACGAAGAAAATATTCCTAACAGCGGAATTTTAGTAAAATACATAAAAAAGTTGACAAATTATGGAAGGAGCCTTGGCATAAATAATGTTCTGGAATATGATAAATACGATGTCGTTTCAGCGCCTAAGAAATTTTCTAAAACAAACACCCAAAAGTGAAATGAAAAATGTTTTTTTGGGATATCGCACCCTTTCCAACCGACTGTAATGAACATGATTTAATTAATTTAGAAGTGCCTAGTGAAACGAATCACTAATTCGTAACAAGAGTATAAGGAAAAATTGTTGTTACTTAGGCTATATCAAATCAAATCTAATTCTTATTAAAAAAAATAATTATAAGTTAAATCAAAGTTGACTTAAACGACATCCCCGTTATATATTGGATATTTTAACCCATACTTTAACATCATAATGTTTTAATATGAGAACGTTAACATCAAAAATATCATATTTCTTTGAATAAGACTTTTTAAATTAAACTCAATTACCTACACCGAGTTTGGGTAGGGAAGCTTGAACAATGAAAACGAGGTGAAAATGAATATTAATGAAGCAATGGCGTTGTATGATAATCGTTTTTCTTTTCCGTTAAATTTTCTAAATTAGTTAATGAGAAGCCGCTTGGAAAAATGAAATTCTTGTGGTAGATATAAATGAGAAATTCAAAAGGGTCGTTTACCTTGGATTATTTATCAATTTCAACAAGAAAAACCTGACGGTGGAATAGTTTTCACTTTTTTAGTTTTGTCTTCAACCTCCATCTCTTTCCTTTGGATGTTTTTTACATGAAAATTCCCATTAGAAAATCTAAGGTTATTTATTACACCAAAAGTCAATGACCATTAAAGATAAGCTTATTAGTTTTCGAGATTTCTTACGAACAAAGTGCGATCACATCCCCAATAAGTCATTCAAATATTTCGTGCCCAAGGATGAAGGGAGACAGATATATAAAAGTCCAGAACATGGCAACGAATTTATGCTTCGATGCATGGGCGTACCGTTACAGAGGGAAATGGGATGTGACACAATATATTTATTTTTTTTAACGATTTTAATTTTACCGGTTACATAGGAAATTTAAAATACTAATGAAAATATATTTATTTAATCAAATTAATCGTAAAAAAATTTAGGATCAGTTATTTCGCTAGTCCGCTCAGAACATCAATGCAGGATCAAGAGAAAATTCATCATTTCCTTGCAAATGTGTCGATGTTGTTTTTATCAGGCTTTTCGACTATCAGGCTATTCGGGATTGAGGTAGGAATAGGGAACTAACTACAAATTAAACACTGATGAATTATTAGTTGTATCATCCTGAAATAAAAAAAAATGTTGGTATAGTAGGAACCTTCTACGTTTAGATAAATCCTGAAAAATATATAAACTGTTTTAATCTTATCGAACCTATAACAGAAAAAAATTAGTTAGTAAATATCAACTAACGAAAACGTTGGCAGAAGTAACAAATTTCTACATCTACTATTTTTTTGTGAGGCAAGCCTCGTTTTATTTTATTTTTTCTCCACTACGCTACATTAAAATTATATACATTCATAATCCACGAAGCAGGCGAGAAGGCATTCACAGTGAAACGACTTACAAATCGAATCAAATAAGTAATTAGTTAAAACTACAATTACAGAAAACAAAAATTTTCAATAAAAGTTAAGATTCATGGGAAATCACTAGAGTTTAAGCAGTCGGTATTATGGAAATGTTTTTGATTGCTTAAAATATTCAACATATTCTCAAAAGATTGGTTTGACCTTTTACATTACATAAATTTAAGCCATAATGTTTAAACAATATTACTGGAAGTACTTTATATTTTAAGTGAAAAATGTTTGTATTCTAGTAAAGCTTCGCAAAAGTATTTTTAAATCTTATAGCCTAACTTTGTTAAAAAACAAATAAACATAGGTATATTACCTCGATATTGGTTTCAAATATTTCCTTCCACTTGGTTTATATTCAAAGTCATTATCACGGAAATGAAGAACAAATATAATCATTTGTAGGTATGAACTTCACTGCCTCAAATCTTCTCCTTTCAACATTTGCACGAATCCTAAAAGTCATGTCTTCGTATAACTGTTTAAATGAAAAATATTACCTAAATACTTGTAGTTTGACAGAAAAACAAAATGTGATTTAATTTTTAACACATCTATCAAATTTTCGCAGAAATGGTTGAAACTTAAATCATGGTAAAGTATCTTTGTCAATATTTATCTAGCAATATAATTTGTTGTGTTATTAGTTCCGAAAATTAGTGTTAACGTAGATGTACAATTATTTTAGCGAAACAAAATATCTCATTTTCCAAGATAATTTTTAAATAGATTTAGGATTTTGGTAATGACGGAAAAAAATATGATAACTTTGACAACATTGAAACTGATAATATAAATTCAATAACACAGCGTTTAGACTGTTACGTGTTGTTGTCCCCAGCCGAAATGTAAAAAAACTCGATCTTTCAGACGCCATTGATATTTGGTATCCAAAAAGCCCGGTCGGAAATTTTTGAAAAATTACTTTAAAAAAACTGCCAAAGCGCGTCCGAACTGTCATAGTTTTTCTTCCAAAAAAGTGGTTTTAATATCCAAAAAGAAGAATATTTGAGATTTAAATCTATCCTTTCGTTTCCTGTTAGATTTTCGTTTTGTTCTGCTACTAAATGTATTCTTTAGAACATGATAGGCTCCTTAACGATAAAGGATTATTTACAGTCTGCTACCGTTACTAAAATACCTTTTCAATTTGGGAAACTGTCAGATTTAGTATTTGGAATGATACTAGACTGGACAAAATATTTTAAATATACTAATATAATTTTCTAGGATAATGTTACAGGATAACGGCAGCGCTGTCCAATCCTTTATTAATATCATCTGAAATTTAGAGTTAGACGTTAATGGATGTCCTAAAAAATTAAACTTTTTAAGAAATTGTTATTTTTTAAGTATTATGAACAACTAAGTTAGAAAATTTAATAAAAAAACCTTTTTGAAGTTTTATATCCTGTTGTTTTCATTTATTTTTCGATCTAAAAGTTGTTGTTGCGAAATTAATCCCTAAAAACGAAAAAAATTCAATTGAAATAAAGGTTTAATTCACAACCATCGGCTCACAGTTAATGTCACAGTTATGCGAACTGTTTTACAGTTTTTTTTTCTATTTATCTTTTATCGATCCGAAACTCCCAGCGGTGTTTTATTTTTAAAGCTTCCAGACTCACAGATATGCGAAACATAGTCCGATAAAACATCTGCTTGGGAATTTTGCTGTAAAAATCAGCGCCACACATTTCATTTTTCGAATTGGAAAAAAAATATCAAGCGATATTTATCCTCTTGGGTTGGCGGTGCTATGGGCTGTAGAGATTTTCACCCGGATATTGTGTGTTACTCTGCTCTGGCAAAGGTTGAACGAAAAAGAGCTTTGTTGGATTTTTCTATGTAGATTCGGAGAAAATCTCTAAGGAAATGCTAGAAAGGGTATACATATATTGATTTGCCCAAGGGAAAATTTTGTGATGTCTAATATTTTCATGACAGTAAGTAACTTCAGAATTCTATAGAAATCAAGGAGTAATTTTGTAAACATTTCATATTTCACTAATAAAAATTTTTGTAAAAAATGGGACAAGTGGACGCCTCCAACAGGGCGCGGGGACAAGTAGGCGCGAGGCCAACTGTGCGCCGCAGTACACGAAAGTGGAATTTTTTGAACCATAAAAATTCCAAAAAAGGACCATATGAGTGACAAAACTGCACAAAGAATGTGAAATAAAATCACACAAGCTCCCAAGAACAAGGACATTAAAAATGTCCTACACTACACCAGCGTCTGAACTTCAACAACTACTCCTTGGGCTATATGCCCCACCAGGTATTGAATTACGAAAGTCCAGACGTGGTTTGGTGCCCGACCAAGTCGGGGCTTTAACCCAAAAACTTCGATTTTGTCATTAAAGGAGCTTGCCATTCTTAGACCGGTTTCGGCATTATTGTGCCTCATCAGTAAGAAGCAGGCTAACTCGACATCCTGTCACTAAAGGATGTCTGAAAATGAATTCGACTCGCCTTGTTCTTGATAAAAGTGGTTGCGTTATAGCAAGTGTATCACGAACGAGGAGAGCCCAACGTGGCAGGTTAAACATTAAATAATATAGTATATAATTGGTTTTATATTTTGTTATGATATTCTAATTGGGGAAAATGTTATGATACAGAAATTCACTAAAATTTATTTTAATAAAATAGAATCTCAAAATACCAAATAATTTTTTTTAAATAAAGTTAAAAATAATTTAGAAATTGATGTATACAAGGTCTTTCATAGTTATACCGACATACGCCCAATCTTTTTAATCAGATTTACGTAATATTGGGTAAAATATAAAAATACACAAAATAAATCGATACAAACTTACGACAGATTATTTGGGACGATAAGAACTTCAATGCGAAACCTTGCCCCACAATCAATAACCACAGATTTTGAAATGGCTGTATTTAAATCGGCTGAAGAGAATTTTCCTGATGTAGAAATTAGACGGTGTTTCTTCCATCTAGTCAAAAATATGCAGAAACAATTAGGGGAATTGGGTCTTCTGCAACGATATACCAATGATGAGCAATTTGCCTTATTTGCAAAAATGATTGTTGTAATTGCATTTTGTTCCAATATCGCAAATGCGCTAATTTTAGAATTAAAATTTGAGACAAAATTTTAATTAGCAACGTTTGTGAATCTCACAAGAGATCAGAAAATGAACTTATGGGCGAGGTGGAGTGGTCAACCTCTATTGAAATCTAATATGCGTTATAGAAATTAAAATGTAAATTCATATTAAAGAAAGTTAATCAATATAGAAATTTTACGCAAATTACCCCTAACGATCTCCAGTAAGTTGGTTATTGAATCTTTGCACAGTAGTCCTAATAGCCAAAATATCATTTTATTTTTATGTATATGGACAGTGTACGGCGTTTTCGACATTAAAGAACTCAAAAATGTCTAGATCAATTAGCATTTCTTCTATTGGCGGTATCCTGTGCTGTTTTTATTGCGTTTTTCTTTCTCATAAAGCGGTGGGTTCTACTATACCTGAGGACCTTGAACCCACCAATAAAACTAAGAAAATATAGATGTGCGGATGAGCGTATTCTTGCAATTGTGAGCGATTACGCCAACAGGGATATTGTCGAATATTTAAGAGGCATAGCACACAACTTCCAAATATAAAATATCAGGAGTTTAAAAATACCATTCAACAAATGGCCACAAATTTGTTTTTTAAGAGAATTTTCTTTTTACGTTTGGTCGGTGCTTCTCTACGGAATGGAGGGTTGGACATTGAAGGTGACTGCAATTAACAAATTAGAGGCTTTCGAGATGTGGCTGCATCGCAGAATCCTATTAGATTAACAAACGAAGAAGTTCTAAGATGTGCCAACAGACAACGTGAACTGTTTGAATTGATTAAAAAAAGAAAAACGGCATATCTGGGGCATATAATATAATAATATTGAACTATCAATTCTTGTATCTATTGATTGAAGGCCGGAGAGAGATCGGAAGGAAAAAAATGTCCTGGCTGCGAAATATCAGACAGTGCACAGGGCTACGCGATATACAATCGTTGATACACACCGCAAGGAATAAAGAAGCAATAGAAAATGTTATCGCAAACATCCATTAGTGGATACGCATTGGAAGAAGAAGATTCAGTACTGAAATACTTTCATAATTGATGTTTGTTCGCAATCATTACAGGAAATTTTATGAGAATATCTCAAAGTTACTTTTGAGAAAAATGAAGGACAAAATGAGATGCTGTATCACTTTATGACGTCACTGCAACTACGTCTTCAACTGACATGATTCACCGAGAGTTTTCAAATTGGACTCCGTATTCCAAAATACCAAAGGAAGGACACACTTGTTGGAAAAATTGGGTCAAGGGTGTTCAAAATACCTTGAAAATTCATTACTATAGCTCATAGTGGCTTGGTCTTCAAATATTCGTTTTAATGGATATTAAAACCACTTATTTTATTAAAAAAGTTTTTAATTTGAAAACGACTTTCAAACTGAAAGTAGAAACGTTAAAATTAAAAACTTTTTTAATAAAATAAGTGGTTTTAATATCTATTAAGAAGAGTACCTTCAAAATGTTTCAAAATTCTCTAGATACAGGAAAACTGCAATCTTTTTAGCACTTTACTTACACTCTGATCAATTTAAACAAATTTCTTTACTTATTATTAAGTATTTTATTTGTGTTATTCCAACAAATTTCAATGATTGACAATTAAAGTGACTGATGGCTGTATCACCCGGTATACTACTTGTGGAAAAATGCCAGTCAAAGAAAGTCCCCATATAAGAAAAAAAAATGTGAAATCGACCAACATTTGACATATTGGTAACTAGGTCCAGTGAATTGCACGACCATTATGGAAAAGCAAGACATTTTCAGATCTCTTTAACTGACATAACGAGCAATTGATTACATAAATCCCAGTTGTATACACCTGCGACAATGATTATTGTATCATTACATATTTACTATTACTTTTAAGACAGAAAACAAGTACGTGTAACTCGAGGTAAATATCTTGGGTTGTATAAACTGATTAACGTGTCATAATAATAGATATAAGTTTAATTAATTAATTAATTATTATACCAGATTCATTTATTACTTAATTATGGGCGTGTTGTTTAGTTAATTCTGTTATTTATTGTGTGAAAAATATATGAAAGTTGGTCTATTAACAGGATATTGCTGATTTAGGATACATGTGAGGTTTGGCAAAAACGTTTATTACATTTATCGGAAATTACTTAGATTTTATATCCTATATAATTCATTGTATAAGTGGATATTTTCGTGACTGTTCCATAATTTATGTATGTAGAATTAGTGGGAAGCAGTCAATTGTAGATCAATTAGTAGCTTTCGAAAATGTTTATTTTCTTTTTCAAGACAAATAACATGAAATTCAGATAAAATTATATACTTACAAAAAGAAACATCAGTGTTAAAATTTAAAATGACAATTTCTAAAAATCAGTATACCAATTGAAAGATACAGAGTGAGAACATAAAATATATAAATATGTATAAAAATATAATTAATCATTTCAAGGAGGACAAGTTGAGAACTTATCTTTGTTTTTTTAATAGATAGGTGTATGTTGTACTTAGGTCATTAATACCAGTTCTTTTATTCATTATTTTTTCATTGTTAGTTACATGAACCATTTCAAGAAAGAGACGCTTATTGAGATTTCGCTCATTATCGAGAATTTTGGCATTATTATAGCCAATTACATGATCTTTATCTATTACATGCTCAGCAAGGCGACAAGACCTCACATTCCTTCTACAGTCATTTTTATGAGAGGTTATTCTCTCTTTAAGCATTCTACTTGTTTGACCAATATATATTTCATCACAGCTGCTGCATGGGATTTCATAGATTATATTTGATTTATTTTTGACTGGTATAGGAGTTTTTAATTTAGAATGTATTTGTGATATAGTTTTCAAATTGTTTTCATTTTTGAACAAATGTATGAGTTTTGATGTCAAAGAGTTGAACAGTTGTATGTGGATGGTTTGAATTTGAAACAGAAATAGAGGTACTAAATAGAATTTCATTGACTAAAGATTTGGGATATAAGTTTTCTAGAATGTTTTGACGTTCTTTCAAACACTCATCTCTCAAAGATGGACGAGTCACCTTAACAACTCTACATAATTCATTGTATTTAGAATTTTATGGTAGTTTTAAATGAATGATTCATCCAACTATTTAAGACACTTGACGCCTTGCAAGTGGGGATCAGAGCTGTAGGATTTCAATAGGTTTTGCCAGTTAGACTACCAAAAACCGTAACCTAGCCTTGTATTTACTAGTTTCAAAAACTACAGTCCACTTTAAAATTAGCTAGGTTGGTAGGCTAACTGGCAAAACCATTTTCAAGTCCTCACAAAAATTCAGCGTTTTATAAATTTTTTATTTCGTATTATCGCGTAGGGCAATATTTAATGTTTTCACAAAAAATTTTAACGAGTTTTTAAAATAAAAAAAACTATTTTTTAATCTTTTTTTAACCGTATTCGGGTAAAATGTTGTAACCGGAGACGCAACTATACGGGTATACAAGAACTTCGAAATTATTTTCATTAAGTCCCGACGTTCTCCACGGGTATTACAAATCCGACTTTCCAAAGCTCCTCAAGTTAAACTTCAAACAGTAATTTAGTATTCTGACTGTGCTCAAAGCTATTGGATTAAGCTTTACCTACAAGGTCACGTGTTTTCCGTTGTTCTGACGCGCGTTCTCAACTTTTTGCAAATTGCCCGATGGGATATAAGTTTAAATGAATTATTCAGGCCTTTCTAAATCAGAAACTATCTGAAGTCATCTCAAATCCCAACATTTATATAATCCACGATTACAACCAAAATTGGGTACTTGAATCGACAATCGATGGTCCGATTTTAAAATCGTGTCAGTTTGTTAGTAATTTTAATATTATATAAAATTTTGTACCAAAAGGCAGTGTTCTGGGTCAATTGCTGTATCTCCTATACACTTTTGATATGCCAGTAACAGAACACATGTGTACCGTCAGTTGGCAAAACTGATCAAGAAGCTCCAAGAAGCGTTAAATCAAGTCAATGTATGGACGAAAACCTGGCGCATTAGTCTTAATGAAACTAAATCAGTGCATGTACATTTTACGAATAAACACGCTGGACCAATACCAACTATTAACAATCATATTATTCCACATGCAAACACGGCTAAGTATCTAGACACGAACTTAGATGCGAAGCTACGATGGAAAGAATACATTAAGAAGAAAAGAGAACAACTGAAGTAGACTGATGATATACAAGCAGGTTCCAAAGTCTGTGTGTACATAAGGCATACGACTTTGGTATGTTAGAAACAGCGACCTTCACAGAGACCTGGGAGTGGAGATGGTAGCAATCCAGTGGATCAGTGAGAAGGATCAAACCTTTTGAGTTAGTGCGTGTTGATGTTCTTAAATGTGACAGTACCCATTGAAGATTTCGTTGCGGCGTAGAGGATTTTGTACGACTACAAATAAATAAATAAACGAGACATGGTTTTGAAATTTAAATTACCTATAAAAATAACATTTTCTATTTATTTTCCTATTCAGGCCGGAAAATTTCTCTTGATTCCACCATTATTTTTGTTGCGTTTGCTATATCGCCTTAAAATATCAGAAATTAATATAAATTGCTTCCTATCATTTGGCGAAACGTACCTTACGTGAGTCAGATATATGATTCTCTAATATTATGCCACACACAAGTCGATGAATTTTAACTCGAGGGATCCAAGGAAATTCAATCAATTTATATTAAGAGGGTCACGTCAAGTTACGTAACTTTAAAAAGTTTGGACTGGTACAGATAGCATGATACTTAAGGTAAAAGTAAGAATATCTGCTTTTTTAAATAACTAGATGGGCTTTTTGATCGTTGAAATCTCTACTTTTTGATGGTGTAAAAAATATACATTACTATGGTAAATTTTCTCAAAAATGCAAATAAGACACGAAGAAAACTCCGATTTTTTTTTTAAATCATCATGTACAATTTTGAGCTATTTATTTAAATTTATACTTTAATTACTCTTTTGTTTATCAATGTAACACGGAATCTTACGTTTTTTGAGTAATTAAAGTATAATATAAATTTAAATAAATATCTCATGATGATTTAAAAAAAAAAAATTCGGAATTTTCTTCGTTTTTTATTTGCATTTTTTGAGAACATTTACCGTAGTAATGTATATTTATCAAAAAGTAGAGATTTCAACGAACAAAAAGCCCACCGAGTTTTTTAAAAAAGCAGATATTTTGACATGAGAATTTTCGATTGAAAATTAGACTGCTTTTTCGATATTAAGTCAAAATAAGGTTAAAAAAATAAATATTTTAAAACAAAAAAATTACGGAGTGTTTGGGACATAAAAAGGTAAGTTTTCACCAAATTTCGCGAAATTTTTTTTTTTGTAAAAGATAAAAATAAAAAACCAAAAACTTGGTTATTTGAATTTTTCACATAAATTTTGAGGTAAAGTTAAGTGTAAATACAAAGGTGTAGATCTTTTTATTACCTACAACTTTTTTCCGTAGGACTTGTAGTTTTGCTGGAAATCGAGATAAACAGTTTTCTACCCTTAAAAACTCCCCCCTTCCACTTCCCAACCTCAGATCGCCCGTAAATTATTTTTCCTATCATTTTTATCATATTCTCTCCCTTTTCCAATGAGTTTCATCCTACTATTATTTGGGTCTATATTATTTATCGACGCCGTCTTATTATTTTTGGATGATACCTGTAGTTCTAGAGATGACTTAGTTCTACAAGAGCGACTGTATCATCTGATTTTTAATTAATTTATTTTTGACTCAGAACTTTCGGTAATTTATTCATCAGGAATTTTATCCGGTATTTTCCATAAGATTTCCATAAATGTTAATGGTTGAGGGATAACAATCAAAACAACAGAACTCTCTAAAGACTATTAAAGGACCTATATATCTTAATTGCTGGAGACAAATTCTAAATACCTTTAAGAAAGTATTTATGGATGCTGTTTGTAATCAAAATTCCAGTTAAAATTATGCAACGAATTAAATATTTGTACTAGGAAATAAGACCAACACTGTGGTAAATTTTTACAAAACACTTTATTTAAACAACTTCTTTTTCAAAGACAAAACAATCAAGAATTTAAATATTTGTATTATGTGTGCAGCAGAAATGTGCTATTTCAAATATTAAACATCACTGGATACGTAATACGCCTTTGTGGATCTTTAATAGTATATTACGTATCAAGAGTTGTAAGTAGCATATTACGTACGAGTGGAAAAATTACGCACGAAGTCGCGTGTTACGTACTATACTTTATCTACGCCTCAACAAAAATAACTATTTTTTTTAAATATAAATTTTAAACCCTGACATTTAAATAATAATTGACGTTTCTAATTAATTTTATAGTAATGACAGATTTAAAAGTGTTATACAGGGTGCCCCAATAAGAATGGGACATAGAACAACCGCAGATTCTCCAATTCAAAATAAAACGATTAAGCGAAATATGCTTAGATAAAATGTTACTCGTTTCCGAAATACCGGGTGTTGAAGTTGAAAACTGAAAAATTATTAATGGCCATAATTTTTTTAATACACCGTATAATTTTACTCAAATTGGCACACTTGTTAAATATCATAAAATGCACCTCACAGTAAAAAAAACAGTCAGTACGCTCTACCAGTGGCGTACGGCATGAGTAAGTAATGCTTGTACCCCTTCTAAATGTTACGCCGCTGTCTAAATTTTAATTTTGACTATAATTTTAATTTTTTTGATATTTTCTAAGTCAATAATGTACATTTGTTAGTTTGTTGTAAAATCATTGTTTTTCGAGATATTCGCAGTTAAAGATATATAGACATGTACTTTTTATTTGTATTATTATTAATAATATTCATTTTTACAATTTTGTCTTAAAACCAAACAAAGTAAAACTAATGTAATGAAATTTTTACTTCAACAAATTTTCAATGTGTCACCATTAACTTGTATACACTTCCTTAGACGTTTAACTAAAGACTGTCCCACTTTAAACATCTGATTTGCTTGATTTTGTCGAATTGTAGCAGCAGCATTATTATTATTATTAATAATATTCATTTTTACAATTAATGAGATTCGCGACCAAACAGCTTTATTCTATTTTTTTTTTATTTTTTTGTTCTGATTTGTAATGTTAAGTTCCTAATAGGCACGTTGCGATTGTGAGAATATTTATTAATTTATAATTGAAAATTTTGACAGTAGGCTTTGATTTATAATGAAGTTCTGCCACTGTCAGTTAAACATTTTCGTAGTAACTATCTGTTGCCGATACGTGATTATTGTTATTAATAACTGTAATATTATTGTAAAATGCCACGTCATAACGAATTTTCCAATTTAGAAATGAGGGACATGGTTTGTATTTATGCCCAGAATAATTTTAATGGTAGAGCTGCTACTAGGCGATATTCAGAATTGTATCCAAATAGACAACAACCAGGACACAAAATTTTCAAATGTCTGTATGACAGGTTGGGTGAAAAGGGTGCATTTCGACCAAAACTTGAAACAGGACGACCTAGGTTGATTACAGTAGATGAGGAGGATGAAATTTTGACTCAAGTGGCTATCTATCCGCAGCTAAGTACTCGTAGAGTATCTACAGCCGTTGAGATAAGCCGCTCTACTGTTCATAGGATTTTAAAAAGAGAACACTTATATCCTTATCACTTTACGCCATTACAACATTTACTCGCACGTGATCCTCCGTTGAGATTGCAGTTCTGTAGAGATTTTCTTAATAAACACACTAATGACCCCATGTTTTTAAATAAAATTTTATTTACTGACGAAGCAACTTTCAATCGAAGAGGGGTTTATAATTGGCGAAACAGTCATTTCTGGAATACTGAAAATCCACACCTGCCAAGGGCGAACCATTTCCAAACAGAATTTTGTATAAATGTTTGGGTGGGTATTATTGGAAATTGGAAACGAGCTTCCACACAGATTAAATGGGATAGAATACCTCAATTTTCTTCAAAACCATATGGAGGACATGTTAGATGATATTCCTTTAAATTTACGTCATAACTTCTGGTTTTTGCAGGATGGTGCGCCAGCCCATTACATATTAGATGTTCGGAATTACCTAAATTTACGTTTTCCACATCGTTGGATTGGACGTGGAAGCGAATTTGCTTGGCCACCACGCAGTCCTGAATTTAATCCTTTAGATCTTTATTATTGGGGCTACATCAAAAGTCTTGTTTATGGTGAAGCTATAAATACCCGTCAGGAACTTTGGAACAAAATTCAGAATGCTGCTGCTACAATTCTTTCATTACATTAGTTTTTACTTTGTTTGGTTTTAAGACAAAATTGTAAAAATGAATATTATTAATAAATAATAATACAAATAAAAAGTACATGTCTGTCTATCTTTAACTGCGAATATCTCGAAAAACAATGACTTTATGACAAACTAACAAGTGTACATTATTGACTTAGAAAATCTCAAAAAAATTAAAATTATAGTCAAAATTAAAATTTAGACAGCGGCGTAACATTTAGAAGGGGTACAAGCATTACTTACTCCTGCCGTACGCCACTGGTAGAGCGTACTGAACTGTTTTTTTTACTGTTAGGTGCATTTTATGATATTTAACAAGTGTGCCGATTTGAGTAAAATTATACGGTGTATTAAAAAAATTATGGCCATTAATAATTTTTCAGTTTTCAACTTCAACACCCCCGTATTTCGGAAACGAGTAACATTTTATCTAAGCATATTTCGCTTAATCGTTTTATTTTGAATTGGAGAATCTGCGGTTGTTCTATGTCCCATTCTTAATGGGACACCCTGTATATGTTGACTAAATGGATTTATTTGAACCTACTATATTGTTATTTAGCCACAATTTTCATTTGATGCGGTCAGCACAGTTTATATTTTTTATCATCAGACCTTTTCCCAAACTTAAACTACTATAATTGCATCCATAAGACCCAAAACGAACACTTTTTAAGTGATAAAACTTTCCGACATAAAGTTCCGTAAAAGTCACGTTTATGATGTTTCGCCAATTTGAACGTCAAGCAACAAATGTTCGGACTCGAGCCAAACAAACATGATTTTATTATTTGCTTAACAAATTTCAGGAAACCCGTACGGAGTTGAATGTGAATCATATACTATTACTAATTGTTACAAAATTCACCGGCTAACGAAAATACAATAAACGTGTCAAAATCTGGATAACGTCCAAATATTTCGTACATCATATCGCCGATGCCGGTCGACATTGATATTGAATCGACGTTTTTTAATGAAGTGGCGTCCAGTTTGGAATCTTACTTTAATATCACCCACCATCATTTGCTTCTTCCTGCATGTCTGTTTAAGAGACGCTTTATACAAGCCGACAAAAGAACTTGTCCGCATATCTACAAGCCGTATTTCTGCAATTGAAAATTGAAAAACTATAGATAGATGAATGTTTTCGGAAGGCAGCACATTGGCGACATAGTCGGGCCCCAAATTGCTTCAGAAATATTTTCCTTAGTCTACCAGCATAAGATTGAGTGGTATCTGTAAATCTAGAAGGGTGGGTCACCCCACAGCACGTAGGCCACATTTGGCCCATTGTGCGTCCTTCTGAGGTTAAGCCTTCCTTCTAGCTCGTCAGCCAGCCTACTTGTTTAAAGTAGGCGATGACGTCGCCTGAAGGTAGCTCCCTCATGTTGGCATGTGTTAGAGTGTTGGAGTGTCAGATAACCCCATCCTGTAGAGGTGTTTTCGTAGATGACAGTGGCCAGTCAGGATACCTGTGGCTGTGCGCAGATTCTGTCTGTTCATAGTCATGTATTTTTTGGCTGTTTCGCTGTTCGGATACTGTAATAGTTCCTTGGCTAGCTTGCAACCTGTTTCGGCGTCCCATCTACCCTTAAACTTGTCAAGGGAGTGTTTCTTCAGTAGGTCAGCCACAGCTGACGACGATAAGCTTATGAAAGTGCCAGATCCCAAAAGTTTTTGAGAGGCTGCTTTCTTAGCTAAAGAGTCAGCTGCACGGTTGCCTTTTGATTTTCCATGACCTTTGATCCAAGCTAACGTGACCACGTTGTTGTTGCAAGCTTCGATCAGGGCCTGGTGACATTCTAGTACTAGTAATGCGTGGTCTATCCAGAGCTAGTAGTGCCTGTCTGCTGTCCGTGAGGATGTAAATATTATTACCAGTAATGTTTCTACTGGTAGTCTCTTTTGCGGCGATTCAGATAGCAGTGAGCTCTGTTTGAGCTACACTGGCATTAGAACCCATTGCCCATTTTATATTGAGATTCAGGGATCTGGAATGAATTCCACAGCCTAACCCCTCATTTGTTTTAGACCCATCGGTGTAGATGAACAAGGCACCTGCTGCCAATGTAGCCTCTTGTACGTTTTTTGTTATTACCCTGTAGGGCATGTGAAAGGCATATCTTGGTGCAATCGAATCTGTGTTGGCTTGTAGCAGTGGGACCTCTCCAAGGACCTCGTGCCACAAGTTACACCTCGACTGACCAGATCCTACGTCAGGTTGTATACCTGTAGAGCGTAGCCGTGTCATGGTCATCACCACAGCCTCCTTAATAAATATATCAAGGGGATGAGACCAACGATCACCTCCATTGCTCTAGTTGGTGTGGTTCTCATGCCCCCCGTTATGTTGAGGCCATGCTATTCTTTGGATTTGATCCAATTTGCGTACGACTGTCCGCTGGCTAGTTTTGACTCCCTAGGCAATCGCACCGTACGTTAGCATAGGTCTTATGATTGCAGTGTAGATCCAGGCCGTAACCTTAGGTGACATTCCCCAGGTGCGGCCAATGATTCTACGGCACTGTTCATAAGATATGTATGCTCTTTTGACTCTGTTTTCTAGGTGACAGTTCCATGTTAACTTGCTGTCAAAGGTGACCCCCCAAATATTTCACCTCTGCAGAAAAGTTCAATTTAGTATTTAGGATCTTTGGGGCCTCGATGTTTGCAAGCTTCCTTTTATTCGTGAAAAGAACCATCTCTGTCTTTTTTTGGGTTTATTGACAGTGAGTGGTCTTTGCACCACTGTTCTATGATATTAAGGGCCTCTTGCATTCTAGCACAGAGTATTCCTTCAAATCTTCCTGTTTGCAGAATCACTAGGTCGTCTGCATAAGCTATAGTGTAGAAACTGTCATCGTTGAGGCGATTGACTAAGGTGTCTAGGACCATGTTCCACAGTAGTGGTGAGAGCACCCCTCCCTGTGGACAACCTTTTACAACCATGCCTCTTATGGTAACATCATCTACAATGATTTTTATTGCTCTCTTTGAGAGCATGTTATATATCCATCCATTTATTGTGTTGGGGATATTTTTATTAGCTCAGGCATTTGCTATTTTGGGAAAAGTGGTTTTGTCTATGAATACACCCAAGGTGGACTCTTTAGAGTCCAGCGATCTTTCGATGTAGCCGGCCACAAGGTGAAGGGCTGAATCAGTAGACTTTCCTGGGGTGTACGCATGTTGATTCGGATGTAGTGGGTTCTGTATTATCGCTACATCTCTTATATATCTTTCACATAGCCTCTCTAAAGTTTTCATTGAAAACGATATGAGGCTAATGATATGCTTTTGGAATGGAGTAATCCAATCTTCCTGGTTTTGGTATAAAGACAACCTTGACTTCTCTCCAGCTTTTTGGAATATACCTCAGTGCCAGGGAGGATCTGACGATTCCTACCAGGTGCGGCATTGAGTGGTAAAACAGTTGCAGAATATTCACGCAAATTTGCGGCAGAACTATTGAACATGAAGTTCTTCAAGGCTTTGACGAGTCTGTTAAACAAATATACCCTGGTACAATAAGCTCTTCGCAGATTATATCAGACAGAGGACTTTGGAGGAATGTGGTTTATAGAATTGGGTCTTAAAGCTCTTAGGTCTAATAAAATGACTATGATTGGAGCAAGCAATCCGAAAAAAAAACAAAATGAACCGCAATGCATTTGTCTGTGTGTCTGTGGTTAAATTTTAATTATATTGATTGTTTTTGAATAATTTGAATGGACAAATGATTGCGAATGAAATAGAGGCGGCAGACAACTTTAGAGCGTGACTTATTTAATTATAATAAAATTTTTAGAGCATTTTTAAAGCAACCAAACTTTTTTCCTTTGATATTAAAATCCCATTCATAATAAAGTTCCCGAGTTTCGCGTAAACTGACGTGCGTGCGACGTTAGTATTCAAAAAGCTTCCTGTATCGGAAATAGCACCCGTTATTGCTGGTTAACCGTTGTTCCTACAAATTCGACATGTCTCGGAGTCATGCGAGCACATGTTTATTGTAGACGGAATTATAAGATTTGGAACTGAAATTGTTGGCTCCCTGCCGCGCAAAGTAAATATTATAGTGGCCACTGATTGTTTTATTGGTTAATTTTAAGAAATTGCTAAGTAGTGTTGGCGGAATGATGAGTCTCTCTATCTTAGTATTACAAAATAGTTAAAAGAAAGGACGAGAGATTTAATAGTTCTTCTTATGGAAAACTATATTTACAATATGAATTTGACAGTGTTAGTCGCAATCTTCTTCTACAGACACTAGGTGATATTGGAATCACAGGTGGTTGCTTGAATCTCTTTCAGAGTTACTTGGAAGGTAGAACTCAAGTGGTAAAGGTTGGCAACGTAATTAGTACTATGCGAGAAATTGAATACGGAGTCCCACATGGTTCGATTCTTGGGCCCACTCTCTTTAATATATATGTAAATGGATTATTTTCTTTAGAGTGTAATATAAGAAGAAAAGGACTTCAATATAATCATAAATTGGCTGAAACATAAGTTATTAAGTCTTAATATGTGTTCGAAATCGAACATTTTTACCTACGCCCATGGCGACAAAGGAAATAAAAATAACCAAACCGCACACCTAAGTGCCCAGCATAGCAACAGAACACTCGTCGTGAATCAAGGCCATCGCGCAGATAATCAACGCGGAAGTAACTCACCGACGAGATAAACATCAATGATAAAAGCCGCACTTGTCGGCAGCCGCCTTTACATACACCGCGACACATTGGCGAGACTGCAAGTTGCCAAAGAGATAAAAAAAAGGCACAACAAATAAAGCCGAAAATACATACCCGTGATTGGCCGCCGAAGGATCTCGTCTGTCGACAAGCGTCTCAAATAAATCAAAATTAAACCAGTACAACATCAGACTCCGTATGGAACATGTCGCAATCATTGGACTGTTTCATACGTAATAAATTCATCAATTTTTAACTTATACATATTACATACATACCCGTATTCACATTCAGTTATTTTTTGAGCAATTGCAAACACAGTTTTGAATTTTGTTATATTCTATGTTTGTTGAAAAGTGTTTTGTTTTTTACGAAGTTATCGTTAATATATAAAATTCAAGTAATCAGTGTATAATTTCGCTACAACCTATTTATACAGTCCACATACAATTTGTCAGCCAACTTAAATCTACAATCTAAAGGGTGTGGCCTAATAAGTTTGGGTCTCCAAATTTGGCATTATTTGGAACTTCCCAAAACAATATGGAAAAAACCAATTACTTACCATTCAGTTGCAACTCCACTTGCGCTTTTCCCTTTGATAAGATCGACGTCAGTATTGGAGCAGAAGTTTTCAGCATACTACTTGAAACAGAAATTAAATACTTAGGAGTAAGAATAGATCCACGTTTGAGATGGGATCTACATATTCAGTACATAATAAAGAAACTAAGAACAATTTTGTACAAATTTAAAGTTATGAAAAGTATATTAGCTTTGCGACATCTTAAAACCATCTATTACTCGCTGGTTGAAAGCCATCTTCCTTACTCAATAACAGTCTGGGGAGGGACATCAAGAACATATATTCAGCCCTTGGAAGTTATACAACGCAGATTCCTGAAATTAATATATGGAAAAAAGCCCATACCTAAACGAAAATTCTTGCTATTTCGCAATTGTTCTTCCTACAGTCCTGTACCAATTACCACATGTCTAAGATAAAGTTTAACTACCGACACACAACTATGACACCCGTCAAAAAGACTTGTATATTGTACCATTAATGTTGAAAACCACCACACAAAAAACATATACGTACTTGGCACCAAAACTTTACAATAGAATTCCTGACTCAATTAAAGTTATGCAGCCAATAAACAGCTTTGAGAAATCCCTTAAGGGAATTCATCTTAAATAATTCTGTAATCTGATGATTCAAAGTATCGTCTATCCATTTCTAGTAAGTGGAATAAAAATGTACATCCATGTTTTAGCAAAGACTTGTTCCATACGTCTCTATTTTTTATTCTATTATTTTTAATTTTTATTCTATCATTTTTATATAAAGTTAGATCTTTTTACATTTATATTGTTATTTTACTATTATATTATATTACTATCATTTTAATTTTCTGCGAAACAAGTGCAGTAGCACTTATCGCTTACCAGCTTTATTCAATTGGAGAATACTTTGTATTTATTGTATTTATTGAATAAAGATTATTATTTCAGGTATAGTTACTCTAATTTGACTCAAAATGACCATTAACTTACCCATGTGCCTTAATTTAATCAACTTACAGTCATTACACTTGTATCACTTTATGCTGGTTCAGAGTTGACATAAATGGATTAATATTTAACTGCTAAATGAGTCAATTAATTACCATCAAATTAATTGAATCATTCACTATGTTATCGCGATGAAAAGTCGTAGCGGGCAGTTTTGTTTAAAGTTTTTTTATGTAGAGTTGATGTGTAATCACGATTTACAGAAAAGAAAAAATCAAACGTACTCTACGGGAACATTTTTGTTGAAAATGGCAAAATAAATATTTTCTGTGCTTTGAACGCAAATTTACTACAGTAGAATAGAATCGGGTGATGTAAAAAGGGGATATGTTACAAAATTGAAATTTTACAGGTGTTCATAAACTATACTCTGAATAAAAGAGGAGTGCAGAAAAAGTGGGGATATAACGTCACATTCCATAGGCGTACTTTGCAAAATAAAAATAAACCAATAAATAACACGGCATTAAAACTCTTCAGTACCTAAAATCAAGGATTAAAAAAATAAAAAGTTCAAGAACTATCTTTAAAAGTCACTGTCTTCACTATAACTACTATTAAGTTTTTCACTTTCCAAAATGAATTTTCCACTTTTCTCAAATGGTCTTCATTTACATCTGAAACTGCCTTAAAAACAAATTTTGCACATCAGGTAATTTAAATGTTGTATTGTTTTAAGAAACATAACCTTTTAATTGTGACCAGACCTCTGCATGGTAAGGAGGCTATCTGAGAATTTCAATTCCTTTTTCTCGGGCCATCTCATTTATAATATATTTTTCGAATTTGTTTTTATGTTGCTTTGCTATTACGAGTAATTCTGCCTTCAAGGATTTAGGAGGACTGATAATATTTTTAGAATGAAGCCATTTTGAAATATATATATTAATACAAAATTCCGAATCAATTAAAATACATTTGATACGGCTATGAATAAATAAAGTCTGACTTTGTCGAAATAACAAGTTTATTACAGTAAAAACTATCGAAACACGATTAAATCAAACGAATCTTTTATTAGGCCGATCAAATGTATTAAAATTTTCATTTTAACTACAAATAAGCATTAAAAAATGGGGTAAAAATAACATTTCTACCTCTTAAACCTGTACTACTTCTACAAATTAAATTACTGCACTTCTTTCTTCTCTAAACTGTAGAGAAAACAATTCAGATCTTGAAGGCTACTTTATCCTCTTCTCTTACATGCCTGTCATAACTTTCATCTGAAATGCATGATAGATATGCTTGTGCTGCTTGTTTTCTATTTTTTCTTAGTCGTGTTTCCATTTTTAGAACTTATTTTTTCACTATTAGGGCTACTCAGTAGATACTGAAAATTATCAAAGTACTGAGTATTAGTTTGAAACAACAACCCCTTTGAAACTATCCCTTGGTTAAAAAAGTACTTAATATAATAATATATTTTCTTAATAAGCTGCATTTAAAAAGACACACGTCAGTTGATATTATTATATTATGAAGCAATAACCTTGCTAACTGTACCTACTTTTTAAAAAACCCTAGAAAGATAAGCGTATTTTGGTTTTTCCTGAATAGTTGTTGAATAAAACGAATTGACTTATTTTTAACCACTGACGTTTGACAGTTTTGGTTACAACGACTATTAATATTGTCAAGTACAAGAAAAAAATACAAAAACATTATACCAATGATACTTAATAAGTGACTCATACGTTTGATATTTTCGGTCAACTATAATATTCAATGCTATCTAACAAGTGCAAATCCAATTTATATTAAAAGGCTGGCAGAAATAAACTCAACTAAAAATAGTTTTCATATTCGTTAAACAGAGATGCTTGTAGTATCACTTAATGAATTGATCAAAAATATGGTAAATGGCCTACAACTTCTGCTATTTTTGATGAATAAACATGTTTATGGGAAAAAAAAGTTATAAAAATTGTCGCGTATTGTCTATGTAATGTCTAGTATTTATTTTGATTCTACGAGTCAACATACATACTATCCGAGTATCAATTACCATTTTGGTTGTAAATTTTTCTTTAACCAATGAGTGCCTAAAATGCCTGAATAAGTACACTTGTTTGCAAACAACTTGTTCAAGTCTTTGAATTGACGCTTGTATTAACAGAAAGTTAAAATATACTTTTACATCAAATAAATAATTCACTCATTGAATTTTTTATAAAATTATTCATGTTTAATGCGTTGAAATTACGGTGAAAGTAAACGAAAAAAAAATGTTTCCAGTTTATCAAAAACTCAAGTAAACCCTTGTTTCTAGGCGACTTTATCAACGGCTCATTTCCCAATACCTTTGCAAGTTCTTAACTGCTTATATATGTACTTAATACAGACGCTGATTAATGCTTAAAAGTATTTATTTACTTCTGGGCATGATTTGTAGCGTATTTAACATTAATTACTTTGATGTTAGTTTACGCTGCAAAGATTTAAAAATCCTGGAGGAGTCCATCGTTGTCGATGATGGTGTTGTGTGGTTTTTCTGGGTTTTCCCACAACTGTAAAGCAAATGCGCCATCAAGCATCAGTAAGTCGCCCCAGAGCGCCACGGCAAATAATAATAATAGCCGTCCCTCCCCCGCACAAGCTGCAGAGCTTCTGGGGTTCACTCGTAAGGGAGTGAATTGCAGGGCGTATATTATTATTATTAAAACCGGTTTAAGCACAAAAATAGTAGGATTACATTAAATCTCCTAAAAGTTAATGAATGATTTTCTCACAGTTGCAAACATGAAAATATGTTTTATAGTGCTGATTTAAAATCTAATGCTTACACTCCTACAATGACTTTATTTTCCAAGCAAGTTTATGAATTCCCAAGCATTTTTAAATATAAATGTATGTTGGGTTAGGTTTGGGATAGGACATTCTGGTTCATTGAATTCTATCTTTTGGGTTGTTTTGGGAAATTTCAATTTTGAAATGCGAGCTGGCGGACGAAGTAAAATGTCTGATTATAAAAACTAGTGACAAAGCGGATATAGGGGATATTAATTCTTTGAAAAGCAACAACTTTCAGTTTTGGGTATGTATAATTCAGTAGATATCTGCAGAAGCTTTTGAAAATTTTGAAAGGTATGGTAATTATTTTAATTTAAGCGACAATCTGTTTGCGTGTTCCCACCCTACCTGCGTGACGATGTCCATTACTCGTACAAATGACATAAGGGAAATACATGTCTTTATTAAATTTGATGGCCGTTTTTTTAGTTTATTTGTTGTTATTATATTGAAAATGATTATGAAATTATAAGATTCTTTATTTTTTAAATATCCTTTATTTTAAATTTGTCATATCTGACATTTTTGTCACATCTCAAAAACAAAACATCTCAGAAACAAACATGTCGCCTTTTTTTTTAAGTCCTTTTTACATATTTTTTTTATTCTTTTAAAATAAACTTGTCATTTTTTAAACCATAACAACATTCCCAAAATTTGTTTCCTTAATTTATTTTTATCTTGAAAAGAAATAAGAAAACCAAATTTTCATTTCTATTTTTCCCACTAATATCTTGTATTTTTCTTTGATTTCTTTTCGTATTCTTAAATTTTCTTCCTCTACTTTTTCAAAAATCATTTTTATTTCTTCATTTAAATTTTCTTCCAATATTTGGATGTTTTTATTATTTTTCATAATGTCTCTCTATTTTCATTATCTCTTCTTTATTTAATTTGTTCTCAGTTACTTTTACTTTCATTTCTTTTTTCATCATATTCCCCAAATCTTCTTTGATTTCTTCTTTGTTTTTAATCATTTCATATTTAATATTTCCCAAATTTTCTTTAATATTATTTATTTTGTCTTCCATATTACCAATTTTGTTTTCCCCATTTGGAACTTCATCTATGATTTCCAAACATTGATCCCAGTTCCTATGATCCCAAAAAAATATTTTTAAAAATTTTCTTATTCTCTTTTATTTGATATATTTCTTCAATAAACACTGTTTCTTTTACTTTCTTATTTTTCTGCTCCTGTAATTCTTCTACCTCTATTATTCTTGCAATCATTTCTTTTTTACTTTTCATTTCTTGTTTCTTCTATTTTTTATCTGAATCTTTTCTTAAATCTTATCTGATTTCTTCTAAGCTATTTCTTACACCTTTCTTTTTTCATAGTTTCTTCTAAATGCATTATATCTGTCTTCAAATCGTTCTTCAATTCTATCATATCCATTCGAATACCTGTTTTTATCTCTTCCTTATTTCTTTCCATGTTCTTTTCCATCTTTTCTTCATTTCTGTTTAGTATTTGTAGTATATTTTGATTCATGGCAATCAACATTTGCATTAGTCGTTCATCTGATCTTCTATCTTCTCTTTCCGGTTCTTCTGTATTATTTTCTGTGTTGTTTCCTTGCTGTTCTTCTTCATTATCGCTACTTTTATTTTCCTCATTGAAATTTGTATCTTCCAAATTTATTTCAGATAATTCTAGAGCTATTCCTTCGTTTCTATACTTCAAAGAGAGGAACTACTATAGTTTTATTTTTGATTGAAATTAAAGTTGAAGGTATTGACTAGCTTCTATGATCCTTTTACTAAAGCATTATCATTGTTTTCTGGGAGCCTGTCCTGGACGCAGGACCGATTTATGCATTTGTGGAGTTGAAGTTGTGAATTTACTTTTGCTATCGCGTTTGATGGTAATTGCAAATTGAATTCGAAATGTCGCCGGAAACTAATGATTCGTTCCGCTGATGTTTGGTTGCGATAGATTTAATGCGATTTGGCATCAATAGTTCCGGTGGGAGGTCTGATTAGTTTTTCGACGGAAATATTTTTTTATATTCTCAATAGCATGATATTTTTTAATTGGTATCTCTACCAAAAATAATCATGGATCAATATTTACCAGTCAGCTACTTTAATATTCCCTATTTTTATATTTTCAGAACACAACAAGCTTGTTTACTAATTATTAGATATAACTGTTAAATTTTTAATCCTGACCTTTGTTAAAAAAAATTAAAATTCAATTTAAATTTTATGCGACCCATTTTTGGCAACACAGATAAAGATTCCCAGGTCCGGATTAAAATATCGTGTGATCAGTGTACCTATAGAACAGAACTTAATGGCTAGAGTAGGGTTGATGGTTTATGACTTTACTATATTTCTGGTGAGACCATATTTATATTTTGTTCACGTATTTCGGAATTTTCATCACTACTGCTAATTTTTTTACGTATCTATATGAGGTTACCATTTCATGGAAGTTTTGTATAACCTGCAACCTAATAACGGTCGAATAATGCAAGGGGTTTGAATGAGAATGTTTCTTCTTTTATTTTTGACCTTTTACGTTGCAGTGCCACCACAATTTCGGGCATAGTGGAGAGTGCATTTTGCAAGTGACTAATTTTAATATGCCACTTTCATATTATAATTATGGGTGGGTTTATGTAACACATTATCGTTAACTTTAACAGTGCCTCCTTTACTAATGGTTGAAAGTGTTTTGGGGGGTGTGTACTGAAACTTGGGAATTTAATAGCATATGTAAATTTTGGTTGATATGTATAAGTTAATTTTGAAGTTAAGAAACCGGATAACCCAATCAACAAACCCACACAGTTTATTTTATTAACCGTTAGGAGTCACCAGTGTATCACAGGCAAGTTTGAGCTCTCATTTTGAAAATAAAACAGCTGGCGACTGTTTAAAATCTGTTTGGCAATTGGGCAATTGGGCTAAAACGATTGCTACGTTTATAGTATCTTTTATTATTAGGTACCTTATGGAAAATCTTTTTTTATTATACTGTTGTTGAAATTCAACATATTTTCGCCGCCACCGGTGTTTGTAATTCAATATAAAATATGTAGCAATACGTGCAAAAAACCAATCCTTTAAAATACCACATAAAAATAGTGAAACAAAGACGTAGAGACCCATTAGAAAGCTTAACTTGTCCTCTTGTCGATGGCATTTTTCTTTTTTTTTTTCATATATTTTTGTTTTCCGGAAAATTGAGAAAATTCGTGCTAAAATTTTTTGGGATTAGGAATTGTACTAAATAAAAGATCACATTCTAACCTTTTCATCAATATATATATCAAGTATTTTATTAAGTGCACGAGAAAAAACTCTGCCTTCAAATTGGATTTTTTTACAATAAATTTATTAATCAAGTGCAAGAAGTGAAAAAAAGTTGGTTATTATTGCCTTATCTTTTGTCTACAGACAAAAACGGGATGAGATTCAAGTTTTGGGAGGATATTAAACTTTTCCATTTTCACCACAATAATTTTGCGAATTTTCAGATTCTCAAAATTGCGAATTTTTGAAATGCCGTTTTTGCAAAAAATATTAGTGTAGCGAAAAAAATCATAGGAACAACTTTTGTAGACAATGAACTGCTCTTCATTTTTTGTCTAAACAAAAATGCTCTAAGGCTCATATTTCGGCAGATATCGTCGACAAACGGATTTTCGGGAACTCTAGAGCGATTTTCCCACCCTTTCACAAATTCCACGTAGCTTAGATTTTCGGAGGTAAATGTACCTATGAATACCTGAAAATTAAAAAAAAATTTTGACGGACAGACTTGATGTCCAGGTTTGGGGTTTTCCTGGCGTTAATTTACTGGACTAAAAGGTTATAAAATCATTAATTTGTTTAGTAATGAAAAACCAAAGTGAATAGTGTATTTTATTCATCGTCCATCCATCGAGGTTCCTTTAGGACTCTACTAGTGCCAATAAACAAATATATCCACTACGTCACTAGCTTAAAAAATTGGCCAGATAAGATCTGGATCCCAACAAAAGGGTTCAAATCCCAACAACTGTTAAATTATTGGTACAAACGAATAAAAGATTGTGTTTTTTCAAAACGAAACACCATATTTTTTGTTAACGGATTAGTGAGTCTAATATCAGATAAAAAAAATAAACAAACTAACTTGTAAAAACCAACATTTTTTATGACCCATCAACAAAAATAGCTCTAATTGTACTATCTATTGATTCAATCGATTTGTTTATTTCTATCTGGGAAGGTATAAATTCCTGCGAACATTTCTATTTCTATTTTCGAGCCAGGTAACCTTTTCGGAGTTATTCGTGTCGCGCAATTGTGGTAAATTTTATTTACTTTATTTCGTTGTCACAAGATTTCCAATATTTCTTCGGGCTTCTCCTTTTGCCGTTTTTGTTCCATAATTATGTTAAGCTTTCGTTTAAATTTATTCCAGAATTTTCATTGTTGCAAGTAAAAAATTTTAATTCAAGTTCGTCGGCGGAATTACGAGGTAAAGCTCTCGCATAGAAATCTTGTCATTTTGGGGTTTTCAAAGAAGTCTACGCTGTATTCAAATTATTGAGGATATTAAAAAAATTGTAATTTAAAAAATCCATTTGCTTTAAATGACGTAGTATAAATAAAGAAGACCTCATCTCGTAAGAAATAAAACTTTAGTGTTATCGAATAGTCCGAATTCGCCAGGAAATTACTTCGCCATAATGAAAGTTGCCGCACAATTTAGCGTTACACTGAGAAAAGTGATGAAGTATTTCAGCAAAAATACATTAAAAAAATAATATGCCGATAAATGAATTGCAATGTAAGTAATTTTAAAAGCTGAAAATGACGATGACAAGTTTTCAGATTGATTAATGAAGTAAAAGAGTAAGGCAGAATTTAACGTTTTGTGGGCATCAGCAGGCCCGTGCTCAGGGGGTGAGGGTTTGGGGGAGAGGGGTTGGACTCCCCTCAAAAGGTAAATATCTGTATCTTTACTTGAAACATTAGAAAAAACTTTTCTTTACGATCGACAAATTAGAGTTCCTTTTCCTTTTTTTAATGGGTCAAAATATTTTGTTGCTATAACGTTTCTCCCCTTCTTAAAGTTAATTTCTTTTCTTGAGCATGTCCTTAAACGTGTACATCTCAAATGTTGCAATTTTTTGAGAACCTGTTTTCGAGAAAATCAGACTTTTCCCTCACTTTTTGTTGACTCTGTATAAGTAAACAAATACAACTAAATTTCAGGGATTTGGGATTTAGAGGGTTTTAAAAATGGTTTTTTTAATGCTCAAACAGAACTTTTCAGTAAGCTTTATATTCACTCTGTTAAAAATATCAAATAAAATCCAGTGCTCTAAAATAAAGCTCATAAATGTAAAGAGACAATTTACGAATAGCCTTTTTGCTATGTAATCATTTCGCGCGAATACACTGCCCCGATGACAGATATAGAAAATTACTGTTTACGTTTTTATTGCATTTGTTGTCTCTCTTATGTCTCGTGATCTACGAAGTGCTAAACGTTTCTGTATACAACTAGCAAAAAGATTAATTTTCATTTCAACAAACTTTTCTCCGTTATTGGATTTTTATTTTTATTCAACACGTTATTTTCTTATTTCAATGAAAGCATTTTTATCTAAAGAAAAGGAAGCGTTTCACTTTTCACAATAAATCGACTGATAATTAATTTTAAATGAAAAACAAAGTTTTTTATTTTAGTTTAAAATGTAACAGCATGAAAGGGAAGGAATTTATTCCTTTAGATATCCTTATTCGCTAAACATATTAAGATTTTCCTTGTACGCCCCTTTTATGTCGAGTCAAACCTTTATTTTCTCTCTAATACTGACCGGACTTTTGACATTTCCAATTCCAATATAAGAAATCCGATATCCTGTCATGTTCAAAGTCTTCCAACAAACAATTCTTTCATCCATTTATAAAAAAAGCTGAAAAAGGTAAAAAAAAGTACATAGGAGACGAAGGATATTATCTCTCGATCTCGCATCCTCGCTCACAACGCCATCTGGTCGCAATTTCTGACAAAAATCTACGGATGTGAAAAAGGTGCAGAACTATTATTAAATTCTTTTGTATTGTTTTAAGCTGCATCTTCAGAAATTGATAAGAGCTGTATTGCATTTTGTTTCGAAGTGATATCTGAAATCGGATTTTTCAATTTAGAATATATATTTTCTTTGAACTCGGAGAAGATAAAAGGTATACTAGAAGTTGTATGTACACGTTATGTTTGCGAATTATTTCACTCAACGTGTTTTAAAGTACCTGACAATGCTTTCATGTCCTGCTGTACATTAACTATACAAAAGTAAATAAAACGTCTACTTTTTTATGTCCAAAGAGTTTTAAAATTATATTTTTATTTCATTTTCTGAAAGCTTTATTTAAAAAAAAATAGAAAGTTTTGCATATTCCACTAGTGTAAAAAAGAAAAAAAAATTAGCAAGTTTTAATTGATAACAGATTATACTAGAAACGAAAAGAATAATTTTGGTATAATTTTTAAACAATTTCTTCTTATATTAACTTCATGCTAAGTCTTTTCATATTCGTTATTATTGATTTCATAAATGCCATAAAACTTTCATATTATTGCCCTTTTATATTATATTTCTTTAATTTTGAAAAACCGAAACTCTACTTATCTTTGATTTCTACTAGTTTCTTTGAATTTGAACAAATTTACTCATAACACTTTATACAGGGTGCAACAAAAAGGCAGGTCATAAATTGAACCACATATTCTGATGTCAAGAATAACTCGATTGAACATAACTTACCAAAAAAGGTACAGCCCTTGCAAAGTAAAAAATGAAAATCGATTTTTTCCAATATTTCATGAATTGTTTAACATTTTGTAATGAAAATGGATACAAGGCTTTCTTATCGTAAGAGCATCTTTTTCATATAAAAACACGAAATTCGTATAGCCCATAAAAATTTTAGGGGGGTTTTGAACCCCTAACCCCCCAAAATTTTCTATGCGTTACAATCAAATTAGTATTGTGACACAATTAGTTTAATACATCATTTTTGAAATTTTTTTTCATCTTAGCACTTTTTCGAAAAGTAAGTTTTTATCGAGATACGGCCTCTTTTTCATTATCGTTAAATTCTTTAGTTGACTGTTCAACAACCGTTCAAGAATTACTAGATGAAGATTATCCTAAAAGAATGGGATTTTACGACTGGTTCTTGACGGAAAACAATTGATATATCAATTTCATTAATCATATTTTGTTTACCGATGAAGCTACATTCAATAGAAATGACATTACGAATCACCATGGGCCTACAGAAAATCCTCATTACCAAATGACTTTTAAAGTGAATGTTTGGGCAGGCATTGTGAATTATAATTTAATAGGACCAGCTCTTACAAAATGATTTACCAGAGTAAATTTGGATGGAGCTCCAGCGCATTTCGATAACGAAGTTAGGGAATATCTTTTCGGTCTGTACCCTGTACGTTGGATTGGAAGGGACCCTGATGCATCTATTTCTTGGCCAGGCAAAAGTCCAGATCTTAATCCTATTGACTTTTGCTTCTGGGGTTTTATGAAAGAGGACCTGTATTCTGTTGTAATAATCGACGAACAACAACTGAGACATCGAATCATTGAAAGTGCAAATCGATTTATTATAGTAAATACTACACATTTGTACATATTTTTTATATCTGCGATTCCTGCGAATAACATGAATACCTACCTACTCAGTTATAACTTACTTTTTGTTACTCAAAATTTTTGAAGGATAATGAAAAATAGACCGCATCTCGATAAAAACTGGCTTTTCGAAAAAGTGCTAAGAGGCAAAAACATTTCAAAAATGATGTATTAAACCAATGGTGTCACAATACTAATTTAATTGTAACATATAGAAAAGTTTGGGGGGTTTTAGGGGTTCAAACCCCCCTAAAATTTGTATGGGCTGTACAGATTTCGTTGTTTTATACGAAAAAGATGCTCTTATGATAAGAAAACCATTTATCCATTTTCATTACAAAATGTTAAACAGTTCATGAAATATTGGAAAAAAACGATTTTCATTTTGTACTTTCCAAGGGCTTTAACTTTTTTTGTGTGCACATTTGTATTAAGGTATGTTATTTTGAATGGAGTTATTTTTGACCCCAGAATATGTGGTTCAATTTATGACTTACCTTTTTGTTAAACCCTGTATAATAAAGTTCTTATTGTTATTATTTGCTCAGTCTGATCTAAAATTATACTGCTTTAACTTTATTTATTCAGTTATTCGCTAAAATAACAGTAAATACCCTAAATTAATTGGTAAAGAGCTCTTATGGGCTTACAATGTTAAATTTTGACATGTGAATTTTCATTGTTTCTTTATAATTACAATGGTTAAAATTTGTTTGAAACATTAGATTAGAATTGCATTATGCCCTGTGCTTACTCAAAATGTAACTAGTAGTGATTTTATCAATATTAAGAAAATTATCTGTTTCGTTTGATGCCTTCGTGCTAATAACTATCTTGTCTGTATTATTTGAATTCTCTTTTTAAATTAATTAACTGTTACAATATATACGTCAAACGGGACCCTGCTCTCTCCAAAATTCAATGCAACGGAAAATAACTTTGAAGATACTAATATGTCCGTATGCTCAAGAGCTTTCGAATGAAGCTTGGCCGTTTTCGAAATTTAATTTGTTTTTTAAAAAGGGCATCATCTAATTATTCCTTAATTGTTTTGTAAATTCTGCAAAGTAAACAAATTACATTATTGTTAGTGACATATAGATGGTGCCACTATTGACAAATCCATATGGATTTTAGGAAGTACTACCCTTCAAATGATTTACGCTACTTGTGTTGATAAAGCATTGCTTTTTAAAGGAAAAAAATCCTTTTAATACACCATAAAAGAGGTATTATAATAAAGCGCTTTATCACAATATCATTCTTTATTAAATAAATTTGCTTGTGAATTGTTCTACATGTGAGCTAAATCAAATCTAAGTATTTCATCATAAATCAACCCCAAATGGACATCAGAAATCTCTACATCAACCCTGTTTAAATTTAATTGGTTTGACGCCCGCTGTGAGCGAGTCCTAAAAACATTACTGCGGATTTTTACTGTCAAACATAAATTTCGCTACCGTTGCCAACACTTGATCGCATCGCACCAACCCCAACACATTCGTACTGAGTTAAATACTGAGAAGAAGTGATGCCAACTGGAAATATCCATCGAATTACCTTTAACTCTAACGAAAATGCTCACAATTTCGCCCGCAGAGATTTTAAAAAGCTCGCGAATTCCATACAAGCTTAAAAACACGCCAATTAAAAAAAGGATGTGTGATATTTTTATTTTTATTCTTTCATTTGGAAGATGAGGAAGTGTAGTACCCTTTTGACAATCATCCCTTAACTATCAGGACGTCGCGCCTCTATTCATGACATGGAGTGGAAGCACGTCGCGCTGAATGCGGCTTTAATTTAAAAATGTAAAAAAATATTTCGATTGGTACATTAAACCTTATTAAAAATAATAAATTTTCAACCCTCTAGAAGCTTTAGATGGATACACTAACCGGACATAGTTGACCACACGGTGGTTGTTTAGAGACACAAGATTTAGAGACAGTGACTTTTTGTGCATCATAATGTAAGCCAAGATGCTTGGCAACATATTTCTTATTTGCCACACATTATTTCTAACTTTAGTTATAGGTCATCAAAGTTGAGAAATTTTCACAGGAATCACACTATTTAATTTAAGAAGATAAATAATAAATTAGAGATTAATCGTCCTTTTAAAATATGTAAGAAGGTCACAAGTCCACCCCGTCGACGGTGTTTGAGCAAACTAAATAAATTCTAACTCTGTCGTCTGCGGTATACGGATGTCTGAATTTTAACAGTTTTTTTTATCATGTGTTTCGTTTAGGTCAGCCATGTCACGTTCGATATTGAGCCAGGAAATATTTCGACCGAGTTCAAAAACTCACTAAATTCGTTTGAAAACTTTCCAACTCCCGTTCGACAGCGACCGAAAGATTAATCCTCTGCTACTGACTGACAACTTTAACCCTGTGGCTTAAAGGAGTAAACAAACCAATTTTCCGCTACGGGTGCCATTATTTGGTTAGGTCCATATCAGTGTCTCAATTATCTATCTAAATGAACATGGTAAATGAATAGACAATTTAAAAATGGCGATAGATTTGAGTGGCAGACGTTTGGAGGTTAATTGAATATTAGCATACATTTAACTCGGTTTCTCGGTATTTTAAATTACATTTATGGAATTAATGATGCCAAAGTTAGGCGTGCTTGATAACGAATGATCTGTAATGATAAATTTATGATCCTGACTGATATTCACAAAATAGTATGCGATTAGAAAACGATTATTTGTGATTATCAGATGTTATAAACTTTCTATTGTTTACAATCGATGGAAGGAAATCATATTTCAACACTACGCACACGTCTGCACATTTTTGTAGGAGTGAGGCAATATTTATTTATTTATTTTTTAAAAACAAAGCTCTTCATATTAGCTATTACAAAATATAACGAAGAAGTTTCAAAGTAGAATTAAATTCAATAATAATATATCATAGCAGCAGATATACCATGCAATAACATAAACCATCAAGAAACAAAAGCAAAAATCGTTGACGAATATTCTCAGGTAGCAGGTTGTATAATTTTATGCCCTTACTTCTTTGCCCAATTGAACTTCTCATCTGCCTCGTTCTCAGGCTTTGATTATTCCGCAGGTTGTAGTCACATATTTCCATGGCCGAGGCTGTCTTCCACCCGGGTGGGGTTAAGGGTCGGGAGGCTATGGAATATATTAAAAAAACGTGACCTAAAGGGGGGCTGCAGCCCCTACTGGTGTCAATACAATTATAAAGATGACAGCTTCCAAATACCATAACATTTGATTTTTCGGGATTAATAAGTAGAGAATGATCAGTTGCAAAAGTTATAAACTCTTTTAAATCATTATTAATAATTTGACATGCTTCGTCTACTCTTTGTTGATTAAAGCTATAGTATACTTGAGAATCGTCTGCATATATAATTGCAGTTCTGGATTCGAGTTAAGATATGAGAAGAATATATTGCAAATAGTAGTGGCCCAAGAATGGACCCTTGGGGAACCCCTGATCTCAAATTAAGATATTCTAAAAATAAATTATTTATACATACCTTTTGCTGCCTATGCTTAAGATGTTTTCTGAAAAACCTATTTATTGCAGCGTATAAACTAGTAGATCGTGATTGAGAGTGTCAAATGCTCTAACATTACTAATATACAAAAGTTATAAGCTCTAATATAATGGGACATCCCGTATTTTTCTAAATGAAAAAGCGGTCATTCCACAGAGAAATAGTACCAAATAATTACCATTATAATGTTTCCTCATTCCACCATTTTTACATGTACAAATAACCCTACGAGGTAATTCCTTTCAACATGTAAAGCCACTTTTATGGAATTCGCGGCCTCATGGTATGAGAAAAACTTTAATTAAAGCAATTTATGCCTAGTCAAAGCGAACGGTGCACGTGCGCGTTGTTCAAAATTCATAAGCTAGAGCTTCCAGCACAGGAACATCGGTAAGGGGAAAATGGAGAGATAGAATGCACACAGGAGTGGATTACTCTATTAATTCCAGGGTTTTCGGGTTCTACCAGAGATGGAGTAGTTTCTACATTCACAGAAACCTACTCAGAGTTCAGAGAAAGTAGTTGTAAATAAAACATGTTTTGTACTATACAGGATGTAACTGAAATGCATGTACATATTAAAACCAATTAAATAATAATAATAATAATAAATTACCTTTATTTGCCTGTAAAAATACAAACAATGAGTAGGTACAAGAGGCGAAGTCTAGCTAGATCTACTCTACTTAACATCAAGTTTACAGATGATAATAAAATACAAAATTAGTAAAACTCAGACATTACACATTTAAAATATTCACTAAAATTTTACATTACAAATATAAAAAAATTATCAAAATTACTTCACAAATATCAAAAAATGATCAAAATTACTGACGCTGTAGTAGAATTTGTTTATAATTAGTCAATTGTTGAACTAGCAAACCAATAACTGGAAGCTTACGTCTTACATTTCAAAGCTTGTAGTGACGATGAAATAAAAAGCACAACTTCCATTGAATATTTGTATTAACCAACAATAACAAATTGAACAATATTACTTTCTAACAATATGCCTACATACTATACAGGAAAACGCATAGGTTGTATTATGAATTAAGTTGATTTCCTGTTTTAGAAAATTTTTAGAAGTTATTTATTCCTATCTCGAAATGGCTTATCAAAGTCTGAAATAAAAACTACGAGCGCCTTAACACGATATGTTGCTGCGTACGAGAGTGAAAATATTACGATTTAAAATTATAAGCTTTCACATCTTACCCAACGCGTCTGTGACTTCTTCCCGCGCAACTAGGGTGATGTCACGTTAACCAATCCCGAATCACTTTGTTCATTTTATTTAACCAATCGGGTCTTGGCTACAACTTGCTGACTTCAAGATTCTTTAAGTAAAATAATAATAAAAATAAAATTATTTTATTGAATTTTTATTTATTTATTCGATTTCGCGTGCCAGTGGCGGCGTTTATATTGAATTTTCAATATACGCAATTTTCAAAATCTTTGTACTTCTTTAATAAATAAATTAATTACACCCTGTATATTTTGATTATTTCTATTCTAATGAACTTTTGGAAAGTGTTTTTTTCAGGCTGTTTAAATTTTTGAGAAACTTGGTTTGACAGTTTAGATTTTTTTTTGTCAATATAAAAATTATTTTCCGTATGGTGAATAAAATAAACGCAGTTAATTTACACTAGATCTAATTGTTAAGCGACAGGCATCTCTGATGGACTTTAAAACGTATTTTTCCTCAATCCGGTCCTGGACAGATACACGAGAGTATTCATTCCAGGACGGCTAATCTGAATGTGGAATTGTTGAATATGCAAATTACATGACACTAGCTTGTTGCAGGAGTTTTGCTACTCGAGTGTCTGCAGTTTTCATTTTTGCTACTTTCTTGCTTGTTGTATATTGCATGGTGCAGAAAATTTCAAAGAAAATTTACGGCCCATTCTTCGTGACTCTTATTAAACTAGTAAATTTTGGATGCCCTTCTTTCTCTTTTATTTTGTTTCTACAACCATAGAATTGTGACTTCCATGTTTTTATTTTCAGTTCACGTTTTCTATTTTACACACTTTCTGTATTATTTCCTGCGGGAACATGATAGGTGTTTAGGAACGGCTGTTCTAGTGTCAAGATTTAGAGCGATTTTCTTTTATCTATCGAGAAAATTTCTCATTATAAACTCCAATTTATATACGAATCTTCTTGCTTCCCAAAACATGTTGTAACTTCAATATATTTGTTTCTAATTTTTGTATAGGGGCAATCGCTTTGTGAAAAAGATAATATTCCAAAAAATCACAGATATTCAACTACTATAGTTTTGCATTGTTTTTTAAAAGGGTCCAGCGAGATTCCTATAATGTCACAGTTAAGACAGTTTGCCTCTCGCATAAACCTTTTGACATGGGAGAGTAGTAGCCTTAGTTAGTCTGGTGATAAGGGACAGAGAAAAGATCATGGTTTCTAGTTGAACGAATAGGAACTCGAAATGAGACTTCATCTAATAGATCTCTGCAAATAATGTCTCCTGAGATAATTTTAAATAGAGTTAGGAGGGAGATCATTGCTTGAAGGTAACGTGTCTGAGGAACCTATTTTGCACTGCTTTGATATTAGTAACATATACAGGGGACGCGTACTCTAAAACAGATCATATATAGGCTAAATAGACAATTCTGGTGGCGTCAACTGATAGATGCGTACAATTTTGGAAAACAAACCCAGAAGTTTAAGAGCTCTATTGATAGTTGTGTTTATGTGAGTAGAAAAAACAGGCTATCATCGAAAATTACACAGAAATCCTTTGTTTCATTGAATCGTTTTAGATCGACATCATCAAGAACATAGTGAACCAAAGTTGACACTCACTTACTATCTTTCTTGGATTTGCATGGTAAATCTCTGCTCCAGTACTATTTGTCATCTGTGTATCTATGTTATTTCTTTTTTAGTCTTCACCAGTGACATATATTCTATTGAATTCATATTATAGTATTCAGGTATATTTCCGTGACATTTTCGATACAGTGAAATCGGTTTTTTCTAGAATCCTAAATCAGGTTATAAAGTTTATTGACAAAAGTTTTAGAAATCAGCAGGATAATAACGAAAAAATTTATTTCAAAGTCAGAAACCGAAGGAACAAAAAAATTGTACACATTCGTGCTATACATGAATAATATGATCTGAAAATTGAAATACCAATTTGAAAGAAAATTGCTTTATCTGTTTGGGCCAATGTGAGATAAATTGACGTAGTAAAAACATTCAACTTTGGTTGAAGAAACAACTAAATCAGTTAAGATGATTTTCTTTAAGCAAGATTTATTAATTATTTACCTCATTCCTTATTCAATAAATTTCTACTGATTAAATTATTTAGAAGATTCCTTTATTTCCATATCAGTTCGAATCAGTGGATATTTATGGATGCGAATCTATTTCTAGATTTATAATAAATACCCTCCAACCAACCTCGACATTGATCGACTCTTAATCAGATTAAAACTAACCATTTATATTTGACAGTATGATGGTTACCTAATCTGACAGTAAAGCTCAATTAGAGGCTTTTAGTATTAGTCACGTTATGTGCTCACAATTATCGTTAATTCCTATAAAAATTCTGAACATAATTGATGAATTTAAATATGATACGGTAATCGAATCGGGAAACTAACATTTCCATGTGAGTAAATAATTCAGGTCAGATTGGCCGGAAAATAAACATAGACAAACATGCGGGCCAATCAACTAAATGTAATTTATTAGTAGAAGTTTAATTTATTTATTATATTTATACGATAAATCGTGTACCGCGTAAATTAGAAACGAATACTGAAGAGGTAGAGAAGTTCCGAGACTTTTTGGGGTTGACTTGGTTATGAGATATTTAATTAGTCCTAAATTTTCTGAGATCATTGCAAAAAAATGTAAAAACCCAACTATACGTTCGAGTTTTGCCAAAGTTCACGAGATTATCAATAAAAATAAAATTGCTCCAAAATGAAACCAAACTAACACTCGGAGGGTAAATTCAACCAGAGGGATGAATGTTGCCCGATGGGCATTAGGATTCAGGAACGCTCGCGGTGCATACAAGATTTTATTTTTCACAAAAAATGTATTTTATTTTAATTAAAAACCGATTTTTTTTATATTTTGACGTTTATAGCAACCGTATCCAAGGCAAAATAAACAAATAATATGTAAGTCAAATGAAACTAAATGAAATGATTTTTTAAATAGATATTTAGGTTTGGCCCATCTTTTGGTGAGATATTATTTACAGTACATATTATATAATAAATTGGTCAACATACATATTAAGTTACTATTTACATTGTCATGTTTTTGTTCCATATTGATTTATTATGACTTTCCTCGTAATACGAAAACCTAAAGTACTAAAAAAAAGACAAAAATAATCCCACAGATAAATCGAGGTATTATTAAATTGCTGACTCGTTAAATTTGAATGTTTAAGAATATTACGTTTTCGAGAAATTAATGAACCTGTCAATTTATATGAAATTTTGTAACGTCCGGAATTTCGTATCTTTAATAAACGAAGGCGAACTTAAAAGGCCACGTAAACCGATAAACGTTAATATTTTTCGGTTGTGACCGAATTCCGCGCATTGATTTTATCCTTAACAGATACTGAAAGTAATTAATTCAATTCCCGAGGCAATTCCCCATTTATTTCCTTTTCATTATGGCAGTTATACCTCAATATCCCTTATCAAACAAATTCACGGTTTTCAAAAGCACTTAATTTCTCTTTCTTTTTTTTCCGCTCAATTTTATCGTCCACACAGATAAATTTGTGATGTATATTTCACATGGACTCCTCTGGCCATCCAATATAACTTTTAATTCTTTTAAAAGTCAAGAAGTTTTTATATAACGAATTTTTTAAAATTAAATTTGAATCTTCTTGGCAAACTTTTGGATTTATGTAGACTGCAGCGGACGTTCTGCAGGTATATTTTCGTATCCTTATTAATTAATAAAATAGATTACCGCTTTTAGTTATACTATTATAAATAAAACATCAGTAATACTTATATAATTTAATATTTGATTAAAATTAAACGCAAAAAAAGTTATAAAAAGCATACATTAGACCTATTCATTTATAAAGAAAAACCCATTTAAAATTAAATATTTTTTAAATAATGCCACACTTGGTTTAAAAAGCTTAATCTGCTTATAGGCCAGCCAGTAGAGGGGTTGAATCTTGCAAACGGTGGAGTAGTAAATTTTATTTTTGGAACTTGTTTATATGTGTATTAGGAAGAAAATATCAAAAATGGTAACACGAAAAATGTCGGGAGAACTTTTGGCAGGCTAATAACTTTCAAAATTTCGAATTTTTTGGCTTAAAAGGGTGAAATATGCACTAAATATATAATGTATGCGAGGCAATTGATAGATTATAAAAAACAAACATTTTGAGCCCTCCCACACATTTCTAGCGTAAATAGTTCCCGAGATATTAAGGAAATTTCACAGGATGCCACACCACGTCTGCAATCTTTGGCCAAGGAAAGATGAAGCTCGGGAATATGATCAATCGTTCAAAAGATCTGAAAAACATATGCAGAAGATTCCTTGATCCAGTTGCAAGCCACAGTGAGATTACGGATGCCGGTGCGCGTGTTTTTTTGGCTCTCTATGCTGGAGAATCAACTAAAGCAACCCTGGAAGATACTATAATTTTCAAAGAGTAGTGAGCAAGGGGAAAGTAGACCTTGCACGATTGCCACCGACATTTGACGCTGAAATTTTGAAAGTTATTAGCCTGCCAAAAGTTCTCCCGACATTTTTCGTGTTACCATTTTTGATATTTTCTTCCTAATACACATAAACAAGTTCCAAAAATAAAATTTACTACTCCACCGTTTGCAACTAAACCCCCTTTTTTTCCCTCTACTGACTGGCCTATTATATTTCGATCCATGTATGCACATAAACGCACATCTAAAAAGTGCGATTTTTGGATATTGACACTGTTTTCACTTTGATATTGCAGCAAGGACAAACAAATTCAAATTTGGGTAACAGCTATTAAAGTTTTTATTGAAGTGCGAGTGGAAAGATTCGCAGGTACTTGTGCTGATGGTGATGCCCATATATCTGGTGAAAACCTGGCATCTACAGGCTCTGTTGGGTAGTAAAGGCTGTAGTAATTTTCTTATATTTAGTAGCTAAACCAAGTTGTTGTATCTATCTCCACCACGATTGACTTAAATGAAATCTGCATCCAATAAATTCAACTTAATTTTAATTTGTTTAGATTTATATACTGTAATCCTTTTTAAAGGAATTTCAATTGAGGATACACCGATTAGTCGACACCCTCTGAAATTTACAAGGTACCAAATTCGCTGACCTGTCGGTAAACGGATTCTAAGGATTAATCCGCTGCAGTTTACTTGTACCCAATTTTAGTAGGCTTTCTGATTTACTGAAGCGATTATAACGGTCAGTTGTTCTACAAGATTATTTATTTTCGGGATAGCTTTAACTGTGTGTACCGTAGCTTGTTATTATTATCCGATTTACTAATCTAGAGAAATTACATGTTTGAAGTGCTATTTGAATACAACTTTGAAGGAAGAGGAACGCAACATTCACAGAGAAACTGCTCTCTCTCTCTCTCTCTCTCTCTCTCTCTCTCTCTCTCTCTCTCTCTCTTTGCGTCATAATCCGAAAGAGGATGTTCCAGGATTCAAAAATATGTCCATCTAAATCTTCTTGAGCCCTCTACTCTTGGATATCTTTAAGCGACGACAATTGTGTAATATTATAATCGAAATAATTTAAATATGCAACACAATGTTCAGATTTATAAGTATTATTTGTGTTTTTTTGATATTTGAAATTCAAAGGCCCAACTATGAAGCCAAGTGGCAAAAACCGGTTTTGGAACGTTAAGGATGCATTTAGAATTTTTCAGAATAACCTAAGAATTTTGTGTGTAAGTGTGAAAGGTTGAAATCCACAGTGTATTAGTGGCAAAGGGCGAATCTGTTTATTCCACTACTGAACAGTCTGTATTTTGTCATAATTATTGTTTTTTTAATATCGATTTTTATTTTTAGTCCTTCTAAAGCTAGAATGACATTCCTCTGTGTTTACCCAGTTTAAATTGTTTGATATTGGCACAAGTAAATGGATCCTTTATAGCAGTTTTTTGCAACTGAATAATACCCGTATAAAACAAGTGGAAATAAATGCCTAAAAATAATTGAAAAAAGCGCGTTTAGCCTGTATTTCCGTTCCATCCACTCTAGGCTATCATTTTTCTAACCGACTACAGCGGAAAAAACTGATAGATTATCTACAAAAATTACTGCTACGAGACTGGCGCAGTTTTAAAAAAATCCCTACTCGTTTATCACGGAAAAATAAAATATGAGCGGAAACGTTATGTATGAGGCAAAAAATATGAGGGCGGGAAAAATCGTCGTGAAAATAAATAAAACGACCGATCTTTGTTCAAAGGATGAAAGACTTGGCGAAGGTGCTTTAGGAAGACCCGCAAATAAATACACAAACGCAAAATCCAGATTGGAAAATATTTACAGCTTTGTAGCATTTGAAAACTTCGACTTTACCCACAACAATACAGATTTATGTTCAACAAAATATGACAGTAATACATCAAAACCTGAATAAGGTTATATTAAATCTATAAAAGCATATTTGCTAAATAGCTAAAGCATAGTAGTAACAAATGGTCCGATTATTAGTAAAATAAAAAGCTACAAATCAAGACAAATAATGAAATAAACAATACATGAGTGAAGTTTAAAAAAAACTGGATACCATTCCTTCAGAAAGACGAAAAGCAATACTAAAATATTTAACAATTATCGTTGCATCTGGGGTCAAGATAATTATCGTTGCATCTGCGGTCATTTAAAAAATAAGTTGAATTTAACGTTGCATGTGCGGTCAGTGCGTCTTCGTCTTAGATATTAAATTTTATATTCTCTTTTTACAGTATATTTTTGGATGAGGTTTCTTTAACGTTCTGTTTAACCTGCTGACCGCAAATGCAACAGTAATTACCTTGACCGTAGATGTAACGACCGCTTCTACAACACCATTAATTAATACAAGCCAAATTACTTACGAAAAGATAGCAAAAGTAAAATTCTAAAAATTTAAATTTAAAATATTGGAGCCAAATGTCATTCGACAACGAACTGTCAGTTTATAGATCACAAATCAATCAGAAATTAGGTGCCACCGACTCTGTTATTTAATATGTCTATGCACTTATTTTGACATAACTGTGCGCAAAGTAACTACTTTGCGCACAGATCTGTCACTTTTCCGCACACATGTCATTTTGTCCTTGCAATGTGAGCAATTGCCTACTTTGCAAATGAAAATTTGTGCAGAAAAGCGTACTTTGAATGGTGGTCGTAGGAAAAATACTTTTGTCTAGTCGTCAAAGGTCCTAGAAACACACGACTGTGTACTGTGGGATATTTTATTTTCAGGTTGCCCCAATTATGGAGGGGTAAGAGGGGTAATTGGTTACTTTTTCAACATGGAATCTAAAACTCACTTTAAAATAAATTAACTTCTATCAGATGGAATATTTAGCGGCCGAAGTACTTGAATTGGCTGGTAACGCTGCACGTGATAACAAAACGACTCGTATTATTCCAAGACATTTGCATTTGGCACTAAGGAACGATGAAGAATTGAATAAATTATTGTCTGGGGTTACCATAGCTCAAGGTCGTGTTTTGCCAAACATTCAAGCTGTTCTTTAGCCTAAAAAAACTGAGAAGAAAGCTTAATTTTTCTCTTATTTTCTTTAAAAAAACCCGGTCCTTTTCAGGGCCATAATTTTTTTTAATGAAAGAATTTTCTCTAAGTGTGTCAAAACAAACAATTTTTTTTAATCCGATAAACTAAACAATTAATTAACGTATGTATATTTCAAATATACAATATTGATTTAATAAGATTACTATTTAGTTAATCATATTTGAAGTTTTTTACCGAAAATTCAAACAGAATTTGAAAGACTAAGAAGATTTTTCACTGGTTTCAAAATTTGTCCATCTTTAGCCCAGCTATAAAAAATGAACCCGGCGTCATATAGAAGACAATTCGCGTTGTCATATCTCTACACCAACCCCATTATTGTCGGATGGGGATAAAGGAGTAATTTAAAATTCAAGAATAAATCAATATGAAATTACAATAAATCAAAATAAACCGCGTCTTTTTATGCAGGCAATTTATCAGTTTTCATTACTCTACAGCCGTAAGCAAACTGATTTTCATACGATTCCAAATTGATAATATTATCCAAGAATTTTCATATCTCTGAGATCGTCTTCTATATCAAAGTAACAAATTTTTACTTCTACGGCTGGAGGCAAATTATCTCTTAGCAGGTAAGGAATATGTATTCCAGAAACTTTGCTCATAAATTCCTTATGGTTACTTTAGGAAACCTCAAAACTGGGAGCATCCTGCTAGAGAGAGAACGAGTTTTGCAACGACATATTGATTTAGGATTGTTGGTATAGAGATGTAGCACAAACATGACAAACGGCTTCGCTGAACGTGGTTTATGGTCGAGTGTGGAAGAGGTATTTGCATTTCCCTGTCCCGATGTCACACTCGAAACGTTAAATAGAATGGAAAATATTTAGAAAAGTTTATTGTGTTAGTCCGTTCGAGAGGATGGAAATTTTCTATTAGTCTCTCCCTTACTTACTTACAGTTTATCTAAACATTATCTTAGACGAACGGTCTGTTTCTGTTGTATAATTTTATGTAATTCACTTTTCACGCTTGTGTTTATTTGTTTTTCTTATGTAAAGCATGTCAAAATTCGCGTCTAAAATAAACATTAGGAAGATAGGGGAGTTGGCAATGGACAGAATAGTGAAAAAGATGAGAACAATAACAATTGGACAGTGCAAAATGGAAGAACTGTTGTTTGTGGACGATATGAGTGGTTTGGCGGATTCAGCAGATAATCTAATTTGTAATATGAGTTTCCTACATAGAAAATTACGTAAATAAAAACAAACAAAACTAAGAAATAGAAAATAAAAATACCATTAAAAAAATTGACAATACTTTATAAAATGAGTCATGGACATTTACAGAAAAACACGAGATATTTGAGAAGAACACAAGGCAAAATACGGAAACAAAATCTTTAGGCAAAGACTAAAAATAGAACCAATTGGGGTCAAAAACTCAAGGACGAAACACAAGGGCTAGATCGAGAAAAACTTGGGATGATGTAATTAAAGAAGAAACAGGAAAAATAGCCTTAAATGGGATAAAGAATACAACAAAACATAGAAAATATGTAGTAGGGTAAAAAGGGCAAACATTTTTCTAGTCTGGCCTTTTTTTGAAAGAGGTAGAATAATTAAAAATTATTAATAGTGAAAGTTATGTCTCTACTCCTCAACCAAGTGTGTAAAAAAATGCTAACGCCTATTAACATTCACAAAAACGAAAAATCTGCACAATAAATTCTTACAGTGTTTTGTTGTTTCTTTAAAAATAAATCTTGTCAATATGCCAAAAATTTGTATACTACCCTTTACATCATTTATCACCTGAAGATTTAATATTTTGGTATACAAAAATGTTGGGCTCGTGCGACGAATTAAAATTGTGTACCAAATTTTATGATGTGACACACGCCTTGCCGAGATTAATGCTCTTGTTGTCAAAATATGAATAAAAACGGCTTTAGCCGAGAATTAATGAGTGTTGTTTCCGATTTTAAATTCAGTGCTAATGTTTTTCAAAATTGCATTACTAGATAGAGAAGTAAGAAAGATATTTTATCTAAAAATCTCTTTCCGATAGAGCAAAAACAATTTGTTCAAATGACAATATCTTAAATAATGAATTATCACTTGTTAAATCTGTCTTGATTAAGAACAACTACCCAAGTAAATTTATAAATCATGAACTTTACCGAGACATCAAAACTAAAGATCAAAATTTAAATCCCCCAATAATTCATTCAAATATAGTAAAAATGCCTTATATTCCAAAATTATCGGAAAAAATTAGAAGGGTTGGCAATAAATTTAATTTAAAAACAGTTTTTCAAACTAATAATACATTAAAATCTTTAATAGTAAATACAAAACCTTTTAATGAAATTCAAAACACAAAAAATTGTATTTACAAAATTCCATGCGAATATAATAAATTTTATATAGGAGAAACATCTAGACATTTTCATATTAGACTTAATGAACACCCATCATACATTAAAAATAAACAATTCGAAAAATCCAAAATATGTGAACATGCATGGGATTTTGGTCATAAAATACAATGGAATTCTTCAACTAGATTATTAAAAGAACCGAATAATTATAACCGCAAAGTTAAAGAAGCAGCATTGATATGCTTAAATAATAACGTGTGTGTTTCTAATTGTTCAGTCGATATTTCAAAAATTTGGATGCCTATTTTACAAAAAGAGTTAATTGCAAAAAGGATACCCTCTATATCGGGATAGTATCATAAGTTTTTATCTGGTTTTTTCTTATGATAATATTAATAAGAAAACTTCATTTATGACGAAGTATAAATTCTCTTATAATAGGCAAATGCGCTATCCTTTCAAAATTCGTTCCCAGAAACGTCACAAAAATATGATTGAAACAGATTTTGACATCTTCAATCTCAAAATCTTATTCTAAGTGTACTATGTTGATGTCATATTTTTGCTTGCAAGATTATCAAGTGTTCTGTTTCTATAGTAAATTTATTTAGTCATTTTGATAACGGCTTTCGATAGAGAAAGCCGAAGCGTCAATTAAAAACTTTTTTAACAAATAAGTGGTTTTAATCCAGTGAAGAAAAAAAAGAAGAGAAATCTAAAAATTACATTAAAGGAGTGTCAAAAATTGGATTTTCTTAGCTGCAACTGTCTTTCATCAATTTCGGCAATTGTTCCTTAATTTTTGGCTGTCACTTTTACAAAAAGATGCTATAATTTATTAACATGGTCTTCTGATACAATAATCACTGAAACCTCATCTTTTGGATTCAACCCTAAGTTTTATCACCTATAGATGTCAAATTTAACGTATTATTTATCTTGTAAACGCATTGAAACTCTAGTCAAAAGAAGGAAACTAATTGCAAGTGTCTCGGAAAAGATTTCCCGGCTGAATTTTCACAAAAAGAATTTCTGAGAAAGACGTACCTCTTTGTCCTCTGAATCACAGAAGAGGATAACAAAAGATGACGTCATCAGAAGAAAAATATAAGAAATCTTAGTAAAATCCTGCAATTGTCGAAGTTAAAACTTTATCTAGGTTAAATATGCCTAATTTGGAACAAAAGTTTACAATTTAAAAATCTCTATCACTTGATTTCTGTCCGCCCAAGTCTGTGAATTTAAATACATTTATTTACTAGATTACAATCACTTTTAAACCTTTTCATTCGCTTTTATATGCCAGATATTTTTTAATTAGCCTTTACAAACATTTTATGTGGTTCCTGTTAATCGGTCCTAAATGTTTGCTTATATTTTCACTTGTTTTTAAAGACTTGCAAACAATGCGTCACACATTTTTGTAACTTATCCCGTATTCAAAAGAAGTTCAAGGTATCAAGGTTCTCGTCTGCTTGTATTTTTTTCTTTGTATTCCAATTAGACGACTCTCACAACTACCTCGCGTTTTATATTGGGAATTCAATGCAGGCACTTCATTTTTAATTTTAAAGGGCTGTATAAAGCCACTGAACCTTGTTTTGTTAAAAGGTACTCTGTTATCTCTTCCAAATGTAATTTGAGAATTTAATTACCTCCTTGCGGTTATGTAATTATAGACAGAACGTGCAGTATTACATCTACAATGTTAACAATATCTTGTTATACAATTTTCCATTTAAAGCAAATTAGCTTGAGGTAAGTTTTAGGAGCTCGAGAGAGTTATAACTTTCTTTAAATGGTTAAATTAACTAGACGAAGAAAAGGAGACATTTCTCCGAATAGCGCATACGTTGCATATAGTTTCCGGTTTCGAAAAGAAACAAAAATAAACAGCTTCATTTCCGAGAGATGATACGTCGGGACGGCCAGCGTCCAGACCTATCTAATCTTATTACGTTAGGGATTTGCTTGGCCACCCTCATAGAAAAGGTTGAACGTGTAAATAAAATACGTGAAAAGAATACGTTTGTGTAATTGTACACTACAAAAAGAGTTACGTATATTTGGTTATCTGATACCAAAGACAGGTTGTAATGTTAAACGTGTAATATAATGATTTTTAACTTTTACTTTGTATACCGGTAAAGTGCATTGAAATAAATAAAATATATAAAAGTTATATGTCTTCTTAGAATGTTGAAAAATGGGTCCTCCGGATGTTCATAAATGTCTGCATTTTTTGAACAAATAGTTTCTGTGATTAAAAAACCTAACATTTTTAGTTGCTAATCAAAGACTTCTTAAGAGTGTTCTATACCCATCAACTCTGTCAATTTCATACATAACCTCGAAATCCTTGCCCCTTACGTCTTCGCTGAACCCCCCTCTAAGGAAATTGTGTATTTGCGGTTGCATAGTTACCAATTCTCGGATAAGGACGACATCTAGACGTAGCATTTTGAGTCGTGGATGCAAATTAGATTTCTATTGACATGAACACAACTTTATGCGATCTAGCGGTATTAATTTGAACTGCCCGAAACGCGTAATGTTTGTTTATCTGCAGTTTGACATTTGAGCATTTGAATTTGAGCGCGAACAAAACTAATATGAGTAACTTGTATAGAAACCCCTTTTCTATAAATTTTGCATGCTAACTCACAGTTTTTATTCGGGACAGCAGCTTAAGGCTTACAAAAATGCAATCAGAATAACCGTCGTCTTCAATTAACTTCCTCGTTTGCGTTAACGAAACTCGAATTCGGGTTTCGCCATACAATGACCTTTTCTGATTGGCCAGGATTCTGTAAAACTCCGACAGAGCACGAGCGCAATGCGAGAGGTCCCGGGAGCCGCTACACACAAGACAAACCTTTCGAAATATAAATCTTTTGGTAAAATTTTAATTTTTAATTGCTTTAAAAGAGGACCGTCGGGGGGCAGCACCTCCCGGTACCCTATGAGATTTTGAAGCAATGTTCAATTTTAGAAAAAACTACTTACTTTTTTCAAAAATGGTAAATAGAAAAGTTGTACAGTGGCAAATGAAGAACGGCGGATGATAACTTATATACTATCTGACTTTTTTTATATTTTTTCATGTTATTTCTTTTATGTATATAAAAAAAGTGATCATCTGTCATTCAATAATAGGCTCGGATACAAAAAATATTTTTTTTTGTTGAGTATTAAGCCCGCAATTTTACCATTAGCATTTCCAATATGGCGGAGGGTATAGAATTCCCTTAATGTTTTCAAAGACAAAATATCAGTTTTTTCTCCTAAATATTGAGGCACAAGAATTAGATAAAAATCAGTTTTTGGCCTTAAATGATGATCCTTGCTATTTGAAAAGAGAATCATTAAATGATTAAAATTGCTCGTACGATAACCATTAAAGCAAACAAACAATAAATTCAATCAAATCAATACTCACGCTCACATTTACCATTGAATTCAAACTCGCTTTAAAGTAAACATCATGTGTAAATATCTATACAATATGTACTAGCTACTCGTATGACATAATGAACAGCAATAAAGATTTATAGTATGTAGATAAAACGAAATTTTATTGCAGCGTAAACGCATTTTTTTTGGATCGCTATGATTTAAAGATAACTTAATAATAACAAATAATAAGTAGCAATAAACTATATACAGTTCAGGAGGCATATTCACAGATTAGCCAGACTATTTTTTTATTACTTAACTTCATTATAACTCTTACTACTGGAACTATTCTTATCACTGGGCCGTTTTTTCGTATGTTCTGACTTATTTTCTGCCTAAACTCATCGGAACCAGTTTGCATAGGGGGTTTTTGACTACGCAACCCCTAAATCGTAAACGGATGGTTAAATTTTAGTCTCTCTCTAAAATATGTTAAAAAATGGCCCCAATCCGATATGGTGCTACAGATTTGTGTTTCATATTCCTGTTCTGAAATTTAAACTTCGTGAAAAAAACAAAACAAAATTATTATTACTTGTTTCCCCTTTATTGCACGTTTTATAAAATATATGAAAATTGTTATAATTTTTTTTTTTAATAAAAAATACTCCAAACGAGTTTTTTATATAGAATTTAAGACACATAAAAATCGTATAAATTTTAAAACACGCGATTTTTCATTATGTTGTGTCAAAGTATGTTCTTTTGATCTCTGAAGATTTAATATTTTTAAGAATATTACAAATATGAGCTTTAGGATAAGCATTCTCTTGGAAGTTTTCCATCAAATTTTCGTTTTATTTTGAGCTTGTTAAACACTCCCTCTGAAAATTCAGTTTCTTTACTTAATCAAGAGTTTCTGGTACAGATAAATAATGAAAACCGACATATCATGATGTATATCTTTAAAAAATTATATGCTAAATAAACCAAATTTTGCAATTGTTGTTTACTTCAAAATATTTTTAGAGAGCTTATAAACAAAAAAACGATTCTCCTATGTAACGCTAAATTAGCTACATTTACCTAATTTGTAACTTTAAATTATCTTGTGAAATATTAAATTAATTTGTGTACTGGTTTTCAACGAATAATGTATATTTATGAGACGAATATGATTATAACATTTACGATTTAGTTCCGCATAATTTTAAATTTAAATTATTTTTTTTGTTACAGGTAAGGAATTATTATTTTATCAAACAAAGGGTAAGTTAGAAATATCACTAGAAAAATATAGAATATCTTAAGATTCTTGTTATGTATTATTTTGGAACCAAATCGCAATTTTACACAGAGACCTAGACTTTATACAGAGTAGTATAATAAAACGTAGAATTATCAATGAATAAGAATTAACAAATTATCCAGAAACTGCAGTATGGAATATGCATGAACGGGTTTAGTCATTCTGCTAACTTTGATTGCAGACCACACATCGCTCTAACATCATCACGTTGAGAAAGTTAGAGGATATGCACAAAACTTCAATTTAAAGCGACATAATTTTGCATGGTTGTCAGGTCTTTACTAAAATTGTTTAAATACAAAATTTCGAGGGTTATGATAAACAAAATATACATATATCTTGAAGTAATGTCAAAACGGACATCTTTGAAAAGATACTTGACTGTAAAATAAGTAAAAACCCGTGGATTTTCTGGGATATGATTATCTGAGACTTTAAAAAAATACATTTCTCCATAAAACCGTAGGTTTGGTTGCCTGTAATTCAGAGCGCTAGCTCACACCTGATAATCATCGTCAAAATACTCCTAGGAAGGTTAAAATATCAAAAGAATAGTGATTTTTTCAAGAACTGAGTAGTAGCATCGGGTGTAATCGTCCGAAAAAGTAAAAATTCTCGTTCTTGCATCATAAATTACTATTTTAAGAATGTATTCTTAAGTAAGTGGACAATAAAAGATCATTTTAAGGATCATTCGTATCTAACAATATTTTGTTCACATATATGAAATTCTTTTGATATTTCTTTTAGTTTCTGTTGTTTAGATTTTAAAATATCAAATTCTGAGTGAACGTAGTGTTTGAACTAAATAATGCAGAGCCACATATGCAGGCTTACTATTCCTTTTCCTGAACATTAATGTATGCTCTAACCAAGCTTATATCAGCATCAAACATTCACTACTTCCACATCCATACACGATTTCGTTACGGCTTTACCAAAAACTGAAAGCCAACGTGCCAGAACCAATTCAGTTTCTAGTACATTTATTATCATAAGCAACAAATCCACGTTGATCCGAATTCAGGCCCATATAATCTTATTTTACATGTATGATGTCGGTCGTAGACAACCTAACTAAACATTCATAAATATGTGATTGAATGACTCTCAAACAGTGACGTACCGTTTTAAATCAGAATTTGAGAATGAATTTCGATAAAATCGATGTTTTTATTTATTAATGCTTTGATCTACACGGATATTTTTTAAATATGGACCATTTTTTTTTCATAAGAAACAGACTAATGGACGTTACGAGTTTGTTGAGCGAATAAATTACCTCAGAAAGTCTAGTTCTGTGTGAAAAAGCTTTTTAACGTCTCATTACCGAGGGAGATGCATCAGAGAGTGAAACAGTTTCTCTTTCACTAATGGTTTTAGGACAGCTGATAATCAAGACTTGAATTTTATCTTTAAACGAGAGTTTGTATATATTTTTAATTTGGTATTGCGAAAAGGCAATGCAGAAATGGAGAAATATAATTATTTTTTATTGGCAATTACCTCAAGAATAAAATTACGTACTCTCTAAATTAAAATCAGTGAATTTCTTGTAGAAATCTGACTCGCCCAATGATGCTTGACGATATAGATATTCAAATATTTAGGATATTTCATTACTTCCGTCTGAATTCGAACTGGAAGTGGCCAGTACCGATTTAGGACTACAATTTTCATCGAAAAGTGTATTTGAAATCAAAATAACATTTTCGCTTACCATATAAATCATTACAACACGATTTTGTAGTGTTTCACTATCTAGACAGCTTTGACTTTGACGTTTCACATACATTTTCTTTAAACGTCAGTGTAAATCAAAGTCTGGAATCATGAGAACAAAACTGTAAAATGATAATATGTTATATGTGAAATACTCTTCTTTATGGATATTAAAACCACTTATTTTGTTAAAAAGTTTTTTAATTTGACGTTGGGAAAGTTAGAGGACACAACTTTTTAACAAAATAAGTGGTTTTAATATCCATAAAGAAGAGTATTTGAAGTACAAAGCCACTATGAGTTATAGAAATGAATGTTATATGTGATACAATATACTTTTAAATATTTTCTGGGATATACACGCCAATGGTTGTAGCTCTAATCTTCCGGTGTAGCTTGGACCGCTACAGGAAGAGATGCATAGTAAAATATTGAAGTTAGATTCCACTACGTAAAATGTTGATGTATGAGTGTTACACGGATGACTTGATTCATGAATGTTGAAGTAGCATTCCATCTCTGTAAGTACGGAAGTTAGATGCATCAAAGAATAATTGTGATTTATTTACTCTACGGGTTGCAAATAATTTTTCCTCATTTACATGGGACATGAATATATTTCGAGTAATCTTGTTGAGGGATTGTCGTAAATCGCGATTTTGAACGTTATTTTAAAATTTAAATTTACCTCTTAGAGGAAATGTGGTTAGCGAGGATTATTGTCTCCCAAAACGTAGAAAAAAAAATATTATTATTAACCGTCCAACAGTTTTTGAAGTTTCTTCGTTCTTATCTAACAGATCGCTCTCAGCAGGTTGTGATTAACAGTAAATGCTCTTCAAAAAGAACTATCCCTTCAGGAGTGCCTCAGGGTTCTGTTCTGGGGCCTATGCTATTTCTTTTGTCATGCCATGTTTCAGAGATCATTTACGTATAATGCCTCTAAATTATTTAACTCTGTCAACATACGTCTTGGACCACCAATGTTTCAGAGAGGTTTTAGATACAAATTAAAATAACGGTTTCTTGAAAACCAAGTAGATTAATGAAATGGTTTACCGTGCGGCATAGTTCAGCTTAGTTTAGTTGTAGTTTAGAATTTAGGATAGCTTAGTTTTAGGTTGGTTAATTGTGAATGGCCTTCGTCATTTATACATGTACCTACTGTATGTATAGTATTATGTATAATAAAGACGTTATTATTATTATTATTATATGGAATATTTACATCATTGATTGATTTTCTACAAAAGTTTTTACAGAAGAAGGCCGTCATGACACACCCTGTATGTAACAAAGCAAGTTAATATAGAAATTTAAAATACTTTTTGTTACAGATTTTGTTTGTGTTACGCCAATGAGTTATAACCAAAAGATTTCTTAATTGTATTTATACACCAAAAGGCATATTTTTGCATCCATTTTAAGGATATAAAAAAATAGTGGAAAACCAGATATTAACTATATACTTTTTTTATAGGTTAAATAAATTAAAATCAATAAATCTTATCAGACTATAATTAACCTTGAAGAAACATGAAACATTTTTTTATTATTCTCGTTCTGAAAAACCGAGTTCATCACACTAATCAACTTTTTCTACTTTTAAGAATTACTGGGTTCCAGTCCAGTAGAACGAGTATTTTACTGACATTGGGTACCTCATAAAAAACCATTAATTTTGTTGTCATACGACCAACAAAGACAGTTTTAAAATATTTTACTTTAGATGTAGATCTCAAATGTGTGGTATAGTTTTTCCATTTTGAATTTCAGAAATATAAAAACAAAATTCTCAGATGTGCCGACAAGTTGCTTTGATGTACCGACAAGCTCCTTTGATGTGCCGACAATGTGCTTTGTCGGCATTGTTGGCTTTTATAAAGCATTTGTTCTGCAATTGATAATACATAAACTATGAAAGAGAAACTTATTGAAAAAGTGGGGAAAAAAAGTTAAAACCCTACCAATCCAAAACTACTCCACATATAAAGTAAAAATTTGGAGAAGATATCAAGAAACGATCTAGAAATGGTTTCCTGAAAACTGAATCTGGATAACTTGAGTGGTTTTCAAGAAGCGAGGTGTCAAATTGAAATTTGAGTTTATGGAGATTTAACACGGTTGTCTTTAAAATTCTCCAAATTCAAAACTATTCCACATAGAAGTGTACAATTTGGAGAGGATATCAAGGAAAGATCTAGAAATGATTGCCTGAAAACTGAATCTGGGTAACTTAAGTGGTTGTCAAGAAGCGAGGTGTCAAATTTGAAATTTGAGTTTATGGAGATTTAACAGGGTTGTCTTTAAAATTCTCCAAATCCAAAACTACTTCATGTAGAAGTGCAAAATTTGGAGAGGATATCAAGAAAAGATCTAGAAATCGTTTCCTGAAAACTGAATCTGGATAACTTGAGTGGTTTTCAAGAAGCGTGGTGTCAAATTTGAAATTTGAGTTTATGGAGATTTAACACGGTTGTCTTTAAAATTCTCCAAATCCAAAACTATTCCACATAGAAGTGTACAATTTGGAGAGGATATCAAGGAAAGATCTAGAAATGATTGTCTGAAAACTGAATTTTGATAACTTGAGTGGTTTTGAAGAAGCAAGGGGTCAAAGCTGAAATTTGAGTTTATGGCGATTTAACACGGTTGTCTATAAAACCCTCCAAATCCAAAACTACTCCATGTAGAAGTGCAAAATTTGGAGAGGATATCAAGAAAAGATGTAGAAATGGTTGTCTGAAAAATGGATATTGATCACTTGAGTGGTTTTGAAGAAGCGAGGTGTCAAAGTTGATATTTGAGTTTTTGGAGATTTCTTTAAAGTTGTACGAGTTCTCCACATCAGCATGCACCAGAATAATCTTAAAATAGAAGATATAACAACTTTTCCTCTATATCTAAATTTACGTTAATTCCTAAACACAGAGGATCGTATCTAGTCAAGTTTTTTTAAATTGAATCCCTTATAAATATGTTCGCCTTTTTGTAACCTTCATTTTTCTTCTTTAAATGATCACGCATCTTCAAATATTTACTTCTTGTAGTTGGGATAGATCTTGAATATTTTTTATATAAATTTCTAGTCGCAGCTTGTCTGAAATCTTTTAAAAGCAGGCTCATAAATAATGCAAATTCAATCGTCCGGCCAACCTCTAGGCTCCTGAAAAGTATCCCGTTTACTCCTGTTAAAACAATATAATTTGGTGTGGTCAGACCATTGGGTCATGGGTTTAGAACACTACTATTTTCTTAAGAAGAATATACAAGCGCTAATCAATTTAAAATTAACATTTAAGAGGTGTAATACTAAAATGAGTGACTCCGCCATATTCTCTAATCGACTTCACCAAAATTACTCTTTAATTGCTTTGTAGACATTTCTTAACTGACGTTTAAACTAATCAGTCCCTATAATTGTCATGTTTGAAATTTCGAGATGAAATAATATCCAAGAAGAAAGAATTATTGCGGAACCAGCTATAAAATAACAAGCTTCCAGTATTTCTTTTGACCACTGGTCGGGTCCAATAAGTAGGTATACGGTTTTTAGAAATTTAAAAAATTTTAAATAAAAGGACTTGACTGTTTTTCACATTTTTTTAAGTACTCAAAAATCCTCTTAAAAATCAAACCGTAATCGCGAATTACTTTTTAATATTCGGTATTAAGCCGCAATTTTATAATACAAAAGCTCTTTGGTAGAGTGTATAAAAAGCGTAAAAAACCGCATCGTAATCAATATTTAATTAAAAACCTCTGTGCAAAAATGAGTCCGAGCAAGCATGGATTCAAATAATCATCGCATTATTTTCGCGTACATTCTGTATCACCAGGTTAATTTAATTGGCTTTGGCTATTATGCGATTTCAATTTTAATTGCAAAATTTGTTTTATTAAACTTACATCACGGAATTCAGCGGGTTGGCAAAATAGAATTCGGCACGGTCCAGTTCTTTTCGAACAAATTCCCAGATATATCAGTCGCCCTTATAAATGATCATTACGTGATGTGGTCAGAGTTATTTTGTCAGCTTTTTATTGGAAAAATGTTTAAACTCTCTCGAAAGTTTTGCAAGATAATTCTTATCAAATCAGTTTCTGGATGCAATATTATTTGTTTCGAATTTTTATTGATAAGAAACACTTATGATATTTTTAAGAAAATTTCTAAATAATGCTCGATTTAAAATCAGATAACATAAAACTATTTGAACGTTATTTGTTAAATCTCCAGATAAGTATACAAATTGATCAATTCGCATACATTATCTCTAATTTGATTGATTTATTTATGGGATCTAGTATATATAGAGCTTAGTAGGTAGTACAATCCTATTTTTTGATTATACTAGGATATACAAAATAAATATTAACTTATTTCATTAATTTACGTTTTAACAGATTTTAAATCAGATAACGTGAGCAAGTAAATATTTGCTCTATCTAAATATATGTTATTTATAGAGATTAAACCTCATTTAATTTGATTAAATGTTATTTAAGTTCGTTAAATATTGCATTTCCTATGTTTAATGACTGAGTGGTTACAGAGCTCCTAAGAAATTAATGCGTTAAATGCTGATATAATACAGTGTCATCCCCAAAGTACACACCTTGAGCTTGAGCGACATGGCGGAAGTCTACATGGAACTTTCCATGGCATAAATCAGTCCTTCTTCTTCGCTTCATTTATGGCTTGCATACAAGTGCATTCAGCCATAAATCCGTTTAAAATTGATAAGTAATCAATTGGGCCGTGTTCTTATATATTTGCCGGTTAAATTTAAAAAATGGAGGCGAATACATCTGTGTGAAATTGATAAACAACAAAATATAGTAAAGCACTCTAATATATGAGCAGCCTTCAAAAATTTGATTTTGAGACAAGAGTAAAGTACCCTTATTTTGAAAAATCTCGGGAAATGTTATTTAGAAAAGTTGTTCAGCATTAAAAATGCATCTAGTCATGGCCATCTAAGTGAATTTTGACATCTTGCTTTCAGAAAACCACCCGAGCTATCAAACGGGACAAATAGGGATCAAATAGGGACAATCCAATTCGAATGAATAGTTTATGGAAGAATGAAACTAAATTGAAATTATATTTTACACAAATAACTTCTGTAACATGGGTATATGCGTTTGTTTGCTCTGTGTTCGTAAAATTCCAAGTAAATTAATTTGTTTGAAGTACCTAAATAAACAGTAATTTCAGTTTTGCCAAAATCTTAATTAAAAATGGAACATATTACATTTTTTGCTTCAGAACGACTTTAACCTTATGAAATATTTTCATTAACCACCAGATGAGTGTAAATTTTGGATCAACAATTTTCTTGATGAGAAAATAAGTATAAAAAATCTAGATGACATTTTTAATTAAAAATCTTCGTTAGAACTATGACCATCCTAAAAAATATCTAAAATGACCGTATATTAAATATCATAATGATCATAATATCATGATTCTGTCCAGAGGCGTAGATATTAATGCTTATTAAAGATGAGCCCAGAGTTCGCAGCCGAGGCTGCAGAACTCTCGGCCGTGTTGTATGTACAATTTATGGTGCAGTGCCGGCGGTCTACGGGTTTAATTTTATTAAATTATTGTTTGTATTTTTTCAATACCCCTTTTAAATTCCAGTGGTAGGATAAAAAAATGAATAATGTTCAATTTTTGATTGAAAATTGAACAAAATGTATATGGTACATAATATTCATATTTTGATACAGAAGGAGTTGTGAAATTCTCACATGATTATCTGAAACGTCAAACAATTTTTTTCGTAGTATGAATTTTTATTTTGTTCGAACTTTACTGCCAATTTTAGAAATGAATAACAAAATCTCAATTAGTATTATTTCACTCCATGAAAACGCTTAAAAATCCTTACAACTGAAATACTGTTAAAATATAATAAGAATCAAATCAAGCTGCTGGTTAACGTTAATAAAAAGTGAAATGTCCATTTTTTGAAATGCTATATTTTCTCTTGCCAAGTATACTTCAAAGCTTTAGATATTTTTGCCAAATTCAATAAAAAATGTATCGGTCAAAAAATGGCATCTCGTGCTGCCTGGATTTTGAGTGTCCAATTGATTAATTAGATGATTATAAATAGATTCATTTTACTTTTGTTCATTCTTCTTTACTATTTGTTTAGTTCATATAGTTCAGTAAATTAACACCACAAAAACCCCAAACCTGGGCATCAAGTCTGTCCGTCAAATTTTTTTTTAATTTGCAGGTATTCATAGGTACATTTACCTCCGAAAATCTCAGCTACGTGGAATTTGTGGAAGGGTGGGAAAATGGCTCTAGAGTTCTCGAAAATCCGTTTTCCACGATATCTGCCGAAATATGACTCTTAGAGTATTTTTGTTTAGACAAAAAATGATGATCAGTTCATTACCTACAAAAGTTTTCGCTCTGATTCTTTCGTTCCACCAATATTTTTTGCATAAACGGCGTTTCAAAAATTCGCAATTTTGAGAATCTGAAAATTCACAAAATTATTGTGGTGAAAACGGAAAATTTGAATGTCTTCCCAAAACTTGAATATCCTCCCGTTTTTGTCTGAAGAAAAAAGATAAGGCAATAATAACCAATTTTTTTTCACTTTGTGCACTTGATTAATAAATTTATTGTAAAAAAATCCAATTTGAGAAAGTTTGAATACATAGTTTTTTCTCGTGCACTTAATAAAATACTTGATATATATTGATGAAAAGGTCAGAATGTGATCTTTTATTTAGTACAATTCCTAACCCCAAAAAATTTTAGCACGAAAAGAAAATAATCCTCAAAAAAAAACACACTAAAAAATATGTTGTTTATGAAAATACACAAAAATAATTTATTGAATCTTTCTGAATATAAATAAAAGGAAAAAGTAATATGATTCCCTCTTTCATCTGAACTTTGAATAATGAAAAAATATAAATTTTCACGTGATTTATTGAAAAAATTTGTAATCCGCTTGAGAGTGTCATTCTTTTAGAGCGTGCTCTCTAAATGCAGGGCAGGAGCTAAAAATGGGGGTGCGTTTTGGAGCCGGTTATGCCGAAAAGTATCATATTTTTGACAAAAATGATGAGGATCAGACCTGATGCCCGGGTTGGTATAGTTCTTCCATTTTCAATTGCAGAAATATAAAAACGAAATTCCCAGATGTGTCGGTAAGTTGCTTTGATCGGCTTTGGCGGCTTGTAGATGTGCCGACAAGCCGCCAATGCCGACAAAGGAACTTTTATATTTCTGCAATTAAAAATGGAAGAACTATACCTTCGTTTATTGGACTAATAAGCCATACAATAAATGGATTTTCACTCAAATATCGACACAATGTGTTGTAGACATTTTGTTTGTACATTTCACTGAAAGGTAACCATGACAATGGGTTATGTGGGGAATTCTCTGAGGTTATCGAACTCCACTAGATGTTTCAATACAGTCCGAAGATAATTCTGAATTCACCGTTTCTTTTCATTACTTTATATATTCTAGAAGGTCCTGGTTTTTCTTTAATGCTTTTCCAAAAGTCCATCCAAACATTCCTTTTGTTGGTTCAAAGCCAGTTCTTGCACCAAGGAGGTTCTGCAACTTTTAAATATATACCAGTGGTATATAAGTAGAAGATTATAGTTATTCAAAAAAAAATGTAAGTACGCCACTGATGAGAATTGAAATACGATTTTTTTCGGAAGCCTTGATTTATTTTCATCTTCTCAAATGTTTCTCTAATTGTAGATAGTAAGGAACAATTTATTTAACGATTAAATATAAACACTAGCAATTGCAATGTGATAAAATTTTCTTTTTAAAACAATCTGATCTCGAAAGGCATGTTTTGACATTTATATTAGTTTACTAAATTTACTATTTCTGTGGTCGAGTCAGGCAATTATATTGGCATAAACTCAATCATTTTACGACCACATCGCTGAAAAATTACTTACGCTCTACTCGGTACGTACTTGCCTCTGTCGCTTTAATGTTTTTATGGCGTAAACAAAGTCAAATATATTTTATGTCCCTTAGAAAGTATGTTGTAAATTATGTGTTAATTTTAATCAAGTGCATATCGAGTATATATTTTAGGGTTATGTAGTTCTTTTACGAGATACAAAATAACTGTTAATTGATGAAGAAGTGAAATTATGTCCTATAAATTTTGTTTAAACATTTTTTTTTAAATTAGCAATTTTTAGAACAAAAAACACTAGATAATGGGTTAGATTCCTGAAATAAACTAGCACATAAAATAGCAAGTGCCGTGCTGCTTCAACTCATATCTTCAAATTCATCGGCAAAGGTCGGTGTGATGTCGTTAATTGATTGTCATTTACTGTCATCCTGGTTCCCTCCTTTGAGCAACCCTCAGAAGCCAACAGGAGGATTGTCCGAGTTAGAATGGACGAGGCCTTACCTTTTAACGTACCATTTTCTAGCACAGCCGATAGTGTCACGAGGTCCGGTTATTGGCCTTCGTGTTGCTGCTACGTATCCAGGGCGAAACGCCTTTTCGACCTTTACGAAGTTATGGAGATCTCTCCCCGAATACTTAGCAGTTATTACGCTTTAGTACCACCACTCACTCTGAGAAATAAAACAAGAAGTACAGAACAAATACAAATTTATTGGGTCACCCTTCAGATAAATATAAATTAATAAATGACAATGTTAGCAATTATACCTTACCTAAGCATGTCGGGTAAAGGGCTGGTCACGCTTCTCCCAATTCGCACTATTGCGCTGAAGGTTCCCGCTCCCAAACCAGGACCGTAACTCGCGGACTATTAACTTCTTGCTTTATTTACTTTATTTATTTAAACGTGTATTTCTTTTCTCTCAACGAATTTTCTTCTGGCGGTCACCTTTTCGGTAGGAGACCCCTTCGTAGCCAAGGACCGACTAACCGACTACCCGACTCACCGACTAACCCCTCTCTTTCCCCTTGGAACGTTTTTAAAACCAAAGATAGCTGAATGTGCAGAATCATTATTTTGGTTAGATCGCCCTACATTTTTTGTCTAGCTTAGACTCGTGCTTGAGCCCCCCAACCTTGACTTTCGTGATTCTGCACATCAGCGAAATTTAGCGGCGCGACCTGGTTTGGTTAAATGTTTGGGTTTTCGATTATATAAATAAACTTGTATTAAAATAGTTTTGATAAATAAACTGTTCTAAGAAGATTTTGACTTTTCGTAAATATTTTAACTATATTTGGGGTGCGTGACAATAGGACATCCTGATCCTCCTGACAGTGGTTACACATCCATATGAATATGCTTGGGACGGTTTTTGGGGAAGAAAACTTATACGTATATAGCGGATAAAATGAAGAATTATTGTCCGTTTCACTATTAAATATTGGGTTGCGGAGTTTGAAAGAGGAAGAACAATTTCTATCTCCACTGCAGAAATTATTGATACGTAATTCGAGTAGCAATAATAGCGCAGGGCTTCGGAAATCAATTTCAAATAGAGGACACCGGTTGATAATCGTAGGAACTGAAAACTAGATTGGATTTATTGAAGGCTCATAGCTGAGATTACGCTCTAATTCAGGCGATTCCTGTTTGTAAAAAACCGATGACGCATTTTTTTTATTTCAATTTTGTAGCATAATAAATGAGAGCTTCTGCAATTGCAATAAATCTCGATTTTCTCTACCACGTTTATTTTATTCTCCCATTTTCTATTCCATTATTTTTGGGTTACAATTTATTATCAATGAATAAAATTGCTTAAAAAAAATTAAAAACAAGTTTTACACAAGTGGAATAAAAATAAAAAAAATAAAAATATTTCTTTAAATGTTAGACCTAGCTTTTTCTGTGAGTAACAGATCTTGCATTTTTGTGTGTTGAATCAAAGAAAACATACCTCAATTCATTACCTATTTAAAAGATTGGTTGGTTTTGGTCACCTAATTTTCACGTTTTGCACGCCACTGGCCACAGGCTACTAAGAATGCATAAATGACTTATTTATTCGGTGGCAATATCTTTTGGTAAATGTATTATGCTGTGTTGCCAATGTTTGGAAAAGATTTATATTTAGTCACGCCTACTTTTGCTTTTCTTTAAGAAAAAAACAACAAATACTTTACACTGTCATTCAACTAAATGATGAATGCAATTACTTTCAAGTGTTATTAATGAAATTTGTTTAAATTCATACGTTCCTCTATATTTCAGGTAAATACTTACATTCTAATAATAACCTCATTCAGGTCAAAATGTGAGCAGTAAAATCTGGTATGTATGTAGATGAATATGGTTTGCCTGCGTAATTACGTAAAGCTATTAAAACTTAAATGGGGAGTGTTGTTGGAAAATTAGAATGGACGCGTTACGGTGCTACTGAATAGATTATGGTCTTAGGCGAATATAGAAGCGGAAGCCATTTGAAGAGGCCAATTTTAAACGTATATAAAGAGTATTTAACAAAATAATCGTTTATTTGCAATGTTTCATTTTAATTGTATTTATAAGGGGAAAACTGCGTCTAGTATAGGTCAAAATAACAAATAGTTCGGTCGCTTTTATTGACGTATAAATTAAAGGTCGTACTGCAGAGTAAGTGTAAATGTGTACTTGATCTTGATTGGTTAAATTTAGTTGCCTTAAAAGTGTTAAATTTTGATTATTCACTATTGAAAATGCATTGTAAAATAAATATTTTAATTATATTAAATTGGGAAATTGGAACCTTTGGTTTATCAAATGAGTTGAAACACTATCGTCGACCACTCAACCAAAACACAAATTTTAACACACTCTACGCGCGTTTCGCGAACTATGTTGGCATCATCAGAAGTTGATGATAGACTATATAGACTATATCATCATAGTGGCGTTGTACTAAACTCCTTTCGAACGCCGAAATATTTAAAAGAACAGCTCAATACAGAAGATATACGGGGCAGACATTTTAAAGGATTCCGAATAGAGATAGCTGAAGTACCATACTATCATCAATTGTTTCACCAATTTCTGGAATAGATCTTTACAATTTCTCCACAAATCTTAAATGCTTTATAACTCTATATTTAGAGCTAGATCCGTTCTGTTTATGTTTTAGATACGAATTATAATTTGACAACATCATACGTAATATTTCCTTCTGAAATTAGTCTACTGAAAACATAATTTCATCACGCTTGTTATTAAATGTAATTCACACGGCGATTAAGCTCGTACAGAGACATATACAGGATTCCATTCAAACGTGTAGCATTTAGGATCCTCACTTTGGGTTTAATTAACCAATAGCCATTCGTCTGGCCCACAGTTAGTCCTCTTTCTGAGCATTATTAGATTCCTTTGTTCGCCTACATTATCTTAAGGGCGGTTCACGCCAGAGATGATTTGTGGTCGGGTATACTAATGAATTTTACATCTTCAATTCGGGTCGAGGTTAATTGGGGTAACATGAGTTTAGATTGCATTACTGGGAGATATCTTAGCGTTAGTCTTATCTGTCATACATGTTGGGATTTTGCTGTCGTTTCTAGGTCAGAATATGGGTTGTAAAATTAAAAGGTGAGATTGCTATATGCGAGCAAAGTGGTATAAAATCCATAAAAAGGTACTTTATATGCCATAAAATTTATATTAAATAGCGGGTTTTGCTATCGTTATTTTTTCGGGATCTTGTGTGCAGAATGATAATGGAATATTGTAGCTAAATACTTGGTGGGCTTTACATCTGATAAATTTATTCTTATTTTATAGTCAAAGTTATTACAGAAGATATCAAAAAAGATATTTATTAAAATTGTTTTCATATTTACTGTCTGTTTTATATTACTACGGTGAGCCAGATACATTATTATTTAAAATTTAGTTTTTTATGGTTAATTTTATATATAAATTATTGTGAGTTCAGCATCTCTCTTTGATATTGGTTGATTTTTATAAATAAATTCTCATTTTGTTATTTTTAGAGCTAAACATTTTTTTATCCATACACTTATAAAAACTTAAACGTAAAAAGTTATTAGGAGTTAAGTTTGGTCATTGGTCATTGGTGTACTTGTAGCGAATTTTAAATTGGTGGAATGTAAAAACTTTTTTCTCTATCCATAGATGTCAAAAAATTTAAATTACTTAGCAATTTGTACGAGTTCTGTTGATTTACAAAGTCACTGCAAATGTTGATTTTGACTGAAAAGTTCTATTGGAATTTAAAGAATATTTTATATTTTTAAGACAGTATCATAAAAAATAAACAGTTATAATAATTTATTTATTTAAATTTTTAAGTTTTAAAATGACCACACGATTTCAGATTTTTCCATTGTTTTGAAAATTACAAAATAATGCATTCTGTGAGTCTGAAAAAAACCTTGAAAAACAAAGTATTTAAGCAGACACCAAAGTACGTGCCCCCCACCCCGTTTTCTAGAACGCTGAACACGATGGGGTGGTTACAATTCTTTGAGAGTTAACCCCACCCTGCAAACGGCCAAAAACCACCCCCGAAAGAGTGAACAATTAGATTTTGGCTATAAACTAGAAAACCCGCGTCATCTCCCGTTTTCGAGGATGCTGGGTAAGAAATACATTATATTTAATCATTAAATATACAGGGTGGCAAATAAGAATGCGAGGTACTGTATCTGGGAAACTATCCATCGTAGAGGCTTGCGGAAAAAAAGTTATTACTACAACGACCAAGAGAAAAACCTGGAAAATATTTTCAAGTTTCTGAAATGGCCGCTAGGGGGCGTAACTGCAATCTTGAATCTAAGAAAGTGATGTTTCTGTGAATTCCGCTATAAAGTGGTGGGAGGTATTCAAAGGTTTCAGTCAAAAATACCCTGTATTTTCGAAACGGCTGAGCCGATTTTAACAAACTTGGGCTAGTTGAAAAGAGCTATTCTTGGGCTACAAATGTTATAATATTTGAAGTTTTGTTAGTTTCACATGTCGCCGTCAGAGGGCTTTTTTTTCGACATTTCGACAGAAATGTTTAATTTTCTCAAATAATTTAAATACATTGGTATGATTTCTTTTTCATGAAAAAGTAGCTAAATGATGCCTAAACAAGCTCGCGAAAACCGCATCTCGATATCTTGTTCCTAACCTAAAATTTAGGCCAAAGAAAATTTTATACGGAAATCCCTTAAATTTTTATTTTTTAAACTAATTAATTCCTTTTATTATGTAAGTTGTGGCCCTAAAAAGGATCGAGTTAAAAAAGAAAGGTTTTTAATGTCCCCGTAAATGCTCTAAATGGTGACCATCACGCTCTATGCATTGCTGAAGCCTCTCATAGGTAGACAAAACTGCAGCTTCAATTTCGGCACTCGGCATGTTACGTAATGCATTAGGAATCCAGTTTTTTATATCTCTCTGAGCGTAGGTTCAGTCTGAAAATCAAGACAGGTTAAGTCTGGTGATTGCGCAGGCCATGGAAACAGACTTCCTCTTCCAATCCACCGCTGTTGTAATACTGCATTAATATGCTCTCGCACAATAATAGCATAAATGTGCTGGGCAACCATCCAAATGTAAAAACAAGTTTGACGTGTTTCCAGTGGCACATCCTCCAACAACAACGGTAATTTATTGGCCAAAAAGTCAAGAAAGATATTGCCGCTTAGAGATTGCTCGAAAAATATGACCCAATAATTCGGCCTCCCAGTATGCCACACCACACATTTAAACTCCAACGTCCTTGGTGCTGAACTTTATAGTGCGAGAGAATATTAATGCAGTATTACAACAGCGGTGGATTGGAAGAGGAAGTCTGTTTCCATGGCCTGCGCGATCACCAGACTTAACTTGTCTTGATTTTCAGACAACCTACGACGAGAGAGATATGAAAAACCGAATCCGTAATGCATTACGTAACATACCGAGAGCCGAAATTGAAGCTGCAGTTTTGTCTACCCATGAGAGGCTTTAGCAATGCATAGAGCGTGATGGTCAGCATTTACGGGGGCATTAAAAACCTTTCTTTTTTAAACCTGTCATTTCTAGGGCCACAACTTACATAATAAAAGGAATTAATTAGTTTAAAAAATAAAAATTTAAAGGATTTCCGTATAAAATTTTCTTTTGCCTAAATTTTAGGTTAGGAACAAGATATCGAGATGCGGTTTTCGCGAGATTGTTTAGGTATCATTTAGCTACTTTTTCATGAAAAAGAAACCATACCAATGTATTTAATTTTTTTGAGAAAATTAACCATTTCTGTCGAAATGTCGAAAAAAGCCCTCTAGCGGCGACATGTGAACCTGACAAAACTTCAAATATTATAACATTTGTAGCCCAAGAATAGCTCTTTTCAACTAGCCCAAGTTTGTTAAAATCGGCTCAGGCGTTTCGAATATACAGGGTGATTTTTGTCAAACAAAAAAGGTTCAGATTATCATCTACTTTAAAGATCAGGTATTTTTTGTTAGGTTAATATAGCGGAATTCACAGAAACATCACTTTCTTAGATTCAAGATTGCAGTTACGCCCCCTAGCGGCCATTTCAGAAACTTGAAAATATTTTCCAGGTTTTTCTCTTAGCCGTTTTAGTAATGACTTTTTTTTCCGCAAGCCTCTACGATGGATGGTTTCCAAGATACAGTACCTCGCATTCTTATTTGGCCACCCTGTACATATTAAACATTTTTGTTGACGCATACAATTATAGGCCTGCGGGACGCCCCCTAAAAGTTTTACTCTCTGTATCTCGGCCACTAATTATTATTTTGATTTGAAACTTTCACACAATAAAAAATAAGTTTTTTTAGAGAAAAATGAGCGCTTTATCAATTACAAAAAATGGGCGAATTTTTGAAAATTTTTCGATGAATTCTCAAGATTTTTTTTTAATTAAACCCCAAAAGAGTGGCTGTTAGGGGGTGGAGTCGACTCGGGGAGAAGATCCAACATCACCAACGCGTTCAGCATCCTCGAAAACTGAAAATGATGCTCGTTTTCTAGTTTATGGCGAAAATCAAATTTTTGCACCATTTCGGGGGTGGTTTCTGGCCGTTTGAGGGTTAGAGTCAACTCTCAAAGAATTGTAATCACCGCCATCGTGTTCAGCATCCTCGAAAATGGACTTACTTTGGTGGCATCTTCATTATTTTTATTACTTTCAAAATTAAAAAACTTATTTTATGAAATAAAATTGATAAAACTTGGTATTTACATTTAGTGCGTTACTGTATTCCCAAATGATTAACGTGCACATCCGCTATATTTGTAAGTATTTACTTTCCAATTAAATATTGCATGTTTTATCACAACTTGGCTTGCATGCTAAGTAATTGAATAATTACTGGCTCGCTGGAACGAGGTCATTTTTGTTTATTTTATCAGGTTATTACAACTATTAAAAATCTAGATGGAATATTAATAGATAGAAAGGAAGAGATAGCTTATGAATTTAATACAAGATTTATTGAAACTAGAAAAAATTGGCAGTCCCAGTAGAAAAAATACACTAACTGTAACTTTCAACGTTATGTAATGTTAAATTATTTTATTTTTACAAATATACATGTAAATGAAGTCGACTAAGAGATTCAGAAACTCGAACTGTGCAACTGGAATTGATTAACAAAAATAATTATGTAAAACATTGTCATTTACAAGTCTACAGCACAAATGAACGAAAAGTCTAGCGGGCTAATGGGTAATATTGGACGAATATTAAACTTTGCATGACAATAGACAAATGACCACGAGAAATTTTCATAAAGTTCCCCCCGTCAATGTACATTAACTCGTTTCAATCTCAGTTATATCTAAACTACACACAAAATGCAATTACGGGCTGATTACCCAATAAAGTCCGGTTTCTGGTGGCCTGAAAACTCGCTTTTGTTTGGCTAGCGACAAGATAATATGGCGTTCATAACATTCTCCACTAATAGTTTACTTTGTATCAATTAAAACTTTGTAATCCAGTTGTTAGAGTTTGGACATTAACGAGATGATGGACCGAGAGCTATGAAAATTGTTCAGAAAGTGAAGTTATTATGACGATGAATTGAATTTGGTATCAGATCGAACGTAACCGATTCATTTATCAAATCTACAATGAATCAAAAACTTTATGCAGTCAAATTAATAAATTATTAAATAATGCCACTCTTTCGGTTTCGGATGTAATTGTATTTGATAAAAATGACTTTCTCCAATAAGACTTACTTTGTCGAATGCCTCCTTGCTGTTTTTTGTTTCAAGGATGCCCGAGGATTCGTCTTTTCCAATATCTCCTATTCCTATTTTATATATGATGAGTTAGTAGTCTTGGGTTATTCGATTTCTGCTTAATAACATAAGTTGTCCAGCTCTACTATTTTTTGATTTATCAATGTACCATAGTACCATGTTCCAAGCTGATCTCTGTACCATCTCATTTTAGTTGAGCATCATAGCATTGATTATAATTTTTATTTTGAAAGCAAGAGGTACATTAAACCAAAAGATCTTCCCCGAATCAGAAATCATAGATGATTCAGCACATGACATCGGGCTGAATGTATATAGCCAACACCAATTACACAGGTCTACAAAAAAAACAAAGGTCGGGACTATTCCTAGGTATTTTGACTCCCAGAATCCGAATCCGGGATCAGTTTTTTACAAATATTTTAATCAGCAACCAAACCAACTCTGCCCCCGTTTTAGAGGATGCTGAACACGATGGCGGTGGTTAATAGTATATTATATTATAAAGATTAAAAGTGCATATTTTTTTTAGGAGGAATATTTGCAGTTGCGAGGCGGAGCGCAGCGCAGCCGAGCGAATGCAAAATTGCGAGTAAAAATAGGCACTTTTAGTCCGTATTTTTTCTCCAACCAAGTCAAAATTAAAATAAATTTAGTTTTATTCAAAAATCGTTAATAATTTGGTAATAAATTTGAACACCTATTAATTATAACAGCGATAGCAAGTCGGTAGTCATGGATATCTGGCATTGTTGGTAAATATTGATTGTCAAGTAGACGTCAGTAGACGTACTAATCATATAATTTTTGTAGTAGTTTTTAAGCTGCTTTCAAAATGAATCCCGAACACGATGAAAATATACCTGCGGGTATATTGGAAAGTGCCGAAGCAGTATATCTAAATCTTTTGCCACCCAAATCTCGCCAAGTTTATGAACTTGCTTATCAGCGATTCATGAAGAAAAAAATGTGCAAAACTATGCGGAGAGTGTTCTTATGGTGTATTTCTCAAATTTAACGAAGACCGTCAAGCCATCCACTCTTTGGTCACAGTATTCAATGTTGCGATCCACACTGGATATCAAAAATGGTGTGGATATTAGTAAATATTCAAAATTACGAGCATTGTTAAAAAGGCAAAGTGATGGATATATACCTAAAAAGTCTAGGGTTTTTACAAAGGAGGAAGTGGATCGGTTCCTGGATATGGCACCTGATAATGTATATTTGATGATAAAGGTTGTTCTAGTATTAGGAATTGGAGGTGCTATGCGTTGTGACGAACTAGTTCATTTAAAAATTGATGACATTGAAGATATGGACTCGGCCCTGGTCGTAAAAATTTTGCAGACAAAAAACATTTTACCATTATAGGCCATAATTATTTGCGTTTATTTCGAAAATAAGTTGCACTACGGCCATCAAATATACAGGAACGTCGTTTATTTTTGAAGTATGTTAATGGGAAGTGTCAAAGAATGGTTGTTGGTATTCACAAAATTAGTGCCGTGCCGCAAGAAATTGCAAAATTTTTGAATTTAGAAAATTGGAAGGAGTACACTGGACATTCGTTAAGAAGAACATCTGCTACACTTCTTATTGATGGAGGCGGTGACCTCACTTGTCTTAAAAGACATGGAGGTTGGAAATCGAGTACGGTAGCAGGATATATTGAAGAATCACGTATCAACAAAGAGAATACTGCCAGAAAAATATTGCAACCTGACAAAGAAGGTACAAGTACCTGTTCAGATATTTCCTCGAATGTTTCATCAACAGTTACGGAGAATATTTTGAGTTGTTCTAACATTAATGAAAATCTTTTGAATTGTTCGAAAATTGTTAGTGATAATTTCAGTGGTGCTTTGAATTTTGGCAATAATTGTTCAAATTGTACATTCAATATCACTACAAATAACAAATAAATACCTATATATAGTTGCCCAATTAATTTGTTTTACTAAGTTTGTAAGAGACAATGTTTTTTTCTTCAAATTTCAATTAGAGAGCTCAAATGCAATTACTTTTAGTCCTAGGATTAAAAGTAGCGTTTTTAATCCTAGGATTAAAAGTGTTGCTAAGCAACGAGCAAATTTTTGTACGTTAAGGGAATTGATGGCTTTTGCACCTGAAAATAGTACAAAAATGTCAACATTTTTTGATGGTTGGAGAAAAAATTCTTTTGGAAGTGACCCAACACCCCATACGGCCAAAAATCACCCAAAAAATGGGATAATCGCGTATTCCTCATATTCCATCGGTAAAATATTCCCTATCCCCAGTTTTCAAGGATGCTGAACACGATGGAGTTATTCAAAATTACTTTCGACTTGACCCCACCCCTCAAACGGCCAAAAACCTCCCCCAAAATGTGGGAATCGCGGATTCCGCGTCTTCTACCGGCAAAATATATCTTCCCCCTCCTTTTAGAGGCGGTATTCAAATTTTTTTTCGAGTTACTCCCACCTCCCAAACGGCCAAAAATCACCCTTTACAGGGTGAAATTTTTTTTGAGCAAACCCCGCGAAAATTGTTCACCCTGTAGAGGGTGATTATTGGCCATTTGGGGGGTGGGACTAAGTCGAAAATAATTTTGAATACCGCCATCGTATTCAGCATCTTCGAAAACGTGGAGGGGGAAGATATATTTTGCCGGAGGAAGTCGCGGAATCCGCGATTCCCCCATTTTGGGGGTGGTTTTTGGCCGTTCGGGGGGGTTGGGTCAACTCCAAAAGAATTTTCACCACCGCTATCGTGTTCAGCATCCTTGACAACGGGGGAAGAGTTGGTTTGGTTGCTGCCTAAAACATTTGTATATTTTTCCGACTCACAGAATGTAGTATCTATAAATGACCTTGAAATCTCGTTTTCGTAACGTGCTGGGAAAAAACTGAGCCCGAATTCGGATTCAGGGCGCCAAAATATCTAGGTCTGGTCCAATAGTCCGGACCATTTCTTTTTGTAAACCTGTGTTATCAAAGCATATAGCTTCCCAATTTGCATTAAGGATTGCAAAGTTTTTAAAAAGTTTTTAAACTTTTCTGGTTAAATTGTCATTCTTCTTCGTATCCCTTCAAGGAAAAAACAAAGTATAGAATTATGAAGATTTAATTCCTAACCAACTAACTCATTTTCTAACATTAATTGGATTATAATTTCTTCTAATCCAGGATTATTTTAATAAGTAATTACTAATAGATCAATCACGACTAGTACTTGAAATAATCTCCGACAAATTCATATGGTATTGGAAACGCCTACGTTTATAGAATGGATCCTATAATAACAACTTTAATCTCTGAAAACGCGTTCAATAAATTCATTTGATTTAGTCAGTCCTATAATCGAAACTGCAGCAGTGAATCTTTGCATTCACTAAACTGGCATTCTATTAGGGGAACTTATGCTTCCTACAATTTTTTATTTATTTGCAAACTACAATTTTTTCTTGTAAAATCGGGATTTAGATCCGCTTATAATTTTTGCGTGGTACTTCTTAATAATCTGAAAGGTTTTTTTAAAGGGTTTGATAAAAAGAAATGACGTGTTCCAATATTGATTGATTAAAGCCAGCCAATCGATATCCCAAATCACACGCCTATTCTTTCTTTCATTTCATCGGTGTAGGATGTCATGTCATTAATTTTAGATCATTTTTATGTGTAGGTCGCAAAGGGTAATCCTGAAAGAAACACATGGGAACTGGAAGTAATAAAAAGGAGCATCGCTCCCGGATTGATCACAGAAACTATTTACACGTTACATTGTGTTTGGGATGTGCAAATATACGCGGATGACACGCAATTTAGTAGTATATCTATGTTGGTTCTAGAGTCATAGAATTTCGGACGCTTCTTACATTTGAGTAAAGGACATTTAAGTTTATTATTAATAAATTCTAACAACGCTCCATATATTTAATCCAAGTTCAAAACTTACAGGTACAAAATGGCGGAAATAAGTACACGCAATTGCCCAGAAAACAGATTTGTTCTTTCTCGATTATATAATGTGTGTTTGATAGCCTTACGAGCTTAAATAATTGATTAATAATTAGTTTCTCTATGTAGAAGCTAAACTATTAAAATGTTTGCTAATGAGTTGAATGTAATATGGCGAGTGACTTATTTGAGTGCAGAAGAGCTACTTGAATGGCTGACTACACGTTCTTCGAGCTCTCGACGAGCCTGGAAAAAGCCGGAAACATGCAATGCTTTGAATTCTATTTAGTCGAGGCAATGAAGCATTATGTTAGGAAATCTTTTAGGATAGAACGGATCGGAATGCGGTTTTTTGCATTCGCTTCCAAAAATTATGTATACCATTCCTACCTAATTTTTACCTATTAGAAACTGGAAGTTGCATTGCTGCAGCCAAAAATGCATTCAAAAAATGCATTTTTTGAGAGGCTTATTGGCAAGTTTAATAACTTTGTAAATAAGAGTCAGAATTGGCCCAAGTCGGGTACCCAGGGGTTTTGGAGGTCGCTAATCGCGATTATGATGTTCAAATTGACCCCCCGAACACCTGGAGCTCGGTAACGCTGACGAACGTCATCTCCGTGGGACTATCCCGAAATTCATGCGAGGAAGGAGAGAAACTCGGCGCCCGGTGGTTTTTTGGGTCGCTGAATTCAAATATGCCATCGGCGAACACCCCACGGACACCTGGTGCGCCCTAACCTGGACGCGGACGTTCATCTTCGAGAATTTTCCTGGAAATATCGACAAAAACGAACCGAAAATCGTTATGGGGGCGTTTTGTGGGCGCTGAATCCGAATTTCATGAGGAAAACGAGCCCCCGAAGACCTGGTGCCCCCTAACCTGGCCCTGAACGTCATCCTCGATGGTTTTCCAGACGCAATTGAAAAAGACGAAATGAAAATCGTTGCGGGGGGTTTTTTGGGTCGATGCCTTTAGCCGTCACATTGGTGATCGAATTGTCTGGGGAATGATTCTGCCAATCTTTCAAGTATTTGCAAAGAACGCACGTCTACCCATCAGCCATGATCCTAGAAATTCAATTTAATATAAAATTTAAAGATTAAAAAAAAAAATCATAAATAGAGAAAGAAAATTAATGACGTTACAAAAAAACCCCACGAAAATTAATTGATTCTTGCGCGAGAAAAGAAAGTATTAAAAATCAGAAGTCCCTAATATTTTCGGTTCGTATTGTGTCTGGAAAACTCTCGGGGACGTTTCAGGGCCAGGTTAGGGCGCACCAGGTGTACGTGGGGTGTTCGCCGATGTCGTATTTAAATTCAGCGACCCAAAAAACCCCCCGTAACCATTTTCGGTTCGACTTTTTCAATTGTGTCTGGAAAACCCTCGGGGATGACGTTCAGGGCCAGGTTAGGGGGCACCAGGTGTCCGTGGGGTGTTCGCCGATGCCATATTTGAATTCAGCCACCCAAAAAACCCCCCGTAACGATTTTCGGTTCGTCTTTTTCAATTGTGTCTGAAAAAACCTCGGGGATGACGTTCAGGACCAGGTTAGAGGGCACCAGGTGTCCGTGGGGTGTTCGCCGATGCCATATTTGAATTCAGCGACCCAAAAAACCCCCCGTAACGATTTTCGGTTCGTCTTTTTCAATTGTGTCTGGAAAACCCTCGGGGATGACGTTCAGGGCCAGGTTAGGGGGCACCAGGTGTCCGTGGGGTGTTCGCCGATGCCATATTTGAATTCAGCCACCCAAAAAACCCCCCGTAACGATTTTCGGTTCGTCTTTTTCAATTGTGTCTGAAAAAACCTCGGGGATGACGTTCAGGGCCAGGTTAGGGCACACCAGGTGTTTGGGGGGTCGTTTTCCACATGAAATTCGGATTCAGCGCCCACAAAAGGCCCCCATAACGTTTTTCGGTTCGTTTTTGTCGATATTTCCAGGAAAATTCTCGAAGATGACGCCCGCGTCCAGGTTAGGGCGCACCAGGTGTCCGTGGGCCGATGGCATATTTGAATTCAGCGACCCAAAAAACCCCCGGGCGCCGAATTTCTCTCCTTCCTCGCATGAATTTCGGGATAGTCCCACGGAGATGACGTTCGTCGGCGTTCCTGAGCTCCAGGTGTTGGGGGGTCAATTTGAACATCATAATCGTGATCAGCGACCTCAATAACTCCTGGGTACCCGACTTGGGCCAATTATGACTCTTATTTACAAAGTTATTAAATTTGCCAAAAGGCCTCTCAAAAAATGCATTTTTTGAATGCATTTTTGGCTGCAGCAATGCAACTTCCGGTTTCTAATAGGTAGAAATTAGGTAGGAATGGTATAAATAATTTTTGGAAGCGAATGCAAAAGATTTCCTATCTTTGGCCTTTTTAGTGCTTCATTGCCTCGACTAATTATTGGTTTGAGACTAACCAATCATTTACAAGCTTGAGGACAGTATGTGCTTATTAAAATAATTATAATAGTCAGTAGTCAGACTGTTGTGTTTTTCTTTGTTGTTGTTGTTGTTGTTGTTGTTGTTGAACTTAACAATAGAGAAAATGCCTTTTCTTTCAAGAAATCTTTCGACCTACATACTTTATTTTACAATTCTTTCGCACTTTTTTTGTTTCTCGTATTAATATTTTCAGAATTATATTTTTAAATTTGTTATAATCAAAATTTGTATTTATTTTGTTCTTCATTCAACGGTCGTTTTTAACAATTTTTAAACGATGAATCAATTATTTCCAATGGGATCAGAGGTATCAGTATCAGAGGGTTTTAAAGCTCTTTTTTGCTTTTGATTTATTACTAAATAATAAATAAATTATATATTAATTTGGGAATGGTAATAGTTTATATAATATTTATTTTAAAGATTTATTGTTTACGATGAACGGTTACATAGCCAACAGGGTGTTGATTTTCCATAATTTATGATTTTTATTATTATATCTGCATTATTTGATATATTGTTAAATGCTGGCACCCATGTGTGAAATTTTTGCTGAAACTGCCTGCCTGTTATATCAAATTGTTTTAACATATGCGGTTTTTCTATCTAATATTTGAATAAAGAGAAAATAAAACAATTTCAGCGCTTCTGCACCAGTATTTTCTCTATATTTTAGTAAATTTTTCGCTTATGTAACGATCCTGAAATAATAATGATTCTTTTTCGAATGCGCTCCATATATTTTTCTTTTGTTTCCGTTCGGCTCAAAAATATAGGAATTAATACAGCGACTGACTTTCTAGCTAAAAATTTTCACTTGAAAGCACACAATTTCAACTTAATATTTTTAAATATCTTTTTGATACGTTTCCGTTTTTGACAAACAAAAAAGAGATTTACGAATTTTATGTTTTAAAGGAAAAGTAATTTTCACGCTCGAACAATTATGGAGATCTCGATATCATGTTTTTGTAAATAATATTTGAAAGAAGATGAAATTTGCAATGCGTAAGAAGTTTTTTATAAGACGTAATCTCATTTATCGAATGAGGGAGCGGTGGTTTCTTTTTAGGATAAAAACTAATTACCAAAGAGTTTAATCAAAAATACAAGTTTTAAAAAACGCTTCTGTTTTCGATTTTTTATTTACCTCTTTATTGGAATTCCGCCTGTGTTTTAGTTTTTGTATGTACATTGCTTAAAGAACTATTACTGTGAAAACGTCCAAAAAACTAAAAAAGAGTCATTAGCAAAAGTTCTAAGAGGTCGAGGTTAAACGAGTCAAATACTATTCTATTATTTTGACTGCTGAGTTGTTACTGAGTAAATTAGAATACTATGGAATAAGAGGCAATATCTACGACCTACTAAAATCCTATCTGACCGAGAGGATGCAGTATGTAAGTTTCGAACGTAGTCAATCAGATCTTGTACCTGTTAAAAGTGGTGTCCCACAATAGTGGGGTAGATCTTTTCGAATTTTTTTTTTGTGATTATATAGATTCGAGGTTACTCTTTCACGTGATCAATATATGAAAGCTAAGGGAGGTGTGGAGGGGGGTAAATTAACATGTAAAAACAGTTTTATTCGAATCGAAACGACTTCTATATATAAAATAAAGTACTCGCGAAAACGCTTAAACTGAATTTTAACGCGTCCAAATCGGTCTAGGGGTTCTTGAGATATTGCGATTTGAAAATATATGGATTTTCGCCGCGGCGAGAACACACCTAGAGCCGTGTTCGCGTTTTTCTCATGGAAGAAAATGACTTAGAAACTTGATTTTTTCCTCCGATAGGTAGTCATGACTCAAGCATTGTGTCCAAATTTCAACCCGCTAGTTTAATTTGGGAGGGATAGGGAGGGCAAACACTGATTCATTTTTGACTCGGGACCAGTAAAATGGCAAACTCTTTCATAAGGATTTTCGCAACGAAAAAGTAAAGTGGGGAAAATTGTTTATGCACCATCGGTTGCGGAATTTTTTTCTCTTTGATTTGAGCCCTACAGGGACTGGATCCGATAATCAGGAAGGGAGGGAGGGGGGTAAAGGCGTTTAGCCCTGTAGAAGGGCAACGGATAGGGTTAGTAACTTCGTGTTAGGCTCATTTTCAAGGGCAATCAGTTCTCTTTCAAAAATTTTTTACCCCTAAGCTATACCTATATTAATGCCTGCGGGAGTGCGTGATATATTTAGTGCGCTCTCTCAGCCGTCGTGAAATTAGATGCCGGAATAGTATTTGTGAGAGAGCAGAGAGATGATGTGAGAGAGACGAGATATAAAAGGGAGCGCTTAGCTCCTATCCCGGCATCTAATTTTACAGCGCCTCAGCGAGCGCACTGGCTTTTATAAATATATCACGCAAACCTGCAGTCCTCTATAAACTTAGAGCTTTGTTGGAAAAAATCTTGAAAGAGAACTGACGCTTGTACCTGCGCACTGTACGCTGATGATACAACCCTTTTTTCTAGGAGAAAAACCGATACAAGTGATAACCAACTAGATACTGCCAACAAGTTAAAACTGAAAGAAAGTAAAACTACACAAATGTTATTTAGGCGGATAAACATGCGATAAAATCTAAGCCGGTTAAATTGTTGGGTGTTATACTTGACACGAGAACCAAATGTAAAGTAACAAAAGTCTTCATTATGCTTAACGAAAAGAAAACATTCTCGAGAAAAAATTTTGCACAAATTAAACACGCAGAAAATATGCAGAACGTTTATGATCGAGTTTTGTACACAAGAATTTCAGTGGGTGTGAATCTAATGAGTAAATTCGTTGGTTCAAATCGGTTTAATTAGTAAGACCAGTACTTAAATATTTTAAATAATTTCACAACAAATGTTGTTTGCGTGTTATGATGTAATTGGAACAAAGCCAAATTATTAGAACCGTAGTCGCTCGAATTTATGATTGACTATTTCTAGAATCCGAAGAAGTGCGAATAATTTTATTTTTCGTCGGCTCACCTCAAATTATTGATTTTACTGACATTAATTTATTAACAAAAGGTTGTTTAAGAGTACGAGTTTCGGGAAAATATAATTATTGTTTATACCTCGCTCTTTAAAATTCATTTTCATATACGAGGGAGTAAGTATTAAAAAAATTAGTAAAACAATTTTTTTTTCAAGCCAATTTTATTTTTACATGAAAGAGCATACCTTAAGCTATTTTTCTACATAGTTTCCACCAGTGTTCAAACACTTGTCATAGCGGGTGACCAGCTTTTCTATACCTTCTTCGTCAATCAAAAAATAATGAAAGTGTTACTGCTTAAATAAAATTGATAAAATAAAGTACTACACTGGCACATTAAAAACACTTATACATACAATTATAGTAGATACAATATATAGGAAAAGGGAAATTGAAAAATTCTTCGTTTGAATAATATCCATGTGTGATTAGTATCTGTTTTAATTTCTTTTTGTAGAGCACATATGGTAAAACTGTAAAGCAATTAGGAAGTTTATTGTATAGCTTAACACACAGAAATCCTGCACCATTCTGACACCTTGTCAAGCGCTGGTAAATTGGAACTAACTTATTTGTTCTCCTTGTCCCATATTTATGGATATCCCCATGCACCCTATACCTATCTCTATTCTTATATACCCACACTAGGTTCTCTAAGATATACACCGATGGTAGAGTGAGTATACCCAACTTGGAGAAGACGATCCTCCCTGTAACCCAAACTTCCCAGTATTCTGATTGCCCTCCTCTGAAGTGAGAACAACCTATTTGTGTGTGGGGCATGACCCCAGGCTAAAAGAGCAAAGTGGCAACTGGATGAAAAATGTCAAAATAGGCTGTTCTCAAAGCACGGTCGGAGGAACAACCAGCAAGACATCGAAGTGCATGTATACAGCTTCTTAACTTTCCAGCAACAATATCAATGTGTGCATGCCATTGAAGGAGAGGATCCAAACTGACTCCTAAAAACTTAATCATCATATCCCTTGACCTGTCAGTTGGTCTTAACGTGAAAATAACTTTATTTGTCTCGTCTGCATTAAGATGCAATCGATTCATGTTAATCCATTCATGAATTCCACTCTGCAAAACATTGATCTCTAGTTCTGCAGTCTGAAGAGAATCCGCGGTACAAGCCACTGTTGTGTCGTTAGCAAAAAGAGTGAATTTACCGGTTGGTTCTATTAATGGTAAATCATTAATGTATATTAAGAAAAGTATAGGCCCCAAAACAGAGCCCTGGGGAACTGCTCTTGTTATTTTACTCTGTGCTGATGACACTCCACCCACACTCACAACCTGTTCTCTGTCTGTTAGATAAGAAGTTAGAAGTTTAGTGCTGTCAGAACTAAAACCGTATTTGCAAAGTTTACTCTTACGGGTTCACACCTCTGGAAAGGAATTCAGTAAGCAAAACATATCCCAGAACACAGTGCACATGATTTTTTGGACTGACATTGTCGTTTTGAAGATTACAGGACTACCAGATATTATTGGTCTCTCCACTCATGTATTAGTATTTGTAATATTATTGTACTCAATCAAACTAACATATAAATTTATGTTTTCCAATATTACACTGTGTGTAGACATTATTGTGATACCAGCATAACAATTTTGAATTAGTTGTAAAGAATTTATGGAGGTCTTAAATAAAAATATACTTAAATAAAATAAATAGATATATAGATTTGCATTTCTCTACAGAATCTTTTATGAGTTGCAACCATATCCGTAGGTATTTTAAATTCAAAGCTGCTGTAAAACGATGAGCTGATAAAAATCAGCAATATCAAACTCATATAATAAAATTTACCTACGTCGTTACTGAATATTCTCCAATGGTTATGAATAATAAACAAAACAAAAATAGGATTCATAAATGTTGACTGGATTTTCCGATTGTGATACTGTGCAAAATAGACACACTAATGGACTTTGGCTAGGCTAACACTGTCATTCTCGAAACTAGCTATTAAAATGCTTTCGTATCTATATATCACGGTTTTAAAATGTCAAAAACACCACATCAGTTATTTTTTAAATCAAATTGGCGTCCGAAAATAAAATTAAAGCCATCATTCTGAAAGCAGAGATCCATATACGTTTAATAAAATTATGAATAATCAGACAAGGAACATTTTTTCAAAAGTATCCTATAATTTTTCAAAAAATATGTGTACTGCACATTTAAATTTTGGTTTACTTTTTGTTATCTCGTAGTTTGGTTGGTGTTTTAAATTTAAAGGTATCGATTATTTATTTATTTATTTACTACACTATTCTACAGATAATCCATTTATAGAATAGGAACTACAGAACGGAATTGAATTTCCAAACAATATAAAAATAATAATATCATATAGGTTTACTTACTAACAAATAAAATGATTTTTAATACATAACAAGCTGCATCAAAATAAATCTACTTCATTTACAGGTAGACATCGTGACATATAATAATTCTTTAAAATATTGGTACGAGGAGTTTCGAGATAAAAGGTATTGTTGATAATCGGGTAATACAAAAGTTTAATTTCTCCAGTAAGTTAGAGCAATCTATTAAATTATTAATGAATTTAAATAAGGGTAGAAAGACTAAAGAAGCTATGTTTGAGAACTAAGTCTGCATGTGATATGCCGATTGGAGGATAAATTCCGTCAGTTTTGAAAGTTAACAATTTCAAAAAACGACGTTGAAGATTTTCCAATTGGTCAATATCAACCTGATAATAGGGACTCCAGACAACCGAGGCATATTCTAGTTTTGATCGGATAAATGCATAATATAATAGCTTTAATGTTCCGACTTCTTAAAATTCAGCGCAGTTTCTAAATAGAAATCCATATATTCGATATGCTGAATTAAGGATTGTATCGATGTGCAAATTAAATGAAAGTCTCGAGTCAAATGTCACTCCGTCAGTAACAGTATTGGACCTCTCTATGGTTTCGCTATCTATCATGTAGTTATATATCAGCGGATTATTTTGTAGAGTGTAGGACATGACACTCCATTTAGCAATGTTTAAAGATATCTTATTATCCCTAGACCATACAACTACCCTCTCCAAGTTTTTAGACATACGTTCATTTACAGATCATATTCTTTACCAAGATATTAAAAATAAAGAAGAAAATTTAAATCGCCCAATACTTCATTCAAACATAGTTTGCGTTATCCTTTTGAAAGTAGTTCCCTGAAACGTCACAAAAATATGTTGGCAACAGATTTTGACATTTCTCTGTTGTTGTCATATTTTGCGAGATTATCCAGTGACCTATTTCTATAGTCAATTATTAATATATCTTTTATTATATCAAAAACGACTTTAGAATTAAAAGTCAAAACGTTAAATTAAAATCTTTTTGATATAAATATGTGATTTTAATATCCAGAGAGAAGAGTATTTTACAGGTTAGACTTTATTTTAAAGACCGTAGAAATATTAAATCAAAATAAGTGTAGGAAAAGTCATTGTTTTATTGTAATTATTATTATTTATGAACAATAGACCACACAAAAAAGAATAAATACTCAATTTTTTCCCGTTACTAAAGTCACCCCTGTAGAATTTCTGATAACACTAATTTCCCCTAATGGATGACACATTTGCGTGTTTAAAAAAAAACAGTTAATGGCCATCCGTTTTCATAACAATGGCTATTTAAAATAATGATGTGATCAAAATACAAAGTACCACATGTCAATGAAATTTCGTAGGTGAAAACGTGATTTTCTTTAATGGAATTTGCAGGCTCAAAATCATAAAATGGAATTTTATCGGGCAATTAGTCACTTTTATAGCTAATACGAATACAATTTAACATATTTAGAACACCTGTTTTGATCCATTATTAGGTCAAACAAATAATAGCAGTTGGAATGAAAAAAACGTTCGAACGATTTTTCGCTTGCCAAACAAACCAAAGTCCGATAAAGGTGAAGAAAGATAAAATTCCTACACTAAAAAAATGTATGTTGTTGATCAAAACAAAATTTTAAAAATTTACGTTACGTTATATAAAAAAATACGTATAAAACCCAAACCTATTGAATTAGATATGTGTTGATGTAATACAAATATATACATTGTGTTTGATGTTGTAAATAATACATCAAAGCTTGGGAATTTAATTCCATACTACATTAATATTTCCTATTGTAATATTAAAAGATCTTTAAACAAACTTAAATTAAAATAAAATAATTTAAATCTAAATTATATTAAATACGTTTATGAGTGTAACCGAATTAATTCTTAAATGATTTAACGTGTAAAAAAATTTAAAAGCTTTCTACAGGTTATATCGAATTTATTTTATTCACCAACACGTGTTAACTGTCGGACACGTATATTTATTATTTTGAACCAAGTGTGTGGTTGGAATGTTATCGTAGCTCAAGCGCGTTGTCACCTGTCATCCGAGATATTATTTGTGTTTTCCTTCTAGAAGTAATAAATTATTTCCAGTCGGAAAATGGCAAAAAAATTCCGTATATAAAAAAAAATACTTAGTAGGAAGTGATTTTTAATTGATTAAATAGAAATCTGTTTTCTTTTACTAACTACTATAGAAACAACAAAGATGTATACAAATAGCCACAAATTTATTATCCAAAACTGTTTCATCAATAAGTTTTGCAAAGAATGTCGCAATTTGTTGTAATAAATATAATATTCAAAATTTTGTTTGAAAAATGTAAAAGGCTATCATAAAAAGAGTGCCGATGCTGGGAAATTGCATAACGTAAAAATATGCAGAAAATGGATGTATCTACATAAAATAATAATTTAAGTAGATATAATTAGTGGGAAGTAGTCAATTAGTACGATTTCTTAGATTTTATGTCAAGCTTTCGAAAATGTTTATTTTCTTTTTCACGCCAAATAACATGAAATTCAGATAACAGAAACATCAGGGTTGTTAAGGGGTTGTTGTTTTTTGTTTATGTCAGAGTGACAGGGAGATCTTATTGGTATCAATATATTTTGTAAAGTTATTCTATTATTGTTCTTTTGGATTCATCAGGTACCAGATTAGGATTTCTCGTGCCCAAAAACCCCCAGTTCCAAATTTTTATGTATACATATCCAAAAACGCTAAAGTTATTGCAAATAATAAATCTTCAAATTTAACCTTTAACACCCTGTACATCCCTTATTAGAAACATGGTATTAGAGCAAATTGGTTCAAATCGTAATGTTTTGAAGTGAGAAATCTAACATAATTCTATGTAAAATTACTTAAGGACCACCCTGTATGTATACTAACACATGATTATGCATATGGAATATTCATATTCTTCCATTATATAAAGTTTTCTGCTTTTATGCAGCTATTAAGGGAAAATTCTTATTATAAGGCAATAAAACTACAAAACTTGGCAGCAGAACGAATGTTATGGTGCATTTTACAGAACTCTTTGCGAAAGATTGTCTATTCCCTTATACTTTTTCGCGGTAATATTTAATTTACATATTGGACGTAATAATTTTCTATTATTTAGTGTCTACTTTTATCTGAGTCTAACTTGAAGTTTTATCAATTGTTACTTTATTTACCATAAACACTATTTAAATTTGTAATGAAAAACATACAAGCCATTTTAGCCAATACTTGTTAAGAACGAGAATTGTACATTATACATTATTATAGATAGATATGTTTATCCAAAGCTAGCTTAAAAACTAACGGAAAAAATAACCCTTAAAGAGGGCTAAAACCACTACTATATGAAAAAAATACAAAAACACAGGTAAAATAAGGGGGAAAAATATGTTCTACTGTTTTAAATTATTTTTCAAGCCATTGGTTTTGCTGTATCTGTTATTTTTCATCTTTTCCAGCTATCTTTTGCTAATATTTAATCTTCTGGTATAATTTGATTTGAATAAACTTTCAGGATTTTGTTTAAAATTAAAAAATATTTCAGGTTAATTTCTGTTCGTTTTCTTGTTGGGATTAAAGTTTTTCACAAAGATAAACAATTTACCTTTATATACATGATAAAATTCTGATACTACTGTGCTTGCTTTTTAGTGTCATTTCCGAGCAAGGCCGAAACTAAACATTTACTACATTTTAGTGGCCCATCCGATATAGATGCCATCATAACAAAATTTACACAATATCGCCTCGTTGTCTAATAAACTATAACGCAAATTTAAGCCTTCGGAGTTATATTTTGGAATAATTTCTCGACGTATAATGCTGCATAATATTTTTTTTCGTCCATCATTCATAACTACTTGCCGCGGGTCATTAAATATTTTGGTTTATGTCAGTTGGCATTGGACCTTACTAATTTCTTTGGCTTTGCTGCCAAATTAACGAGTTGCGCACTGTATAGTTTAAGCCACCATGCTAATTGGCGATAAAAGTAAATTTCTGTTGCATAAGGCTTATTATATACAGTGTGTCCCATCAGAACAGCGCAAAAATGTCAAGAATGGGACAAAATACCATCATAAGGAGGAAAAATATTCAGAACAAACTGTATCACAGCAGACCTTTTTATTAATGAATCGTAGCTCGAACTATATGACTGTTTAAAGTAAAAAAAACTATAAATAACATATCTAGATATAAAAGTGTCCACGCAAAGGTTTTATAATTTTTATAATCGGAACTGTATAACTTTAAAAATAATAGAAGATGCGGGAGATAATCAATCCTTATATTGGCTTTGGAGGCCTTAAAAACGGTTTTTCTGCTTTGCTCCATGTTAAACCATCCAATTTCAATTAATTTGCGATATTCTCTAGCATCGTCTAATCCCATAAATATTAACAATAGTTTTGAGCTTTTTTTTAAACAATAATAAAAATAGACAAGGTACAAATTATTTGTCTCTTACTGTTTTGGGTTTTTGAAAGGTATTGAACAATTAGTTGTTTAACATACAGATATTATTTAAACCAATTTATTTTATATTTTTCTTTTTTTAACTTGGTAATTATTGACCATTCCATACATGTTTGTTCTAAAAAAATTGAATAAATCAAATGTCTAGAACAAAACTAAAAATAAAATTGAATTACTGCATTTAAGATTCCAAAAATATTTCAACACCATCGTACAGGGTTAATAACACCATAAAATGTGCCAAAACAAAGCGTCCGATCGGCTTTCTGTTTCTGTAAAAATGAATATTTTTAAATTGAATTGTCAAACTTCCTAAAATATCGCTTTCGCATATGAATTAACCGAGTTTTGTTTAAAATTCCTTTAATATTTACGAACGGTTCATTGAGTTTTTCAAAGCTAAATCTTTCAGCTGGATATAAATTTTTTTGCTTTGGCAATCCAAACAGAATGTTTATTCCGCATTAATTGTGTCGATATTATTATCGTTTACCAAACATTTGTATTTAATTGTTATTTGTAAGCCATCTAAACATCTCAAGGCAAACATATTTGGATTGTTTTTTTTAATTTGTTTTTAACACCAACATTTTTATTTATTCTTAAATTTCTGAAAACATTTGTTTTTCTCTTCGCCAGGCTACACTTCAGCCTTAGGGCTTTTTGTGCCTTTCGGGTGCGTTAGATTCATAAATATTTAAAATTATTTTTCGATATTGAAAAGAGATTTTTATATTCAACAAAATCCTAATTTTCCTGAAAGGTATTGATGACCAACCAGAAACAATTTTTTTTACGTTTTTTTTTCTGTCATCACGGTGATTAATGCTATCATTGTTTATGGAAAGTTATCTCTCCGTTCTCCAAGACATTCATCATAATTTTAAATTACTGTTTAATCTGTTTTTGCAAAAAAACCTTATACATCTTATATGATTAATCTGTTGCGACTTGTTTTTGTGAGCTGTATCCATAAATAACATAAATGTAGTAACTCGGATAGATATTAATCAAGAAAGACTTTCTTAAGGGCGATATGCGTGAAAATACGCCTCTTCGAAAATACGCCTCTTCCCTTAATTGCTTTTTTAGTTAAATCCTGCAAAACCTTTAGCTTGCTTTATAGCAGGTTTTCTAGCCTTTTTGTATGTTTCTGATCCGACTAATGGCGCCTCGTATTCGTTCTTTTGTGATTCATTGTTGTGGTTATAGTTTTCATTGAATGAATACATACAGCAACATATCGGAGTACGTCATGTTTATTTTGGTTGTTCCTGTAGTTACTATGGGATTAAAACTACCCTTATCTGGTTTGTACATGCCTCATTAGTTAATTGAAATCTAGAATGCCCACATACACGACGATATGCTTTCTCAGTTTGAAAATTTGATTTTCCATTTCATTAAAAACGAATAGTGGTACAAATGAAAACCCAACATAACAAAACCATTGTTCATTTCGAGACCCTTTGAGACATAGAGAAATAAATTTTCTGGATAAATATCATTCATATTAAATGAAACTACAAACAAGGAGAGAGATTCAGGGCCGGTTTTTGAAATCCATCCACTTAAATGGTATTGATATTGCCATTCTCGTACACTGTCTTATGTTATTTTTAATTGTTGGGCTACCAGAATGTTTTGAATTAAAGAGAGCACAAATTGATTGGACTAATTTGATCATAATAATTTGATAGATTAAAACACTGTCGAACAAGATATTTATATTATTTTAAAGTTTGAAGAGGATAGGCAAAAGGTGAAGGTGCGGCATCCTGTAACTCATAAACATAGAGATTGTGTAGAATCAATCTAAATATAATCATTATTTTTAAATAGTAAATTATCTTAAAGCATTGATATATCAAGTGAATTTTATGTACGTTTATGTAAGAGATTACGTTATCTTACTAGTTATAAAAAAAATAAACAAATTGTAAAGTACATATCTATCGGTAATGAACTTATCTCACAACATTCTCAGAAACTGTAGTTTTAGCTATATCAGGAAATAAGTAGAATTCTTCTCTGCAGGTCTAGAACAGTGTCGATGCTTCTCAGACCCTAACAGATGTTGCCCAAATCATTTGTTATACCATGAGATCTATCGTTCTGTCTATTAATACCCACTGCTTGTCTGGTTTGGTATCATTGAGCGATTGTGATTAGTGGGGGTAATTAAACCGTCCGCTGGAGTTTTAAAGAAATTTGAAACAGTAAGGTATTAAACTAAAGAATCTTTAGTTGACGTTTTATTCAACTAAGACCGCCCCTGGAACTATAGAATACCTACAGGTCACAACATTTCGAAATTCTAACAGTAACGCCCAACTACATAATTTAATATTATAAACGTAACAATTCCAGTATCAGTTGTATCCGCTCTTTGCTCTTTTGGTCAAAGTTATTGTGAACCGACATTAATCTTGATATATGAGTATACGAACCCGTGGAGCTTTAATTCTAGAAATGAAACTAGAGTTTCTCGATCGATAATTTAAAATGTTTTATGTGAATTAGAGTTTGGGTTATATTAACTAAGGAATCCTTAATTTGAATCCTGGATTGGGTTTTACCTTACTTATTTTGGTATACCTAAAATTATTTTATTGTGACAAAATTAGAGATGTATTTCCTTATTTTACCATACAACAATTATTTGTCATACCGTCGGTGATTACCGCTAGCCAGGAGGTTGCAAAAAGACTGCAGCTTCTTATATCAAAAAAACCTGTTGAGAGACTCATTTTACTCTTATTCAATTTTATAAAAAATCATTTTTCAGTTTTTGGATGAGATTGTGCAGTATCGCTGTCATCTATGTAGCTTTGGGCATACATTCATTCATCTTTAAGTGTAGTTAATTAGGTTAGCTTAATTAAAGACTAAAGTCTTGAGGATTATTAAAGATTAGTCCATAACATATAATTTCATTGAATAATTTTAGGTTTCCACGTTTGCTACATTCGGTATGAATATTGATTAAAATCTGTGTTAAATCATAGCTTTAATGGAAATTTATATGTTTGTATGAAATAGATAATAGTAAATTAATAATTTAAGTCGATATTTATTTTGAATTAACAACATTTTTTTGTTACAGCCAGAAAAACTAAATGTTCACAAGAATGACTCGGAGAGTTGGGACTATACGGTTACATTATGTAAGTAATTTTTTTTATTCATTTTATTTCTCTATTAGCTAAGATTGAAATAGACTTTATAAGCGAAACCGCTCTCCATATCTGAGGGAGGAAACCCTTACTTTAAACGTTGACAATTAAATGTATTGCAAGAATGAATACTTACATGTTCCTACAAATGAAAATACGTACAACTCAGATCCTGGTAGATCTAGTCGCGCGTCTAGCTAAAAAATCATCAATCACAATCACTGCCCGTAACTGATTGAACACATAATCTACAAAACACAACAGACAACTGCAATTTGACGGGAAGAAGACAAATCCTGTTTTTTTTTTATTAGTTTTTGAGTGCCTATACATAACCATACCCCAACTAAGCCTCAGTCAGAATCCTGAAGTTTGGATTTTCGAAACATCGGAAAATAATTATTTTTTCTTTATAAGTGGTTTTAGTGATCAAAATAACCAAAAGAATCTACAAATAAATAGTTGAGTTATGGAAATACATTACTTATAGATAAATATCCCCAAAAATGCCGAACAATTTTGGTTATTTCAACTAAGCACTTGTCTGTACACGTGATTTAATTAAATATACTAGTGTTTACACCTCTTAAACCAATAATAAACCTAATTTGTTAATTAATGATCGCCAATAATAATTAGGTATGACAATCATTGCACGACAATAATTATCAGCGACGTTCGCAAATAGAAACAATTATGGAACAATTAAGCATCGATAATTACAGGTTTATAATAGAATACTATAAACAATAACAACTGTAGTAAATTCCGTTTAGAGATTTAATTTTATGGTCATTATTTTACTATTTTGCGTAACCGAAATTAGCAACTATAATAATTGTTTATAAAAGTGTTAAGGATATAAATCATATCAGTATTTTTTGCACTAGATATATACAAGATTCAATACCAAAAAGCGAGTAGATGAGGTAAAAGTGATATAAAATTTACTCATATGAGTCTTTTTACCGATATTGGAAAAGTTTATAAAATTAATAAATCTTTAAAGGTTCGCTCAAAAAAGATACTTTTGTTTGAATTTAATAAACCATTCTTATGGAAACGGGAGCACTATCAAATGGTCTGAATTTTTGATATGTGATAGTACTTGACATCCTGATCAATAGTGCCCATGGGCCCAATCCTATCCTATGGCTAGATTTCAATATATAGGAGGTTAAAGTTCAAGATACCGAAATTTTAAAATGTGTACCAAAAAGTCCCTGTAAAATATTTTTAAAAGTTTCTGGCGGATATATGTAGTCAAAATACATACTTAATAAATAAACTCAAAATATATTTCCTTACAGGGCGATTTATGTTTCCACAGGCCTTTTTGTTCAAAGTATGTATGCAGAAATAGCCTGAAATATCCATAAAAAAAGTCACCGTCAAAGTTTCTGAATATTGGATATAATGTAGATCTTGACGTCCTCGTTCAAAATTTGAAATAGGTAGAATTGGGATTCTATGGCTTGTTTTCGAGAAATTAAACGATTAAACTGTAAAAATATCAATTTTTACCAATAGCAACTTTTAGTAATAAAAAAGAAATGAAATATTGTAAACTAAATAGTTTTACACACTGTATTAGATTATATTGCACCGTTATATTAATTGGAGGCAGGCTAAAAATTCATACTTACAGGGCGATCTCACTTGAGCTTGTAAGATGACAAAATCAACAAATCTAAAACAGCTGCCAAACAATTAAAAGGTTTATTGTTCCAATAAATAAAAAAATAGGTAGGTATATTTAAGTTTTTTTTATCTAACCCATAATTCATATTTTAAGCTCGTTTCTGCAACACCAATGCGTTAGAGCCCTAGCGTTTTGGTTTACTTGTTATCCCTTTTTAGGAATATTTCCACTGATATTTTTGGAGAATCATATGCAATTGTGGAATATCGATTATTCCATCGAGCTTTGAAATACCTCCTATTACACCACCCTATACATTTATTTAATAGCGTTTCTTAATTTTTACGAGAGATTCTTCACATGAAAATTGTATTTTTCCTATGTAGTTTATTAAATCCAATAAATAATTGGATAATCTGAAAAAAATACAGTGTAAATAATTAAGGTAGGTCCAAAAATCCACTGTGTATGCGATATGAGTTAAAAAAACGCGCCTAGTGCTTTACCTCACGGGTGGTGTGGAAACGAGCTTAAAATCTGAATTATGGGTTCAATAAAAATCACAAATTTTTGTCAAAGCAACTGACCTGTAATTCTATCTAATCTTTTTTTGTACCTAATACGTACAACCCATACGTACAACCCGTTCAATAAAATAGATTTTAAAAGTAAGATTAACTCATTAAAAAATAAGTAAAAGGTAACAATTAAGTATTAATTGTTTGGCAGCTGTTTTAGATTTGTTGATTTTGTCATCTTACAAGCTCAAGTGAGATCATCCTTGTAAGTGTTAATTTTTTAGCCTGTCTCCAATTAATTATAACGGTGCAATATAATCTAATACTTAGTTTACAATATTTCGTTTATTTTGTGAATATTTTTTAAAACTAAAAGTTGCTATTGATAAAAATTGATATTTTTACAGTTTAACCGTTTAATTTCTCGAAAACAAGCCATATGATCCAATTTTACCTATTACAATTTTGAACAAGGACGTCATGATCTACATTATATCCAATATTCCGAAACTTTGACGGTAACTTTTTTTATCGATATTTCAGGCTATTTCTGCATGTTAAAAATACATACTTTGAACAAAAAGGCCTGTGGAAACATGAATCGCTCTGTAAGGAAATATATTTTGATTTTATTTATTACGTATGTATTTTGAATACATATATCCGCCAGAAACTTTTAAAAATATTTTACAGGGACTTTTTGGTACACATTTTAAAATTTCGGGATCTTAAACTTTAACGTCCTGTATATTGAAATCTAGCCATATGATAGGATTGGGTCCATGGACACTATTGATCAGGACATCACACATAACGTCCTTTGACGGTTTAGGAGTTATTGATCATTTTATACGGCTGCAGTACAGTTCATTGCGCGCTTTCGCCATTTTTGATAATAATGAAATTGTTTTGTACCTAATACTTATTTAGAATTTTACAAGAACACTCTGTTTTGATCAAGAAATACTGTGTTATTAGATCACTTAGAATCACTAAGTAACAATTCTCAACAGGTCTGTAAAAAATGGCGAAGGTGCTCTTAGATATGTATTTATTTATAAAATGACAAATATCTCCTAAACCGTTACATTTATCGAATTCAAACAAGAGTACCTTGTTTTTAGGGATCACTTTAGGGAATCTATTTTTACTAAAATTCGATTGAAATTTTTTTCCTGGACAAATATGGCCAGTTAACTATCTGATTTCCTAAGCTTAATATAACTTCCCTTCTAGCGTGAACACGTATATGCGTTTTATAAACTTTAAAATTTTATCGATTCTAAATTTCTTTAGAAGATTTTCTAATTTTCGCATTACAGTTGAAACGCCTCTATCCCATTTCCAAATACTATACAAATAAGTGAAGTTTAGCATCATACTTAAAATCGTTCTAAGAATATTCTATAAAACTTGTTCAAACTTTTACGTCCTCACTTATCAACTTCTTTATATTTTCAAGTGCCGTAAAAAACTCTGCAAACCCTAATTAACGACACAAAATTTTCCGTCATCGAAACAGTATCTGTCATCACCGAAAACTTTTTTTTTTTCGTTTTTTCTCCACCCACAACCCGATATTAAGTTACAACCGTGCGACATCTTTACGACGCATAAAATAAAGTTATGGCGTTTTGACGTTGAATTAACAGCAAGTTTCTGTACTAAGGGCTCGATCCAATAGTCGCGAGACACAGGGCGTTGGGGATAAAATGACAAGTTGCATCCGCCCTTAATAAGTTTTGCAAATGACGTAATTAATGGTTACAGTCGATATCAGGCGTACATGCATAATTGATTAGAGGATCTTGTCGACTCGGCGATTTCCTTCGTTTGGAGCGGGTGGTTATGAAAATGATCTGACGAAAATAAATCTAATGCCAGTTTAATTATTGTGAATTTAGAGAATTTAACGCTTTCAGTTTCAGGACCATGCACAGTAACTTTTGCATTGTAAAAATGTGATAAAATTGCTTAACAATGTATAAAGCAAAAAATGCATTTGAAAGTGTAAATGTCCCATACCATTTAATTGGGTCCCATGGGGAAAAATTCATAAAAACTCATATAAATTAAAAAAACAGAAATTCATAAAAACCCTCAAAAACTCACATGAATTCAAAAAATCCACAAAAATTCACAAAATTCACAAAATTTTATAACAATTTATAAAAACCCACAAAAATTCTCAAAATGTTATAACAACTTATACAAAACACAACAATTCATAAGAACTATGAAATGAAAAAACCCAAAAAATAAAAAAAACATAAAAACTCAAAAACATTTGAAATAAAATATAAAAACCCACAAGTATTCATAGAAACCCATAAATTTTTTTTAATAATTCAAAAAACCCACAAAAATTCGTAATAAATAATGAGAAAAAAGCAAAAAAAAATATAAAATCTCACAATTATTCATGAAAAAAATTCATAAAATCTTACAAAAATTGATAAACCTATGAATTTTCGATAAGCATTGAAATTTTTTTTACTGATCTTTTTTTTCTGTCTATTTCTTCCATATATATTTTATATGTATAAACTTTTTTCTACAAACGTCTTGTATCTAGAATTTATTAGAAATAAAAAAAATAAACATTAAAAATAAAAAAAAGTTTTCCTAAATTCACAGTTGAATAAACAAAAAAAGTTGAAATTAAACTTTTTAAGTATTTTTTTTTTCAACAAAACAAAATATTTTTTTGACAAATTATTTTTCTTTCGGAAAGTTTTTAGTTCGACAATTTTGTTTTTGATATGAGTTAAAACAATTTTTCGACTAAACTTGGGCATTTATTTAAACACAAACAATTTTTTTTATAAAAATTATGTTTCCAAAATTTGTGAACATTAAAAAAATAAAAAAATTGCTAAAATCTCGTTGGATAAACAAAAAAATGGTAAATAGTAGTTTGTACAACAAGTGCGCAAAGCTATACTTTTCCCACGAGCGCAGATGTTTGCGGCACGAGCCTTTAGGCGAGTGCCTCAAATCAAGCGAGTGGGAAAAGTGCTTTGCGTACATTTTGTACACAATACTTTTTTTACGACCACACTTTTTAAAGACAACAAAATATTAATGTTTATTTACTTTAATTTTAGAATATGATAACTACAATATATAACGTAACATAATTTATATATGTTTTTAATATACAATTTTCTTTATGCATACATGAAAAATTGTCAAAAAAAAATAAATAAAAAAGAATAAAAAAAAAAATAATACATTTTCTGACAATGACTTAATTTTGTTTGTCTCCTTCCAACTCATAAATTTGGAGTACTGTTTTTCGTACTTTCCCCTTGAAATATCTGGTAATAAATTTTCTGTGGCCATTCTAGCTATTTCTTCAATTTTCGGTGGTGTATTCTCCACATCAGAATCATCATAGCCGGATGATGTATGTTGGTTCATTTCCTACGGTATATATTTGTTTATAAACCAGATAACATGTCTAGGAATAATTAGGTAATTAATAAAATACTAAATATATCAAAATATACTTACGAAAAGATAGCAAAAGTAAAATTCTAAAAATTTAAATTTAAAATATTGGAGCCAAATGTCATTCGACAACGAACTGTCAGTTTATAGAACACAAATCAATCAGAAATTAGGTGCCACCGACTCTGTTATTTAATATGTCTATGCACTTATTTTGACATAACTGTGCGCAAAGAAACTACTTTGCGCACAGTTCTGTCACTTTTCCGCGCACGTATGCCATTTTGTCCTTGCAATGTGAGCAATTGCCTACTTTGCAAATAAAAATTTGTGCAGAAAAGCGTACTTTGAATGGTGGTCGTAGAAAAAGTAATAAATACACCCAAATTTTTTTTATTTGTTATATTTGAAACCATCACAGTTCCCACGCAAATATATACATATTTCCTCGTAAATCCATGAAAACGAATAAATCGAACGAATAATTACCATACCTGGGATTGTTACTAGCTTCCAAGTAGACTTTTTATGATTTTTTTGGTTGGAAATATCAAGTGTAGCCAAACAATATTTTCAACTTTGTAAATCTTTGCACATCACCATTTTACTAAAACGTGTATTAGTCCACAGACTCTTACCTTGAACTATGATTCATTATTAACACCCTCCTTCCTGTATCCAGCCAAGAAATTAGGTTTTACTAGCAACAGTACTTAGAAAACAATCAGTTTTACTCTAAAATTAATACATACCAAAATAAACTCCTAACGCTCAAGACCATTATAGTTACAGTAATGTATTAAAACGGTTGTACTGCAACATTACATTGCATTGCATTACCATACGAAGTATGTATGAGTTGTGGGTAAGTGTCGTGTTTTCTGAGTAGACGGCATTACCTGCATCCGCACTGATATTACCAAATTTCTGTATACAAGTAATCTCATAAAAGTGCTTAGTGAAGTTGGTGTAGAAAACAAGATTAGTTTACATACTAACGTAATATTTATTGTATTAATTGTAAGTATATAAGTTTTTTATTTATATAGGTTGTTTCGTAAGTAAATATTGTAAGGAGAGGTAAAGGGCCACACAAGTTAAGGACCTGATTCTGATTCTAATAAGTCAAAGTTCATAAATAACATACATTTTTTTGCTTCCAAATGTCCTACTCAAATTCAGGTTTTTTTTACTGCTTAATATAACAAAATATTCTCTTAATCCAAGGGAGGACCAGCCATGACTCCAACCAATCTCTATCCTTTTTGTATAGTTTATTTGAAAAATAAGGCGCTGTAAATTCTCGTAATAAACTGTTTTTTGTATATAGAATTTAATTCGCTTTATTTTTCAAACAAATTATAGTTGCATTTATATTAATTTAAATGATTAACCAAAACAGTTCGGTATAAAAAAAGTATTGCTGTTTAATATTCATATTGTCAACTCTTATCTACACCTGTATTAGAATGGTTGCTGAAGTATTCGCCTTCACCAAATTTTTCAGGAAACAAAAATCAACGTACTTCTATAATAAAGTTTAATAAAAGGAAACAAAATTTAAAGTTGTAATAAGAAAATTGCTAACAGAAATTGCAACACTTCAGTTACATGAGTTAATTTAAAATTAAAAAATTGCAGCATCCCAGAATTCAAATTTTTCTTTGTTAGAGTTTAATTTCACTTATGATACATAAATCACACTATAACACATACATTTTGTTTTTTATCTTTGACTTTTAAACTGATAGGTGTTCTGTATTATTGGTGAATAAATATATTATTTGACGCCTAAAGGACCTATAACTAAATTTTGAAGATACTAAATTACACAAATGCATTAATTATAGTTTTTGGCAATGATATTATGTCATTTAAATTTGTATAAATTTAACTTACGATGCAATAAAATTATCTAATAAATCGTTAAATATAAAAATTATTAATTGAAACCCAACAATAACTTAAGAACGTCATTGTTTCGTTCTTCTCCAAACAATAAAATTTTTAAATCTGTTTCTACTTCTATATTGCAGTAATTTATCCCGTTTACTATTACCCGCAGGCATTTAAAGCTATTTACGATCTCAAAATGATATCCATTTGTATTTCTAGATCTCGTATTTCGATTTTTGCTTCATCTGAAAATATATTTGATTGACTTTTAAACCCCTCTTTTTCGCTTCGTTGACTATTCTCTCAATTTCGTTCCTATTACGACATATAATATCGATATGGTATCTTTATCCTCCTGGATGATATGGTTTCCTTTATACCATGTCTTAGAGAGCGATGGCTAACTAGTGTTTTAGTGTGTCTCTCTGATGGTGAACACTTCTATTGAACTCGAACTCTTCCTTTATTATAACTGATGCTTTCTAAAATTCCAGTTTGAAATAGAATTGCACAATTATTAAGATTTTTTATGGTGAATTAAAATCCCATAAAATTTTAAAATTATTGAATTGGTCTATCAAAACAAACCATAAATACTTAAAAATACGGTAAACCCATTGGCGTTCTGCAAACTTTATAAATAAGTGTGACCAAAAGAATTAATTTTTGATGACCACTTTTTGGTAAAAATACAAGATAATTTTGTCGTTTGTTCAAAATATTTTATTTCACTGCATAACAATTACCATTATTTTCTTTTATCGTAGAGAAAGACATTACAATTTTAGTTGTGTTGGCTGTGTACCAAAAATCGTAAATATACCTTTATTACAAGTATACAGAAAGCTAAATCGTCGTTTACGTGTCAAAATTTGTTAGCACTTAATTTTTCGTTTGATATAAAATTTATTGAATTTGAATTATATAAACGACCAATCAAAATACGAGTAAATAGATTTTCAATTTATTTGTTTATCTGATATGGATCATTAGATTACAGACAAGAAAAACATTGCGTAAAATATGGGCATGCGAATCATCTTTTTTTTGCTACAGAACGTTAAAAGTGGATATTTATGCTTTAATTACTTTATTATTTATCCTTTCTATCTAATAACCCGCTTATCATTTAGGTTACATCATTTAGAAAGTGGTTTTCTAGCCAAACGTCTCTTTGAAACAAATGTCTATTCTCGCGCACTCTCTTTATTGACCATTTTTTCGCTTCGTGTATAATTGCTGGCTTTACAACTTGTCTGTATATCTTCCTAAACTTGTGCTGATTCTCTGATGACAAAGTACCCTAGAAACTTTCTTCCAGTGTTACTTCTCGATCGAATTTGCAGTTTTCTGAGTCAGAGGAGTCTAGGTATCTGAAATTGCTCACCCCTGGTCCATCTTCTTTTCCATTAGTAATCAATTTTCTTCATATTTACCTTCAAGTCTCTAATTTCTTATAACCTTGAGTTATGACATCTATGACCCAGTTAAATAGATATGGCAGATCCTTGATATAGTCCTACTTTCACTAGAGTACTTATTTGAGTTCTTGCTTCTTCATACACGTCTTGTAGTTACGTAGTTTCCTGGCACCAGTATCTTCCGCATGGGTCTCTATATTTTTTGTTTTGGAACTCCGTCGTACGCTTTTTCTAGGTCGACAAAAACCGGATGTACTCCTTTTTGTTTCTAATGATATTTTTGTACTTTTACCAGCCATCAATCTTCTATTGAGGTCTCACTAAATCTTTTATTTATGGTTTCGTGGTTCATTACAATATTTATATATTTTACTTTTAGATTGAACTGCCTGGAACAAAACAAACATAAATAAACATTTTTTTATTCATCAGGTATCACTTCTTTAATAAATTCTATGAAAATTACAGCAAAATAAACGAATAAACGATAGCCATCGATCAATCTTAACCTTTTACAGACAAATTCTTTCTAAATCTCATAATTTATCATGTTCACTTTATTATTTCTAAGAAATGACAGCTCTTTTTATTACGTCCCCTTGTTTTTTATTCTTTGAGCGATATAACCAGTGGGGGAGTAAAGGGTTTCTTCTTTCAAAATATAAATATTCAAAATAATTCATTTTTATTTTACAAAACAAACTGCAATCAAGTTTGTATTTTTCTGAGCAAGTGAATAGTGCATTTTATTCAACTTCCAATATTGCAACCAAAACTTACAGTCCCCTTTTATACCAACTAATCAGTAGTCAGATTTAAGGGATAGTCAGGAAAATAAAGGACTTTGAGACTAACACAAGAAAGACCGATAGGATGGCCAAAAATAAGATGGGAAGACTAAGTAAAAAGGATGAAAAACACTAAAGAAGCAATTAAAAAAGACAAAAGTAGGAAATTCAACAGGAACGATTCACCGCAACCTGAAGTAGCGAAGAGCTCCTAGCTAAAGAGTAGTGCCGCTCTTTAAAAATGTTTAGAAAAAAAGACAAATATTCGAAAATCGCTAGAAAAGCTCGATTTTTGTTTTATTTCTACACTGCCACTTCTTTTCTTAAAACATAAAGAGGGTAGACTTTATTCTTGTCGCCCGTTTCATAATAAAAATACTGACAAATTGAAAATCATGCAAGTGACTCCTGTGTTAACTTTCTTGTAAGATTAATGTACCCTGAGGAATTTTGTGAAAACATTTCGGAATGACATGTACCTTCGATAAATTATAACGCTTTAGTTATATTCAAAAGTAAATATCTACTTAATAAGATAACTGCAAATTTCAACAGTGTTACAATTATTCACCGTGAAAAGTGAATTTCCGCATGTCACTGTTGACAAATAAATGACAATAAATCATAAATGTGTTACGAACTCTGCCGTCTAACAACGTCATTAGCACTTCTTGTATACTATAAGGATCATTAATATAAAATACAGGCTGCACTTTGCATGGTAACGTTACAGAGCAAAAAATAAAATTAAAATATGTTGCGGTAAGTCAAGAACCACTAAATTGTTGTTTCAAAATTAGAAATTTTGTTTATTTAACTAAGGCTCCATCAGCTGGGCTAGTGAGCATTACCAATAGCAAATAAATACAGCATGGACGATATAAATGGTGTTTCCATATATCTAAGACATTCATTTCGGAAGCTCTTCTGGAATAAAACCACTTATTTTCTTAAAAAAAGTTTTAATTGACGTTTCGACTTCCTTTATCGGAAGCCGTTATCAACATGACATAACAAAATAAATAAATTTACTATAGAAACAGAACACTTGATAATCTTGCAAAAATATGACATCAACATAGTACACTTAGAAAAAGATTTTGAGATTGAAGATGTCAAAATTTGTTTCAATCATATTTTTGTGACGTTTCTGGGAACGAATTTTGAAAGGATAGCGCATTTGCATATTATAAGAGAATTTATACTTCGTCATAAATGAAGTTTTCTTATTAATATTATCATAAGAAAAAACCAGATAAAAAGTTATGATACTATCCCGATATAGAGGGTATCCTTTTTGCAATTAACTCTTTTTTTAAAATAGGCATCCAAATTGTTGAAATATCGACCGAACAATTAGAAACATTCGTTATTATTTAAGCATATCAATGCTGCTTCTTTAACTTTGCGGTTATAATTATTCGGTTCTTTTAATAATCTAGTTAAAGAATTCCATTGTATTTTATGACCAAAATCCCATGCATGTTCACATATTTTGGATTTTTCGAATTGTTTATTTCTAATGTATGATTGGTGTTCATTAAGTCTAATATGAAAAGGTCTAGATGTTTCTCCTATATAAAATTTATTACATTCGCATGGAATTTTGTAAATACAATTTATTGTGTTTTGAATTTCATTGAAAGGTTTTGTATTTACTATTAAAGATTTTAATGTATTCTTAGTTTGAAAAACTGTTTTTAAATTAAATTTATTGGCAATCCTTCTAATTTTTTCAGATAATTTTGGAATATAAGCGATTTTTACTATATTTGAATGAATTATTGGGGGATTTAAATTTTGATCTTTAGTTTTGATGTCTCGGTAAAGTTCACGATTTATAAATTTACTTGGGTAGTTGTTCTTAATCAAGACAGATTTAACAAGTGATAATTCATTATTTAAGATATTGTCATTTGAACAAATTGTTTTTGCTCTATCGGAAAGAGATTTGACAATTCCTCGTTTAACACAAATTGAGTGCTTTGAATTGAAATTTAGATATCTATTTGTATGTGTTTCTTTTCTAAAAACTGATGTTTCAATACAATTGTTGTTATTGTGTATTATTAGTACATCAAGAAACGATAGGGAAATATGGATACATTTTTATATAATATTAATAATTCGGAACCTACTATTAAATTTACAATTGAAATTGAAAATAATAAAAAATTACCGTTTCTTGATGTACTAATAACAATTGAATGAATAACAACAATTGTATTGAAACATCAGTTTTTAGAAAAGAAACACATACAAATAGATATCTAAATTTCAATTCAAACCACTCAATTTGTATTAAACGAGGTATTGTCAAATATCTTTCCGATAGAGCAAAAACAATTTAAACTTTTTTCAAGAAAATAAGTGGTTTTATTCCAGAAGAAAAAAAGAGAAATATAAGACATATTTAGGACTATAGGAAAATACAAAAAGGTTAGGCTAGTTTCAGACGAGCTACTCGGGTGGCGCTAACAAATTAATTTTAGACCTACTGTTTAATTTCAGATAATTAAACATCTAAACTCATATTCGTTATTCGTAAAACCGTAAAACCGACAACGCCGCACCAAATATGTTGACGAGCGGTGTGACAAAGGCGGGGCCGGCAAAAACAATTTTTTTTCTCCATTTCATAATTGCGGCATCGGACGACCCGGAAGCGGCTCATCAAAGCTATTTTTTTTGCTCGATGCTAATTAGTGGGTCGTAAATTTAACCGTCGAATCTAGACTTGTTTACGCGGTATAAGTTAAAAAGAATCATTCGAATCTTTCTAGAACAAATTGCCGGCAAAAGGAAGGGATATATCTGAAACCGGTAAACGTCGTCAAATTTAAAATCAGTGTGTTTTCAGTTGCGTACCAGACTAGCCGCTCCATTGTCTAAAACAATGTATTCAGAAACTCCGTCAAGTGCGACGTATCGCAAGTTCCTTCATATAAGGGCTTGTTATTCATAATGCCTCCTAGTACGGCGAATAAAGTGTGTTTTCAGTTGCGTACCAGACTAGCCGCTCCATTGTCTAAAACAATGTATTCAGAAACTCCGTCAAGTGCGACGTATCGCAAGTTCCTTCATATAAGGGCTTGTTATTCATAATGCCTCCTAGTACGGCGAATAAAGTGTGTTTTCAGTCGCGTACCAGACTAGCCGCTCCATTGTCTAAAACAATGTATTCATAAACTCCGTCAAGTGCGACGTATCGCAAGTTCCTTCATATAAGGGCTTGTTATTCATAATGCCTCCTAGTACGGCGAATTAAGAGTGCGTTTCTAGCTGCCAACAGGCTAGGACCTCTCGCAGTGTCTAATTATCACTCATACAGTACACACACAAACTAATATTTTCTGAATGATGTGGTCATTTCGTTAAATCAACTTTAATACTTTGTTCCTGTTCACAATTACTAATTTAATGTAATTTTTGTTACGTTGTTGTTTTTTTGTTGTTCATTTATTCATTTGACGAGCTTTAATAAATGGTTAAATAAAAGTGTACATTGGTTTTATTGGATGGAGTTGAGGAAGTAAACCTACAAAATACAGTCCACGAAATTCGAACACAGGGCTTAATCCAGAGCCCTCAACATGGTCCCATCGAACCGGATTCAATTAGCAAAACTTCGTTACTTCTCCAGGACCTCCATGGTCCAAACGATCCGGATTTAAACCAGAAATTCTTCAATGATCCTGAGCGACTCCAGAGATTCTTCAATGATCCTGAGCGACTCCAGAGATTCTTCAATGATCCTGAGCGATCCAGTTCAACTCTTCAACCTCATCGGTAGGCCTATGGTGGCTTAAAAACTTCCAGTCAACTTCAAACCTTCAAGCAACTCTTCACAGCAAGAAATTGTAAGGTATTTTCTTTGTAAAACTCATTCAAACTCGTTGTAACCACTTAAAAGCGGTCCGATAACAATCGTAGGCTTGTGGTAAATTGATGCACACATTTTTTCGTTATATTTGCGTATAAAAAACTTTCATTGTATTTTAAACTTACCAAATTCTCGGTGCATGCGCTAACTAGCCGGCCGTAGATATTTATTTACTTACTTACTGTAAACTATCAAACATTTATAAAAAAGGAAACATTTCGTATTTATGTATTCTACATAGTTATAGCTATAAAGCTCAGATACATGTATTTTTTCATTCTTTCTTAACATATAAAACATTTGTCGCATTTTATACATTTTTTTCTGTAGGAATTTGTATTTATATAATTGTCGCATATTTCTAACCTATAATACATTGCATCTACTTGTATCTACGTACTTTTATCGTACACATTTTATGTTCTAACAGAAAGAACAAATTTTCACACAATCAAAATCTACAATTCAAAAATGAACTCAATTTTCATATATACAAACATTTCTCTGTCAAAAATTGAAAAATTGTTCTCGCTACCAAATCTTGTCACAATCATTCAGAAAATATGCATTCGTATTTTTACATTTCGTGTAAACAGCACGAAAGTTTATTAAAAAATAACTAGGCTTTTAAAACGCCACCTTTCCAAGTTAAAAATCAACAATTCAACTCGTTCACTATACAAACACAATTTTACAAAAAAAAAAAAACTCGTATCGTTCGTAATTAAAACAAATTTTCGTACAAGAAAATCGCATTTATTCTTAACTTACTTTTTTCATTTGCCGACGGCAAAAAATAATTCTCGCATTTTCAAATAGTTCGCAACAAATCATTTCGCAACAAATTCGTAAAACACCCGTAGATATGGTTCTACGATTCTACAAATAAATCGCTAAACAATATTTAAAACTCAAATCATAAACATTCGCTATTTTTACAATCAAACTTTATTCTTAAAATTCACTTTTGTTACAAATACAAAAACAACAGCTGATCGTTGTTTCGAGATCTAATATCTCACTTAATAAATAAAAATCATTTTTTAACTTACAACTCAATACTATAACAACATTTTACTATTTTTCCATTTTTTATACAAGGTGTTCTTCAAAAATAAGACACCTCCCTTTTATTCTAGAAACTAGCGCCGCATCAGAGGTACAAAGGGCTGCATACCCTTATATTTTTATTCTCGTTCATAGGGAAAATTATCCCTTAGCAACAGGCTCTCCATAGCCAAACAATTTTCAATCTATCGTTCGTTGCACATACTTTTCTATTTTTTCGTTTTGCACTCAAGAAGAAGTTCTTTATTTAAAGACTTCTTGTATTTCTTTCATTTTCGCATTTTCAATCTAAAGGGAAGTCCTTCATTTTATAGCAAGGCTCCTGTACTATTTTTACTCGCATTCGTTCGCATTATTATTCTATAGGGTGATCTACTAAAAGATTATACCCTCTTTGACAAACATATTTTTAAATCCTCGCTAACAATTTTATACTTTTTCTATAGGGTGATCTACTAAAAGATTATACCCTCTTCTAGCAAACATATTTCAATTTTCGTTGACAATTTTATACTTTTTCTATAGGGTGATCTACTAAAAGATTATACCTTCTCTTGCAAATATATTTTGATTTTTCTCTAACAACAAACATTTAAATTTCTAGCAATTCTACTTTTCATTTTCGCACAAGATGTTCTATATGGTTAGACATCTCCCTTTGGCACCTTACTAGGTCTAAGGGGTTGTATGGGGGAAACTACCCTCAGGGATATTGGATGCCCAGACTCTATGACAAAATAAGATGATCTCTATGGTGAGACATCTCCCTTTGGTATCTTTCAGATCTAAGGGGTTGTATGGGGAAACTACCCCCAGGGATATTGGATGCCCAGACTCTGTCAATCAACAATGCCAGGTGATCTCTATGGTGAGACACCTCCCTTTGGTGCCAAACTAGGTCCAAGGGGTTGTAGACGGGATACTAAAATGCCCAGTTATGTATCGTTCTAAAATTCAAAACTCTTGTCAACTTTCAGGGAAACTACCCTCTTCAACAAATAAAAACTTTAAAAATGTCCTTCTAATAAGGCTCTATTTTCAGGATTACTTATCCATTTATCGTACTTTTTCATGTATTCAACTTTCAGGGAAAACTACCCTCAAACAATTATTTTTATCATAAACATTCTTTGACATTTCTACTTCACTTTGTACCAAAAATCCTCTGATGTGGCCAAAAAAGGTGTTCGTACATTCATTTCAATTGTTGTACTGGAAAAAACATTCCACAACAAAAAACTATTCGTTAAATCAAATCTTTCTACTTTTTTACATACAAGGGATCAATAACCCATCATTTTAAAAAACCAAACAAAAATCAATCAAACAAACTAACATAAATAAATCTTAAAAACAAATTAAAACGCTCAAACGCATTCATTTTAATTTTCAGAAGGCACTTCATTTTATAGCAAATACCTTAAACAAGCAGTGATGCAATTTCTATTTTTCTTTTTTTCTCATTTTTATACAGGGTGATCTCATCCAAAGATTATACCCTAGGGACATTTCGTGCCCACATTCTCTGACAATTCTTTTTATACAGGGTGATTCCCACAAGCGGAAAATATTCCCAAATATTTTAAACTTTTTCATTTTTTCTACTTTCATACAGGGTGATCGTATACCCTTGGGATTTCTTTTGCCCATTTTGATATTGTAGGCTGAGGCAGTCGTTATAGAGAGAGGGCTAAGGAATTGATCTGGGATATTCCTGCTAGCAGATCTGGGAAAGCCAACGCCTATAGTCGCAATTTTTGTATTTTTCGTTCACATTTTCATTTCAATTCATAACAATGATCTTCATTAAGTCTCTTGTTACGCATTTACTTGTTCATTCATACAGGGTGATTATACCCTAGGGACATTTCGTGCCCATATTCTATGGCACATTCTAAACCTATACAGGGTGATTCCCTCAAGCGGAAAATATTCCCAAATATTTTAAACTTTTTCATTCATACAGGGTGAGCAAATACCCTCAGGATTTTATATTCATCATTCAGAAACATTTAAACTTTTTTCATTCATACAGGGTGAGCAAATACCCTTAGGATTTTATATCCATTCCAAATATTTTAAACAATTCTATTTTCATACAGGGTAATCGTATACCCTTGGGATCTTTTTGCCCATTTTCGCTCAAATATTCATGTACTGCTATTGTAGGCTGAGGTAGTCGTTATAGAGAGAGGGCTAAGGAATTGATCTGGGATATTCCTGCTAGCAGATCTGGGAAAGCCAACGCCTATAGTTGCAATTTTTGCAAATGTTGCTAAGATTTTGGCATGTTTTGTTTTTTTAATTCCAAATAAGGAACATGGCTCGGTGATGCCTAATCACAAATCGTTTGCACAAATCATATTTTTTATTAAACTTATGCGCCCACAAGTGGCCAGGATTCAAATATCCAATTTTTGTAAACTATGCGCCCACAAGCGGCCGGGATCCAAATATCCAAATATTTTAAAACTTTTTACATTTTTTATTAAACTATGCGCCCACAAGTGGCCAGGATTCAAATATCCAATTTTTGTAAACTATGCGCCCACAAGCGGCCGGGATTCAAATATCCAAATATCTTAAAACTTTTTACAATTTTTGTAAACTATGCGCCCACAAGCGGCCGGGATTCAAATATCCAAATATCTTAAAACTTTTTACATTTTTTATTAAACTATGCGCCCACAAGCGGCCAGGATCCAAATATCCAAACATTTTAAAACCTTTTACAATTTTTCAAACTTATTTCAATCAAACTCATTCCGAAATTACAGGGTGATGACCCAACTTAATAAAAATTTTTTTTAGAAAACTTTCAAGAGAATACTCCGCCTCTTTTCGCGGGGGGAGAATGTTTAATTTCAGATAATTAAACATCTAAACTCATATTCGTTATTCGTAAAACCGTAAAACCGACAACGCCGCACCAAATATGTTGACGAGCGGTGTGACAAAGGCGGGGCCGGCAAAAACAATTTTTTTTCTCCATTTCATAATTGCGGCATCGGACGACCCGGAAGCGGCTCATCAAAGCTATTTTTTTTGCTCGATGCTAATTAGTGGGTCGTAAATTTAACCGTCGAATCTAGACTTGTTTACGCGGTATAAGTTAAAAAGAATCATTCGAATCTTTCTAGAACAAATTGCCGGCAAAAGGAAGGGATATATCTGAAACCGGTAAACGTCGTCAAATTTAAAATCAGTGTGTTTTCAGTTGCGTACCAGACTAGCCGCTCCATTGTCTAAAACAATGTATTCAGAAACTCCGTCAAGTGCGACGTATCGCAAGTTCCTTCATATAAGGGCTTGTTATTCATAATGCCTCCTAGTACGGCGAATAAAGTGTGTTTTCAGTTGCGTACCAGACTAGCCGCTCCATTGTCTAAAACAATGTATTCAGAAACTCCGTCAAGTGCGACGTATCGCAAGTTCCTTCATATAAGGGCTTGTTATTCATAATGCCTCCTAGTACGGCGAATAAAGTGTGTTTTCAGTCGCGTACCAGACTAGCCGCTCCATTGTCTAAAACAATGTATTCAGAAACTCCGTCAAGTGCGACGTATCGCAAGTTCCTTCATATAAGGGCTTGTTATTCATAATGCCTCCTAGTACGGCGAATTAAGAGTGCGTTTCTAGCTGCCAACAGGCTAGGACCTCTCGCAGTGTCTAATTATCACTCATACAGTACACACACAAACTAATATTTTCTGAATGATGTGGTCATTTCGTTAAATCAACTTTAATACTTTGTTCCTGTTCACAATTACTAATTTAATGTAATTTTTGTTACGTTGTTGTTTTTTTGTTGTTCATTTATTCATTTGACGAGCTTTAATAAATGGTTAAATAAAAGTGTACATTGGTTTTATTGGATGGAGTTGAGGAAGTAAACCTACAAAATACAGTCCACGAAATTCGAACACAGGGCTTAATCCAGAGCCCTCAACACCTACTATATTAAAAATAAAATGGAAAAATTTTAAAAGCTCTATTTTTCATTTACGTATATTTTTGGGTGTATTTATTTTTTCAAATAGTCTAAGATGTGTACATCGAAATTTCGGAATTCTGGAATTTCGGTTCAAGATTAACACTAATCTCTATATAAATAAACACTGGTGAATCCAATTTACAAGATAAATCAAATCACAACGGGATGTTGGTAAGTTAATTCAAACAACGGAAATTAGACATCAATTAGCTGGACTATTTTTAAAGAAGCTAATTTTTTACGGTCGGTGTTGAAATGAAGCGTATACGAAGAAATGTTATTTAACCTTTGCCGATGTTTTCTGGATATTTTTATTTTTTATAAAAAGAAACTTCTCGATATCAGTACCATAGTATCATCAGGCCCATGGGATTCTGATAAAACATTAAATTTGATACAAAATTCTTGAAAACATAAAAACGTACAAAGACTACATAACTACGTTTTGGAGCCGATGATGGATGGCAATTTTTTCTGTGATAAATTATAATTAAATTCAGGTTCTACGTGATCTTGAATTATTTGAAAAGGATAAACAATCAGGACATCCCGATTTTATATGAGCCAGGAAGTCTTCGTTATAAAAAACAGCTTCATAAAAATTTGTGTTTTGTAACAAATATTACAAAACATGCGTTTTATTTATTTGAAAATTAAAATACCAAAAACTACATAGCGATCAGTATTAAAAATATTCTTTAATTTACATTTTCAAGTGAACAATTGAATTAATCTCAAACTTAAACACACTTTCATTTGTAAATAAACATCCTACCGTTAGATTAAAAATAAACTCGGAATTTCATTCTAAGTAAATGACGATTTCAGATTTCTCTCGAGCAATTTTAATGGGCAAGAAAATTCGCGTTCAGCAGAAATTCATTTAATTATGTCGTAAACAATTAAGACTTATAATCAATCCAACTTATTTATAGATTTCGGTCACAAATGTTAGCCTTCTTAAAAGGAAATGCTATCTTAATTTAATTTGGAAATTAGGAAAGTTAAGATCAAATACCTATTTCATCGACGAACTGCGCTAAAAGAAAGTCATTTTTATAACTCGATCTTAAAAGTTTTCGTCACGCACAAGCACTGGATGCTATACTGCAAATGTTGTATACAATTTTGGAAAGGATTTAAAGAAAAATTTCCGAATGATAGGAAAATAGAACTAGAAATCGCAAAACAAATCAAAAATGCAAATAGGATATATATTATGTATTAAATAAAGTAAACATATGGAGAAAAAAGAAATTGAAGAAAACAAACTTCAAGTGTATAATATGATTACAATCTAAGAAAAATTTGCAGGAAGGACTAAGAAGGATAGAAAAAGAATTGATAATGTTAGGAAATAATTTAAAGCTAATATTAAAGAAAATAAATATAAGGGAGCTAATTTGGTACGGGCATGATGATGGCAGTGTTTTTTCGAAGAAGAAAAAATTAATAAGTAGGTAATTTGATGCTCAACCATCTTCATATTTTCTCTTAAAGTTCAAATGTTCCATTACAAAACAAAAACTCTTCAACTTGAAGTTTTTCTATTACTCGTAATTTCTTGACCCAATAATCAAATACATCAACGATATATTGTTTGTTATACTTACTGTAAAGATGGGTGAGCACTTCTACAAGTCTCTTTATTATTGTTTTTATCCTGTATTAATAACAACATATGATTTATTTTTATTTACACTTGATCTTTTGCCCTTTCTTCATGTTTCTCAATCAATCACTTAAAAAGGTGTAAATATATGATCACTTCATCTAATTGCTAAGTTTTGGATAAACTTTCCCATATCTGGTCAGATATAAAACTCCTTAATTAAACAGGCTGTTTCAGAGTCAACATTTCATTGTATTTCCAAAACACCTCTTCGATGCTAAATATTTTAAATTAATTCGAGCGATTTTTGTTATTGACAATACAATTTTTTAATGTGTTTATCCACATCTTACATTTTCCTAAAAGAGAGTTATTGAAACAAGCATCTCTGCCTGAAATATTGTGGCTGTACTTCGCATGTGAATTCCGAGATTCCATGTGGGCCATTCGCTATAGAATCCAGTTCAAATTTTCTCTGATTTTCCAGATCCATCGGTGTACCACACCAGACATCTTTCCTGATTTGCAAAGATCCCACTCTTGACGACGGTGGTGATTCCAGTGTACGAATTTTGCATTTGACAGAATATTGTGTTAAATAGAGCGATTATAGTACATTCTAATTGTTCCCTGTTTCTATGTGTAACTAATAATTGCTCGGGCTCTGCCGTTTACAAAAAAAAAACCTAATTTTTATTAGTCTGGTGCAACATTGTTTTAATTAAAACAAACGAGTTTTACGATTTATATTTGTTAGTTTACCTGTCTATAAATTGTCAGAATTACCCTTTTTTTTTTCTCCTCTTTAGAACAACGGCCAATTTATACTAGCAGGAGTTTTAATTGGTATTGATTATACTCGTAGTTAATTGTACATTTAAAAACATTCGGTTAGATTAACAACATCGAGTATAAATTATTAATTAGTCAATAAAATAAAACCAATGTCCGGAAAAATTTAAAAAGCAAGCTACATGTATATTAATGTGGTTTTAATATCCATTTTAGTAATTTAAAAATTTTTAATGTACAAATTGTAACATACTTTGTGCTGACTCACTTATGTGTTCTTTTTGGACACCCTGTAATTTTCTATTACATTTCCGGTTGATTTAGAAACAAATCTTGAAAGGTTAAATGTGAAAATCTCTCTTAAAATTATTTCTCTAATCCAGTGGGATACAAATTATTTATGATTATTACATGTAGACATCGTTAACCAATCCTATATACACATTGCGTATTGCGTCAATTATCATTATTAATGAAGTGTCTAAGTGAATTTTTGATTTTTTTCCCTTTAATCTGTTATTCATCACATTTGATCAGATGTCCTACAAATTGCATGCAAATATTTTATATCTATCATGTCTCACATGGGTCACAAATCAAGGAAATTATAAATTAGGATTAAATTGAAATTCTTACATTTACTTTCGATGTAAAATAATTTAATATTTTTTAAGTTTTTCTACATTCACCAGATTTGAAAGTAAGAGGAGAGTTACCTGGTGGCCCACTCTACAAGACTGTGCTTACATATTTTAAAAGTTTTATTAAATTTGGTTTGAATTTATTAGAATTCATTTCATATAAGTATGTGATGTAACAAATTCGTACTTTCAGTGACGCCGGAATTAAATTTAAATTAAATAAAACAGGCCATTCTTTATTAGACAGCAAAGTAAATAAAAATTATTTCGTTCTACCCCAGGGTATAGTTTTAGGGCCACTATTATTTTTAGTAAATATAAATTATTAACTCAAATACATCTGAATGAATTGATCTCAAACAAAGAAAGTATTATTAATTGATTAAAGTAATGATATGTTTTATATAGAAGCAATTGACCACTTCTGTTATAGCCTATTCAACATGGATGTACTGAAATTTGGAAGGTATTCTGCTTGGTTTACATTACAGATTGTTAGAAGAGCCGTTTTTAAACACAAGTCTTCGAATTCCGGAATATATTCCTTTTGTTTCCCTCTAAAGTGTAAACTGACCCTTATGTATAAAGTGGCTATTCCTCCCTTATTTTATTGTGGACGAACATGCAGTACTTCTGTTTTTGATACATTAAATAACAATCTGCCTGATTAAAAGAAATTACCACTTTTTCTATAAGAGATTATAGTATTTTCACTCCATACATACAACATATTTTGACGTAAATAAATCTTTGTTGTCATTGTGCGCGATTTTGTTATTTGTTTTGTCATGGCAACCTATACTACCTAGATCAGATATTTTGAATTGTCTGAGGTGGTATGGAAATTGTCCCATCTTCAAATATCGAAATGATGGGACAGTTTTGTGCCAACCTCACCCCTAAGGATAACACCAATGTTATATTAGGAAAATCTAAAATGTATATATGAACCAGCTTGGGATTTAAACCAATTATAAGCTTACACTTAAAAAAGTGGCATTGATCTTGATTAATTGATCAACACAAAGCAGTTTTTTCTTTTCTTTTTGTAATACATCATTTAGTCTTGCCAGTATAGGAAAAGTTAAAACCGCTTAAAAAGAATTATTTGACTACAACTCGAAAACTTTCCCAGCTTCGAAATGTTCTTTTTCAGCTCATTTTTAGGGCACTAGATGGCAACTTGTGTAACTTTGCAAATTTCGTATATAATTTAGAATATTCAAGTAAAAAACTTTATGCGAAACTTCTTGATTTAATCAAATCCCAAAGTGTTCGAGAAACCTAAAGCTCGAAAATTGCATTTCCAAAACTTTCAAATAAATCAGTCTTTTGTTTTCTTATATATCTACCAGTATACGGATTACAATTTAGTCTTGACAAGATTGAAAATAAATTTGTAACAGAAATCGATATTTCATTATTTTAAGAGATTATTTCTTTCAAGAACATCAAATATTATTTGTGTTGAGTAGAAAAATCTTGCGTAAGACGCCAGTGTCGACTAAAAAATCACTCGTGAGTATGGAAGGCTTCTCTAGAATCGCCCTCATGGTTCTATATCCCTTATAAGTCATCCTGTCCATATGTCCTTCCCTTCGTTGGACACTCCCAGGATTGTTGCAATTTGTCCTCTCTTCTGCCATAGGTTATTCTAATGGCTACTTTTCTTTGTACACTGCTTAATACATTTCTGTACACTTGTTTCTCCATGGCTCTTTTCAAGCCTTTCGGCAGTTTTTCTACCTTTCTGTTATTCCGATGCATATGGATACCGAGATATTTGATGGACTTTTGGCTACAGATATTCGTGTCTTCGATTTTTACTGTGATGTTCTTCAGTGTTCTCAACTTCTGAGATCTAAGAGGTTATGGGTCAGAACACAAAACCTATGACCATCAGAGGGAACCTAAAGTACCTTCTGAAATATTTTAACATACTTATACAACCCCTATTAAAGTTGGAGATGAAAGAAATGGAAATCGGAAAAGCTAAATTTGGAGAATCAAGAAATATAAAAAAAGTTATTTTACTAGAAACAATCGAAGATACTGAGGTAGTAATAAGAAAAAAAATGTATCTGAGGAAGAAGGAAGTCAAGGAAACAATAATGAAGACGAATTATAAAGAAGCCAAATTGGTTGAAAGTTTTTTAACATTTTAGAACAAACAAAAAATGTAAAAAAAAATAAATAAAAAGATGTACTAAAGATACTCGATGATTGTAGAATTTGAAAATTTACTAAGAAATCACACGTGGAGTTCTGATTATTTGTCTCACTAAAATCATGCAATGTTAATAGTTGTTGATTAAATATATAGGGTGTACCAAATTGTTTGATTTTTAATTGGGTAATAATTATTTTGTCATTGCCAAAATATAAAAGGAGCTTAAAATAGTCTTTGTGGTTGCCTGTTTTTACCTACTAAAGGCTAAAAAAATGGATTCTACATTGCTACAATTTGATTTGGAAAAGAATCCACATTTTTTAATTTCTACAAATTTCCAGTTACATCGGTTAATTTATTTTTAATTATATTCTTACGTATCTTTGCCAGCACGAATTTGACTAATTTCATTTGCTTAATGTCTGACATTTTTGTCGGACTAATGAGACGAGTTGGTCGAGCATAGCCGAATGCCAGCGTTAGCGGTTTGCAAATGATTCATCCAGCTGCTGCTATTGTCCTGGCTCCTGAAATAATACTCCTGTCGCTTTTTCTGTTGTTTAGAATGTTAATAATAAATCATTGTCATTAATTTTATTCTTTGAAATTCTCGTTCATGCTCTATTAGAAGAACGACGATGTTTTTGGTTGCTGATTAAACTCTTTGTCTTTTTTAAAGATCTATTTCTCTTGGTACTGATCCAATTGCTATTGATTTGTTTGGGTGAACTTAGAAAAATGTAAACATTAAGTAGGCATTGAATATCCAACATGTGAATTTACTTTTAAATAAAACTTCTAGATTTATTTCATCTACGAGGAAATATTGATCTCTAGGAACATTTCCTCGAACAAAAGCGGTTAAATATGATGAATATTTTTTCATCTGTCAAAACAGTCAGACTTTGTGGTTTCAGCCAATAACAGCTCAGGATCCTAACCAATCATTGTGTTTTATACTGATAAACCCGCTTCTTCGTAATTGTTTTTTGATTAAACTGTGATTACCTTTTTTGAAATGTCAAATATAAACATTTAACAACTTTTATTTAGCATTATCAATTATTATTATACTAAAATGTATTGCAAATCTATGTTAATATACAAATTTCAAAATTTATTTGTAAACTAACCTGTTTATTCGTTTATTCACACACACAACATCAGTTTTTGAATACTCAAATACTTAAAAATCCATAAATCTCTTTAAAACTGACAAATGTCAAACTCTATATGCGAATTAAGCCAAACGCAATCACGTATGCCTTGGTGGCCCTGTATTTAAAACTATAACAGCTCAATATTTTTTTATGTTTCAATTTAATTTGATAAAGAAAATAATAAACATTTGTGTGTAAAGTGTCTTTTGCATAAATGACTATATTCTCTGTTTTTAATACAAAATGATTCAAAAAAATAGCCTTCCAAATACCACACGTCCTCTCAAATTTTATAGATTAAATTTTTGGTACCCATACTCAAACGCCTTTATTTCAGGCAAAACCACTCAAATAAACTGATTTGAGAGAAAATCGCTCCTCTTGCGGACTCGTGATTTTATCAATCAGTTTGTTTTCGTAGTTTTTTCCAAATAAAGCCGTTTTCGTGGAAACCAAAAATTTAATCGATAAAATCTGGAGGACTCGGGTATTACCTTTGATAAATTTTGATGTGTCCGCCATACGGGGCCATTCATTATTTATAGTATGTGACAGAAGGAAGGAGTCAGACTTTTGTGACATCATATTATTTAAAAAATGAAAACAATAGTTTTCTCGATAACCGTTAGAGATAAGACAAAAATTATGACAACCGAAAAGATGTATTTTTTTATATTCTTTAACTTTTGTTTAAAAATCTTTTTTTTATTTCCAACGGTTAGCGAAATATGGTCAAAAAAGTGAAAATTGGTCGCCATTTTCTAAGATGGCGGCCTTAGGACAGCATACAGTGTTGATTTTTGATATGTTGTTACTGGTTCCAAGTAACTACACATATGCAGAAAAGTTTCCACTTTTAGAGAATTATTTCCAGGTAGAGGGGTATTTTTACCTAATATGACTGGCCATAACCCAGTGCAACATTTTGACCTAGACGGCCGCCTGTGTGTTTTCTGGAAAAACGTCACGCGGTCCATTTTGTTTGGAACATAACTTAGTGTTTCTTTGTTTCATTACATTTTCTCTCTGCGGGGGTTCGGTCTGTCAGCGGTAATAAAAAGTTACGACTCTTCACATTGTTTCGGAAACCGCATGCCGCTCTATAAAGGCTTTTTGTTTTACGCGTTCACTAACCTTATACTGCTGACAGGGAATTTGATATGGTGTTGATATCTCCTTTGGTCTATCAGTTAGTGAAAGTTCTTATCGTTTCTTCGTAGAAAAGCGCTGAAAGCAAAGAATCAACGACTTTTGCGGGTGTTGGAAAAAATCTTAAATACCCGAAGGGTGAAATCAGCACAATGGGCATTGTTCGGAAATATAAATTTTTTATTCTGATAAGAGATGTAGATTTAATCCAATAGCCATTTTTTTAAAACATCGCTACGGTTGAAAAGGTAAAAGCCTTGAATATGGTTGAAGGAATTCTATTTTTTTTTATTTTTCATTTCTCAGTTTTCACTTTTTATTTTTCATAAACCAAAAAAATAAATAAAATATTTAGTCCTTGATTCGTAAAGTTTTATTATAGTGCGTAAATGAATTTCATATTATTTACTGCAAAACGAATTAAAAAACAAATTTCTCAAATTTAAAGTTTGTAAAATAAAATCCGTCCCTGTATTTACCATTGTACGTGAAGGGGGAATTTAGTCTTGTATTCCGTCGCAGCGGTAGCCCTTTTCTGCTTTAAATTTTAAGAAATCCAACAGAGGCACTGTTTTCTTTTATAACTATTAAGGAAATTTTCTGCGACTTTGGCAAATGATAGAAAATTGATCAAACGAGGTCTTTTTAGTACTTAATAATTTTTCCTAATTACATTTTATGCAAAGTTATAATAGCTATAGTTAAGAGCAAACCGAACCCCTTGAAAAATTTTAATAACCTTTTAAGCCTTTAGTTTTAGTCGAATTTTTGTGAAATTTTCAGGAAATACTAATAATTACAAAACTTAGGGTGGAGAAATCTTTATTTTTTTGTAAACCTTCGAAAAGTATTTATTTTGTTAATTTTAAATGGAAAATCACAAAAAGAAATATCCGCGCCATTCTACATTAAATCTATGAAAATTTGCTCCTATTTGTTTAAAAAAATATCAAGTAGTTTTTAAATAATATAGATTCCCATTTTTTTCTTAAATAGCTTTGTAAAGTGCTGCCACATCGTTACATACATTTAAAGCTGTCGAGAAATATTCCATGGCCAAGTGTTCCCAGAAAATCCTCATAAAATAAAACTGAAATTTGCTTCTCACAAGAACTCCGGTTGCACTTAAATACTTTCCTCAAAAATGACTAAAGCGGCCCATTCACTTACGGATATCGAAGAGGCCAAAATCTGTGGTTATGGACTGAGGTTCACGATTGATGTCCACCACACATTAAACGGACCGTTGCTTGTCGATATCGTAGGAAAAAAAATGTATCTTCAGTGTACCAAAAAGACTGTGCAAACTGATTTTATGTCAAGAAAACATGCCTGTGCGTTGTTAATAATAGCTCTAAAAACAAAAAAATAGAAAAAAGTTTTGGATGAAAACATTATTATAGAGGAGAAGATTATCAGGTTCTGATGATTTAAAAAATTATTTAAGAATGAGTGAAGAAACATTTCAACTGTTATTAAATTTAGTGAAACCATTTATAACAAAGCAAAACACGAAAATGAGAAATGCTATTAGCGCAGAAGAAAAATTACTCGCTACTTTGAGATTTTTCGTTTTTTTGCAATAATTTCTTTATTATTTAACATATTGACTTAAAATTTGGTATGGTTATTTTTTTAGTTAGTAAATTATAAGCGTGTTATCAATTTTAAGATTATATAAAGAGGGCGCCACCAACACTTTACTGGATGAAGAAAAGTATCAATTTTTTTGTATTCCTGGCCTTTTTTGAATTTTTTCAAGCCTTTATGATACACAGTGTAAATTTGAACAAAAAAGGTATACTTGTTTTAATAGCATAAATTCAGCTCATTTCGAGATATTTGCATTTAAAGTATTGGATGTCTTTGATGAATATCAATAAATCGCCGTATAAACTCGGAAAAAATCAAACTCGGTTAAAGATCGTAGTTTCGATAATTACCTCTCAACTCTGATACTTTTGCGTTGCTTTCAGATCAAAATCCGTCAAAAAACTGCGTGTGTATGGCAAATCTTGACGTCCGACGAGGGTTTCGATTTTTAACTGCGTATTTTGGCCTCCGTCGATAACCGTCGACAGTTATTTATCTCTCGACACCATACACATGCAGTTTTGCTTCCTTTAACGGTCTGTCGCATCCTGGCCTCTTTGCAAGATTTTGTGTGTATGGTGATTTTTTAAGAGAGGCCAAGATGCGTCGGATAATTATCTCTTCGATATCCGTAGGTGAATGGGCCGCTTAAGTAACTAAGTAACCCTAAATTTAACTCTTCTCAACAAGTGTCAAGTCGATATCGATCTATCTGTGATGGGGGTGTCGATACACTGCGACCTCTAAGATCTATTGTGCCTCCCTACTGCTGCCCAATCGTTAAGGATGTCTCAACGATTAGAGCAGTTCCTCCAGTCCTATTGCTTTCAAAAAGTTCAGGATGTCGGTAGGCTCCTCTTCCTCGCAGAATCTGCATTCTTCTTTGTCTACTAATCCGAGTTTCTTTAGGTGGCCTCTCAGACGGCAGTGCCCTGTTAGGATACCTGTTAGTATTCTGAGCTTATTTTTACTTTTACTGATGCAGTTCTAGTTCCCCAGTAGTGTCTTGGCCTGCCTCATTCCTTGTATCCAGTATTGGGCTCTTTTGTTATTTACTTCTTTTCCAAGTTCATCAAGTATTGTACTGGTGCTTATTCTGCAGAAGGGTTAAGGTCCCAGAAATGGTGTTTCAGCCCCTTTTTTTGCGAGTACGTCTGCTATTTCATTACCCTCCACTCCAGTATGTCCCGGAACCCATAGTAGGGTAACAGTGTTGTTCTTGCCTAGTTCGTTTAGATTCTCTAGGCACTCCCAAACTATCTTCGAGTTGATTACGTGGGAGTTCAAGGCATTAATGGATGCTTGGCTGTCTGACATGATGATGATCTCTTGTGCTGCGAAAATTTCTTTCTATGTTGAACTGGACACATTTTCCGATGGTATATATTTCAGCTTGGACAATGCTCGGAGATTTGCCTAAACAAGTCGATATCATAAGTCATTTTCAAAAACGACAGGTAGGTATAGCACAACCTTTCTGGACCAACCATTTTCATAGTCATTTAAGCCATCCCACATTCTCCAACAGATCCGTTTAACATTTAAACATGGCATACCGCGAAAAAAAAAACGTTTCGAGTACCGCTGTTAATAAACATGTTAGAATTTTATTTGTGTACCTACCTGCCGACGCCGAAAGAAAGAAAAACGTGATATTTTCAATATTCATGGGCATGTTGAGAAATGGAAATTCGCCAGTCCTTAACTCTTCTGTCAACAAATGTAAAACCTTGTAACATTACCTGGTTTCAAAATGCAAGGAACATTTTTAATTGTTTTTTAATAGCCGTTATTTTAAATTCACTTTTTAGTTAATGGTTTGCAGTTAGGAATAAATTGTTTATTTTGTTACCTTTCGGTTTTTTCTAAAAACGAGTTATCAAAGTAGAAAAAACAGTATCTTTGATAAAATTGATTTTTTGTTCACTTATACACAAAAGAATCTGGGAAAGTTGAAATTCTGGATGATGCGAAAAAAATTCTCTTTGCACTCGAATTAATTAGTAAATAGTAATGTTTCCAACGGCTGGACCACACCGACACAAACATTGTTAGCTAACAGTGTTCGCTAACTAAGTAACTACTTAGTTATGTATTGCCACCAATCAATAATCTGATAAATAAAGCATTGAGAAAAATTATACACATCTTTCTAATTATGTCGCTCAAATTTTATAGTTACAAAGTGAAATACCTGCGGGGCAGCGGGTGAGGCAGAGGTATAAAAATAGCTACTGGTGGGTGGAGCCTAAATACTACGCAAATATTATTTCTCGTTTGTAAATCCGTTCCTAGACTAGAGCTCATCGATATCGAACACGAGGGGGAGTGTAAATTCGGTACCGAAGATGAAGGATGAGGGCATTTGATTCCAGCAGCAAGGCGCATTCATATCAGATTGCGAATAGGAATAAAATATATTCCGATTTTTGAAATTGATGCAAACTCTTTTTTTTACCGTTAAATGTGCTTGAAAAGTTAGCAACTATATTTTGGGGTGTATAAGGGATATTCATTGACTATTTTAAGAAGTTGCTTGTACTTGAAAACAAAGCAGTTGTACTAATCTAAAGTATGCAGACTACAAATCCTCATTCCCAAATATTTTTCGGGCTGTAGTTTGGCAAAAGGATATGTTACTTGAAACTTATTCTAAATTTGGATAGCTTCGATATATTATGGGCTGGAAGACCTTGATGTTTTTCTGAAACCTCCCACTTTTCTATTCCTCTGCTACTGCGCCAGTGGACTCATAATTTTCCTTCTCGAGCCTAAAATTTCATTAAAAATTCAATCATATTAACCCCAGTTCACCGCAGCAAACTCAAAACGTTTCTTAGGTAAATGTGGTTATGAAAAAAATGGAAATATAAAGATCTCTTTAAAATTCAATTAGCTCGAGGCTACAGCCTTATGAACAGAAATACAAAGATGTTTATTAACTGCTATTTAGAATCTCACTGAAAAAGAAAAATAATTTGTGGCTTAATTAGAAAAGTTCAAACAACATTTTCAAAATATTGGGTATCGTTTGCGTATGGTTAATTAATTAATTACATATTTTCTAACTATAGGGATATTGATAATTTTATAATAAAACAAAAAAATATTATTTAAGTTATGAAAAGACCTGCTTATCTTAAAACCAATTTTTTACTGTCATCCTAATTTAAGCATGTTAGGGGAAATACAACCGAAAGAACACAATACGCTGAATTTTGATAGTAGTCACCAAACAGTGACTGTTTTATAACATTCTTTGTTATCAAGCTGAACTTCTAATAACTTCATGAATTTACTACAATATTTACTTTTGGTATAATACAGAGCTTCCTTAAGTATGTGGCAAAAAATGAATAGTCTGAGTCAAAATAGTTACAAAGTTATCTATCAGATAGAACTCAAATAGTAAGAATCAAAAACCATATATCGTTTCCATTCTCGGTAACCTCTGGAATCCCGCAAGGGCCCCACCTTGGTCCCCTTCTTGTTAATCTATTTATCAACGATATTGGTCTCGTTTTCAGCACTGAAAATAGCTACTTTTTGCCGATGATTTGAAAAGTTTAAGTTCAAATTGTACTAATCCACTGTTTGTTACTTATTTATTCAACTATTTAATGTTTTATATTGTAGAAGAGGGGCTTTCCCGTGTATAAATAAATAAAAAATAGCATGACAATTCTGTTTTTATATCAATAATACCCTTAAAAACTATTTTTTTGGAAAATTGTTCAGTAAGTTTAATATTCTTAATTAATTAAAAACAAAAAATTCCAACATTTAAACCGTTTTAAACATTCCGCTATATTTTTCAGCCGTCACATCGTATCTGGAAAATTATTAATTTTAAATTTATATCGTATTCCTTGTGCAACATTACTAAGTGGACCGTAGCCAATTAATTTGGATTTCACAAAGAAAATTTCTCGGATTTATTAATACAATTTCTAATTTAATCATAGCATCGGTTTGCAATTATTATGATTTAATTATTTAGAAATTCATTTATGTACGTACATGAACGAATAATTTTCTCTTTTGCTGTTATGTATCTTCTTTTTATCACTAACATTAATTTTGATTTACATTATTTCTTCTACTAAAAGTTTTCATTTATTTTACATATATTTTACGAGTATTTAATTAGAATCCTTGACAATTTATAACATTCAGGAATGTTCGAGATTTTTGCTGACTCCATTGGCGTAGCATTGATGTTCAACGATATACATGTAGAAAAATCATAAAGGACCAGCCAGTGGTTTAAGTCGGGGAGTGATTTAGTTATTTACAACACCCAATATATTGTTTTTATTTACTTTTTGCATTATAAACCATTAAAACCCAAAAGTAAGTTTTTCGTTTTGTACTCAAAGTCCAAAATGCGGACCAAAAAGGGTGGACTACCTGCCACTAGAAACGGTCCCATAATCCTCGATGCACCAGCTCCATGCATATTCCCTAAAATTATTTATTTGGAAACAGGAGTTTCCACTTTCTCCATTCTGTACATAGAAAATTCTTAAAATCAACACATTTCTAACAATTTTTTTGTCTGATGCATTAAAAACTCCATGGAATTCCTCGTACTGCATACAAACTCATTATATACACAACCTTTGTTGAGCTCTATGACATGGCAGGCTAATTAACTTGTCAAGATAATGGCTGCCGGAATAGAATCAATTTGAATTAATAATAATTGCATTGTAATTAACTCCAGGTACTCACCAATGCTTATAATATAATTGATGAGGGTTTAATAGCACTAAATGAGATTTGTACAGTAGGAATTAGTCAGTATTGGTTTGGTGAATATTGGAATTTTGTTCCACCAACATCAAAAAATAGCAGGGAAATATAATTTATTAAATTTTTTTTGAAGACTTTTTATTATACAAAAGTTTGTTCCCATATTTACGAACAATCTATTGTTACATTTTAAAAAATGTTTTATTTGATTTGATGCCTCTCTAAACACGCTTCCCTATAAACCAAAAAAGGTCCTAAATATTAATAAAACACTTTTTCATCCACTTGCAATGGTTAATTTAAAAGTTTTAAAAGGAAAAAAAAAATAAAGGCCCTTCCGTTCCAAGAGAATTTTTAATTAACACAAATGAGGTTCTTGATTATAGATGAAAAAAAAATCAGTGAAAAAGTTTTAATTTGATTTCTTACTTAATTCCACCCTTTTATACTTCAGAGAAAAAAGTGATAAAATTATGTGAAACTTCCGGAATAACAATATAATTTGATTGCGTGAAAAAGAAAAAATTAGAAGAAATAGAATTAACCTAAGTAATTTGTAGCCTTTGAACGGAATATACATGTATGTAAAATCATGTGAAAATACAGATATTTATGTACAAATCCTATTACCTTATGAATTCTGTAAAAATACTATGGAACTCACTAGATTTATTGTGTAATCTTACGAAATGATTACTGTGATAGCATTAGTGATATAACATTTGTTGTGGACACTAGAAGAACTACAATTTTCACAGTGTATTTTCACATTGGCGATATTTTTCACATACATTATTCTGTGAATAATTGTACAATGTACTCTTGAGGCATATATAATGTAAAATGTAGATCACTTAGTATATTTTGTGAAAATTACCATACTTATCAAGTTTTTTCACAACCATTTTTTAGAGTGTAACGGTAAAAAGGTTTTTAGATTGAATAAAATATATTCGTAGTGTATTGGAAAATCATCGACTATTCGTTTATATTCGGATTGATATAACGAAAATTTTATTATACAAAAAATGCTATAAAATAACTGCCGCCATACATTTTATTGTGTATTACATTTGAACTAAAAAATATAAATAAATGTGTTACAATTTCATTTTAACCGATAGAACGCAATACTTTTGTATTCATACTTTTCGGAAAAGCATCGACCATGCATTATGTTTTGATTGACATAATAAAAATTTATTATACTTACAAAAAAACGAAATAAAATTTCTATGCCATAAAACGACTCTGCGCTATATTTTATTGTGTCAATTCATTTTCTACGGTCATGAATCCAGAATAATGGACTGGAAAAAGTTCGAAATCGGCTAACTGCTGCTGGGGTATTAAATTTTCTACCTTTATATAAAAGGTTAGTTTCGAATTTCAAATAGTAATCCTATAAATTTCAGAATTTCTTGAAGCGGTTTTTAAAATGGATCGAAATATATGGTCTTTGTACAAAAATTGTATTTTATGGTCGATAGATAGAAGTCGCTAAATGATGCTTGAATTTTAGACTCTCGCTAGAGCAGTGACAAATCTCATCAAATACTATTAAACGAGCAAGGTTTGTATGTGTTTGTGTGTGTATGTGTGTGTGTGTGTGTCCAGAGGATCTCGAAATCCACTCGTCAGAATTCAATGAAACTTTCAGGGTAGACTAATTCCTATCTAAATCGCCGAAAAATGTAGGTCTCATGTCTGTGAAAATTCGATCTTCCGAGATATTTACAAGAAAAGTTAAGCTTTTAGTTTTATTTCCTAGCAACGGCACATAATAATAACTTGTTTCTATAGTAATATATACTATAAAGGATAGATGAGTACAGTCAAAGTGGGGATATAACGTCACATTCCATAGGCGTACTTTGCAAAATAAGTTTCTATAATATAAATAAGGTCACAGCATATAAAATATATATACGCACTTCGTAGATTAAATTTTGAAGTTATATTATTTACAAAAAATAAAAATAAACTTTATGCATCCGACACTTTAACATTGAACGAATTAAATTTAACCAATAAATAACAAGGAGGATTATATGTTGGGATTAAATTAAATCTCTTGGCATTAAAAGTAACGCTTCAGTACTTACCTAAACTTAAAGATTAAAAAAAAAGTTAGTTCAAGAACTATCTTTAAAAGTCACTGTCTTCACTAAAACTACTGGCATCACTATAATTGTCTTTTCTGATGTTTATTATTATCGGTTCTATTAAATTATCCATTGATATATCCACTTTCCTAAATGAATTTTCCACATTTTTAAACATGATCAATGCATTTTCCCCAATGTTCTCTATTTACATCTGAAACTGCCTTCAAAAACAAATTTCGCACATCAGGAAATTTAAATGTTTTATTGTTTTGAGAAACATAACCTTTTAATAATTGAGACCAGATCAGTTCAATGGAATTTAACTCTGCGTGGTTCGGAGGAAATCTGAGAATTTTAATTCCTTTTTCTCTGGCCATCTCATCCATAATATATTTTTTGAATTTGTTTTTATGTTGCCTTGCTATTACTAATAATTCTGCCTTCAAGGATTTAGGAGGACTGATAATATTTTTAGAATGAAGCCATTTTGAAATATATATTAATACAAAATTCTGAATCAATTAAAATACATACGATACGGCTATGAATAAATAAAGTCTGACTTATCTGTCAAAAGAACAAATTTATTACAGTAAAAACCATGGAAACAAGAATCTAGACAAAAACTATATTAGGCCGATCAGATGTATTAAAATTTAAATTTTAACTACAAATAAGCATTGAAGGATGAGGTAAAAATAAAATTTCTACCTCTTGAACCTGTACTACGTTCTGCAAATTAAATACTGCACTCCTTTCTTCTGTATAGTATAGTAGTAAAAAGGTTTGACTTTATTGAATTTCTGGCGTTTTAATCAGAAAGAATTCAATTTTAAATTTGTCGCTTTATATAAAAAAGGAAAGGTTCATTTGACGGACATAAATAATTTGCTTGTCAAATGACAGCCATCTTATTAATTCAAAGTTGAAAATACAACGTTGCCAATTCAATTTCAGAAATCATGGGTTTAGGTAAATATTTATAGGAACGTTGAGTAACACTGTTAAAATGGACACTTGTCTTCCCTTCCCCGATAGTGTGAGACTACCCCTTACGGCTACTATTTTATTATGCGGACAGTTTTAATATTTAAGTTTTCATGATCAGAGAGAGAGAGAGAGAGAGAGAGAAAGAATTTTTGAAAAAATATGATATCAATATCTGCCACACGTCGAGAGTCTGGTCACAGGTTTTTGTGGAGGTTTTTACCCAAGTATGAATATCAGACCTATAATTTTCCTTCACTGCAGATCAAAAAATAATAAAATCAATTGAACATAGAGTTTTTCTTATATAGTGATAAATAGAGTGAGCTGAGCGATCTTCTGTTGACGGGACGTGTGCCCTAAACGCTGCTGTTGCCCGTCCCGGAAACGGGGCCTGTCCACCGTGACAATTTGCGAAGATCAAGCGTCAGTAGAAGTTGCCTTAAAAGGGTGAAATCCCCAGAAACTAGGCAACTTTAATGCATTTAACTAACCTCTGTGACAAGCAGTTGATAAACGTCAACAACAGCTGCAGCTAATTGAAAATTAACACTGACAGCTTTTTTAATTTTCCCGCCTACTTTCAAGCCAATCGCCAATCAACTTTTTATTTATCTCCCTATCAGTAGTTCAAGTAGATCTCGCCCACTCCGTGATTTTCGCGAATTAATTAATAATTTGTCATGTTATAAATATACTTAAATTATATACTCATTGGGCTGCTTAAAAATGTAGATTTGAATATTAAGAGCGAAGCTCGGTGACCAGATATTTAGCAGTTAATTGGGGAAAATGTTTACTACACTGAAAAAAGTGTTTTGTGAAATTACAGTTAAAATCATGGGTTATTTGTGGCACTAGACTTTCACTGTAATTGATTACCTTTGTAGTTGTGAAATTTCACAAGAAAATTGAAAAATTCCCAAATTGTGAACTTAATATTATTTGTATTTCTATGTTATGAAATTACTCGAAACTTGTGAAATGACAATGTAAAATCACAGTTCAACTAAAAAAGTATTATTATTTCATATGTTATTTTCACAACGTGCTGTGAAATTAAAACGTGGAAATGATTAAATATGGCGAATTCACAATATATTTATTTCTGGACAGGCATCAACTCAGCACTTTATTACCCCTCAGGTAAACTATTGGACCCCTCGTAGATCAATTCAGCACTTAATGACTTAATACTTATCCCTTTAATTCTGGTTAATTTCAAATTTAAAAATTTTATTTTATTTAATTTCCTTCAAAATATTTATAAAAAAACATTAGTTGCACTCTTAAAAATAAAATTTTAACTAACGTATTGTACTTTTCTTATTAGGATTACAGGATTAAAAAGATTTATTAAACCAGGTAAAAGTGCTCAGTTGATGTATCTTCTTTTATTGCCTTTATGGGACGGTGCTCAGTTAAAGTCAACCCTTATTTCTTGTAGAATCACACCAATTGAGAATTTGTATGTATTCCTTGAAATTGCATTTGTTAATTAACTATTAGGTCAATATTAATATTAAGAAATGATTTTTTCTTCAAAAATCATAATTTTCATATTCTGAAGAAATTTTTTTAATAATTTTTTATTTGTTTATTTAATAAACATGTTTAATTTTATTATTTTTTTTTTAAATTTTAAACACGTAACACTTTTGCTAAATTAATTTTGATTTCCTTTGTTTTAGGTAAGTACTTCAAAATTAAATAAATTGCACGAAGAAAAAAGTAAGTTTTTCCTTTTAAATTTTCATTTATTGGGTTTTCTGACAAAACAATAAGTAAATTATATTCTTTTTTTGATTACTCTTAAGGCGTTCATCCGCGAAACTTTAAAATTCAACGCACCAGTTCCACTTGAAGAGGTCGAATTATTTACAAATTCACGCAGAATTTGAATTTGTCTAATTTCGATAGTAGTAGACCGAGAAGTAAGTTTTTTGTTTTGTACCCTGCCAGTTTCTAATAATTTGAAATCGGCGGGTCCAAAATGCGGACCAAAATGAGTGGACTACCTGCCACTAGAAATGGTCCCGTAATCTTAGATGAAATTCGCGCACCAGACCCTTTTTACCTGCTAAAAAACTCGTTAGGAAAACCCCCAAACTCACCTAGCTTATCTAGATATAATTTTACAAATCATTCAATATTTGCAAATTAGTTATTGAACAACTTTGTTTTTGTAAAGTGTACCTATTTTTTTTTTTTTTTTTTTTTTTTTTTTTGCGGAGGTGAAGGAAAACCCTTTATGGGGAAGTTATGAGCCTAAAATCTCAAGGTCTACTGTGAGACTCTCCTTTCAAAGCATACTCACTAAAAAACTTCACCCCCTGGTTGGGTCCGTCTGACCGAAGCCTCCGGTGACACTTAGGCCTGTCGGCCCATTGTATCTTCCCTCTCTGTTTACAATACCCAGTCCAGTACCTTAGTGCCCTGTACAAGCTTGTACAGGTCCTGTACTGAGTGGGAGTTGTATAGTTCTGGGTCACCTATTGGCTGCCCAAAAATTTGCTGTCTTTTGCGGTCCAGTGCCTCGCATCTACACAGTATATGTGTCACTGTTTCTGTTTCCGCCGCACAGTCTGCAGGTAAGGTCACCATTGTACAGTCCCATCTTGTTGAGGTGCCCCTTAACTGACGCGTGGCCAGTAAGGAGTCCCGTAACTGTTTTCAGCTGGCTCCTGTTCATCTTTAACAGGTCTGCCGCTCTTTTGTGGCACGGTCCTTTGATGTATTCTTTCCCGTGTTTGTTTCCCGGGACGTTTTCCCAGTAATTTTTATGTTTGTCCCAGATCCAGTTTATTACAGACACTCTTGCTGTATGCTTTGGTACCTCTAGTGTCCGTCCATGGTTTGGGGGGTTTTCCGAGCCTCTTCTTGCGAGTTCGTCTGCTTTCTCGTTACCTGCAATTCCCTGATGTCCTGGCACCCATATCAGTTTGACGTGATTATGGTCTGCCAGCGATCTCAGTTCCTTTTTGCAGTCCCATACCAGTCTCGACGTCACTTCCTTGCTGCACAAGGCTTTGAGTGCCGCTTGACTGTCTGATAGAATATTAATACGCGCGTTAGCTATATCTCTCCTGTTATTCTCCCTCGCGCATTGGAGAATAGCATATACCTCTGCCTGAAAGACAGAAGTGTGAGTACCCAATGAGTAGCTGATGCCAGTCTGCGGGTTCCTAGAGAACACACCCGAGCCCGCTCCATTCTCAGTCTTGGATCCATCTGTGTACCAGATTTTCCCCTGTAGAATGTTCCTGAGCTGTGAGTCGTTCCATTCAGTTCTATCTGGCACCACTACTTTGATTGGGTTGTTGAAGTCGTATCTTTTCGGAATATGATCTGTTCTCGTCCCTAGTACGTCCCCGGTCACTATTCCGACGATACTCATATGTCCAGTCCCAACGTTCATATTGGTTTGTGTGTTCTGTAGTCTGAGGGCACCAAGCCTTGCCTCCCCTTGTACCACAAAGTGGAGAGAAGGCAATCCCAATAGTGTCTCCATCGCTAGAGTAGATGTTGACTTTATTGCCCCCGTGATTCCAAGACATGCAAGTCTTTGCACCTTGCTTAGTCTTGTAATGGCTCCTCTCTGATGCGTCTTTGGCCATCACACCAGAGAGGCGTAGGTAATGGACGGCAAGACCACCTTGTTGTACAGCCAGTGCAACATTTGTGGTCTTAGTCCCCATTTTTTCCCAAAAGAACGTCTGGCTACAACTAGTGAAGTCACCGCCTTTCTGGTGGTTTTTTCCAGATGTTGGTTCCAAGTCAACTTGGAGTCAAGAACTACTCCGAGATATTTGACTTCTCCCTTGAGCTGTATGTCTTCCCCTCGAAGTCTTATAGGTCTAAGACCATCCAAGTTACGTCTTCGGGTGAACGCTATGATGTCCGCCTTGCTGGGATTGATATTCAACCCCTGCGAGTCCGTCCATCTTATTGCCAGGTTGAGAGCCTCCTGCATGCGATCTCTAACCGTCGTGTTGTATTTTCCTTGTACAAGGACTACTATGTCATCGGCATATCCAAGGGCTCGATGACCTGCATCTTTTAGTGTACCCAGCAGCCCGTCCGCTATCAGATTCCACAGAAGAGGGGACAGAACCCCCCCTGCGGACATCCTCTAGTCGTTCTGGCTACTAAGGTCTCTTCTAAAATTGTTATGTGTATCAACCTGTTCCTTAGCATGGAGTCTATCCAGGCCACACACGGTTCCTCGATTTCTCTATGTCTAAGGGCACTTGTGATTGAATTTATAGAAGTATTGTCAAATGCCCCTTCTATATCTAGAAAGGCCGCTAACAACACTTCTTTATTTTCCAGCGTGTTTTCCACCTTTGTTACTCGTTGGTGGAGTGCTGTCTCCGTTGAACAGCCAGCAGTGTAGGCATATTGGTCGCGATGCAGTGGTCTCTCCACTAGCGCACCGTCCCTAATATGTCTGTCTACTAGCTTCTCTAAAGTCTTAAGTACAAATGACATGAGACTTATAGGTCTTAGGGCCTTCGCCGAATCCTGTCCTGCTTTTCCAGGTTTCGGTATAAAGGTAACCCTAACATGTCTCCAAGGTTTTGGTATGTGTCCGAGAGCCAGACTGCCTCTGAATATGTTACAGAGTCTGGTTTGCATTGTTTCGAGACCCCTCTGCAGCATTGCAGGATATATCCCGTCTGGTCCCGGTGATTTGAAAGGTTCAAATGTCCCTATTGCCCATTGAACTTTTTCGTGCGTCACGATCCTTCTAGCTATGTCCCAGCTTATCCTGGAGCCTCTTTTAATTATCTCCAGTTCGTCTGTTTGTTCCATATCAGGTGTCTGTTCTAAATGTGCTCCAGGGAAGTGAACTCTAAGTAGTTCTTTGATTGTTTCTTCTCCTGTACATGTATGCTCACCTTGCTCATTTTTCAGGGAGTATATTACTTGTTGTGTGTCCTTTGAGAGTACTTTTTGGAGTCTGGCACACTCTTGAGTCCCTTCTATTTCCTCACAGTGTCTCCTCCATGAGTCTCTCTTGGATTTGGTCAGAGCTTTTTTGTAACTGGCCAAGGCGTTCTTGTAATCATCCCACCTTCCTGTTTTTTGGCTCTATTGAATTCTTTTCTCGCCTGCTTTCTCAGTTCTGCAAGTTCTCTATGCCACCAGGGCACCTTCCTGGTGGTGTTCCTTGAGATGAGTGGGCAGTGCTCATTGAACGTGGAGGTGACTGTGTCATTGAATTCTTTCACAGCCATCTCGAGGTCCTTATTTGTTCTTATCGTTCGCTGCGTTCCTTGGAATTTTACGATTTAGATCTGCATTGTATGCACCCCAGTTCGTTTTCCTTGGATTCCGATAAGTCTCTTTGTAAATGTTGCTTTTTATTTTGAAGTTGATGTGTCTGTGATCCGAGCAACTCACCTCATCAGATACCTGCCATTCCGTGACGAAATTACTCACAAACGTTGTGGCTATCGTTACGTCGAGAACCTCCTTCCTAGTTTTTGTTATGAAGGTAGGTTTGTTTCCTACATTTAACACGTCTAGGCTGTTAGCCTATACATCACATACAATTTTTTTAATAATTATGGAGATATTTGTAGTGAAAAGTAATCACGGCAAGGACCTATTAGTCGTCAAATACTTTGTTTTCTCGAAAAAAGATTTGAAAAATGGTGAAATTTTTTGGACAAAAAACTATGTACAGCGAAAGTTTTTACACTTGGTAACAATAATATTAGTCGCAGCAAAATCACAAGGTTACATTTTTTGAGATGTGTATCATTTTATTCCTCAGTGTAATGTTAATTACCTTGTATATATTTTTTTAATAAATGAGTATAAACGTTTTCATTCTAAAATTAACTGAGATAATATTTTTTCTATTCAAAATGCATCATCGTAAAAGAGCTTAAATTATAGAACCTTTTCTCGTGACATGTAGTCCACCCTTTTTGATCCGCATTTTGGACCCGCCGTCCGGGGGCATTTCCTTGTCTGGTGTGCATTTTGCATGTATGTAGCCTTGGTCCGCATATTGCATCCGCCCCTTGAAATAATATCCGTCAACAGAACGGTCTTTGGAAACGTTAATTAAACATTCGTACCGCCTCGTGATAATTCCGATTAACCTCCTCGAAACTTAAACTAAAATAAAAAAAATTCAACAACTTGAGCAGAGAATTAATATCCCTTTAAATGTGCTGCTCGACCACCCTTGTAATTTAGAATTTTCAAGGGGGAAATGTTTGTCAATTGAGCCATAAAATCCTACTTATGGAGATTGAATGGACATTAAAATTCACCCAAATACAATACTTGGTGGTTTAACGTAGAGCTTTGCCTACAAGCGTGATTTTTACATGATATTTGGCATGGTAATTCTATTCAGAGTAAAAAAATAAATAAATATAGTTGATTAACATCAATTCTAATTGACTATACTTCTGATTTTCAGTTGAAAATATAAATCGTTATTTGATAAAATTATCCAACTGGTTAAATACTTAAAGTAATTTCCAAAAGGGCATTTAAACCACTAAAAAATTATTATGATACATTCAAATTACGCTATGTTAATCTCCTTTTATTGGAAGAGGCCACATATGGTTAGTTTTATGACTGCTAAACTACATTTTTAACAATTGTGTCAAACTAGACTTTCTTATATTCACTGTAAATATTATATTCGGGGGAAATTTTAATTCTGACTAAATAAACAATTTTTGAATGTTGCAAAATTTCGAAATTTATTTAAATAGTTTATACGTAATTCAAAGATAAAATGATAATTAAAAAAAAAGTCATTTTGCTCCTTGAAGGCATTTGAATTTGGTTATGACTGAATTACTTTGTGTTTTCTATTTCATTTATTAAACTTAACTGAGACATTTTAAAATTGGAGAATATATAATTGAACTTTTGACAAATTCTTCTGACTTTGTGCCTACAAACTATAAAACTGCAGATTTGCACTCTGCATTAGTTAAATCTTCACTTTAAGCTTAATCGCTATAAAATGATACAAGCGCACCTTGGATTTGGTACATTTTAACCTTTAAGCTTACCAACTATAAAATGATACAATCGCACTTTGGAATAGGTACATATAAACCTAAGACCTATCCACTATAAAATAACAGAATCGCACTTTGGATTGGGTCTTTTTTTCGTACCAAAATTGATTTTTCCTAGCCACGTCTTTTCGAAATAATTTAAAAAGTCCTTTATACTTTGGTTAGAGTTACCATAACCCGCATCATGCCATTTTTTCAGGAATAGGCTTAAAGCAGCTGTAAAAGTCTCATCATCTGTGCTAAGTTGTAGGGCATGAATATCTCGAACAATTAAATTTTTTTCTTTTATATTCCAGATCTTTGAGTTTTTAAGAACATGAAAAAAACACTGAATTCTTCGAGCTGGTATTCCAAATACTGATTTAAATCCATTTGTGATTGCAACAGAAGCATCGGCAAGCAGCACATTTGGTTCCCAAATAGTTCCATGAAAACTTGAAAAGCGAAATCAACTTCTGTTTCGCTGTAACATACTGAAACAGCAAGTGGGTGGAATACTCTGCAAATATCTGATGTTCCAACTATCAGGACAGGCTGCAATTCTGGCATTGGGTTTTTTGATGCCGTCGTTTTAGAGCTGACGCACTAACAATTTTTCTGACGATGAAAGCCCCGTACTGTTGGCTACATGATTGGCATACTCATCTTCTGTTTCAAAAGGAGCAATTTTCATGCACTCAGGGTGATACAATAGATATTTTCCCGCAGGACATTCATTCTTTACATCTGAAGGTGGCCTTTAATCCTTCTATTGATTTATATGAAGTAATTTTCTTCCAAATATTCTCCCGTTCAATAAGGTCCTCAGCGCCTTTGGCACTAGGAAAAAAACGGTTCAGAATACTTTTCCCAACTCTACTTTGGACAAACCAACTATAAAATGGCAGATTCACACGTTGACTTACGACTCAAAGTGCTATGTATCGTTTTGTTGCAAACCGTATTTAAAGAGCGTGATACAATATTTTAAAGCGGATTAAGTTTATTTAAAGTCGACAATTATTACAATAAGTTATGGCTATTATTTTCATGTTGTAGCAGATTTGATATGGAGTTAATGTTATTTTCTCAAAGTGCATGTTGTCTATCAAATGTGGCATATATTATTTTTTTAATGCAAGTTTGAAATATTTTTTTTAATAATTATTCATTCGTTTTTAAAGCGATTTTAGTCTTTTTTAAACTAAGTTTAATTCCAACCCTTTAAAATTATAGGTAATTGTTTTGTTTTCCATATTTATATACATCCTATACAGTCATGAAACTCGGACTGCGACCCATTCCCGTAAAATGGTAAACACTCGGTCACTTGTAGCATAACAATTTGCACTGATTGTGCTCCACTAGTTTCTATCCACTCAAATTGGCAATCAAGAAGACAGTGAACTGGGAAAAACAGGACGTTTTTTATTTTGTTACTGTCGCTCGTATTCTGCCAATCTTTATCTTTCCATCGGAATGGAAAAGGCTTCGAGAGAAGTATTCAATTAGACCTGCCGTTAGGGAGGTCCTTGAGTACAATTTAATTCTAATTTGAATGGCAGATAAGGCGTTACTTTTAATATTCAGCGTTTATTTTTCGGATTTATTAGTACAGATTTAGGTAACCAGCTGTTTCGACGTACTTAGACAGAAAATTAGATACCAAATTGATCGGGATAATCACAAAATATCTTTTTATGTCCAAATTAAGAAAGTTCTACGACACAATATGATATTTTCCATTTAAAATATTTTGGAAATCAAGTAAAATCAAGAAAGACTAGTTGTTTGAGTAATCAACCAATGTAAAATTAGGATTTACTTGTCCCCCATCGAAGTTTCGATGAAAAAGAATCCCGGCAATCTCTCAATTAAGAAAAATCCTCTGATCCTTCGACCAGTGTCGTGTAACGTTTTACACTCGAGTAAATCACCTGAAAGCTTTTAGGGACGGGCCTAAAAGTATATTGTGCGAAATGTTCAATTACTGTGACAGTGGAACACAAATCCAGATTAAGTGGTTAGCTTTTCTACTATATTATTCAAACGATTGACGCGGTGCGAGCGCCCTGCTTCGATCTCTGTGCGGTGTGTATTCAGTCAATCGATTGGATTGAACGGTAACACGCAATCAAGCGACTAGCATACAGTGATTGGTCAATACGATTCAATGGAAAATTGAAAAATAACTGATGAGGCAACGGAGAAAAATCTAGATGGGATGCTGCGGTTTTTGAACTATCTCAAATGAATGGAAAATTTAACTAGATTGGAAACAAATTCAACAGTAAATTAGCTTTTGTTCGTGCTGCTTAATGAATACTTTGTGACAGTGAGGATTTCGTCTTTACTTCTTCGACTGTTCCCCTTCTCGGTTGACTCTCTTTTGTTCCCATTGCTCTCTATTGTCCCGATCGTTTTATTTCAAATACTTTTCCGCCATTGTTTTTTTTTGGCACGTTTAGTAACTTGAAGGTGGAAGGTCACCTTTTTATTTTTCATTTTGTATACCTGTTACTTTTTTGGGACATCTTTTATCCGACGACATACAGGGTGTGTCACGAAGATAGATATTTGAAATTTTAAAATTGGCTTAAAAAGATGGCCCATCTTCGTGAGACACCCTGTATGTGTGATACATACATATTAACTGGTTCTATTCTTACACATATCATTAATGGGAATAAAGTTTAGATTTTGCGCAATTCTTCCAGAGGACACCTATTTAGTTTTTAGAAAGTTAATTTTTAAATCCCATTTTTAAGTTCAACAAGGAATTTTCCTAACAAATATCACATTCCCTTTTTCTAATCCCACTCAGAAATATTTTCGTTATAAATCTCAGCCCATAGGTACAGTCTGATAACTTTTAAATGATTTGATCTTTTAGTCCAATAAACGAAGGTGCCAATCCAGGCATCAGGTCTATCCGGCACCATTTTTTTTTAATTTGCAGGTATTCATGGGTACATTCACCCCCGAAAATCTCAGGTGTCTGAAATTTGTGGAAGGGGGGAAAATGGCCCATTGGTCTCAAATCTGTGTGTTTTTTTTTCGCCAATTTTCGCCCATATTTCCGAAAATATGAGACTTAGATAATTTTTGTTTAGACGAACACGAAGATCAGTTCATTACCTACAAAAATGATCCTCTTCATTTTTGTCAAAAATTTGATACTTTTCGACATAACCGGCTCCAAAACGCATCCCCATTTTTAGCTCCCACCCTGCATTTAGAGAGCACGCTCTAAAGGAATGACACTCCCAAGCGGATTACAAATTTTTCAATAAATCACGTAAAAATGAATATTTTTTCATAATTCAAAGTTCAGATGAAAGAAGGAACCTGTAGCTATAATATTATGTTACTTTTTCCTTTTATCTATTTCTCTGGGTTATTGAAAAACCGGGCAAAAGTTTGTTTTTCTCGATATTTTGACCCTCCTATAAATGTATTCATATTTTTTTTATCAAGACTAATTTCACTGAATCCTTTTGGATAATGGGGCTTTGCAAGGTGATAAATATATTCAGAAAGATTAAATAAATTATTTTTGTGTATTTTCATAAACAACATGTTTTTAAGGCGTTTTTTTTTGATTTCTGGAGTTTTCGAAAATGCTCGGTTCTATCGGGAATTAATATATAATCAAGGACCATATCGGTTTTCAACGCACATCATTAGAAAGCTATTAGAAGATATCGTGGAAAAACGGATTTTCGGGAACTCTAGATGCTTGATGCTCAGGTTTGGGGTTTTTCTGGCGTTAATTTACTGGACTATTTTTAGGCTGTTACAGACTAATTTTCAACAATTATGATCAAGTTGTCATAACCTACGATACAAAATTAAAGTGTGAAATAAAAATAAAAGCCAAATTGACATTTGACAGTTTGAATTTGAATATGCAAAAATATCCATTTTAAAATAGTTTGGAGTCATTTTCGATTAAAACTGGAGACGGCCATTTTGAATATTTTTATTGGAGAATTTGAACAAATCGAATTGCTCATCAAAAGCTTAAGGAATATTCCTATGGCCTAGACCACTGGTATATTAATCAATGGATTCTTAAATAGGGACTGAATCTTAAATTTTCCATTTCCAAACAGTTTAAAAAATAAATACTCGATGGATATTATAACCACTATGAACTATAGAAATGAATTTACAAACAAACAAAAATATTTTTCGTTCTAGGAAAAGTTTGGTCTAAATGACTAGAATAGACCTGCGAAGTTTGAACTTACAGTCTTCTCCACTATTGATGTTCATTATCTGGTTTCTAGTTTTGTTTAGTTGTTCTCGTATAATTTCTTTGTTATAATTATCCAGTTCACGTCTTCAGCTACATTTAACACTTTGGTATATTATTTTAAGAATTTTAGTTAAGGGAATTTTAAATATATTTAAAAATGTGAATAATCATAATACTTATGTACTATCTAAAGAAAGTAAACTAGGCTTCAGTGGATGTAAGTAGACGCTTTCATAGAAAACGTTGTCGTTCATTATATAACTCGAACAATTGCTAGAGAACGTTGCCAAGTTCCATTGTGACAGAACTATTTGGCAAGAGCTTATCTCCATCTTTAATAAAAGATTACGGTAGGTACTTCAGCTTTCTTAGTATTTATAGCAGACACAATTTAATCTAATCTTTAAACGGTTTTTAAAATTACCCCTTCATAATTAACACGTTAACTGCCAACTACACTAGGCTAGGACGCCGATTACGACTTATTTCTTGTTTGTTTACTCATTTTCGTGCAGATTCAATTAAATTCGTAATATATTACTGTAAATATGAATAGATGGATTCTGATCAGAAAATATATTCAGATATAAATCACCAACCACTCTAGCCATTAATATCTGTTCTATGGGTATATTTTTAATCCGGACCTGGGAATCGTTTATTTCAGACTAGCTCATCACCGCCATAACCTCAACAGGACTAAAAAACGTTCTGGTAATATGATCAATTTCCTCAAAAAAAAAATATTTTGTTGTAAATTAAACCTTTATAATTATATAGTCATTTTGTTCCTATGTCGATGTCCAAGCTATTAAGAAACGTTAATAAAAATAAAAAAAGAAAAAGTTTTAAAATGTTCGATACTATTTTTGTTTTAAACTAATTATCCTTCATTCTCTTTAGTAATTTTTTTTGTATAAGTTACTCGTTAGTAATGAAAGTAGAACATATATTTTAACTGTCATCGCTAATTTCCATAAAAATATGAATAATTCAGTGAAAACCGATTTTAATGATTGAAAGTAAACTAACTGAAAGTTTATGCTATTTTGTTAAACAACTAAAAGTAAAACAAAATAAAACCAAACAACTAATAACAGACTGTTGATGAATGCAAAATTATTTCCTTTTAAATTTCAATAATGACACTTGACTGGTCGTTAAAGTCTCGTTTTATTGTTTTTAAGAGCGCTGAAAATACTAGTAGCTGTATAAATATTTAAAGCATACAGCGGAACTTTACAACTCTTTATATTAATGGTAATGGTTTTCACCGTTAACAACTCTTATATGTCGCATGTACATAGAGTAAATGTATAAATTTATTGTTACAAACATTACACGCTTATAATTAGATAGAAATTAGTCGTTGATTTTGTTTTTAAAATCAAATAAAAATAAACATTTGTTAGTAAAGTATGAAATATTAGTGAATTAGTCGAGAATGCGTTAAAAATTTTCGATATTTCAAAAATTTGGATGCCAATACGCCTGTCCATTTCGATTTCCCTTGATACGAGCGCAGCTCTAATGGAATTTTAGGTAAACAAACATAACTCTTAACTTATATCCAGATACCGGATCTGTTTCTATAATAAATTATTATTGTATCTTTGTTGTATCAATTTTTTGTCAACGACTCTAGAATTAAAAGTCGAAACGTTAAAATTAAAAACTTTTTTTGATATAAATAAGATTTGTAAGGCTTTTTCTTGCCACAAAGAAAATTATGCCTTTTAACGGAGAATGCTCGGGCGCCAGATTATTTAATGTGATTTACTTCACAACCCTTAGAAACAGGTAGCTTCAGAGATACGGAATCTCCAAGGGTCTTAATGATATTAGAAAGAGAAGAGTGTTTTAATTACCATTTTTTAAATGAATACTGACAAAGAAGCGACAGGTTTAAAAAGAGTCAATTAAATACCATCTCTGTATCTGTGACTGTAAATCTAGAAGGGTGGGTCACCCCACAGCACGTAGGCCACATTTGGCCCATTGTGCGTCCTTCTGAGGTTGAGCCTTCCTTCTAGCTCATCAGCCAGCCTACTTGTTTAAAGTAGGCGATGACGTCGCCTGAAGCTAGCTCCCTCATGTTGGCATGTGTTAGCCACCGCTCGCCGAAAAGAAAATTTCTCATTTGTTAGAGTGTCGGGCATTCGCAAAGAATGTGTTCGACAGTCTCGTCTTCCTGTTCACATCCTCTACACAGTGGAGTGTCAGATAACCCCATCCTGTAGAGGTGTTTTCGTAGATGACAGTGGCCAGTCAGGATACCTGTGGCTGTGCGCAGGTTCTGTCTGTTCATATTCATGTATTTTTTGGCTGTTTCGCTGTTCGGATACTGTAATAGTTTCTTGGCTAGCTTGCAACCTGTTTCGTCGTCCCATCTACCCTTAAACTTGTCAAGGGAATGTTTCTTTAGTAGGTCAGCCACAGCTGATGCCGATAAGCTTATGAGTGCCAGGTCCCAAAAGTTTATGGGAGGCTGCTTTCTTAGCTAAAGAGTCAGCTATATGGTTTCCTTTTGATTTTCCATGACCTTTGATCCAAGCTAAAGTGACCACGTTGTTGTTGCAAGCTTCGATCAGGGCCTGGTGACATTCTAGTACTAGACCTGATGTAATGCGTGGTCTATCCAGAGCTGGTAGTGCCTGTCTGCTGTCCGTGAGGATGTAAATATTATTACCAGTAATTAAAGACCATAATTAATAACTAAATTCGCCACCTCCTATATAATATAAAGGGAAAGTTAGCCAAGAAATTATCTTATATTTTTTGTACAGAAAATTGCTAATAAATACACTTAATTGTAATGCTTTTCGTAATCACTACGCTAATTACATTTGTTTCGTCTCTGGTGGAGATTTTTTTTACGGACCTGTTTTCTGAATAAGTACTTTTGTCCGTTATAAGAAAACAGGTTGTATTACATCATATACTTAGGCAATATTTTAACTTGTTTGAAATAAACGTGAAAAAATGTCACTTAAGCGAACAAGTAATTTAATAGTACTAATAAATTTAAATCATCAGGTATAATTACTGTGAGAATACGAAAAATTAAACTGTTTTTGGGCCAAAGCAGGTTTAACAACAGTTCACTTGAACAAACACTCAACGATTAACGTCGTTTAAGTATATACAGGGTGTGATTTAAATACCAATTAATGCATACCACAAATGAAAATTTTAGTACACATGTACTCACAAATGTTCTGCATATACCAACTTGGAACTAACCAATTTATGATAGGGAGCTGAATCTCTGAATCTGATTTACCTATTTTTATGTTGTGGTCTAAATATTTTTTGTTGAAAACTTGTACTACTTTGCTTCTATTTTTTGGGAATAGTAATAACAATATCATCTTCAAAACTTAGATCCCCTGTAAATTAATTACAATTTTATTTTTTGTAATTCTGATATTAATTTCATGCTCATAAAATATTAAGTTACTGTTATTTTTTTATCATTATTACTCATCCATTATCACCCATTATCATTCGCAACCCTTTCTCTATAACTTTTTGTAATATTTTTTTTTTTGTGAAAAATAAAGGATTGTTGTTTTAACTTTATCTAATTTCGATTTTTGCATCAGAACTTTTACGATTTACTGTACCTACTTTGCATTTTTTTTTATTTGTTTCGAAGTGCTTTCATGTCCACTATTTAGATTTTTGTGATGCCTTGCGTCATTGTCAATTAAGCGCCTAGTAAAAACTAATGAGACTTCTTTGTTTTACAACCTCTGCCATAAAAGTTAATAGCTCTACATCTGTGATTTCCAGTCATTTAATCCATGCCAATTTAAAAACTTCCTCCAACGAATTAATTATCTTTTAAACTTTACCAACAACTCAAAAAGAAACTATTTTACTAATTGAATTCGAAAAGCGGAAACTGACATTGCGTTGTAACTAGAGCGGGTATACCCTAAAGTTTTCCATTGTTACCAGACATACAAGGTCGAATTTCTCACTCTCGGAGTTTTATCCGATAATTCTATTATATAAATGAGGGGGTACTGCACTTCTGGATATTGTTAATTCGTTTTTCTGACAACTGGAACTAAAGGAGGATCCGCTTTGAGCTTCGAGAGAGTAAAAGGCAGAGAAAGTTAGAAAACTAAATACTAAGTATAAATGAAATAAAGCTTATCCATCCGAGTTTGCGGAAATAAAACAGAAAACTTTAAGAAAGTAGAATACCATTGAACTAATTTCATAATTGAAACGAAAAAGCATATCTTCTTGAATGTCTCACAAATGTGACAAGTGAGACTTTGTCAAACTGTTCTTCTTTGTGTTTTAACTCAGCTGTAGTTTTTTCAAAGCAAAATATTTATTTTTCGATTTTATATGAAAAAGCCTAATTTTCAATTGAAAAAGTTCACATACAAATTTTCAATTTTTTAACTTTATCAGTGCTCATTTTCTTCGTTGAAACTTCGACTCGATGGTATGAAAAAATATATCGTTCGTATAGAAAAATATCCTTAAAAATGAAGAAAACCAAAAAACGACTTCTTATTGGAAATAAGCATTGGGTGATACATCACTTGCGCGCCGCGGTCAAATTTTGTACCTAGCAATTAAGAGTTGCTTTAATCTGCATATATAACAAGCGCGCGGCGGACAACTTTCATGGCATGGGACGATCCCCTAACATATTCAGGTAAATAATAATAAAATAAAGAAGGTGTAAGTAACTTAAGTACAGTTTAATTTACAATCAAAAGTAGATTTAAGATTTTGGGAACTTCCCCTTTCACTTAACGCAAGCATGATTTAGAAAATAACAAAATTTAGGATTAACTTCTGAATATCTGAAATTGGTTCATGGTTGCGATGGACTTTTGGTCTGTTATTTCTGAATCCTGCCGAGGTTGGGGACTGTTTTGCAGAGGATTTTTATTCGATTATTCCTCAAAATAGTAAAGTAATTGAATACGCAGACTATTTAGTCAATAATTATATTGTTGAAAATGCTTTGTTTCCGCCTTTTTTGTGGGCAGCATGTACGGCATCGATTGAAAGAACAACGAACTGTTGTGAAGCGTTTCATAGACATTTTAATTCAAATTTTTACAGTCCCCATCCTGATATATTTAGATTTATATCAGTGTTGAAGGATGTGCAACTAAATAGTTACGTAAAAATTAGAAGTTTAGATATTACTCGTAAAGTAACAAATTGTAAATCCACTAAGCGTATGGATTACGTTTCTAATTTAATTAAAATGTATAAAAATGGCAATATTTCACGCTATGAATTCGTCCAAAGCGCAAGCTATAATTTTTATAAAAAATAACATATTTTTAATAAATAAAATATACCGTATTAATTAATTTTTATTTCTCCTTATTTATATTTTTCCAATACCCTGAATAATTTTGACCTCCGCGCGCAAGTGATTTACGAGATTTTAGGGTGCCGAAAGTGCGTGCAAGTGAAGTAAGTTATTAGCACCAGAACTGACCGCGGCGCGCAAGTGATAGACGCCCAAGCATTGAACTTGATGAAAAAGATTAATTTTTATGTAGTAAAATGTCATTTATATTCAATTAACTATTAATGGTTTTGAAATTACCGAAAATATTGTTTAAACAATAATCGAATTCCATGATAATTCGCAATTCTTAAGTTTGCTTTTAAAATTTGTACCAATTTTACTCTAATTTGTATCGTTAAGTTATTTTAATTTTACTTTTTATTTTACTAGCTCAGAATACTTACTTTTTTTTTAAATGATTTATTAATAATAAAAGAAAAAAAAATTGAGCATATGAAACTTTTACTTTCAGGTGTGAGTTCCAGCTTTTCTAATAGACATTTAATGAAGTATTTGAAGGGTTAGAGGGCGCCAATAATTCTATTTTAATATTTTTCAAGCTAGTTTAGAATTCTAAATATTCTAGCTTTGATCAAAAATAATATGAATACAGAACTTTATCATCAATGCAAAATTAAGATATTTTAGAATGTTGTCACACCGCAAGAAAATATTAAAGAAAACTTAAAGATAAAAAAAAACGATTTACTATTTATTAAAATTATTTGTTGAAATATAGTTTACAAAAGTTTTACAATTTTATTATAGCTTGTAGCTACGCCATTACAAAAAAAATACGAAATACCAAAATATAAAATGTAAGAATACAAGTGACCTTAAAATTTCTTAAAAACTAAATCAGTTGAAAAAAAACCAAATTTAAAACTAACTAAGATTTACCGACATTTTCACAGTTTTTGGCCAACGCTGAAGAAAAGTCTACATCGACTTTTATATATCGGCAGCTACCAGGAATCGGGATCAATTCCAGTTTCTGGACTTTCGGCTGGTTTAGTAATTGAATGTTACTAAATTCCCAAAAATAAACAAGTGCAGTGGCCGACGCTGTAGATTTAGTTCAGAACAACAAATGAACTATCGAATGAGTGAAGAATGAACAATGAATGGATGGATGGACTGTGTGAAATCCGCCTCAACTAAAGAAAAAATAATTTTTGTTCTGACTATGGCCTTTCTATATAAATAATATTTTGTAAACAGAAATTAATAGCAATCATCTAGGTACAATAAATATATAAAAAACTCGAAAACATTAATAAAATAATTTAAGAATAATTACTAAATTTGTGTAAAGATTTTTAGACTTTTTTACAAATAACAGATTAGAAAAAATAATGTGCTTACCAGGCTATATCACAGTACACTAATTTTAAAGAGACTTTTTAAATTAAGTTCTCAATCGAAAGTGAATAAAATATTTCCTAAATTCGAATTCGAAGCCTCTGTTGTTAGATGATTCCCCACTATTCAATGCGTAGAATCGAAATTAAACTGGAATTTTGTGATATACAAAGTGGCCCAAATTTAAAAATAACAATTTTAAAAATTTGATTTTTAAAATGTTACAAATTTTACTAGTAGAATGACATGTGCAGTCTCAAAAACTTTGTATTCCCGTTAAACTGTTTCCGTTTTTTTCGTATATGCAAACAAATTTTTAAAATTTTGATATACAGGGTGTTGTTTAAGAACAAAATCATTTAGATATTTTTTTTTGAAGACGGACCTGGATTTTAATTTTGGTCACTATGTCTCTTGATTGTTCTAATGGAGTAGAACAAAATTTTCACGTTGTTCTTGTAAAATATTCAAAATAGGCTACCGTGCAACACACACATTAAATATCAGCTCAATTATTAGCTTTAAAACGAAATATTAACTTCTAAGGAAATTACTGAATTGTAAATGCTGAATTCATTAAAGTTTTCCAATTTTGGTTTTGTAAATGTTTAGATCGGTTAGGTAAATCAAGAAATTGCGATACCATCAAGTTTTAAATTACATAAAGATTTATTTCAAAAAGATTCTAATCTATTATATAGTCTTTCATTCGACAGATATTCGCTAGAAAACAAAGATTTGTTGAAAATTGCTTTAAGCTCTAAAATTTTTAATTTTGATTTAAAAATTTCAACACCTTGTATCTTAGAAACGAAACCTTTAAAGGACTTATGTTATATAAAATTTTATCAATTTACAAGATTTCGTAGGTATAGGTAGGAAAGAACGGGATTTTATTCCAAGATTTGAGTTTTCCGCATGGTATCAGGGAGAATGCGAAGAAAACGCACGGTTATCAAAAAATATTTTATGGTCTGATGAATCAACATTTACAAGTAATGGAATAGTAAGTTCACAGAACTGTAGATGGTGGGCTACAGAAAACCCTCATTTCACTATAGAGTGCAAGGACCAATACTCATTTAAGGTGAATGTCTTATGTGGACTTTTAAACAATACTGTGATTGGTCCCTTCTTCTTAAATGGAAACCTTAATGCCAACCGATATTTGCAATTTTTACAACAAGATTTATTATCAATTTTAAATCAAATGCCGCGTAGAGAAAGAGACAGAATTTGGTATCAGTTAGATGGAGCTAGTGTTCACTGTAGCGTAGCAATACGACAATTTTTAAATGAAACATTCAATGGAAAATGGATAGGACGTTACTCAAAGTATCCAATGCAAGCGCGCTCACCAGATTTAACCCCAATGGATTTCTTCTTATGGGGCTTACTGAAGAACGAAGTTTACAAATATCGTCCTTTTAGGAATAAAGAACATTTAAAAACTGTGTAAGGGTCATACAACCGGAGCACATTACCAATGCAGTCAAAGATTGTGTAAGAAGAACCGAACTGTGCATGTAGAGAGTTGTCGGTCCATGTCTAACGGAGTATTGGACCAAAAACACTTCCTTGTGGCATCCCTGCTTTAATTTCTTTGAATGTGGACATTTTATCTTCTTATCATTATTATATAACATTTTGTACAGGATGTTCTTTCCTTCTAAAATGTTTCTATTTCATTCATTATTATGTGAAGATTCAAGAAGTTGGTGAGATGTGCAAATTCTCAGCAAACTTTATCAGAATCGGCTGAATGATGTACCCCGTTCGACTGACCACAAAATTTTAAAGCAAAATCAATTAAATCACTAAGAATTAAAAATGATGCTGACTTAGGATGATGATCCACATAAACATTGAATTTTGAGAAATTATGTTTGCAAGATTTAGAAATAAGTAAAATTTTAATTTAACATTGGGTGAATTTTGTGATGTTTTTCTACTGACTGTTAAAATAGCGGAGGTGAAATGACATTTTATCATTCGCATTGTTTTTGCTAGGAATAATATTTGAATCAGGTATAATCTGGTAGATGGATGGCACGATCAGTAAGTCGCCCCAGAGCGCCACGGCAAATAATAATAATAGCCGTCCCTCCCCCGCACAAGCGCAGAGCTTCTGGGGTTCACTCGTAAGGGAGTGAATTACAGGGCGTATATTATTATTATTATTATTATTATTATTATTAAATGGCCAGCAAGTTCTCCAGCTCTATCGCCAAATTACTTTTTTACTTTTGGGTTTATTTTATTCACCGAATACAACCAGATTTATTCCAGAATTTTGATAAAAAAACTTTACAGAGCTTGTAGAAACATTTAAAAAAGTAATGGAAGAATTTTACGATCGTCTTGAAGTTCTTGATCCTCATTCGGCCACTATTATGGAATAGTTTCTATTTAAAAACCTCAATAGAAATAATTTTGAATTATTCTTTAATAAATTGGCCCCTGCAATTACAAAAGGTGCCACCTATATAGAGATCCGATTCCTGTGATGATATAACTTGCAATAACCCTGATATTTTTCGCTAGTGGAGATTAACTACGTGCAGAATACTCGAACGAGCGAGATAGAAATAACAATCGCTCAAAATGTTCCAAGCCCGGTGGATATAGGGCAACTCGAAGTAGCGATGCAAGCAACATGTGGGGATATGGAACAATATATTGCTGTAAATCGCATAACGTGACGCAATATTCTCAAATTAATTGCCTCACTAGGTCGTCGAATAATTAATTTCTAAAAAAAATTGCCTCTATTACATTAATTTTATCCTTTATCCTTTGATAGCTCGTAAAATTTATTTGTTTTGCTTACCTTGCTTCAGGATTATGTCTATTAAGTCTTTTGACTTTTAAATATTTTATAGAATAAATTCCTGAATATCTTTTTGAATCTTAGGCAGTTGTAAATATATTTTTTAGAGATATAATTTTAAGTTTAGTTTATTTAAATATTAAATAATTATTTAAACTAAAATAAAAATATTTTTCTGAACAAAAAATTCTTAAAAATCTTCTGGTGGTTTTCCTGAAACATTTCGTTTGAAATTTCCTTATCGTTTTTTTGCGTTTCTGCATAAAAATTATAAACTATAATTGAATTCTGTTTTGCTACATAACGTTATCGCTGTTCGGAGTTCAGAGCTGAAAGTTTAAAATTTATGTTGAAGAATATCCAAATTGAATTAATTTCTTAATCTGCGGCGTCTGTTCTCTCCGCGATAAAAATTGTAAAATCGCGTCGCGTTCAGATTGCAAAGTTTTTAATTAACCTCAATAACGCCAGCGACATTTTCTTCGGAAAAATGTGATTTATACATGAAACATCTACCTGTTAATTCACCAAAATTCTCCTCATTATTACCTATTGTTCGAGATGTAATAAAGCAGTAAAATTGTCTGTCGGTTAAAAGATTCCCAGGTCCGGATTAAAATATCTTATGAAATAGATGGGCATTTTAATGTAATGTAAAATTATTAGTTTACAGACAGAAACCGATAATATTTATGAGAAAAAAATTGTATTAAATGTTTATACTTCCCTTAGGGAACGTGGAATGTGCAAGAAACTGCCTCTTTAACAAAAACACCGTATTCCACCGTATTTAAAATAATAAGTAATCCTATTTTAGAAAGAAAGAAACGAAAAGACTGGAGGTTCAAAGATACTAGATGGCTGTGATGTAGATATAATTCGAAGAGCAATATATGCCTTTTAGAAAGAACAAATTGTGCCATAAGAAATGTATATTTGAATATTTATTGACCATAAATGAATTTAGAAAAGCTGGTATTTGGACGAAACTTGGATTGATACACACGATATTCCAAACAAAAGTTGGGTAGACTCACCTAACTTGTGCCATACTGATAAAGGAAATCTACAGCAATTAGGAAAAAAATCCCATATGATAAATAATTCTAAATTTTTTTTAAATAATTATTCGAACCCACTTTAGTAGGTACGTCTCTGTATAGTGGTTTATGGTGATTTATGAACTTTCTATATTTCTGGTCAGACCATATGTATGTAAATAAACCGTTACCTAAAAAAGTTTAAAAAACTCGCGCAAATTAATAATTTTTTTAGGTTTTGATGAAACAACAAGTCATCTTATAATGCAACTGAGCTTTTAGACGATATATTATTATAATTATTTTTTAAGGTCCTGTTAAAATAAAATTTTAAGAAAGAAATGTAAATATAGCATCTCTGGCAACATAAAATAAAAATGATAAATACTCAACTTTTATAAGTACATCCATACAATAGCGTATAATACTAGTAGCGTGTATTTTCCCGAACACCCAAGGAAATATTCGCCATTTGTGTGCAAATCTGAGTAATGCACTCAAAATGGAAAAAGGATCCCGGAACTGGAACCACATACATTAAAAAGCTTTTGCCTCTGGCACAATGTACTTTTGGCCTTCCCTCTCAACTTTCACGCCTGCTTAGATACGATTTCAGTGTAAGTGAAATAAGGTGCTTCATACTTTTTTCTTGACAAATAACTTACATTTTGAATTTGAATCTAGTTTACGTATTTTTTAGTGAACCATATCATTTAAGCCAAAGAGACACATTTTTAAACGACTGTTTAATTTTCAGATAATTAAACATGTAAACTCATATTCGTTTATTTGTACAACCGGCAACGCCGCACCAAAATACGTTGGCGAGCGGCGTCGAACCAGGAAGCGGGTTCATCAAAGAATTTTTTGCTCTATTTTAAGGATGGTATCAAGTCGTAAATCTAACGGTCGCGTCTAGACAATAGAAAAAATCTTACACTTGTTTACGCGGTACACGCTAAAGAATCTTTCTAGAACGGTTGCCAGCCGGGGAAGGGATATATCTGAAACCGATGAACTTCGCCGATTTTAGAATCAGTTTGCATCGAGCCTTCATTATGAACGCATACTCCGGGGTTACAGAAAACCCCGTCAATAAATTCATTTTTCATAATGCCTCTTAGTACGGCAAGTTAGTGGGACTTAGCTGCGTATCAAGCAGTCCAATTCAATTTAAACTCAGTTTTGCATCGAGCCCTCATCATGAGCGCATACTCCGGGGTTACAGAAAACCTCGTCAATAAATTCATTTTTCATAATGCTTCGTAGTACAGCAAATTAATATTTTCTGAATGATGTGGTCATTTCTTTAAATTAACTATAATACTTTGTTCACGATTACTAGTTTAATGTAATCTTTGTTACGTTGTTGTTTTTGTTCATTTATTTATTTAACAAGTCTAATAAATGGTTAAATAAAAGTGTCCATTGTTTTTATTGGATGAAGTTGAGAAGGAAACCCTACTACAGCACATTTCTTCAATCTAAAAATACAGTCTACAAATTCGAAATACGATGCAGTTTAAAAAGGCGGTAACACATTGTTGGCCGTCCTGGGAAACTGGCACAACATAGGGCTTATTCCAGAGCCCTCAACAACGACTTTATGCATATTTTATTGTCACAGTGTAATTGGTAGTTGTATAGTGTCGAAAATAATATTATATCATAAGGGCATAAGCAACACGTTGCTAAGTAATATTTTAATAAGAAGCATGAGTGCTGGTGGCAACAAAAATCCAAGTCGAAGACGAGTATTTTTGCACCTGCACGAATGCATTTTGTCAAAAAAATATTACTTTGCATTGAGCATTTGAGTTTTTTTTTTCGATTTTTTTCATAGCAAAAATTAGATGCCCGAATGGTATGACAAGATTATTTAAGCTTTTTAAAACGATTGTATACGTCATATTATTGCTGCCAGTGAAATTCTTTTTTTCCGAAGAAATACATTGTAAAGAAAAATACAAATTTAAGACGATTGTCCATTGTTTTGTCCAGAAAAGTGTAAGTTTCAGATTCTATTTATTATTTTCCTTTTTGACCAATTTTTTTTGTCCAAAATTGTTTTTTTTTTTTCAAAATTTTTTGTTTTTTTTTTGTTTTTGATCACTTTTTTTAGCCAGAATTATAAAACCCACTATACAATTATGTTGACTTAATTCTTAAATACATTTCATTTAAGTAATACGTTTAAAATAACTTTTTCGTCGGTATTTTTGTCGGTACTTTTGATGTATCTATAATGCATTCCTACATAAAAAAATAGTAAATAAAATAAACAAAAGTTATCGGTTCTTGTCAGCCTGTTAAAAGGTTTCAAATTTATTTATGACATAATTTATTGGCGCCAGATAGGCGCGTAGATAAACTAATTTAGTTTCTCATACAATAGTAAAGCATAATAGAAAGAAATTAAACATGAAGCAAGACACTTTTTTGCGGAAGAAATACTTGATCGCAACTGGCAATATCCGTTAATTATACAAATTTACAAACATTCTATCGTTCCCAGAAACGTCACAAAAATATGATTGAAACAGATTTTGACATCTTCAATCTCAAAATCTTATTCTATGTATACTATGTTGATGTCATATTTTTGCAAGATTATCAAGTGTTCTGTTTCTAGTAAATTTATTTATTTTATGTCATTTTGATAACGGCTTTCGATCTGGAAAGCCGAAACGTCAATAAAAAAACTTTTTTAACAACTAAGTGGTTTTAATCCAGTGGAAAGAGAGAGAAATTCTATCGCCATTGCCTTTTCTCATTGTTCTCAATTTCTTTACTATTCATTACCACTGAAAATTAAGTCTATACATAAACTTACTGTAATTCTTGTATTTTCACATCTGTGCCATCTAGTTGAAGGTGGCGTGGTTGACCGATAGATGGAAACACTATTTATTTTATCCTTGTGTTGCATTAATTTGCTGTAGGTAATGCCGACGAGATATTTGTCTGATAAGCAGAAACAGGGCTTTCTTGAGATGTGAGTTAAACAAACGGAAATATCTAATGGATATTAAAAACTACCTTGTAAGAAAGAACTAAACATTTTTTCGGCGATTTAAAGAAAGAAATTAGAGATACAGCAATGCTGAAAGAAGATATGGAAAGACATGGAATAGCAGAGAGAAACCGTGTAATAAAAGTGAAAAATGAGTGGGAAGAGAAACGAAAATGAAATGCGGTAAAATTGGATACGACAAAATGGCAGTAAAAAAAATAAGATGGAATAAGACGGAAGCAAAACATATAGAGAAAATGTTTCTTTTAGAAATCTTGTTATTTTGGTTAAAGTTGACGATGGCAAAAATATATTGACCGTATAAACGTGAATTTTATTTGAAATCTTCATTGCGAAAAATAGAGTATAAAAAAAATACAATCCTGGAATAGTGAAACTGAGCGTAGGCCATTTCATGTCAGCGAATGGATAAAGTTTGGGAATTGGAAATCTAACTTTTGCAATTGAAATGAAATAGTGTTCCATCGGAATGAATATAATCAATTGACTTGACAATAAAGCTTTTCGTGTATTGAATTTTTATCTTATCAATCTTCAACTTTATTTATTTCTATATCGTGAAAAGAACTTTTAAGCTTAATCATTTATTCTTTTTTTATATTCTTACGGGGAATTCTACCTCGGCCAATGATAAAATGTTTGAATGTACTGGACACTCTTTTAGTATATCGCACAGTCCATTAGGATTACCATCTTTAATTTGAAAGTTTTTCAATCAAATTTTACGTTTATTTGTTTTCAGTTAATAAATACTACAATAGATCAACTAATCTATGTTATATACTTATGGGAACACCCTGTATATGAAATTTTCTTAACAATTACCCATCAAAACTATTCCAAAATGTTTAGTGCTTCATTTTAAGTTAAAAGTATTAGAGATTGACGAATTGAAATTGAAAAAAACAGAAACTTTATAGTAGTGTAAGGCTGATATGTTCTTTAAACTATCAAGATTTTTAAAACGATAACAATTGTCCTTTGAATCGAAAAGTATATATAAAAATCAATATTTTCTACACTCCCTGCATCATGTGTGACACATGTGCCTAGGAATTAATATCAGTGCAATATACTACCTCACATTGCTGAATCAAACCACAAATTGTCGTATCAATAAAAATTCATGAATGCATAAATGCATGAAAAAACATCAAAGCAGTTTTTTGAATGCAGAAATCGGATTATCGATCAGAGTACACAAATTATGTTCAATCACCAGAAGTTAATTACGAGAATTTCTATTCTTTTTAAATTGTCCATATAACGAGACGTATTCAGGAGTGATTTTCGAAATTTCCAGTAGTGGTGAGGTATTCCAAGTACTTCAACATTTAACTACCCAATTTATATTTTGTTTTTGCTTTATAATTTATAATATACAGGATATGACTTAAGTGGTATATTGCATTAAGGAAAAAAGTATAGCTATATGCAAAAAATATTTTTTTAAATCTGATTTTGTTGTCAAAGGACGAATTTCATTAAAATAGTATTTACCATGAATGACATCATTTGTTTTCCAATAGAATTTTATTAGTTTTATACAGGGTTTTTTTTTTTTTTTTTTTTTTTTTTTTTTTTTGCGGAGGTGAAGGAAAACCCTTTATGGGGAAGTTATGAGCCTAAAATCTCAAGGTCTACTGTGAGACTCTCCTTTCAAAGCATACTCACTAAAAAACTTCACCCCCTGGTTGGGTCCGTCTGACCGAAGCCTCCGGTGACACTTAGGCCTGTCGGCCCATTGTATCTTCCCTCTCTGTTTACAATACCCAGTCCAGTACCTTAGTGCCCTGTACAAGCTTGTACAGGTCCTGTACTGAGTGGGAGTTGTATAGTTCTGGGTCACCTATTGGCTGCCCAAAAATTTGCTGTCTTTTGCGGTCCAGTGCCTCGCATCTACACAGTATATGTGTCACTGTTTCTGTTTCCTTACCGCACAGTCTGCAGGTAAGGTCACCATTGTACAGTCCCATCTTGTTGAGGTGCCCCTTAACTGGCGCGTGGCCAGTAAGGAGTCCCGTAACTGTTTTCAGCTGGCTCCTGTTCATCTTTAACAGGTCTGCCGCTCTTTTGTGGCACGGTCCTTTGATGTATTCTTTCCCGTGTTTGTTTCCCGGGACGTTTTCCCAGTAATTTTTATGTTTGTCCCAGATCCAGTTTATTACAGACACTCTTGCTGTACGCTTTGGTACCTCTAGTGTCTGTCCATGGTTTGGGGGGTTTTCCGAGCCTCTTCTTGCGAGTTCGTCTGCTTTCTCGTTACCTGCAATTCCCTGATGTCCTGGCACCCATATCAGTTTGACGTGATTATGGTCTGCCAGCGATCTCAGTTCCTTTTTGCAGTCCCATACCAGTCTCGACGTCACTTCCTTGCTGCACAAGGCCTTGAGTGCCGCCTGACTGTCTGATAGAATATTAATACGCGCGTTAGCTATATCTCTCCTGTTATTCTCCCTCGCGCATTGGAGAATAGCATATACCTCTGCCTGAAAGACAGAAGTGTGAGTACCCAATGAGTAGCTGATGCCAGTCTGCGGGTTCCTAGAGAACACACCCGAGCCCGCTCCATTCTCAGTCTTGGATCCATCTGTGTACCAGATTTTCCCCTGTAGAATGTTCCTGAGCTGTGAGTCGTTCCATTCAGTTCTATCTGGCACCACTACTTTGATTGGGTTGTTGAAGTCGTATCTTTTCGGAATATGATCTGTTCTCGTCCCTAGTACGTCCCCGGTCACTATTCCGACGATACTCATATGTCCAGTCCCAACGTTCATATTGGTTTGTGTGTTCTGTAGTCTGAGGGCACCAAGCCTTGCCTCCCCTTGTACCACAAAGTGGAGAGAAGGCAATCCCAATAGTGTCTCCATCGCTAGAGTAGACGTTGACTTTATTGCCCCCGTGATTCCAAGACATGCAAGTCTTTGCACCTTGCTTAGTCTTGTAATGCTTTATACAGGGTGGTAACATATATGTGTCCGCGCAAAAGTTAAAATCATCATCCATATCCTTATCCACATATATCGCAATGAAATAATCACCTGGTATATTGAAAGGAAGGTAACCAGGGAACAGAAAAATAGTGACAGGTGAATTGGAGAGATTGATTGAAAGTAAAGAGGAATGTCAAAGGTTTAATTTTTGGACGAAAAAAGGTTTGAGGAAGGAAAGGGATAAATTGTAGAAAGTTGTATTGATGAAGAAAATGTTATAGTATAGTGTATTGAAAAATTAACCATATGGTACTTGGAAGGTTTGTTGAGTGAAGAGTTTGTTAAGGCGTGAAGACAAGAAGTAAAATTTAATAAGAAGAGGAAGAACTTTAAATTCACAGTTCAAAGGTAGTTTTAGTGTTAGTTATAGAGTATTTTTGTCGGATTCTTTTATTGTTTAATAGTGTAATATTAGATTTAATGAGTGAATGAGTGTGAGTGTTGATTAGTCATTATAATTTACAATTTTTGACAATTCATTTTTTTGGTAGTTAATAAAATTATAAAAAAAACTTTGACATTTCGTTTCAATATACATTTTCAAACGTCCGCATCCTCATACGTTTAAGAGGATGTTTAATGGGATATTTACAATGAAGATCTACTGCAATGGTGAAAAGTCAACTATAAATTTGAAAGATTATAGAACATTGTACGAAAATATCTCGTCCACATAGCAGCGCATCCAGCTAACAGTTTTTTAATATAGCTGAATTAATTTATAATATTTTTTGCATCGGCAAATAATCTCATATTATACACAGAATGATTCATTAGGGGTGGCGACCTTCCATGTTTTGTAAACCTTAAGGGCTAGAACTTGGAAAAATAATAATAAAATGAGCCAAAGGAAAATGCTTAAAAATACTTTTACTGATGTAGTTTTTCGCAATCTATAATTTACAAAATAAAATTGCGTTTTTTAGAAAATATATCTCACCTAAGGTTAATGAAAACTATCAACTTTAGAAACACTGTCTTTGGTCTACAATTTTTGTCCAAATCATTTTTTGGTATCACCTATTCTTAAGTAAAAAAAATATATTTAAGAAATAAAAAGCGTTGTGCAATATTTAGACCTATTATAAACACAAATTTATAAAAACTGACCCCTAAAACTGTTGTTTTTCAAATGACCTACCGTCAGAGCTGTACTCGTAGGTTAAAATTAAACTACGTTTACTAAATTAATTCCAAGAAGTATTATTTCTGATGAACCTCGTAATTTGTACGTAGAAATTTATTCACGTACGGTGTCGCCGCCTGGCGACATATAAATCACAAATACACCCAATTACACGAATTGCTTCCTCTTAGTTATCTGGCAAAATTGTATAATTGTACATATTCCATTTAATTAACTAGAATCGTAATGCTTTTAAAATTAGATTAGAAGAAATACCTGTGTCATCGTTTTTCCATACAAATACATCGCAGATTATCTTGTATTAAAATAGCGTCACAGTAGATAGTAATCCAATCAACTCGAATCGGTTACGTTGTTGACAATAACGATGAATTGATAGGAAACTATAAAAGCAGAAATTATGGTTGCATTAAATCGTCAATACGCATATTGAGCTATTGCAGCTACCATTCAATAACTGCGCATTATTTTCCATACCTGTAATGTAAATAAGTATCAGGAATATGTGACTATAAAATGGAATCATGGCTTGTTAGTCTAACAGTTACAATTTTCTACAATATAATCATGTTATCGACCTATAGTAGCTTGCTAGATTCGAATGTTTTATGCAAAAGTCTCATTGGTTAAGTTAAAGGGTCGATAGAAGTACTTCGTGTTGTCCAAACATTGTAGGATATTCAGTACAGAGTATAAGGACCGTAATAAGAAATTTGATCCCTCTGATCATTTTAACCTGTCTTATATTAACGTTGGGTACAAGTGGATACAAGTTGTAGTTGTAGCCTTCGATCGTACCCACTCTGTACATATCTTTAAGCAACTTAATTGTTTGTTTAATAAATGGAAAGTTTATAAATAATAAGATAGTCAAATCACCTTTTATATCTTGTTTTTTACCATTTGTTAAATGTTAGTACAACCCAATAACGTAACATGTTTGATGGACGCCATGAAGTGACTTGCAAATGTAAGGTATTCTCTTCCTATATTTTCTTGTATTCGTCCTTTTTTAATAATGTGTCTAACAGTAAAAACACACCTAATACACACAATATAATATTTATTTTCTTGAATACGAGGGTGTATTGATAAATTCTCTATTTTTTATTTTTTCAAGATTGATTCTACGCTAGTCATAAAATTTTTTTAAGTCTTAAAGAATGTTTTGAACTCTCAAGCCATTTTTTAGTTCCGGGGATGAGGGGTGATCAATCAATTCAAGGACAACTCGATTTTTTATAGTGGCATACAAAAAACAATCACTTTTCACCTACCGATTCTCAATTTTATCTATCAAACATCTTAGACGTTTCTTTTTTATTTTGGATCAATAAAACTACGTATACAGGGTGTGCCATAAGTATATGGAAAACCACACGATCAAGTAGTAAGTGTTAAACACTAGAATCAAACATATTTTTTTCTTAAGAAGATATTTAGGTCAAAGTCAAAAAAAGTTTTTTAAAACAAACTTACTAATTTGTTTCGAAGTACATTTGGGGAGCAGGGGAGGACTAGCCCTATAACTTATTTTTAAAGTTAAATTTTCTTTTATTACAACTTTAATTTGAAAAATTCTATACAAAAAGTAGTATAGTTTTGAGGATAATAGCGATCCTTTTGCCATACCAATATTTTGTTGATGAAATACATTATTTAGTCGAAAAATATGTAAATTTAATATATAATTCCAATAATTCTCAAATTGCTAAAACGTATATTTTGTTTTATTGTTTAATGTGTTATCATTTGTCAGCTTCTGCCTTAAGAATTTAGTCTGCAGAAACATTTGGAAACCAACTTACTCTGAAAGGGATAAAAAAGAAGAGAGTCACATCTTGACTAGATTCAGTCAAAATTTAATGTCAATACTCTCTTCTTACCATAGATGGTAGCACATCTAAAAATGTTATCTTATAGCGGATATAGCTATTGACTTGTACGAGTTTGGAATTTTATTTATTGGATTCGAAAAGCCTAACTGATGAAGTCGAAAGACAGAAACCGGTCTTAGGATGTCGAATCTAATAAATTAAAATTCCTTACTGGTTTACTCAACTTACAGCAATTTAGAAATAGACCTTAATGGGGTGTCTGTTGAACTTTCTAGATTATTTTGTTAGATTTGTTATCATTTTCCCCCTGAAAGACATCGCGTTTTCCCTTTCTCCCAATAAAATTTTAATTATTTTAATTTTGGAATTACCTAGTGACTGATTCGTCTAACGAAATGAAAGAATCTACACACAAAATTAGAAAAATGAATCATAGTTGATGTTAACCACCTTATTTAAAAAAATACTAGGACTTTTTGTTTTTCGTAACCCTATAAATTAAAATTTTTTCAGCCCTTTATAATAAGGTGTTTTTTTGCCAAAAGGTATTTCAATATAAAAATGTGAGACCAGGCATTTTAACGTCTTTGAAATGTAATATAAAAAATCTCTACTATAAAATTAGTTTCCTTGGCTTTGTATGTCATCTAATAGAAAATTTCATTATCTAAATAATAATAAAATAATAATAAAAACAGAATAGTCCATTCTGAATAATACAAATACACCCACTTACAATCAGCGCCTGATTGAGAGCCCTACGACATAATTGAATTAAAGAGCATCCCAACTATAAGATCAGTTTACTTTGATCTGGAATGCCTATTTTCAACAACAAAGCCAACCAAAATTATTTAGGTACTCATGTAACGTTGCAGTTTCTACTTTGCTGAAGGAGTAATCAGTGTCTCCTATTTCGAAAATATTAGCTTAACACATTTTGTAATTGTGAAAATTCTAGGGAAGTTAATTAGAAATTATTTTGATATACACTCTCATGTAGAATAAGATTTTTTTAAAAGTTGTTACTGTTTTTAGGGAGTTATATATCTTTAAATGTTTAAGGTGGGTGGGGTATTGGACATTTACATCAAGCCGCATTGTGGATTAACTCTTTCAAGTTTAATTTCTAGAAATTAAGCTTTAAAACAAAGTGGCTAGTCCTGAGATACCAGAAATTGGTTTTTAAATGTTTAGAAATAAACAATGTGAGAAAATATACCATTTCAAAAAGAAACCACTAATACTCGTATAATAATTTCCACCATCTCACCGAAACTGATTTAATGTAAGATAAACAACTAGGCCTAACTCACCAATCATATCAATGTTATTTATCACTATCGCACCGGCACTTAAACTTCTGCCAGTTACTCCAGAAATTTACTAATTACAAACTAAATTGGTAAAACACTTTCTCACCCTTTCGTCCTTAATATCCTAATTGAGATTATCGATGTGGTTGCTGTAAAGATAAGTTTGCATTTTACCGGAAAATATACGGCTAGGGATTAAATAAATTGAGAGCCTTTATGTTGATACGACACTTTTAACACGTTGAGGAGGATTTGAAATTAAAGCCATTCATTATTGGGTTTAATCGTTTAACAAAATTAGAGATTTGGCCTGATTAAGTATAGTTTTTATAGTTAAATTGATTGCCAAGCAGTCAATTGTAGATCAATAATTAGTATGATTTCTTCGTTTTTATGTCAAGCTTTCGAAAATGTTTATTTTCTTTTTCAAGAACATGAAATTCAGATAAAATTATATACAAAAAGAAACATCAGTGTTAAAATTGAAAATGACAAAATGACAATTTCCAAAAAATCAGTATACCAAATTAAAGATACAGAGTGAGATATAAAAAATGTATACAGTTATATATATTTTTTATATCTCACTCTGTATCTTTAAATTGGTATACTGATTTTTTGGAAATTGTCATTTTAAATTTTAACACTGATGTTTCTTTTTGTATCTGAATTTCATGTTGTTTGTCTTGAAAAAGAAAATAAACATTTTCGAAAGCTTGACATAAAAACAAAGAAATCATACTAATTATTGATCTACAATTGACTGCTTCCCACTAATTCTACCTACTTAAATGATTGAACAGTCACGAAAATATCCACTTATGAATATATATGTACAGGGTGTTTCCTAATTGAACGCCGATATTTCACGAGGAGATTCTTGGGGCATTGTTAAGATAAACTCTAGGTGTAACTATAAATTATTTCTCTACTTCAAGTAATGAAGTAAATAAATATCTCAGAAAAACAATGATTCAATGAAAAATCTCAAAAACTCATTGAGAAGGGACTAAATAGGAATTTTTTGGTAGTTTTGAAATGATAATAATATGTATTTTATATTTTTAAATGGCTAAACTGATACGAATTTTAAATTTTCGTTTAGAAAAACGCTAAAGTTAACTAAACAAACAAAACATACACTAACCATTCCGATAAAATCAGGGTATTTATTGTTTTCCGTTATCTCTTGGGAAAACTTTTTTCTCCACTTGAGTTTTATTTCTAGACCAATTTTCTTATCCAGATACTTTACCGCAACAATCAAAAGGCGAAGGTCTGCGCTTTTTTTATTTCCTCTCGATCTTTTGTACCGCCGTGAATGAAAGAGAATTTCCCATTCCCCCTTAGGTTGCCAATGGGAAAATTCCGGTAGTTTCGTCTTAATTAATACCTCCTCGTACTGAAGTGCTCTTCAATTGGACATTGTGTGAGATTTTTTTCACTTACTTCTGTCCATTGTATATTTTTCTTCAGTTCGAAATTATAATTTTCACTCTTTTCACTATAAATAACCGTTATAGTTTGATGGAAGAACTCCAAGGACCTCCATTTGTCGACCCATTTCTGGATTAAAATTTAATTCTCCATAACATCGAGAAAATAGACATTCCGTTTTCAGTGAACCACCTTTTGACTTGAGTTGTGTTTAATGTGAACCCTTTTCTCGTTTAAATTGATGGACGATTCAAAATTCAAACTGAGCGTGAAAATAAGTATGAAGGATTTATTTCTGCTGACGAAGAGATATCGGGTTAGGACTTTCAGAGATTTTAAAAAAAGCGTTTGAGATACATTTTATGGTTTATATGGATCCTATTACATTTTGAAGAAATATATGTATTAATAACAGTAGTGCCTCAAATTTGTTTCATTTCCTGCAAAATATTCAAAAATTTTCAAAATTCTACTCCCCAAACATACATGGTTTTTAGACTTTTGCACAAAAGCATTGTTTTACAGGCTTTCAGCTACGGTGGTGGCGATTGGACATTAGAAGTAAGGGGGCAAAAACTTTGTACAAATAATTTGTACATAACTCCTAGCCTGAAATGTTTAAAACGGAACAAACATTACATTTATTTATCGATATATCCTTCTAAAAGTGGGGGGGCAGCGGCCCCCCTACGCCCCTCCTGATCGCCGCCACTGTTCAGCTACTCTGTACATCTACATGATTTTATTTCAAATTGTTTCATACTTTTTTCTGGGATCCACATAAAACTTAATAGCAAATATTATTAGGACGCCCTGGTTTAAAATAGAGAAATAGAGATCAAAAACTTATGTAAATTACGGAAGTATCGTAGTAGCATTGGCAATTCTAAAAAAAATATAAAAACATAAAAATGTATAAAAGTTTTTTAATTCTTTTGAAGAATTTACACGAATCATTTAAATTTTAGTATTTACGAACCCTTTTTTATTGGTAAAAAATACAGGAGCAAACCGATTGACAAAATCACAAGTCCGAAGGTGTTGTTGCCACAAATAGAAAAGGTTGAGTATAAAAAATAAAGATTTATCGATAAAATTGTAAGGCAAGGTGGTATTAAAAAAGATTATTTTATAAACCGATGTTTAAAAAAACTTTGCTAGCCTATTAACTTTATTATACATTCAATTATTTAAGACACAATTTGTATGATAAATTATGCAACATTTATATCATCAATGCAGTATGTGTTGCCTACTCACCCTATTTGGTTAGATCCATATTGGTTGAAATGACTATTTTGATAGATGCAAAATATAATGTAGAGTAAAATATATTAACTTTTTGTTTTCTTTGTTTCAGGTAAGTATTCCTGAGTCTCATTTTCCAGTTATGGTGTAATAAACAGGTAAATTTATAAAAAGTTGGGTACGTATAATTAATAAATGACATTTTATTTTTCGATTCATATATTAACAAAAATTACACAAAACATAATTAAAGAAACAGGAGCAGAATAGTATAAAAAATCAAAAGAAATGAAAATGTGGTCATTAATAGGTTTATATTCATTTATCTTTATATAAATAAACGAACTTTAAACCCGTGAGTTATGAATTTACAAAATACACAAGTTTAACGTTATATAAAAATTATTAAATTTAAGAAATAGGTAAACTTCCAAATACAACGAAGGTGGAATTTTTTGAACCATAAAAATTCCAAAAAATGACCATGGGCGTAAAAAAACTGCCTAAGGATGTGAAATAAAATCAAACTTGTTCCCAAGAACAAGGACATTAAAAATGTCCTACACTGCACCAGCGTCTGGACTTCAACAACTACTCCTTGGGCTATATGCCCCACCAGGTATTGAATTACGAAAGTCCAGACGTGGTTTGGTGCCGACCAAGTCGGGGCTTTAAACCAAAAACCGGTTTCGGTATTATTGTACCTCATCAGTAAGAAGCAGGCTAGCTCGACATCCTGTCGCTAAAGGATGTCCTTGTTCTTGGGAAAACAAGTGTGATTTTCTTTCACATCATTAGGCAAACTTCCAAATCAAATTCTTTATAAAACAATATAGAAAATCCAACAACAAACATATGAATAATATTACAAAATGATCCTGTTTCAAAAGGTATTTCAAGGAATAATTTTTTACCGCAAATGCATAATATTATTTTTACGAATGAAAAGTCAACTATTTTTGAAGGCAAGTACTTTTCGTCCTCAAAGGACTCGCACCGTGCCGTATCCTAGTGACGAGGACGAATAGCGCTTGCGTACGAAAAATGCTTGCCTTCAATAATGGTCGATTTTTCTTTCGGAAATTAGTACGTTTTTGTAAAGGTCCACGAAAAAAAGTAATATGCGCCTCGGCGAAAAACTGTATTGTCTCGCCTGCTTGCTAGCCTCGGCTATCAATTTGCAGACTCGACTATAATAGACAGTTTTTCGTCCTTGGTACATAAATAACTATTTTGTACATCTTTTCTTAAAACTTTTTTAAATTTATTTGCGGTGTTTATTTTTACATATATTTCAGTTTGGAAATCTAATAAAATATTTATAAAATTAAAAATATCTGGATGATGATGGTAAAATGAATCATTAAATCTTGCATGAAACGATTCACATGCATTTGTAGTTCTATATATAAAGGGTGAGTCAGAATAAGACCTAGAAACTCCGACTTCAGATTCCTCATCTCATTTCGATGTGAAAAAATTTGAGACTTCACTTTTAGGCACATGGAGTTATGACTTTTAGGTTGAGTATCGAAGAGCCGAACTTATGTTAAACGCTCATTTGTACAATCACTTGTCCCAAGAAAATATGAAGGAACATATGACCACATACCATCGTAACTACGCCACTGGTTTACCAAAATAAAAAATTATAACTTCAAACTAGCACGTTAATAAACCTTGATTAGTGTACCCAAGTTTCAAATTTTTTCCTTCAGGAATTTTGGAGAAAACAAATTAAATCTTAATTTTTTTCGTACTTTCGAAACTCTGTATCTCAGAGGGGATGCATTTTATGACATACCTTGATAGAAACTTTTCACCTCGAAATGAGGTGAGGAGTCTGTAGTCGGTGTTTTATAGAACTAGAATTTTGTAGTAGAGTTCGTATACGCCCTTAGGTTATTATTTTAAAGAATTTTGTTTACAAATTGTAGTAATTATTAAGTACCTGTATTTAGTATAATCCTTTTCTATCTACCTGCAATTTGTGGCAGAATTCACCCATAAATAACCCCCTACTTAATCCGTGGCAGAGTTCGACGTTTCCCAAAATTTCAGTATGACCGCGCATTCCCTGATGTCTATCCCTTTGCCTATATATTAAGTTTCTGACTTATGTACACTTAAAAAATACCTTTAGTGGACTCATAATGTACAAATACCACAAGAAATTTTTATATTGGTCGAATCTATTTATTTTTTATTATATTAAGATGAGAAAATACCTTTTTTCAATTTTTATTCTTATAAGATTTACAAAATACTTTTATTTGAAATCTTTGCTACTCAGAAAATTATTTATTTTCATATTAAGAAATTGGGTATTAACGTTATTCACTGATGCATTGTTGAAGTACAATTTTCGCCCTGCTTCTTCAAACCTCAATATTCTTTTATTTATTATTCTTTATAGAGAGAATATTCTCTATCGATACGCCAATATTTATTGCAACTCATTTTCTTAATACTAGAAAGAAGTCTCTTTTGAGAATCCACTCATCAATCTTGGGAAATCAATCTTTTTCGATCCATATATACTTTAAGGAGTTTTTAAAGTTGATTGAAAAACTTTAAGTTTTTAAAGTATACAAATAAAAGCTGCCGCGTAAACTAGTTTTTATGACTTAGATTAGGGCACATATAAGAAAAAGATGAAATTATTATTGATTTAAACTTACGGCTATCAGGGGCGGATCCAGAGGGGAGGGTGGTCATGGCGGTCATTTTAACGCATTGCTGCACTAGTTCTTTTCTTTTCTGACCTATTTGCAGTTATCTGACCGATTGGAATTTTAGACAGGTGAAGTTTATAGGTTGCGTTCTCATTTATTGAAAGCTGACTCTCTCGGGTAAGAGGATATTTAGAAAACATAATTTTTCTTTGCTTAAAACAACAAAAAGCTCATTAAAAACTCTAATGTCTTCCACAAATATACGGTTTTCCCATTAATCAGTTGGGTATTCCCATTTTCCTGGTTTCCTAACTCGGTTTTGTACTCCCTTGTGGGTTAAAAACGCACGTTCCCCATGTATATTCAAAACGTGATGTTGTAACATCATACGTTTCCCTTATCTAACTGCTCACAGACGGTCCCTCGACCACATCCAAGACAGTTATGATGTGTGATGTCTTCTATCTAAATTTTAGAAATAATTGTAGGTATTAATAAATATATTGCAACGGTTAACTAATTCCAATAGCTCGAAAAGAGATTAAAAAAAATTTATATCTAGCACAAAGAATTAAAAAGAAACAGATAAGTTTGTTAATATGAATAAAATCATTACTTATTGTATTTTGAGTAATCACAGGACAGAAGGTAATTTAAAAACAATGTTTTAAACTAGTTCTAGCATGTAATTGTAAAAGAATCTATAAAATTTGACATATAAAAATTTAACATTGAAAGCCCATAAGAGATTTTTACTAACAGATTTAAGGTATTTACGTAAAATTTAACAAAGAACTGAATTTATAAATTCAAAGTAATGTAGTCTCAGATAAGTCTGCGACTATAATAACAATGAGAGTGTTATTATATTAATCGTCAGGAGAAGAAGAAAATTGCAAGATAACCTCAAAATTCAATATCATGGTGTACCAAAGTAATTAGTTAAAAATTTAAGGGAAATAATATAAATCAGAGAAATAGAGTTCCGCATTTCTAAAATTAAAGAAATTCAATAAAAAAGGGGAACAATAATGAAGTTTCATGGAATTTCAGGAATCGATATTAACGAACATTAAAAGTCTGTGTATAAATTTAATATAAGAAGAAATAGTGAGAAAAGTATATCAAAATTATTCTTTTTGTCTCTAGAATAATTTGGTGTTAATTAAAAGTAGTAAAAACATTAATAATTTTTGAATTTTATAAAAATTTATATTAAAAAACTGTCAAATTCCAATCAAGTAAGCTGTGATTTGATGGTTTATAAAAACTATTTCGTGCTGTCAAGCGAGGCTTTTTACCAAAATCCTTTGAAGCGTTCTCATCGATCCTCGTAATAAAAACAAAAGAAAATCAAATCAAAGCAATACTGATTAAAAAAATTCAAAGAAATTTACCTGTCAAAATAAGTGAGGTTATATTTTTGTAAAACAAGAAAACTTACAAAAAAATTCCCGTTAAATAATCCAGATCCAGTTGTATCCTGCATTAATTTATCTTATTCCTGTTTTTGGTTTCCTAGAAGATATTGTACTAAATCCCATCTTGAATTGACTAAGAAAATAATCAGAATAAAAAAGTCGTATTAAAGGTACCAATTTACTATATTAAATATCGATATTTAAAAACGTTTAAGAATAAAAAAAGGCCACAAGTTTTACAATTAATTAGATTAAATTTTTTAAAAAAACTATAACTAAATTACTTAGATTAGAATATAACATTGGAGTAAGAAATCATAAGATTTGTGCTAATTGTTGAGTTTATAAATAAGAAAAATATTACGCTTACCTTATTCTGGCAAACAACTCTTTCACATAAAATAAAAGGTTAACCGTTATTTATTTTCAATATTAATAAATGTTTACATATTTTTACTGAGTCGTTGTTATCAATTTCTACAATCACGCGGTCACTAGAAACACTTCCTTCTCTAATTTTCTACTTGATAGTAGATGGCGCTCAACAAAATTATCCACAACAAATAATTACATTCTGTCTGAGTTTACGGCAGAAGAACAAAAAGATATAGGTAAAATTTAAAATTTGTTATAAATATTAAATTAACAACAAACCAAATTAAAGAGCTAAAGTCGAGGTTGGTTAATCTATTAATAAAATCAGTAATAACATTATAGGTTATGTACTAAAACTAAAATTAAATAAATCAAATAATAAAAATAAATATTCAATAAAATTTATTTTTTCTTTTACACACCGATAGTACCTAACAATATATTGCGATAAATTAAGAAAGTACAGTACAGAACATTTTCCAAGTATAACCAAACTGATATGATATGATAAACAAATTATTAATTATTAATCTTAAACTTACTTCTCTTTCGAATTTGATGACTCAGTAAACGGGTTAAAATTTGGACACTTGAGCTAGCGAGAGTTTAAAAAAACTTATATATCAAATTATAAATGGTTATTAAATTATTTGAAAATTTCATGGTGAAACATCGCTTTTTTCCATCTGATTTTAATAATTCTGAATAATCCATCCGCGCTGTAAGAAAGACACTCTTTGATCGAACATGCATAAGATTTGAAGAAGCCCATCTCTAGAAACTTCCGCTGGAACTGCAGCCATTTTGTCATTTGAGGAATAAAGGATCATAAGTTAGTGGTGTATATCACGTTCCGATAGGCATAAAGTTCCATAAATTTTTATCAGCAACTTCGATAAGACCTACATTTCCTCCTGAGGTTCGTAAAAGCGGAGAGTTATCGTATACAGGATGTCTATTTAAAATTTATGGGATAATGCTGTGATTTACGTGCTGATTCGAGCGCAGGTATTAAATTTTGAGATTTGTTCAACGTGAAACGTATTAAAACTTTACAACTATAACTGTTACCATGCTCACATATGCCGCAAAATTGGATATTAGCTCTACGCTAAAATGTCCTGGTAAGCTCGAAAAATTAGATTTTTTATAAATTATTATTTTTGTCATATTTTCCGACAAATTTCTGACGAGAAAACGACTGCGTACTTCAATGAAAGGGTAATCAAAAAGTTGTTGACGATGTTTAATTATTTGGCGTAATTATGAATTTTCTACCTTAATCCAAATTTTACTATCCCTCATTTTACGTAATTCGAATGATGATGGGTCAGTAAATGTTATTTAACGCCTTCGGAAGACTTGTAATAAAATTATACATCTTGTCTGAGTCGTTCCAAAAGTGCCTTAGGTAAAATTATCTGCTAATATTCATATTATATGGTAAATAATAGATATTTTAAAAAGAGACACTCGATGTTTCAACACCTTAATAATTGACGTAAAGATTAAGTCTTATATTACCAACAACAGTTTTTATTATATATGGTTTTCTTTAATTTCCTTAGTATCTGAATCACTACATTTTTCCGTAGACATACAATCACGTCAGAAACATTTCGGCATCAACAACAACTCTACTTTTACCCAATAATCTCTGATTAGATATTTCTCCAGAACTATTACGATTCCAAATTCTGATTAGAGTTCTCGATGATATCTCATTCATTTAAATTAATGGCAACTTCCATTCTCTTATCGCCATACTTCATTATATTAAATGGGACGGACGCTCAACTTTGATAAAAGAATCAACGAAAGCAGAACTTAAAAATCAATAAGGTAATGTTATATTTTCTATCGTTCTGATGTTTTTTTTTTACTCATCCGATTGGTATAAAGCTTGGGATTGTGTTTCATTTAGCGTATTACGTTAAATATTAGTATAGGGTACTTTTTCCAGTAAATGTTCATTAACTGCTTCCATCTGCTCCCTTCTATATGGGGTTTCTTCTTCTTCTTCATAATATAGCTTTTAAAAATATGAGAAGACGTCATTTTTCTGTCTTCTTCAAACTTCACTTCTAGTCCAGAAAAACCCCAAACCTGGGCATCAAGTATGTCCGGCAAATTTTTTTTTTAATTTGCAGGTATTAATAGGTACATTTACCTCCGAAAATCTCAGGTACGTGGAATTTGTGGAAGGGTGGGAAAATGGCTCTAGAGTTCCCGAAAATCCGTTTTTCGATGATATCTGCCGAAATAAGACCCTTAGAGCATTTATGTTTAGACAAAAAATGAAGAGCAGTTCATTACCTACAAAAGTTATCCATACGATTTTTTCGCTACACTAATATTTTTTGCAAAAACGGCATTTCAAAAATGGGGGTGCGTTTTGGAGCCGGTTATGTCGAAAAGTATCAAATTTTTGACAAAAATGATGATGATCATTTTTGTAGGTAATGAACTGATCTTCATTTTTGTCCAAACAAAAATTCTCTAAGTGTCATAATTTCGGAAATATCTGCGAAAATAGGCGAAAAAAAAACACATTTTTGAGACCAAATGGGCCATTTTCCCGCCCTTCTACAAATTTTAGACACCTGAGATTTTCGGGGGTGATGCCTGGGTTAGCACCTTCGTTTATTGGACTATTCATTTTTTGGTTCGTTTTTTCGTCGAAAGTGACTGGATATGGGTGTATATAAGCGCTATTCGATAATTATAAGAACAAAAAACCTCACATTTAACAATAGGTCAGCTATGTTGAGAAAAAATCGAATTTTAAACATAAAATAGAGTTGAAAAAAAATAAAAAGTAGGTAAATATATTGCATGACCAGTTTGTTCAAAATTATCTAGTTTTACATTTATTTCAATATTTACAATGCCTTTAGCTCTGGGGAAGATCAGGTAGAGCTTGATTGAGGTTCTGTACATTCAGTTAGATTATACATATATTCAACTTTGATGTAGAAACCCCGAAACCATTAAATTCCTTTATTAATTCAAGTCCTATATGCTATAGAGTTTATCACAGTGACACATTTTTTAAAAAAAGCTTTTTAGTTTCCTGAAATAAAGAATTCTATCATATTTATTTTCAAAATAAGGTTATCATTTAACAAAGGGACCAAATCAATTTTTAATTTAGGTACAAATTTAACATTTTCCACCTGGATAAATGTATTATAACAGAAAATAATATATTTTTTTTATTTTTGCGGTAATTTTTAAACCTCAAATTAACCATAAATATATTTAAAAAGCGGAATTTGGTAATATCAATTTAATTCCGAGCGAATACCTCTTAATATCGATGTGGGTTGTACAACCATTAACATTATCCTCGAAAACTCCCATTATAACCAAATACCAAAAAATACAAACCACATCAAAACACAAAACAGACAAAAATTTTCTATCCTCATCAGTGCCGCTCATCTGCGCGCTCGCCTGCATACAGACAAACATCATGCACTTTTCACCAACCAAAAATAGACAAAAGACACACAAAAAAAGAGAGAGATAATTAAGAGAAACAAGACTCACTTGTGTCTGTCTTTGTCTGTGTGCAGGTCGCCGCAGAGGAGGGTAGATCATCCACTGCTACTTCCAACCATTGTCCGAGTTCCCCAAACCTAATTCTTCCTTTGATGACGGTTTTTTATGGAGGAAGTATGAAGAAAGACGAGGAAATTGTGGAGAAGCAGGAATTTTGTTTCATTGCTATGGTGAGTTTTATTTTATAAAAGTTATTATATCATTTTTTTGCAAGAACAAGAGCTAAATATCTCAGCTATTTTAGAAGCTTATTTTGAATTGGGTACGTATGAAGTAAAAAAATATAATTTTGTTTAACGAAGAAATGTTTAAACAATCTGGGTCTCAGTTGCATTGATCCAACGGCTCATAAAATTTGATTTTTTTAAATGAAATTTTACGTTGAATTCAATTTTGAAAATTAAAGCTTTTGATAACTGTTTTACGTTTTCTTTTGTTTCAAAGCCGATTTAAAAATACCCCGTATATGTTTAAGAACTTTACTTGAGATCCATATACGCCACCTAGAAAATATTTAACATAATTCAAAAACTTTAGACAGGAAAATCCAGAAGAGGAACTTTCATTCAACAAATCTCCAAACTTGACGAAACTATAAAGCCAAACAGTATTGGCGTTTTTTAAATGAACAAAAGCTCCCGCAGAACTTTTAGAAAAGTAAATAACGCTTAAAGCTGTGTTAGATTGACCGTCAACGCATAGCCGTGCGCCACTTTTTTATATTTAAGGAAGCTTTTTAGCAACAACAAAAACCTCCACTGGTTTACAGTTTTCTACAGATGGTTTGATGACTAATAAGTTTTTTAACAAGAAATTTATAATTTGATCTATAGCCCAGATGCCAGAGCCACATTTAGACCCAACTAGGCTCTTAGGTACTTTTTTATCTCAAATCACACTCTAAAACTAGTAACCCACTATTAGGCAAAGCGCCGGGATTTGAGATTTTTGCAATTTTCTGATAAATTTGCAACTCAAATTACACAGAACATTCGCTAATAGAATTGAGAGACCCCAAGCGCTACTTTACAGAAAAAAATCACGTGAAATCCGCCAATAATTGTCGAAAAATCGATTGGTGCCCAGATTTTCATTCATAGGCCCCATAATTTAGCGAGCAGAGGTATGCCGCTGGCGCCATCTACAATTGGTCTCCAAAGTCCAAAAAATGAAAATCAATGTATTCCCAACTCCCTATAAAAATTCAGTGAGAAACTAACATATCTATTCAGTGCAAAAATGTGGGATTATTCGAAGGCCGTTTTTGCAAAAAATATTCGTGTTGCGAAAAAAATGTTAGGGATCATTTTTGTAGATAATGATACGATCTTCATTTTTTATCTAAACAAAAATTTTCTAATTTGTATATTTTGGCAGATATTGGCGGTAAACCATTTTTTCAGACTTTAGGGGCCATTTTCAGCCCTCTCCCAAGTCGGAATCGTGGTGAAATTTTTCGCACTTGGAAGCAACCTAAGAATTAAGCCACAAAGAAAATCTGGACCGACTTATCTACAGCTTTGTATATTTTCAGGTCTTCAGTTACTGGACTAACAGTATAACTTATTTATAATCTAAACCCATTTTCTTACACGAATCTAAATCTAAAAAACTGCAATATAAATAGAGAAAAATAATATATTTATTCATCGATCTAAAACACATTTGTCACTTACAATTATCCCATAATCCTAGTAAAAATTGGATTGTTATTTTTAGATGAGAAAATATATCCCAAATAAATTTTCGGTAAAAAATTTCCCCCAACGATATTGTCGCCTCATGTGCCGGTTATAAATTTATTTGGAGCAATATGTGATACAAAATACACCCTTAGCCTTATCCCGTAAATAAGGTAGAAGATTTCTTATTCAAAAGTAATAAGATTGTGCCTTCTTTATAGAGATTTACTTCGCTCCATCCTGAATGGCAATAAAAAAAGCAAACATGTTTCATCACAAACTCGTTTTGGGAGAAAGTATTTTTCGAAACCAATTTTGTAATGTGAGCCGTTCAAACAGACTTTGAAACTACTTTATGAAAAAATGGGTTAACGATAGCTTATGGAACTGTCTCATATATTTTATGTTATAAAGGAAATTAGTGCAGCCAGCGGCCTAATGCATTTTCCTTACAGATGTTTACATTTTTTACCACCTCATTGACGATTTTCTAGAATGTCTTTGCGCTCCTGAATTAGGTTATTCTCTCCTCAGAGGCTCTCAATGCTTAAATCTGAAGTTACTCTGATACTATACATTATGCACCCGAGAATCTTCTGTTTCAATCAAAGTCAACATTTTCTGAGAATAAATCTAAGTAGTTCTTGAATCGATGTATCTAGATAAAGAACAATTTTCAGCGATTTTACATTTTCTTTCGTGGCAGTTGCTTTTATCGATCCAATAGCCAATTTAACTTTTCCTTCTTGCCAACAGGGACATCACAAAGTATCAGAGCAGTTGTTAGGTAATTGAAATGTGGTACTTTATCCGAAATACCAATAATGATGCTTTTTCTTTAAAAAAGCGCAGAATAATGTTATATTTTTAGCGGTAGATTAACAAAACTTTCTAGACAGGATTTACCAACGGTTAGTTTTGTGCTTATTTTTATGTCCCTGAATTGTGTATTACTGTTAAAATTGATAATATCGAGAAGGAAAATTAACCTAAACCCCCAATGTTTCATTCTTTATCTTTTTGATTGAAGGTCAAAACGCTTGATTCTGTTATTGTTAGAAGTAGAAGTGGTTTTTCATATTTTGAGTTTCTTTGCAATTTAGAAAAATGCATAATATTTTTCTTATTTTTTAAAAACTTTGTTTATGTTCATATTGACAATTTTAAGCGGTGAAAAATTTTTGTTTTAATTTTAATACCTTTTTTCATGCAAACTTATCACTCTTGGAGTTGAATTTCGAAAATTCCCTTCTCGGTAGACATAAAAAAAAACTATTGACCCTTTCATATATCCAACTTTCATTTATACTCAGTTGTGAACGATTTTCGTATTTATTTGTCTTACTAGATTTATAGACCGATTTTAAATACCCGAATTCATGAAAAATTCTTAGAAGTATAAGGGCAGTCGGAAAATTAAGGGTAAATTAAGAAAAATAGAGATAACTAAGTAAAAGTTCCGAAAGAGGTGATGGGGGTTAAATATACGTTTTGAGGGTTGGATATTGGTTTTTGATGATTTGAGGCTGAAATATGCATCCTATCCAAAAAAGTTTAATGTAAAAGTTGTAGACAATTAAAAAATCTAAAACTTCTGCTTTGATCACTTTTTAACATAACCTCAAAATTATGGAGAAAATCGCTAAAAACAGTTTTTTTTTTCGTATTTAATTTTTATTTCCCGCAAAAATAATTTGAGCTCCTAGCCTATTTTGTTAGACCAATTTACCCTTTCTTAATTACTCATAATTTGATGTATAATACAGTTATTACCCTTGATACCACAAATTGCCCTCCAGGGCCTACTATTCAGTTCTAAAATACCACAACATGTAAAATCGAAAAGCAACTTTTTCGGAGGGTCCAATTAAATGTCCCCTTGTTTTAGCCGACCCTCGTCACATCCATGAACTAAATTGTTATCAACTCCAGATTTTGTTTCTTGTCCGAAACAATAGACCTAAAATAAAAAAAATAAATGTACCTACTTAAATACTATAAGTAAGAAATGTTGTTGAGAGTCTAATTTATAATGTGTATGTGTTTTTGACGTACTCGTGAAAAATTAATGATTTGCATTTGGGGCCGACAAGATCTTTAAAGATTTTACAATTACGGTTAAATTTTTTAAGAAACATTTAATTTATATACAGTGTGTTTTAGGAAAAAAGTTATTCTTGATAAAAAGTCGTGCATTGTCTAAAACCTAAAATCAGATCAGATATCAATTTTTTTAGTCGTATACGAGGTTTGTCAAAAAATGTGAATTTTGCTCAAGAGAAAAGTACCTTTATTTTTGAAGTATGAAAAAAAAGTTATTAAAAAAACTTGTTTATAATGACATTTTACGTCAACATACCCATTTTTAACAAGATATTCCGACTTTATCAAAATTTAAATTTTTAATATTTTTTGATACACCCCCGTAACTGACTGATTTGAATTCATTGAAAAATTTAAGAATGTTCACAGGGATCTTACAATCCCATTTTTTTATTTTCCTTGTATCCCACTAAATATTTTGCAAATTTAATTCCTGCTTATTGATTATAATGTGATGCAGAACTTTTTATGAAGAATATTTTTTTTGAAAAATCAATAATAGATAAAGGAATTTTTTATTTGTTGTCAACTTTTTCAGACATACTAACCACACCATCGAACAATATTAACAAAAATTGGTATGTAATTCTTGTCTTTTCGTTCCTTTTAAGCTTTTTCAATGAATTCAAAATTGCCAGTTACGGAGGTGTATCAAAAAATGTTAAAAATGAAAATTTTCCTTAAGTTGGAATATCTTGTTCAAAATCGATATGTTGACGTAAAATGTGATTAGAAAGAAGTTTTTTAATAACTTTTTTTCATATTTCAAAAACAAAGGTACTTTACTCTTATTCATATTTTTTGACAAACCTCGTATACGACTGTAAAAATTTGATATCTGATAGTTGCAATTTAAGTTTTAGACCATGCACGACATTTTATCAAGAATATCTTTTTTTCCTAAAACAAATAATAAAAAAGTTTTCCATATGGTGCCGACTTAATTGGACACACTGTACATGACGCGGCTGCTGTTTTTGTATCTTAACTACTCTGATTTTTAGATTATCATTTTATGTTACTGTTTATAAGCGCTGTGCGAGGCTTCAAACTGTATACCGATTAACAGGAAATTAAATAAACATTGTAATTGATTTCTACAACGTTTCTTCACATTTTTTTTTAAACATAATTAATATTATATACTGGGTGATTCAGACAAGTGTTCGTGGCCCTGTAACTTTTTTATTTCAACGAAAAACTGTTTGTTGTTGATTGGTTTACTGTAAGGAACTAAATAACAAACTAAAATTTTTTGTAATGTGACAATTTTTTTTCAAATAGTGTGGTATATTTTTTGTTCTAAATAAAGGGTTAATACTAAATAAATTATTAATAAATGTTAATACAACCATGTAATATTACACTATTTTATTCACAATCAGAATTACATAATCTAAAATTAATTAAAATTTAATAATGTATAAAATATTTTAATATTATAGTAATCGGTACATTTAACATTTGTTACAATTTTTATCTGTCATCAAATTTAGTCTAAATTCAATCTCCGTTAATACAAAAAGATAAAACTACTAAAAAAAATTATTTGCTAGTTTTTAAAGATTGCCTAGTTGATAGAAATTATTCCAAATTCAATTATTATTTTCCCAAATAGTGACAGAATACCTGAACAGAGTATTTCCACATCGTTGGGTTGGAAACAATAGCACATATGTTAAATGGCCTGCCAGGTCGCCAGATCTGACCCCTGTCGACTTTTTTCTTTGGTATTATTTTAAAAAGCGTGTGTATAGCCGACCATTAGAAAATATAGAAGGTCTTAAAAACATAAGTCGAATCGAGGGTCAGAGATTAAACAGAGATACTTACTCTTTTGAGGATATATACCCAAATTGTTCTACAAAGGCACAGGTTTGTCTCGAATACAACGGGGGTCATTTTGAACACTTAATAATTTAGATAATATTCAAGAAATGGTTCTTTCTATATATCTTAGGAGTATTTATTTTATATGTAATTTTAAGTTATTTTTTAACACAGATTTCTATTTATTTACATATGGTTGTATTCGGAACAATAATTCCCTAATATAATTTACAAAACAAGTTGCTATATGTCACATTACAAAAAAAATTAGTTTGTTATTCAGTTCCTCACTCTAAACCAATCAACAAATGTATAAGATTTATAACAGTTTTTCGTTGAAATAAAAAAGTTATAGGGCCGCGAACAGTTATTTGAATCACCCGGTATAGAGTGTTTCAAAAATAATGAGCCAAATTTTAACGGTAGACTCAGAAGTAAAAAATATCGTTTAAATAGTTGATTCTAAATTAGCTTTAACCCAGATATAGCGGCTTCAAGTTGGTAAAGACATTTGATAAGGAATAAAAATTTGTCATAAATTTCTATTGTTTTTTATCAAAAAAATGTGGGATCTAAATACTATAACTTTTATTTTTATAAAAATTAATATTCAACAGGAGAGTCAGCAATTAAAGGAACTTCAAAATGAAATAAATAGATTTATTTCATCTCGGAAAAATCCATTTAATCTATCTAAAAACTTGGGCGACAAAAGTCCGAAAATAAACTAGAAAATTAAAAATTCCTTTAGAAAGATACGAAATGCTTTAAGACATTTATTACCAACTTTTTTTGCTATTTGCAAAGATATACACCGCTTTTATTTATTCATCCTGCAGAAATTAATATCAAAGCTACTTTTCTGTAAAAACTTAATGCATGACGGATCTTCAAAAAAATTTAATTAAAAATTCTCTATTTCGCATCATCGGATTCTTTATACAACGATCCGTAACCTTTATTCTTCCATAAATCAGAAATTAGTGATACTTATTGCGGCAAATATTATTTACGTGTTTGAGAACAAAGCGATATTAAATTGTAAAACGGAAAGATTACACCCTCGAACTGAAACCGTACTTTGATGCGGTAATTCCCTCGGCGATTATAAATCATTAAATAAGGTAGTTGAGTTTTGTTCAAAGTTTCCGAACTACACACTTTCTTACTCTATCCGCTGTTTCGCTCATATTAACGCTTGAATCCACTTTGGTTTGTCCTGGTGAATTTTAGATACACGTATGGATTTTTAATCATGGTAAATATTAACTCTACACTAAAAGAAATTTACCAGTATATACAACAGGAATTTGGCGAATTCTACAAGAAATTACTCCTATATAATCGACAGCAGGAATATTTGTTAACTTTACGTGACGATTCCAGTCTTTTAATTCATCTGAAACAACCGGAATATGCTGTACTATTTACAGAATTGATTTAACTGGAATATTCCAGTTATTTTAACGAACTACCTGACTTTTACCGGAACTTCTTGTTTAATAAACAAACTAGATAGTTGTATTCGAAGCTTCAAACTACAGTTTTTACAGGAATTTCCAGTAATTAATCGGAACTGAGCTTTTTTTTACAGGAATTTCCTGTAGTTACCTAGTATTTAACTGGAATTTCTTACATTTCCTATTCAATTTCCAAATTGAAAGAAGTTGATGATAATTATTGAGCTCAATATAATTTTTTAAAGGACTAGAATTTCCTGAATAAGGTTAAGCTAATGTATGGTGTGGAATATTAGGTGACCTAATAATTGGTCTGTTTTTCTTTAATAAATCGTTAAATGCTGAACGTTTAATTAACCTCTCCGATGGGGAATTTTGGGATGCAATCGAAGATCTTTCCCTTAATCCTCGACATGATATATGTTAGATATAACGCTAAAAACTCCCTAATACTTAAAATAATGTTGGCATCAATGAATGATGACATCTGTTGTCAAGTCATTGTGTCTATCTATTTCTATAGCTGGAACGCATCTAATCAAAAATCATCATGTATAAGATTGATATGAGCATTATTTTAGTAGATAATGTGGCAAGTTCCCTCTACACAATACGCGTGCCGTTAGCCACCTCTCCTACAGAAATTTCTGACGTCAACATAAAGGGGATCTTGAATAACTTCAATCTGGCTTTAGAAGAGGAATGGTTTTTATATGCTGACTTCAATCCTACCACAGTCCAGAATCTGTCTATTGATATCCGAGATAATATGCACAAGATTCCAATCCAATCTTATCTAGGGAAACCACCTCATTTGATGAAAAAAATGGATTTGGCTGTCGTGGAAGTAAAATACTCCTGTACCCAAATTACTCGCTGAACTTAATTTATCTATTTATTAAACATTATTTATTTCACTGTATGAATCCTTCACTTATTTAATGATTGTCAATATTGTGACTCATCAAATAAAAAAATAATCTAATGTAAGTTTGTCCCGATTTATCTTTGATGTTTTATAATGGAATGGCGTTACCTCAACCAAAATATTTGACAACATTTTAGAAGACAGATTCAGAAATTTTTACGATTCACTTGGTTTCATTTAAGCACTGTCAGCTCCAATTTCCACAAGATACTTCAAAGATCATTGGCTAGTGTTGAAACTATTCATAGACCACTGTTCTATTTTTGACAGTTAGAAAAGAACTTTAGTGTTCTTAAGGGAGTAATTAACTCTTTCGTTTATTTTCCTTTGTGATATTCATTCACTTGGAAATCTTGAGGGACCCTGTTCACAATTTTGGTATCATAAAAATCTTATATCTAAAGTTTTCGTGTTTGCTTTGAATTTATTGAATAATTATGCACTTAAAATCTTGAAGTAAATGGTAATATTTAACAACGAATAAAAACTTTTCTAATAATTTGATTTTAAACTTAAACTGTGTAACGTTTTCGTTTATTCTCTTTCTGGGATGAGATTTAAATGCTTCCCGATAAAAATTCAGGAAAAGATAAACTTAAAACAGTTAGAAATGTATTTAAAAGTCTATCTAAAAACTTTATTACCTATTTTTCCATGAGAAAATTAATTTACCTTTTCACAGTAAAATAGGATTAACTAAAAAGCGATCTTTTAACTGTCTACCAATTTAATATCTTCTCTCGCAATTTCCCAGCTGGAGTTAAAAGGAATAATCGAGCTTCATTAATCTCACTATTGGTCTTGGAGGTATGAGAGCCGTTTATGTTACAATGTAGAAAATGCTAAAACGAGTAACTATGGTAGCTCTGGAAGCGTAAAATACACAACTCTTGTTATCTACCGCGCTTTTAATTTGTCAAGGTTATGCAATGAAACAAGGACTAGGGGATCATCAATACTGACAATACTGAGAATCTTTTGTTCTTACGAAAAAAACTTGCAGTTATTTAAAACCATTCAAAACATTATCTACACTGTTAGAAGGCAATCAGTACTTTACTCTCCTAATGCTTGTTATAGGATTAAATATGTTGTTGGACAAACTGGAACAATGGGCCTTAGTTTTAGATGTTAAAGAAGATAGGAATGAAATTGATGAAAAATTGTCAAACATTATAAACGCGACAATTGGATGTATTGTGTTGTGTTAATATTAGATCCCCGTCATTACCTAGAAACTTTTTCTTCAAGTTCATGGGGCAAATATTTGCAAGAAGAAGCTTTGTTGAGGTTTGAAAATATCAATCGACGTTCTTCAAAAGTCCTATTGAACATACAGAAATGTTTTTCGTAAATACCGCCAGGCCTGTAAGTAAGGAAGGTGCATTGATACATTATTCTATCTTGACAGATAATGAGTAATTGGCAGCATTATTTGATGAAAGTTTTAGTCTAGATAAATGTCTTGCAATTTAATAAAAAAGCGGAATTCGTTAATAAACTTAAACGCTTTTAATTATTGTCATATAGTAATATAAATTTAAAAGTACTATCTTCCAAAACCAAAGTAAATGAGAGAATACAAATAATTGTGTAAACATGAATTAATTTCAGTATTTAAGATGATTGTATCAACACAATGAATTATTTTAACACAAGTTCGTGGAGGAGAAATAAGATTTCTATCTAGTTTCATATTGCGCACTGAAATCATGGCAATTTTCCCTAAACTACGACCTAATTTATTCTTTATCTTTCTACTTCTATATTACTAAAACTTTATACTCTTTCTCTGTTCATACATTCTCGTTGAAGCGCACGATCTCCCGAAAAGCTGTGGTGCAGAGAACGTCAAGATAAGGATATTTTAAGAGGTTGTAGGAGGAAAATAAGGAGTTGAGCAATAGTGTTAAAGACCTTTTCCTAGATCTTATATCTTTGGTACGGAGTTGCGAATGATAAGAAGCTTAATTTTTTCCTGAAAATACACAAAATTTGATGTTTTTATGTCTTGTAATATCGACTGTGTTGAAATTAGTAGTAGGCAATGTGATACAACCTATAAATAGCGGTGTGGAAGAATAAAGTATTAAGTAGGATAAAATGGGATTCATAATTAGACGGTCGGTTGAAGATAGGAACCAATAAACAAATATATGTTGATTGGATCATGTATAAACTGTAACACAAATAAAGGGAAGACGAAAAATAAAGAAAGTTCAAAACGAAAGTAGTTACAAGAGGTGGAAGAGGTTCTAGAGAAGAAAAGTATGAAAATGTGACATGGTAAGAGCATGAATAAAGAAAGGACATCTAGAAAAATATACGAAACAAGATTAAATAAAAAACTGATGAAAACCAAGATAGACTGGTACAAATTAATGAATAAACACAGTAGAAAACAAGAATTTAGGATGGAAGCACGAAAAATAAATCATATAAAATCGTAAACGGTTGAGAAAAGCATGAAAAAGAAGATACAAGACCAATTCTACACCTGTCTTAGACTCGTATGGATAAAAAAGCATAAGCATAATTTCAGAATTGTCACAGATTATTGTGTTTCGAAGAACACGGTTTAAGTTCAGAGCAAGCCTTTGTTAATCATCTGTATACTTATAGTGAAGACATACGTTTTTGAAATAAAGAAGAAAGTGAACCTTAATAATAGCAATATGCTTTTTTTGTCATTTTGCTGTAACATATTTTAATCCTTCATACACTTATAGTCCCCATTTCATTAATATCTACATGGGGAATGTACACATTTCTAATTTCGGCTTACTGTTTGTTATTTGTAAATGCCCAAAACTTACTGGGAATAAAATTCTTTCACACATCACTTCCAGAAAGAACTAAGAAACTTTCTAAGACTTGTTGAAAAAATTGCGGGGTGATAATGTCCGTTGAACGTTTTTATAATGAAAAAAAAATTGTTATCTAACCTCGGCCACGAATTGTATTGCCTCATCAAACCCAGCTTAATTTTTGCGAAGGTATAGTAACTCACGTTTTTAAAAGAAAAATGGGGATTTTTTCAACAGTTTTTTAAGATACTATCTTCTCCGCTTTAACGTATCACGCCTGAAAGTTAATTTTCCCGAAAGGAAAAAGCATTACTTCTTACACCTCCCACTGTCTTAACTGACAAAAGAGGTAAAAAACAGTAGCGGTTCTAAAAGTGTTGGTGTTTCTCTAAAATATTTTCTTTTCTAGAGAATTGTTGTTTTTATGAAACATTATTTCTGGAAGACGACACTCGAGTGGCTGCTTTAATTTGAAATACTTTATCAAGCGTATTAATTTTAATATGGCTCTCTCCTAGAAACTTTTTTAAGTATATCTTCATTTATGACATTATAAGACGGCTATTTTTAGAAAATTGGGATCACTAACTCTTTGTTTATCGTTCCAAATAAAAGCTTTTTAGGGGGGTGTATCTTTTCTAGATTGATAGTGAAAACTTCTGTTTTTTTAAGTGTTTATGGACACAAATAAATACAAGAACAAGGTATAATCATGTCCTTTTCAGTTTGCTGTAAATCACAATTTTAGCTGCTCCAATCTTACTTTTTTACGGTTGGACTTTCTTCATCTATTTTTAAATCAGTAAATCGGTGTTTTGTATATTTTGTCATCAAAGCGACTTATCGTTGTTTATTATCGGCGCCTGTTTACATTCCCGATGTTACAGCACTGTCAAACAAGGTATTCCCCTTAGCGTTGGGATAATTTATTTAATGTAGAAAATTAAAGGAACCGGGAAAATTATGGTTGTGGAGAGGAACTGCTACGATACACCGACTCTAGCGAGAATTCCTTGTTCGTTCTAGGATAGATTTACAGATAAGAAACTAAAATTGGAGCTACTTTGTAATGCTGCTTTTCATCTCGAGATTTATACCTAGTTGTTTTCTGACGTTGTTGGTTTTTTAATAAAATGTGTTTTGGGATTACCTACTGGCATCCTAGGTTTTTTTAACAACAAAGACAACGGTGAATTTACTGAACGGTGTCAGGCAGAATATCAAACAGTGTTCTATATACAAATATTTATATAATCTTCACAAAACAGAAGTTAAAGAGGAGAAACCTGGTATAAAAGGTTTTGTGTTTGATCTATCGCAATATTGATCTCTTTATAGCTGCCATTATGATTCCTAAACGAATAATTGTACGCGTCTTCTTGAAGCATTTGTTCTGAGGATATTATCATCTGCATCTGGTGAAATTGGTCTTCCTTTTCTTTCAAATATTAATATAAAATATAAAAATAATTTACTATAGAAACAGATCACTGGATAATTTTATAAAATATGACAACAACATAGGACAGAGAAGTAGATTTTGAAATTGAAGATGTCAAAATCTGTTGCCAACATATTTTTGTGACGTTTCTGGGAACGAGCTTAAAAGGATTGCGCATTTACACATTATAAGAGAATTTATACTTCGTCATAAATGAAGTTTTTATAATAATATTATCATAAGACAAAAACCAGATAAAAAACTTATGATACTATCCCGATACAGAGGTTATCCTTTTTGCAATTAACTCTTTCTGTAAAGTAGGCATCCAAATTTTTGAAATATCGACCGAATAATTATTGGTTTCTTTAAATAATCTAGTTGAAGAATTCCATTGTATTTTATGACCAAAATCCCAGGCATGTTCACATATTTTTGATTTTTCGAATTGTTTATGATTGGTGTTCATTAAGTCTTATATGATAAGGTCTAGATGTTTCTCTAATATAAAATTTATTACATTCGCATGGAATTTTGTAAATACTTTTTTGTATTTTGAATTACTATTAAAGATTTTAATGTATTATTTGTTTGAAAAACTGTTTTTAAATTAAATTTATTGCCAATCCTTCTAATTTTTTCCGATAATTTTGGAGTATAAGTGATTTTTACTATGTTTGAATGAAGTATTGGGCGATTTAAATTATCTTCTTTATTTTTAATGTCTTAGTAAGAGCTGATTTATCATTAAGCACTCGGAGATAGATAGAAACAGTTATAAATTTTTGCTTATTTGGAAATATGTTTACTAATGTTCCAAATAAAAGTATTTTTAAACGTAATTTTGTTTTTGTATTTAATTTCCCCTTTGCAACGTTTCAATATTTTAGTGTTCCACTTTAACTCAATTCGACCGTTGTACTTAAATATTTAATAATGGAAATTTAACAGTAAATGTATATAATTAATATTAATATCATTTATTATTAATAGTATTTCGATATCGTATAATAAAGCCATAAGTGATATTCATTAAAATGTAAATTGACTTCATTTATATACCGATAGATTTGTACTCAACTCTCTATAGATCGATTTTTTAAATGAAATTTCCAGACTAAAATCCACACTTTCTTTACTACAAATCTGCATGAGCTCACTTAAGGCAAAAGTTCGTTAATGCAGGAAACATGTCATGATTTGTAAATGCATTTTCTCAAATTTATTAAATGTGTTCTGCAAACTTAGGACCTATATTACTTAAAGGTTGTATTTCAGATATAACATTTGAAAGAAGCACGGCTATTTTAATTATAATTTAATTATAACTAATCTAGAAACAAGATTAACGAGCAATATTTTTCTAATAAAAGAGTTATACTGAGTTTAGCCCACTGATGTTTTCTCAGATTTGTTATCACTCGGTTTTTCTACACAACATTCACTGTGCTCTGCTTTGATCCTCTTGAGTTTTCTCATTGAGAATGATCTACTGCAATATTACCACCAAAAGTTCTGTTTGCATCAAATTTCAAAGGAAAAAAGAAGGTTGCGCTGAAGTTCTTACCGTCGAACAGGTGAAAAGTAGGATGATCAAGAAATGTTTAAAAAAATCTGCAAGATTGCACTTCTTCTACTGGAATTAATTATTCTTTCTGTTTATATTTTACAAACTTTAAAAAATACATCTGATGTATAAATATTATAGCTTTAAATGGTCGTTTCAATTGACAGAACTTCTTTTCTACTAAAAAAACTTTGTATCATTCATTATTTCTATTAGGTATACACAGATAGTCTCTTTTGGTAAAATTTTATTTTAATATCTTTTTTAATAATGTTTTCGCTGCATACTCAACATTGTTAATCTCTTCGCTGCTTTAAATTTGACTCTTATTTTTTTTCGTATAAAACGAATTATCATATCCCTTTGCCAAGAAAAGATTGTTTTTTTAGAAAAATTACTCACAGAAGCGTTGTTTCGTTAAGAGATTGATTTGGTTAAAATAGCCTTAAAGGTACTCGTAATATATACATGCTATTTTATATTTTGATTTAGGCTTTTTAATAATTAAAAATTTAGAATTTTTGGGGTATAGTAATTTAGAAGGATATGTGAACGCTTAATTACTAAAACTAAAGGAGAAAATAAATATAGAAAATGAAAGATGTGAAAACTAGAGAAAAAGTTCGAAAGTAAAATATGTTTTTTGTCTTTTTATTTTTGTTTTAAGCAAAACGATCTACAGGACAGTATAAAAAAGTATTTAACCCTTTGAAGCACATGATTTTGTCAACCAAAAAAGGTGGCATGGAAATTGTTCCACTGTGGATCTTCAAATATCGAAAAAAAAAATATATAAAAGTCATTATCTTAGGTGAAAAAAAATGATAAGATGATGTAGTTGGGAGAGCAATGAACGCAAATCCTTTACGATTGGAGAGATTAGTTTTGGTATTTTTTTTCTTGTTCAATTGAGATCTCCCTCATTTTATCCATTCCAAATTTTGGACCATATAGACCTCCACAACTGTTTTCTGTTTACCTATTTTTATTATGCCCCCTCTAGATGTTTTGCTTCAAACCTTCTTTACTTTTCATTTAGCAAGTACGTATTCCTTTAACTTTTTTGCGATTTCTTTTTATTTTACATATACATATAAATTTATTAAGTATCTTCTCTTCTTTGGAAATTATCGATAAAGTCTCCAACCTGGGTTGTCCGTCAAAAACAATTGGCAGTAAAGTTAAGTACTTAGTTGTTAAAAATTGATACGATGTCCTATTATTAGGTTTAACCTAGTTGCTTTCTATTGCTTTGAGCCTTAACGTTCACATGTAGGCTGTCCTTTAGTTTTATTTAGCGACTTCAACAACATGTAGGTAACATTTCATCCGTAATTTAAATTTTACTTAACGAATTGTAATAAAATTTATACTAGCTTAAATAAGAAGGTTTAAGGAATTAAGTCTCCTATTTTTTTATTTGTCTTGCTTTTGTGTTGAGTTTAAAAAAATCAAAAGTAGGAGAAATATTATTTATTACTTATTTTTTAAAATGAATATGAAATACGATTCATAAATATTTTAGAAATTAATTCATCTATACTGGTTTTTCTGTAAATTTTAGTTTAGACATTGTCTTGGAGTTCAAGTATCCATAACCCAATCTTGGGATTTCTCTAAATTGTTTGCAATTTAAATACATTTTTTACTATTACTGTATTTATTGTATTTACTATTATATGTAGATATAATTATGGAGGGATAATTAGTGGGAAGCAGTCAATAGTCGATAAATTAGTACGATTTCTTCGTTTTTATGTAGAGCTTTCGAAAATGTTTATTTTCTTTATCAAGGCAACATGAAATTCAGAAAAAATTACATACAAAAAGAAACATCAGTGTTAATTATATCTACGTAAATTACTATTGAACAGTCACGAAAATATCCACTTATCTACTATTATATATATATATATATATATATATATATATAAGAGACCAAAGGATAAATGCATAAAAAAATATAAAGGTAAGAAAAATGTTAAGCGTTAAATTCTGGATAGTAAGCAAAATCATGTTTGAAGAGAATGAAAATACATAAATTAGTTTATAACCATTGATCACAATGGTGGGGTGCTGTGGCGCCCTTAAAATGCATATTACCGAACAGCACTTTCCAAAATGTATTTTTTTGGTGTTTTATCAAACATCAATATGCACAATTCCGTATTATGCTCTATAATAGTTTGAATATCAATAGAAGCAGAATGATAATCAGGCATTGTTTGCTTCTATCAACCTTAAACAATGTCCATATTACTACTTCTGAACTTTAATTACAATGTTTCAGTTTAGATCTAGTTGTTTCAGTGAGAGTTGGATTATTAATGAGCTTCATGGGATAAATATAAGCAGTGCAAATGACCAAGTTGAATTTCGAAATTACTTTGAAGGGTATATTCTCATGGCGAATAGATATTATTTATTGGGGTTTTAATAACTAGCGGCAACTTTCAAATTAAATTTTACAGTGGTTTATTTTCAATATTTAAAAAAGATGGAAAATGAAAAATTCCTACTGTTAAACATTATATTTTGTTGATAAAACGGAACATCATACCTCAGGCCTTTGTGAAAAAATTATTGTATACCATTGTGACTAAATTCGTTTCTTCCGGCAAAAATTCATTTAAATATCATTCGAGGTTTTCTTTTCACTTTTACTAAGAATTACGGTTTGCGGAAGCATTCGTTCGTGTGGAATAATAGCCACTTCTGTCAGCTAAAATTACGCTAAACCACCCCTAAATTCCTCCTGCAACAGCTACAAGTGAATAATGACAGAGATTATTGTTATTAATAGTATACTAATGTCACCTTTTAGCAAAGAGGCGGAAACCATTTTTTTCTCGTTAGGGTGTTTTCAGTTTTAAGTTTCTGACACATCGGTATCTAATATCCGGATGGCTTAAATTTAAAGCGGGTGCTCCCGCTGTTATTTTCTCTTTTACTTTCATTTACTGGGTTTTACATTTTGTGGTTCTATTTTTCACCCGGAAAATTAGCCATAAATATTAAATTACAAAACTTTTCATGTAGACCTTCTGGAAGCTTATGAAATAATATACAGGGTTTAATTGAAATGTGTACAAATATTTAAACTGTAAACTTGGAGTTGCAACAAGCTTATGAAAATTGTATTTTATTTAATTCAAGAGACTCAACATTTTTGGATCCTCTTTATAGATAATCTGAATCTGAACTGGTCCTTGAAGTATTACTAGCAATATAAACTGTATATAATATATAACTCGAGGAGGCATATACAACTTTGTTTGAAACTTTCCAAATTGAATGGATGTCAGAAACTTAAATCCTCTCAAGTAGTTTGTCGTGTTTAAACACCATCTCCACTGACACGGCAAATAAGCGCTACACTATTTGCGGAAAACGGCAGCTCTGTTCGACAATTATACGATTTCCATAAACCGCAATAAGTGCTAGTGCTAATGCTATACCTAAATCCGATTAAAATCGCGCGAGGGATAACGTTTTGAATTGAATTCGATTTATACATGTCAATTTTCATTCACCAATTTCTATGCATAAAGAAACTTGTTATTGGAAACCTGTAAAACAGTTTCTCCACGGCCACTACTGAATGTAGTTATTCTGAAACCACTTATAATAACAGAAAAGAAACATTCTGGCTCTTTAGATTGAAAGGAAATTCTGAAACACTTGTCTCTTATGCATTTTATACGTATTTCATTCTTACTCTAGTGTCAGATTGTTCATTCTGTAACACCTAGCTGTAAATATCACGTCCGCATCCTAGATAGAGCCATGGATTTCATGTTTGACAGTTCTACGCGATGTCCCTGCACCCCATGCCACACTAAAACCGGTTTGTAGCCTCCAGATATTCAAATGACGACAGTCTGAACCTAACCTTTCTTGAGGGAGGTTCGAAGTGATTTCTTACTCCAAGATATTCGACTCGCGTCCAGTGATAAATTGTATGTTCCACACTGCCGATTTCAAAACGGTTTAATGGATGATAATGTTGAAGCTATGTAGATCACTTTCATATAAAGAAATTGATCGAAATGTTCTATATTGTATGTTTAGAAGAGTGTTGAGAATGAAAATTCGACACTCGTGGTTCCTCCATTCGTATCGAATTCTCATTCCAACCTTGTTACAGAATCTATTATAACTTGGAATGAGACAAAATCGTATTTTTAATCAATAGTTTTAAAAGTAAGAAACTTATAACTTCTTCAATAAACTTTTTATTCAGAATTTTGTATATTTTATAAAATAATTTCCAACTGACAGGAAAACGTCTACTCAGCATGTTCTTCAGACAAAATTACTTTTTAATGAACATACAGGGTGTTTCCTAATTGATAGCCGGTATTTAACGCGGAGATTCTTTTTTTTAAGATAAAATTGTGATATGAACGTGAAAATGTTTTTTTAACGTCCTGTATCTTCAAGAGGAAACCTTTATATAACAATTTTATGTTAAAAATGTCCCAAGAATCTCTCCGTATACTATCGCCATTCAATTAGGAAACACCCTGTATACACATTTAGTTTTATTCGCGTTTCACTAGGAAGCTGAACTGAATATGGTTTTTCGAAGTTTTAATGAACATTTAAATTCATTCCACAAACCATAAAACCTATAATTGCAAAAGATAAATGTAGTTGAAATTCGACAAATCCATCACGTAACATCGATCTTTTTTAATCACTCAATTCTGTCGAGAACATTTAAAGTGCGCTAACAAAATTTTGTTCCAATCAATCAATTTACTTAACCAAGATCGAGCAACAAGACTTCCATCCAAATCTTTCTTTTCATTTTGGTTTTCTTTCAGTAACTGTAAATTAATTGAATAATAAAACTAAAGAATGTTCGTTGCTGTGTTGTAAAATTCGTCTGTGGGAAAACTCAGAAGTTTATGTTGTAGGGGAGACCGGAATAATATTACTAGGCAGGATTTTTTTGCACTCATTTGGCTTTCTCACGTATAAACTTTTGAGGTTTCTATCTTTAGTTGCTTCCCTTTAGGTTTTTTATTCCTATTTCTTTTCTTTTCATATCTTCATATCGTCCTTCGGTTTTTCTTCTGCTGGTTCCTAGTTACTGATTTTTTTATTAGTGGCTCTCTTTTTCCTCTTTTCATGTCTTTATCATTTTATTCTTTGAGCTTTCATACATTTGACAATGTGTTCCCCTTAAATTAAATCTTTATTTAATGTTTTGGGTCCTTGAATTCGATATGTGTTTGTGTCTGTAGCTTTTTTGTGTTTATGAATTTTAAAAGTCTGGCTTCAGATTTTGATAGAACATCAAAAAGTAAGCTTATAGTTTGATGTGCCCCTTTACACTTTAAAGTAGACACACAGACTGTGACTGGGTTGATGAGAATGAGAACTGTCAATCTAAAATGGTATTAATACTTTCTTTACAATTTGTTCGGTCTATGGCAATGCTAGAAGAGCATTCTCAACTGGTTTTGTCTCGATCGACTGCGCCGAGCTTTGAGTAATGGTATTGATATCTTCTTTAATATCTCCATCCAATGCTAAATTGAAGATTGTTGTTTGTTTATTTAATTTGTTGCCTTATGAAGCAATTAATGTTGTTTGGAATTTTTCCTTCGTCATTTTAAAATGAACTTTAAATTAGTGAAGCTTAAGAAATTGGTTTGTAATATGGTCATGGCGTGAATATACTTTCTTTACCATATTTCCGAATGAAACTGGAGGCGATGTGTTAACAACCAAGTTTAAGGTTAATCCATTTATCATATAATTTTTTAGAAAATAGATTATTTTAAATGTATTCATTTTCGTCCTACATATTTTTAATGATTAATCGCCTGCCTGAAAGTAACAGTCAGAACGTGTATTTTCAGGCCGTGTTGTACAAATTATGATAGATTGTTACAACTATACATGGCAGGAAACAAAAATTACTAAAACATGTAGCTGATTAAAAAAATTCTCTGTATTCAGGGAAATATTTTTATCGTTCCAATTTTTTAACACACTATTTTCATAAATTAAAATAACATTACAAACAAACAATTCGCAGTGACCGTTATAGATAACACGGAGAGTTTCCGGTAATTTGAATAGAGCGCGAAGTCGGAACCAATAAAAATATGTTTGAGTTTGTTATGTTTCTCATTTTATTTTAATGCCACGAGAACCAACCAACTATTAAAGATGATTAGGGTCAGAGTATTTTTAATTTTTATAGTAATTAGTTTCTTTTGACATTGATCTTTGAGGAGATTCAGGAGAGGATAAAGACTGCATAGAAAAACTATTTATAAATTCTATTCTCAAGTTTTTAATGAAGTTTCGCCAAATGAGATAACAAATATTATCAGACAATTAGCGATAGTTTTAAGTGTTTTGTAATCTTACAAAAACTATTTAAACATTGCACCATCAGCTAGGTATACATACAATTTTTATGACTAGGAACATATAAAAGCTTTTTATGCAATTTTCGTTTTATTAATGTTTAATATTACTCTTCACCTAATAAAAATTTTATATCGCTGTGTGGATCTTGAGATTTCTAATATATAACATTCGCGTAGAAATTGTTATCCTCTTACACTGAGTACCGTTGAAAAAAGTTTCATAAGTAACTTCCCAAAATAATCCCAGGAAAGTCTGACAGAGCTGGAATTGGAATAAATTAGAACCTAATTTTAAGGACCTGCAAAAAAGTAACCATTATTACAAAGTTAGAGTGGCATTTTGACCAGAATCGGTCAAATTAAAAACTTTATAACACACAATACAAATTGTGTGATATGCAACACCCAATACAGGGAATCGTTGCTTTGGAAAGTGTCAAAAGTCTTTTCTAAGCTTCATTATAGATGGTAGCACATTTAACCATTATTACTTTTTGTATTAAAATAAGTTTTCAGTAATTTGTAATTTTTTTCTGCATTTCCCAAACCAAATTTCACTCTTTCAACTTCGTGATGATGTTAATTCACGCTTGAATTCCATGTACTAGTGTTGATAAGACATACCATTTAATCATTTCGTTGGGTATGTTTGAGGTTGATTATATTATCATCAAATAAGTTGGCACGAGCGATCTCTATTCTGCTTTTTATTTCTGGGTCGACTCGGCTCCAAGATATCGAAAGGAAGGCACGTTCTCAATTGGTTGCCGCTTTAAATTTAAGGGTGAATAGGGGATATTTTCTCGACTAAATATCGTGAATTTGGTTTTTATTGTATTCATATTCAGTGCCATAACTTTTTCAGTATGTATGATCCTATCTAAAAGCTGCTGTAGGTCTTCGAGTTTGTCTGCCATTGACTGTGTTGTCTGTATACTGTTTTCAACACCTCCAACAGAGTCAGAACAAAGATATTAGGAACTGGTGTCACGGGTGATTTACGACAAAATTTGAAAACCTTGTTTTACTGCTTTCCTAGTGAATTCTGGATGGAGCTACTTTTAAATTAAATTATTTTGAAAACTTAACCGCGCTGAGATAAACCACGATTGTCGGATTTTCATTCCAACAGAGTAACAGACTGTACTTTCTCCACGGACACAGAAAGTAGAAATTAAATATAGTAAAATGAAACCTCAATCTCTCAACATTGTGTAGGTAGTATTTTTATATTCAAGCTTGGATTTTTGCGGTAGCAAATTTTGAGTTATATTATCGGCAATTTTTTTATTTCTGGAGGAGTATTTTCAAATTTTACATCTGAATCGTTTGATTTTCTTCTCCTTTTTAATAAATTAAAAGTTTTTACAAACCAATATTAAGACCACGTCAACTAATACTGACAGTTAATTTGACGTTCATGGCAAACCTTATTTTTGTAAACAATCACGGAATACAGATTCTAGCTCTAGAGATAGAATGTAATACATATAAAATACATAAGAGACAAAAGTTTCAGAATTTTCTTTCAATCTCAAGAGCGAGAATGTTTCTTTTCTGTTATTATAAGGGGTTTCAGAATAACTACATTCAGTAGTGGCCGTGGAGAAAATATTTTACATTCCATCGCAGGTACTTAGTGGTTTAGAAATTTTATGAAATTTGAACTCATTTATTGTCAGTAATAAAATAATTTATCTGAAATAGTTTAAATGTTTGATTTAATTTATTACTTATGTTACAAAATTGACAATTTATTATTTACAATATACTTTTTTGAAGACATTGTTTTAGTTTCCTTAAACATCAAAGTTCTTATTAATATAATTCTAATATAAATAATCTACGCATTTTACATTCAAGATAATTAACATTATACTGGGGAATAAAATGATACATATCTCAAAAAATGCTTACAAATTTCATAAGTGATTATAGGACCATATCTAGTGGCAGGTAATCCACCCTTTTTGGTCCGCGATTTAGACCAGCCAGTTGGCGAACGCGTTTTTAGATGTTCACTCTCTCTATTTCCTTATTAATTATTCTCTGTTAAGGTTTGGAGAAGTTTGACTTTTTTAAAATAGACAAAACACGCGATGACGCCTTTGCATTCTTCAAGCTGTTTTATAAAAGATAAAAGTGGTTAACTGCTGCCAAATGAAGCTCTAAACCCGAACTAAGTCATTTGTAAATCTTGCTAAAATTTATGTTATTAATTATTACACGGAGAAAAATGTACACTTCTAAAAATTATAAATTTTATTACTTACCGTCTTTTTGTGGATACTATTTTCTGCGATTTTAATATTTTCTTTGTTTCTCCGAGTCCTGACCTTTATATAAGCACCAACTCCCGCTCCTGATTTCGAGAACTTCTTAATACCATCAACATTTACAACGACCATAAGCCTTATCTAAAAGCTTCCAAACTTTCGCAATTCGTAAGTATCATTAGACCAGAGATTATCTAGCTCCATTCTACGTACCCAATTTCCATCATCACGTATAACGCGCGGATGAGAAAACGCGAAGGGAAAATTGATTTTCAAAACGGAAAAAGGGAGTATTACTTGGCAATCTATCATTTAAAAGGACGAATTTAGGTTGGTTTTCGGTGAATTGAGGTTTTAAGTGCGCTACGATTTTTTAAGGAACGTATATAGGGCGTATTTAAATTACTTTTTATACAAGGTGTCTAGATCTTTTTGGGATTTCGATACTACGGTAAAACATTCTGCATAACTAATAAAATACTGCTTGTGCTTATTTGTACATTTTCTGGCTTTGTACAATCTTTGGTATAATGTTTTCCAGTACATTTAACACATCTTGGTTCTTTAGCACAGAAACCTTGTGTGTGCCCATGGCCCTCTTACATTGGGGAACTAATTTTGTTTTTTTAATTGGTTTAATTTAAATCCTGATTCCCAGTATATCCGTAATACTATCGATTTTGTTTACATCTTCATCTTGTTTAAATGGCAACATAAACATGCTTAGCGGTTGCTTAGTTTTAAACTTAAGTTTTTTTAGTGGCTTCTAATACCTTATATCTTCTTCTTCGAAGGTCATCTACAAATGCCTTTGGTTCACATTCATTATGTAATTTATTAGCAATAACTCTGATTTGTCTCTTCTGTTTGTTCTCATAGGTATACCAAGAATACCCATTATCTCCAAGCATTTTTGAGACTTTTCTATAATATTCTTCATCTGGCACATTAATTTTGATATTATCATTACTGATTATTTTGATTTGATGACCTGTCACCATTCTGTTTAATTCCTCTTGAAGAGCTTTAAAGTTGTCAATGCCATCGACCACTATTGGTGGGGGCATAAGAGGTTTTTTGACTTTTATCTGTTGATTAATTGAGACAGTTTCTGGATGTGAGAGTGAGGTATCCATTCTTCTTTTCTTGTTGTTTCCCTGTTTCTTTCTTATCCACTCTGTCTCTCTAGCTAATTCTTCCTCATCAGTGTTATATTCTATTTTATCTTTTTCCTCTTCCTATGGAGGAGATAAGTTCTTTAGCAGATCTGAGTGATCTTTTTGCATTTGTTCTAATTGTTGTATAGTATTTATTTTGTTTACTAAACAACTTTTTTCATATTCGGAATTGTTCAAAGCACTGTATAGTGCTTGTTCATTTTGCGGTCTTACACTATTTTCCTGAAACAGTGCAATATTCTGTTGACCTACATCCACAATCGACACCCGAAACATAGGCGTTCTCATTTTCAATAAATTAAAAGTTTTTACAAACTACTATTAAGACCACGTCAACTAATATTGACATTCAAGCATGTGTTTCAGAATAAAAATTCTCACTTTTGAGATGAATATTTATTATTTATTTAATGATAATATTAATGAATGGTCGTGGAGAAAAATTAATTAATGTTTAGTCATTGTTGGATGATATTAAATGGATAGGAAATATCGTTAACCATTAAACATAATTAGCTCAGCATTATATTTCTAATTTTATTAATAGTGTCATAAAATAAATCAATTTTATATGATTTAATAATAGTTATACGACTGTATTAAAATATTAATTTGAGATATTTGATAATTGGATTTAACTGAAAACCCTGTCCTAACAATATGGAATAATTTACAACCAATATTAAAATCGTTTAAATACAATATAACAAATTGAGTTTCTCTATATTTTGAATTGAAATAAAGTTATCACAAATAATTTTTTTTTGTTTCAGTGAAAGAAACCACAAATAATGGACGACCACAACCACTTTTACAAGAACCTCACTTCGGATCTCGACCGCAACCATACAGTAAGTATTCAATTTTAAAAGAAAATTGTTTATGTACGATTGAACAATAAAACGCTCTTTATAGAACAGTTTTGCGTCAATAAAGTAATTGTCAACGTCATTGACAAATTGCAAGACAACTAATTTGACATGTTTAAAAAATAAACATCCACTTGTCATCGCAACTGCTGTGAGCTAAAATCGTACATAAATTCATGTATATAACGTGTACACAAACAGGCTTTATTAACTCATCATTTTATAGCCTCTCTCGCAAGCTCGCTAGGCCATAAAACGATTCGTTTAATAGAGCCCTTGTTTATGTACTTGTAATATAAATAGCTGTTATTTTATGTATCTGAAAATTGAAGAACTGTCAATAGTCGCAATATTTGATAATAAATTTTTATAACAAATTGGTATTCACATGAACACATGTTTTGAATGCGCTATATTACATGGAAAAATGTAAATGTGTTATATTTATAAAATTCTTACGCGAAAATGCCGATAGCAAGATTTATGTGACGACTTGAAGTAATGGTTATAGTATACCTAAATATATATTTATATTTTCCGTTTCTTTAGTTGAATATTTTCTATATTACTTAGCGTAATTCGAAGTCATCAAATATACATACTTTATTGGCCTGAAGTGCTGTATTATTGAATTAATTAATTCTTAAGACCATAATCGTAGATATATGATTAAAAACAAACTTTCATACGGCACAAAGGCAGTGGGTGTGTGTGATTTTTGTTTTACCCACGGAATTCTTCTTATGCTACGTTGCCTGTATTACGATAATATTGTATCTATCTGTTTCGATATCCATATTTAACGTGGTCGTCCCACGGTCATTCTACTGTCTAATTCAGAGAATTTAATAGCAAGATTCTTCCTGCTTTTTTACGCTTTTATTGAAATTAACGTATTTTCTTAATCTGGGTGGAAAAAAAATTAAAGAGATTCAAATGAAATAATATGAATATTCTTACATAAAAAAAATGGATCAGCATCATACGCAAAGTCTGGAATAATATTATCATTACCTGTCCTGTTATTTTTGTAAATTGCAGTTATAACAACGACTAATATTTTACGTGACGCAAGAGATTTGCAACCGTCTTTTTTAAAAGGAAATTTTTTTTACTTAATTGTTTTATTTTTTTGCTATTTGCAAATAGTTTTTTAAGATTACTCATTAATTTGGGAATCTAGCTGATTAAATTAGCAAAGGACGACAGTTAAATACTTGATTATCCATATAGTATATTTCTTATACGCTGTACCAGTTGACTGCATTTTCATACACGTCTGTCTTACTCCCTGCCATGTTGTCAAGTTGCTGTTTTTGCTAGATATTTAGTTTAATAGAAAAAAAATAATTTCATGAAAAAGTATATTTCCCGTTTGTCGCAAGAGTTTCTAAAAAGTTTCATTTTCATCGCGACATAATATTGTAGGTGACAACGAAGCTTTCATACACTACCAAATTATTATGATTTGTTCCTTTTGCGGCATAATGTAGATTTAATGGTTTATGCTAGTGCACGTTAAGTATTTGTTTTTGACAAATCAAAACTGAAAGATGAAAACGTTGTATTTTATTTACGAAATTCGTGACGACGCATACACGTGTTTGTGGTGTTAGCTTTCATGTTGAATTTGTAGATACCGATAAAGAAATGAAGCTGACAACAGGTGCATATGTAAGAGGTGTTGAATTTTGCATGAAGAGACACCTAATTGATTCTGAATTTAGATTCTATACGAACGATAGCTTTAAATATACCTCATTTAGGTACACCATCAAGTTTTTGAAATAAAAAAAAAGATATAGCCAAAACTTCACATTGTTTCTTGCTTTTATTAATATTTCTTCTTCACTAGTATTGTAAAGATGCAGATCCAGATAAATCGTATGTTTCATTTTTTTAAAAGGTTGTACAGAAAAGAAAGACCTTTTTCCGTTTGAACAAAACCCTGAAATAAAGTAAATTTTGACCATGCATGAAAGTCTTTACCGTACACTTTTATATTTATATTGCAAGCGTATATACCGGTTTTACGACTCAATGAAATGGACTTTCCTTTGACATTAAAAGAACTTTTAAATTAAAACACAGGAATAGACGAGGGATGAAGCACGAAATTGATTCTGCTCAATTATATACACGAGTTCCAGTTTCGCGACAGTAAAAGAGCTTTTTTAATTTACTACGGGAGGAAATAAAAAATTGGCTAGTGTACTAAAATAATACAAAATTTAAATGCAGGAGTCATATATCCCAGCCATCAAGTTGAAATGTTTATTTTGACCTACTGTTCGACCGTCTAAAGGAGCGTTGAATAATAATTATCCTTGCCAATTAATTTTTAAAATTAAATAATTGTATTTTCTCACATGTATCTATTTTTTTCAATATTTCTGCACTTAGGGGACTATCCAAAGAATGATAACAACTCATTGTTATATTTTTTATTAAAAAATTAATTGATGGATTAAAGCGGTTTCAAAATAATTATACTGACATCATTTACTCGCATTTAAACCTTCGGAAATAAATATTTTAACACTGAACTCTCATAACTAATAACATTTTTGGCAATCGATCCAAAAGTCCGTGGAATCTACGCAATGAAGGGATAGAACGTATCATTTATTATAGAGTGACTTACATCTGTCAGTCTTGCCATAAATTAAGGTTAATTTTGGTTTGCCAAAAATCTTTAATTAACTGGGTATTATGACAAGAGTGTTTGGAATAATCAAAATATTTATAGGGTGCTTCCTGATTTAATACAAAAGACAAAAATACGAATATATTTCACATGATTCAAGATTTAAGAATGTTTATTTTAACTTCTCTACAAAATTATTGACAAATCCCTACAACATCTCTTGTCATACTTACTAAACAGTGTAATTTTGTGTAAGACTGTCCCAAATGTTACTTCCAAATTTGGCCGCGAGAGCGCAGATGTGTCAGTTTGTCACAGTATCAAACTTCAACACATCTTTGCGTCAAAACTGTCATATGTTCAGTCGGTGCCCAGTTGTGTTACTTTTCTTCCAAGTGATACACAATAAAAATTTCCTCAATTTTACAGCCTTCAGCATTCACTGGGCAATTGCATACAATGGTAATCTATAATGAAGAACCTAAATACAGGATATATGACGAGGAAGTAGAAGCAACGTTTCACTTAATTTTTTAGCTCTAACATGGTGCAGATTTTCAAAAACTAAGTACACAAAAAACGATGACGAGAAATGGATCTTGGAATGCAAAAGCAGGAAACGCAAAAAAAGCAAAGAAACCATTCTGAAAACGCAGGAACTGTTCTTGCAAGAGCGATATTTTACCTCATGCCGGGCCTGACGAGTTTTTACTTCTACGTGAACATCATATAAAAACTTTTTATATTTTTTACCTGTAGCAAAGTGTCACGTTTAAGCAATAACCTTTTTATAGGTAAAATTATATCTCTTTTTAAGTTAAAAGTTAAAACTGGTTCCAAATTACAACTTTACAGTTACGTATCGTGATAATAAATGTTTTGTTTTCGAAAGAGCCATTCTTAGTACTTAATGCAATTTGATTCCAAACCATGAATATATTATAACTGTTTTCGGAAATTATACATTTTCAGCAATCTTTCAAATATACAGACTACTTTTGTCCTAACTAGCCGATAGTCAAAAACTTAAGAGAGTATGGCAAGGATACGAAGCTGTTCCATAAATCTCTCTACTTCCCAACATACAGGGTGTCCCGGTTGTAAATAAAATTCTTCAAATAAAGTTTTGTAATAAATTAGAAACAAATTCCAACTTCGGAGACCTGAAACGAGGGTTAGAGAATTTATTTTTATGGCCTGTAACATCTTTATTCCTTCATTCAATACAAAGGTTTTTTGTTCATTCAGTACGTAAAAAGTCACTTGTTGCTTTGAATCTACTTCTATTTATTAATTATTTAACAAATTTAGGTTTAATTTCCCTTGGTATTCATTATTAAAATGTACTAAAAATAATTTCAATAAACTTCTCGATTTAGTATCAATCTCTATTCTAGTAGTGACTTTAGATATGGAAATGATACTTCACCTTGGATATCTTGCCTTATATTATCGCCTCTCAGTTGCCAGGGGATTTCTTGCATAAACAAAACCATTAATTAATGAAGTTAACCCTTTGACTCGAGAGAATCTACAAATTATATTAAATAGTCCTCAGCGTTGGCGTTGGATATAAAATAAACAACCATAGTTTAAAGGGATGCACACCTTGCGCTTACTTCTTTTTGTCTTCTTTTTCGTTTTGAAATTCGCAGGATAACGAGCAGGATTTGGAACGTAATAATTAATCTACGGAATATCCTTGTTTTCTGTTATGCTTCTTAAGCGGTGACAGTGAAATTGGATTAATACTTAGGTAGTTGAAGATTTTATAAATTTAATGTTCTGTTTTATTATATAATATATTTTTCTTATCTTATTGTAATTATAATAATTTTGGAACTTTTCCTTGAATAAATACGGCAAAAGCAGTTGCTGTGTATACATTTTGCAAAAATTTTTAATCTCACTTTTGTGAACATAAATCAAAGTGTATTAAGCGCCATTCAACATCACGTCATTAATTAAGGGAAGAAACTGTCTACACCAGCAGGCAGCTCTCATTACTTCAAATAGGAGAAAAGAAGTGCACACACACAATCATAACACCAATCTAAACTATTCACTTTTATGTGAAAAAGAAAACATGATCTTCAAGAGTTTTTTTATAACTCTACAAAATTGAATAAAAATATTTTGAATTGTTATTCATTAGATTAAATATTGCTAAAGAATATCCCTTATGATTTAGATTTATTAATTATTAGATAATGTTTATTACATAATTCTTTTGGAGGCATTAGTTCCTTATTTATGAAAACTATTATTAAAAAGGATATAGCTGAGTATCTTTAACGTACATATCTATTTTTATATATTATATGCATTCGGAATGTTATAAGTATACATTGTATACATAAGAGGACCTAAAATGGTGCCCTTTGGTACTTCTCTTCTTATTTTGCTCGTATTTTTAATATGAGGAAAGAAGATAACCTGTTTTCTACTTTACATTTTTGCAGATAAATATGTGTATACCTTTAATCTGTTGGTAAAATTAACAAAAAAAGAGTAGCTGATAAGAATTTCGTCGTAGTTTTGCTTCAACCGTGAATTTAGGATATTCCGTTTTCAAGATATTTGCATATCAAGTTTTTAAATATGCCATCGGGAACAGTTACATGAAAAACAACTAAAACTGCGCTGGTCAAATGTAACTACACTATAATTTAAAATCTTAATTCTGGGCATTTTCAAAAATCTACTATCCAGATGCAAACCTTTCCGACCCGTAATTTAAAAAAATATAGGTGTACATAAAAATCGCAATCACAAGATTCGAGTTACTTTGCAATTATTTTGTAATTTTAAGAGAAAATAATTTAGTCTGTATTTTTGTTCATACATCGTATAATCTTAAATATATCGGTTCCGCCTTGTGTTTTTAGTTTAAAAAACTTTTCACGAAATTCAACATCAACGCTGTTTACTCTAGGGTACAATAATCTATCGGTGAAAAGAGGAAAGAGATGTCTTGCGCCGGGAGAAAGGTAAACAAGCTACCGCACCCATTTAAGCAAACAGTACACATATCCTCTCCCTTATCATGTATGGGCGTAACTTATTAAAAAATGCAAACGTGAAATATCTTCGAATTTAGGCTTCTCTTGAGAGTACTTTTTGTTTCACAAAATCTTATATATTCAAGATTTCTCAAGCACGTCAAGACATTTCAAAGAGTGATTTTGTGCAGTAAGTTTCAAAGGATTTTAATGTAAGTCGCCACTTTTCCTGCATTGAAATGATACAAAAATATACACTTTATAAAAAGCAAATGTGCGAAAGTATAACATGCTTAAATGTGAAACAAGCCATAGTTAGGGTGTAGGGTTCTACGGAGCCTACGTGCGATTCATCATACATTCTGGTTGTTTATACGGATTTTCTCAGATCACTTTCAGTATAAATGTTACAATTTAAGGACCGAATATTGCATTTTTTAGAGGACGCAATTTTATTTTTGTGGGGGGTCAATAGAAGCTTAACCTCAAGTTTGTGGGGTCGCCACCGTTGTCCCCCGGCCGCCATTTTGGAAAAAGGGGTGAAAACACTTTTTTCGCGATATCTCAGAAACTATGCGTCTTACAAAAAATTTGTTAAGTCATAATTTGTAGCAAATTGTTTTGCCTACAAATATGTTTATATAACTTTTTGCCCTAAATTAAAAATTAAAGAAGTCATAAGCAAAAAAGTGGGAAGATTTTTATAAAAATTTTCTTTTTTGCTCTATAACTTTTTTTAAATAAATATATTCTTACAAAATTTTTGTTAAATTCGTACAACTTTACTTATTCATTCCTAACTCTTTTCCCCGCCACCTATGAGGTAGTCTTTAGGCGCGTTTTTTTTTACGTGGTATCCCCAGTAGGCCTACTCCACGGACATCTTGCTTATAAGGTAATCCTTGACATCATAATATTTTTAATCACTTATTAGCTAGGTACTCTAATCGACTTTTCTTCGATGGTCCAGGCTGAGGCTCAAAATCTAAATCAACGTCAAATGTGAAAGTTTGAGGAATAACAGGAGTTAAAATTGGAGTCATAGTTGGAAGTTCATCTTCAAATTCATTTTCTTCCATTAACTTTGATATTTCCATAATGTTGCTGCATGTTTCGCCAGAACAATGGAGGCATACTGTAGAACATTTCAGGCCTGCTTTTCTGCAGCCACACATACTTCCACAGTTTCCTTTGCATATGCAGAAAATTACTTTCATGAGATCGGGGGGTGCTGGAGGCTTGTAAGCTTGTATTGGCATCCAAATGTTTGCATGCTTTTTCCAGCCCCAATCTTCAGGATTTTGATAGCTTCCCAGTCACGACTGGACCTGGTGATATACTCGGAGACTGTGAAAACGAGCAGCATCTTGTGTTGGAGGCAGCGATGATAAATTAAAGGAATTTTTAGTCACTGTCTTCTATTGACCCCCAAAAATAAAAGCTTTTATTGAGCCTATGAATTAATTCTATTACGGCCCACGTTAGTCAATTCTATATTTTATTACCTGATTTTCATTTATTCTTTTACCCAATTTACGAAATACAACAAGCAATGTTTTCTGGTGACATTCTGGTAAACATTCCAACATCGCTCGAGTATCTGACGGCATGGGAATAGAAGAATGTTGGCTGTTAATTGTTTTCCACTTAAAATGGGAAACATCACCCAGTTTGTACCGTGTTAGCTCAGGATACAATACTTTTCTTTAATAAATATAATTTTCAAAATTGCTATTGACCAGGTAAGAAACGAATTTATATTTGTCCGATATTTCTCAACGGAATATACGTGCTATTTTATGCAAGTAACAATAATATCTTTTTCTTGGATTGATTTCTGCTATGTGCCTGTAAACATAACTAATATTTATCATCTCGTTTTTCTCACAGAGCTTTAAACGATAATTCTAAAACCATTCGGAATTGTTGAATTTATTGCTCATTAAAATAAAAAGAATCTCAAGATCTACCGTTGCCGATGACTTACCAGTATTTCTGTTAATAAAAGGTCCTTCTACAGGAAAATCTCTAGATGCAGAGAGAAAATTATAGCTCTACTAATTAATCTGGGAAAATTCCCTCCCGCCATTTTTTGTGACCTAATTAAGACATGCGATTGCGTCAATTATTCTAAACTTTTGATATTAGAAATGTACGGAGGCACTGGATAGCATCTTCAATCGTAATATCAACGACTGCATCAGGAAATTATATACAGCGAAAAAATCTGAGATGAACTAAAGATGTCAGCTAAAATAAAGTCACACTTGTTTTCAAAATAGTTAATTATAAATATTAATTTCTAAAATGTAATTTAACCTAAACAAAAAGCGAATATAAATCTTGTGACGCGACTATTGTTTTGTTGTGCTTTTGGCTCTTGTTCAATTATTTAGTTGTTATTAATATAGCATAAAGAAAGTTTTTTAGATTTATCTTGCATTTAATAAATTGGTTGCAAGTTGAAAGAGACATTTGCGAAATGGATAGGTGAATTGAGACAAAATTAGTTCTATTTTGAAAACTTTGATTGACAAATACGTTATTGGAAATCAAGAATTGTTTATAATGTTTTTGTTTTTGATTTTTATTGATGAATATTTATTTTCTTCTTTAGTAGTCTTGTCTTTTTTAACTTCAAATAATCTAAATACATTTTAGGTGGTAAAATGTTCCATTTTTGAGCAATAAAATCACGCAAACCGTTTTTTATTTTCTTTGACACAAGCTAAGTGTATTATATTTTCCCCTAGGATCCGTTTTCGTAAATATTACAGCCTGGTTACTTTACTCACTCTAGTGCCTATGTGCTTTATACTAACTTATGTCCTTCCAATTCTTTGTGGTACTATTTTGCTGCTGTTCCAGTTCTTCAGTATTCCCGGTATCCAGTGTTTCAGCTATGATGTTTGAATCTGAAAAGTTCCCGTATTGTGTCTTTCCTTGTATATTCGACAAGCTACTATTTTATTACTTCTTTTTTAATTAGCCAAAGAAGTATTAAATAAGTTTATTGTTTCCAGATATATACCAGGTTATTTTATTTATTCTATTTAATAAATAATACTAATAAAATATTGAGTAAATTTTATGTAATTACATGAAATTCTTTTAGGAATAGAGTCGCTCAAATATAGGAGAAAATGTTTTACCACCAGCTCGAATTTCATTCCAGTGAAACGTATGACAACATTTGCTTTTTCAGCGATAAGTAACTAATGTATACAAGGTATTTCATTGCGAAATGTGTATGTTAATCGTAGATAGACGCCACCGAGGTGGTTCTGAATTTATCATATTTGTTCTTGTAATAAAAAATATGTTAAATAATCGTTTCAACGCACTGAATTTGTTTGTCTTGGGACTGAATATCCCAACAAATCCCAGCCGGCACCATATTCTTAACGTTTACCCAAAGATGTGGTGTCAGTAGTGTCAAAATTTGTAGGTTATTATGGAATCTTCTATTGCATTGTAAAAAGCGGCAAATTTAAAATGGAATTCTTTCAGATTGAAACGCCAGAAATGAAATAAAGTCAAACCTTGTCTTTTAAAGAAAAAGGGGGCTTTAATTGACGTTTCGACTTTCTTGAATGAAAGTCGCTTTCAAAATGACAACAAAATATATAATAAAAAAGTTACTATAGAAACAGGTTATTTATCTCTGTGTTGGCTGCCGTTGCTAGAAAATAAACTAAAAGCTTAACTTTTCTTGTAAATATCTCGGAAGATCGAATTTTCACAGACATGAGACCCTCATTTTTTTCCGTTAGATAGAAATTAGTCTACCCTGAAAGTATCATTGAATTCTGACGATTTTGAGATCCTCCGGACACACATACATACAAACCTTGCTAGTTTAATAGTATTTGATTATATTCTATTTAGCAAAGTGTCTTAAAAACTTTTGAATGATGACATTGCTTAATATATGAAATAAAAATGCAACCCGAACGGGGTTGATTACGGGAAACTCATCCGACAGAGAGCGCTGAGTGTTTGTCACATTGGTCATTAGCTGTCAAAGTTCCCACCGTTATTTACCAATGGGGAAAAATTCTAGTATCGAGGCAAAGCCCCAATATTGATGTCATATTTTTTTTAGGGTCGCTGATTACGCATCTGCAATCAGTTTCGTGCGGTCTAATCAAACAAAAAAGTTATGAATTTTTTCTTTCTTCTGATAACAGGACCTTTAGGAAACTTATGAACTCCCATTTCATTGCACCCAAAAGAAGCACAACGACACCTTTCTCTGAATAAAAACGAAAAATCGCAAATTATCCCATATAAGTAATGTACCGTTTGATGAGAAACACTTGGCGTCCTCTACATAGAACGAATTTATAGTTTGCATCACATAAAACTAAAACTTATATTTCCCCCACAACAGTCAAATGGACCATTTGCAAAAAAACCTATGTTTCGTGTATCGCCTTGGATAATTTACTTGTGAAACTACCATTTCCTAAATGTCACATTTCTTAAAATTTCATGTTTACAGAACAACATCGCTGAAAAGCGGTTGAAGTTATGTGTCACCAAAACAACCAACTTTTATTTTGTTTGTGCATGCAAGTAAACTTACAAGTGACAAAACATGAAACAAGCTTTACGTAAATATTTGAATTGGCTAGTAATCATAAAATAAACAAAATGCCGTCATTAAATTTTGCATCGAATGGATTATTGGATTATTTGTATTATTAATAAAAAATACATGCGATAGAATAATTTAATATTTATCAATTTAACAATGAGGAAATTATTTTATTTTTTTTAAATATCAACGCCATTTTTTGTTTATAGTTGTTGGTACTCTTTCATAAATGTTAATTTTATTATAAGTCCTGGAAAATTATAGGAACTGAATCAACTATAAACAAGAACTGTGAAATTTCTATTCACTTTTTTGTTATGTTAGATTTATATTAAATTTTATTTATATTTCATAATGTTTTACTTGTTTCGAGCCTCCAAACTACTCTAAAGCTAGATTTAAAGCACGCCACTGTCAAAATAGGTTTACAAACTATTATCGATGATTTTCTAAAAATATGCAAATATTAATATCATACCAAGATCATATTTATTTCCAAACTTGCAGTCTCTTCGTTTTAAATTTATCATAAACTTATTTGCTAAAGTGTATTTGCCAAATCTTTGAAGATGCGACTGAACTTAAAAAATATTCGGTATATTTACTGAAATTATCTCCAAACTAAAATTCCAGTTCTCTACCGAGAATGATATTTGAATTACGCTTCGATTCCAGAGCAAATAAACCAAAAATTCTACTTTATTTTTTGGTTTGGTAAATGAAAACTTGTAAAACTGACAGAATATAATTTATCTTAGTAGATTTACGTTTTTTCGTAACGTTAACATCTGTCGTAGAAAAATTTATATGTACCTCGAGCGTAAAGTATTTTTTCAGCTGTCGTCTTCGCTTGACGCTGTAATTTTACGCTCTAGGCATACAAATATCTATTATTGAATATAATGGCATATATAACATTATTTTTAACGTCTTTAAAATGGTTGGTTGGTAGAATACTATTTGTAGACTAGAGACAAGATAAGAAAAAATAAGAGCTTGACGAAGTCTTCTTCTGAAGTATCCACATAGGACTGATTACTTCTTCCAATAAAAAACTTCCATACCGGTGGAGGAAAACTTCACTTGCCAGATTAAAATGTTTGGATAGTGGCATATATTAAATAAAAGTTGTTAGATGTTGTTATTTGACAATTCAAAAAACGTAAACAAAGTTTTATCAAAAAAACAAAAACGAAGTGGCGGTTTTATCAAAGGTAATACCACGAGTCCTCCAAATTTTATCGATTAAATTTTTAGTTTTCACGAAAACGGCTTTATTTGGAAAAACCACGAAAACAAACTGATTTTATATCAAATCAGTTTGTTTGAGTGGTTTTGCCTGAAATAAAGGCGTTTGAGTATGGAAACCGAAAATTTGATCTATAAAATTTGACAGGACGAGTGGTATTTTGAAAGATTATTTTTTGAATCATTTTGTGTTAAAAACAGAGAAAGACACTTTACACTCAAAAGTTCGATATTTTCTTTTACATTTAAACGCCAAATATTACAAACGTAATATAAGTTGCCTATCTAGTAGTAGGCATTTAAGATTATTTATTAAGTGTAACGTTTAGACGTTTTGACATTATGTCAATTTTAAACGAATTTATGGATGGAGCTGTGTTGTGTGTTATAATAAACGAATAAAAACAGGTTAGTTTACAAGTATATTTTGAAATTTGGGTATTAACATAGATTTGCAATACATTTTAGTATAATAATAATTGATAAATGTTACATTTGATATCTCAAAAAAGGTAAACACAGTTTAATCAAAAAACAAAAACGACGAAGCGGTTTTATCAAAGGTAATACCACGAGTCCTCCAAATTTTATCGATAAAAATTTTGGTTTTCACGAAAACGGCTTTATTTGGAAAAACCACGAAAACAAACTGATTTTATCTTAAATCAGTTTGTTTGAGTGGTTTTGCCTAAAATAAAGGCGTTTGAGTATGAAGATCAAAAATTTAATCTATAAAATTTCAGAGGATGAGTCGTATTTGAAAGGATTATTTTTTGAATCATTTTGTATTAAAAACAGAGAACATAGTCATTTATGCAAAAGACACTTTACACACAAATATTAAAAATGTTCTTTACCAATTTAAATTGAAACCTGAGCTGTTATAGTTTTACATACAGGGCCGCCAAGGTGATTTTTTTGACTGGCTACCCCGCGAAACGGCGCCGTAAATAAAAGCGAAGAAGAAGAATGAAATGAAGTCTTTCTTAATTTAATTAGAGAGTTATTGCAAACTGGCAGAATGTATACCGTATACGTTATACCTTAGCGCTACGACGATGTAAGGTATGCGTAAAATAGTGAGTTATTGCAGTTGCTTTTCTCAAGGTAGTGACGTTTGACATGCTAATAGTGGGGTGTCAATGGTGTCGAAATATAAATATTGGATATTGTGCTTGAGTTGATTACGGAAGAACTTTTGAATATTTTTGTTGAGGAAGAACATGAAGATGAACACATAGATGAAGCCATATTATTTCACCTTATCAATAATAGGGAAGGTCGAGGAAGAAATATCTATGATCGCCTCAATTTAGAGTTAATGTTAACCCATTACATAAAATCAAATTTCCGATTTGAAAGAGAACACATTGTATTCTTAGCAGAACATCTTATGTTACCAGCTGTAATTAGAACAAGAAGAAGTAATGTTATATCAGGTAAACTATTGACTTTCTCCTAATGAAAGTAAAAACCTATTACCCCTAATTTTGTGTTACAGGACTTGAAGGATTGTGCATTTTGCTTAGAAGATTAGATTATACGAATAGATTGATTCAACAATCAAAACCGGGAACCAGGAAGTTCATACAAGAAAAGACTCTTAAGATCCATCGGAGCAAAAAACAAAGCAAGAAATAGAAATATGTTGTAGAATTAAGTTTAAATTACTTTGAAATAAAATATTTTTAACTTTCTTACCTTTATTAAGCAATAAATTAAGATTAATAGTTTTTTAGTTTTATTTAAAACCTAAAATGCAAATATCAGATATCAAAACTAATGGAAAATTTCATTTTTTGTATTTTAAATAAACATCTTTTCAATAATATATATTTAAATACATATAGACAAAACATTACAATTAAGCACAGAATTTTGGAAAATGATTTCATTAATCCCCAGCCAGCAGTTAAATTTACATTATAACGATTGGATTATAGGTTTTTCCCAATCTGTTGAAATCGAAACAGACTAAGTTCCTTGAAATAATGCAATAATTTATTTTTCAAAATACTCATAAACTAAATCATCTAACAAACCCTTCTATGGTACCGAAGCCCTGTTTTGAGGGTTGGATATTGGATTTTTAGAATTTGTAACTGAAATATATCGTAAACAGTTTAATATAAATGTTGTAGATAATTAAAATTTTTGTATTAATTTGTATTACTTTTCAACATAAACTCAAAATTATCGAGAATAATCGTTTTTATTAAAGTCTAATGTTCAGTCGAAAAATTTTGTTTACAAATTTTCAATTTTTTAACTATATCAGTGATCTTCTGTTATTTAATTCTAAAATCGATCGCAAAAAAGCCGCTTTTTGGTTTTAGAACAGCAAATATGCATAAGGTATAAGGTTTAAGGCTCTCATTATGCCTTAGATATAGGGTACGACGTTATACCTTAAAAATGGTTGTTTACTGTTGCGCATGCGTAACTGTCATTGTAAGGCATACCGTATACCCCAAATGATGTGCAATAACTCTCTATTAATTTTAAGTTTAGTGTTGAAGTGAGGTATGTAAAAATGTTAAAGGCGTTATGAAATAAACTAATAAAAACAGGTTAGTTTACAAATACATTTTGAAATTTGGTTATTAACATAGATTTGCAATACATTTTAGTATAATAAAAATTGTTAAATGTTTACATTTGACATTTCAAAAAAGGTAAACACAGTTTAATCAAGAAACAAATACGAAGAAGCGGTTTTATCAGTATAAAACACAATGATTGGTTAGGTTCCTGAGCTGTTATTGGCTGAAACCACAAAATCTGACTGTTTTGACAGATGAAAAAATAATCAGTATAAAACACAATGATTGGTTAGGATCCTGAGCTGTTATTAGCTGAAACCACAAAATCTGACTGTTTTGACAGATGAAAAAAATAATCAAAGGTAAATACCACGAGTCCTCAAAATTTTATCGATAAAATTTTTGGTTTTCACGAAACTGATAAAGTCCGCAGGATGAGAGATTTTATCCCAAATCAGTTTGTTTGAGTGGTTTTGTCTGAAATAAAGGCATTTGAGTATGGAGACCAAAAATTTAATCTATAATATTTGAGAGGAAGTGTGGTATTTGGAAGGTTATTTTTTTAATCATTTTGTATTAAAAACAGAGAATATAGTCATTTATGAAAAAGACACTTTACATACAAATGTTCATTATTTTCTTTATCAAATTAAATTGAAACATCAAAAAATATTGAGCTGCTATAGTTTTAAATACAGGGCCACCAAGGCATACGTGATTGCGTTTGGCTTAATTCGGATATAGAGTTTGACATTTGTCAGCTTTAAAGAGATTTATAGATTTTTAAGTATTTGGGTATTCATATGTTAGTTTACAAATAAATTTTGAAATTTGTATATTAACATAGATCTGCAATACCTTTTAGTATAATAATAATTGATAATGCTAAATAAAAGTTGTTAAATGTTTATATTTGACATTTCAAAAAAGGTAAACACAGTTTAATCAAAAATTAATTACGAAGAAGCGGTTTTATCAGTATAAAGCACAATGATTGGTTAGGATCATGAGCTGTTATTGGCTGAAACCACAAACTCTGACTGTTTTGACAGATGAAAAAAATAATCGTAGAAAAATAATCTTTAATAATAGGGGAAAACTTTGCGTAAGTCTATTTGCGCATTCGCCATTTTTTCTCAAAAACTATAAAACACAAAGTAGAGGTTCCTAGGAAATACGTTTGTTCGCCACTAGTTATACAGGATGTCTGTAATAATATTTTATATTATAAAACTTGTATAACATTTTTATAGGAATTAGTTATTTGCAATAAATTATTTTTAATATATCGCAAAGTCACATATTTCCTTTGACAATTTAGCGATACAAAAGTATTTTTGCATACGCATGTACATAATTTCCGTGTTATCTTTTCCAACTCCATTTAGTATTTTTTAATTTTGGATCCACAAATCAACCGTGGCATAGATATTTAGTAAAATATTTTTCTGGGTACAGAACGACGACGTTGCTAATTATAATAGTCGTTCGGCATTTTATGGTGACATTCTCTGTTCCATGTCTAGGATTTATTATCGTCAAACATGAAACTTGACGCTACGATAGTCTATTCATGTCTATTTAAAAATGATAAAGAGAAGGTTTGTAATTTCATAATTACATTTTGTTACGCTATTTGAGGACAATAAGGACATCGGTATTAAAAAATTCGAACTGGAAAATTAGGTCGTTTTATTATTCAGTTATAATTGCGGGCTTTTCAAAAAATGTATTTAGAATTGTACAAACTATTGGATCAATCTAGATATAATTAGGGCAACTATGTATTTTGGTTCATATTAATTCGAATTGTACAAGTTCTGTCGCTTTGATACGTGGAATAATCGTAAAAAAACACAATAAATCACAAGATTCAACTTTGTGTAAGTAAAAATAAATGGAGGCACATAAATTACATTTACAACTGTTGGTATTTTGATACTGGTCGGCCGTCTTTTCTGTTTTACTTTACATATTATTCAAATAGTAAACGAAAGCTTGTTGTGAAAGTGGCAAAACTAATTTCTGCTTTCCCACCTGCGGTGTATCCCCTTACATCCTGCAATCTCATTTAATATAGAGTCGGCAAGTGTGTTGCCTCCAGACTCGTTCCAGGTGCTAGAATTACTAACCAATTTCAACCGTGTCGCCTTTAACATATACTTAAGGACTCTCTCAGGCATTCCTATCTATGTTCACCCACGTACACAGACGCCGTAATCTTTAATTCATCTCACAGAAATTGTGTTGTAATTTCTGAGGATAAGCAGGATAATGAGTCATTTATATTCACTTGGCATTGTCGCGAGTTGCCCGGTAAAGAGATGTTTAGAAAGAAGCGGAATTATTTACTGTGCGCGTCAAATCCGTGTAAGGTAAAAACCCCAATAGTTGACAGTCTAAGGAAAGACTTAATTTCTTTCAGATTTTACAATAAGTTCATGTTGAAAAAGTTTATTTTAATATGTATATTGATTTACTACACTTATTTCTTTTTCTCAATGCACGAACTTCAAAGATCGACATTTCCAATTTTGAATATCACCAATGTTTGACACATATCCTCTAGCAATGCTTGACATACCAAAAAAAACTTCTTCCGAGATTTCCCTGTTCTGTAGGGATGTTTTCATCGTGCAAAACCCCAATAAAAGACATAACAGTATCAATAGTTGACAAATCGGTATCAATGATTAACAGTAAATGCTCTTCCAAAAGATATAACCCTTCAGGAGTGCCTCAGGGCTCTGTTCTGAGGCCTATGCTATTTCTTTTGTACACTCTTGATTTATCAAATAAAATTGAGTTTTGTAGTGTTCAGAGTTTTGCACATGATACTCAGCTTTATATCCATTTCAGTCCAGAAGATAGTGTCTCTGCTAACGAAAAAATAAATAAGGATCTTAACAGTATTTATAATTATAATTTTGCTCATAGCCATAACTTAAAGCTTAATCCTGACAAGTCGAAAGCTATTATGTTTTGTTCAAAAACTAAGCATGATGAGATAAGGTCAATAGTGAAACCGAAGGTACGAGATCACACAATAAATTTTACTACATCGGCTAAAAATTTGGGGCTCTATATGGATGATCGTTTTAGATTTTACGATCATGTTTCCCATTTAACAAAGTCTTGTTACGGCGGTTTAAAGTTGTTGTTTGCCAATAGACGATTATTGAGTTGTAAAAGGAAAAAAAACTTTGTGTGAGAGCTTAATTATCTCAAAAATTGCGTATTGTAATGTTATTTATTGTCTTGATCAGGTTTCTGCACGACGATTGCAATATATTCAAAACACTTGCTGTAGGCTTATATATAATCTATCTTATTATTTTAGATGTAGTGGGTGGTTGAAGATGGAAAACATGTTTAAAATGAATTTTCTAATGTTTTTAATAAAAATTCTCATAACTTCGTGCCCTTCATATCTTAAAGATAAAATTATTCTTCGTAAAGATATTTTTTAGTTTCTATCTTTCAAATTTGTTGTATAGCACTAGATGGCATTAGTGGTCAGCAAAATGTTGATGTTCAAGGATATGAGTGAGATATTATCTTAAGAAAGACCTTTTTTGCCAAAAGTGTCAACTATTGGAGGTATGTGAAAATTTGGGGCTTTTACCTTAGTTCAATTTATGGACATTTTTTTTAATATCATACTGGTAGTCGGGAAATTATTATTTTTTTTATTTTGGGGACCAAAATATTGTATATTCAACAGCTAAATTGTTACCAGGATTCTATTTAGTATGTACCTTCTGATTTACCACTAGTTACTGGACCTTCAAAATCTAGGACAATCACTTTAGCAATACCAGAAGCCTTTCAATGCCATCCCAAAAGGAGCACCTAAAAAAACACTACCAAAAGCAGAGAGAAACAATCACAAGTACTTACAGACTCTCCTGTAAAGAATAAAGTAGAGAAAAATTATAAAGAAAGACAAAAAAAGAAACAAGAATATAAGATCAGAAAATTTGAAGAAATTAAAAAGTAACAGAGGGTGCCATTGATAATTGTGATTATGAGGACAATGAATTAAAACAAGATATTTTTATTGGCTATTTTGTTACAGCAAATGACCTTCCCAAGAAAAAGAAGATATTGACATCATAGAACAAGACAATATTGTTAAAAATTTACCAACATGTTCAGCAATAAGTTCATCGTGAATCTTTGAATTACTGCTGGTCTATAGTGGAACAAATGGTTTATATGGTACAAAAGTACCCACAGAATCGTAAAAAGTTATATGAAATACTACTACACTATTTTTCAAAGGTACTTTTGGAACTCCCTGTATCTAGACATTTATTTTGTTGACCTGTGGAACATCAGTCACTATTCAACCATAATTTATTTATGAAACACCGTTCTTCGATAAATAAGAAATAAAGGACTATACTACTTAAAAGTTATTGCCAAGTGAATAATATATGATAGAAAACTAAAATGTATCCTATTGTTGGATCTATAATTTAGTAATACAACTTCAATGGTATCGGTTGATTGGACGTTAAGCGTATTACGATTCTGTCGTTAAACCATAAATGTATACGAGTTCTAAATTCCAAAGAGATATTATTACGTAAAAAGTGAATCTTATGTAATTTTACTGTTCAATATATCAGTATCTTTTGTTATAATAGGCGCATTCTATTTTTTTTATTATGGTAAATAAAACTATTTTTCAAAAATAGTTCTTTTTACCCTTTACTGTAAATAACAACCACTTAGTGTTGCACGTTCTCAATTGTAGTTTTTTTAGCAAAACGTATGTGAAATGTCGAGCGAAGGATAAACTTGATGGTCCTTATGTGCCGCATATAACAACTCTTGAAACAGAAGTGGGTTATATTTGAAATAACAGAACATTTTATCATACTTTAGACTAGTATTGTAGTTGAAGAACATAAACTAACGTTTTGATAATCTGGATATTGAGTAAAGAAATCATAAAAAATAAATTAAAATTCCATCATTTTAAAAGGTTAAGGAAAATTTAGTATTTAATATAACTTGCATGTTTTATTTCAAGTAATCTTTACGCGAAAATAAATTATGATTAATTTTACATTCAATTTACCTAAGAGCTTTCATGAATTTGAAGTAAACACTAGAACTATAGTGATAAAAACGTCTTGTTTATAAATTCTGGAATCCACTGATAAAACACGCGATAATTTTAAAATTATACACCTAATGGAATTTTCTTTCAAAAATGCGAGGATATACACCTAATGGAATTTTCTTGCAAAAATGCGAGTCGCAGTCATTTATTTTTAAAAACAAGAATTCTTTACTTCTTATGACGTATGTTTAATTTAATTGTTCAATTAACATGTATTTTCAAATTTTGTACGATGATTGAAACCTCTACAACACAATGCACATTTTCATCTGTTATTTGCGTACGTGCTCGATTTTGTTTGTAAACAATTGATTAATTATTGTCGTTTACGTATAACAACACCTGCTATAGAACATTAAAGGGATATTCATATAATGGATAATGGATTTCAGCCAATACGATACCAGATATAGATGTAGGTTTGGTGTAATGGAGATGGTAGTTGGTGCGTGTCCTGGGATAATGTTATCAATTATAAATGTGCTTTATCTCATAATCTTGAGGAAGGGTATATACTCTTTGTTCACTAACGCAAAATGAACATTTTAAATTATCTTGTTTGCGATCGAGATTAATTGCACTAACTATAATGGGATTAGTAGTGCCACTTTTTGCAAATATAATGTGCCTGATTTCCTTCAATAAAATAACATTTTCTGAAACGGTGAAAGTGCGGGCAACAATTAATTATTTAAATAAACTAAATTATTAATTTTTCTCTAATATGGCCAGAAAGAAAGTTTTTATGGATTAAAAACAAATCTCAAAGTCATGTTCCATAACCATATATAATAATAAAAATTATTATATTGCATCGAGTCCAAATCGAAACAACTACTACTGGTGTAAAAGCCCCCACAGGAGTTGAATTACACGATTCAGACGCGAGTTGGATGGTTGTTTAGCCAAACCAACACTTTGATTTCGTTATCCAATGCATGGTAATTATATCTTGAGATATTTTTACCTAGAAACGCTAAATCCCCTTTTTTACCGTTTCTGCATAAATTCATTTAGAATTTCCGACCTAGTGGTAAGCCTCATTGTTCGAAATAAAATTGTTTAAAAAATCTAAGATAGTCGAGAAATAGGCGTTCAAAAAATGACCTAAAACGTCCTCGGCACCCCACTGTAAAATTGAAAAATTTGAAAAAATTTCGACGTCTGTTTTTGATGTTATCTTATAGATTTTGGTCCGTAGATTTCAAAAATGTCCAGTTTTTTGGTCTAGCTCTAACGGAAGTGCCTCAAAAAGGCTTTCAAAGTTGGAAAAATTTTATGTTTGTTTTTTATGCCATCTTATAGTCCTTGAAGCGTAGATTCCAAAAATGTAAAATTTTTTGATCTAGCTCGATCAGAAGTGCTTTAAAATTTTCAAAAAACACTTCGAAAACGCTAAATCTTAAGAATTCGCCATTTTCGTATAGTCCATCTTATAGTGCTCGACGAGTAGATCAAAAATCATATGTCATAGTTGATAATTGTTGATAATGAGATATTGCATTTGAAAGTTTATGCAAATACGCATTTAAAATATAAAAAAAAAACTACCAAAACTCAAAGTTTTAAGAATTCGCCATTTTCGCTTATTCCATCTTATAGAAATTAAGTACCCTCTCATAAGTCTAGACTTTTTGACACACTGTATAAGTGTATATGGCCGCAGGTAAAGTATAGTACGTAATGCGTGTTGTAAAGCAATTACGCACTCCATTCGTGCGTAATATGCTTTTTACAACACTTGTTACGTAATATACTATAATTATAATAATACAGCGCGGCAAGTACAAACTGTTTTGTTGTTACCCTGAGGATGAATTTAAATAATTCAATATACTCCCAATCCCCACTAAACTCCGACAAAAATAGATTTTGGATCACCAATTCGTCGTATTAGTAAGCATAATCCCTTATAAGATCAGTTTTTTGTCACTTGGGTAATTTCAGTCGTTTTTTGTGGTTTACGAGAACATTATAATTATTTGCTTGGTTGGCTTCTGCCCCTTTATAGAGGTCATGCATTACGCTCTATTCGTTTACTCGTTCAATTTAAATTGTGTGTACACAAGCAGTATAATTAAAGCTGGCATACGCATGACGTTACATACCAATATTTAGACGTGTAAAGCGTTTCCATTTAAACTGATCGGTATATGGATCCCTAACAAAGAAAATACATTGCTATTTGGAAACGAGAGTGAGGCATGTAACAAGGAGCTGATTAAAATGCAAATCTAAATAGTTAATCATTCGCAAATGGTGTACGGGAATGAAAAGAGAAACTGATGAAATCTTTGGTTTTTTGAGCTTCGTTTACACTATTTTGTGAAAAGCATAGAGAAATTGGATGAGTAGCTTCTCTAATTTTAGTGTTAAAGATGCTTATGTTTATGAGACAAAACGTTAAATTTTTCGAATCGAGGTTAATTGGCTAGCCGGGAACTAAAGTGGTCTATGTTACAAGTAAATCACAAAGGAAAATGGTGTTCATAGATACTTGGACCAGTTTAGTTCCAGACTAGCCAATTGGTCCAAAAACGTATGTGATCTAGTGGCTAACACCTGACACACTCCCTTAAAGTTAAAAAGAATAAATGTTTTTATTTAAAAACTTTAAAACGGATATTAATTTGAAATTTAGCAGGTCGTTGTTAAATGTAAAAATACATATTTTAGTAAAAAATCATGTTTCATATGTAGATCCAGTGGCGTGCAGTTAGAAGAGTATATCCCCTTTTCCCAACCATTTTCTACGCCCATGGTATTTGAAGCTATTTTTATTTTTTTTTGTATTGCTTAACAAAAATGACTTTAAAAACCACCTAAGTATATAGAATTTATTTACATCAATTAACTTATAAATACCCTTAAATAAATAAACAATCATATCTAAAATTATAAAAGATGCTCAAAGAGGCCACCCTCTACATCGATGCAGTGTTGAAGACGGTCGTCAACAGATCGACTTACGTTTAAAAGCATTTGCACATTAACACTTTGAAAAGCTTGCTTTATTCTCTCTTTCATATCATCTCGTGTAGTGACAGGTACTTTGTACACCTGGTCTTTAACATAACCCCAGAAGAAAAAATCTACTTTATTTAACTCTGGTGATCTTGGTGGCCTGCTAGTAAAACATTCATTGTAGCTTCTTCTGTAATAACAGTGTTTGTTCTTTCTGTCTTCTCATAGTCCACCGATCCAGTACGATTAAATCTTTCTAATAACTTTTCGAAAGCAATTTTATTTGGTTGTCTGCGTTCTCGATAACGTTCATGATAAATTCTCGTAGCCAGCAAACAATTTTTATTACTTTCCCCTAAAATCCACAACATATCTATCAAGATTTCAAGAGGGAAATTCATTTTATTTCAAATAATACTGAATACACATATGTCATAAAACTAACAAACAAAACAGCAACCTGTCAATGTTTCTTGATATTTCAAAGCCTACTTAGTTATTATTGCTAAAAACGTTTCTGACGATGTGGTTCTTTTTGTAATTAACTATTTAGTAAAACTACATAAGAAATCTGACCCTCCTATACTTCAGGTACTTTTATCGACCTGGTAAAACATTTTTCTATGCAACATACTATTTAACAAGTTAATTGAAGTAAATAAATTATGTATACATTTGGGTATAGGGAATACTTAATAAAACTTAAAGTATAGTAAAATAGCTTTCAGTTGCCGACATAAAATACAGGGTGATCCATTTAAAAATAGTGTGAAAATGATGTATTCGAATTTGGACTCGCCCTGTATACGGTTTTCAAAATATGAAAGGAGGTCTAGTGAATTTTTAAACTAGACGACCATCACAGTCGTATGAATGTAAAAGATTAATTTGCATTTGTGTTGTTTAAAAGATACAGAGCGTTGAACTCATTACGATTTTCATGAAAAAGTGGTCAGAACTTTTTAAATACCCTGTATAACTTATTACAACTTCATATTATTGCAATTGCGAAGTCAAGCAGAATTCAAATTTAAAGTAATATACAGGGTGTCCCATTTAAAAAAAGTACCTTTAATCTGGCGCGGTGTTCTGGAACACCCTGTACAATTGCAACTAATTTTAAAATATGAGATATTGGACTTTGTCGCACTAATGAATCACCCTGTATAAACTAATAAAATTCGACTAATCGCGTTTGGTTTAGAGACGCGTCTGATAGTGGTTTAAATCATTCTTGCCTTAATCTACTTTTTACATTTTTTTCGTTAAGATGTATATCTCTTATCTTTTTAATTCTAAATTAAAAAGATCTTCCCTCTACTCAGTTATATAAAAGTATAAAAACAAATCTCATTAAATATTCCTTTCAGCTTCCAACTTCCGAATTAAAATACTTATTTATCTTTTTCGTACATTGAATTTCGCATTTCCATTACTATGATGTCCTACGTGATCTGAAAAAGAAATAAAAATAAAGTTGATTTATTTATTCGCAGATAAAGATTCGTCCTTTCTTATTTCAGGTAAGTCTCCTTCCTCATGCCTACTAGGAGTACCAAAAAATGATTTACAATTACGTAAGTTTTGTTTTTTATTTTAATTATAAAGAAAGCTGTTTCGAAGATATTAAAAGGATATTAAAAAATACCTGAATTCACAAAACTTTAATTTTGTTTAAAATCCCATAATTATATTATAAATAATTTTTAATGGATTATTTTTTTCATCTGTCAAAACAGTCATAATTTGTGGTTTCAGCCAATAAGAGCTCACAATCCTAACCAATCGTTTTATACTGATTATTTTTTTCATCTGTCAAAACAGTCAGATTTTGTGGTTTCAGCCAATAACAACTCAGGATTCTAACCAATCATTGTGTTTTATACTGATAAAACCGCTTCGTCGTTTTTGTTTTTTGATTAAACTGTGTTTACCTATTTGAGATGTCAAATGTAAACATTTGTCAATTATTATTATACTAAAATGTATTGCAAATCTATGTTAATAACCAAATTTCAAAATGTATTTGTAAACTAACCTGTTTTTATTAGTTTATTTCAACATTCATTTAACATTTTTAGATACCTCACTTTAACACTAAACTTAAAATTAATTAAATTAAGAAAGACATCATTTCATTCTTCTTCTTCGCTTTTATTTAAGGCGCCGTTTCGCGGGGTAGCCAGTCAAAAAATCGCCTTGGTGGTCCTGTATGTAAAACTATAACAGCTCAGGTTTCAATTTAAATTGGTAAAGAAAATTTTCAATATTTGTGTGTAAAGTGTCTTTTGCATAAATGACTATGTTCTCTGTTTTTAATACAAAATGATTCAAAAAATAATCCTTTCAAATACGACTCGTCCTCTGAAATTTTATAGATTAAATTTTTGATCTTCATACTCAAACGCCTTTATTTTAGGCAAAACCACTCAAACAAACTGATTTAAGATAAAATCACTCGTCCTGCGGACTCGTGATTTTATCAATCAGTTTGTTTTCGTGGTTTTTCCAAATAAAGCCGTTTTCGTGAAAACCAAAAATTTAATCGATAAAATTTGGAGGACTCGTGGTATTACCTTTGATAAAACCGCCTCTTCGTTTTTGTTTTTTGATTAAAAATAGTTTACCTTTTTTGAAATGTCAAGTATAAATATTTAACAACTTTTATTTAGTATTATCAATTATTATTATACTTATATTATACAGCAGACTTTCCAAACTGAACTGACAACGGAACTGAAAATGAAGGGAGAACTGATCTGACCGTCTAAAAGTACCTTCAAAAAGTTCACACAACTATAAAAAGTTTGAGATACCTTCCTAAAGAAATATTAATTCTGTTAAATAAGTTTTAAGGCTCATTTTATTTAATACTTCCTCTAGGTACATCTGTTTTGAATTCGTAATAAACATTCATTAAAACTGGTGAACTTACTCTACTTTTACCCATTACTATTTCTCAAGTAGGTTTTTAGCCACCTCAGAGTGAAATTAACTTCTCTCTTGAGAGACAGTATAACTGCAAAATTTTTAATAAGGTCTATTCGAGTTAAAAATAGTCGTAGTCTTTTAAAAGTAAATTAAATTTCCTTTAATACATCTTACTTAATTAAATTACGTCTTTTATAGTTTTTCCATTTTTAATTGCAGAAACGTAAAAACAAAATTCCCAGATGTGCCGACAAGATCCTTTAATCGGCTTTAGCGGCTTGTAGATGTACCGACAAATTGCTTTGTCGGCATTGACATTGTATAACTTGCTTTCTTACGTTTTTGAAATTATAATTTTTTTAAAACTCACTGTTTTAGATACAATTTCATACTATTTTATACTTTCAAATTATGCGGTAGATCTTTTTGCTGTAATTCCGACATCATCTTCAATATTTATTTTAGAAAAATTAGAAAAAGTTATTTTTTTTATAAAATTCACGAAATTTGTTTTTAGAGAAAACATCGTGACTAGGTTTGAAAATAATATTTCGTGTTTGCATAAAATTAGGAACATTGTCTATGTAATAAACCAAGCTGATTTATTATGATGGTTTCCACGTAACTAAGAAAATATGAAGATAATTAACTTATTTGACATTTGTGCTTCCAAATTTATAACCCTTGTTTTGTATCCTATTGAGTAAAGGGATAAAATGATTTTACTGTACCCAACTTAAAATTATAAACAATAAATTTCGCAGGTTAGATGTACAAAATTGAAAAAGTAATCTATAAAAATGTAAAAAATATTGAAAAAAGTATTATAAATTCTTCCGTATTTTGATTACATATAAAATTTCATCAAATATTTAGGGAAAACAACAAGACAAAGTTCAGTAAATAATGTAAAGAAAGTAATGTAGAAATTTACTTAATAGTGGTTAAGAAAAATATTCAAATAACTGTTTAATTCAAGTTTATTTCTAATATTACCGGATGGGATTGGCGATATTTTTTTACTAATATGAAAGCAAATACCTGAAATACGGTATTAGAAAACTAGAAAGTGATAATATTATGTCCCAACTCACAGTTCAAATATAATATAGAGAAATCGATCAAAAATTTTATTTATTATAGTGTTTTATACTAAGTGAGTAAACCAGTAAGGAATTTTAATTTATTAGATTCGACATCCTAAGACCGGTTTCTGTCCTTCGACTTCATCAGTTAGGCTTTTCGAATCCAATAAATAAAATTCCAAACTCGTACAAGTCAATAGCTATATCCATAGATGGTAGCACATCTAAAAATGTTATCTTATAGCGGATATAGCTATTGACTTGTACGAGTTTGGAATTTTATTTATTGGATTCGAAAAGCCTAACTGATGAAGTCGAAAGACAGAAACCGGTCTTAGGATGTCGAATCTAATAAATTAAAATTCCTTACTGGTTTACTCACTTTGTATTAATCTCTGAAAGGGATAAAAAAGAAGAGAGTGACATCTTGACTAGATTCAGTCAAAATTTAATGTCAATACTCTCTTCTTACCATAGATGGTAGCACATCTAAAAATGTTTTATACTAGTTTACAGGGTGTTACAGATTTTTAGGGCATGTAGAACATGCAAAAATGGAGTGAAAAGATCCTATAAACATGTGCTATTGGAGCTTTGGTTTCAAAGCTAGAGCTATTTGAACGCCATCTTCAAATGTATTTCTTAATTGTTGGCGCATATTTTTTATTATTATTATTAAACACTCATAAAGTCTTCTTTCTAACCCAGTATTGTCAAGGAGCTGGATAACCTCGACATTGACATGATGATGAAGTCTTTCTTCATGACTCTTAGCTAATTTCTTGATGGTCTGTTCAACAGTGTCCATTTCCAGATCCCTATGGAGGTCTTATATTCTATTTCTTCACGATGTAAGATATTATCCTTAATTATTATGGCACTTCCACATCTCGCTGCATTGTCAGGATGATTAGTATGATAAATTTTGTAATTTCTAAATTTAATATGTGACTGATTAGTAAAATGCGTTTCAGAAATGAGACACGCATCTAATTTATTTACATCTAAGATTGCTTGCAATTCTTGTTGGTGTTGCAAGAGACCATTAGCGTTCCATTCCATTATTTTGAAATTAGCCATTCCTCTGCTTTGGAATAGCTCCTTTGGCACTATGTTCTACGAGTTAATAGTTCATCAAATTTTTGGAATAACTGCTCCTGTTTCTTAAGTTGTTCTAAGATCAATTGTAAAGTCGGGTCAGTAGTTGCTTTAATTTGTGTTCTAACATTGTTTTTATTGGCATTTGATGGCCTATTTTCGCTTTTTTGAACTTGCTATCCGTTATTCCTTCTTTGTACTGAAGAGTCAGTTCTTACGTGTTGTACTTGTCGTACTGGTTGTTTAGGTAAAGATGGTTTCTTCATAGTATCAGCTCTAACTTTTTGTATTTGTTTAGCAACGATACACCCTCGATAATTAGCAGGATGGTTACCGCCGCAATGAGTGCATTTTGGCTGTACATTTTCTGGCTTTGTACAATCTTTGGTATAATGTTTTCTAGTACATTTGACACATCTTGGTTCTTTAACACAGAAACCTTGTGTATGCCCATATCCCTGGCATCTCTTACATTGGGAAACTAATTTTGTTTTTTTAATTGGTACATCTTCATCTTGTTTAAATGACAACATAAACATGTTTACCGGTTGCTTAGTTTTAAACTCAAGTTTTTTAGTGGCTTCTAATACCTTATATCCTCTTCTTCGAAGGTCATCTACAATTGCCTTTGGGTCACATTCATTAAGTAATTTATTAGCAATAAGTCTGATTGGTCTCTTCTGTTTGTTCCAAGAATACCCATTATCTCCAAGCATTTTTGAGACTTTCTATAACATTCTTCATATGGCACATTAATTTTGATATTATCATTACTGATGATTTTGATTTGATGACCTGTGGAAGAGAAGATAATTTTTTGGCAGATCTGAGTGATCTTTTTGTATTTGTTCTAATTGTTGTTGTATAGTATTTATTTTGTTTACTAAACCATTTGATGGCTCATATGAAACTTGTACTTTACTTTATAATCGTAGAAATAATATATCCAATAGAATTTTTGTTAAAAGAACCATGTGACGAAACGAAAGTGGAATTATTTTATTAAAAAAATATTTGGAAACTTGCGAACAACATCAACAACCGTAACTTTAAACAGGTGCCAAAATATTGAATGAATCACAAGGTTGAGATGATGTGATTTTATGCAGGTTAAAATTTATGTAAATTGGAGTAATTTATTTGGATTGAAATAGAGCGATGCTCACCTGTCAGGAGTTACTCACAAGTCTGAGATTTTTTTACAAACGAGATTCGAATTAATCATCAAAGTGCGGGTTTCCAAAATAAATAAAGCTGAAGTAAGAATGCAGACGTGCTTTTAGTAGATTTGTTTTCGAAATATTCGCGTAAAACATGAGTCAAGGTAAAAGTGTGAAGAGCAAATTTATATTTTAAAACAAAATGGTGTTATAATTATATAATCTAGCGCGGGAAACGACTTCGAGATATTTATTTTTGTAATCAGGAACCTTCACATCTACGGCAGATATATATTTTGGAAAATGGTATGTTGTCTTTCGGTTCATTATAACATGTGTTGTGGCGACGGGCAACAATAAAACACATTAAATGGAGCGGAGACTAGGAACTAAATTCGCTGTACAATTAACACAATTCGTTACAGAAAACTCATTAGGACTTTGTTAGCTTCGTTAACTCAGGGAAAGATCAATATTGCTCAAGGTGGGTTAAAATGATATTAGTGAGTAAGATAGCCAGAAAAATATAAGAGAGAAAATTTTATACCTGTTCTTTTAAGCCAATCATATGCCTTGATTTTGATAGGTTGCTATGACGACAACCTGAATTTTCCGAAAAATTTCCCTGGCTTGACAGCTGTCACTTGCAGTTGCCAGATAACAGAAGCGTAGATTATTTTTGACAAATATTTATTTTCAATTTAAAGCCACAATATATCACAGACTTACATTTTTTTCCTATCCTCTAGTACTATAATATTGTGTGATTTTAATAGAATATAATCAGCTTTTATTGCTTCTTGACTTTCTTTTCCAAAACGCGACATTTTCTTTTTGTATTTAATCACAAATTTTACTAGGTACGCCTTTGAAAGTTGTCAATCAAAGCGTCAAAAAAAGCCATGTCATTACAAAACTTAATTTATTAAGGCACCAAACATCAAAGCAAAATAAACTCTTTAACTGTCAAAAATTGTATTTTCTTTTTAAAATAATTTTAGGTATAAAATTTTCGTACCGAATCTCCCGCGAGCTTGAATTATTCTCCGTAAATTTCATGCCGCCATTTTTAAGCCAATCAGAGTCTATTTTTTGTTTGGTTGCCATAGAAACCCAAAATGTTTCCGGAAGTTTTTATCCTCCAGGGTACCCTGCTAGACCAGGGCCAATCATTTTTGAAACAAAAAAAATTCTTAGCAGTATGGGAATAGTCAGAAAATTTAGGATAAATTATAAGTAAATTAAAAAAAAATAAATTGGACAAATTAAAAGTTCCGGAAGGGTTGGAGGGTTGGATATTGGTTTTTATGATTTGTGGCTGAAATATGCGTCCTGTCGAAGAAAGTTTAATGTAAAAGTTGAAGATAATTAAAAAATGTAAAACTTTTATATTGATTAGTTTTCAACATAACCTCAAAATTATCGAGAAAAACGATAAAAACCATTTTTTTATCTCCTGCAAAAATAATTTTTTTTATGAAACTTGGTGAAAACGTTCTTCTTTGTGTTTTAAATAAGCTGTAATTTTTTCAAACCAAAATATTTATATTTCGATTTTATGCGAATTTAAATGAAAAAAAAGCCCAATTTTCAATCGAAAAAGTTCACTAACAAATTTTAAATTTTTTAGTGCTCATTTTCTTCGTTGAAACATCGACTTTAAGATGGTATGAAAGAATATATTGTTCATATTGAAAAATGTCGTTAAAAAAACAATTAATCTAGACAATTTTTTATTTTTTATTGCAAATAAGCATTGAAATTGATGAAAAAGATTAATTTACATTGAATTAACTGTTAATGATTTTGAAATTACTGAAAACATTGTTTAAACAATAATCGAATCGAATGTGGATGAAGGGCACTTGGAGGAATAAGAAAAACCTATATTTGATTTATCAATCTTGCTTATTTCTTTTATCCCCCATATTTTTGGATCCACCTTGTATATTTATTTGATATTTGGGAAGCTTGTTCTACTCCATTAAAGCAATCAAGAGGCTTAGTGACAACATTAAAATCCAGGTCCGTCTTAAAAAAAATTATCGAAATGATTTTGCTCTTAAACAACACCCTGTATATCAAAATTTTAAAAGTTGGGTTGAATCTTCGAAAAGAACAGAAAAAGTTTAACCGGAATTCAAAGTTTTTGAGACTGCACGTTTCATTCTTCTAGTAAAATTTTAAAAGCAAACTTAAGAATTGCAAATTATTATGGAATTCGATTATTGTTTAAACAATGTTTTCGGTAATTTCAAAACCATTAATAGTTAATTGAATATAAATGACATTATATTACATGAAAATTAACCTTTTTTCTTCAATTTCAATGCATATTTGCAATAAGAAATAAAAAATTATCTAGATTAATTGAAAAATCGATTATGAAAAAGTCGGTTTTTGGTTTTCTGCATTTTTAACGACATTTTTCAAAATGAACAATATATTTTTTTCATACCATCTTAAAGTCGAGGTTTCAACCTTCAACGAAGAAAATGAGCACCGATAAAGTTAAAAAATTTAAAATTTGTCAATGAACTTTTTCGATTGAAAATTAGCCTTTTTTTAAATTTAAATTCGTATAAAATCGAAAAATAAATATTTGGCTTTAAAAAGTTACAGCTTATTTAAAACACAAATAACAACGTTTTCACCAAGTTGCAGGAGATAAAAATTAAAGACAAAAAAAATGGTTTATATCATTTTTCTCCATAATTTTGACGTTATTTTGAAAAATAATACAAATAATACAAAAGTTTTAGATTTTTTAACTTTCTACAACTTTTACATGAAACTTTTTTCGATAGGATGCATATTTCAGCCACAAACCGTAAGAAACCAATATACAACCCTCAAGTTGTATATTTAGCCCCCACCCCCTTTTAATTTGTCCAAATAATGACACGTGTAATGGACTTGACATTTTGGTTAAATAAAAATAAGATTTTTTGTTTACTTTTTGTGCATATCAAAATTAAACACTTACTACGTCTTTTATTTATTTTTAATTTCTTCTATATCTGAACGTACATTTAGACAGCATAAGTACATTCAACGAAAAAGTAAACAAAGGACTATTTTATCAATGAACTAACGCGTGTCCACATTGGAAACCTTTTCTTTGTAAATCAAAAACGAATTTAAGTATTAACATTTTATCTCTAATTCATATAGAAATTTTCCCAAATCACCAAAATAACCTCATAACTTTTCCAAAAGTAAAATAACTTAAAGTATGCGGACTTTGCGGTCATGTTGCATTCAAAATAATACTAGGACACTAGCATATGGTAATTTTCAAGTCACTTTGTGCACGAGCCGTTAATTTATAATGACAGCTTGTATATAACATCATACATAAATATGAGTAGTTCTTATTAATAATTATCAGGATGTAGTTTTGAGAGTCTCAGCGAAAACATTTCGGTTCTAAATTTATAACGTACATTAAGAGGGCTAATTGGCTTATATTGGCTCTTACCCGGGTTGAAGATAACTTTATAAATATGCGGTATAGTTAACGTATATCTCTCTCGCCCGCTATTTACAAAATATCTAATAGGGTAGGATAGTAAATTTCGGGTAGTAAATTTGAATTTTAAAGTTGAGTAGTAGTAGAAGTTATTTTCTATTTTCATAATAATAAAGTAAGAATGAAATACGTATAAAATACATAAGAGACCGTGGAGAAAATGGATTTTAATGATTATAAAAATAACTTTCTTCTAGTTACTGTGAAATAGAATATTTTTCTAATTAATCCTATTACTTATATAGAGTTCTTGAAGAATAATGAAAAGTTTTCTAAGAAGATAAATACTGAAACACTTAATGACACCAATTCAAGGGGAAATACCCCCAAGGCCCAGAATTCCAGCTATCAATACGACTAGGGTGAAAATGTTGGTCGCTTTAATTGTGAAGGAATTAACTCTTAAAAGTGTTTAAACTTTATAACGAAGAGTTTTCAAAAGAAACAAGTTTTAAAAGGCAATTAGCTATGAAAGAGGTATTTAAGGATTGGGCGGTATTGAAAGTCTGTTTTCATTGAAAATCTGTTTTCCGTTTTTTTTTGTTTTTATAAAGTTATTTTTCTTAAATCTTTAGTCTTAAAAGTTTACTACCTACAACAAATTATAAGTGAATTTCAGGTCCATGGACGGGGATTAAATTGTGACTTTACTTTAAGCTACTTTGAGTATACTCGTAAATAATGTTCTGGTGATTTAAAAAAATGATTTTAAGAAACAGCATTGATGAGGCTAAGCCGTTTTTCGCTCTCTAGATCCGTATTTTGGGTGGATCAATCCCACTCTCTTATTATACAACTCTCTTTATGTTTCTTCCCATTTTACTATCTTGCATCTTTACTTTCCAATTATTCACTCCTGCCTTGCGTAGATCTTCTTTTACTTCCTTCAGCCATCTTGATCTGGGTCTTCCACATCTTCTTCTACCTCCTGGTTCCCACTGTAGCATTGAATATTGGCTCATTCAGTGCTCCATTTCCTGCTCTCCATACGTGCCATAACCATCTAACTCTGAATTGCTTTATATTTGTTACTATGTCTTCTTATATTTCTTGTTTAATTTCTTCATTTGTGCTAATTCTATATTTGTCATCTGTGATTTTAATTGGTCTTAATATTGCTCACATAATTTTTCTTTCCATGATTCCCAGATCTTCTTTCTCTTTCTTTGCCCTCAATAATTTTTTTGCTTTATTTAAGCATATTAAGCGTCGATTACAAAAATCAAGAGGCTCTAACAAATAACATAAAGTGGAGATGAACAATAAGCAAACTCATTAATCATTGTTTTGGAGGCACCAAAAATAAAATATTTACGAAAGTTATCAGTGAAAATCAACTTGGCCTATATCGGAAACGAGGAAATCAGATGAAAACTAAAACAAGCCACAAAAATACAAACTTGAGGTAGGAAAATTAGAATGGACTACGAAAAAGAGTATCGGAGATGAAAATACAATTTACTAACTGCGAAAAATGTTTGCCTTCCCGCGGGCCAATTGGAACAACGAACTAAATAATTAACGAAGTTAAATTGGACCGAGAATGAAATGGCAACTCATTTGCATTTAATTAGTTTCTATTTATAATGCAATTTTTATGTATTGGATTTTAGTTGCTTGCGGTTTAATTTGGCACGCATAAGAAACGGCCGATTCAATCGGGTTATTATCGCTTTAAGCTGATGAAAGTGCGTAATTGGATTTTTTGTTTTCTTCAACATATTTATGATGTAGTGAAGTAAATACATCATAATGATGCGACAAATAATTAAGAGTTAAGCAGCCCACTGGCAAGCGGATCGAGTTGCCCTTTTGGCCATGCTGGGAAATCGCACGTTTTGAGGAAGGATTGCTCGTAAGGGACAACCATGACTACAAATTTAGACAATATTCAAAGAAATATAAAAGTGTATCTAAAATCACGAAGCTTGTGTACATAACTGTTAATGTAGATATTCTCCAGCTATTTGACAAGCGTGAAACCCAAATAAGGGCGGAATTTGTGAAGGACAGGGCCTAAAAGTATTAAATAATTCTAGTTAAAACCTAAAAGACGCCACTGTTTGTTTATTAAACGGACACGATCACATTTAATAATTATACTTTAGAGAATAATATATTGTTATGCTAACGAAATTCTTCTAAATACTTTTTTAATCTTTATTTAACTTTTTTAACATCTTACATCTTAAATATCATTAACATAAACTTCCAAATTTTTCCCCATTTTAACATCATAACAACATTCCCTAAAATTTCGTTGAACTTTTCTTGCAAAGTAATGAATAAGAAAAGTTCAACGAATTTTACAAATTTTGCCCCATTTTAATCTTTCTTATTATGTTTAGAAATATTTTAGGATGCAATCTTTTAATATATCGGTCACATTTAGTTGATCCTTGAGTTGTTCCTGTAGTAATAATAACTCTCTCCCTGACTCGGCTGTCCATTTCCCTTCTTAAATTTTCTTCCATCTGTTTGATTCTGTTTTCTGTTATTTCTTGCATTTCTTCTGTCATATTTCCTTCTTGAATATTCCTTTTTATATTTCTTATTTGTTTTCCATTCTCATCTATTTCTTGTTTCAGTTTTCTCAATTTTTCTTGATCGTCTTTACTCATTTTCTCAACATCAACTTTAAGTTCTTTTTCGTATTCTTTGAGTTCCCCCATATTCCTGGTGAACTCTCAATCCGATTGTGTCCACTTCTTTTCTGATGCTTACTACTTCTTCTTGTATCTGTCTACTTTCTTTCATTCAATTTTCTTCAATTTTATTTACTCTTTCCATAAATTCTTCTCTGTTTTTCTTAATATTTATTTCTATTTCTTGTTTTATATTTTCCATTATGTCCTGTCTCATAAGACTGATATCTTCTTTGATGTCTTGCCTCATATTTCCCATTTTTTGGTCCATATTTTGATTTAAGTTCTGTTCCATACTTTCCATTTTATTTTCTATATTCTGACCCATATTTTCCATCTTCTCCATAAAACATCTCATCATTTCCTGGAAGTTGCATTGTTGTTCTTCCCTCTTCTGTGTGCCAGTGTCTCCTCTTTCTCCCATTTGGAATGATGTCTCCCCTAGTTCAGCAATCCTTAATGTTTCTTCCAAATTTACCAAACCATCCTGTGGTTCATCCGAACTACGAACCTCCTGAGATTCAGGCAATGTACGGTTTCTTAAATCCATTTTAATTTATAAATTATGTTTTAGGCCCTGTTTTAAAAGAGCCCCACGTTGGGCGTCAATTGTTATGCAATGAAATTTTTCTAAATACTTTTTTAATCTTTATTTAACTTTTTTAACATCTGACATCTTAGATATCATTAACATAAACTTCCAAATTTTGCCCCATTTTAACATCATAACAATATATGTATAAAATTTCTTCAATTTACTGAAAAGTCGTTGAGAAAAGAAAACGGTTTCAATCAAACATTTTTATTTCACTTTTTGTACATCCTATATTACATTTTAAGGACACACTTGACCTCAAAGCAAAAAACATGATCGATGGCCTTCGTTGATCTATAAAACTTTTCGAATTTTCCTTATATCGGGTAAAAACAAAGAGACAAACCAGAACACGTTCCATTTCGACTCTATTATTGATAGAAAGTAGATAGAAATTCTTGAATGTCAGTGAAAAATCCTGCATTTCAGGAAAACCGCTTTTATTCCGTATATATCTCAGAGAAAACGTGGCTGTCTTTCCGTAATAAACATTCTTTGTATTACGTATTACGTCGACGCTTCTAGAGCAAACATTTTGATTGATGACGAGACAGTTCTGACAACAGCCATCACAAATTGTTGCTTTATTCCTGAATAGATGAACTAAATGCAAAGGAAACTATTTATGTGAGCAAGAGTTGTTATATTTTATTACTTTTTAGGTTGGAACGCATTCATTTTTTTGGTTCATTTGGCCAATTTTTTATACCCTTTTGCATAAATATAAAAACAAAATTCCCAGATGTGCCGACAAGTTTGTCGGTATTGGCGTCTTATATTAAGCCGGGATTATTTTGTTCTGCAATTGAAAATAGATAAACTAGACATCCATATCACATCCAGTTACATCAGGAATTCATTGTGAACGATTTCGAACGAATAATAGTTTTTTGTGAACAATAAATACTAACAAAAATATATTTAAAACAAACAAAATATGTATGAACTAACGGTTAATTTAAAAGGTTAACACATAAGAGATTGCAGATATACATAAAACACATAAGAGATAGCAGATATACATAAAAATATAGTTAGGCTAATGGATTCCAGTGAATTCCGCAGTCAATACTTTGAAATTTCCACCTCCCCCCAAGCTTTTTGTGAACGAAAGAGAGAGGTACTTTGACTTAATATTTTTTTTTAAATGGATGTCATTCTCCTATCCATAAGGTACCTTCTAAAAACTACAAGCTCGAACAAGAAGAAATGGGCTTTCTTTGAAACCTTGAAGGCTTGGCCATCTCATGCAAGTCAAGCTCTTATTGTTATACTGTGATAAAAACAGAGCAATTTTTAGAAGTATTAAGAATTAATAAAACAGTATAAATGTGCAATACTAAGTAATTGTAATTTAAATCCCACAATTGTATTAAGTATAAAAAGTTTCCGCCTTATATTTGTAATGAAAAATATGTATGTAAAGTTAAGAAGAAACGTACTGATGATAAATCCAAGTCATGTGTTGTCCTGTATTGTTTTTGTCTTCACTACTACTTTTTATTTACCCTGTATACTGTGCGTATTTTTCTGAATTACCTGTCCTGTTCATTTATTATTTTTAATGAACATTTAATTGTGATTATTTCGCACCGACACTTTTACTTTGTTCAACTTTTGCCAAATTTTAAAATAATTTATCATTGGTATTGAAAATATAAATATCGTAGTCATAATTAACCGGTATGTTCGTTATCTTTTTGAAGAATTTGCTACCTTCATTTTTTTTTAAATAGTTATTAGATAACAATTTGAAACATTTTAATAAGTTTTACTAATGTTTTCAACTTGACCATGACCAAAATGTTAAAAATAAAGCTTCTTAACTAATTGATTTTTGGTATATTTTAAGTCTGGAGTGTTTTCTGACATTTTTAATTAGTACAATATTGAAATGCACTCGAATATTTCAAAAATTAATCAGCGAGACATCCGATTAATTTAGTTAATCGGAAAATAGTCATATGTTGTTAGATTTATTCCAAGAACTTATTTTTAAACAATTTTTATTCAACTTACTCACTACTCACCTTTAAATCTACAGGGTGATTCATATGTAACCTCTGGAAGGCTCTGGAATTTTATGAATATTTACCTGTCAATAAGGCAACAAGAAAAATTAAAATCGATTTTTCTCTAAAACTTTGCATCTTGTTGCCTTTTTTAATTAATTACCAAAAAAAGTGACATAAAAAAATATTGCTGAAAATATTCGTTAAGACTTCTTCTACATCTTCCTTTTTTTGCTCGTCCTCTGCTTTTGGGTATAATAGGCACCAATTTTATATATTTTTTTGTAATGCTAAATCTATTTTGATATTTCTTTTGTCTTCTTTTTCCTTCTGTTGTTATATTTGGTCTTAGAATGATTTTTATTCTTTTTCTTTCTAATATTTGTAGATCTTCTTGTTTCGTTTTCTTTACTGTTGTTTTTATTGCTTAAGTTTACTATTCTTTCTTGTATTCCATCTTTTGCCTAATTGTAGCCCTAAGATAATTCTTCGAATGTATAATTTTGTGTTTTTAATTTTTCTTCCCTTTTCGTATATATTTTGTTTTGCTTGCATTTATTTCCAAACTTTGTTAGTTTGTCGAGTCGTTTGCAAAACTTTATGTTACTACTTCTGTCCAACTTTGTTTTCCTCATTATATTTTCTAATATCAGGCGGAAGAGAGCAGGATATATTGAGTTTCACTTGTTTTAAATCTCTATTTAACCGTACAATCAAAAAGCATGTGTCATAATTCCTTGGAATCTCACCTGGGCCTGGACCTTGGTAATACATATTTTTCAGTGCCTCCTCCTATTTTATATTTTCTTGGGCTTTTCCAGTTCAAGCTTTTACGAATTACATCTATGCAACTAATATTCAAATATTCGCAGAAAAGGAATCCAAGTCGTATGACTATTTAAAACAAAGTCATTAACGATTTTCTGAAGTAATTTTGCATTTTTAATTTTCCACTGCGTTGCGCAAAGGCTAGTAAATTTATAGTAAATAATATTTTTTACATAATAAACAGTGTATTAGTAATTTAAAAATTTAAAATTTACATTTTTCTAAAGAAATGTTTTAGAACCCTTGTATTATTAATTTTAGTCAGTTTTATAAACCTTTATTTTAAGCTTTAAAATTATCACTGAATAGTTTTTAACTTTTAGTCACTCATTATCCACTGCATTTTATTTTTATTATTTTGTGAAAAATTTTTCTATTGTTGGTTAAAAGAACCTCCAAAATATTATCAAGTTTGTAAGTACATTTCACATAGATTTTGTAAAATGTAATGCTTGCACTAGTGTCGACTAATGGATGCCTTAATGTAAATTTAACTTTCTGTCTGTTGAACTTGACATCTAAACTTGTAACGTTCGATTATAAATGAGACGTGTTAGTCCAGGTAATAGGAAAGAAAATGTTTTTCAATAATTCTTGTATGGCAATGAATATATTTTTTTTCTATTTCTTTGATTTTTTTTGAATGTTGTGTGGTACTGGTTTTGAGTTTTATATTTCGTCTTTATTGTCATTTTTACAATATTGACTTTGCTATGAATGAATGTATATAAACTTTAAATATCTATTAAGAATAGTGAGAGACATTTAAATACTTAGTTGTAATTAATAATACAAGTGTGCCGCCTATGTCAATTGATTACAGATAAAAGATATTTATTAAATTATATCTGGGACGTCTGCTGTGTTCTACAAATTATAGGTTGTAAATTAAGTATCCTTAATTTAATAAAAATACTTCAATGGATGTACACATTGACTTGCATTTTTTGATTTTGAATGAATTTTTACACCTATTTTCTCAAGATAACACTCTTTATCATTGGCTGAAGCAAAGAGTTGTAAAATATACTAAGAAGCATGACAATTTAATGCGATTTTTTGTGCACATAAAGCCAGGGTGAGTTTTAGTACCTTTTTTATAATATCAAATTAAATAACCTCAAAAAAATTGAAATATCATTTACTGTGCAAAATAGCTAAACAGGCGCAGGATTTTTTCTCTTTTATATACTTGATATACTGATAAATAGAATTTGCAAAATATGTTTTGGCAACATTTTTGCTAGAGAGAACATATATTCCGTACTCTATAAATCTAGAGCATATGTATAAGCAAGGTTTTTGGCTTTCTGTGAATAAAACCCGTTCCTGATCGTAGAAAAATTAGTTGTCGACGTCTCTGTCCTAATTATTCTCCCCCACCCACACCCGCTTTGTTTGCAGGCACACACATATACAAACAATGAACACTCACTGCTTGAAACAATTAGACGTCATCCCCGTTTCTCGATTATGTGCATGGTCGAAGCAGGAATTACTAGTCGTCGGTCACCGGCACCGCCAGGAACATTACTGCTGAACGTCCTGCCTGTAGGAAGGAGCCATATGCGGTCACGTGGGTCTGACGCTTATGGATAACCATAATTTGCAATTGACTTTGTTGCAAAAGACAAGACAATTTCTGGCAGTAAATTTACTTGGCGAGAGCCAGTATCGTGGAAATTGGATATTTTGAATCCCGATGTGAATTAATTTCAATTTAGTTTCGAAAAGTTGAAATTTAATTTTAAAATCAAGACTGAAACGAAATTTTTTGCACTCTTCAAGTTAGAAATACGTACCGATCCAACTACAAGGAACTAGGAACTTATGTAACGACGTTTCTCAGATATAACACAAAATAACATGTTTACTGTATTATTGTTATTTGGATTTTTCTTAACGTTTAATATTTAGACTCCTGCTTTACCACATTACATGATTACAGTCTCATCTTTAACTAATCTCCACCTGACACCTCATTTCAAATTCTGTTTACAAAATAGCTGCAGAATATATTCACTGATCGCCTACAGGACTAATACTCAAAACGCTTAAACATGTAACCTGTTAATGAGCAAACTTCCCGTCAAGAGTGATTTGTTTCGACTCTTTCTCGAGTGTGAAAATGAACAGGAAAGAAGAGACATCGCAAACTGAAGAGCCAACTTCGAGAGTGTTAAACAACGGATTGATTGGAACCGAGTTTCGAGAGCTTTTTACTCTTTTAATATATAATGATTTCACGTTAGTAGACGGTGAATGTTGCAGTTACAAGTCTGTTCCTCTTATAGATAGAGGCAAAAAGAGCGAAAAGTTTGTAGAAGGTGACGGTATTGGTTAATAGAATGGACACTTTACTTTTGTGTCGCTTAAAAATTTAAGAACGCCGGTATTACATGATTAAAGAAGGTAAAAAGTGGGAAAAGTTGAAGACTGCTTTAAAAAGTGAATAATTTTTAATATTAACCGAAACAAAAAGTAAAAATATAATTATCTACTGCATTACAAATCAGCCGTTTCTGACATCAGTCATTTCTGACACTTAGTCGATTATTACAAGACTGAATCTATCTTAGAAAAAGAAAAGCCGCATTGATGGTCCAAGATTGTGTAACGGCTCTAAACAATTTAGTAAATATTGGGTTTTTTCTGAATCAAAATTACTCAATATTAGTCAACACTTTGGGACTTACAAACATCGATATATACAAGATATATTTGAAAAAGTTTTGGAATGTTTCGTCCTCTCCAAGTTTGCAGTCTTCACTATTTCAACAAGTACTAGGAATTTCTAATGAAATTAATAAAAATATTTTCGGAAAATTGTTTAACTTTCTACCTTAAATAGCTCCAAAGTTAGGACCAAAAGGCTCTTTGGAAAAAACTTGTATACAAATTGTTCAATATTTTACTCACTCAATACTCAATATAATTATCAGCTTCTATGTGCAAATTAGACTTCACGATTTGAAACCACGTCTACCCTAGAGAATGAAACTAGTTTGATTTGACTTAAAAAATCAATTTTTTTATATAAGAATTTGATTTGACAGGAAGATTCTAATTTTTACAAGTTATTTTATATTTACTTACGGAAATTTTCATAAGTAAACATATTAAACTTTACAAAATCTTACAAACAATGGAACATTCTCACTAAAACCGACTCTGTCTTATACCATTCGAATCGTGATTTATTCGTTAGAAACGTCATGTGCAAACGACGTTTTTTTTCCTTAGATAGACAGTTATCACAGAGTCGAATGTATGGGATTCGGTAAGGTGGAGTCGGTACAAGAACTGGATAATTGATGATATAATGTCATCGGTTCAAGAAAATAAAAAAGTCGGGTAGATCCTGCCGTTAAATAAATTGAATTTTATGAATTCTTCAGGACATACTCGATAGCCTAACAAAAATATTTAGACAGGTTTGACAAAAGACTATTTTCTTTACAACGATTGACTTTTCACCTATTGTATAATTTTTGGATTTTAGATAATCGCAGCCTAATGATAGATAATCAAACAGTTTTTCTATATAATCTTCTAAATGTATAATTAAACCAATTACTTGCCAATTCAATGACACAAATTATAATACGTTTAAATATGTAAAAATTAGCTTCGATATATCTTAAATGAAATAAATAAACGAAAACAAAACACCGTACTCAAGAATGAACAAAATATATAAATATTTACGTTTTCTACTCTAAATTCAGCATCTAAAATTTTAAATTTACCTTCTAAACGACCCTTCAACCTTCCTGATACCCATTCAGTCGATATGTTGGTCGAAGAACTAATAAAAAACCTCGAGAGAGATATCTCGGTTTCCAGACGTTGTCGTTCGAAGTTAATGCTACTTTTTCTCCGTACGTTCCATGTTAAAGGCGTTGCACATCCGGGTAAGACAGGGACGATCTCTGGCACGTACGGGGTGAATGCATCCTTAGAGAATCATCATCTAATGATCCAGGTTATTTGTCCGAATAAATGGAAGAAGAACAAAGCATCTTTATCCCGGAGATAAATCAAATTGCTAACCGTATATAGAGGGACTTTAAGTGGATAGATAAAAAATTTCATCCGATTATACCACTCATCATAAATTTAGCCAATAGCAGTTTGCAATTTTTACTTAGTTACCATGTATTGATAAGCGAATATACCCTTGACGACGTTGTATAACCGTTTTTGATTTTCGCATCCTTCCATCTTGAAAAGTTTGTCATAGTAACAATACGTTTGACGTTTATAATGAGCAAACGTCACCAAAAATAATTATATAATTCGTTATATAATCGTATCGAATATCACGCGAGCATATGAAAATAATCGATTATACTTCCTCCTCGCTCGACGTATTTCTTTTAAAACACCACTCGAGCTCCGCTCTCGTGGTATTTCGCCAAATACGTCTCGTGACTGGGAAGTATAATCGATTATTTTCGAAGCTCTTGTGATATTACTACTGATTATTTTACACATGAGTAAAAAATATTTTTTTGTTTAATCAGTTGATGCAAATGCAAACTTAAATTACTATAATATTTTTCCAAAATGTTTGTTAGTTTACAAACAAATTTATTTTTAGTTGAATCATCCCTAAATCATACATTTTTGGTGAAATTTCGCATATGCTGCTTGTTAAATTTAAAATTTTGGTGAACTCTCTAGAAATTTTAAAAATATGGTGGTCGCACTGTGCGCGCTCGCCATTATTTTTAATATACGAGCAAATTATTTTTTTTCGTTTATTTATTAAAATATCGATGTAAGAGCTGATAAACACTTTTGTAAGGGTGATGTTACATGTTTATACAGGGTGACATAGCGAAATGGGACAGTTGGAATTCGTAAGACATAAGTAAAAGGCGGATTTTTGGGTACTTGAATATCACAGTGCTTTTTGATATAAAAACATTAAATATAGTCATTATTTTGAAAGCTACTCATAATAGTTACATAAACAAAATAAAAATAAAGAGAATTTTATTTACCGCTCTTTATAAATTAATCATATCTCACGCGGTCCAAATAAATTGTACGAAATGATTAATTAATTAATAAATGATTAAAAAGATGAAAAAAAGACCCCTGTTCGGGGTGAGTTTTGGCCTGTGGAGGAGTTGGTGAGGGTCGGAAGTAATCTTCAACATTACCACCGTGCTCAGCACCCTCGAAAATGGGGGAAAAGACGTTTTTTTTTACAGGGAAATAAGGCGCTGCCCGTTTAACGCCTGTAGGGGTTAGTTTTTGGCAGTTTTAGGGGGTTTGGCTGGCGAAAAAAGAAATTCTGATACGGGGGGGGGGGATGTACTCTCGATCAATTTTGGTCCATGTCCTTCCGACACACAGACGACACTAAAATGGGATACGTGATAAAAATACTGTTTATTGAAAATCACTCCGACTTGTCTTCATCTTCATCGTCATCATCCTCGTCATTTCTGTCTTCAATGTCGCTGTGTAGGTCCTTGCAGGGATCATCCATATCTTCTTCTTCTTTGCCCCCCGCGAAGATGCTACACTTCTGGAAGTTACAAACCAGTCGGCTCTAGAGTCATCCAATATTAAACATGGTTTTATTTATCATCTCTCTTACTAAAATGAACAATGTGTTTAACTGCTTTTTCAGGCACCATTTTTTAATTATATAAAGAACGCATTACAAATACATTTTTTGTGTAGCACTGCAAAATATACTCTTAATTAACATATTTTCTTTATATAAAACGTTGCATTACCAAACAAAAATCTCAACACTAGTATTCCGGCTATAATGAAAAGAAAACAACGATCAAACATAACTTTAAGCAACACGTCAAGCATTTAATTAACTCATACTGCAAGGATCTTTTTAAAAAGCAGAATTATACTTAAAATTTCCTCCGGAGCGTGCAATTAGAATTTTAAAATTAAAATTACGAAACGCTCGATAAATATTCCAAGTTTCACCAAACATTAAACATCACTTGTGCTTTACTAAAAGGAAAAGCGAAAAATTTACATGGAAAAACTTGGAAGCAGACATTATTAATCTTTGCGAGCATTTGTTGGGATCTGGGAAAATGATTTACAAGACAGCGAGCTCGTTATAAAAAATGTTGTTCCATGCTTAGCTAGACTAATGGCAGATTTAAAACGTCCACTTAATTAGCATAATATCCCTCATTAATGCTAAGAAGTGCAGTGCACTCGCTTTCAAAGATTGAAACGCATATTATTGTAATAACGTTCGTATGTCAATTAAGGACACTCTACAATTTTTAGTGTGTGACTACTGTCAATTTCCTGCCGGCTTATTACAAGCAAATAAGCAAATCAACTTACTGGCAAATAGATCATCGTTAATTGTACCATAACACTGCACAAAGTAATTCAAAATAATGAAACCCCATAAATAGCCCAGTTGTCAGAGACTTTGACATCTCACAAAATGTAATATCGATGACACTAGGCACTTAGGTACTTGAAAGCGTGTAGAAAACGATAAAAAATCTTTGCTGCTCTAAAGTGTACGCTAAGTTCGCAATTTCGAAAACAAAATCGTAGATTTGGTTTTTTGATTATCGTTTTCTACACCCTTTCAAGTACTTCAGTGCCAAGTTTTCTTTTTGCCAATTATATTTACAATTCAAAAACTAGCTGAGAATGCTCTTCTAATCAACACATCCACAGTCTACTCACTTTTACCAAAATCGTCATTCCTGTACGTCTATTTTAAACTTCAAAATTTTTCTTATTTTGGACCCCATTTTGAAGGTGTTCCCGAAGAGGTACGGAGGGGCACATCAAACTCCAAGCTTACTTTTTGATGCTCTATCAAAATCTGAAGTCAGAATTTTAAAATTCATAAACACAAAAAATCTACAGACACACAGATCGAATTCAGATACCGAATAATTTGTTCGGTGATAATAACAAGACATAGAATATAAGGAAACATAAATAAATTATATGAGGCTGTGCTTAAGTCATTAAATCTTTTAATATTATTATTTTCTATATTATTTTAAATCCCTCTTTATCTTTAAATATAAATTTGGAAGTAAAATTAATTATCAATAACCTTTAATTTAAATTAATCACATTTTTTTTAATATTTCCTTATGTATTTTTTTATTAACACGTTCTTTTCCTTTTAACATAATGTGGCACTCAAATTTAGTACTCTGGTATACAAAGTCAGTACTCTGGTATACTCATTAGTTTAGATTATATTGTCGATTTTTCAGGAAACGTTTTTATTAATGATTTTTGTTCCCAAAATAGCAATAATACTTCTATCGAAATTTAGTGAACTGAAACTTTATGTAAAATCTTCGGATAATTTTATTATGAAAATTTTCAAAAGTACTTTCCAATTTTCTTGCAATCTCCAGACGCCATACCCTATTGACACGTTTTTGAAAACAAAATAAAAACAAGGTAAAAGTCATCTTTCAAAGCTAATTTTCCACTATGAGTTTTACGTCTGCAGCCTCAAATTTATTAGGTGTTGTAGAGGTTTCTATAAAAATCGATCATAGGCGTGCAGAAATTATTTTCCGAAGGGTATTTCTGTATTTATTTATGATTTAATTCACTGTTCCCAAACGGTGAGACGCGGAAGGGTTACAGGTGGGTCGCATCCTAAAACTATCAGAAAAGATAAAAATAGAAACAAATCGAATTGTTGATTTTTGGCATCTGGGGCGAACAATATTTGATAAATTATATATACATAAGGAAGGGATACGATACAAATAAGGTTTTTTACTCCACCATGGACTGATGGACCGTGGAGATATTCCAATAAGGACAGGTGCGTCGCCAGCTGAGAAACACTGATTTAATTGATAACATCACGGTAAATTTTTATAAACATAAACTTTCCCACCTCAGTTACACACTTATTAGGCCCGGACTAATGGGTTATTATTGATGTGAACCATAGTTTGATTTTCAAACTGATTTTTCATAATATTTAGACTATTCTCTGATCTTTTTAGGACCATAAACTAAGGAATATTCACAGGATTTTATTCTTTATTCTCTAAGGACTGGTGTGACAGTAATATCGTTGAATCAAGTAGTTCTTTTTTAACTACATCAACTTTAATATTCTCTATTACTTATCTTTTCCCGAAGTAAAAGGTTTTCACTTTCTCTATTTTAATTTAGTTGTAGTACTTCTAATATTTAGGCGAATATTAATACTAAGATAAATTATGAAAGTACTACTATAATTTTTAGATCCAAAATTAAAATCCCTTCTGCTCTTTCTTCTAAACGCCTATGATATTATCTTAAAGACGTTTTATTAGAATCCAAACGGAAGCTCCGTAGCGCGGATAATGGCCTTCTATGATTAATGGATCATATTCAAGCATAATATCGATGGCGTATCCTGTGGTGTCACATTTTTGATGACCCTTCAAGGAGGCTTTGAATACCACCGCTTCGTCTAATCAAAGCCAGAATTTCGCATACATTTACAATGAAGTTCACTTGAATCGAAATTTAGAGGTATTGGATAAAAGTTGGTCCTTTATCTGTTGGAATGCATTTAATGTATGCAAAGTCCAAAATTAGACAGAAAAAGGAATAAAGATATTCAATACTCTGTAGATTCAGAATACGTATTAGGAACAATTATAGATATGCTATGGATACAGTTAGTAAAATAGTAATTGATGAGAAATTAAATAAAATAGTGTCAATGGAAAGACCGAGAAAGAGATTGTGAAAGAAAGCAGAAAATGGGTTTGAAGGAGAAAATAGTTATAAAATCGGACATCTAGAAGGGTATAAGAATCAAAAATAAGAACGAAAGGCGTTAGAAGACATAATTCATATATTTCGCTACACAATTCCTTGTTAAATAATTATTTCTTATAGAGGTTGCAAAAAACAAACATTATGAGAAGCTTTAAACGGGCAATTGTGATATACCAGGTATAACCCATCACCCAGTATATCGTATTAATGTTATTGTTCAGATATTGTTATTGTTCAGTTGTGTTATTTATTGTTACGTGTTAATCCCGAATATAGTTATATTGCTATTGCTGAGGTAGAGTTTGATTCCTCTCCCTTCTCTAAACTACCCTACGACATTTACATGCCACATGGCGATCCTGCCAGTCCGTTAGTTTACATATCACACAATTCTATTGAGTTAAAAATTGATATATGATATTCTAATATTTTCTGTGGCAAATAGACACGTTTCCATGCCATCCGTAATAAATATTCATTATTATAAATAAACGCAAATATTGTCGCTGATAAAACAAAGTAGTAATCGTACTACTTGAAGAAAACCACATTGTCTAAACGAGAATCGTACAACGGCTTGTGTTGATAAAAATGAAAAGTTGCCAGACAACCCAATTTCCATTTCATATTTCGTGTCGTATCTGATCGTTAAAAGGAGAAAAACGTATCATTTGTGTCATTTTTGTAAGTAATTTGAGAGACATCTATAAAGAAAATGTCTTCTTTTCCGCCTCAGTGAAAATTCAACCATAACAGAGACGGATCCATAGAAAAATGTTTTTATTATACTTTTTGATAAAGGATTTACAATTTTTAGAATGAAATATGTTATATAGTCTTTGCTTTACAGATAATACAAAAAAAATAGGTACAAAACTTGCAAATCGAGTTAAAAATTCATGTACGAAGTAATCAATAATTTAAGATCTCATACTTTTCAATATTCGAGTAATTGGTTAAGAACTTTGAATCTAGAGTTGCCAGTTAATTGTAGACGACAAAATTGAACTAAGAGGAACATTCTGCATTGGTGTATTTATAATATATTATACACATAATACGAATATAAACAGACATGGCAAGTTAAAATATTCAGCACTTTGAAATATTTTTTTTCAGCTGCATCTCATCCAATAATCTTTTCTTTGTGTATAGTTGACTATTTAGAGGTTAATTTTGTATCGAGAATAATTACTATTACACCATTCTCTCCTTGGATGCATAAAACATCTTCTTCGCCCAAATAGCTGAAATTATTTCTATAGATTTAGATAGACTAACCCATTTAGATTATTTAAATAAGCAACTACGGTTAAAAAACTCAGCATGTAAGTTTCAGATCTTTTACCTGTTAAAAGTGGTGTCCCACAAGGATCAGTCCTAGGGCCGATTCTTTTTCTAATCTATATAAACGATTTACTTGACGCTTGTACCTGTACACTGTACACTGACGATACAACCCTTCTTTCTAGGAGAAACACCGATACAAGTGATAACCAACTAGATACTGCCAACAAGTTAAAACTGAACGGAAGTTAAACTACACAAATGTTAAATTGCCGGTTAAATTGTTGGGAGTTACACTTGACACAAGTTTGAATTGGTTAGACAATCTGCAGTACGAAGTGTTCCATTTGGAACTCATTGTCAGCCATTTTAAAGATTATAGGATCCTTCCTCTGCATTGTGTATGTATCTTTGAATCATTGATATGGATAAACAAAAATATACACCGTATCTCTGCATATGCTGGTATCCATAAATATGGTAAAAGACACAGGGAGAATCTTGTAAATCCTTTCTCGAGAATAAACATCAGCCAAAATAATAAAGCGGACTACAATTTATATAACAACTTTGTTAACTATCATAGAGATGTTACTGTCAAAACTATGAATGTTCAAAAATTCCGAGAAACAGCTAAAGAGTTGAAGACTTTTTTTTTATTTACAAAATAATCGTTGTCTTATATTTATCGTATTTTTTTTCTTGTACATTTTTTTAACTTTATATTTACTATCATTGTTCTGTGACTATATTTACCATTTTCAGTAGTTTGTTTTCGTCCTTTAAACATTTTTAGATTTGTTATGCTTTTTGTTGAGTAGAATTTATATAACGCTGAAGGCGTGTGTTCGAATGGATATATTGGGTATACTAATAATTTAAAATTATGATTCATTTGTTGAATATACGCGTAGTTCATGCTCGGACCATTAATAACGTAATATGCGAGCCATCACCGTACGGAAATTAATCTTCCCACCCAATATTTGTTAAGGGTGCGATACCATCACCAACTGTAAATAAGTTTTTGATATGTATGTTCGGACTTTTGAATTAATCACAACTGGAAGTCGTTAAGTATGTATGAATATAAAAATAAAATCAGTATGTTCATTAATAGAGCCTCCAAGACAAATAAATTAGTTGCGAAGTAACACTTTTTATATTTTTTGTTAATATACACACAATTACAAAAAAAAACATGTATTTTTTACGGCGCAATGGTTTTATAATGACAAAATTGTCATTTTAGTGCCCATAAAAAAGAGACCTGAACCTTCGCATTATACCAGAATGAAAATAGAGTTAAGCACGCTCAAGAGCCTCATAATACCATACAATGTCCATGCCTACTGATATAAAACCCTTTCTAGTTCCGGCTCTGGCGATAAAAACGATAAAAATAACATGGAATGAGAAATTGGGTGGAGATCAGAAAAAATACGACCAATAAAAAGTGGATCGTTTCTCAGCTTAGAGCCACAGAATTTCTAGTGAATTTTGCAAAAGCTTCTACTTCTTTTTTGTGTTGGATTATTATCAGCCACACTCTGACGCAGTTATCCTCCGAGATTTTTGTACCTTTTTCGTTTTACACGGATTCCGATATATCATCCTTCGGATTGGGAAATCTATCAGAACAAAATGTCAGGCACAGTGATAATTCTCTTCGTTAAATAATAGAAAAGGTAATAAATATTTGCATCTAATAAAATAAATTTGGTAGATATATAAAATAAATATTATGGATAGGATAATTTAGGATTAGTATAGAATCTTCAAATCAAATCAAAGCAGAGTTACTAAAATATGGAGGGAATGAACTACACAAATAACTACAACTTCTGGTACAGCAAATATGGACACAAAATAAGATCCCAGAAGAATGGAGTTTAGGTATCATATCTCCGATATATAAAAAGGGCGACAAAGAAAACTGTAATAATTATAGAACCATAGCATTACTTAATACGGCTTACAAAATGACTGCAAACTTAATAAACCAAAAGATAAAGCTCCACGCAGAGAAAATTATTGGGGACTACCAAAACGGGTTCAGACTAGGAAGGTCAACTGTCAATGCAATCCATATGCTAGAACAAATAATACAAAGAACATGGGAATATAACAAAGAAATCCACATAATTTTTATAGACTTCAAAACCGCTTTTGATAGCATCAATAGACTAAAGATGTTGAAGAAATTAAAAACACTGGATATACCAAAAAAACTGATAGATTTGCTAGAAATAACCCTTAAAAATACCAAAGTTAAAGTGAAATTTCAGGGAAACACCATAGAAGAGTTCAACGTAAATAAAGGGGTCAAGCAAGGGGATTGCATTTCGCCAACAGTATTTAAGTTAGCTCTCGATTGATATTAATTATTAAGGAAAGCAAATCTAAACAATAGAAGCATTATAACAAACCAAATACAAGTTATAGCGTTTGCCGATGATCTGACAATAATAACAACAAAAGAAAAAGAACTAAAAAAAAAAACAATAGAAAAACTGGACAAAGAAGCGAAAGAACTAGGCTTAGAAATAAACGAAAACAAAACTAAACACATGCGAATAGGAAGAGAGAAAATACCACCACAAGAACACCTAGAAGCGCAAAAGCATAAATTCGAAAGGGATTAGTAAGCGGAGAAAAGGCCAAGGAAAAAATCCTCAAGGGAAACCAAGCTCTAGGAACAAACAGAAAGATACTGAAAAACAAAATATTTAGTAAAAGGATAAAAATAAATATATATAAAACATTAATCAGACCAACGATTACATACGCTACGGAAACTGTGGTAATGACTAAAAAGGAAGAAGAAGACTTGAAAATACTGGAAAGAAAGATTATGAGGACAATACTAGGTCCAGATATAACGAAGGAAGACGAAAAAGAAATGCAGAAATTGAAAAAGAACTAGAAGGGGAAAATATAATAAGCCACATCAAGGCTTTGCGTTTGGAATGGCCTGGACATTTAATGCGACGGAAACCCACAGACACGATTAGAAGGATAACAAACTGGACTCCTGGTGACAAACAGAAGAAGACCAAGGAAAAAATGGCTCGTAGAAGTTAAGGAAGATATTAAAACACTGAATATAAAAGATTGGATCATAACATGTAAAAACAGAAAAGATTGGAAAAAAATAACAACAGCAGCGAAGACACATGAGAAGCTATAATCTATAATGGGAAAGAGAGGAATAATCCACCTCATTAAATGGATTTAAAACGCTATAAGCGATGCCATAATCCTACGGGATTGAACTGCAATGATGATGATATAGAAAAATAAATATTATGGATGGGATAATTTAGGATTAGTAGAATCTTCAAATTCGATATATTAGGGGAATTGAAATGAATTATCAACTTTGAGAATTTAGTTTTTCTCTCTGTATGTTTTTCATAAGAAACAATTGTAAATATCGTACCTAAATAAATAAAAGTTTTTGCTAATATCTCAAGTGTTTTTAATAACAAATTTTACAATTCTACATTTTGTACACTTTCCTAAACTAAGCAATGAATCTTGATTATTCCAACGAATAATGAATGTTGCAGTTTTTTATACGTTTTATCACAATGAATGTACAGAAAAACTCTGCATGCTTATTTATTAAAAGAAGCTTGATGAAAAGCTCTCCGAACAAAGCCCTTTTCAAATTTGGGTCAGTCAATTTTCCATGAAGCACGGGAATTACGGCTTTCGCTTCATTTCGACTGAATCATTTTCTGTTAATGGCCACTAAACCGGCTCTGAAATGGAAGCATGCTAATACCGAATTACGTCCATTATATCCAAAATTCAGCACTAGGTTTTAAAAGGATGAAATTCCAAACGTTACTTCTTGTTGTAAAACTATTGACCTGATAGAACATCTAATCTTTTCATTCAGCAGGAATCTAAAAATTAGTACGTTTACACATTTTAAACAAAACAAAATTACTTATAATAATATTTTCTTGTTTTTTTTTTGGACCAAATAGGAATGCTAAAAGAGCCTATAGTAAAAGAAAAAATCATTGGCTACATTTATTTAATAATCAGAAGGAAAAAGTTATGAAGCTCCTTTTACAATATCTTTGATATTCGAGGAGAAATCTGTCAAAAAGGTATCTGAATGTTATAGTACCTAATGAGGTCAATGGAAGAGATCTGGAAAAATGTGGAATCCCACGAAACTTGCACAGCTACGATAAAAAATTAAGAAATAAATTACTCATTCAATAAAATAAATGTTCTGAATGATGAACAAACCTTCTTATCTTGGTATTTGTACCACGAGGTATAAAAGTTGAGATCGCGGTTTGTTTTTTCTTCTGTCCTTAATTCTAGTTGTCCTTTTGATTTTCTATTCTTCTAAGGACTCTTACTTCCACTGCGTTTGTACGACTTTAATAGATTTAATTTAACTATAGTTAATTTCTTCGTCTAATATCCTACACTATTTTGTAATTACTAGATATTTCGACATTTTTAATTTCTTCAATAATTTTTTTCTTCTGTAATGGTATTGGGTTAATTTGATTTGATCATCTTTAGTTATTGGTTTACTATTTGTCTTCTGATTTCTCCGTTATACACAAGAGTTCTGCCAATTTTGATATCCATTTACCTACTATAATCTGGAATTGCTTCATTTTCTGTTTTAGTTTATCACCTTTTTTGATTCGTAACATTGGGTTTCTTCGTTATTGTTCTTACATTTAGTAAATTCAGTAAATTGTCTTTAACTTAATTTTCTACTGAAATGCTTCCTTTTTTGTATCCTTTTTGTAAAAATGTGTTAATCGCAGGTACCATAGTGGCTCTTTTAAGAGAAAAATTAAATTTATTCGCGTGAGCAAATAAAAATAATATTTTTTACTTTATAGATAATGATAGTTTTTACCTAAACATAATAGGAAAACAATAGGATGAAAATTTCATTTCCAAAAGGAAGCCTTTTATTGAATATTATTTATTTAACAAGTTTACAATTGACTAATTTATCTGCGGATATACAGATTAAATATTAATTCACATTATTTCACTGTTCAAATTTGCGGTGAAGTACCTTATTGAAGTTTCCCACATTAAAAATTTAATTTTAAAATTCAGAGGTTAAATGTTGAGTAGATCCATTGACATTTGAAATTGAGTTGAATTCTCCAAATTCTAAAGCTTCAATTTTGTGTATATTTGCTCAAACACAAATGATTTTAAAATATTCATTTAGCAAATTACATAAATAAACATATAAATTTAATATCAGTTAGCAGTTAATCGTAGAAAAATTGACAGCTTTAATTTAGTCAAATAAAAAGGGAAATTTGTTTTTTAAATCGAATTAATTTACGCATAAAGCTTAAATACACTTTTGTTTTTTTTTATTTTTTCAAATATCGGGGGTTGCGTTACCCCTTAAGCCCTTTCTTAAAGTTACACAAAACATTCCAAGTGTTTAAGATGATCCCTTGTACAAAAATCTTTAAAGGTAATTAGTGTATTTGTGGAAATCATTTTTAACATAACCGGGTTTTTCACAAAGTCTGATAATGCTAAATAATATTTTGTATTTTTTTTTTGGACTAACGTGTATAGAGTTTTGAAAACCTCAGTGCTGTGGTAAATTAAGAGTCCAAATTTTTGTGCTTGTATAGCGCTAGAAAACCTACTATTATTTCAAAACTGTGTTATTTAAAAAATAAGATAAACGCAAGAATGGAGATAAAGACTTGGTTTAAAAATTCGTATTGCAATGGTTTTTCAAAATATTGTACCATTTTTTTACTATCAGTTGTAAAAATACCAAATAGACCAAACGACCAACTTTGAGAATTTTTTTTATAAATTTGGCAAATAAATTTAAAAAAAATATATTACAAGCATAAATCTCCAATGAGTTTGCAGGTAGCACTTTCACTTACTTAATCTGAAGTAATACTAATGTTAACGACAAAATTATCGCCCTGTATATTTTATTACCCAACCAAATTTAGCTAAAATTTTATAGCTGGATAAAATAAAATTTTTAATGCGTAAACCATTTGAATTTGGATCCATATACTAAAAAAGGATTTACAATTTTCATTTAATTAATGTCGAATGTTCGGTATTGTCAATTTAGCATATATTTGCAATTTTAAATAATCTCCGTTAGTCCAAGCAATTATAGCAAAAACTTCAATAAAAATAAAAGTAGTTCTTATCTTTTTTGGATTATTAAGCAAGCTTTTGCATATATTTTTTCTTCAGTTTCATTTATATAACAGTTTAGTAATTATTTAAAAATGTTTAGATTGAATCTATTTTGTACTTTTTCCAGTTTCTTGATAATAAATTTTAAATTTGAAATGTTATGGTCATAGCAAACTTTCAGTGTATATCACAACGACTATTCTCCCAATTCGCTATTTGATGGCGTAGTGGATAATGTCCCTTTAATCATGCTCATTTGAATTCGACAGATTATCTCTATTATGTCCCAAAATGTCGTTTAGTAAGCGAATTTCCATTTATTTTACTCTCGTTTTTAGCCTTTTCCGCTGCCATCGTTTAAATCCACAACTGTAATTTTGGAGGATTTTGCAAAATGTTCTGTTTCATTGCAAAACGTTCAAATAAATTATCAACTGGATTTGGTTACGTGAAAGTCCATTTTAAATTTAATGAAATGAATATGGCCGCGTTTTATTATTTAAATTGGGTAATGAATATGATTATATATTTTAATTAAGATAATAAAAGTTTTATAAAAGCAATATATTGTATTTACAATTTATTTATATCGTATATCAGAATATTGCCCAAGCATGTAATTCGTAATAATGTAATCAACTTGCCTCACAAATATTTCAATCAAAATTAATTTTACTCTTAATTTTAATTAATATTTAAATTAAAATCATACCAGTTGCAAATACTGTGTTTAACATTCGTTTTTAGCCTACACTTTTACGAATTTTTGCATAATTCACACATATAACAATTAACAACAACGTTTTACATCGAATCTGCCACTCTGGGCGCTCATATTGATGTACATACTCTAACAGACACACGCCCAACGCACCCCTACTTGAACTGTCCGCTGCGCATCCTGCTACCCATTAAAACACCTAATTTGTTCAAGAGTCTAAACGTAATAATTAACTCATCGAAAAAATTATTCATTATTTGATTGTTTTATTTCTTTTTACTGGAAAATTTTTGTAAAAACCAGTGTCAACACCACCACAATTCCCTGAACCGATAAATGACACTCACTAAGAGAGAGTGGATGAAAATATTTGTAAAGTTTGTAAAAACCATAAAACAATTGTGTGGAAAGCGCTGGCGTTAATTTATGTGCCTCAAGAAACGAGCCAAAATCTCAATCTGAAGGATCTCAAAACAAATTAAAACAATCAAAAGTGTTGCCTATACTTTTATTGGAAAGTATTCAGAGATGCAAAAAACGCGGATAAAAGTTATGAGATTGGATATAAAAATGTTCCTGTTACGTTTTCTTTTTTTATTTTAATTGTATCTTGTTATTTCCAGATCCGTTTCCAGGTGAACAAGCCCGTCCGTTCGATGAGATATGCCCAGGATACGGAGACACTTTCCCAACGGATGCATTTAGAAAGGGCGCTACACCGGCTGCGGTCACAGCAGACCAAAGAAATACACAATTCCAACAACCTGGTGCCGTTCTCATGGTCTACGGTCTCGATCCCTTGCGTACCAACGCCGACAAATTGTTTAATTTGATGTGTTTATATGGGAACGTTGCCAGGGTAAGTCGATTTATTTTTTTTGCACTCTGAATTTCTTGTTATATTATCAAAAAAGTTTCGGTATAAAAATTGACAGCAAACAATGGATTAAAAAGTGATACAGGAGGCCAGATCAGGAGAGGAAACGAAAGAATGGAGACCAAGGAAAACAAGGGTGAAAAAATAGAAACAAAAAGAGAGAAGCAAATCTAGAAAATGAAGAGAATCGTCAGGATTTAAAAAGGAATAGAAGAAATGGATAGAAAAATAACCAGACCCTAACTAATTGAGGTCTAAAGGACAAAACGGAATTAAGAGAAGGGAAAGAGATAATTTTTAGACGTCTGTTTTTTAAAAACTTTCATGCCATAGTTAAAATTTAAAAAAATTATTAGAAACACTTCTACATATTATTTATTGTGCTAAAAATTCCACCACACGTTTGTTCTATCAGTCAAATCAACAATCAAAACGTGTTTCTTTGTGTTAGTTTCCTCAATTAATGTTGAGAACCCGTTGACAGACGTTAGTGATCCCAATCGAATTTGGCAACTCTGTTGACAAGTGTCAAAAAGGGCCCCAAAAAGGTAATTAGGGTTGGCGACCCTGTTGACAGATGTTAGTGACCCCCAATCAAAGTTGGCAACCCTGTTTACAGGTGTCAAAGGGGGCGGGGCTTAAAGTGAAGCGGGGATGTTCCAAAGAGACCCAATTCCTATTAAAATATGTTATATTTAAAAAGAAAAGTAGCAAAACATGATGTTATTTTTTATTTTATGAATAATAACTAATAACTATTTATGAAAAAATGTACATATTTTATTAATAGAGAGTTTTAGCATTTTTCCGCTACCGCTAACGTTAACGTTAACGTTAGACTGTCGATTATCAATCTGCGCATGCCTAAGTGTATTGTTACGTGTCGCAAATCTAACGGAACACGTTAGATTGGCGAAAATAGTGGGTGTTTTAAAGTGCCACGTTATACGAAATAGGGACTTCCTATTGGATGCCCTTCCTGACATTTGCATTTGACATTCCGGAGTAAAAAAATTAATTTGATTTATGAGATAATAGAACAACTTCAATAATTAAAAAGTATTGGCATCAACAAATAACTACACCATAAAATTCAGGAATAAACAATAGTTGACTTTGACCGTTAACAGAACAAGGTGTAAAACCACGGTAAAAGTTAAAGTTCCTATATTTTGTACTTGCCGTTACATTCTACGCAACGTTACTTTAACGCTAGCGTTAACGTTAGCGGAGATCTAACGTAAATTTGCTAAAACTCTCTATTATCTATTATTATTTACAATAAAAGATTTAAAATTAAGTGTAAAAATATTAAAATAATAGGGGATTTTTCTACTAGTGCTGTTATTTATGTTTAATACAGATAAAATTCCTGAAATCCAAAGAAGGCACGGCCATGGTTCAAATGGGAGACAGCGTAGCGGTAGAAAGATGCGTCCAGAACTTGAATAACGTTACCGTAGGCATAACGGGGGCGATTCCCCTAACGCATCGTTCGAATTCCACCGGTGATGCCATGCAACAAGACGAAGACCCACCTCGAGAACATAAGCTACAGTTAGCGTTCAGCAAACAACCATATCTAAGCGAAGTTACAAACCCCTATCCTCTACCGGACAAATCGCCGTCGTATAAATTGTATATTAACAATAAAAATAATCGATTCATGAATCCTGCCATGGCTAGTAAAAATAGGATACAACCACCCAGCAAGGTAAGGAGTTTTCTTTTTTGACTGTTCGAGTGGGAAAATTATACTAATCGGAATATTGCGGATGTCCTTTTGGTGGGTTACCTTTTGAACACATAAACACATCAATTATTAAAGAGGTTAAAAATTAATAATCAACTCTAAAGTTATACATAATAGTGCAAAAGAAAATATTATTTCTCAGCCACAGCATGGTTTTAGGAAAAATTGAATAGCGGTGGACAATTTGACAGAATTGGATGCAAAATGCGGATCAAAAAGGGTGGACTGCCTGTCCCCAGAAAACGTCCAATAATCCTATATGTAATTTAAGCTCCTTTATGGCGAAAAAGTTTATACTCATTTATTAAACAAATATATACAAGGTAAATAACATTACACTGAAGTTCGTGATGGTTTGGAGTTTTCTTTTCGTCTTCATATCCTTAATTTTTCCTGTTATTTGATCACTATTGATTTTCAAAATTCTTTAAGATTCCTACGTATAGTATTCAACCAACACTCATTGGCGCTGATTACAGATTCCTACGTATGCTATTTTACCGACATTCATTGACAGGTGGATAAAAAATGGCGACCAAGCGTGACGCCCATGTTGAAAAGGGGGCGTGGCTTGGAGTGCTGTTGAGATAGGAAAGTTTCCCATGCTCAATGGGGCCATACTCTACTGTCTTTCCATGAATATCTAAATGGATGGATGTGTGGAATGGTGTCAGGACGATTTTTCAGGGTTTTTCGGAAATACCGTCTTGTGTCTTCCTTTTGCAGGCGTGACAGTCGATGGAAAAATTTTGCCAACCAGCAAATTTGTACAGCCACTGTTCTTGTGGAATTCCCAGCAACATACTTTGTTTAGGATTAATACTTGGCGTTACGCTGAACCTGGTGGCCATAAATGATCAAAATAATAATTTTCTAATATGTTCTCTATTGTAATTTTTTTCTCCAACTTGTTATAGCAGATCGATACTCTCAAAATAAAAAAAAATCGACTTAGAACTGAGAATCAAATACTCTGCCAATACGCCACTAAACACCCTTAAAATAAAAAATATGTTTCTTTACATTTTATTACCAGGAATTCAGGAAATATCCAGTATATTATTTTAGGGCATGTTTTCGCACAACAACAAAATCAAAATCGGAGCCAGGCTGAAATATTTCTCACGAAAAAAAGTGTGTACGAAACGCAAACTGCAATTTTTAGAGTAAATAGTAAACTACATACAGCTCCGAACTATATCAATGTCTATTTGTAACAATAACAAACATCATATCTCTACAAAATGGCAGTTCTGCACGAAATGTTTTTATCTTGAATAACGTAGAAATGAAATATATCGAGTATGATTCAATTCCAAGATATTGAATCGTTGAAAACCGATATCAATAGTTTATGTATGAAATATTGAATTTTTGATTAGGCAGGATGTGGTTTCCGAAGTTTATTGGTTATTAAAAAGAATTCTCTTTAACATATCTAAACTTTTATGTTACAGAATAAGTAGGATTTTTTTTTTCAAGCGTATCAAAATTTAAATATTGTGGCGAAGTTTAGCCTAGGGCTACTCATACTTAACCACATTAACAAACAAAAGATATATATAAAAAAGTACAATATCAAAAAAAAAAAATTTTAAAAAATGTAAAAAAAAAATATTTTACTATGTAGTCAAATATTAATTTTTCTAAGGAAGGGAACATTGAACAGAGCTCCGAATTGCAAAAATGTCATATGCCATATTAATCATTGTGTTGCTCATTTAAAAAGAATTTTTTTGCTTTAGACCTAAATGTAGAGTGTTTAAAAATTTTAAATTCATTTGGTATCGCACGGTTTTCTATTATAAGCCAATCTAATTCTTTTATTTTATGAGTGATATGATCATATTTTCTTAAACCAAAGATAATCCGACAACATGAGTTTTGAATATATTGTACCTTTGTCCTATCAGCTTCATCTAAGCAAAATTAGTAAATGTAGTCACAATAAGTGAAGTGTGAAAGAACCAATGACTCACACAAAAGCTTTCGCATATTGTGACTACGAAGTGCTTTATTGGCATAAATAAATTTAAGAGACATGTAACATTTTTGCATTAGATTACGTACATGTGTATGAAATCTCAATTCATTGTCAAAAATAACACCAAGATTACGGGTTTCATCCACTATAGGTAAAGGTACCCCATCTATACTAATATTAATATTTTCGGAAAGAAAGACTTTGTTATTTCGGGATGAAAATATCATTACTTTTGATTTTGATGAATTTAATTTTAAATTATGTTGTTTGGATAAATCAGAAATACCTTGAAGGTCTTGGTTAACGAGTCGGCAAGTTTCTTCACAATTTTTAGTAGAAAAACGGTAGTAATATTGCGTATCATCTGCATAAGCCTGTACCTTACCACGTCTTGCCGAAGTTAAGATATCAGCCGTGTAAAAAATAAACAATAACGGCCCAAGGATAGATCCTTGAGGAACACCACTTAAAATATTAATAGCTTCTGATCTGACACCATCAACCTCGACTACTTGTGACCTATCAGTTAGATATGAAAAAATAAGAGAGACTGCAGCTTGTGACGCACCATAATAGCGAAGTTTGGCACAAAGCAGTTTATGGTTAATGGTGTCAAATGCTTTTGAAAAATCTAATAAAATAAGAAGACTATTATCTTTTTTATCAAGTGCATTAATAATGTCATCCATTACAACGGCTAAAGCTGTGGCCGTACTATAACCTTTTCTAAAACCTGCTTGGGTATCAGGTATTAATTGGTTTTCTATAAAAAAGTTGCATAGCTGATTAAATAATATTTTTTCTAATATTTTCGAAAAAACGGGCAAAATGCTAATAATTCTCAGGTCAGAGTATTCTTTGGGATTAGAAATTTTAGGTAACGGCTTACCAACTGAAGTTTCCCAAGCCTTAGGGACGTAACTTTTTTCTATGCAGGAATTGATGAGGTGGATTAAATAAGTATCAATAAATGGTCTACAAAAAGTTAACATTAAAAGTGATACGTTATCATTTCCAACAGCATTACTTTTAATTTCATCTAATGCCCTAGAAACTTCATCAAGTGTTGCCATACGAAAAGAAAAAATATTTTGACCTAAATTACCAACATTATTTGTGTAGAAATCTATTTTTCCTTTGCACTTATCATCAGAATTATCACGCAGAAAATCAGAAAAGTAATTATTAATATCATTGGGATCTGCTAAGTTATTTGGAATATCAAATTTGGCATTTTTGCATAAGTTTAAATATTTAAACGTTTTCCATAATTTCTTTTTGTCTTTTTCTTTAGCAACATTATTGATAACATTTTTACGATTTTGTCTTACTAATTTTACAGTTTCATTTCTAATTTTTTTGTAAACCGAATTTATTATATCGCGCTTAAAAAGTTCTGAATTTTATCAATCTATCGCATTCCAGTATAAACACATTGACTTACCCATCGAGTCGCCTTATGCCTTCATTCTTTGACAGTTTGACTACGTTTAAAGCTTAATTTGATGTAAAATAAACAGTTTTTGCTATTTCTAAAGAGGTGACAATAGATATTTTTTTTTTCTTAAAACTATTTTTAATCGGTTTTCATTTTTCAGATCCTGCACTTTTTCAATACTCCTCCACAAGTTACAGAAGAAGAGTTGTTCCAAGTCTTCGCCGATTATGACGTTGTACCTCCAAAAGCTGTGAAATTATTCCCAATGAAATCCGAACGATCCAGTTCAGGATTATTGGAGTTCGAAAACACCACGGAAGCGGTAGCTGCTGTTATGGCGTGTAATCATGCAGCTATCGAAAGTCCAGGTATGATAAACGATTCAGTAAATTCTTAAAGTCGAGTAGATTTATCGTAAATTTATTAATCATGCCACATGCCTTCTCAAAGTCTATAAAAACAGCCAATATTATCATCCAATATTCTTTACTGGTCTTCTGGATTTAGTACTGACTTGTTCCTAAATCCCGCTTGTGAATGCCCAACTATTTTTCCATACTTTTCTTCCTACTAATTAAGAACCTGATATCAAATCTTCCCTTTACAGTACGACCATGTAATGAGAAATAAAATGACAATTAAATAACTTCAACCATAATTTACCAAAACGGTTTGTAATGCACAATATTTTTTATCTTTCCTTCCGGAGAGAAAATAAATAACACCGATGATTTGTCGACTCTAGAGCACGAAACGTACAACAACCCATGCGAAAAATACGACAATTCAAGATTTATTCCACACACTTCCAATGATTGTCCTTGTGATTATTCGCATTGTGTTTGCCTCCAAACCCTGCCTACGCTCTTCTTCAGTCTGATTCACTCGATGATTATAAACTCAGCTTGAGAACATCCATCTAAAAAACATGAAATCCTATGTAAAATGACCTGCCGGATTCGAATTTTTTGTTCCGGAATTGCGAAATGTGTTACTTTGTTAAATTTGTTAAACTTTGTCCTTGCTATTCCATCGCATTCGCATAGAATATGGATTGAGGTTTCTTCCTCTGTCTGGCAAAACCTGCATGTGGTTTCTTCTGCCAGACCTATGTTTTTCATATGCTTGTTGAGTTTACAGTGTCCTGTAAGCATGCCTACTATTGCTTTTACGGACCTTCTGTCCTTGCTTAGTAGGTCTGCCGTGAGTGTAGGCGATGGTTTCTTGAGAAACCTTTTTGCCTGCCTCTGTCCTGGGGATTGTTCCCACCAGCTTTGGACTTGTTTTTCCACCCATTTGCTGATTGCTTTTTTAACTGTTGCTTTTGCTGTACCGCAGAAGGGTTCTGGACCATAAAATGCCGTTGACGAGCCTTGTCTGGCCTGACTTAGTTTCATAATAATAAAAAAAATGTAGCACGTCGCATAAAAGCTACGTAATTTTTTTTTGGGCTAGAATACACAAAATATCGTCATTTTGCAGAGTGAAATGGTGAGTCGAGAAAACTTTTTTATCTTTAGAGATAGTTAACTAGTATAAGCGAGAAAAATGTTGCCAATAGAGCAAGGACACTTTTTACTTTAACTTTTTTTTTCATACGACGTTTAGTTTGGTTGTGTACTTTTTAAAAATTCAATTGGCGCGTCGTATCTCTTGGCATTGCCACTGTTAGGATGCTGTGGAGCGAATAAAGCGATCAATGTGTCAGAGAGAGAGAGAGAGAGTAAACACCACAGCCTTGTTCAAACGTGCCACAAAGATGACGCGCATTACAATATTATTATGACACTGTAGGGATTAAAACACAGTATTGTTATTATCTAATTAAAATATTTATTTTTCAATGCATTTTCCCTCACACAGGCAACTTATATTGCATCTTCCATTTGCTTTTAGGCATTTGCACTTGTTACCACAGTTAAATAATTTACATTTGCAAAATGGAATAATTTTTAAAAATGTAGGTTTTGCCTCTTTGGACATTAATTTTGGCACTATACAATTATTGTCTTTGCGTTCGTAACCAAACTTTAGAATTCCAGGCAGACCTGGCTTTAACATTTATGCCGTTTTGAAAGTGCGCATTGTAAAAATGCCCTTCTCACATGAAAAATAAAAGAATCTTCAGTCGGCGGCAAATCCCTAAAAAAGGTCATTATTAAAACCTTATTTACCATTATAATAGTATAAACTTTAATGATATATTTTAAAAGGTAATAGGTACACAGAGTTCTATAGTGAGCAAGAATCGTTAAAAAATATCATATCTTAGGAGCATTATTACTAAGGACAGTTTGTAAGCTCAGTGGCGGTTCTAGAAATTAAGGGCGGGGGGGGGGGCATATGTATTTAAAGTAATACTGTATTTATCATTAAAAAATAAATAATAGAATATTAATATGTTATTTGGAATCGAATTTTTTTGTAAATTTTAAGAAATTAAAAATCTCTTTAAAGTGTGTAAAATATACTGGAACCCCTTTTTGAGGTATCTCAAATCTTAACGTGGCGGCTCTGAGGATGACCTTTAAGATCGAAACCGCTTAGCTAATTATTAAATTAAAATTTTACACACTTTAAAAAGAGATTTTTAATTTCTTAAAATTTACAAAAAAAAAATTTTTCTTCGATTCTACATTTACAGTAGTAATATTTTTAAACTCGTCCAGAACGACAGAAAAATCTAAGCAATGAGAGGATATTTCTTATATCTGCGTAAACCAAATTTGAATTTTTTTGATTTTTTTTTTTAGATTCTAGGCCCATTTATATACTAAAAAACTCACTTTTTCCTGGTCCAAACATTTTTTTTTCTGTAATTTTGACATTGCCAATCGTGTCTTATACAAAATTCATTCTGCGTAAACCAAATTTTAATTTTTTAGCATTTTTTTGTAGATTCTAGGTCCATTTATATCCTAAAAAACTCACTTTTTCCTTCAAAAATGGTCCAAACATTTTTTTTCGGTAATTTTGACATTGCCAATCGTGTCTTATACAAAATTCATTCTGCGTAAACCAAATTTTAATTTTTTAGCATTTGTTTGTAGATTCTAGGTCCATTTATATCCTAAAAAACTCACTTTTTCCTTCAAAAATGGTCCAAACATTTTTTTTCGGTAATTTTGACATTGCCAATCGTTTCTTATACAAAATTAATTCTGCGTAAACCAAATTTTAATTTTTTAGAATTTTTTTGTAGATTCTAGGTCCATTTATATCCTAAAAAACTCACTTTTTCCTTCAAAAATGGTCCAAACATTTTTTTTCGGTAATTTTGACATTGCCAATCGAGTCTTATATAAAACTCATTCTGCGTAAACCAAATTTTAATTTTTTAGCATTTTTTTGTAGATTCTAGGTCCATTTATATCCTAAAAAACTCACTTTTTCCTTCAAAAATGGTCCAAACATTTTTTTTCGGTAATTTTGACATTGCCAATCGTGTCTTATACAAAATTCATTCTGCGTAAACCAAATTTTAATTTTTTTGAATTTTTTTGTAGATTCTAAGTCCATTTATATTCTAAAAAACTCACTTACTCCTTCAAAAAATGGCCCAAACATTTTTTCCGGTAATTTTGACATTGCCAATCGTTTCTTATACAAAATTAATTCTGCGTAAACCAAATTTTAATTTTTTAGAATTTTTTTTGTAGATTCTAGGTCCATTTATATCATGTAAAACTCACTTTTTCCCTCAAAAATGGCCCAATCATTTTTTCTCGGTAATTTTGACATTGCCAATCGTTTCTTATACAAAATTTATTCTGCGTAAACCAAATTTTCTTATTGTATATATTGTATGACGGGGTTAAGTGGAGTAGCTAAGCTAGACTTCGCCTCTTTAAATTGTTTACTGTATTGTATATCACAATACTAAATAAAGGCATTTTATTATTATTATCTTTAAGTTCTCTAAATAATAAACTAAAAGACTGGTATTCAGCAATTACATCACCAGTTATAAAATCGAAGGAGGCGCTAAAAACGACATTGTGTAAAGGGCAGGGGGGCATACTGCCCCCCTTTGCCCCCCCCCCCCGTGGCGCCGCCACTGGTTAAGCTTGTTTACTTAAGACGTTTTATTCGCTCCACATCGTCCTAACAGTAGCAATGCTAAGAGATACGACGCGCCGATTCAATTTCCTTCGGTTTTAAAAAAGTACACAACCCAAACTAAACGTCGTATGAAAAAAAGTTAAAGTAAAAAAGTTTCCTTGCTCTATTGGCAACATTTTTTTCGCTTATACTAGTTAACTATCTCTAAGGATAAAAAAGTTTTCTCGACTCACCATTTTACTCTGCAAAATGACGATTTTATTAGACGTCATAAATTTTTTATTGTTATGAAACTAGGTCAGGAAAGTACTGAAAAATATCATATCCAAAATTCATAACGATCGGACATCATTTAACAAAGTAACGCACTAGTTTGCAATAAATATTATTTTAAGGAAAAGTTTTAGTTTCTTCAAAAATGTCATGTTTTGGCACATTTCGCAATTCCGGATCAAAGGGCGAACAAAAAATTTCATGTTTTTTAAGAGGATGTTCGCGAGTTGTATAGAGGTGGTTGAATTGAGCACCTCAGATTCCCGACTATAACAATGAAATAAAACAAGACCGAAGATAATTGAGTGATAGACAACACACTTGAGTTCTATAAACTACTATTGCTGGTATTTTTAAAAACAACTTTTTTCAATCAATTCTGTCAATATTTTTGAAGATCTCCTACTGTCTTCTGTCTCACTCAATCACTCACTTATTTATATGGAGATTTTTATCCCAAATTTCTTCACTTTTCCGTACAATTTTTCAAACATTTTCTTTCATACGAACCTTGTTGTTACAAACACAACAAAAAAGAATTAATTAATTCGAGAAACTAATTTCCCTTTTTTATTTTTTCAGGAATGAAGTTCCCATTCATCATGAAATTGTGTTTCTCATCGTCACGTAGTATGTCCATAAAAAATGGGGACAATTTGGATACGTCTACAGAGAAACATGATTAATTATGCATATAAAAAAATAATTTAGTCGGTACATATCCTTTCCATTTGTTAAAAAAACGTTATTATTAATGTTAAATTTAGTACTTACTCATTTTTGTTACATCTTTTTTGAAAAAAAAAATCTCATTGACCAATGTCACATTTTTAAAGTTATTATTATTATTACTTATTATTATTTTTAAACATGACAAATAATTTTCTTTTTCTACGAAAGTTTCCTTTTGTAACATTTAAGGTAATTTCTTATATTTAGTAATGACATATCGTAATTAAAAAGATTATATATTACAGTTGAAAAATATCTGTGTGAAAAAAAAAATAATAAGATTAGGGCAATTTGAGGATTTTACTTGCAACGACTAGTGTTACGGTTTTTAAATCTTAAGCTATTGATTAGATTTGTATTTCAGCAAAGCAATGATATTTTGACAAATACCTACATTAACTTTTAAAAAATTCCTTTTACTGAATGACAATTTTTTTAGTGTTACTCTTATTCTTTGGGTTATTATTGTACTACTCTGAAAAAATTAACCATAATTCATTAGCAATTGAGAAATATTTTGATATTTAAATTTCTGTTACACCACTTCAATCTTTAGATGGTGATGAAATCCATTAATACAATTTTGGAGTTTTTCAATAAGATACTGTGACAATTCCAGCGCAATTAGGCTATTTTGTTGCATGTAAATTCTCTTAAGAAATTGTAATGTTTGATCTGGTCGTTTTTAATCACCTAAATGACATCTAAAAGATCAGACCTTCAAATTCCTCACGGGGATTCACATGTAAGAACTTTTCTAAGTGTGCTAGAATTGTCATAACATTAACTACTTCGGTCCTTATATGAATAAGGTACTTATAGAAAGTATTTCTGAGTTGAATCGCCCTGTAAAAAACCAATTTACAGGTTATTTGAATTTGCTATTAATTAAACAGTCTTGTGGTTAATTTTTATAAGAGATTTTTTTTTGTTTTGTGAGTTTGGGGAGTTTTATATGAGCGATTTTTGAAGTCAATATTTTATATGAAAAAAGAGTAATATCAATACAAAAATAATCCAATACATATGTTAAGTACATATCAGTACACCATAGTGGTCTATTTTTTGTTCCAAATGTTTGAAAGGGATTCGTACAAATAATCAGATACATATAAAAAATGCCAGACTATGTTTTCGGTTAATCCATCAATTTTTTTTATTAAACTGTTGCTAGTTGTAAACAAATTAGAAAAAAAGTGAAATTGTAACTGGGAACTTAATAGGGCTCAATAAAATGTCTATGGGTTTATCAAGAAAATGTGAAAATCAGCAAAAGTACCGAGAGCTTGGAAATAATAGTCTCATTTATCGTTGTTGGTTCGGCTTCATCTCTGAAGAAAAAAAGTTCATTCAAAAATTATTGTCTTCATCTTCATTATCATCATCTTCATTATCATTATTATCTCCATTATGATTATTATCTTCATTATCATTATCATCTTCATTATCTTTATCATCTTTATCATCTTTATCATCATTGCCATTGTCATCATTATCATAATCATAATTCAGCCTTCTGCGTCCACTGCTGGATCACCTTTAACTCATTCCTTCGACCTCTTACCTGATAGTTGTCCAATTTCCTGCTGCTCTTCTTATTGGTACTTTCTTTACTTCGTTTATCATTTTTGGTAGATGTACTTAGAGGTCCTAATAAACAACAAATACAATTTATCAGTGTTAGTTCGGCTACATCGCTGAAAAAAAAGTTTATTCATCTGCATTATCATCACCATTTTCATCATCATTGTCATTGTAATCATCATCATAATTCAGCCTCCTGCGTTCACTGCTAGGCCACCTTTAACTCCTTCCTTTGATCCCTGACTTGACATTTGTCCAATTTCCTGCTGCTGTTCTTATTGGTTTATCTTTTTAGTATCTATAGTCCTAACAACAAATGCAATTTATGAGTATTCAATAATTATTATCATCATCATCACTGCTCGACCACCTATAACACCTTCCTTTAACGCCTGATTTGCCATTTGATCAATTTCCTGCTGATTTTCTTATTGGGAGTCTCTTTACTTCATTTATCTTTTTTGCTAGATATACCTGGATATAGAGGTCCTAACGACAAATGCGATCATGTATCAGTTTTGGTTCGGCTACATCGCTGAAAAAAGTTTATTTAATAATTATTATCATCATCTTCATCATCATAATAATTCAGCCTCCTACGTCTACTGCTAGACTACCTCTAACTCCTTCCTTTGACCCCTGACCTGATATTTCGTTTATCTTTTTTGCTAGAACTGCGAGAAGTGAAGGTATTTGCTTAACTTTATTCTTGAAGTTGTCGGGTTATTTTTAAGAAAGCTGGTCAAACAATATCCTTATATTTCGGTATGGTTAATGATTAACTTCCCAACATTTCTAGATTAGAATCAGCACATCAAACCGATTCCTTCAGCTCTAAGATACCAGTTTTCCAATTTCTATCAGCGCTTTTCTAATAATCTGTTTGATGATGCTTCAGCCATGATAACTACTTCTTCTTTTTTGTTTTCTCTCATTGTGCATACATCTATAAGAAATATGCTCTACAATATTATAGAGGGGAATAAAACAAAAGAGAGAAAATGAAAGGTGGATTGCCAGCAATAAGGATATGTTGGAAAGAAAAAGACAATAACAAACTTTTTCACTTCTGCTGTCAGGGATCCGTGAGACGACATTCATTTGTGGCACTGATACGTGAGTCTCAGTACAATTTGCATTAAAAGCTACAGTATGCTATATACTGTGGCTACTGTGGATCTGTGTCATTAGCTCTGCCGATACTTTTAACAAATAAAATTTGATGGATTAATCCTGTTTTTAATGCCTAAAATATTTTTCATATACAGTGATTGATTATACAACTGCGATTAGGGGTCAAAAGTATTATTACAGTGTCTTATTTTTTGTTGTGAATTAGACACTTCTGGATATTTGTACGAACCTTTCAAAATCAGCTGTCTAGCTTGCGGTACGACCTAGATGCTTATGCCAGCAAAATTTCGTCCTGTGGTAGAACAAAATAAAAAAAAACGTGTAACTTTAGTTAAATGTCTTCCTATCTATGCGCCTCAGTAGGACCTAAAACTCATTCTACGGATGGGGGCTCATCATCGTACTGGGTGACTCGCAATGAAACGCTCCTAACGTTAAAAGTTGTGAAACGGAATAATAATACTAAGATATCGATCATATATCAAGACTTAAAAAAAAAAGTCGTTTTTTATTATTTATTAAAATATATCGAAGTTATACTATTATCGTAAACTGACATATCACGGCAATTTTGAGTTTAAAACTCGTGATAGATTTAAATTTAAGTATTTATTTATAAATTGTTAGTTGGGTGTCATTGAGAGTCGTTCTATAAATATTCATGTCAATAACAATAGAGTGTATTTGTGTATAAGACATTAAGATATTATTACGTAAACTTAAAAATAGGTGGTGTTTGGTTTTGTGTCATTAAAACTGGATAATCGAAGACATGTATTTAAAGAAACAAGCTATGTTGGCATATGATTTTGAATTTTTTTTGCATTTTATTAAAGTATACATATTCAAAAATATATGAAAAAAAATTCAAGTCAAAATACTGAAAATTGACGAATCGCAAAGAATTTAGTGAGACCAGCTAGCGCAGCAAGACAAAGCGGTTGGTTATAACTCAAAGAAGAAACGGCACTGTGACGGGTCAAGCAAATTCGATTTTTTATACATTTTATTAAAGTATACATATCCAAAAATATATGAAAAAAAAAACCAAGTCAAAATTTTAAAAATTGACTGAATTGCAATACATTTAGTGGGACCAGCTAGCGTACCCAGACAACGCGGCTGGTTGTAACTCAAAGAGGGAACGCCACTGAGACGGGTCAGAAAAATTGTAATTATTTTTTCATTTTATTAAAGTATACATATTTAAAAATATGTGAAAAAAAATTCAACTCAAAATTATTAATATTTACTGAATTGAAATGAATTTGGTGAGACCATATAGCGCAGCCAGGAAGCGCGGCTGGTTATAACTCAAAGAGGGAACACCACTGTGACGGGTCAAAAGAATTCTAATTATTTTTTGATTTTATTAAAGTATACATATTCAAAAATATTTGAAAAAAATTCAAGTCAAAATACTAGAAATTGACTGGATAGCAAAGAATTTAGTGATACTAGCTAGCCCAGCGGTTGGTTATAACTCAAAGAGGGAATGGCACTGTGACGGGTCAAGCAAATTCGATTTTTTATACATTTTATTAAAGTATACATATCCAAAAATATATGAAAAAAAAAACTAAGTCAAAATTTTAAAAATTGACTGAATTGCAATACATTTAGTGGGACCGGCTAGCGTATCCAGAAAACTCGGCTGGTTGTAACCCAAAGAGGGAACACCACTGAGACAGGTCAGAGGAATTGTAATTATTTTTTCATTTTATTAAAGTATACATATTTAAAAATATGTGAAAAAAAATTAAAGTTAAAATTATTAATATTTACTGAATTGCAATGAATTTAGTGATACCATATAGCGCAGCCAGGAAGCGCGGCTAGTTATAACTCAAATAAGAACCCCACTGTGAGAGTCAAAAGAATTCTAATTATTTCTGGATTTTATTAACGTATACATATTCAAAAATATTTGAAAAAAAATTCAACTCAAAATTCTAAAAATTGACTGAATTACAATGAATTTAGTGGGACCAGATAGCGCAGCCAGGAAGCGCGGCTGGTTATGACTTAATATTACTAAGCGCTTATCCGACTGATGATGGAAATTCATAGCAAAAATCCACTTTTTTCTATTCTGTATTTAATCCCAAAACGAATATTCTTTGAAGAGCCTTAATGTACGAGCCATCTGGATAAAAATGCTTTCTATTTGTAAACGCAAATCTTAGGTGCCAAAATGTGAAAGTTTTTTTTTGAAATGTAGGAAAATCACGATGAAATTAATGCGTTTTAAAATATTCAAATAGGTTGCAATTTTTAACTAATATATGCCAGATAAATGTACATATCTGTGGGAAAGAATACTCATTGTAGAAATATATTAGATTTGTCTGAGTTAATGACATTGTTGACATTTGACATGACATATTTGACATGATATTTTTGACATTTGACATGACATGAAATTGTTTAAAATTGAAATAACATTTTGACAGGAAGCATATTAACAGTACAAAAAAAATGTTAATTAATAGTATTTGTTCCAAAATAACTGTAAAAAATATTTATTTAACCGAAAACAATCTGGAACATTTTTGAAATGTGTGAGTAATATAAATATGTTTATTAATCATTTATACTCCATATTCATTTGATTTATTTTTAAACAAATGAAAATAGTTGGTTTTTGAAAATTTTAACATATTTTTAGTCAAAATATTCTCGACACATCGACTCCATACTCCATATCGTTCAAGAACATTTTTATATCATGAAATAGCACATTTTAAAAATTGTTTTCTGCCAAATAAGTATTTTTTCAGTCATTTCTGTATCAAAATAACTATTTTATAGTATCAATTAACTTTTAAGGCGTGATTCAACAGCTCGTGGAGCGCCAATCCTCGCTCCAAACTTGCCAGTTCACGCGCCTTCAAGTTCGGGCTGTTTCCACTTCCCATGGGGATCGCGCTCTTTGATTTCCTTTGGACCGTGTTGATCTACCGACAAACATCGGGACTCAAAGCGCCGACCGAAGATCGTCAAGCCTGCCCTAATCCGTCGACGCGTGAACTGGCAAGTTTAAAGCGAGGATTGGCGTTCCACGAGCTGTTGAATCCCGCCTTTATTCAAAATAATACAAACTTTTTTAAACGGTATTTACAAGCGGAAATGAAAAATTATAAATACTGACACGAACCAAACACCATCTATACGACTGTCTTGAGTTGGTCGACTTGTTCCAAATATAAATAGAAGAAATAATCGCTCTGCGTTACTGTGAAAAAGTCGAAACCTTAAAGACAACTAGTTAGTTCATATCAAATAGTATTATATGTGTATACTAGTAATTTAGTTATTTTTTTTGTCCAATTCGTCCCTGCAATTATTTTAAATCCAGTTAAATTGTTTACTGTTATTTTGGGCCAATTGAATTATAGTTTCGGAATTCGTACGATTCAAAATAATTGCAAAATAGTTGAATTAGTTTTTAGTGAGATACTGTTAGTACCAGTTTTAGAAAATCAAATATTAGATTTGTTGTACGATTATTGTTGGAATTTTCCGTGACTATATATACATGTTTTGTGCATTTTTCATTACAAATTATATTGTTTTAGATGAAATATAATTTCACTTGAATTCTACGAATTAAAATTTATTCACCTTATATGTCAAAATATTGATTTTAATCGGGACATGTGAAATGTGACAGGTGACATGTAACAGGTGACATGTGACAGGTGACATGTAACAGGTGACATGTGACAGGTGACATGTAACAGGTGACATGTGACATGTTTTAAAATGGAAGCAATCCGTTCTCAAAATTGTTTATAAAATGTATTTGTTACATCTAACGTTATAATAATAAAACAAATAAAAACAGTAACTGTTAATCATAAAAATACAGTTCCTAGAAGAACGATGCTATTTGGGGATAAATGATACTGAAATTTTCAGAAAGTAATTTTTTTGAATATTTCTTACACAGAATAAAATTAATATTGTACCTTTATATTTGGAAACAAAATTATGTTATTGATATTGCTGTTTTTAAATTTTAAAAACGACTGCACTGTTAATAATGTATCCCAAATATGAAAAACTAATACTTGTTTTTAGTTATGCGGATGAAATGAAAAATGCACAAAACAATGTAAAAATACTCCACTTCTGATTTTAGAAAAAAAAATGAAAGGAGCTCTTATCCATATCGAAAGCTTAAAAATCAGATGTAATTTAGTGAATTATGATCGTTCTTATTCCTGTGTGTTAATTCATTTTGTAGTTGTCATGCAATTTTTGCATTCTCTATAATATATGTCGTAACCAAAAAAAAAATATTAGTTGAGTCAATTATCTGTGCCTCTAGCCGTGGTTAGTCTATCACAATCCAAAACAAAATACTCTCTACCTTTACCCACTTGTTTCTCTCTGTGCTGTGATAATTTCTACTAACAAAATAATCAACTGTTGAGACTGTTTTGATTTTAAGGTATTTATAATTCACACATTATACTTAATTCGTCGCATTATTGCATTATTTTTTTAAAGGGTTCAATGGCATATCTTAAAATTTTTGTTGGAGATAAACTTCTGAATGTGTGTCATAAGTAAAATTATTTTTTTAATTAATACCATTGATCATATTAGTCTTATAACAAGAAATATTTTTCTGCACAATTTTAGTTTTACCTTCTAACATAGTTTCCACTTAATGATGTTTCCTCCTCAGAAGATAACTATTGCTGCACGTCGTCATTATCATCATCCTGGCACTGAATCGCAGTAGTTTAGTTTTAGTTATTGGGCCTAAGGTCAGGACTATATGGGGAGTGATTGAGTTGTTTTTCACCATACATCATGAGGTTTTTAGTTTGTTACCGAGCATTTTCATGTCTCTTGCGTTTAAGAAACAAATTACAGCAGGTTTTTCGCACAGAAAATGCTCAAATACTGGCGTCAAGAGACGTGTTAAGATCCCACATGAGGATTATCTTAAAGAAGAAAAAGAAATGTTTAATAAGCCCTAAATTTGGTTGAAAAATAGGTGTTTTTCGGAATTTTTTTAATACTAAAACAAAAGGAAATGACCACTTTGAGTATATCCATTTATTAATAATACAAATAGCTTTCGGGCACCATTGTTTTTACGCCATCAGCCGCTTCCCGTGACCGCTGCACCAGGTGAAAGCACCCCTTGTCCTCCAAACGCCCGAAAGCTATTTGTATTATTAATAAATGGATATACTCAAAGTTGTCATTTCCTTTTGTTTTAGTATAAAAAAAAATCCGAAAAACACCTTATTTTTCAGCCATACTTAAATAAAGTATATAAATAAGGTCATTGCATCTTAACACAAATTCTGAAGTCTATCTTTCATAGTAAGAACAATAGAACCCATTTATATAATTTCACACTTAAATTAATTTACTTAGTTTTTGTTTTCTTTTTGCGGAATTAATTCCATTCAAATTTTCATTCTTTACTTTTTCAAAGGTACTCCATATTTTTTCTGAAAGAATTACATTAGAATTGGAGCGAACTATTAAAATTACTTACTACAACCAAAATTAATATTACTCTAATGTTTATTCTCATTATTAAATTTGCGCAAAACAATATTAAATGCTTAAAGCATTACTTACATATACATTTTTTTCTTAAATACTACCAAATACTATAATCTCTAAAGAATGCTCTCACTCAACATATTTTTATAACTAATAATTTTTCAAAGTTATTTGGGAACAATTTTGAATTGCTCTTATCCATCAATTTAATAAAATTTTGATGCATACAGTGTGTTTCCTAATTGAATGCCGATATTTCACCGGGAGATACCGTTGACAATTTTATCTTAAAAATGTAATAAGGAAACCCAGTATTTTTAATATTTTCAGAAAAATGTAAACAAAATATTTACCAGCAACTGCATAATTTATTTTTTATTACCTGAAGTAAATTTATAATAAAATTTAATATTTAATACTCATTTTACATAAGTATGCAGCTATTTTTTGTAATAAAAAACTCGATTTAACGGGGCAGTTCAACTAACCATAAAAAAACAGTTGATGGTATTTAACTGAAGATAAATTATATATTTTTAAAAATTAAAGAAACTTTAAGTACTAATTCTATAAGCTATCGACATTATTAAAGACTGAAAAAAATGCTATTTTCTTCATCTTCCTCTTCCACTTTACTTTCTATAAATTGTTATAATCTTCTTGATTTTATTTATTTATTTATTTATTTTGTAAATACAAATATACCAAAAAAGCACCGCTTTACACTTATTAAGTAATCAAAATAAAACACCAATATAATAATATAGATTTATTGAGTAGTCTCGAAAGAATATTTGGAGTAAAATAGTGTGATTATTTTCTAAATTTTGTTACTTTATTAGATAAAACTGCTCCAAATTTTCCTTAGGGTAAATTTTAACTATTTTTAGGACACGACTTTTGAGTTAAGTTTCTTGCTAAATGCCTCTCAAACGTCATACTGTTTATACATTTATGTGTATTAACATAACAAGAAACTTAAATTAAAAATCGATTTATTTTACAATCTGCTTATTTCAAAACATTTTGAATTTTTTTCTAATTATTGAAGATTAAAGTTTCATGTCGTCTTTAAGAAAAAAAGGGATATTGTAGAATATGTATATATTTATAGCTATTTATAAGACTATTTTACGAATCAAGGAATCTGTATTCTTGTTGGGGTAGCTCATTTGGCTATTGTACACACATTAGTACTTTGAATTTTCTAACTGATCGAGGAATAAGGGCAATTTAAAAATGAATGCAAATACTTTTTGAGTTAACATTATTCTTCATAGACTTATTCCTTTCTAGCGGAAAGATACCCACGTCTTCAGAAGCTCTTCTACTTCAATTGTCGCAGTCATCACTGCATATAACTTCTTGCTGTAATTTCTTCATCTACAATTTTATATTCTGATTCTGTCCACGCTTGTCTTCCAGTCTGGGTTACTGAGTCCTTCTATCTTTTATTGGGTCTATTTACCTCTTTGATATATATGACCCATCCATCACGGTCTATGCTCTTTGATTACCCTTTCTTCCACAATTATCTTTATATAACCTTCCGAATTCTTCGTCTTCCTATTAGTTTTTGTATTATTTTACTTGTCAATATCATTAATCTTTCTTTACGTAAGCTCTTGTATCTTCATTATCTGATAGGATTTTACCGTTCTTCCCATTTACTATTAGTCCTAGATTATTTTTCTTCTCTTACTCATTAAATATTTTATTTTGCTTTAGATAATTTCTACATCTTTCTACCATCACCATCAGCTGTCCTATTGCTTCTTATACACGTATTTCCCTCATTACTATTTTAAACATTTTTTGCTAAATTTAAAGAGTTGAGGAATTCAAAATATTCTCATATTCCTTAGGCAAAAATTTGGAAACATTTACATTTAAAAAGGATTATGGATTTATTTACCAACTTTATTCGACCATTTTTAGACAGTCTTATAGATCCAGAAGATTCAAATATGTAGTTCAAAACAATGTTAAATTGAAATGAGTAGATTGTATTTTTTTTGTTGTAATTGTAAATTTGTAGAATCTTTGTATGATAGGTGGTTTGTGTTATTTGTTAAGAATTGTAACTACTGTTAGTTAAAGTTACCTGATACCGCAAATTGTTACTTTATCGTTCTAGTGTATATATGTTTAAAGTTAACAATTTTGATCACAGAGGGAGACAAAAAACACACCTAAACCAGCATCCACAAAGCTTACACGTTCAAAAATACATAATATACATGCGTACATACAAAAACCAAGTAAAACATAAAACACAATTAATATTTAGGTAAATGTATGTATTTTCCGATGCTATGTGTATATATATACTATATATTTAAATTATTTGAAGTATTATAATATATAATTAAAGTATATTCAATTGTATGCCAAAACCAATTATTCTAGGAATCTGTTTTTGTTACAAAACGTTCCTTTAAGATAAGTACATACAAATTTGAGACATTTATATTTAAGGCGAGGAATTTTTTGTTATAAAAATGGAAGTTCTAGTCGCAGTATTAATTAAATGAACAGTCAATTTTTCAATTATGTAAATAAGTTATAATTCAATGCTAAAATTAAGTAAATTCATTATAAATAATGTGTGTTTTTGAACTTGTAAGTCTTTTCCTATTCCCATTCATTTCTCTATCCTAAATTTTATCCCGTACTAAAGTGTGTTCGAAAAAACAAAAAAAAAAGAGATTCTACATTTGAGGTAAAAACGTCAAAAAACATAATCCAGGAAGAATCTTAAACTTTGATTTACAACAGATTATTAATCAATCAAAGTTAAGGAGTTAAATCAAGAGGCAGCAGAAGCGGGGAACTGATTTCCCACATATTTTTTCAAGATATAAGTAAATACGTATTTCCCATTACAACAAATACTTGAAACTAAATTTCGATTGCGAAAACACAAATAAATTTATGTCCAACAATCTAAGTAATTGCATTTTTCAAAAATTTTACAAAAAAAATAAATATCGTCCAATTAAAATCGTATAAATATAAATTTACACGCAACATGGTAGGTATTGCAATTGTTAGGCTGCATCTCCACTCGAAGGGCCCCCACGTATCTGTCATTTTTTTTATCAGTCAACATATACCTGTCTTCTGTCAGCAGCAGAATTGGTACACAGATACAATAAAATATGTAGATTTCTAAACACAAGTCCGTTATTTTTTAACTCCAGCCGTTTGCCTAACACCCTCGTATATGACTACTTCTAACGTTAATAACTTTTGAACGGATAAAGATAGAGAGAAACAGGAAGGTCTCAGACATTTTACTTGTCTCGCTCTACCTCTGTGCCAAGTTTCAGCGAAGTATGTCTTTCTATTTTTGGAAAAATACGATAAGGAGCCTCGATTGGCTTGACAATCGCTACGTGGATAGAGTAAGACCTCTAGAGTCTAGATAACCAAAACAAAATTGAACGGTTGAAGATAGAGCGAAACAGAAATAGCTCCGAAACTTTAAAAGCTGCTGTGTGCGGATTTTCATCCAAAATGGGAAGAAAAGAAATTTCCCTCGGGCAGCGTCGATGTTTTTTTTTGTTTGCGCTAAAATTTTATGTGTATGCCAATGTTAGTTGATTCTCGAGAAAATATTTGGCCTATTTTAGAGAGGGTGCAGAGAATTTTGTCGCTCCATCCAAAGGTGTCGGTATCTCGAGTGCAAAAAATATAAATTGATTACAATATACTACAATACGACCACTAATATATAGTTTGGACGTCTCTTAAGCTAGCAGAACAAAGTCAGCAGAATTAAAAATCACTAAATGGACAATTAAAGGCTAAATATCTAGTCACCGAGCTTCGCTCTTAATATTCAAATCTACATTTTTAAGCAGCCCAATGAGTATATAATTTAAATATATTTATAACATGACAAATTATTAATTAATTCGCGAAAATCACGGAGTGGGCGACATCTACTTGAACTACTGATAGGGAGATAAATAAAAAGTTGATTGGCGATTGGCTTGAAAGTAGGCGGGAAAATTAAAAAAGCTGTCAGTGTTAATTTTCAATTGGCTGCAGATGTTGTTGACGTTTATCAACTGCTTGTCACAGAGGTTAGTTAAATGCATTAAAGTTGCCTAGTTTCTGGGGATTTCACCCTTTTAGGGCAACTTCTACTGACGCTTGATCTTCGCGAATTGTCACGGTGGACAGGCCCCGTTTCCGGGACGTGCAACAGCAGCGTGTAGGGCACACGTCCCGTCAACAGAAGATCACTCAGCTCACTCTATTTATCACTATATAAGAAAAACTCTATGTTCAATTGATTTTATTATTTTTTGATCTGCAGTGAAGGAAAATTATAGGTCTGATATTCATACTTGGGTAAAAACCTCCACAAAAACCTGTGACCAGACTCTCGAGGTGTGGCAGATATTGATATCATATTTTTTCAAAAATTCTTTCTCTCTCTCTCTCTCTCTCTGATCATGAAAACTTAAATATTAAAACTGTCCGCATAATAAAATAGTAGCCGTAAGGGGTAGTCTCACATTATCGGGGAAGGGAAGACAGGTGTCCATTTTAACAGTGTTACTCAATGTTCCTATAAATATTTACCTAAACCCATGATTTCTGAAATTGAATTGGCAACGTTGTATTTTCAACTTTGAATTAATAAGATGGCTGTCATTTGACAAGCAAATTATTTATGTCCGTCAAATGAACCTTTCCTTTTTTATACAACAAATTTAAAATTGAATTCTTTCTGATTAAAACGCCAGAAATTAAATAAAGTCAAACCTTTTTACTACTATACTATACAGAAGAAAGGAGTGCAGTATTTAATTTGCAGAACGTAGTACAGGTTCAAGAGGTAGAAATTTTATTTTTACCTCATCCTTCAATGCTTATTTGTAGTTAAAATTTAAATTTTAAAACATCTGATCGGCCTAATATAGTTTTTGTCTAGATTCTTGTTTCCATGGTTTTTACTGTAATAAATTTGTTCTTTTGACAGATAAGTCAGACTTTATTTATTCATAGCCGTATCGTATGTATTTTAATTGATTCAGAATTTTGTATTAATATATATTTCAAAATGGCTTCATTCTAAAAATATTATCAGTCCTCCTAAATCCTTGAAGGCAGAATTATTAGTAATAGCAAGGCAACATAAAAACAAATTCAAAAAATATATTATGGACGAGATGGCCAGAGAAAAAGGAATTAAAATTCTCAGATTTCCTCCGAACCACGCAGAGTTAAATTCCATTGAACTGATCTGGTCTCAATTATTAAAAGGTTATGTTTCTCAAAACAATAAAACATTAAAATTTCCTGATGTGCGAAATTTGTTTTTGAAGGCAGTTTCAGATGTAAATAGAGAACATTGGCGAAAATGCATTGATCATGTTTAAAAATGTGGAAAATTCATTTAGGAAAGTGGATATATCAATGGATAATTTAATAGAACCGATAATAATAAACATCAGAAAAGACAATTATAGTGATGCCAGTAGTTTTAGTGAAGACAGTGACTTTTAAAGATAGTTCTTGAACTAACTTTTTTTTTAATCTTTGAGTTTAGGTAAGTACTGAAGCGTTACTTTTAATGCCAAGAGATTTAATTTAATCCCAACATATAATCCTCCTTGTTATTTATTGGTTAAATTTAATTCGTTCAATGTTAAAGTGTCGGATGCATAAAGTTTATTTTTATTTTTTGTAAATAATATAACTTCAAAATTTAATCTACGAAGTGCGTATATATATTTGATATGCTGTCACCTTATTTATATTATAGAAACTTATTTTGCAAAGTACGCCTATGGAATGTGACGTTATATCCCCACTTTGACTGTACTCATCTATCCTTTATAGTATATATTACTATAGAAACAAATTATTATTATGTGCCGTTGCTAGGAAATAAAACTAAAAGCTTAACTTTTCTTGTAAATATCTCGGAAGATCGAATTTTCACAGACATGGGACCTACATTTTTCGCCGATTTAGATAGGAATTAGTCTACCCTGAAAGTTTCATTGAATTCTGACGAGTGGATTTCGAGATCCTCTGGACACACATACACACACACACACACACATACAAACCTTGCTCGTTTAATAGTATTTGATTAATAGCCCTAATTTAAAATTGTTAGCTCTGCAAATTTTCGCAATAATGTATGATCTGCTAGCTTAAACTTAAGTGAGCAGAACATGACCGAAAAAGTGGTTGAAACAATAAAAATTGCAATTTTCTTTGCACAGTAATTAACGGCTCATTCAATGCTCTAGGAATACACTAATCGCGAATTTCAGGCTCGATTTATTTCTTGGCGAAAATGGAAAAAGTCACGACGTGGTGGTAAGGTTTGCGGAGCATGGCGGAAAAACGATTTTAACAATGAAAATAAGTGTTTCGGTAGCATAGTCGTTGAAAACTTATTAATTGTGCTGACTTTGTTCTGCTAGCTTCAGAGACGTATAGTTTGGGCCCTTATAACAAGCCGATGGTTTTTTATTTACGTAAAAGATAAGAATACCACACTGCGTCATAGCTGTATGACGACACCGTTGTCGGCCTCCACCTATGACGCGGTGTGATATTCTTATCTTGTTCGGGTTCTACAACTATGCTGCTATCTTGATAGACAAAGACATTCTTTTCGTAATTTAAAAATGCTTTGGAGAAATCGACGACTGAAGTAATGACTGGCACACCCTGTAAAGACATCATTTGTATGAGACATTACTTATTCAACGAAAGAGAAAAAATGGAATCGAGCATAATTTATAAAACTACAAAAACAGTTTAACCTTCTGAACTTAACCTACGAATTGCTGTTTAGAGTACCAAGAGATTCTCTCGCATTGACGACTTTCAATTTCTGTAGAATCTACACACTTTCCCACCAATGGTTTCACGCAAGTATAGTTAGTTTACGTTACCGACAGGTACCGATCGAACTGAAAACAAGCGGGTTCCCATTTTTTTTTGTTTATTACGATATATTAGGAAATCGGAAATGTATGTTCGTACTTCCGTTTTGTTTTTGTTCACCCTGTTGATGACCAGGTGCGGGGTCTCAAGAGCTGCCGACAAGTTCGCGGGATTGAAAGATATATCAGGTAAGTAAATTTATTTATTATATATACAGAACACGTAAAGATCTAGCGGACGTTTTAGCATTAATGAAGAAATTATTTATTTTATTGCTTCTGATCACGTTGTTCAGACAAGGACTCTGAAAACAATTCAGACTTATTAGCTAATAATTTGTCGAGAAAAATTCGTAAAAAATACAATAAGAATGGTTCCAAAGGACAATTTTCGGAATTATTCCTTTTCAGTTTCCTGGATACAGAGTGTTTTCTTTTTGGGACATTTTCAGGACAAAATATGAACTTGGATCTGCACAGCGCTTCAAAAAGTGAGGGGAGAAAAAAAAAAGAAAAAAAATTTGCGCACTTGGTAAATTATCCTTTTTTAATGAATTAGTGTTAAATATATTTTTTCATGAAAAAAACCACTCCCGAGTTATAGGGCGTAGAAAATTACGATTTTCCCCACAAAAATCGTACATTTCTAAGTTTTTTAAATATAACCGAAAATTTGTTAGTATTACGTAAAAATTGATATTGAACTAATTTATGGCCTTGAGCTAACAATTTTTTTTTTATTTTCCTACGATTAATCCGAAGGAAGATTTGGCAACGAAAGTTTTCTACTTCTGATCTGGACACCTTTCCTAGCAATTTGCAAAAAATTTCAAGTCGATCTGATCAGTTACTAGTTTCTGCTCGATATTACAAAATTATTATTAGTGTTTTTTCTCTTTTCACTTTCTTTTATACAGGGTGCGCCAATTATTTCCACTCGATCTCTAGCACCGAAACTAAAAGAGATATCAACAAGATTTTTTGTAGGGGTAGACAGTGTCACCCGGACTACAATTTTAAAATATTTTGATGTATACAGGGTGGCTAATTTTTGTGGAATGAAAATTAATTTGGTTTTTTTAAATTGAACACCCTGTATACGATTATGTCTTCTGATTCTACTTAATATTAGATTTACGGTAGTTTTTTGTATTTGTAAATCCGACGCGGCGTTGACAAGTTATTCCTATTTTAAGCAGATTTAATGAAAAAACAGCACTTCAGAAATATTAGCACAAAAACCACATTTTTTAAAAAATTCCTCAAAAAAGCTACTATCATGTAAATGAAACATGCACCTATCACGGTGTATCAGGGTGTTTGCCGATGGCGTGCCAATAGTCTAGTTTTCAAATGGCAATAACTTAATTTTTTCAAATGGGACACCCAGTATATTTTTCTTTAGTTAGAAGCTCTCCCTAATACGCATTAAAAAAATATAGGGTTTTGCACATCTAACTTTACTATTTACTTTAATAATTGACGTTAACATATTTTACACAATTTTTAATAAGTACAAAATTTTAATCGTAAGAAAACTACAGTAGTGAAAGTTAAAATTTATAGTAGGTGTTCAAAATGTCTTCCATTTTCATTTATACATTTTCTTGCCCTTTTTTTCATTGATTTACGCACATCTCTTAGCATTGCAAGGGTCACCTGTCTAAATGCTGCAGTAATTCTTTCTTTCTTATTTTCTTTTGTGGTAACCTATTCTTTGTAAACAATATTTTTAATAAAACCCCACAAGAAAAAATCGCAAGGTGTAAGGCAAGGTGATCTAGTAGGCCAATTTATAGGTCCTCCCCTTCCTATCCAACGATCCTGAAATTCCCTATTTAACCAATTGCGAACATCTAATAGGTAATGTGGTGTGGCACCATCTAATTGAAACCACATTCCGTTGCCATAATTTTGAGGCACATTATGCAATAAGTTGCGAAAATCATGTTCTAAAAAATCTAAAATTATAGCTCCATTTACAGTCCCATCAAAGAAATAGAGACCAATTACATAATCACCTATTATTCCCACCCACACATTCAAAGATCATCGATACTGTAATGTGGTTCTAAATAAATGTTCATTGTGGTCCGAATAATAATGGAAGTTGTGTCTATTTACACAACCGTTCTTATGAAACGTGGCATCGTCGGAGAATAAAACTTTGTTTAAAAATTTACGCTCTGTATTTATCTTGTTTATTAACCATCTACAGTATTCCACCCTACGCGCGAAATCACGTGGTAACAATTCTTGGTGAAGCTGGATATGATAGGGGTGATATTTATTCTTTTTTATTATGCGTATAATTGTGGTATTGGAAATATCTAACTAATTGCCTTGTGCTTATATTGGGATCTTCAACTATACTGATCATTACCTTAAATTCGTTGTCAATAGTAACAGCTGTAGTTTCACGTGAATGTTTTGCATACTTAACGGTTCCTGTTCTACCAAATCTATTCTTTAAATTCTCAAAAGTATCCTTTTGTGGATGACGTATTTTTGGGTATATTTGACGATAGACCCTACTAGCAAGAAAAGCTTTTTTTTGACATTCACCCAGTATCTATATCATATCAATATTTTCTTGAACACTATAATTCTTATTAAAATCCATTTTTTATACACAATACCGATTAAATACAGTAGACGTGATACAATACAAAATTTTATGTTGACAATTAATGCCATAACAAAATATGCCTACTGTCATTTTCATAGGTAACTTGATTTCTTATTAAAAATTGTGTAAAATATGTTGTTTGTCACTTAACGTCAATTATTAAAGTAAATAGTAAAGTTAGATGTGCAAAACCCTATATTTTTTTAATGCGTATTAGGGAGAGCTTCTAACTAAAGAAAAATATACAGGGTGTCCCATTTGAAAAAATTAAGTTATTGCCATTTGCCATTGCCATCGGTGCAACAGGTGAAGATGTTGTGTGATTATTGTGATAGGTGCATGTTTCATTTACATCATAGTAGCTTTTTTGAGGAATTTTTTAAAAAATGTGGTTTTTGTGCTAATATTTCTGAAGTGCTTTTTTTCATTAAATCTGCTTAAAATAGGAATAACTTGTCAACGCCGCCTCGGATTTACAAATACAAAAAACTACCGTAAATCTAATATTAAGTAGAATCAGAAGACATAATCGTATACAGGGTGTTCAATTTAAAAAAACCAAATTAATTTTCATTCCACAAAAATTAGCCACCCTCTATACATCAAAATATTTTAAAATTGTAGTCCGAGTGACACTGTCTACCCCTACAAAAAATCTTGTTGATATCTCTTTTAGTTTCGGTGCTAGAGATCGAGTGAAAATAATTGGCGCACCCTGTATATGCATTGACGAATCCTATACAATTGTTGTCTTAGGGAAAATAAAGAATTATTAGCAATGGGAAATTAAAATATTACGAGGGTTTTTTGTGAATGGGTCAGAAATTGAAGTAGCAGATATACGAGGGATCTTTGATTTATTACTCTCAACTGGAACATTAATTAAAAAAGGACTATTTGGTACAAAACAGTTATAAAATAGAGGTAAAAATAACAAAATAATAATTATATTTTAACTTTATCATTGCAACCAATCGAAAACTACAGAAGCGTTTCAACATTCTTATCTGATCTAAATTATGAGAATAAATTCACGTTTTGTAGATAGACATTTCATCTAAGGAATGTATGAGCACTGGTGGATCTGAGGGGGGGGATTATTCATTGTATTGAATATTTTATCAAAAACTTTTATCACTTAATCACTTTGGTTACAAATTTCCATTAACTGATGGCCCCTCCCTGAAAAACTCCCTAGATCCGCCACTGTGTATGAGAAGGGGGAGGAATTGTTTAGGAAACGATGCATCATTAAAATTAAAAGGCCTATTGTATATTTTGACGTATTTTAATATCTCTAAAACAAAAGGAGCCAATTTTGATGTCAGGTATATCTTTTAAAAATGAGTAGATATGAATTTTAAAAGCATTGCCGATTGAACAATTAATTTTTTTAACAGCTTTAAGCTAGAGATGTTGATGTCTGACATTGATTTATAATTCATTTATTTTATAATTCTTTAGTAAATTGCACAACTTCTTTATTTGTTAATCTTGATGATAGACTGGTCTATCATCAACTCCTGATGATGCCAACATAGTTGGCGAAACGCGCGTAGAGTGTGTTAAAATTGTGTTTTGGTTGAGTGGTCGACGATAGTTTTCAACTTACATAATATATAAGGGGTGTGTCACGAAGGTGGCTCATTAGCCATATATAGAGAACTAAAGATATTTGAAATTTGAAAATTGGGTTACGGGGCTTTATCATTTCGATCTATTCAATGAAAATATTTTCAACTTCCGGTTATACCGGAAGTAGACATCAACTTTGTTATTTCAAATGGCATGTATAATTTTTCTTTTTATTTTTGGATTCAGCATCAAATTTCGAACAAAAATTTATTAATATACCACAGGCCTAAGTTTTAACAGTTTCCGAGATATTTTAGATTTTTGTAAAGGCAGAAACCGGTCTTAGGATGTCGAATCTGATAAATTAAATTCCTTACTCGTTTTCTAACTTTGTATTAATCTCTGAAAGGGATACGAAAGAAGAGAGTGACATTTTGACTAGAATCAGTCAAATAAAAGCTTTGCAACACACAATGCAAATTGTGTATGCAACCCCAATACACCGGGAATTTTTTGCTTTTAATAATTGTCAATACTCTCTTCTAATCATAGATGGCAGCACATCTAAAAAACCCTGTATTTTATTATCATGCCTGAATCAGTTTTTTATTCTCTTTCGATCTGCATTAGCATTCCCTATACCTAAAGTTACGTGTTTCTGAGTTATTGCTAGATTTATTATATTTTGGAGATTTTTTACATAAATTGGTGTCTAATATAATCTAGCGTGCCATGAAAATTGAAAAGACAGTTGTAATAAACAAACTACAATTAGATTATTTTATTTTCTAACTTCGTTCAATTTGTAGTGAAAATGGCTTTTCTGGGTTGAATGAAGATTTATTAAATCTGGTAATGATTTATGGTAAATGCAATCGCATAATTAGCCGTAGGTACGTGCCAATTATTCGCAGATACTCAGAAAACGCAGACTCAATAGGGAAATGGTCAGGAATATTATAGACAATCTTTATTGCATGGGTCGATTAAACCAAAAGTTAAAAAGACCAAATCAAAAGTTGATGAAAAATTGGAAATAACAGTCTCAGCTTATTTTCGTGCTTTTCCAAATGCGTCATTGCGTGATGCAAAAGTTAGTTTTAGAGAATCTTTTAAAACAATTCATATCATCTTCATTACTGTAACCCAGAAGATCCATTTTCACTTACAAATTGAACGAAGTTAGAAAATAAAATAATATAATTGTCCAGTAGTTTGTTTATTACAACTGTCATTTCAATTTTCATGGCATGCTAGATTATATTACCACCAATTTATGTAAGATATCTCCAAATTATAATAAATCTAGCAATAACTCAGAAATACGTAACTTTAGGTATAGGGAATGCTAATGCAGATCGAAAGAGAATAAAAAAGTGATTCAGGCATGATAATAAAATACAGGGTGTTTCATTTGAAATTATCGACTTATTGAGAATTGAAAATATGAATATTGGACGCTCCTTTCTAGACACCCTGTATAAAATATCGCATTTGGTGTTTCACCGCAAGCTAGAAGGATATTCTCGCAATCTTTGTGTAAAATTTGAAATTAATAGCTTAACAACTAAGCCAGGTACGGAAATTAAAGTAAATGCGTGTTTTTCAATAAATTTTACAAAAATCTCAAATATCTCGAAAACTGTTAAACTTAGACCTGTGGTATGTTGATAATTTTTTGTTCAAAATTTGATGCTGAATCCAAAAATAAAAAAAAAATATACATGCCATTTGAAATAACAAAGTTGATGTCTACTTCCGGTATAACCGGAAGTTGAAAATATTTTCATTGAATAGATCGTAATGATAAAGCCCCGTAACCCAATTTTCAAATATCTATAGTTCTCTATATATGGCTAATGAGCCACCTTCGTGACACACCCTGTGTAGGACATTTTCTAGTGGCAGGTAATCCACCCATTTTGGTCCGCATTTTGGACCAGTCGTCCGTGGGCATTTTCTTGCCTAGTGCGCATTTTTTGCTGATAAATGTTAGTACGATTGCGTGAGATAAAAGATGTTTCAAAGCTTATTATCAATTTTCTCGAATATTCCTTGATAAATAAACAATTTCAGGTTTTTTGAAATTAGATTTAACTCTCCAATTTGAATTATAAATTGGCGAATGGATGAAGGGATAAACAAAGACGTTATGACGAATTTTCAAATGAAAACAAAAATTTACCTATTAGGATATTTTCTATATTATATGAGCTATTAAAAGTATATAAATTTTATTATTAGCAAAACTACTCACTATTAGATATACCACCTCCAAGATATCATAAAGGCAAAATTTAAATCCCATTACTGACAGATATCAAATGATAAAAATTTAATTTATATTTCATAAAATGGTGATAATTGCTTATCGATATTTGAATGCATCATTTATTTAAAATTTAATAACATTACAGATTTTCAAGAAATATCAACCACGAACTTGAATAAAATTTATAGCTTCAATAAAAAGCTGCATTTATTGAACATTGAAGAGTATTCATAAAAACCATATTAGTAAATTAATTTATTCAAACATGTGTATTAACTGTTGATTACTTAAGTCTTCTATTACTTTCCAAGAAGATCGTTATATAAAATTATAAATTAATATAATTCTGATCGTTCCTATCGAGTTATGAAGTCAGCGTTGTTTTAATTCATAACAAGTCTCCTACAGCTTTCATCAACCGACACGATTGTAGATAAATATGTGTCTGAATTGTCAATAAAAAGACAAAAAATTGTGCACGATCTGCCTTTCCTATTCCTAGTTTACATAACAGTGGCTTAGTTTTAAAATAATTGAAGCAGAACGGCTTAATTACGATAATTGCTAATTAAAAAGATAAGCGGTATCTAATTTTATTAATCATTTCCTAAGGGTTGGATGTAGAATCGTTATAAAGTAATTGTAGGATTAATAAGTGGGTGGAAATTACAAACATGCAATTGAAATATAACAAATTGAGATAATTGAGTTTCGTAACTGATTGTTACCAAGAATTCTATTTTCATATCGAAATAAAGGAAGTTTAATTTTGTCTGGTTTTATAACTAATCCAAAACATAATACGTTTTCAACTTAATGTTTGAACTTCCAATTACCGCTGTTCATTACTGGTCAACCACAAGGAGGTATTGATACCGGATGGCACGTTATATTTTGGCTCTACTTCGTTCATTATTTTAATATTGTTTCACGAAGAAATCATTAACGTTTTTTTAATAGAGAATGTATCAATAGACCCTCGTAGTATCCCCTATTTAAAATTGTCATACTTTTCACTTGAATTCTTCATCCTGATTGGCAGCGGACTTTTGATTTAGATAAAAAAACATGTTAAATTGGGTGCTAATTATTAACAACAAAAATGCCTGTTAATGATTAAGAGAAATCGACTTTTTAGTCAAACTAATTTTAATAAAAAGGTGTATGTATGTCTCAAGTTGATTATTAAGACTTTCACTTATCTTAACATATGATATGTCCATGTGTTTTTTCATCCAATATGTTTATACACCCTGTAGCAATAAAAAATTATAGAAAGGAATGTATACTCTAATTAGTTTTTATAATTTATTATATAAATAACTCTTAATTAGTTTAGATTTATTTTAAATTGTGCATTAAGTGAAGTATTATAGAATTTCAAGTCGTAGATGCTGTCAATATACAACAATAGGGGTCTCCAAAAATGGCTTATTTGCTTGCTTGCTTAATTTTAACGTCTCCTTTCTGCAACTAAGGCTAATCTGGACGGGACCTACAGCTTATCGTGGGCTCCGAACTACGGTCCTCAATCACCTTAAACCCGGGTCTATGCCTTTGTCATGCAGGGGATATATCGACTAACAAGTGTGTAAATGTGCCACCAACCCCTATCAGTTCCACGAGATATCCGATCTCATCCGGCCTGTTTACCGGCGTGAATGAAACTGTGTACGACACAAATACCTTTTTGCACTTGCCAAAGTATTATCTAACTTTTAATTCCACTTGAGTTTCGCAGGGATCGAACCTACGAACCGAACACTGGCCTAGTATAAAGACCGAGGCCTTAATCAACTAGGCGGTGTCCGGTAAATGGCTTCTTTGTATTGCAAGTAATAGTAGATCAATTTTTGAATAACTGAGGATTTTGGCCCTAAAAATAGTGCCAGTTGCTACCCGGAAGGATTGTTTGTAGTCCCATACAGATTTAGAACCATTTAAAATAACTCAGAGACTTCAAAGCAACCAGGATGATGGATATTATATAACTTTTAGCAACTGTTTACATATTTCTTGCCTTTTAGGCGTTTAAAGTTTGCTATGTATAATTCTGCTTGGTAGATTGTGGTAGTGTTATCAAGTACTTCTGATGTCATATAATTCTAAGCAACAACTCTCACCTTCCTCCAATTTCAAGACAACTAGGCAGCATATCAGAGCTCATCATTCTTTAATAACCACCGTATTGGCCCATTCGGTTATGTTTAAATATTTGTGGCTGAAGATGGACGAGGTTCAGCATTGCTCCCAGTGTTCCAGAAATACAGTCAGGCAAATCGTGGTAGTGCAGATGCAAATGTAATTCTTCTAAATGTTAAAAATGTTGTACTTTGTTTTAGGTAACATTTACAAAGATATTTTTTAGTTTACGCCCGTTTTTTTGAGTGGGCCTGATCTGATATTACGCAACAGAAAAACATGGCCCATGATCTACTTTGAATAATTACATATCATTCATCTGAAACAATGGGTTTGTTAAAAATGAAGTTGGCACACCGGAGATATTCGTACTTACTAAACGGCTACCAAATTACAATATCCGGTCATTGAATTATTCAATCCCGATTGATTATAATGCAGATAATGCAGAAGCTATTTGGGTTAATTAAATCAGGAATAATATCATACGATACCAGTTTATGAAGTTAATTTTAAAAATAAAAAAGTAATTAATTTTAAATTAAATGAAATTGTTCCTCGCGATTCAATCCACACTTAAATAGTATTCTAGTATCCTTGGTCCATAGGCCCTACAGGGTGGCAGCAGGTGCCTTGTGCATCTACACCGATCCCTGAATCTCAATATAAAATGCGCAATGGGTTCTAATGCCAATGTAGCTCAAACAGAGCTCACTGCACCAAAAGAAACATTACTGGTAATAATATTTACATCCTCACGGACAGCAGACAGGCACTACTAGCTCTGAATGGATCACGCATTACATCAGGTCTAGTACTAGAATGTCACCAGGCCCTGATCGAAGCTTGCAACAACAACGTGGTCACTTTAGCGTGAATCAAAGGCCATGGAAAATCAAAAGGCAACTGTATAACTGATTCGTTAGCTAAGAAAGCAGCCTCCCAAAAACTTTTGGGACCTGGCACTTTCATAGGCTTATCGGCATCAGCTGTGGCTGACCTACTAAAGAAGCATTCCCTTGACAAGTTTAAGGGTAGATGGGACGAGGAAGCAGGCTGCAAGCTAGCCAAGGAACTATTACAGTATCCGCACAGCGAAACAGCCAAAAAATACATGACTATAAACAGACAGAACCTGCGCACAGCCACAGGTATCCTGACTGGCCATTGCCATCTACGAAAACACCTCTACAGGATGGGCTTATCTGACACTCCACTGTGTAGAGGATGTGAACAGGAAGACGAGACTGTCCAACACATTCTTTGGGAATGCCCGACACTCTCACGAATAAGACATTTTTTTTTTCGGCGAGCAGAGGCTAACATGAAGGAGCTACCTTCAGACAACGTCATCACTTACTTTAAACAAGTAGGCTGGCTGACGAGCTACAAGGAAGGCTCTTCAGAAGGATGCACAATGTGCCAAATGTGGCCTATGTGCTGTGGAGTGACCCACCCTTGCATATTTACAGATACAGGGATATAGATCCTTGGTCCATTGTGTTGCCACCAATTGTGCTCATTCTTTTCACTAGGATTTGGTTGACAGCCCAGATGAAATCCTTACATTGTTTTTCTGTATCATCATTTTAGTTTTATTTCTTGTGAATTATATTCCACTTATAGCCATTTTAATTGTACATGTTACCAAAAATTTTATTAGAAATCGAAAGGTATTTAAAGCAGTCCAAAAAATTAAAACTATTTTCCTATACACGTCCTGTAATATTAAATTAAATCAATTATCCGATAACAATTGAAATAATTATTGAATGATGTCATATTGTACTGGAACAAAAGTTTACTACTTATAATTATGTTATTATGGTGATATAACTATTAAATAATAAATGAAGTTTCATATATATCAAGGAAATTAATCAAAGCTGCTTTATTAATCGCATATTTTAATTATTATCATATAAAATTGGTTGTTAAATGGTTCTAGAATTGCTTTAATATCATTATATGTTTTTTCTAAAATCAAAACTGTAATTAGTTATAATTTATAGATCCTGCTGGCCCAATTTTACAAGAGAAATCAGATAACACAAGATATTGAATTTTATGAATAATACAGTAAGTAAAATAGCTGAAATCCACAGCGTTTGTTATTAGTAATAATTTTACCAAATACAAGCTATGAAAGGAATTTAAAATACTTTAACTGCTTTGAGAAGCTGCTGTGCATCTCAATAAGTGTTGGTGCGTTATGTAATCCTCATTAGCATCACTTAAAAATAATTTTCAACCGCCAGATCACAGCAAGAAGCTGACAAGTATCTTTCAATTATTATTGCAAAGAAACCTTTGGGTAATCTATTAATGAATTGAATTTGTAATCAATACTAATACCACAAGTGATTGAATTTTCGCGATAAGTCGATTCATTTCATAACGAAACTGAGTTGCTTAAAAACACCACGAGTCCGCAGGACGAGTGGTGTTTTCTTCAAGCAACTCAGTTGAGTTATGAAATAAGAGACAGACTTATGAGATGAATTCAATCACGAGTGGAATTTTATTAGACTATTTCACAAACAAAGTAAAAGGTCTCATTTTGACGTCTGTATCTGTAATTATTTTTTTTCAAAATGTCAAATTTTGTTTTGCAATTCGTATCCATGGTTACGCCGTGAAAATACCACACTGATAGACCAATCAGGATTGAAAGACAGCTGGTATTATCGCGATAATACCAGCTGTGATTGGTCAGATTTTGTGAAAATTCGAAGATGAGTGAAATAGTCTTAATAATGTACAATTAATTTTTTTTTTCATTGTTAATGGCAGTATTTGTTTACGTTTTTTAATGTTTTGCTAAATTCTTACTATGATTTTTCGTATACGAAGGTGGAATTTTTTTTGAACCATAAAAATACCAAAAAAGGACCATGGGAGTGACAAAACTGCACAAAGGATGTGAAATAAAATCACACAAGCTCCCAAAAACAAGGACATTAAAAATGTCCTACACTGCACCAGCGTCTGGACTTCAACAACTACTCCTTGGGCTATATGCCCCACCAGGTATTGAATTATAGACCGGATTCGGCATTATTGTGTCTCATCAGTGGTGGGGCATATAGCCCAAGGAGTAGTTGTTGAAGTCCAGACGCTGGTCCAGTGTAGGACATTTTTAATGTCCTTGTTCTTGGGAGCTTGTGTGATTTTATTTCACATCCTTTGTGCAATGATTTTTCGTAAACAAAATTAATTATTAATTACGTGATTACCTATGGATTTTTCTTTCTTGGTCCTTAATCATCTCCCAAATTTATTTTCTTTTCACTTATTCCATTTTGATATATACTTTTGGTAGATCAACAAAGGGGAGGAAGATCTACCTCTACTTGAAAGAGAAAGAGGAGGAGGAAAGACTGTGTGTTGAAGTGAGACTCTCACTTGGGTTTGATGTAACGCCGACAAGACATATCTGAGCTCTCGGGTGGCGGATATTTTACTGAGTATGCCCCAGGACCTTCTAGGGAGAGCCTCACAAGCTACTGAGTCTACGAAGGGTCAGTGTTCCCTATAAGAGGTTTCGACCATCCAAAAAAAAGGTCTACCTCTACTACTACTACTACTACTACTACTCCATGATAGTTTTTTAGAAATTTAGTTGTTTTTCCTCTTTATCTTTGTTATTATTGACGTTTGTCTTCGTGTGACCTCATTTTTATTATTGTATCATTGAGAAATTATTTATATTTCCTTGGCTAATAATTAATTTAAAAATTATTAAAATTTTAAGGAGCAATGGAAGTATATCTGCAATAATAAATTTACGTAATGGCCTAATTTATAAAAATAATAACAAATATTGACGTGCTTAATATGAGTTGATTTATATTTAAAATACTTATTCACGATTCGGCTACAAGAAGGACAACAAGCGGCGTAAAAATTAATTTTTATTGACCATAACCTTGTGATCAGACAACAAAGAGCTTAACAAATAAATCAAGTATTTATTTATAGATACTTATCTGTGCGATATTTCACATACCACAAACCCTCCACTAAAATTACAATGAACTTAGCAACTCGATCACCTTCAATTCTTCATCAGATTCCATTCCATTTAATTATATCGAGTCTGATTATGGAAAAAATTTAACACGATCTCAGAGTGCCCCATTTGAGGCGTTAAAGTCGAGAAAAAGAAGAAGATGCAGAATAACGACATGTTAGAAAAATTATTAGCAAAACACAAATATGGGGTTTAAAAACATAACTAAATATTTGAAATCAGAAAAAAAGAACTGCAAATCGATAAAAATAAATATTAAACAGGGTATTCCTGAATTACGAATTATGACTTTCAACTGGAGTTTTGTAAACTAAAGACCACAAAGGTACCCACCAGCATAAATCACAAATTCCTTCTTGTGTTTAATGGTAGATTATCCAGTAATTCCTGAGGATTTTATTGTACGAAACGGAAATAACATTTAAAAAAATTCATATTGTTCTTGCAGATTAAGATTTTTTTCGCTCCATTGACGGGACTACGAATATCATCGAGCACATTCATAAAAATACAATAGAAATCTTTATAAGGCGTTTGCCATTGATCTAAAAATCTCATTCACCTGATCGGAGATCAAACTAGGACAATTTTTATTGTTAACCTTAAAAGTAACTCATCGTAGGAGGTATGAGATATTTCTTCTTTATTTCTTTTCAAGAAATACCTCTTGTAACATAAAATTGATGATTGAGAAATAAAAACTCTTTCATCATTTTATAAAATAAAAAGACTACTACCAATTCAAACCTAAAGATTTCTTTTATATTTTATATATGTACATCTACTTCTCCTACTGTCAATTCGCGCTGTCCTTCCGTGTTCTTATTATATCTTCTGTCATCTTTGGCGTATGTCCATACCATTTTATTCTTTTTCTTTCCTTCGTTTTCAATAATGTGAGTTCGCATTTTTCCTGATGTATCCGTTTCTTACTTTATATAATCTCGTTTTTCGACAGCATCTCCTCCAGTAATCAAATTTTTATTGACTTGTTTCTTGTATTAATTTCCTTTATTTACATTTCATATGTACAACCAATTGATATTTTTGCATATCATTCAGGATATCATTTCGTCATCCTTCATTACTAGAGATTAGCATGTCAAAATATTTTAACGCATTAATATTTTGTATTAACCTTCTATAGAAACGTCAGCAACTTCTCTTTCAATTACTAGATATGTAATTGTGTATTCCAGAAGTTAATGGTTACACTTCATTCCTAATATTTCTTATGCAGAACGCATTAATCGAGTATGCAAATCATGTATTGTGTATTAGTTTTGCGAATGCAATATGTTTTATTTTGATTTAGTTGTCTATATTTCATTTGTAACTGATTTCTGTAAGTTTTTGTATGCGCTTTAATTACTTTATCCATAATTACTGCAAACTGAGTAAAATTTAAGACGATGGTAAATTCACTATTCTTTATTTCAAAGATTCCTGTATATATTTTTTTAAATGTCTTATGTTTTAATACGATTGTTTAATAGTAAAAATACTACTTTCTTTACCAAAATTCACTGTTAATAAAGAATATTTAATTTTATGTATTTATTATTAGAAAAATATGTTTGCGATATTCTTAATTTTGGGAAAATGCAAAACCATATCCCTTTCCCAACATATAGGCTTTCTAAAACAATCTTCCGCAGGGTATAAGATCAGTTGCCTAATAATGCAAATTTAATATGACACTTTCACTTCCAGGTTTGGTTCTTAAAAAACGGTGTATTAGTGAACGCAAGATTTAATTGATTACAAAAAAAAATGAATTCGAGATGAGATCGACACTGATTTTTACGTTTCAATCGTAACCTTGCATCAATTATTCATTAAAAAAAGATGCTCTCTTCTATTATATTCTATTAGAAAATATCAGTTTGTTCTATAACGTAAAACAACCCAATAATAATAGAAATACTTTATGAATTTTTTAACAAAGAATAAAGTTTATTTTTTCTTACTGACAACGGCAATTCATCTTCAGTATGAGCTTCTTCAAGATCAATTTCTACTGGCTTTTCTATTTGATTTTCCATGTTTTGTGGGGTAGAAAAAAGTTCTGCTTGCGCTCGAAGTTGTGGACCTGGAAGATTATTGATCTCCATGAGATCTTCATCTGTAACAGGCTGCAGGGCCATTATTATCATCATCCTTCTCTAGCGACTGAAGGAGTTCTGTGAAGTCAACCCTCTGAAATAAGTTCTTTATATTCCTACTGTTCTTCTGACAGAACATCAATTTAAGTGTTATTTAGCAAACAAGAATGTTTAGGAAGAAGTATTCTGCAACCATAAAAACAATAACTAACATTTTTCAAACATAAACACTTATCCAGCTAATCTAAAGCCTAACGGTGCCCGCTAATAGAAATCTACCCAATGACATACTGGTAATTATTATTAAAATAAAATAATTAGACAGCCCACTTACTATTTCTAGCCAACGATTTCTAGCCAATTTTTTCTGATTCAAACATTCCTCAGTGAGTCAATGAGTGAGTGGGTGAGTGCGTTGCGAATTTTTAAGTATACGTAGTCTCGTTGCCGTACATCTTGTAACCATATCCGAATTTCTAAGCAGAAAATTTTAAACATGGCATTATCCTCACCTTTATCCGTAGATATACATAAAGCTTAAACATTATTGGGTATCTAGACTTCCACAACCACAAGCCGATTTATAATTTGGGCTTGTACTTCTAACAATTATCCAAATCTTTTAAGCTTTTTAAAATCAATATTTTTTTGTCATTGTGTCTGGTTATATTCTGGCATACATTTTCAAGGATTTTCTTGTCCTGTTTTCTCCTTTTTTCAGTTTGTAGAGACGCCTTTTTTATGATTTTATAAACGTTTGATATCTGTTTTTTTCTATTCTATTATGCAAATAAATATATTTAAGATTAATGGCTTAAATTAAGTTTATGGCAATATAATTTTTTTTAATCCTTTAGTATTAATAAAACAGTAATTTTATTATTTCTTGTTTTTTATTCGTATAAATTAAATCAAAGATATAGTAGTAATAAAATTAGATATAACTAACGATAAAATAGGGACCCAAAGTTATAAAATTTTATTACTAAACCATTTTTTTATTTTTTAGAGATAAAACTCTATTTAAACCAGCATGAGGCCCAACTTAAAATACAGAAAATTGACCTTATTGGCTTTTTTATATTTAAAAAACGTCTGATGACGAAATGGATTTTTTTGTTTCAAGAATTATATATAATTTTATATACAGGTAGTTGCAAAAAAAGATATAATTTTTTGTGTGAAAATTCCTTCTGTTTAAAAATTTTATTTGTAATTTTTTATTATACCTACTGTTCCTTCAATGTAAATTGAATAAAGTCCCTGTTCTATCGGTTATATTAAATTCCCAAATTTTTGCAAAATAATTTTTCAAATTAATGTTAAACATGTAGATATACAATATCTGCGCTGAAAAATCACTGTCATCAAACCTGCCGTGTATTTTTTATTGTTATTTCTATAAACAAGAGTTGTAAATGTCATTACTCATTACTTTATAGCTTGAGTTTTATACTACACTTTTTCTACGATCACTACGATAATAGATTATTAGATTTACCTTGTTTAGGTAGAACAATCGTAGATTTGAAGCTAAACTGTCACCTACTGGATTTTATAATAAAATTATTAAAAGAGAGATAAAGATAATGATTAACAGCAACACAATGTTTTTTAACATGGCGTTTTCCCTGTTTATGTACGTGAGCGTAATGAACTACTTACCGTATATTGTAGGGTAAGTAGTTCATTATAATACAGTGGTGATCATAGAAAAAATAATAACACATAGTTTTATAAACATTTATTGGAAGAGTAGAGTATTTTTTATACTCATATTTTGAATAATAAAGAAACAATAATATTAATAAAAAATTTTCCGGCTACTTCACCAAAATTCGAAACAAAATATATTCTTAGAACCTTCAGTAATTAATAAAAAAAATAATAATATTCAAGAATTTACTCTAATACAGTTGCATCAATATAATATTAATGTATGATAATTTTCTAACCTATATTAATTAACAATTTTAACGGATGATGATTTAATAGAATATTTTTACATTTTTGGTAAATTATTATTGCCGTTTTAAATATGTTGAAACGTATACTAAAACTGATAATCATGTCAAGGTAATATTGCGGAAATTAGAAAATTATTAGATTTGCCTCAAATGGTTGACTAATGTTACTAATTTAACAAAAACCATAATAGTGGAATGTACTGAGTTTGGTTCTTGCATTTGTTTAAGATTTATACCGCAGAATCGGATCAAGAGAATTTAGCGGCCTCGGCCAATAGTAAATACAATCATTGAATGCCTTGGATTTGATAATTGTGTCATATTTTCTAGTAATCGCAATAAGCGCGGATCTAAATCGTTCACATCACATGTTTATCAAACAAACCTACTTCTCTCTTGATTTTTTTGATAGTTTATTTGTTTAGTCATTTTAAATACTTTTTTTACTGCTTCTATCTACTTTTTCTTGCGGCTTCCTCATCTTTTTGTCCAACTCACGCTGTCTTTAGAGTATTTTTGTTACTCTGTCGTCTGGCAGCCTTATTACGTTATCGTGATTCATTTTCCATCCATCCTCTACTTTTTTCCCGTACAATCTTTTTTAAAATCTGTATTTACAATACAGAGAAATTACAATAAGCAAATAGGTTGTTAAATACCTACTAGGAAATAGCCCAGTGACTATCATTACCAATTATTTACAATTATACATAAATTGGATTGATTATTAGGGACTCTATAAGCTAAATTCTAAATTCTAAGTCTAAAATCTATTGGGCAAGTCACTTATGTAGTGTCTTTTCAACCATCTCCGATGGGGTATCTCCATTAGATTCCTTGCCAAATGATTATTAAGCCTTTGGGCATATTTCTGGGATTATTTGGAGGCATTGAGCAATTACATTATTAGGTAAATACCAAGGGGCGTTTGCAATGCTACGAAGAACTTTGGACTGAACCATTTCTAGAATTTCGATGTTAGATTTGGATGCTGCGCCCCAGAGTCGTATTCCATAACTCCATATTGGTTTCAGAATAGCTTTGTAGACTAACAATTTATTGATAACTGATAATTGTGATCTGCGATCGATATTTCAATAAACTGTTTCCAGTATTTATAAATCAGCAAATGGGTCGCTGAGAACACCCAAACCAAAATCCCAACATTTATTGATTCTGGTATCGCAATAGGGTTTACTATGATAAAAAGTGTATGACCATTTAAAGAGTACATTGACCGTCATATTTGAAAGGCAATAACAAGAAGTTTAAATGATCTACCTAGGACATTAAACTTAATGGTCATTAAAGCATGTAGAGCATAATATTAGTTAATTGATACAGGAACATTTTTATTAGATTTTTAAAATGGTAATAATGTATGTCCGTTGTTACTCCTGATTTCATAACCCTTTAAAAAAGTAGCAATGCAGTCGTTAAAATTTACGAGAATTTCTAAGACATAAATTGTAACTTTTACTTCATAAAAGTATGATTTAATTGCGGTCACTTTTTTTGTATATTATAATATTAATTAGTAGCGAAACTAAGTTCTTACGGCATTAAAAATTGACAAAAAAATAATTAAATGAAGGGTTTTATCAATTTTTAATAAATTTACTACGACAATGTATTTTGTTTGAACGAAATAGATTTTTTTTACATTTGGCAAATAACTAAAAGCACTTTAAAATATTACTTTCTTATGCAGGGTGTTAAACGTCCTTATTATATTTTTTTTAATGCTTGTAAATCGTTTAATCAAATAATAAATGACAATAGAATAAAAAATGCGGTTATTCAACCTTGAATATAATACAATAACTAATTGTGATCTGTTTATGTTTATAAACAATAAAGTAGAAGTCAAGGTTTAAAGAAATTATAACTGTAGATGTATGCAAATGAGATTGTTTAGTAACTTAGATCATGCTCTATTATTTTCACATTGGATTCATATTGTTATTATGAAAATTGAAGTGCATATTTCTTTAAATTAATTATTCTAATCATGTTTAACAATAGAATTATAAAAAATTTATACAAAATTTATAATTAATAAAAGGATTAAGTGTACTTACTTTAAATTATGATATAATTAACATACAACTACAAGGTTATACTTCCTGACAGTTGCGAAATAAAAGTAACTTTAAAACTAAATAATTTGCACTTGACGTAAGTTTCGCTCACAAAGTTAGCATCATCAGAAACCGGACTCTTTGCAAAACCAAACAACTTTGTAAAACATGCTTTTGGCAAGCCATTTGCTAGATCACGTGCCGCATCATGTGCTAGGGGACCTCCACTTCTAGCCATCTCATGATTTGATTTAATATGTAGGTAACCACAATTTTTTACGTTCTTATCATTAAATATTGCTGTAATTTTTCAAATCGTAAAAACAGCAAATATTGTTTTATTTAAGTACGTTTTATTGAAAAAATTAACTGTTGCGTGACTCAGAAACATTACAAAAATCAAAAGCAGGAAGAAACTGTGTTATGTGTCGAAATCTTTAAGAAACTTATATTAGTTTACAATACTTCAGTGGCCACCAAAGTTACAAATAGTGTATGTATGGGGTTAGTTGAGTGGGAGTTATAGCATTTTTGGAGTTGTTGGCCAGATCCCGGGTCACATCATATCCTGCGGAAACTTTGGCCTAACTTAAACTTAAGTATCTACTAACCTTATGATTTGTATGTAACCAGAATTTTTTAAGTGAGCTTATCGATATTATTAGTACATAATGATGTAATTTGATTTGAAATATTGTTAACGACAGAAACGATGGACTATTGACAGGGAAAAATAGAAAAAGCAGAAGCAGAAACAACCCTTTTTTAAACTGTATTATGTGAAGACATTTATCAGTTTCGCGTTTTATAATTCTCCAAAAAATAAATTTGTTCTTGCGATAAAAATTAAAATATTAAACTAATAGAGAAAAGATTAATATCCACGTTTTCTTAACATTATTATCTAACAAGCAACCTTGTTTAGGTATTCTTGAATGTGGAAACCGTTAACGTAGAAATATTTATCACACGTGAATCTAGTAAATATATTAGATTAAAAAAAACATTATTATGCTTCACACGCCTTTCAGGAGTTTGTTATTACTACTGTTACTCATACCAGTGCACCTAAAAGCTGCAACAAATCAATCTAATGCGCATATAGAGATGACAAACCAGATGGAAACAGCACATTGGGGATTTCAAGTTATTGGTTTTTTTACCGTTATTGTATTTAATTATTCTTTATCTGTTTTATTGCACCTTCTTGTATTTTCTTCCCCAATTTTGTGATTCTTTTTTACAAAAAGCAACAAAAAAACGGCATACTAATGTTTTCACTAATCACCATAGAGTAGAACTGGGTCAGAGAAAGGAATTAGGACACTTTAGTGGGCAACAGGATACAAAGGAGTATTGGGCAATGAAAAAGCAGATACCTTATCTCGTTTAGGTCCTGCAACCGAGTTTGCAGATTCTGAATCTGTATTCTCACCATCCTTACTGGCATGACGCTTCTATTCAAAACATAGTAAACTGATAGCCAATACACACCATCAGAATCACTGGTAAAAAAATGAAGCTTTTAAGCAATAGTATATTTTATTTAACGGCTCCTCAGTTATAGTTATCTCAAATAAAACTATCATTTTTCTTTCCGATGTTACGATTTAAAGATTACGTTTCCAAAGTGTCAATTTGTCTTCCAAATTCCTAGTGATATTTCTCCTGCAATTACTTATCCGTGACATTTCACACCAACTTAATATTCTTAATAATTATTTTTCATCCCAATTATTCAAAAGTTCTTCATTTGAAGTGGATATATAAGTATAAATTTAATCATTACGAAATATTGAATACTACATTTCAAGTAAGAGAAACTGTAAATGCACGTGATCTAATTATTTCGAATCAATATATGGAAAAATTATTATAAACAAAATACTTAACATTGCATAATGCAGTTTGTTGATAAAGGCAAATATTACTTAATCAGACAAGAAATATTTCATTAATTGCATTTGCATTTTCTGAATAGTTCAAATAAACGGTTACATTGAAAATGGCAAGTCAGTCAATTAGCATCAAATGCAGGTGAATTATACAATTATACTTTTGTCATAGCCAAATATGGTAACATGATAGCTAGAATATATTTGAGTTTTAAGCGTTATGATGGCAGTGTTAGGGAGCTTGCAGAATTTTTCAACAATTCCTGAAAGTTGGATTTCGTTTTGTTCTTTTTCGAACTAATCCATCAGGCTCCTAATTATCCTTGTGCCTTCTGTACTACTTGGCTGTTTGGGTATATGGCAATGATCTTTGTATTTAACTTTTGCCTCTTTTGATCAGTGATAAATTGCAGGAATTTCTTCATCGCATGTTTTCCTGGGCTATGTGAGATTTTAGAAGCGTATGTATGCTCTATAATCGTAATACGTGTTACTGACCGTACTTTCCCTTTGATATATAATAAACAATACCTAATTAAATATGGTGTTCATCAAAACACTAGGTTGGGACTCCTAATCTGACGTTAATTCCAATTCTTTCTTGAAAATTGCTTTTCCTAATAGTATTCAGTTTACATAGTCTTAAGATTGGTAAACGTGGTAACATTTATGACATTATGAAGTAGAAACAGAACCAAATGAAACACTAATTTCCAAACAAACTTCTTGAATAGAGCTATTCTCATTAACTGACTTCAGTTTCTTGTGTATCTTTAGCTTTTTTGCAGTGTAACATTTTTTTTATCAATCCCCCGTTTTGTTTAAAGTCCAGGTCAACTAAATCAGTATTACTCCATTTAACAATACCGAAATAAACACTGTCAAGTTATTTATGGCATGTATAACATTTTTAGCATTTCAAAAGGTGGTTGTTATAATATTATTTAGTATCTGTGATTATTACCCAATTATGTTATGATCAAATTAAAGACAATGCAGTGCGTGACAAAAAAACAACCGATATAATGTTTTCAGCCTACCTTTTTGGTCTTACTAAAAAATAAATGAATTTAAATGACAAATTAACCTTTATATTAAATCTAAAATCCCACGCGTTGGATGTTGAAATGAATTCTTCCCACTTAGAGAAAATAATTCAATATTTGGAAAATTAAGTAGGTAATTTAAAATCAAATAAAGGAATAAGCTCCTTTAATAACTTGCCTTTGTTTACAAACCCGGTAATGTGTTGTAATAAAGTTTAAGATTTTTGAAGTAAGGTCACTCTTTTGGTTCATTGTTTGATTGTTGAAAATACTTCTGGTTCTGACAAATCAGTAATTCTAACAAAGTAAGATTTATTTTGAAGTCTCCTAAAATTAAGATGTCATTACAAGTCATTCTAAACATGATTTCTGTGTTAAAACTAATTTATGATTATTTTTAAAACCGTTATTTTACTTTAACTTATTAAAATAATTTTGCCAAGTTTATCTACTTTATCCTTTTTGCTCTAATTTTTATCTGCTTCGATCAGGACTAATTACTGAGTATCACTTTATTTTTCACTTCTCGGTTATCATATGCTGCTACTTCTCCGGATGATTTTTCAGAGATCAGGAACATTAAATTGATTATACATATTCTTACTCGCTCGTCCCTTAAAATGTCTGTAGTATGAGGTTAGGATATGTAGAATGTTTATTGCTGTATACAAAGGTAAAAAAATATATGAAGCAATTCACGATTTTTCATATATCATCATTGCGCAGTGATCATACTTTTCTTCCCTGTATCATTCCAATTTTAACAAGACCCATTAATTTGGTATTTGTCAAATAATTTAATTTAATTAAGAACTTGTTGCATTTTTGAAATTTATTACTATTTTATGCAAATACAGGAATTTATGTGTGCCAAATAACTAACAGGTTATAAACAATTTTTTTTAAAATTTACCTTCATATTTTGATGACTATCATTAAGTACCTTGTATGTTGCAAAATAACGTCTGTACTTTTGTTGTCATAACAAAATTTGCATCTGTACGAGACATTTCGTAGGCGTTTTATATGCAACTGATTCAATTAATGTTATTTTAGCCCAATTGCCAGAGCCAGATATGGACCAAAAGCTCGCACAAAATGTAATATCGATGAAACTTTGCACGATAAAAAAATTTTTGCTGCTCTAAAGTGTATGCAAAGTTCACAATTTCGAAAACAAAATCTAAAATTTGGATTTTTGATTATATCTCGAAAAAAAAAATCGGAAAATTTTACTAAAAATTAGTTATTTAAAAAAAAATTGTGTTACTATAAAAATTATTAAAAATAAGAAAGCGAATTTGAAAACTCTACGCGCGCCGAGCCGTTGAATACAAATATTCAAGCGAGACGTTCGGGAAAACCTAAAGTATCTTTGTCTAAAATGTACGCAAAGAAAAAAGAAAGAAAGCATTTTAAAGAGGAGACACTAAGCTTTCTCAGGAAGCCATTAGTTTTTAATTTTTTTTTGTTTTCTCATAGAAAATTTGACTGGAATTTATAATTTCTAAAATTTTCACTGATTTTTTATAAAACTGTAGATATATATTAATAGAGACATAACAAAAAAAATCCTTATACATTTACCATAACTATACTTTAACTTTTGATGTAAAAATAATTAAAATGATAAACATTGTCTCTGTGTAATTTAACTTATGTTTTAAAATTATCTTCTTGTTTAAAATGCAGTTTTAACTTAACTTATTTAAGACTTTTAAATAAATATAATGGAGTACCTACCATGTCATAAAAATCAATCAGATATATCATTGTTGTGAAAGAAAGTACCAAAATTATAAAAAAACGTTAAATGTCCAATAATGTTTATAGTAGTATAACAAAACATCGTTAACTTTTCGAATCGTAAATATTAGGCAAGCCAAATAAACCAAACCTTCAAACAATGCGTAAAAAACCCGTAATTATAAAATCTACATTTCTAAATCTTAAACCAAAATCTGTAATACTTTGTTTAAACTTGAAACTCCTCATTATGGAAGGTATGACCATTTACAACAAAACTATGTAGGTTATGTAACTATTAGATAATTTAAGAATTGTTGAAGTGAAATTTTTCTGAAATAAATCTTTACCGATAAATGAGCAAGGTATTAACAATTACTCATAATATAATAGGTAATTATTAAAAAGAATTTGTATGCTGTGTCACAAATAATATGTTTATTGCTTTGTAATGGTTAAGCAGTGGGGTATTTCAGAAAACTCTGATATTTTCTTAATTTCCTGTCCCACTTATTCCTGCTATTCCAGTTAATATCTTTATTTTTTATTATGTTTTCTCCCCAGTCCTACGCACTCCCCAAACTTAACTGTTTGCTATAGCCCAGTTTCTTTAGATCTATCAGACTTAAAGCCTTACTAATATACTTGGAAAAAGTTAAATAAATGTCAGAGGATACTGCAATAATCAAACGTACCTCCTGTAGAAAAGTAACATAAGTGGAAAAGGTATAAATTTATGGAAGAAAGAAATTCGAGAAAGAAGTAATGATGTAAGGATTGTAAAAGTCGAAATGCATTTTGCTTTTGTGTCATTTTTGTATCGGAGGTTACAACACAGCTTTGAGGTACTATATTACTTCATTTCCCCAATAACATTGGTACTTTAGTGACCAATATTAGCCTTGCACCACATTTTTGCTCCATAGTTTCTTTTCTTCAGTCTTTTTTGCTTCTAGAGATCTTTATTAAATTACTTTAGGATCATAGCTTATTTCGGCATCCCTGTTAAGGAGCAAGAGTTTTTGTATTACTTAAGCCATTGTGTTTGTAAGTCTCACTTTATTATTTGCACTAAAATTTATCGAGGGGGAATACAAACAAATATAACTTGTTTTTACCTTCGATAAGCCTAATCGATTCAGTCTATCGAATCTCTGATTCTATTTGGTATCCTTCTTTATTGAGTCCATAGGTTATCATGGGTTTAATAAACCTTTAAGATAACGATATAGCAATCTTGGGACCGACGTGATTCTCCCACTCATTCCTCTGCAACTGCCAAGGATAATCGAAAACACAGTAACGTCTCTTCAACAATGTGGTTTGCAGGCCTTAGGCCTATATTTTTTGTGAATATAAAAATCTAGCATTTTTGGGGACAGGTCAGAGAATTATTATTAAAAATTTAAAACAGATTATAGTTAATTTTTTTGAGCTTTCTATTTCATGCCAATTTTGCAAACCAGTTTAAAAATAAATGTCTTTATACGAGATACCATAAAAATGCAGTGTTATTAAAAACAAAATACATAAAATTCTGACGTGAAATATTGTCCTTTGCTGATTTTAATTATTGTATTCAATGGCACAGAAATGGTGGAGACTTATCCATTTTTCATATATAAATCATTCATTACATTTACAATCATTTAATATTATTATTTTTAATTTTATTTTCCATCTTCGAATACTTCACTCTTGTTTTTTTCAAAATTTAATTAATCGAATTTTACATTATTGGTTTAACGAGAATGTACTGAATGTAAAAATAATTCGAAACAAGATTTTCTTTCACTCACAATTTTTATTTAAATCTCATATAAACATTTTGGTACCATTTAAATAATTTTAAGTAATTTTGGAAATGTTAATTGCGGTTCTTTACTCAAAAATTCACAACACTGATATTTCTGCTCGATTTCAGGTTATAGCCTGGACATTTATGAAATTCAACGCCAAAATCAAATAACCAAGCAGATCTTGCAAAATTTTCTGGAAAAGAGGCTTTTCGGTCAAAACAAATCATCCAAACCTCCTAGCGTTTGGGACATTCTTCCGAGAAATAGAAGAAAAATGGTCAATAATATTCAGGATGCCTTAAACGGTACAAATAACGGTGAAAAAGAAACTTTAGAAAGTGGTGAATCAGAAAGGATATCAGCTTATGAAGATTATGAGGATGAGGACGGTAAAGATAATATAACTAATTTTTCTTTTACGCAATTTAAATATTCAATTTTACTAGCTTTTCTAGTACGAGGAATACGGGGCACAGTCCAATTGGACTTTTACTAAATTGAAGCCTTTCTTATTATCCAGATATTCTATTATTTTCTGAGGAACAAAGATGTGACTAAAAAAAATAATTATTTTCTTTATAGAATTAACAAATTACATAATAAAACGCATTAACAATGTAGGTGATTGGTGGTGGAATTATTAACTACAAATGCTGCTACAATTTGAGTTTTTTATAAAATTAATAATACCTTCATTATTACCAATGAAAACATTTGGAATGATCCATGTTAGAGTACAATCTCAAAGGGAGTCTTGAGATATAATCTCTTGATGGAAATTGTATCTTAAAGACCTCAGCGGGTTTTGGTTTGTTGTAATTAACTATTTTCTTGTAAATTTTGATTCCAGTATGTTTTTATTTTAAATGTATCGCTCTTGATGAAGTGGTTTGATTATTAAATAAATTTCTAGGTGCTATATCTGCTGTTTTCTTTACCAAAAGAAAATAACGTTTTTTTAAGTAGTTGAGAAATATGCAGGTCTCTTTATATTGCTGATTGCGTGATTCTAGTAAACTTCTGATATTTTAGGGAAAAAATTAAAGGGTCTCTAGGACCAATAAATTTATTTGAGATTTATAAATTTGAGGTTCATGAAAATGAGATTTACTTGTTGTAATCGCGAGTTCTTTTTTAGAAAATTAATATGGACTATTGTTATTTAAAGAGATGATATTGGTTCTGTGTGGAAGGTTTTATAATTTTTTTAGTTAAGTAAGAAATCCTGAGGAATTATCTTGATGGGACAGAGATGCTTCTTCTATTTTATAGTTTACAGTTTTAAATTTATCTAACTAAAACTTTGTCTCACCTTTACATAATAGTGAAGGAGCATTGACCCTTAAGATAGAGCAGTTTTTATTTTTTCAATACTTATACAATGTTAGTATTGAGCAAAATATAATTTTTCTTTTCGTATAAAGATAATTATACCGCCACTGAAAGAATGACATATGTTTATATATAGGTAACTCTAATTGCATGCGATATTTGGATTGTTTAGTCACAAATCTTGTCGCTGTCTAGAACTTTCTAACATAAGTACTATGAATACTATCAGCGTCTAACGAGTACCTAACATTATCTTCATAAAGTGTTATAGAAATCAGAAATCGAGCTTAAGATAAGATAAGTGATAAAGTAATGAGGAAAAATATAGTATGTTAATTACATCTGGCAACGTCGTCAAAGAGGTTTATTTTTCGCCCATCTCGTGTCACATCTCTAGCCCTATTGTGAATTACCAAAATATGATTTGCCCGAGCTGAACAAGAAGATACCAGCTAAATAGTCTTCCGAACTGATAGTTCCTAAACAATATATGAACATCAAAGTATTTTTTGTCATATGAAGCTCTAGTAAATTAAAATTTGCTCATCGTATTTAAAGTTTTGAATAATAATAATTTTATTAATTATGTTTCCACATTTTCTCATTAATGCTTTGTAATCTGAATACTTATTTTAAATGTAGTGTCGCCCCAATTTCTAATTTTCGGAGTGCTTGTGTTATTTATAACCTAATGTCTCTTTTGCTTTTAGGGGGCGTTGCCAAATATACAGTAGTCAAATAACAGAGCACACATTTGACTATTGTGGTATCGAGAGTACTACCTTAAATAGTACAGGATGTTTCAAATTATATTTTATAAATTGATCTTTGAATGTCTTTGTTATAGGAGACATCCAAGCACCCTATAAGTTACATACCTTTTTGTACGACTTTTTACTATTTTAAAACTTAACTTAAAAGCTTTTAAGGGTTTTAGAAAAAAAGAAAGTTCTTCGTACGTTTGTCTGTGTTGATATTACATCAGAAAATTAAATAACAGAATACATTTTAAAATTTCAATAAACAAATTCGATACACGTCTTACTCTAACGTAATTTAATATTTATATGGTGAAATTTGCAGACCTACTGGGTAATGGTTTACATTGTCATATCTAATCAACTACCGCATTAATCATTAAGAGAAAATTGTGTATTTTTCAAGGCACCTACGTAATTTTTGACACATTGACTGAACAGGATTGGGATTTGTCATGTTTATGCTTTTTAAGTTTGTGAATAAATTATCTCCATGTCACAAAACAATGCTAAACCATCAGAGAGATATTCGTTTTAATTATACAGGTTCTTATTTTTGAAGTACTTTGTTGCCATTGTTTTTGATTTATATTCTAAATTCACTTTATAGAAGACAGGGAAACATTTCTTTGATTGTAATCTTGTTTTTGGGTCTTATTGATGGATCCAGGTATTAAGAAAATTATGTCGTTGACCAACATTCAGGTATTTGGGGATCTATTTTGCCGATATTTTGTCACTCAAATGTGTGATGTAAAAGTCACATTTATAGGTCTATGCTAAAAATACTTCATCAGATAAATAGAGGACTAAATTAAAAATTAAAATAAGAAGATGATACATGAGGGGGCGAACAAACAAAGAAGTAATGCAAAAATATGGACAACCATCTATAAAAAATGTAATTAAAGCGCGGGGGTGAAATGTCATAAAAATGTCGGACAAAAGACATCAGAAGAAAATATTAATGGGAGGAGAAGGCAGAAAAAAGGCGAAAAGGACCAAAAAGATAATTGATGGAAACCGTAAAGAAGGACTTGAGAGGTATCATGGGTGAGGATGGCGATAAACATAGAACGAATGGCCATAATACTCTTTAGGGGAGAATTTTAAAATGTATCTTATTTTTGTTTACTATTTATTAATTGCTAAGTACATTAAAAAAATATTTAAGTTGTTGCTAAATTCTGTAATTAAACAAAAACAGTTTTCAGATTATCCAGTAGAAAAAAACGTTATGAAACCAGTGAAAGCAGACAATTATTTCTAAATTACCCGAATCTCTTTTTTTTATCTTCAAATACAAACCTCCAATGAATTGAATGAAATAATAAATCACGTTTTTGCGTTTTCTTGAACTGTTTAGAACTTACAAGACATTCATTACGAGATAATGGTCTATAAGAACGTAAAATATCATCGTTTATTTCTAACTCTTTCAATTTCTTTATCGATTGATTGAAATATCATGAGTTGCCTATAAACATCTGATTTTATTAAGGAAATATATAAATAAAATCGTGAGACAAAGAAATATCTCTACAGGTGCGTCGCGATAGTACATATGTTAAACGTATAACACGACATCTCTCTTGTATCTTCGGATAAAAATGAGGAGTAATTATCTTTTTTTCTTATAAAATAACAGATAGCAATGACCAAGCAATTCTACTAGCAGATAAGAACAAATTACGGAAACGAAATGTATTTAAGAATAGATATTCATGAGTTTAATTTGATTTTAAGAATTTGATTTGAAATCAAACTCAAATCGAGCCTAGTAGTGCTGTGGTGCAAATATAATTTTAGATAGTAGTGGAAATGCACCATTTTAATGTATAATCCCAGGAGTTTTCTTCGACAAGAACTGGATTTTTACTTCGAGATGTTTGAAAGAAAGCTAGTACATCTATGTATATAAAAATTTTCTGAATCTTTACATTGGCTTTGAAGGGCTGCTTTCACTAATAATTCGTTTTGATTGTCATTGACCTATTGGCTAAAGTTATCGTAATATTGGGTTTTGTAAATATTTTCAAACTTTAACAAAGTTCCCCATCTGTAAATCAAACAACCTGCTACTGCAGTGTCTATGGTCTCAGTCTAAAATTAAAGCATTGCTGAATATTCTTATACGACTCCATTATTCTAAACATTATTGCAATCTCAACAATATAGGAAGACTTCAAGTTTAAAATATACCACCTGTTTAGATGACTATATAAAATTGGGATTTTAATTCTTTTAACTTTATCTGGTAGTCAGAGATTTAATAAACATACCAATTGGTACAAGTGAAAACCACCTCTTGATAAAAATAATTGAGAAATGTGTTTATAAACAAATATCGTATTTCTTAAAAAAATATAACGTGATAACAGATTATCAAAATGGGTTTTTACCAAGAAGATCAACGGAAAGTGCGGCCTTTGCTCTTTTTGACTTTATACACACTTGTTTAGACAGGAGGATATAAGTGGGCGCTGTTTTCTTTGATCTTTCGAAAGCTTTTAATTCTATAAATGTAAGAATAGCAATTAATAAATTAACTAACTTGGGATTTAGAGGTAATTTTCTTTCATGGTTAACACCTTATTGGGAATTCCAAAAAATAATTGTGAAATTTGATGATCAGAGATCTCTCGCACATGATGTGTACATCGGCGTACCCCAAGGATCAATCCTGGGTCCTTTAATTTTCCTGTTATACATAAACGACATGCCGAAACATGTAAATACTGACCATATTGTACTATATACACATGACACCACATTAGCGGCTGACGCCGAATCTCCATTTGGGATGAACTGAGCTAATCAACAAATTGATTCGCCTATCTGTTGAATTCGTCAGCTGGTGCGAGAGAAATTCTCTAATTGTCAATCCATCAAAAACTGTATGCATGCAATTCTTTTCTAGAATAGAAATACCTACTAATAATAAAATTTCGATTATGAATTATGATGTCGCCTTTTCTAGTATTTCAAAATTCCTGGGTATGCATAATATAAGCCGGAATACCAATAAATACTTCTTATAAAAAACTAAATTATAGTTATTTTGCTATACTTCAACTCCAAAATATATTTACAACTAATCAAATAAATGTTTATTATGCTATTGTGTATGCTCATACAGAGTGCGCCAAAGAAAAATATACAGGGTGTCCCATTTGAAAAAATTAAGTTATTGCCATTTGAAAACTAGACTATTGGCACGCCATCGGCAAACACCCTGTGCAACAGGTGAAGATGTTGTGTGATTATTGTGATAGATGCATGTTTCATTTACATCATAGTAGCTTTTTTGAGGAATTTTTTAAAAAAATGTGGTTTTTGTGCTAATATTTCTGAAGTGCTATTTTTTCATTAAATCTGCTTAAAATAGGAATAACTTGTCAACGCCGCGTCGGATTTACAAATACAAAAAACTACCGTAAATCTAATATTAAGTAGAATCAGAAGACATAATCGTATATAGGGTGTTCAATTTAAAAAAACCAAATTAATTTTCATTCCACAAAAATTAGCCACCCTGTATACATCAAAATATTTTAAAATTGTAGTCCGAGTGACACTGTCTACCCCTACAAAAAATCTTGTTGATATCTCTTTTAGTTTCGGTGCTAGAGATCGACTGGAAATAATTGGCGCACCCTGTATATCTTATAATATTATCCTGTGGGGAAGTGCTGTCAATGCTTCCAGAGTTTACATTTCTCAGAAGGGAATAATTATACCTAATAATAATAATTTTAATTTTTAACCTCGATTATAGAGAGACCTGTAGAAAACATTTCAAACAATATAATATACTTACATTTCATTTGATATATATTTATAAATGCATCATGTATGTGAAAAGTAATTATCAAAAATTGAAATAAAACTATGATTTTGAATACCTTACTTCCTACCTTATTCTTAATAAATGAATGTTTTTATATTTTAAATAATGACTCAAGAAATCATCCAACGTTGGTGTGAAGAAATATGACGATGAAAAATAATTTCGAATATAGATTTTAGCCTGAGGTACAATTATCACTCAAGGTTTTAAAATAGATGCCGACGGTGTAATTAGCGGGTGCCGAAAATTTTAAACAAATGGATCAACAAATTTTAAATCCATTTCCTGTACGTAAAAGACATTCATTATTAATCCACGTCAGCACGATTTTAGAAACAAGGGCAAATATTCAAAGGTCTTAAAATTTTCAATCAAATCATTTCATCTAACACATATTAATATGGTTGGCAATTTCATTTTGCAGCAATATATTTTAATTTTTCTATTTCAGCTTGTTACTTGTCAGCATCATTCTTCTAACAACTCATCATTTGGTAATCTTCTTTCGTAAATATCTAAATATTTTACTGGCTAATGTAGACTGCTTGTCATAATATATAATAGACAATTTATAATCATAATAACTATTTAATTTCACACTTTCGTTTCACATAAATCGATAAATTGAATTGGTACAGATTTTGAAAGAACGTCTCTTAAGCTAGCAAAACAAATCAGAATTAAAAATCAATACTTGGACAATTAAAGGCTCATTAAATGCCCTAATTTAAAATTTTCTGCTCCCCAAATTTTCATAATAATGAGTGTTCTGCTAGCTTTAACTTAAGTGAGCAGAACATGACCGAAAAAGTGGTTGACACAATAAAAATTGAAATTATCTTTACACAGTTATTAACGGCTCATTAAAAGTTCTAGGAATACACTAATCGCGAATTTCAGGCTCGATTTATCTCTTTGTGAAAATGGAAAAAGTCACGATCTTGAATTACTATCTGGAAATATCTCCTCAAGCATGAATTTTTCTAAAAAAGTTCATTCATTCGGAAATATTTCCGATAGTAATTCAAGCTCTAGGGAGATTACTAGTGATAATTACTTGTTATGAAATTGTTAACATTTCATTCACTACCAATAGGCATAAATTTAGTTTTATTCGTATTTATTTTTAGTAAATTTACATTACACCACAGATAAATTTGTTTGAGTGTACTATTAATAGTTTGTACCATCTTTGGATGCGAAATATATCAGAGTGTTATCTGCGAATAAATGTAACGAACAATCCCCAGCAACCCTTTCAATATCATCAATATATAAAAGAAATAGTAGGGGTCCTAAGACACTTCCCTGAGATATTCCGTACTCATAGTTAATATCATTAGGGCATTTTTAATTCTGCTGACTTTGTTCTGCTGCCTTAAGAGACGTTTTGAAAGCACTAGGAGTAAACCACGATTATGTTTTCTTACCTCGTGAAAACTTATTTTCGGAATTGCAGCCTCCTCATCTGTGTACGTACTTCTTCGACGCCGTCTTCATACCTAGAGAATCGAGAAACCACTTTCTCTGTCGGTCCGCAAGGTCGTCAAATTAACTAAGAACGTTACAGAGGAGACCAAGCGACTTTAGTATTACGCGAGGAAGTTCCAGAAAGCGAGAGTGTTCTGTATAGTGTCCCGGTGGTCTAATAATTTCCGAAATCGGTCGGAAAAATTTACAATATTTCCTGGTGCTCCTGCAAGATGTTTAACAGTTTGTTAGTGTATTCTGCGTTTCTTTTGGGGACTTTGTCGGCTGCAGGACCGTCTATTAGGACTGCTTCAGCCAATATTCCAGGTGTTTTTTGTTGTTATAATTAAATGTGTTCTTAATGAAAAATATCGCAAGTAATGGTGCAAAATTTTAGTTTACTTCAATTTAATCTTTTTAGAAATAAAAAATTTAGTTTATGTGTATATAAATATAAAAGGTTTTAGCTTCTTTTCTGAGTTCTTTAATTACGTGGTATTGTGACTCAATTAAGAATGAAATGCCGCTTATTTAGACATAAATATATTTTAGGAAAGTTTACCAAAAGATAGACGCACCTAAAAATAATGGTAAAGTTTTTTTAGTAATAATTAATTATGAGTAATCAAATTATTATTATTAGAAATCGAAACTCACAGTAGTTAATTCTTTAATTCGTAATATTTTAAAAGGGTTAATTGAGCCATTTTTGTTTTTAACTGAAAATTATATTGAGATATATTAAGTAAACGGCAGGCACTATGAATTTATTCTGGATTGACACTGGATTTTAGACTACCAAATCAAGATATTTTAAATCCCAATTCCAGTAAAAAAAATATAAAACGAGGTTTATTTTCAAGACCTAAGTAAGTCTTCCATCTGTGGCAAATGGAACCTCTCCAATTTCATCTGAGACTTAATAATATCTTTGGAAAGCCCCAATAAATATTAAGGAATCTTTCACCTCTATCCCACATATTACAACAGACAAATGAGCATAAGCCAAACATAATGAATACAAAACAGACTAATTTTATGAACATTAATCTGAACAAAGCACCACGTTTCCATATAATTAGGTCTAGGTGATCTGCTAACATGCAATTTTAACTTAGCTTTCAGATTAAAAGATGTTCCTGCAAGCTGGAAAGTTTCAGAGGTAATCATGTTACCGAAACCAAGTAAACCATCAAACCATCTTTCTTGCCAACTGTGTTTTTCACGCATGTCATAAAGGTTTGGTTCACAAAAAAAATAAAAAATTGTTTCCGAAGCAGTAGGCTAGAGACTTTTATATCGTATGTTTCAGATAGGCTATTTAGAATCAAGCAGTAAACTCGATTGCAGCTTCATTTGCTATTGTTACTGCTCTTCTTGGGCGTCTTGAGCTGATGAACGATACGTTTTCTATCCAAATAAACGATTCTACATTATGAATCTTGAAAAGTAGACGGTAAAAAGACATAAAGTAAATTAGGATTAAAATATTAACAACAATATCGACTCCTTGGCAGAAACTCCAAAGAGTCAAATTATTAAACTGTTACCCGGTTCTATGACCTTCTTGGATTTTACGAAATTCAATTAAAAACGTTAAGGCTTTTTGGTACGGGCACAGCACAATGCAGGTCTGTTTCGAGACATGCTAACTATGAAGATGGAGTGCAAAAGGTTTCACCTACATGTAAACGCAGAAGCTTTTCAGCTGCTGGACAATTAGCAGTTTCATCTTGTGCATTATATTGTGTGTTAAAGCAGAGTAAAGTAGGCTTGTGAAGCGTTTACAGTAATCAGAACAACCTAATAGTGGAGTGAAATTGACGAAAATATTCTGAAAATGGATGTAAGAGCTAAATCAAATGTTTTTAATTTTTTCGATTTTATACATAAAGAGAAGCTTGTAAAAAAATTTTCAATAAATTTGGGCTGGAGCTTCGGGAGATATGTGCCAAAAACGGCATTTTTGGTATATTTCGAGTGGATTGCTTCACTATTTTTTAAATATCTCCGGCTCTAAGAGTCGTGGAAATATAAAATTAAAATTAAAATGACCGTGCTGAAGTAGAGTATCGATCCGTATGTAAGGTTTTTTTTTAAAAATGCATCCTAACCTCAAAAAACGAATTCACGCACATTTTTTTTTATTGAATTGGCAATAAATAACCAAAGAATCCTTGAATTTTCTTAAAAATTAGAGAAAATATGTATTTTTATGTCGGGAAGACATGGTAAACATTAAAAAAAATGTATTTGTTCAGCCAAAATCGGCATTTTTCGAAAAAAATTGAATTGGCCGCCATTTTTGGAAAAATAATAGAACAGAAAATTTTTTTATCTTAAAGTCTAAGAAAATCCAACATTTTATTTCTTTATTTAAAGTGCCCAATTAAGGGAATAATAAAAAAATAAAAATTCGATTTTCATTTTTTTCCAATTTTTTATCGCGATATTTATGCTTGAATCTCTTAGAAAAACTGTATTTTAGTCCAAAAAATAAAAGAAATATGTCAGGTTCTAAAGTAAGATTTTTGTGAGGGAACGAATCAATATAAATCAATATAAAAATGAAAATCGACAAAAATATTTTTTTTTTTAATTTTTACCATGTCCTCCCGACATAAAAATACATTTTTTTTCCCATTTTTAAGAAAATTCGAGAATTCTTTGGTTATTTATTGCCGATTCAGTAAAAAATAAATAATGTGCGCGAATTCGTTTTTTGAGGTTAGGATACATTTTTGAAAAAAACCCTACTATGCGGATCGATACTCTACTTCATCACGGTCATTTTAATTTTTATTTTATTTTTCCACGATTCTTAGAGGCGGAGATATTTAAAAAATAGTGAAGCAATCCACTCGCGAAGCTCCAGCCCAAATTTATTGAATTTTTTTTACAAGCTTCTCTCTATGTATAAAATCGAAAAATTAAAAAAATTTGACTTAGCTCTTACATCCATATAAAATTCTAATTTCACTCCACTATAATGGAAATCGATAAATTGATGATTTAAAAAAATAATAGTACAGTCCACAAAACTAGTTTCAATAGTAGGCACCAGCAGGTATTAGTTTTTGAAAGCTTATTGATTAATATTTTACAGAAACCCGTACAAATTCAAGTGTTCTAGATTTTTTGAAAACATATTTTTGAAAGATTTTTGTTATTTTATATTCTAAACATCTTTGAATGTATATCTGCCTTTTGTAACTTTCTGTTGCTGTCTCATCGAAACATTTATTTACTATATTGTTCGCAGGACTTTAAAAACTCCCAAATCATGTTATTAAAGTAAATCTTATTAAACGGAACAACGTAAAAAGTGATAATATACTCTTAGTCATTTTTAGTTATTTTATTTTGCACTAATTTTATGCATTAGAAATTTTTTCAACATCCTATTTAAACGAGAAACAAAGGAATTTGAAAGAGGTCACATATCGACTTTATCAATAACACGATCTGCCAATTGTTTTAATTCCTTTTCATAATCCATATTTCGCTTTGACAGCCTTGGCATTGCAGGATACGAACCTGTTGCAATGTATCACTGGTCCGTGACAGAGACAATTCAATTGAAAGGTTAAAATTATTTGGTAAACACTTTCAAACACAAATTTAAACGCGAATGATAAATGTTGTTAAGCATATTTTAGCTTTTGTATTTCGCATGTATTAATTTGCGGGCCACGGAAGTATTTTGAAACGTGTTGTGGTCATTAAATTTAAACTGTTGATTGCTTATGTTACCTGCAGCGGGTAAAAAGTGTATTATAGGTTGATTTAATATCGCGCAATGATTTTTTATCATCCCTTTTAGGGAGGTTTTCTGTAAGGCACATTTTTCAAGTTCCAATTTGATCTTATACGGTGCTGTGCCAATTTAAAATCAAATTTTTTCGATAATATAAAGTATATAAATCATAATTTTTTATTTTTTTAATTCAGAAATTTGTTGCAGATTGTCCAAATTGTATAGAAGATGCTGTACCTGTACCAAACAGATGGACAATGCCTCTTTTGAAATTAGGAGAAAAGCGATATTATTTAGGAATTTTCTTTAAGGTAAAGTATTATTTATAAAATGAATTCAAACTTCTTTAAAATTAGTCCTATATTTCCATCAACGTGAATTATTTATATCTATCTTTTTAATTTACTCAAAATTTCAGGAATCATCTTCCATTTTAAATTTTTCAATTCTTAGATATCAATACAGGATTCTCCCTATACTATCAAAAATGTTTCAGGTATTTCTTTACTCCATTTTATACTATATTGTAAAAGATAAAACATTAAAGCATGCTGTGTATTGGAAGTGCGATATCTGTTTAGAGATCTAATAAACTGGGCATACTCGAATAGCGGTTGGATAATCATGACAGGTAGAGATTAGAGATTAAAAATTTGTTTTGAAATGAAATGGATCATTTAAAACCAGTGACTTAAGGGTCATAAAATTTCAGACTGTTCGACTGTCTCGAAGATAATAGAAAGGCTAATGAAAAATTGCCTACTGCCCTTTCTTTCCAAACAAAACATCCTAACACCTCATCAGTATAGTTTTCTTCCTAAAAAATGCACTAGTGACGCAATGTTATCCGATCTTAATGAAATATATACATCACTTAATGATAAACTTTGATTGTGTTAATCATGAAATCTTAATTAAGAAACTACAAATTTATGGCGTACGGGGTTCTCCTTTGCAATGGTTTAAAACTTACTTAGAAAATAAAAATCAGCAGGTACGGGCTAATGGTGAGGATTCTTCAAATCTGCCAATTAGCAGTGGAGTACCTCAAGATTCAGTGTTAGGTCCAATTTTATTTTTATTATTCATCAACGATATCACAGACTTAAAAATAAGGGGAAGAATTACTTTATTTGCCGATGACACGAGTGTAACCTGGAGTAGTTCTGATATACAGACATTACAATCTAGCATAAACAAAGATCTAGTAACTATTAAGTCCTGGTCTGACTCGAATGGGCTTTGTTTCAAAACCAGTAATGCAATGTCTTACAGAGGTACTTTACAGCCTATAACTCTAAGCAATAATCCGATTCTAACGGTGAACTCAATTAAGTTTTTAGGTCTTTATATAGACAAATTCCTGAAATGGTCCACTCAAATTGATACCTTATCTTTTGCATGTTTTGCCATTAAAACTGTTTCTAAAGTGCTAACCCCTACTACTGCATTAATGACCTACTTTTCCTTATTCGAATCTCACCTTCGCTATGGTTTACCGTTCTGGGATTCTTGTAGCTTATACCACTTCGAATCTATTTTCAAATTACAAAAAAGAGCAATTCGTTATGTATTTGGTTTAAGTAGTAGGACACACTGTGAAAATTACTTTAAAAATTTAAAAATTCTAACCCTTCGTGCTCTATTTATCTTTGAATCCGTCTGCTTAATTCGCAAGCACATTCAAAAGTTCCCACCTCTGACCTAATAAAAAATTCTATTACCTACAATGCAAAAAAATTGTATAATAACCTCCCGATACAGCTAAAATCTATAAATTCATATGATAAGTTCAGAAGATCGACTAGGGCTTTTCTTCAAGAAAGACCATTTGACACAGTGGTAGAATTCTATAACGTGCCTTAGACTTTTGGGTTGCAGCATATAGGAGCAATAATTAAATTAAGTTAATTTGAACAATAATTTATAGTGACGGATATTGCATATCCAACGCAATTGTTATTTATATTTTGTTTGTGTTTTGTTTTGTCTAGTAATTTATTTTTATTATAGTTAATTTCGCTTTGTCTATAAAATTTTTGTAATTTTTCTATGACAATAAAGCATATTCTCTCTCTCTCTCTCTCGGACGCCATTCGACCATCTTTTCAACTACCCCATTCAGAGTTTACCTTCTGGAGGTATTTTTTTTACAATTTCTTCGTTATGTTACTTTAAGGAGTGGACAATCGCTGACACTTACGTATTAGTCAAGATACTTTCTTAAACGTTATTAACATATGGTATCAGATTAAAATGTTATAAGAGATATTTTAGAACTAATTAACAAATTCCAAATTCGGCAAAGATACTAATTATTTTTAACCTTTTTCACTCATTTCGCATCTACTTGTATTGAGGTTTTTGATGACACCTAGGTGTTAACTTTTAAAGACATGGTAATTTGACATAAAAACATAATTTGAAAGTAGAAATATTTTATCAATAAATAAAAAAATTTAAATGCAATAATTATTATTTATAAAATATTCTATATTTAATGTTTACTGTTCAAAATCAACAAGTTCTTTTCCATTACTGTCAATTTATTTTCATGTAATTTTAAATTAAAATTTGGTATTTGAGATATAAATATTGAATTAAATTGTTCGATAAATAATCTGCTTTTCGTTTAATGTTCTGAATCCTTTATTCTGTCCTTCAATCGCTTTATCTTTGCGCTTTTATGAAATGTATGACCCCTGAAACATTTTTTGCCTAATGAAATAATTAATTTTTGACCTTTATTTTTTCTTAAACTCAAAGGATACTTTCTGTAAGCAGGACCTTAAATCACGGAGATCCCCACAAGTGACTCAGTTTGTTAAAATTATGAAATTACCCCTCTCCTCATGCCTCCTTGGATGCCAAATTATCAGATTTTCCTAATACTTTACAATTAATATTTTTATTTACTCTTTTATTGAGTCTATGTATCTACTCAATTGATGATAAGTTATTATATTTTTTTCTTTAAATAAAGATAATGATTTAAATAAGAAATATTAAAGAATACGACTGGTATAGCAGCTGTTCCTTATTCCCAAGGTTTAAATGATTAAAGGAAGGTCTCAGAAGAAGCGAAGAGAGAGGTATTTTCAGAATTTTAACAGGCTGAATCACTTTAAAGCGTTGTAAAAATCAGAATTAAAATTAAAGGTCAGACACCCATTTTTATAAAAATTGGTTCACAAAAATTTAAATTAATTCCATTTTTAACTTTATAGTCAATACCTGTTAGATAAGCTCTCAAAATTACGTTATTATGAATGAATATCTATATCAGATGTCGACATCATTTCAGTACACGGGTACATGAAATTCACTTGACATAGTTTTTTGGAAAATGATGAAATTTCACAACTTTAATAAATTCAGACCACATTCCTTCAGTAAAATGCACGATCTGCAAATATCTGTACTATAAACAGCCTGGTTATTACTAGCATATTAGACTTTTTCTTCTTTCTTCTACATAAGTACTTATCATCGCTCTTTATGCAGCAAATAGGTTGGGCAGTGCGAGCTTGATGAATCACAAACATATTCAGCTGATGTCTTATATGTAAAGGCCTAGGTGAATTTTATATAGGAGAAACATCTAAACCTTTTCATATAAGACTTAATGAACTCCAATCATTCATAAAAATAGCAAATAAGATTTTGATTATTACATATAACTAAAGGTTTAGTTACACCTTGTGGAAAATCTAATTATTGTATACGAAATATTTTAATTAACTCCATACAAAAGATTATTACACGGCTATTTACATGATATATACACCTGTTCTACTATACTACACGCAATGTATTGCGTAAATATATCTAAAAAAATTGCCTCAAGCAGAAGATATATACCATCCTTTAAGCAAACACAACCTTCCAACTGGAATATAATGTATTTTACCCTTGATGATTCACATTTTTTCTTCACACATCCATAATGTCAAGAACACTTAACATGTATACTTCCTTTCGTTAGTGTAAGATGTTTCATAAGATAATTATGTGTCCGTTTGTTAAGAAATCGATTACTGATTACATATAAAATAATCTGTTATTATATCCTCAGGCAAACTACTTTCGAGCTACTCAGTATTGTAGATTCCACGGTATGCATTTGGCCAGTATAACGTCGCAAGAAGAAAACGACAAGTTAGAGAAATACATTAAAGATTCAGGTAAGTCTATGAGACTATAAAGAAAGTTATTTAAAAATAAGCCGCCCATTTGCAGGGCCGTCACTAAAGTTTGCGTGTCTTTATGCCCCAATACCAGCAGATTTAATTCATTAGGAGGTATTTTGGACTTTTTCAGAAAGACCAAAAAAATTACGCCTCATATTTTCTTTAAAAATAGGTTCTTAGAATTGTCGGGTACTCGAGCTTATTTTCCGACAAATCTCAGCCGTGTTTGATCCCACAAAAAAATATACTTACTAAAATTGAAGAGCTTGTCAAAATACATAAGCTCGTTCCAACCTAAACTCGATCGCTCAATTAGAAATATCGCGACTTGAATTTGCAAAATTAAAAAAAATATATATAATTATTTCTCGAGAGGGAGTGGAGTTGGGGCCTCAATTTTTTGTGAGTGAAAGGATAACAACACCGGACATGGTAGCCTAGTTGGTAAGGCGTCTGCCGATTCAGCTTGGTCCATGTTCGGGGAGTAGGTTCGAATCCTGCCGTATTCAAGTGGAATTAAAGTCAGATAAGACTTTGGGCAAGTGCAAAAAGGTATTTGTGTCATACGCAGTTTCATTCACGCCGGTAAATAGGCCGGATGAGATCGGATATCTCGTAGAACTGATAGGGGTTGGTGTCACAATTACATACTTGTTAGTCGGTAGATCACCTGCATGACAAAGGCATAGTCTTGGGTTTAAGGTGATTGAGGACCGGTTTAGGCCATTAGGTCATAAAAGAGACGTTAAAATTAACAAACAACAACTACTACAAAGGATAACAACGAGTACTTTGATGGGTCGGAGGGTGGGGGTGGTGGGAAAAGTAGGGGGGAGATATGGGGGGTGAATCAAATATTATTGAAAAGCTTGTAACTTCCGTAGGTACTACTTGAGCTAGCGTAACCAGCCAGGGTTCAAGTTGTTCACTTTTTCATTCGATAAAAAATAGTACTAGTAAAAAAAAAATTACTCGACTTTATCAGTCTGTTTTAGAAACCCAGATCTACTCCACTATAAGCTAAATATCTCTAGATCTATTTCTATTTTTGTATTGGCTAAACACAAAACTTTTTGACATTTTTTCGATATTGTAGGTTTCGGCCACGAACATTTTTGGACCTCCGGCACGGATCTAGCGGAAGAAGGCAAATTCTTCTGGATGTCTACAGGACGTCCTATCACGTTCACCAACTGGAACGCTGGGGAACCAAATAATTTCGAGTATGAAAATGGAGAGCAGGAAAATTGTATGGAGTTGTGGAATAGAGATGGAAAAGGACTTAAATGGAACGATTCGCCGTGTTCCTTTGAGACTTATTTTGTATGCGAAGTGCAGCCTTGAGAAAAGGCGTTATAAAGACTGTTATAGACTGGTCGTTTTGGTAACTAGATCAAAAACAAATAAAAAAGATGAGAATTATTGATCAAAGTCCTCCATATATTTATGTTTTCTAACATAGATCGAGAGGTGTTAATTGAAACATTATGGAGATGATAAAAAACTTTTTAACCCTTCATTTGTATGTCCTTTTTTTACAGTGGTAGTCCAGTTTTTTATATATATATATTTATTAAGCATTTGTTGATGATTTCATAGGTTATTGTTATATTTTAAGACACTATTAAGGATTTTTTTTGGGTAAACTCTACATGGAAGCTTTCACGAAAAAACTGCTTGAAGCAGAGTAAAAAACTTCAAATAATTGTAGAAAAATCATACACTAAAAAAGGAAAATGGAAAAATTAACAATTTGATAAGATTTTTTTTTAATTTATGACAGTGCCATTGTGATTAACTTTTTCTGGGTATCGGTAACTCATCAATTAAGTTTGTTTTTGTTTTGTGTTTGATCTTCGTTGTCTGATGATTGGTTATATTATAAGTGTATATAGGACATTTTTTTTAATATAGGACCAAAGAACAAAAGTTCAGAAGTGATATTCGCTGCTAATTTTTACGTTAGGATTTAGTTTAATAATTTTTTCTACGTTTAAGTTACTATAATAACATTTTTGGAAACAAATTCATCTGGATTTAAAATGTCTCTTGTTTTGAATGAGGTATTTTAAAATGATTCATTTTTTGTAACATCTTTTTTCTCTTTTATTTATATTTAAATTTAACAGATTTGTTATAAAATATTTTGTTTTGTAGCAGATCAAAACCATGGCATTATAAATTAAATCTTATTTAATTTGGAAATTGGTTAAATGCATAAATTTTCTTACAGAGGCTTCACTAGTCGAACGGTGTATTAATATATTAAAATTAAAATAATTTAAAGAAAATAAAGGGGACATACAGTAAAAAATTACTTGATTTACATGAATATTTATCAAAAACATTCATGAAAATCACGTAAATTTTCGGATTCTCTTAAAGTTTCGCGATATTTTAACTGAATAAAAAGTTGGCACACCATGTACATAAATAAATAAATTCCAAATATAGAAAGAAATTTAAGATTGATTAACATTTAATAATGTTAAAAAAATTAACAAGTTTTCGGCAAAATGACATGGTTAGTGTTATTATTAACAGCATATTTTATGTACCCATGTACCAAATATTTATTTGATTGTTTATTTTTATTAATATTTCACGAAATTACAAATAATTGTCAACTCTAGGTAAACCGTTATTAGTATAAAAATTGTTATTTAGTTTAATACAATAAAAAGTAACAATAAAACTAATTTTCTTGTATTTATTTTATTTACTTGCGTTTGTTCAAATTCAATTTTTTTGTGACCAAATCAATGTGTTTTTACAGGAAGCAAAACTAAAAAATAAGAAAAAAATTGAGGAAAAAAGAACCTCTTGTTTGTTGTTGATTTAAAACTATGTTTTGCCGAGTAAAGTATTTTGTGTATTTTGAATTGTACAAGATTATTTGATGTAAATGTCGAAAAATTTAAAGTATTTATTAAGTATAATACCGGTCAAAATAAAGTATTAATAATTCGAAAAGGTTATCCATGTCTCAAATGTGGTCAAAAGTTTTCAAAAATAAAACACAAACATTTTAAAACTATTTCTGGCATATACTAGACTTAAATATATCACACTACCTTACTTATATTTCTTCCACATCATATCTTTTTTTCCTCTTAAATCTGTCTTCTCAAGCCCTGCGGTACCCTCTCTAGGGTTATTGTGCTTTCTAATAACTTGTACAAGTTTTAATCAAGTGACTATATATTTTTGGTTCATTATGTAGTTGCCCAAAGAGTGCGGTTCAATTCCTCTGGGTTCCTTATACAGTTCATTTTATTTAGATTTTTCTTGACTGGTGTATGTCCAGTCTTGAAGCATATATGAATCTCAGTGTACTTTCAGGTACACCTAGATACAATTAAACTCTTAATCGATCAGCAAAAAAACAAATATATAAGACTTTGATCAGACCTGTCATTACTTACGCCTTAGAAACAATAACTATAAACAAAAAAGAAGAAGAAGGTCTAAAAATACTAGAAAAGAAAATACTGAGAACAATACTTGGATCCAATAACAAATAACAAAAGATGGATTATTTCTCCAGAAAAAGAAACATTGAAATAGAATTAGGTGAAGAAAGGAGACTGGAGTAGATGGGATACATTATAAGAAGAGCACCAACAGAAACCTTAAAGATAATGACGACATGGGTTCCATTAAAGACGGAAGCAATAGGAAGGCCACGAAGTAGTTGTAGGGATCAAATAGAGGAAGATATAAAAGCAATGAAAATCAGAGACCGAAGAAAATGAAAAACCATAACAAAAGAGGCCAGGACAGATAAAAAATTATAAACATACTGTCATATGAGTAGTAATTGACCTCGTCAATAGGATTCAATATTGCTGTTTCTGAGCTAGCCATAATCCCTCGGGATTGAACGGCCGTGGTGATAATGATATCAAACTTTAGTGTCTAGTGGTGTTTCCTCATAATCTGGTATCCTGACCGGACCAAAATTTCTAACTATAGCGTTTCTGGACTGCTCAAAAGTCGGTGAGAATAATAATACGCTGCGTATAATTCTCTGAGCACTATTACTCCCTGCGTACATTTACCACCACTAGTCGAACTAATTATTGAAAATAACGTTTATAAATATAACAAATGAGATAAAATTTAACTTATTTTGGACCCCAGTTTGAAGGTGTTCCCGAAGAGGTACGGAGGGGCACATCAAACTCCAAGCTTACTTTTTGATGCTCTATCAAAATCTGAAGTCAGAATTTTAAAATTCATAAACGCTCAGGTCAAATTCTGATACCGAACAATTTGTTCGGTGAACATGAATAGATTTCGACACGTTCAAAGACCATTTTCATAACATTAATAATATTCTGTACAGGTATAAGAAATATAATCTAGTTCATAAATAAGAAAAACACTGAGGAAAGAACGGGTAAGCGCACTTGAACAATTTGCATTAAATTCAAAAACTCCTGGTGTGTTGTTGATTTAAAACTATGTAAATTGAACATCAACAAGAAATTTCTGCTGAGTGCAATATTTATTTTAAATTTATATTTATGGAAAATTATTTGATGTAAATGCGGAATTAGTAAACTAAAAGACAAAATATATTACAATATAATTCATTACTGTAGCTGATTGTGGCCTAGTTAATACAACCTTTCCCAGGAACGTCACAAAATACTTTGGAACGTTGGGCAGATATTGATTATTTTCCTTTTTGGCACTTGGTCACTGGCGCCTTAGGTAGTGGCTTATTGTACTTTGATGGTGTTTTTTTTCATAGTATCCATACTTTAAATTATTTGATATCTGGTTACTCAAGTAATGCCTGTCTTTTAAGAAAGTTTATCTTATTTTTAACGTATAATCTATAAATGCAACAAAATATAGGGTTTTCCATATAATAATATAACTTTGATACGCCACACTTTTTTGGTACAACCTATATATTTCAAAGTAATTTTAAAATGTAGCCTTTATCAACCCACATATCCATTAAGAATCAAAATTTTCAAAATATTAACCGTTTAGCCACAATGGACCGTCGCATCTACCGTGACTCATCCTGTATATAAATTTTAACAAAAAAAAAAGGTAAATTAAATCCCTTTTAATTTAAAAATGTGCTAGACGATATTTTTTGTCTTTGGAGATTTGACTAGTTGAAATTTATTTAGTTACTACAATATAAGAAACTGAACAACTAAACGCCAATCTGTCAATTCTGTCAATATTTTTGAAGATATCCCTGCTGTATTCTGTCTCACTCAATCACTCACTTTTTTATATGTAAATTTTTCACTTTTTCGTACAACAAAAAAAGAATTAGCTAAATAGGTGCAACTTACGTACATTCGGCAATTGATTTTTATTTATATAGATGGCTGAAGGACCTCGTTCGGTGACCATTTGACTGTTTTGTCAATAAAGTACTATTATTATTTTTATACAGAGAACATGTAAAGTTTTTTGTATCAACCGATAAAATTTTAAAAATAAAATTGACTCCAAAAATATACCACAACTATTTTAATTATAGAAATGTTTAATAATAATACGTACATGATTCATTCAATATCTGAAGTCTTTCTTTGTGGTTTTAAACTGAAATAAGTAGATAAAATAATCGAATTTTTTACATTTAATGTCTTGAAGAAGTACAATACACTTAAAAAACTAACATATTCCTTTAGAATCCATTAAATAAAAATGAGAAATATACTTGTATTACAAGAAGAAATATATATTAATGCTTTTAATCTTCATGCTTTCCAGTATTAGAATTATTTTCCTTTTTGCAAATATAATAAATTTGTCTTTCGCATGGGATATTATTCCAAGAAAAACCTCCCTTATCCAAAGTTCTGATTTCCATGCATCTTTCGGTAAAATCCGAACCACTTGCACCTAGATTCGGTTCTCCTGGATACCAATTGGTATATCTAAAAGATTTTGCAGAGGATAGCCAACTCCAATCTTGAAAATCATGCAGATTATTTCCTGATGTCCAAAAATGATCATGCCCATGCCCTAAAAGTTAAGTTATCATTATCAATCATTAATTTTAGCTGAGTAGGCCGAACGTGTGTTAATCATTAACCAAATTAATTCATCTATGAGCTAAAGACGTAAGACGAGTTTGAAGTTCAAAGTCATTAATAAGGTGGTATACAACGACCCATTCAACTAAATCAAGAAAGAAAAGTAACTTCTCGGGTAACTGATTATGTTTAATCTGTAATATCCCATCCAATTATCATCCGAATTCTTGTTTAGTATTCCAAAGGTTCGGAATATTTAGTAATGTTTAATTTACAGACTTACCTATTTGAGTAGCAAAAACGCCTAACCTCTCATTTTCATCTGAGTTATCTATATAAACCAAATCCATTCCATTAAGCTTGCATAAACGAAATGCTTGAAAAAAATTCACCTACAATTTGTTTGGTCATTTCATTCGTTTATATAATTACTTTTATAACAGGTTTGAAAATAAAGAAATGTTTCATTTACTCGCCTTTGTGGTCGTTCCAAAATAATATTCTTTTCCTCCGAATTTTAAATTTGAATTTCTTTGTTCGGCAGGTAATACTGGAGACGTATAAGGTTTTTCTTCACATATTGTTGTAATCAGAAAACTGGACAAAATCAACAATGATAACATGTTTGTTAATAATGAGATATCTCTTCTTTATATGCTATAAGTGACTTGACAGGAATAAACAAAGAAAGTGAATCTATATATATAATAAGTTCTTGTAAAACTGGTCTCTTCACATTAATATCAGAGGCGTACATATGAAAAAAATGAAACTTGATAAAGACTCACTGATTTAAATAAAATATAATGTATTTACTTCTGAATAATATATTATACAATACTTAAAAATTAAAATTGTTCTATTTGTGAAGATTTTGGAATACCAAAAGTCATTTTTTTAAATATATTGAATATTTTTATTGTTATTACGTAAATGAAAAATAACAAAAGTCCAGGTGAGAATGGTATCCCGGCTGAGTTTCTGAAAGGAGATAGTAAGCCTGATTCAGAAAATATGGAGGCAAGAAAAAATGCCAGACAGGTGGAAAGATTATTTGCCCGATATTAAAGAAAGGTGATGATAGTACACTCTGCAGTAATTACAGGGGTATTTCCTTACTAGATGTAACCTATAAAATTCTTGTGATATTTAGTAAAGAAGAAATAGGAGAATATCAAGGAGGCTTCAGAAAAGGTAGATCCAGAACAGATCAGGTTTTCGTCATAAAACAAATCCAAAGCTCCACTTACGAACAAGGTTTGCCCCTTAATATGTTGTTCATAGATTTTCAACAAGCTTATGACAGAATTGACAGAGTAAAAGTATATAAGCAATGAGAGAAATTGGGGTGCCTGCTAAACTAATAAGACTAGTACATACAACACTCGAAAGTACTAGAAGTAAAGTAGCAGTGGATGGAAAGTTATCAAGAAAATTTGAAGTCAACTGGGGTTTGAAACAAGGAGATCAGCTCTCAACCACGCTATTTAATATTGTCCTGGGAGTTATAATGAGGAAGTGTGGCATGCAAACAAGAGGAACTATATATAACAGGAAACATCAATGTATTGCATTTGCGGACGATGTGGTGTTATTAACCAGGTCAGAAGAAGAATTACGCAGAATATTCAAAAATTTCGAGAGGCAAGCAAAAGAATACGGATTAAGGATAAATGAGTCGAAAACAAAATACATGGCAATGGGAATTTCAAAGGAAACAAGCAATCTAAGAATAAAAGTAGACGAAAAAAGTTACTGTTTCCAACAAGTGGATCAATTTGAATATCTGGGGGTAATAATTACAAACTGCAATGATGAACAACAAAAAATAGATAAAAGAATAGGAAAGGGGTGTAAAGCAACAGGAGCTATGAAGGAGATACTAAAATCAAAAAATGTTTCATTAGCAGCGAAGATACGACTTTATAACACAGTAATATGTCCGTCAGTAATGTACTGCTCTGAGTTATGGATATTAAACCAACAAGAAGCAAATAAATTGGAAATCTGGGAACGAAAGATATTGAGAGGAATCTATGGAGGAATTAAGGAACAAGATGAATTATGGAGAAGACGAACAAATAAAGAAATTAGGGATGTTTATAATAAACCAACAATTACACAAAAAATTAGGAAGAATAGAGCAGGTTGGTTAGGGCATGTAGTGCGCATGAACCCTTGTAGAATTGCAAAACAGTTATTAGAAAGTAGAGGGGGAAAGAAAAAGAAAGGAAGTAGTAACATCAGATTTAAGAAAAGTAGGAGTAGAAAGATGGAAACAAAAGACAGAGAACAGAAAAGAATGGAAAGAGATAATAAAAAATATAAAAAAAATAGAGATAAAAAGAATAGAGCCGCTCGAAGCCAAGGGCCTAAATGGCCTGTAGTGCTGATATACATTTTTGGACTATTTTGTTTAAAAATACATCTTTTTATAAGTACTGCTTGTTAATTAACGTATTTTCACATTAAATGTAATATATACAAATTATTTTGCTTTGCAGAACTAAACTATAAAAAAATACTAAACTAAAAACGATTTTTCAATAAATCTTTATTTTTAGTGTAATAAAAATTCCCAAAGATTGCCTTATTTTTGTGCCTGTGGTCTGGAACCTCCGTTTGTGATAAATTATCGTTTTTCCTTTGTATGAAAATTAAATTTTTTATCAATATTATTTAGAAACAAACGAAATTATTTCTTTCAGTGTACGTATACTGTACTTTACAAATTACGCGTAATTCCCAACATTTACAAATGATTTATAAATTTAACTGTCGATTTGTTTTGTTTAACAGGTCATTTTGTCGCGATAAACTGTACAATAATGTTGTGTTATTTAGTCATATTCACCATTTTGTTGTATGGAACCCACTGCCAAGAAAACGAAAACGGCCTGTTTACATCACCTGTCTTGAGGAGAAATGATTCGAAAATTTTGGATTATGAAGATTCCACATACTTCTTTAATACAGAGTTTCAAGTAAGATTTTTTCTAAATTAATTAAAAGTAAGGTTAATATTTCCAAATTTTGAAACAGATATATTGGTAGGTTCCTTTTTAGAATATTTTGATAAACAATTTATAGAAAAAACCATTGAATTTAGATAATAATATATCATATCCTACAGTTTACCTTTGAGAAATACAAAAAAATTAACAATAACATTAAAAGTCGGTAACGAAAAAAATGGGGGGAAGATGTGAGATATCCTTCTGAATGCACCTCACTGGATGATGTAGGGAAAATGTTTTTTCTCCAAAATATACCCTTTTGAATGCACAAACAATCTTTCAAATTATAAATTAATTTACTGATTTGTTTTAACTTGAACACTCTGTATTTTAAGAAGAAGAGAGGGGCAGTGGGGAGAGGTTAACGCTCTCCAGTAACCCTGCTAATTGAAACGATAACGCTCCCTTTGAGCCAAGAACTTCCGAAAGTCAATTATAAATTGCCTAGAAATAAGGTTTTCTGAAGAAAATAGAGCATCATTTACTTTAACAAAACTACATCCTGCGCAAATGAAAAACATTTCTTTGGAAGAAATTGAAGAAGCTTGCGTGGAATTCAAAAATTTTTACGTTCTTACAAATATCAAAAACGAGATAGATCTTTCGAAACAAATATGGGAGGAAAAACCAGAATCGATCAAACTGAGTGTGAGTGTTGTGGAAATCCTCAAAGAAACTGAATATTTTTTCCTGAAATTAAGGTGGCTTTGAAGATCCTTGTTGCTTTACCTTGTATGTCTTGTAAAGTTGAAAGGTCATTTAGTAGCCTTAGGAGAATCAAAACCATGTTTGAAGCTCGACTCAATGGCTTCGCAATGATCAGTGTACACAAGCAACAGATTTTCAAAAACTTGAACGATTTCGTCAACAAAGTGACTAACGAATTCGCAAAGAACCCTAGAAGATCATGTTTCAATTGATTTTCTATATAGAAATCTATATATCAAATTTTGTTCGTTTTCTAATTTTTTTATTAAAACTTTTCTTTTTCGATTTTTCTCTTCAGTTCTTTTATAGTGCCCCCCCCAACTTACCGGCTGGCGACGCCCCTGGGTATCTCCATGCAAATGATGAAGCGTCATTTAGAAACACCCTGTACCTTAAAGCCAACTTGTAACAACTTGAACATGAAAATTAAACATGTAGGCTTTCTAATTTTTGGTGGATATATCTAGCGGGTCCACCAAATTTGCATAAATATCCTTGAATCATAAAACATAAAAAAAATATATAAATTAACGAAAATTAACGACGGATCGCAGTCAGTCGTCACGAGTGCAGACAGCGCGCTTTTTTGTTCTCTGGTAAAAGGATACATTTTTTAATTAATTTTGTTCTGGTATTTTAGGTTAATTTCTTTACAGCATTTACATTATGCAAAAAACGAAATATGCAACTAGTGAGTATCGAAAGTGCTGAAGAAAATAATAAAATTGGACTTTATTTGGTGGAAAAAGGTAAGAAAATTACATGTTTTGTTTTCTAAACAAATAAGTTACTATTATTTATATATAGAGATTATGCGGGTGAATTTTTATTAATAATTTAATAATAAAAATAAGTTTAATAAGTATATGGCCATTATAAAGCTCAAATCAACAAAAGATGAAAATTTTATACATTTTTGAGAACCTCTTTCCGAGAAATTTTCTTCCACTCTGTTTATTATATAATAAAAATTGTTTGAACAGAAAAATTTACACACACGAGTAACATTGATTGAAAAATCGAAAAAATTGTGGTTAACGGGAAATACATCCGAAATTGTGATTTTTATGATATATATCCAAATCAATTTTTTCCCAAAAAAATCTCCACTGCGAAAAATTCATCATGCTTGAACTTTACGTACAATCCTTTAATGTTTATTATTTTGATTGACTTTATTATTATTATATAATCTTAAATTATTCTTCTAGATAGGCAACTTGTATTACGTTGGTATACAATCAATTACATCAAGTATGAAAATCTATAACATCTCAATATATGACGTTTAAATTTAGAAATTGAGAGAATAAATGACTATATTTTCTGTTTCTAATACAAAATGATTCGAAAATAATTTTTCCAAATACCGCTTTAAACAGCTGATTTTTGTAGTAATTTTTCAAATTTTTATAAAAAAAATTAAACCTCAAATTAAAAATCATAAAAACTTAAAAATCCTCACTAAAAGACATTACAAAAATTAATCACGAAAATAATTTGTTGAAAAAAGGGTGAAATATCGTAGTCTGTCGAGAAAAGTGAAAATGTGTGGAAAATTATGTTTAATTCTAAAGTTGTTACAACAGTAATTTTTTGGACAAAAATAATTGTTTTTAAATTTCCTCTGCTTAAAAACAAAACACTTCAATTCGCCAATTCAAAGTATGCGAGTTGTAAATCCCATGCAAAATATTTTTAATATGGTCTTAGGCAGCATGACATCAAAAGCATTTTCTAAAAACAGTGTGTAAAAATTCGATTTAATATTTGCTTTTTATTTCAAATATTCAAAACCCCATCAAACTATCATTAAATAAACATAATTTTTTACTACTAAATTCCAAAGCATCTTGCAGGATTTTTCTGTCTTTTTTTTCGAACACGTCAAACATTGTAAGATCAAAATAATGGCGGAGTCACCTGTACCTCCACCAAAATTTAAAAGAACCTAATAGTTAAAAAACTTTATTTTTCAGGATTCGCTAAGCACAAATTTTGGATATCGGGCGTCAACTTGGTAGATTCAGGAAAGTGGACCTGGTTGTCAACAGGAAAAGAAATAAAATATTCCAACTGGGACGTCGGCGAGCCTACAGGAAATACTATACCTTTGGTGGCAAACTATGAAAACTGTATTCAAGCAAGACATGAAGGAAATCGGGGATTCACATGGAATGATTTGCTCTGTAATATCCACAATTATTTTATTTGTGAAGCTCCTACAACTTGCAGTTGTATTTCCCCTAGAGCGGCATTTTGAATCCACAAATTAGTCTTAAAGTTTCCTTATACTCCAGTATGAAAAGTAAAATTAATTAACAAGATACATTATATAAATGAAAATTTAATATGTGAAGTAATAGTGAGCCAATTGGTCAAAATTATTTGTTTTATTATATTTGTGTGACAAATTACAAGTGTTTATTTATTAAGATAAATAGCTATCCTCATACGCCACTAAGATGAAAGATCTAATAAAAAAATTAAACATCTCGGTCATGCGATCGTCATATCAATGCGAACAAAAAAAGGGTTTTCTCCGTACTAGTCTCCTCTTTTTATTTTTATTTAAATATGTGCATTTGATGTTTTTATAAGATCTGTTAGAGAGGGAGAGAGAGAGAGAGAGGTGTGCTTTATTGTCATAGAAAAATTTACCAAAATCACATTGCTACGGTTTTACTGGTGTTGAAACAAAGCCCATTCGAGTCAGACCAGAACTTGATAGTTACTAGGTCTTTGCTTATGCTAGATTGTAATGTATGTATATCAGAAGTACTCTAGGTTAGTTACGCTCGTGTCATTGGCAAATAAAGTAATTCTACCACTTATTTTTAAGTCTGTGATATCGTTGATGAATAATAACAATAATTGAGGTACTCCACTGCTGATTTATATTTTGTAGGTAAGTTTTAATCCATTATAAAGGAGAACCACGTATGCAATAAATTTGTAGTTTTTTAATTAAAATTTCATTAAAGGCCTTTGCGAAGTCACAAAATACTGAAGCTGGAAGAGTTTAACATTAAGTGATGTATATATTTCATTAAGAACGGAAAACATTGCGTCACTAGTGCATTTTTTAGGTAGAAAGCCATACTGATGAGGTGTTAGGACGTTATATTTGGAAAGAAAGGGCAATAGGCGGTTTTTCATCAGCCTCTTCGATAAGGTAGGTAATAAGGCAATAGGTGTATAGTTACAGGTTTTGGTTTTGTCGCCATCCTTATGAAGGAAAGATACCAAATTCGAAGGATTCATTAATCAGCGAAGTTAACATGTTGATTACTGCATCAGGTATATTTAAAAATAAAAAAAACATGTTAATAGTCCTCCAAAAAAGTGTGTTTTCAACGTATTTTCTAACTTTCAATTATTAATAATAAAAATAATTTTTCTAATGCTCTAGATAATGATATGAAAATGATTTGCTACGACAGCAAGTTGAAATAACAAATAGCCGTAAGGCTATTACCTGACGTTCAAGCCAAACTGGTATTTTGAACATTCAGTCTACATTTAAAATTCCATAGAAAACAACGTTGCAATTTCTTCTTGTAGATTTAGTATATCCACTTTAAATCTTTGGTTTAAGTATTCTCAGTAAACTAAAAATAAGTAAAAACTATCTGTAAAATTAAACAATTAGTTTTAATAATAATAAATATTTTAACATTAAAATAAGTGAAAATAAAAACCTGATTTCTTTAATAACTGCAAAAATGTTTATTAAATTGTTACTACTAGTGTTCGTTTTAAGTATTTTTGGAGTTAATCTGCAAGATCCTAATGAATATGTGTCACCTGTATTAAAAAAAAATCGGACAGATCCAAACCGGTTTACTTTTTCTGGAAAGTCGTATTATATTGGTAATGTATTTACGGTAAGCAAATATTTTTTGTTTTATAGCAAATAAATGTATTTTAAATTATTTATAATATTTTTATTTAAACAATAACGTATTCGCCGATGTAATTTAGAGGTATTTTAATTATTCGTTAATAAAATGTAGCCCAAATTAATATAAAGATATAAAAAGTTCTTTGGTAAATTCCAAGAAAATAACTAGAAATTTACTTGTATATTTTTTAGTTTTAATCATTATATTACGTACTTTATAATTTCACTTTTTTGTATAGGCCAGACAAATTCAACATTTAAAAAAAAGTTAAATACATAAAATAACAATCATAAATTAATAGCGTTGGCTACATTTCAGAGCCCCATATTTTTTTTAAATCACTTTTTTAAATATTGGAATTCGTAAATAATTCTCACATGATCCTACAAAATATTGAAATCCTTTATTCAAAAATAAATACGAAAAAATATTAGATATTTTCTCATGATGCTATTTCTCGTGTCCTATCAATTGTTCGAAAACTGATTGTTTGAAAAGTCATTTTTAGTAGACAAGAAACATTTAGGGAAAGGAGATGAGGATTATCCCTATCAGGTCAGGTCAGATGCTTTATTTTTATCTATGTATTTTTTTAACTTTTTATAATTAATTTAACAATTGACTAGTATTAAAAAATGGGTGGGGGGAGAAAGATCTCACTTCCACGACGACAAGCTCTTAAATACTAAAACTGACTTTTCGAACAATCAGTTTTCAAACAATTAGTGTTCGATCAATATGCTATTCGAACAATTTGCTTTCGAACAACTGGATTTTCGAACAACTGGTTTCTATCAATTGGCTTTCGAACAATTGTTAAAACCAAATGTTTTAAAATGAACGAAAAAATGGAAAAATAAGTATTATCCTTCTCTTATATAAGCTTACGTTGCTTTAAAATGATACTCTTGGCATTAACATTGTTAAATGTTCTTCTTTCTAAATATAGTATAATTGAACCTACTGAAAATGTTCCTTAAGCCTTAAGTGGCGCTATGAATCAGTCACAAAGCCTATACATAACACGAAGCTAAAAACTAAATAAATGAAGTAAAAAATTTATATGTTTAATATTTTAGGCAAATTTCTACAAAGCCGTGCAGTTTTGCAGACAGCAGAAAATGCAATTATTGAGCATCAGTAATGAACTGGAAAATGAGCGAATTGGAAGATTTCTGATAGACAATGGTAAAAAAATTTAAATATTAGGTAAAATTTCGATCAATTATACAGTTTAAGTGGATATAAATCCATTTTGCTGCAATTTCTTCTCTTTTTCCTAAGAAAATTTGTCTTCATTAATATCTTTTTTGCTGTTGTTACTAAATATTTAAATCATAAATTCATTTCTTTCTATTCCAATCTTCTATAAAATATATCTATTAAATGTTTTTTATAGGTTTGGCAGCTGGTTACTATTGGACTTCAGCATCCAATCTTGGTGATGGTGAATGGGTCTGGTTATCAACAGGTAGAAACATAGTTTACACCAACTGGTATCCTGGAGAACCAAGCGGAAAAAGTTCTCTAAATGATACGGAGAATTGTATAGAAGTCAGACACTGGGGATCGCATGGGTTTACGTGGAACGATTTGCCCTGTCATTTGAAAGCGTTTTTCATTTGTGAATCCACAACAGACTGTGATTAGAATAATTGAAGTTTTGTTCATTTCGTATTAAAAAAGGTTGTTCAGAGTAAAGGTAGACTACCATTTAATTGGTTTACTTTGGTTAAATTGTAATAAAATTACATACAGAGTCTCAGCTAATGATAATAAATAAAAATAAAGCATATTTTGAATGTAATTTTGATCAATACATCAAGTCTGAGATACTTTTTAAACAAAAAAAAAAGCTTAGGGTGTGCGTGTGTGTTCGGATTTATTGACTAGGGACTTTGTCCATTAGCCTAAACTATTTTAGAATTAATATTTTGATTTACTATATTCCCAGAGTCTTACTCTTCAAATAGGTCTAGCTTAGGGTGAAAGAAGCCCCAATATTTGATAGAGTTTGGATATAAAACTGTATAATAAACTTTATAAATATTAAAAAATAATTCAGCCTTTTCATTTAATGCTAGTGAAGAAATTTTACTTATTTATTAGGTTAAAAATAATTGAAAGTCCTGCATATCGCTAGTTTTTTAATCAATATCATGTCATGTGTGATTTTTATCATATATATATATACATACAGAATAATATTTTCCTACACAATTCCTTTCCAAAATCACTCCTATAACGAACGATACTTTCTTACATTTGAAATATGTGTCTATTCTTGTATACCTTCATTTAATCTCCAAAAAACCTTAGACCTATAAGATCTATTGTGCCCCCTACTGCTGCCCAATCGTTAAGGATGTCTCAACGATTAGAGCAGTTCCTCCAGTCCTATTGCTTTCAAAAAGTTCAGGATGTCGGTAGGCTTCAGGTTAGGTAAATCTTCCTCTTCTATTTGATATTCTTCGAGGTATCGTACCCTTGGATTTTGCAGGGTAAAGCATTCTGAGAGAATGTGGATGGAGGTTTCCTCCTCTTCCTCGCAGAATCTGCATTCTTCTTTGTCTACTAATCCGAGTTTCTTTAGGTGGCCTCTCAGCCGGCAGTGCCCTGTTAGGATACCCGTTAGTATTCTGAGCTTATTTTTACTTTTACTGACGCAGTCGTCAGATCTCTTCTGGTTGTAGTTTCCCAGTAGTGTCTTGGCCTGCATCATTCCTTATAGTCCTATCCAGTATTGGCATCTTTTGTTATTTACTTCTTTTCCAAGTTCATCAAGTATTGTACTGGTGCTTATTCCGCAGAAGGGTTCAGGTCCCAGAAATGGTGTTTCAGCCCCTTTTTTTGCGAGTATGTCTGCTATTTCATTACCCTCCACTCCAGTGTGTCCCGGAACCCATAGGAGGGTAACAGTGTTATTCTTGCCCAGTTCGTTTAGATTCTCTAGGCACTCCCAAACCATCTGGGAGTTGATTTCGTGGGAGTTCAAAGCATTAATGGCTGCTTGGCTGTCTGACATGATGATGATCTCTTGTCTGCGAAAATTTCTTTCTATGTTGAACTGGACACATTTTCCGATGGCGTATATTTCAGCTTGGAAAATGCTCGGAGATTTGCCTAAACTTTCAGAATATTTGGTTCCAGGCCCATATACTCCTATTCCTGTTCCTTCTATTGTTCTAGAACCATCTGTGTACCATTTAATGGCACTTCTCTTGAGTTTTGGGATGGTATCTTTGTCCCATTCGCTTTTGTTACTTAGCTTTGTGTTGAATTCTTTCACAAAGCTAAACTTCTTTGTCATCTCATCTTGGGGCATGTCCCAGGTTTGATGATTTCCAGGAAGGAGTCGAAACTTGCGTTTAGTTGATCCTTCTCTGGTCATTCTGTAGGTTGTTCTTATCGCTATACTCTCCACTACTATATGGAGGGGTGTAAGGCTTAGGATTACCTCCATGGCGGCCGTTGGGCACGTTCTCATTGCACCTGTTATGCATACGCAGGCTCGTCTTTGGATTTTCGCTAGATTTGCCTTTGTACTGGCCAGCTTAGTTCTGCTGCCCCAGACCACTGCTCCATAAGTGATGGCCGGTCTCACTATTGACGTGTACATCCACTGCAGGATCTTTGGGTTACATCCCCAGTTTTTTCCCGCAAAATTTCTGCACACCATTAGAGCTTTCGTGGCTTTGCTGGTTACTTCTTTTTCGTGCTTATTCCAGATGAGTTTATTATCTAGTATTAGTCCCAGATATTTGACATCTGGCTTCCATTCAATAACTTTCCCGTCCAATTCGATGGTTTTGAGGTTAATGTTTCTTTTCCGTGTAAAGGCAACTAAGGCAGTCTTGGTGGGGTTCACGCTAAGTCCCATCGATTGACACCATTCTTTGGTATAGTCCAGCCCTCTTTGAACTATATCGCAGAGGGTATTCTCGAATTTTCCTCTTGCGATTATGACTATGTCATCTGCATAGCCTTGACACGATATACCAATCTCGGTCAAATCGCAGAGGAGTCGATCCACTGTTAGGCTCCACATAAGAGGGGAGGCAACTCCTCCTTGTGGACATCCTCTGGTTGTGCAGATGGAAACAGTGTCTTGTCCCATTTTAGTCTCGCTATTCTGGTAGACAAAAGTCGCGACATCCATCTGGTTGTCGTGTTGTCTACCCCTCTTTCTTCTAGTGCTCTTTTAACGGCTTCGTGTGGTGTGTTGTCAAAAGCCCCTTCTATGTCTAGAAAGGCACACACTACAGATTCTTTGTTCTCTAGTGCATCCTGGATTTCATCTGTCAATTGCACCAATGCGGTCTCCGTGGATTTGCCCGTTTGGTACGCATGCTGATGAGGGTGCAGAGGCACCCGTTCCAGGATTTCTGTTCTGATATAGTTATCAGTTGCTTTCTCCACCGTTTTCAGAACGAACGATGTGAGACTAATTGGTCGAAGGGATTTAGGATTGGTTGTATCCCTTTTCCCTGTTTTAGGAATGAAGGTGACTCTGGCCCTTCTCCATACTTCCGGTATATATCCCAGTTCTAGACTGCTACGACACATACTCACTAGGTGTGGTAGAATTTCTTCTTGCCAGCGCTGGAGTAAGGCGGGGAATATTCCATCAGCTCCTGCTGATTTAAACGGTTGGAAGGTGTTCAAGGCCCATCTTATGCGTCTATTGCTGCAGATATGTCTGGCCATTGCCGTATCTTCTCTGGTAGGTCTACTATACCGTTCTGGAGTGTGCCCTATAGAGATAGGTTCATTCCCAGGGAAGTGAGTATCGAGTAAGAGCTGGGCTCTTTCATTTTCACTTTCGGTGTAGCTACCATCTGGCTTCGTTAGAGAGATTGCGTTATCGACTCTACCTTTTGCCATGACTCTATATAGTCTAGCGGCAGCAGGTGTGGAGTCAATATCCTCACAAAATTTTCTGAAACTATTTCGTTTTGCTTTTCTTAGTTCTTTGTTGTAGGTGGTTAGTTTCTCGGTGTAGCTCTGCCAATCTCCGCTACTCTTTGCCCTATTGAAGAGCTTTCGAGTTTCGGATCTTAATTTTGCCAGATTACAATTCCACCAAGGTGCGTCCCTGCAATTTCTGCTTACTTGTTCGGGGCAGCTCGATTCGTATGCATCAATTATTGCCCCATTAACTTCTTCAATAATATTCTCCAGTTCTAGGTGGTGCCTAGCCTTTTTATTCTGGACGTGTGCTAAATTTGCTTTCAGATTGGTGTTATATATTTCCCAATTTGTTTTTCTAGGGTTCCTTCTGAGGATTGGCTCAGGTGGATCTGTCTCTAGTCTGAACGTAATTATTCTGTGATCAGACAGAGACGGCTCACTCGATACTCTCCAGTTTATCACTAGATCTTTTAGGCTCGTTGTACTTACTGATTAGATCTAAAAAACCTGAAGATGAAATTCTCTTTTATTTCAAATAAACTCCTTAATCAAAAATACCTCAACTTTAATCGTTTTGTGTACCTACCAAAAAAACACATTGACGCTTTTTCATTAAAGCTTTAAAATGTATTTGGTAAATTGTATTTGATAATGTCATCGATTATATCGACAAGGGATGAATTTTTCGATGATAACATCGTGTTTCTCGTTACGAAATAAATAAGGATACTTAGTTGTTTTTTGAAAGTCCAAAAAAATATGTGTTTTAGGTCCTTAAATACTGATTGTTTTCCATTTTATACCATTTTTGGCCTGTAGCAACGAAAAGTAAAATTACACAAAAAAAATTTCTTTACCTTCACTTCACTTCACTCCAATATACAAATTTCGCAAATTTTAATGTAAAATATATTGTAAATAAATAAAATATTGAAACAAGATAACGTGGATCATATATAAAAGCGTCAGAAGAGAAGAATAACCCACATCTTTGGCATTACTAAAGGAAAAACCTGAAGTATAGCAGTTAGCAGGGTTTGCATAAACGGCGCCGTAGAAAAAAAATATATTTTAAGTTAAACACCCTGTATATCATTGGAAGGTAACATTAAACCCTATGTTATTTGGTGCAATATTATTATAAGCCTCTGAAAACAAATTTAAATGTAAAATACATTATGATTCAATATTATTTTTTATTTGGGACAACCAAATATTGAAACAGGGCAAAAACGATGGGGTCGCATAAAAAATCCTCACAAGAAGGACAATTTGACCGATATTTATCTCTTAACCTACCGGTGAACCGTCCAAAAACGGCTGATTAACGGAAAAACCAGTAATGCCGCGTTCCGAGGGGATTGCATTAGCTGCGCCTTTGAATATATACGTGTTTATAAGATCTCTGGTATCTCCAACCTCTTGTAAGCAACCGCCGAGAAAACAAGGTAACATAAATATTTAAATGCTTTAAAACTACTGAAAATCAAATAGTTTATTGTGATAAACAAGAAAATGATTTTTAAAATTTTGCTACTAGTGTTCGTTTTAAGCATTTTTGGAGTTAATCTGCAAGGTCAGCAATCTTTTGAATTTGTGTCGCCTGTATTAAGAAGAAATAAAACAGATCCAAACTGGTTTACTTATGCTGGGAAGACATATTATGTTAATACTGTGTTTAAGGTAAGCTAGATTTTTATTTATATTTAAACAATTCTTTGCTTAAAGCGTTAGTATTTCTTGATGTTTTTAAAATCGTAATATATAAATCAAACTCATCAGAAATTTTGTATTACTAGTATTATGATTGTGATCAAAAATAGAACACTAGAAAAATTACAGAGTATTTTCTGTAGCAGTGACCCGAAAAAATTTGAGAACTCTCATGGTACCAATATTATTTAAAAACGTTTCAGATTTTTTTCTAAAATGAACTGCTGTCCAAACGAAATATAAAACTGTGCTTTCTACTGAAACTATTTATATTTACTCTTTTAGGCAAATTTCCACAAAGCCTTCCAATTCTGCAGACAACTAAAAATGCAATTATTGACCATCAATAATCACCTGGAAAATGACAGAATTGGCAAATTTATTATAGACAATGGTAAAAAGAGATTATATTGTATATTATAGTAATTGATTTGACAGAAAGTGTTTATAACAAATTAGCAGTTATTTACTACACAACTGGGATAAATTTTTTTTATACATGTGTCATATTACTAAATTTTAAATTAACCACAGGGAATCTCATTGAACATTGAGCCGTTTAATAGGTAAATTATTAGTGACTTTTTCTAAAATTTTCTTTAGACATATGTCTTCTTTCGTGTCATTTTTTAATGTCGCTACTTGAAGCATTTTCCTATCTTCTGCTTCATGACTTTCTTCTGATATAACATTTAACAACAACAGCACCTTTGTTCGATACAGGATCTTGGCACTATTTCATTTTCTAAATATTTTCTCTCTTCTGTAAATATTGTAAACAATTTGTAGGTTACTGAGAAAAGCTATAGCACAATTCAAATATTGAAGTTTTTAATAACATGTATTTGCTTTCTTGTGGGACTGACCGGTGCCTGGTTTTTTAGCTCAGGTACGAATTTTGCTGATGGTAATTGGGTTTGGTTATCTACTGGTAATAGAGTGGTTTACACCCGCTGGTCTGTTGGAGAACCCACCGGAAAAACTCCTGAAAATGAACCTGAAAATTGTATGCTAGTGGAAGTCAAACCTTCCATTGGATTTACATGGAATGACTGGCAATGCAGTAGGGAATTAAATTTTATTTGTGAATCTGTAGCGGAATGTGACTGTGACCAAGTTAGACGATAGGAATATAATTGTTTTATTATAAAGTATCATTGACATAATAAATTCTAATAAAATACTGTTTTGCCTTTTCACAATTCGTCTTTATTTTGATAATAGGATCTTTTCCTGTACTGTACTAATTCCTGTACTTGGGTTGAAGATAATAAACTAAGACAAAGACCAGGATCGTTAGAGTGGGGCGAATGTCCATATTTTTCTAATAATACAAACTTCCGCAACAACCAAAACGATGGTCAAAGATTTGTATGGGTACAAAATATTGTTCTTTCACTATAGATGGAGCTACATAATTCAGGATATAATTTAATTGTATGTTTTTAAATATCGTTAATACTTATTCAACTTTTATAATACTAGATTTGTTTTTATGTAAATTCAAGGTTGTCAAGTTCACTAATTGTACTTAAAATTCACATCTTCAGAAATTAAGCAATACATTTGATGATTATTAACGATTCTTTTTATTTCAATTATTAATAATATTATAATTTAAATTGAAATATAAATATTATACTAATATAAATCTGTAGCTCTACTTTGTGTGGCCCTGATGAAGTGTCTGATATTAAACCACAGTAGATTTTTTAGTAGAGCGTGTATTTTTATACAGGGCGATTAATAACTGTGATACAGTCAGTGTCCTTTGAGAATTTTTAGAATATTGTATCCAGCTTTGAGTTATACATTTTAAAATGTATTGCGGGACCAAAATGATATATTTTTTAATTGAAACACGCTGTATTACACTCTATAACTTTTTCTATAAGGTTATTAGTTGATTTTCAAGAAATATTGAATTCTAGAATAGATCAAGTGTGATATGAATTTCAAAATCATCATTTTCAAAAATTTTCTAACAAAAAAATATGTTTCAATGTATTCTATTGGTAGGAAACATTAGACCCTATATGTTATTTCGCGAAATATTATTATAAGTCTCTGAAAACAAAATATTTAGATTAAATTGTCCAGTATTTCGCAAATTTAAATGTAAACTACAAAAATATTGAAACAAGATAATAAAAGAGCTTCTTGAGAAGGACATTTGAATGGTAGTTATCTCTCAACCCGCCAGTGAACCGTTCAAGAAACGTCTGATTAACGGAAAAACCTGACATGCCGCGCCTTTGAATATAAACATGTTTATAAGATCTCTGGTATCTCAAACCTATTCTTAATCAACCTCCTACAAAACGCGGCGTTCGAAAACATTCTAAATCGAGTTGTCCTAGTACAAGCATTAAAAAAAAATCAAAATTTGATCAATACTTAAATTGTGATATATACGAAAATGTTTCTTAAAATTTTACTTGCATTATTCGTTTTAAGTACATTTGGAGTTAATCTGCAAGGTCAAGAATTTGTGTCGTCTGTATTAAGAAAAAATAAAACAGATCCAAACTGGTTTACTTATGCTGGGAAGACATATTATGTTAATACTGTGTTTAAGGTAAGTAAATTTTCAAATAATCAAATAATCAGTTTTACTTAAACAATTCCTATCTTTGTTAGAATCTTTGTTATTATAGGTTTAACGCAAGCAAATTCAAATTTCAAAGCGTAATTTTAAAATCGAAAAACATAAAACAAATTCAGAAATTCAGTCTAACTTCCAGTGATAGAAATAAAAATATAGCACTAAAAAATCAACTCCCTCACACTAGGTTTTGTTGTCTAATTTCAAAAAAATAGAATTGAATAAAAATATTTTTAAAATAAGATATCGAAAATGTTTACGGTTGTTTTTATATAAAATTTCGTCGTAAAATATCGTCGACTTTTTAACGAACCACCCTATATATGTTTATTCTATCTGAAAGGTGAACTTTTCCCTTTCTGAAAATGTATAATTTGTTGAAGTTTAGATAAAGAATAAGTGAGTTATTTGATTTTTAAGGATACGCAGATATGTAGAGCCATCTCAGTAAAATAACACAACGAACTGTCAAAGTAATCCACCTTCATAAAACGTACGCTGCATTTCTGCAGAGTGGATTATTGGAAATAAAGAATTTTTTAAATAGACTCCTACGTATTCAGGAAACATTAGAAGAACATAATAATCAAATATAAACCAAATAACTCACTTATTTTTCATAAAAACTTCAATAAATTATACATTTTCGGAAAGGGAAAGAGTTTACCTTTCAGATAGAATAAAAATATATAGGGTGTTTCGTTAAAAAAATCGACGATATTTGCATTTGAAAAAGACCGTTTTTTTAAACACCCTATATAAGATTTTACTAAATCAACATTTATGCTGAAAAAAAACTTTATACAAAAACACATTGCTAAGTGAAAATATTTGCAGTTAAAACTTCTGGTACTTTTTATAAACGAAGTAAATTATTATTTCTAATTTATATATTTACTATTTTAGACAAATTTCTTCAAGGCCTTCCAATTTTGCAGACAGCTAAAAATGCAATTATTGACCATCAATAATCAAGCGGAGAATGATAGACTTGGTAGATTTATGAGAGACAATGGTAAAAAGACATTATTTAAAATAATTTTTATTTATACTAATTAAATCTATTTATATATGTGTGATAAAATTCGGTATTAGCAGCTTCCTTCAAAAGTAAACTGCATTTTGCCATGTACAATCTTTTTCTAAAATTTTCTTCTGATATTATTATTATTATTATTATTATTATTACAGTTTGCTAAAGGCTAAAAGCTGCCCTTTTTTAATTTCAACTCGTGACTCCGTAGGCGATTGTCGACGTTTAAGAGGAAAATGTCACTAAGGTTGCCGTAGTTAAATTTCAGAATTCGAAAAGTAATAATCAAATCACCACGTAAACGACGGTCGGAAAAGCTAGGAATTTTTGCCATTTCTAGCCTTTCAGCATACGAAGGACGAATAACACCGTACGACATTGAATTAAATCTCGATCTACTAGGGGATTTCCATAAATTTTGGCATCATCTGCGTAGAGTGCTTTTTTCAACCGAATGTAGAGAGGCAGATCACTGGTATACGCAATAAAGAGGAGTAGGCCAAGTATAGAACCCTGTGGCACTCCACTTTCTGCTGGAAAGATAATTTTGAATCCATGACAGGAGTTTACCACGAAGTCCAAGAGATTCAATTTTATATTGCAATGTACCGAAAGGAACCCTGTCAAAAGCTTTGGGGAAGTCAAGGTATATTACGTCAATTGGCATGTTCTTATTATATATTCTTGAGGGTTTTCCCTTTGTTCTGCTTCGTGACTTTATTCCATCTGATCCAAACTTTTACGACTGCACCATCAGTACAGGATCTTTATTGCATAAAAGAGTTTACTTTTTATTTTCGATGCCACTATCGTTAACAATTTCGTTTTCCGTTTGTGTAGTAAATATTTTTATCTTTCTTCCACTTCCTTAGTTTAAAGCCATTGAACGACTAATATGTCTGTATTCTTTATATTAAAATTTGAGAATAGCTTTAGTACGTTTTTCATTTTCGTAACTTGTGCTTTATTGTAGGTTTGGCAGATAGCTACTTCTTTAGCTCAGGTACCAGTCATAGTGGTAATTGGGTTTGGTTATCAACTGGTAACAAGGTGGTTTACACCAGCTGGTCGCCTAGGGAGCCCTCCGGAAAAACTCCTCAAAATGAACCCGAAGAGTGTATGGAAATCAGACATTCGAATGGTTTTACATGGAATGATGTGCCGTGCAGTTTTGAAGAATATTTTATTTGTGAATCTATAGCAGAGTGTGACTGTGATCAAATTACTCGATAACAATATAATTATTTTATAACAAAGTATTATTTGAACAATAAATTCTAAACAACTTACTAAACCAATGTTTTATATTCTCGATATGTATTTCACCACTATTTCATTTATTATATTCAGTAAGTGGTAAACAGGGATGCACCAAGTTTCTTTGCGCCATCGTCCAAAATTCCTTTGAGCTTAGAACTTTAGAAATTAAACTCCATTTTACCATGTACGGTATTTTTCTAAAATGTTTTTTTCTGATATATGCCTTCATTCGTGTTCTCTTTTGCTTGAAGGATTTCCCTATCTTTTGCTTCGTCACTTTCTTCCTTCAGATCCAATGTTATCCAACAATGGGTGATAGCGATTATCTCTGAAAATATCTCTATATGTCTGTATTCTTTACGTTTTTCATTTTAGAAACATTTAATTGCTTTTTTGCAGGTTTCGCAGATAGCTTCTATACCTCAGGTACAAGTCATGTTGACGGTAAATGGGTTTGGTTATCAACTGGTAATAAAATAGTTTACACCCACTGGCACCCTAGAGAGCCCTCTGGAAAAACTTCTCAAAATGAACCCGAAGAGTGTATGGAAGTCAGAGATACGCTTGGATTTACATGGAATGATGTGCCATGCACTTTTGAATATTATTTTGTTTGTGAATCTACAGCAGAGTGTAACAGTGATCAAATTACTCGATAGCAATATAATTGTTTTATAACAAAGTATGATTTGAACAATAAACTCTAAGAAAATACCGTTTTGCGACTTAATAAACCTATGTTTTATATTCTTGACATGTATTTCACCAAATAAGTCGGTCTCTTCAGAATAGTTCAATAGATCATAGAGCACCTATTTTTAATTGGAACGTATTTGAAAAAAGTGAGAAATTTATAACAGTTAATTACAAAAAAAACAATCAACACAAAAACTGGTCTGGTCTGGTCTATTTTCTATAATATAAATGATGCTCAAGAATCTGCATCTTATTTTCTAAACACAGTAAATGACTTTATAGGTAAACATACAATTAAAGTTAAACAATCAAAAAAAACGGTAAAAAAGAAGGAATGGATAACAACTGGCATAATGAAATCAATACTAGAAAGAGACAGGTTATACAAGAAGTATCAAAAAACTCCATTAGATATAAATCTAAAACAGGAATTTATTAGATATAGAAACAAATTACATAATTTGATTAGGTTAACAAAATTAAAATATCATAAACGACAAATTGAAAAAAATAAACATAATTCAAAAGATCTTTGGAAAACTATAAACAACATTACAAATACTAATCCTAAACATTCTACTATTAAAGAAATAACATTGTTAAATAATACTAAATCAAAAAACAAATTAGTGATTGCCGAGACATTAAACACATTTTTTACAAACATTGGACCTAATCTTGCAAAACAAATTCAGAAACCTCCGCTTTTTCGTCCAAAGAGACGTATTAATAAAAATTCCATTTTTCTAAAGCCAGTCCCTGAAACAGAAATTTTTCAGTTAATAAATTCCCTAAAAAATAATAAAGCTCCCGGCCGTGATGAAATAAAAACAGAATTACTTAAAGAAACTTGCACTGAATTAACTCCGCCACTATGTTTTCTAATCAACAAATTACTTTCAAATGGAATTTGCCCAACTGAATTTAAAGTCGCCATCATAAAGCCTCTTCACAAAAAAGGTGATAAAAGTGTACCTTCAAACTATAGGCCAATCTCATTAATTAATAGTTTTGTCAAATTATTTGAGAAAGTTTTAAAAGTCAGACTAGAATCATTTTTAATTAGCGAACACATTTTATCACCAAACCAGTTCGGTTTTCAGACGGGCAAATCAACAGAAGATGCTATAGCTGTATTAATATCAAAAATGTATGAAGCTGTTGAACATACGAAACCGGCAATTGGAATATTCCTGGATCTTGCCAAGGCGTTCGATACTGTAGACCATCGACAGTTGTTGGACGCCTTGGAGAATTCAGGAATACGTGGAACAGTACACAACTTGTAAAAATAGATGATTGCGTGAGTTCAGAGCAAGTTATAAAATGCGGTGTTCCGCAAGGGACAGTGCTGGGACCCATTCTCTTTATTTTATATTTGAATAATTTACTTACCCTAAGAATTTCTGGAACCATATATAGTTTTGCTGATGATACGGTACTATTCTATACAGCTGAGACATGGTCAGATTTAAAAATCAAAATTGAAACCGACATGAAAAATATTATTGATTGGTTTAATTATAATTTATTAACAATTAATTACGAGAAAACCATGTTTCTGCCTGTTTGTAGTTATAAGAATGGGATGCCAGATTACCGTGAATTAGAAATTTATAACGAACATACAAAAAACAACATAAAAATTAAATTTACTAATAATATAAAGTACCTTGGTATAACCTTAGATTGCCATTTAAGATGGGATCATCATATAAATAAAGTCACTAAAACCTTAAGATCGTTTCTGGGACGATTTAAATATTTATCGAAAGTACTTGATCTATCCCATCTAAAAATGCTCTTCTATTCATTGGTAGAATATCGATTATCCTATGGTATTTTAGCTTGGGGTGGAACTGTAGATCTGTATTTGGATAAACTACAAATACTGCAGAAATATTTTTTAAAAATAATATTAGGAAAGGAAAGAACTTACCCTTCTTAACTGCTTTTTCGGGAAGTTTCAAGTATGAGTCGATATTGTTCAGTGCCTTTTTGTAATTCCTGGGAGAAAAAAAATACTGAACTTGCGTTCCATTTATTTCCTAGACCTGGGCAACGAAAGGTTAGAATTGAAGACAAAATGGGCACACACTCTCTAGTTGACCATCAGAAAGCTTGGATTTTGAGGTTAAAAATTGGAAAACCAGTTACCAAATTCATGAGAGTGTCCTCTCTCTATTTCATACAAAGTGATTACTTCAATAAAGGTGAGAAGGTTCTTCAAATTAATGTTGAACTTTTTTTCAGCTGAGAATGTTTCCAAAAAACGGATGTTGAAAAAGACACCCTCATGAATTTGGTAACTGGTTTTCCAATTTTGAACCTCAAAATCCAAGCTTTCTGATGATCAACTAGAGACTGTGTGCCCATTTTGTCTTCAATTCTAACCTTTCATTGCACGGGTCTAGGAAACAAATGGAACGCAAGTTCAGTTTTTTTTTCTCCCAGGAATTACAAAAAGGCACTGAACAATACCGACTCATACTTGAAATTTCAAAATAAATTAATAATATCGTAATAAATGATAAAATCAAAGCACGTTCTCTTATGTAAATAAAGACGACTACTGACTTTTTATAGTTCGATTTTTGTCCGCACTGTCGCTTCGATCTTAAAACATGATACCAATTGTATTAGATCTTCGCCAGACTTTTTTTTTTAAAAACTTTAACATACTTATTTAACCATAAAAAAGACTTTGATTTAATTTCTCATTCACATAATACAAGAGCCAATAAAAATAATAATCTGGTAGTTCCGAATGCACAAAAAACAATTGGCCAAAGAAACTTCAAATATTTAGCACCTCGCTTTTACAATTTTCTACCAGAAAATATTAAAACCTCGTACACGTCAAATCATTTTAAAAACAGATAAAAATTTTTTTGGTGTCCAATAATAGAAAACTAATCTCTCACTTTTTTCATTTTCATGTAACTAATTAAGTCGTTAAAAAAAAACTATTTCTTGATTTTTATAATTGTATATATTTTGTATTTTTTATTATAACCTATGTGTTTTTAATATTCTTCTTTGTTAAATTGCTGAATTGAATTGAATTATATTAGTGTTGGTGTGATAAATCTATTGATACCACGGACAGCCTTCTGGCTTTGTGATATTCTTCTGGTTTATTGGTAATTGTAGATTGTATTGAAAATTTATTATTATTGTATATTGTATTTTTATTAATAAACATTATTATTATTATTATTATTATTATTATTATTATTATTATTAATTATTATTATTTATTATTATTATTATTATTATTATATAGTATATTCAGTACTCCAATTTATGTCATTTTTAGACTTGTTAGTATTTTTATTTAAAGAAATCATTGTAGGTACACACAAAAAACTGATCTATTATTCATATACCTGAAAGAGTTTCAAAGTACTTTATTAAAAAAAATAGAGGTGGTAAAAATGAGGTGTCTTTCTCAGAATTCGTTTTATTGGTATATTTCACAGAGTCTAAATAACTTAAATACTGGTAATGGCATTAAAAAATATAGCAAATTAAAAGGTCTGAAGCGTTTTAAGCTAAAAAACGCACTACTTTTTCTACTAAAGATATAAATAAATTCATTACTGAAGCTTTTGACGTTAAATAAATTTTTTCTAGTTATACGTTTTTGTCTCATAATATCACGAATAACACAAAAATGGCGATTTTAGGTGTAGTTTGTTGTTTGTTAATTTTAACGACTCTTTTCTGACCTAATGGCCTAAACTGGACGGGACCTACAGCTTATCGTGGGTTCCGAACTACGGTCCTCAATCACCTTAAACCCAGGACTATGCCTTTGTCATGCAGGTGATCTACCGACTAACAAGTGTGTAATTGTGTCACCAACCCCTATCAGTTTCACGAGATATCCGAACTCATCCGGCCTGTTTACCGGCGTGAATGAAACTACGTATGATACAAATACCTTTTTGCACTTGCCCAAAGTCTTATCTGACTTTAATTCCACTTGAATACGGCAGGATTCGAACCTACTCCCCGAACCTTGACCAAGCTGAATCGGCAGACGCCTTACCAACTAGGCCACCGTGTCCGGTGCTTAGGTGTAGAAAGTGCTTAAGGATGTTAATATTCCTAAATTAATACAGCACAATCCTATTTTTTAAGAACGTGAGGAAATGAAAACTGCAAAAAAATTCCTTTTAAATTAAAGTAAGGTACAGGTACATTATTTGGTTATACTATACGAAATATATCGTGAGGAAATGAAAACTGCAAAAAAATTCCTTTTACAGACTTCATAAAAACATTAAATATCTTAAAAACCACAAGATTTTCGGTATGTAAAGGTTTCGTTTTTTACTTGAAAACTGTTAAGCAATACAAAAAAAAATAAAAATAGCTTCACGTGCCATGGGCGTAGAAAATGGCTGGGAAAAGGGGATATACCCTTCTAACTGCACGCCACTGGATCTATATATGAAACATGATTTTTACTGAAATATGTTTTTTACATTTAAAAACGACCTGCTAAATTTCAAATTTATATATTAATACGTTTTAAAGTTTTTAAATATAACATTTTTTTTTGTTATTTCGAAAAGTAATCGAGTTGGACCCCTCATTCCTTATATCATTTTGTCCAATTTTACGAGAGATACTTACAGCCAGACGTTGTAAGTGTCATTTGGAAACACCCTGTGTACTGCACGGAAAAATAAGTACGAAAAAAATTCACTGCCTCACAGAGTAGTAATTATCTCTCAATCCGGCGATGAACCGTTCAAACGGAAAAACCTGACATGCCGCGTTCTGCGGGGATTGCACAACAGCGTCTTTAAATATCTACATGTTTATAAGATCTCTGGTATCTCGAACCTCTTAAGCAACCGCCTACAAAACCCGCGGTTTGAAAACATTCTAAATCGAGTCGTCCTAACGGCTGGTACTAATTGCGATATATACGAAAATGTTTCTTAAAATTTTACTCACGGTGTTCGTTTTAAGTATATTTGCAGTTAATCTGCAAGGTCAGCAACATTTTGAATTTGTGTCTCCTGTACTAAGAAAAAATAAAACAGATCCAAATTGGTTTTCTTACGCTGGGAAGACATATTATGTTAATACCGTGTTTAAGGTAAGTAAAATTTCAAATAATAACTTTTATTTAAACAATTATTTGCTTTGTTAGAAGTTAAAATCGAAAAATAACAATGAAATTCAGAAATTCAGCAGCACTTCCAGTGATATCAATAAAAATATAGCACTAACTTTTGTTGTCTAATTTTTAAAAAGCTATCGATTATTCTAAAGAATACAAATAACTAAAACAAAAAAATTATTTTTAAAATACAGTACGTTTATCGATATCGAAAATGTTTACAGTTGCTATGGTTACAATCTATTTATTATGTTATTTATTATTACTATTCATTTCTCTGGGTATGTACAAATTATATATGTATGCTTAAACTGTTTAGAAATTTCTATAAAATATAATTATTACACACAATTTCAAATTTGCATTGATGATTGCAAAGTTTTTAATTGTTTGGAGCAGTACTCTTATTAGATATTTACCTTCCTAAAGTATACTGATCGTAATTTAAAAATTACCATTTAATTCTAAACTACATGAATACATTTTCCATTTTCTATCGCAGTGACCTAAAAAAATGAGGGCTTCCTAAATGAATATTCTTAATTATTTAATAATTTGAAAATGTATCAGATTTCCTTATAAAAAAAAGAAAATGGATTTAAATTTTAAAGAAAGTTCATGAGTTCTGTATAATACTTCTTATAAACAAAGTAAATTATTATTTTTAATTTATATATTTACGTTTTAGACAAATTTCTTCAAAGCCTTCCAATTTTGCAGACAGCTAAAAATGCAATTACTGACCATCAATAATCAAGCGGAAAATGATAGGATTGGTAGATTTATTATAGACAATGGTAAAAAAACATTTAAAATAATTTTTATTTATAGTAATTAAATCTATTTATGTTTATATGTGTGATAAAATTCGGTATTAACAGCTCCCTTAAAAACTAAACTGCATTTTGCCATGTAAAATCTTTTTCTAAAATTTTCTTCTGATATATGCATTCACTCGTCTTCTGTTTTGCTTGAAGGATTTCCCTATCTCTTCCTTCGGCATTTTCTTCCTTCTAATCGAAACTTTCACAACTGCATGAGTACTACTGTACAGGATCTTCTAAACAGTATATCTTTATTTTCGATGACACTATCGTTAACAATTTCGTTTTCTAATTGTGTAGTAAATATTTTTATCTTTAGTTTAAAGACATTGGACCGACTCTATTATACCGATTATCTTCTGCAAATACCACTCATGTATTTATTTACATTAAAATTTGAGAATAGCTTTAGTACATTTTTCATTTTCGTAACATTTGATTTATTGTAGGTTTGACAGATAGCCTCTTCTTTAGCTCAGGTACCAGTCATAGTGGTAATTGGGTTTGGTTATCAACTGGTAACAAGGTGGTTTACACCAGCTGGTCGCCTAGAGAGCCCTCCGGAAAAACTCCTCAAAATGAACCCGAAGAGTGTATGGAAATCAGACATTCGAATGGTTTTACATGGAATGATGTGCCGTGCAGTTTTGAAGAATATTTTATTTGTGAATCTATGGCACAGTGTGACTGTGATCAAATTAATCGATAGCAATATAAGTTTTTTATAACAAAGTATGATTTGAACAATAAACTCTAAGAAAATACCGTTTTGCAACTTACTATACCTATGTTTTGTATTTTTGACATGTATTTCACTAACTTTATCGGTCTCTTCAGAATAATTCATCTATTATATTCAGTAAGTGGTAAACAGGAACGCACCAAGTTTCTTTGCGACATCATCATGCAAAATTTTCTTCTTTCTGGTACAGGATTTTCTATAAACTATATCTTTATTGCATAAAAGAGTTTGCTCTTTATTTTCGATGACACTATCGTTAGCAATTTCATTTTCTGTTTGTATAGTAAATATTTTTATCTTTCTTCTCACTTTCTTAGTTTAAAGCCATTGGACAGACTCTATAATAGCGATTATCTTCTGAAAATACCACTCATATGTCTATATTCTTTACATTAATTTGAGAATAGCTATAGTACGTTTTTCATTTTAGTAACATGTGCTTTATTGTAGGTTTGACAGATAGCTTCTTCTTTAGCTCAGGTACCAGTCATAGTGGTAATTGGTTTTGGTTATCAACTGGCAGTAAGGTGGTTTACACCAGCTGGTCGCCTAGAGAGCCCTCCGGAAAAACTCCTCAAAATGAACCCGAAGAGTGTATGGAAATCAGACATTCGAATGGTTTTACATGGAATGATGTGCCATGCAGATTTGAAGAATATTTTATTTGTGAATCTGCAGCAGAGTGTAACTGTGATTAAATGACTCGATAACAATATAATTATTTTATAACAAAGTATGATTTGAACAATAAACTCTAAACAACTTACTAAACCAATGTTTTATATTCTCGGTATGTATTTCACCACAAGTTCATTTATTATATTCAGTAAGTAGTAAACAGGGATGCACCCAGTTTTTTGCGGCATCGTCCAAAATTTCTTTGAGCTTAGAACTTTAGAAATTAAAGTCCATTTTGCCATGTACGGTATTTTTCTAAAATGTCCTTTATTTGTGTTCTATTTTGCTTGAATGATTTCTCTATCTTTTGCTTCACTTTCTTCGTTCAGATCCAAACTTTCACAACTCACCATTAATCGGTACAAGATCTTTTAAAAAGTACATCTTTATTGCCTGAAAGAATTTGCTCTTTATTTTCGATGACACTATCGTTAACAATTTCATTTTGTGTTTGTGTAGTAAATATTTTCATCCTTCTTCCCACTTCCTTAGTTTAAAGCCATTGGAAGATAGCGATTATCTCTGAAAATACCCCTCATATGTCTGTATTCTTTACGTTTTTCATTTTAGAAACATTTATTTTCTTTTTTGTAGGTTTGACAGATAGCTTCTATACCTCAGGTACCAGTCACAGTGATGGGTTTGGTTATCAACTGGTAATAAAATAGTTTACACCCATTGGCATCCTAGAGAACCTTCCGGAAAAACTCCTCAAAATGAATCCGAAGAGTGTATGGAAGTTAGAGATGCGCTTGGATTTACATGGAATGATGTGCCGTGCACTTTTGAATTTTATTTTATTTGTGAATCTATAGCAAAGTGTGACTGTGATCAAATTACTCGATAGCAATATAATTTTTTTATAACAAAATATGATTTGAACAATAAACTCTAAGAAAATACCGTTTTGCAACTTAATAAACCTTTGTTTTATATTCTTGACATGTATTTCACCAACTAAGTCGGTCTTTTCAAAATAGTTCATTTAGTATATTCAGTATTCCAAAAATCTGATCTATTATTCATATACCTCAAAGAGTGTGAAAGTACTTTATTAGAAAAAATTCAAAATGAATAGAGGTAGTGACAATTAGGTGTCATTCTCAGAATTTGTTTTATTGGTATATTTCACAGAGTCTAGATATCTTAAATATTGGTAACGGCATTAAAAATTATAGCAAATTAAAAGGTCTGAAGCTTTTTAACCTAAAACACCCACTACTTTTTCTGCTAGAGATATAAATAAATTCATTTCTGAAGCTTCTGATGTAAGAAATCTTTAAATTAATTAAATATATCTGATGAAAAATTATTATTTAATTTAAAGTGGCACTGATAGAATAAAATAATATTAAAAACATTTTTTTCTAGTTAAAGGAAATACCCCTGACCTCTAAACAATTTGTTTATAATTGGCAAATCGCCAGATTGAAGGAAAAACCTAGCACATCGCGTTTGAATATATGTAGACAGGTTTATTGGAATTCTTGAACCTCTTCGTAGAGACCGCTCACAAAACGCGGTGTTTAAAAACATTCCACGACAAGTTTCCACGACTAGTAGTATTTATTTAGTATCTTAAATACTTTAGAATCGACTAAAAATCAATTGTTTGATATTTTCCTGTGATAACTACGAAAATGTTTTTTAAAACTTTATCCCTAGTGGTCGTTTTAAGTATTATTGGGGTTAATCTGCAAGATCTGCGATATTCTGAATTTGTGTCTCCCGTACTAAGAAAAAATAGGACAGATCCAAACTGGTTTACTTTTGCTGGAAAGACATATTATGTTAATACTGTGTTTAAGGTAAGCTAGATTTTAAATAATAACGTTTTATTTAAACATTTGGTTGCTTTCAGCACTGTTATTGCGGCTTTGACTCAAGTAGAACGAAATTTAAATGAAATTCAATAATTTAGCATCACTTTTGTATAACAGGTTACTATTATGATAAACAAATATTAGGAAAAAGCAAGTCATGACGTCAGTAATACATAGAGTAGAGAATATTATTAAATTCACAAAAAAATAAACAAAAGTTACAAGATCGAATAAAATCAAGGCATGACTGCTTCCAAAATTTAGAAATAAATATTTTTTAAAACTAATACTCCTTGTTACTGATACTTGGAAATATTTTTTCTCAAAAAATTTGGCACAATTATTGTTTTCAAAATTTTCCTCTTTCATATGTTCAAAATAAATGTATGGTTTTTTGACACAACATGTAACACTTTCTACGGTCAAAAGGTGAAAAGGTGAAAAATAATTTTTCTGATAATATCGAACCTGTAGGAAATCTTATAAATCAACTTAACATCTCTCAGTCTAGAGTTTGTAGACTTCTACATTAAAAAAATCTGCATGTCTATCACATTAAACAAGAACAGCCTTTGAAACCTGAAAATGGTTAACGCCGTTTGTCATTTTCAGGTCTTCTAAACGTATACCAGTAATTTCCAAGCCAAGCTTACTAGAGATTGGGGAAACAATTTCCGAAATTCTTTTTAAGCATTTTAATTTGTTTTGGAACTGAAAATTTTTTTTAAGCTTTCTTAATCAATTACACTAAATTTTTCGAAAAAAAAATACATGGTAAAAGGTTTTTTAAGGACCTTTGACATTTAGTGTACATCCTTCATCTGCTGTAGAAGTATTTATATAGTTATTTGTGACCTGTTAACAAAATATATTTTTTTTGTAATTGTACTATACTATAATATCCGTTAAGATCGATCCTAACAAATTCGCAGACTGTGAAATTTGAAAGACAAACTAAATAAATTATTCTAAATCTAGCTATAGAATATTTGTGGCTAATATTTTTAATTGTTTTAGACGAATTTCTACAAAGCTTTCCAATTCTGCAGACAGCTGAGAATGCAATTATTGACCATCAGTAACCAAGTAGAAAATGAAAGAATAGGAAAATTTATTGTAGACAATGGTAATAAAATGAATTGTATTTATATTTTTTTTAATTATAGTATCTAGCATGAAAAAAACTTTAATAATTTGAACTTTTTTGTGTTTTTCGAATTCTCAGGTGTCAAATTATATAAATCCATATTACAAGACCAGTGAATAGTAAGTAATAACAGAGTAACTGACACCATTTCCCGCTTTTCAACTGCCATATTTGAACCATATTCCGAATGCTATATGTACCGATATCCAAGTCTTCCCAGTTGATGGAAATATATATATATATATATGTTCAATGAAAGAGTCTGGTCGTTATTGTCAACAATTTCATTTACTATTTGTGTAGCAAATCTTTTATTTATGCTTTCTCCCCTTAATCTTCCTAAGGTTGTGTGTTGTTGACCAACTTTCTGATGGCTATTAGTTTCTTTAAATATGTGTTATTGATAACATTTGTAACATCTTACATTATTGATTCATTTTTAGGTTTGACAGATAGTTGCTTCTTTACTTCAGCTTCCAATCATGGTGATGGTACTTGGATTTGGTTGTCTACTGGTAATAAAATATTTTACACCAACTGGTCGCCTAATGAGCCCTCTGGAAAAACTCCTCAAAATGAACCCGAAAATTGTATAGAAGTGGAAGTAAGAGAAGGACATGGATTTACATGGAATGATAAGCCGTGCAATTTTGATATACATTTTATATGTGAATCTATAGCAGAATGTCCAAATCATTAAATTATATGATAGTAATAAAATTGTTTTATAACAAAGTATCCTATGAATTTTGTAAATGATCCTAAAGCTGTACTAACGTAGTACTAAAATATCATTTGTCCACTTATAGACAGCCTTTTTAAGCGTTGATAATAAAGATAAAAGGGTTCTTACCAGCCACACGCTTTCCACAAAAACCCTAAGAGGCCGAGGTGCAGCTGGCGAAAGGACAGCATCCGAGAAAGGAAAAAAAAGGAAGCTGTAATAATTAAGTGCATGCAATCCCCAGTAGCCAAAAATCTCAAAGGGTCAAGTGAAATGTACAAAATTAAATAGGATTAAACAAAAAACACTTCAGCTCATTGGGGCAAGGATGGAAAATTTTGGAAAATTTGAAAACATTTTCCGTGATTTCAAATTTTTTACTATTTTTAAGGGGTTACCTAAAACAGCAGATTTATCAGCTATTTGAAGATGTTGATCACTTGGAGATGATAATTTCTGAATAATGTATTACGGCAGTTTGGCAAAAGTACGATTAAATAAAAAGAGAGGGTGGATATGGTGAGGCTTCAATGAAATGGTTGAAAATTTATTTATATTTACAAATTATAAGCCATCATTATTTGTATGGATTTTCCGATTTGAAAATAAATAATTGTTATGCATATGGTACGTATTTAAATTGCGAAATTGTTAGCAAATATTAAGGTTATCATTTTTTGAAAAGATCAAATGAAAGTTATAAAATTATAAGTAATTTAAATGCTTTCCAATTGAATCAATGTGTAAGAAAATTTGTACAAAATAAAAAAAAAAATTTCTCCACGACTATATAATAATGCACAAATTATTTTTACATATTTAGCTGAATAATGACATAAATTCTTCACACCAGTGAAGAATGAAAAAGAATTCACTCTCGTTAACCAATCACATTCTATTATTATCAGAAATCACGTTAAATGAATAAATCAAATCGTCTCTTTTAAAACGTCACATACCTAACTAGGGAAATCGCTTCTGACAGCGCGTCGTTTGAAACGTCAAAATAATCATATAATCATAATTTTACGTATATATAGAGAACAAAATGGACAACAGTAGCGATAGTGAAGAGTTAATATGTACGCCTCCCGAAATTAAACAAATTGCTCAATCATCCACAATGAATTTGCTACCGGAGAGATCAAAGCAAGACTATAAATTAGAGATATTATATTATACGAGATATTACGGCTCTCAAACGACACGGTGGCTGGAAAAGTACATCCGTAGCTACGTGGATGATTCAATGACAAATAAAATGAACACTGCGAACAGACTAGCAGTACTAGCACTGTTAGTTTTAATCATAATTCAATACCAACCACGTTAAATATAAGCAATTGTAATAACTTTACCATAAACTTTGCAAAAGAATGAGTCTAAATTAAGTACCTATATTTATGTTACTTCTATTATTATTCCTAATAATGTTATAATTTCATTTAAAAATGTAAAGGTTTCTACTAAAAAGTGAGTTACCTATATCTATGTTCTTTAAATTTTCATAAATAAATGTGGTCGAAAGCTGGTAGAGATACTTGACTCTTTCGCGGGCGATCGAGGTTCGATTCCCAATGAATGATTTTTTTTATACATAGTCGTGGAGAAAGTATAGTCTTTTACTTGTGTAGAATGGCTATTATTCACTTGGATGATTCCAAAACTCACTCGCTGCGCTCGCTCGTTTTGGAAACTTCATCCGCGTGAATAATAGCCACCATTCTACACTCGTTGAAGAATATACTAGTATTGATGCTAAATGGACGTAATCGCATATCTGAATGTAGTTTTCAATTTTGATCAACTTTTCTTAATAATAAAATTTTCGATGTTGTCAAAAATAAAGGTACTTTACTCTTGAGCAAAATTTATATTTTTTGACGAACCTCGGATACGACTGAAAACATTTTATATCTGATGATTGTATTTTAGGTATTATATCTTGCAGAACTTTTTATGAAGAATAACTTTTTTTCCTAAAATTATAGGTAGACACTCTCTATATACTAATTTAACACAGTGATGATCATAAGTGTTACCCCTCCTCTACCTAACTCGTTACTGGACTCTTGTTAGGAAAATCGCCGAGACTTTTAAGAATTTAAATAGCATGCGGTGGGAGTGATAGCTCATTCGAAAGAGAGTTTTATTCTCTATTCAACCGTTTTTTTTTATTTTTTTTGCAAAGCGTCTGAGCTGATACTAAAAATAGACTTTATTTTTGCCAGGAGGTCAACGGGGAACATTTTGAACATTTATTGTAATTGTAGTTTAGTTGCCTTCATGTTTGTGATGTTTTGTTATATTTAAACATTAATAACTCAACACGTAATGAAGCAAATTTCAAATTTTTTGCACGGTTGAATGGAGAATAAAACCCCCTTTCAACTGAGCTGTCACTCACCACCACAAGCTATTTAAATTTTTCCAGTAAGCGATGAAATTAGGGGTAAACTATTCATACAAAAATGTACATTGTAGAAATCAAAAGTCGACGTATCTCGGCGATTTTCCTAACAAGAGTTTTTTATAAGGCTACAAAAAATTATTTTGCTAGTTGGGTGGTCAAATAAAAAAAAAACGTTTATTTAGAAGTAACGGAATTGAATATTCAAATTTAAGAAAATAAAGATAATGCATAGATCACTTTAATAAAAATGCACATACAGTTTATGGAATTTTTCGAAAATATAAAGCAGGAAGGATCAGAGGGTATACTTTACGAATTTAAGAAAAAAAACTCAAAAATTAAGGTAAACACACTGATAAAGACAGTAAAATCTATAGGACACATTTTTAATTTGGATGTCAATAGCACCGATTTTTGACTGTCAGGGAAGAGTAGTTCTCAACTAACTAATTTTCAGATTAGGTCAGTTTTTAGTCCTGCGTGTTTATCACTTTATAACTCAATACAAACTGGTTGGTTACTGAGGAAGCTTCTCCTTTGAATCGCATAAAATTTATGTTGGCAGCCTAGACAGAGTTGTTTGGTTGTATTTCACTGTAGAGTAATAGATATTAAAATGATTTTGGATGAACTGTTAATGCTTCACGCCTTTGGAAGATATTTGGTATCAGTTACTATCAAATGTCAGTGATTAAGTAACACTAATATAAAGCTTATCACTAACGAGGATTAGACAATGTGACGGTAACGAGGATTAGACAACGTGACAGTAACGAGGATTAGACAATGCGAGGATAAAAAGGAGGGTCAAATATTTCGACCCACCGTTGAACCGCAGGATTGTAAGAAAAACTTGACACTCCGCGTCTGGCGGACAGTTGCATGAACTGCGCTTTTTAATATGGATATTTTAATAGAATCTGTGGTATCTCCAACCGCTTGTTAGTATTCGCTCACAAAACGTGGCCTTTGAAAACATTTGAAGTCGAGTTGTTTACCGACTAGTGTTTACTAGTTTCTCGTGGTAACCAATAATATGTTTATTAAAATATTACTTCTAGTGTTCGTTTTAAGTATTTTCGAAGTTAATTTGGAAGATGTACGATATGAAGATGTACGATACGAATATGTGTCTCCGGTATTAAAAAAAAATAGGACGGATCCAAACCGGTTTAGTTTTGCTGGGAAGACATATTATGTTGGTGGTCTCTTTAAGGTAACAAGCTTTTAAATAAACGTTTTATTCTAACGTTAAAACAAACAAAAAATTTGGTAAAAATATTGACTTATTTTAAAGTAAGACAAATCGCAGCAGGAGTTTTGTTTAACCTATTTAAAGTCTCTGACTTAAAATTTAAAAACAAAATCTCCACTTCAAGCAACATTTTTTCTAAATGTCTAAATGATCTAGGAGTTTGTTATTATCTGTAGGCTAGTATGTTGGTTCAGATGTGGAAAAATAGTTTAAATGTTTACTGTTTATTACCCAATTAGAAAACTGGGTATTGGAACGAAATGTTACATTTCGTTTAAACGATGCGGAAAAATTAGCAAACGAGAAATTCAACAGCATCACTAGAGAAGATTGGATTATGTAAACACGTGGGAAAATACGTGAATGAATTAATTAAAAATGAAAATTTCCTAGGCGAATTTACCAACTCCATACTATTTTTAGTCAATTCACGTTCATCGGGATGATTCAACTGATTTATATGTTTAATGAGCCTTTCATAAAATACCCACGCAAAATATGGGAAGCGGGACAACAGACGTGACATTTAAAATACCTACATTTTGTTAAATTTTTTTTTAAACGATATATCTTATTTTTCAGCCGCGATATTAAGAACGTTATTTTTAATAATCCTAAAAAAATTTAAAATTTAATAAAATAATAATTTATTGGGAGGGTGTGGCACCCCGAGGGAGGGCGGAGATAAAAATTTTGAATGACATTCTTAAGAGTGGAACCTTTAACTAATTCTGATTCCAAATAATTTATTTTGAATTTTATATTAATTCATATATATTAGTTTTCTTTTTTAATTGCATTATAACCAAACGTATTTTATGTTACTTTATTTATTTTATTTTTTTCTACAATTTATTAAATGTACACGACACTGACTATTGTTCCTTGTATACTAAATATTTTACAAGTTTTATTCTTAATTATTGATTTATATATGATGAGAAAGAAAAAGAAAAGAAAGAATTTTCCATTTGTTGCCAACTTTTTCAGACATACTGCATGTTAAATCCCAAAAAATGTTTGGTTAGTCATAAAATGTTTGAAAAGGTCACAAACAGTAACAGCTAAATGCATTGTTGACATCTGGATTCTTAATGATTAATTTTTATATTTTCTGTTTTAGACGAACTTCTACAAAGCCATGCAATTTTGCAGACAGTTAAAAATGCAATTACTGAGCATCAATAATCAAATTGAAAATGACAGAATTGGGAAATTTCTTATAGACAATGGTAAATAGACATAATTTTATTTAATCGCAATATTATGAAATTATTTATTATTTGAAATGACATCGGATGTATAATTTTAATTACTATCCACAAAATCACTTATTTCGTCATATTTCGACACGACCAGATGAATAGTTTATTCTTCAGCAGACCAACGTGAAAACAGAGTATCCTATTGAGGGCAGTTTTTATAGCTTACTTATTAATATAAGAAGGAAAGGATTCCTATTCCATCATTCAAGCTTGAGTTGTTTAGGTGCTGTTTTACTTATTCCATCTGTCATCTTTATAATTCTATTGACACCAGCTATGTCCCATAATGTTCCCATATTTAAAATATTGTATAAACAATTTGCTTACCAAACTTCGCCCTTTATTTTCAGTTATTATTATTATCTATATTATATTAACTTTATACCTACTGTATTGTAAATTGAAAACTGAAAATAATAATTACGATATTATTATTATTAAGACCATTTGCAGCCATATACGACCTTTACCATCTTATGAGTTTTTCTTAAATTTTCTTTATACACTTTTCTTCATGTTTCATCTTATTATACAACCTTTGACAATAACTCTATTAAATAGTTTGTTCTTTATTTTCGATAACACCTCTACCTACAATTTTATTTTCTATTTGTGTAGCAACGTTTTACTTCTGCCATCTTCAGCGAAATCTCTTATCTATTAGATTCTCAGTGATGTGTTGTTCTAAGAATCAATTATGCCGATCATCTTCTGGAAATATTTCTAATCACGCTTAGTAACTATCCTGCTGTTTCTGAGACTCAATCAATCAATCGACATCATATTTAAATATTTATATTAACAAGTGAGTTTTTCATTGGATACGGGAAATTTAGTTATATTTCATTGTTATTTAGGTTTATCAGATGGTTACTTCTGGACTTCAGGCACCAACCTTGGGGATGGTAAATGGGTTTGGCTGTCTACTGGTAACAATATGGTTTACACTCACTTTTCTCCTGGAGAACCCAATGGACTTACTCCCCAAAATCAATCCTCAAATTGTATTGAAGTCAGACACTTGCCGCCGCATGGATTTACATGGAATGATGTACCGTGTCATTATAATTTACATTTTATTTGTGAATCTACATCAGATTGTGACTGTAACTGTGCTAACCTATAGCAATAGAATTGGTTTATATCAAAGGATTCCACATGTTGTTTAAATGATCCTTATTAGAATGTATCCTTTGGCATAATAATCACTTTAAAAAAACCTGTTTTATATGTTCTAAACGTTTTTGTAAATCAGTTTTTTTATTGGTGTTAAAAAGAAAATAAATCTTAAAGCAAAAAATAAATTAAAATTTAAAAATTTGCATAAAGATTATAGAAAATTATGTGCAAAGGTCTTTGATCTCAACTCACGACCAGTTTATGGAATAACATGTTGCCATTTTAAAAAGTCGAAATGCAAATTTTTATTGGTTCCCAAAAACCTCAAATATTTGCATGTTTGTTTTGGGTAACAATAAAAACATCGAAATAAAAAATAGAGATCCGTATTCAAAAATATAAGTTGATGAGAGCACTGACTGGACCAATTATAGCACATCGGGATTAATGCGTGTATCATTTCATTAAAAAAAAATTCTTTAGAAATTTTAGTGTTTTAAAAAATAAACATTCTATGCATGAAAACTAAAACTGACTTTTTTTTATTTTCCCTAAATCTAAATTTTATTCTTAATTTTTTACCTTTTCACTACTCAACTATTCTTCCAGTTTTTAAAAGACACCCTGTATATCATTGAAGCATAATATTTACAATAAACTAAAAAAATAAAATTGTTTCTAAACATTTAATTTGGTCAAAAATTAATTGTTATCTGAGGTTATCAAGTTATCAATTTCAAATAATATTTACCTCAACCAAGAATAAATAACCAAATTTGATGGTTATTCAGGATGGTTATGATTTTTTAATTACCATGAAATGAAACAAAAAATTAAATAATAATAATATACGTCCTTCAATTCACCCTCTTACGAGTGAACCCCAGAAATGGCCTATCATTTCGAATAAGTTAACTCAAAAACTCAAAAAAATACATGAATGATGAGGTCAAAATGGCTGATGATGGCTATTTTGCTCGAAACGAAAACAGTCTTGAAGATCAAAAACTGTTATCATACAGACTTGTGTCTAGAATCAAATATCGTTCATTTTAGCTCTATAATATCGTTCTTTAATAAAAAATTAACAAAAAAAAATATTTAAAAAAAGTTTCTCAAGAAACAGTAGATCAACAAAGTTGGTCCACTAAATTTTAAATTTTAAAAATTTCGACACCCCTTACTTCAGAATTTTAGTTAAAGAATATATGTTAGTTACTATATAAAATTTTATCAATTTACAAGAACTCTGAGGTGTAGAGGTCACCCTTTTTAGCAGCTAAAGGTAGAAAATTGTAGTTTGTTGAATTTTAAAAATGTTTGCAAAAAAAAATAAAAGTTTTTATGTCTATTTCTTAGACGACATTTAATACGATATAAGCATAAAAAGTAGGAAAATCAGATATTTGACCCGTATATCTAGACCTTCCAGTGAACCGTTTGCAAAACGCGTGACAAGGATATTAGAGTTTGATAATGGAGTCTCAAACAGCTGTAACAACCACTCACAAATCGCGACGTTTGAAAACAATCGAGTTGTCCTGATAAGTACTTAATTATTTAAATATTTTAAAATAAGTGAAAATAAAAAGCTGATTAATACCTATTTTCTTGTGATAACTACAAAAATGATTGTTAAAATTTTACTCCTAGTGTATATTTTAAGTATTTTTGGAGTGAATGTGCTACATTCTGAATATGTGTCAGCTGTATTAAAAAAACCAAATATTACAAAATCAAATCGGTTTAGTTCTGCTGGGAAGGATTATTATGTAGAAGATCTGTTTAAGGTAAGAAAATATTTTGTTTTATTTATATTAAATATATATCAAGTCTAAAACGTAGCAGTCTGTTTCTTAAACATTATGTTTTAAAAAAAATCCTGCGCAATATGATTTAACCAGACCCAAAGAGATTTAGTCTTACTGTATCAGAAAAAATAAAAGCTTGTTGGTTACATTGTCACCTGTCAGAACTGTAGCAGAAAAAATGAAAGCTTATTGGTTCCATTGTCACCTGTCAATACTGTATCAGAAAAAAATTAAAACTTGTTGGTAACACTGTCACTTGTCAATACCGATAAGACTATTAATATCTTTAATTGAATCCCTGCGTACTTTATGGGATAAAAAAATTATTAGAGTTCATTAAATGTACTGTTTAGCACTCTCAAGCTTCCACTCTGCTATTTTTGTTAAAATCTTGTTTTTGATTTCTAATTTTTTATCTTATAAAACAGTCTGGGATTAAATCAAATGCAGAAACAAAATTCCCAAAAGTGCCGAGAAGTTCCTTTGATCGGCTTTGGCGGCTTGTTGATGTGCCGACAAGTTGCTTTGTCGGCACTGGCGGCTTGTATAAAACGGGAGTATTTTGCAATTGAAAATAGATAAACTATGTTAAAAACCAATATAATGCTTTATATTTTCACAATAAACATTCTATTTAGATATATATTTTTTCGTTTACTGTTTTAGACAAATTTCTACAAAGCTTTGCAATTTTGCAGAAGAAACAAAATGCAGTTATTGAGTATTAATAATCAAATGGAAAGCGACAGAATTGAAAAATTTTTCGTAGATAATGGTAAATAGATATTTAAATAATTTTGATTTTACAATGTAATATACATATAATATACAGGGTAATTAGCAGGTATAGTGAAACATTTTAAATGAAGCTAGATATCACATATGGAGTTCTAAATAACCAATATATAAAGGGTCTCGTGGCTTCCATAACAGAGTTACAGGGTGTAATTATTCATTTGGTCATAACTTTTGAATCACAGCTCATATTGCTCAACGTCAATTGATATAACATTAAGGTAATTATTTTGTGACAGGTTTAACATTTGGTCACTATTGGACTTCAGGCTCTAATCATGGTGATGGTAAATGGGTTTGGTTATCTACTGGCGTTAATATAGTTTACACCAACTGGTACCCTGGAGAACCCTCCGGAAATACTAGTAGAAATGTTACAGAAAATTGTTTAGAACTGAGATATTTGCAACCATATGGATATAAATGGAATGATTCACCGTGCTTGGATGAAGCATTTTTTATTTGTGAATCTACAACAGACTGTGTTTAGAATCATTTGGAAGGAACCTTTGGCTCTTACGATTATGGCCGTTCGGAAATATTTTGTGTTATGAAATAAAGAAGAATAATTTTGTTTAAAATGAAACAATAGAGTATTTGTTTAAGGTTGATTTAAATAATCTTGTTTTTCTTAAACGTTTTTTCGTTTAATCAAAATAATATAGGTATTTAGAAATAGTAATTAGAAAATAAAAAATATGTTTTCATTTTTGTGCTTGTTATATTTAAAGTGAATACTTAATTGAAAATTTAAGCAAAAAAATCACAGGGATTTAAGTCTGGAGACCTGGGAAGCCATCTTGTAGGTCCATTCCTCCCAATCCACCTCTAAGAAACTGCCGCACACGTAAATCAAAGTGAGGAGGGGCACCGTCGAGTAAATACAACAGAAATTCACTGAATTCAAATTAACAATACTCCAAGTTTACATTTTATCAATTTACAAGAACTCTGAGGTGTAGAACGTTATCTGTCGAGTATCAGTTTAAAGGAAAGAAATTGTAGTTTGTTTAATTTTAAAAATTTCTGCAAAAAAAAATTAAAGACGTTATTTAATACGATATAATTTCGCATAAAATGTAGAAAAAATCATACATTTGACCCGTATATCTAGACATTCTAGACCTTCCAGTGAACCGTTTGCGAAACGCGTGACTGAAGGAAAAACCTGACGGGCAGCATTTTGCGGATGATAGTATGAACTTCGAGTTTGACAATGGAGTCTCCAACCGCTGTAGCTCACAAATCGCGGCGTTTGAAAACAATCGTGTTCTGATAAATACTTAATTATTTAAATACTGTAAAACTAGTGAAAATAAAAAGCTGATTAATATCTAGTTTCTTGAGATAACAAGGAAAATGTTTCTTAAAATTTTATTCCTGGTGTTCGTTTTAAGTATTTTTGGAGTGAATGTACAATCTGAATATGTGTCAGCAATATTAAGAAAACCAAATATTACAAATTCAAACCGGTTTACTTTTGCTGGGAAGGCTTATTATGTTGATACGATATTTAAGGTAAGCAAATATTTTTATTTATATTAAATATATATCAAGTCTAAAACGTAGTAGTCTGGTCATTAAACATTATGTTATAAGGCAAAAATTCTGCTCAACATGATTTAAACCATTAGATTATTTTTTGTTAAGCTGAAACATGCGCATGTCTAAAGTTTTACACTTAAGAATAGGGAGCATCATGTTGTATTCTTGCTCGCAGGACAATATTTCCTTGCATTGGTCTACGCAAGCGCAGTGAATCAAAGAAAGGCAGTAATATGATACCAAACACATCCAATAATCCAGGGAAGTTAGGAAGTAAATCGGAAATTTTTAGGGACAGCAGATATCGTGATGCGGTTTTCTGCATTGTATTCAGAAATCTCCCAAGAAAAAAGTCTATATGATGCGGTTATGCCATTTTTCGAAAAATACATTCTGGTGCAATAAAGGCATTTTGCAATTGCATAATTACTTGCAACATTATAAGAACGACTGGAAACTCGGAAAAATCGCTCGAAAATCGTTACTCGGGGGGTTTTCGGGGATGCCAAATTCAACTCTGGCATTAGAATTACCCGGGGGCGCTAGATGGTGGCTCTGCGGGGGTGCTCGGGGGGTGACTGGGGGGAGAAATTGCAGCGTCCATGAAAATAAGCCGAAAATCGTTACTCTGGGGTTTTCGGGGATGCCGAATTCAATTCTTGACTTACAAGAGTGCGGGACACAACTCAAACACAAAAAAAAGGTCCAAAATCCAAAAACTTGATTACTTTAGCACTGTATTTACGTATAACGAAAAAGCAACGTGGTCCTAAACGACTGATGCAATACTGATTCCACACAGACATATTCCCATATTTTTCCTCTTCAGTCGATACAGGAAATTTCTGTTCGCGCCGGTCCCGCGGTAACGAGCCAAAGCTATCAAGAGAGTATCTTGATAGCTTTGGCGCCTTTTTCAAATCCAGTTTCGAGGCAGAAAAGATTTTCAAACCAACTGCTTTTATAATATGTGTAATATAATTTAATATTAAATTAAAATTTTTATAATTTATACGCCCAGGTAATTCTAATACCAGAATCGAATTCGGCATCCCCGAAAACCCCCGAGTAACGATTTTCGAGCGGTTTTCCGAGTCTCCAATATAAGGTTGCAAGTAATTATGCAATTGCAAAATGCATTTCTTGCACCAGAATGCATTTTTCGAAAAATGGCATAACCACACCATATAGACTTTTTTTCCTGTGAGCTTTCTGAACACAATGCAGAAAACCGCATCTCGATATCTGCTGTCCCTAAAAATTTCTTTATTTAGGTCGATTTTGATCTAAATGCCCTGGACTACAACTAAATATCAGACAATAAAAAGCCTGCTCATCATAAACAAGTAAACATGGATCAGAGGCAACATAATACTTTCAGTATATTTTATTTGTTGCTAAATCAAGTACAGAATATTGGAAATTACGTGTAATCGAGGAGGCATTAATTTAATTATAGAGATAATCAACAAATTGATCTGGATCCATCAGTACAAGCTTATTGTTTCAATAGAGCTTCCTTAAGCATACATAATGTCCAATTCACAGATGATTATGATACATGAGACATAGCAGTTGCTTAATTTGTAACAAATGCTGTAAAAGGCAAACGTTAACTTGGACTTAACCGTAATAATTAATTTAGCTTCCAAAAACGGAGGATTCTTATAGATTATATAACACAGCTCCTAGTGGTGGTGCTGCAAGGACAAAAATGGGACCAAATACTTTATTTGATGTCCTTAGAGTCCACTCTCAAGCTTCCACTCTCCAATCGACATAATGAAGATAATAATTCATGTAATTATAAGTAATAATTGTTTATGTTGTTAGTTTATAAGGGTAAGAGTAGAATTTGAAACTATATAAAAAACAAAAAGCGACTAATCCTCTTACTCTACAGAAAAACTAAATTGTTTTTTTTATTGAGTTAATGATACTGTTTAACATGCTTTATATTTTTACAATAAACCATTATTTATTTAGATATATATTTTTTTGTTTAATGTTTTAGGCAAATTTCTTCAAAGCTTTGCAATTTTGCAGACAGAACAAAATGCAGTTATTGAGTGTTAATAATCAAATGGAAAGCGACAGAATTGAAAAATTTCTCGTAGATAATGGTAAATAGATATTTAGATACAATCTAATATATAATAGCATATGTAACGCTACGAATTTTTACCCAGTTTTTATATAGTATGTAAGTGTATACCTATCGATACTAAAATTATGGTCCAGGTGATAAATTAGATCCATTGTCAAATGTCAAATTGCACTTAATTTTGTTTTTGTTTGTTGATATAACTCCATGTATATTTTGTTTTATCAAATTATGTATCACAGTGTAAGTAAACGTTAAAAAAACGAAAATATATTATAGCAGGCGAAAATCCGCTAATTGAAGAACACCAATGATTTTTATTTACCGAAACGTAGTACTTATTTGAAGGTTATTAAAAACAAAAACAAAATTTAAATTATACAAAAATTTGTGGAGAATAATAAATAAGTTCTACGTATTCATAATTAAAAAACGTCTGCCAGACTCGATTTATTTCTCTGCAAATTCAGCTTTTGACCGTAATCACGCACTGTGCCGATGTTTTCGCTGTGTTTACATTGCTTGCCTTCAAGTTGGATATACTTTAGTACTGACACCTTAATTTTTTTCTCATATTGCTTATATTCGTCACTTGATATAACAATAACGTAATTATTTTTTGACAGGTTTAACACATGGTCACTACTGGACTTCAGCTTCCAATCATGGTGATGGTAAATGGGTGTGGTTGTCTACTGGCGTTAATATAGTATACACCAACTGGTATCCTGGAGAACCCTCCCAAAAAACTCCTGGAAATGTTACAGAAAATTGTGTAGAACTGAGATATTTGCAACCGTATGGATATAAATGGAATGATTTACCGTGCAATTATGAAGCATTTTTTATTTGTGAATCTACCACAGACTGTGATTAGAATAATTTTCCTTTGGCTCTTACAATTGATGCCGTTCGAAAATAGTTTATGTTGTGAAATAAAGTAGATGAATTTTATTTAAAATTAAATAATAGAGTATTTGTTTAAGTTTTTCAATTCGTCTTAATACATGCTTTATTCCTTGTATTTTATATTTTAGGGTATCAAAATAATACAGTCTTTGTATAATATAACAAAATATTTGTATAATAAAAATAAAAAATAAACACGTGTTTTATTTTTGTGGTTTTTTTGTGAAAAAACTAGTAAAACAAGTTGTAGAACGTTATATTATAGCTGCTACTTTTAAAAGTACTAGCAATAGTAGTTTATAGAACTCAGTGTGTTATTGTTTGCCTTCAGGCACAGTTGGTTTATTTATTATTTTATTTTTTTTATTTTTATTTATTATCATTGAGATTTTGTGAAGGAATATTTTATTTTTAATGTAGTTGTTTAAATGAATGATATTACACTAAACCAAATATAATTTTGTAATACAATTGTTTTTACCCGTTTGCTGGTATTGGTCTTCTTTGGATGGTAAATAAGTAGAATTTTATCACTAACACAGGAACAATATATTTAATGTTCACTTACCTTTCTTGACTTAACATATATTTGACTTACCATTTTTTATCCTATAGTTTTGAGAAGAAAAGAGTGCAGTAATTTAATTTGTTGAAGTAGTGAAGGTTTAAGAGGTAGAAATTTTATTTTTACCTCATCCTTTAATGCTTATTTGTAGTTAAAATGAACATTTTAATACATACAAGTTCTCTTTTAATGATAATCTCAAATTTTTTGATTTTAAAAATAAATGTCAACAAGAAACAGCCTCACGAGGGAAAATTATGCTGCTATCCTGTTAATTTAATTCAAAAATTAACGCTACTATTTTTATTTAATTGTGGAATTCAAATGGCTTCTGCAAAGATTACTTACTTAATGATGACCTAGTATATATCTATACACCTATGTCCAACATTAGAATATTTTTGAATAAATTTTTCAATTTTAAAGGAAAATTACCATTTATTATTGCACAAAAAAATAACCAAACAGTTATGTAAATTTTCGAGGACATTTGCTTATTAAAAGAATTCCAATCATTTGAAAAAAGTGGCTTTGACGTTTATCAATTTCTAAAGAAAAAAATATCGACTGTTATTAATATTTTTTCCAAATAAGCGTAAGCATATTAGGTAACTGGATATAAATTCAATAATTGTTAGGTGATTACCATCCTTCTTATCCCATTGGGACAAGCTACAAATAATAGTATTTTTGATGATATAATTTAAATTATATCAAAGTATGTCACAAAGATAAATCCAGCTGGAGTCCTTAATAAATAGTCTGATTATGAATCTTTTTATACTATAACAAAAGCATTCATTCTCCAAGATAATATACTCCTTTTGAGATAATATAGAAGAATATGTCACTATTCCAAATTTCTTTCTTTATTGTATCTATTTTGATTGCTATGATAAAATTGATGAACTAGAACATAAAATAGTTTCTAAAAATGATAAATGTCCATTGATTTCTAATTTGTATCCAAATTTAATGAAAGGTAAACGATAATTAATTTTTTTTTATGTTTAAAATCAATTGTTTCGTCTAAAATTTTGTTTGGCTTTTTAATTTCCTGAAATTATGATTGCGGGATTTTTCTCTTTAAAAAAATCAAAATTTTCAAAAAATGTTTTTTTTGCGTAATTTGATATATTTTTTTCATTTTGCACGTTTTTCTCTCTATCCCAGGAATTTTTTTGTCATAATATTATATATTGCCAACAGACTTTATATTTAAAATTATTCCTTTGTATAGAGTTTTAATATCATACGATTTTTATTGAGATTAGGTAAATAAATAAATAAATTATATTTATTGATCCTTGAAGACATATTATATTATACAAATGTATAGGAGAGGTCATTAAAGCAAACAATACATATATATACCTATCTACGAATAGATAAAAGTACAAAACTATAGATAAGAATATAAGAAATAAGAAAAACAAATAAAATACACTTAAAATTGTTCATTAGAATAATTAAAATCATTGTCTTGAAGGTATTCATCAACACTATAGTACACCTTGCTAAGTAATATGTCTCTTATCGCTTTCTTAAAGTGGAATTTAGTCAGACATTTGAATTTATGTGGTAGAATATTACATAATTTAATACCTTGATATGTTGGCGACTGTTCATACTTGGAAGTCCTATGCATAGGAACAATGAGTGTGTCTGCATGTCTGGTCGAGTAGTTGTGATGACTTGAAAGTTTGGTCAGATAAGTAACAAGCATCTGTAGATGTAAATACTTGGAACTGTCATTATCCGATTTTCCCGGGATACGGGTTTACATGAATCTCTATGTGTTATATTAAAAATTATTCGAATAATTCTTTTCTGAGAAATAAATATTCTTGAGCTGTCAGTTGCATTACCCCAGAGTATTTTTAGCATCAATTATCAAAATTTGTATATTCGTCCGAAGTTTTGACATCGCTTGTGAATTTCTCATCTTTGGGTGGATTTATATGTTCGTACATTTTTATTGTAAAATATTAATTTTTAATATAACATATATTTTGTTATAATAATGGGACAGCCGGTATATAGTGATCTTTGGCCTTCAAATTTAGAAAATTATTAACTATTTAAATGTATATCAATTTTATGTTAGAGAATTTATTTTATTTAAACAAATAAAGTAATGCAAATAACAACTATAGAAATATTGTGAAATTTACTCAAAATAATTTGGTAATTAATCGAAAAGTCTTTGATCTCGCTAAATACCTACTACCCACCTTTACAACCTGATCCATGAACTCGTCTTGATATTATCGATCGGCAAATCTACTCCATGTTGGAAATTCCAAATTAGTGTCATGTAAACATTTCAAGAATCGCCGCGTCTTAGATTCAAACATTTAGTATTTTTATTGTTTTTTTACGTATTCGGTTAAAACAGTTTTAAAATCTAGTTCTACTATGAATTATAGCGTAGTTATATTATTAATTTTTATTTTGAGTGCAGTTTCAAGTGATCAGAAACCTCAAGAATTCACATCTTCTGTTTTGGGAAACACTAAAAAAAATTCGAATTGGTTCAAATTTGGTGATAAAACTTACTATGTTGATACTGTATTTAAGGTGAGTGGTGAAAAAAATTAAATACTAGTATTTGTGACTATATTAATTTGATTTTTAAGTAGGATTTATTATTTATAAAAAATTAGAAGAAACAAAAAGTTATAACAGGAGCAAATTTTTTATTTTTTATTTTTTAATATCGAAAATTGTTATAAGGAAAAGGTGTTTAGATTTAAAAAATGACTTTCTAATATGCAACAATGTTTACTAACATTAAAAAACGTTTTTATTTAAAATAGTTATTTCTAATTTTTATTGAACACTGATAACCTTTCAATTGCTTCATCGTCAGTTTGTAACATTGTAAGGATGCATTTAAATGAATAATAAATTGTTATCGCAAGAGAAAACTTTGGCAAATAATATCTAATTCATTTTTAATTTGTGATGCATGATTGGTGTTCATCTTATATGAGGGGGTCTAGATGTTTCTCCTATATAAAATTAATTATATTCGCATGGAATTTTGAAAACACAAGTTTTTGTATTTTAAATTTCATCAAAAGGTTGTGTATTTACTATTAAAGATTTTAATGTATTATTTGTTTGAAAAACTGTTCTTAAATTAAATTTATTGCCAATTTTTTCCGATAAATTTGGATTATAAGGGATGTTTACTATGTTTAAATGAAGTATGGGGCGATTTAAAATTTTACTTTAAAAAAGTAGTTTAAATATCCATAAAGAAGAACATTTCAAATAATAAACCACTATGAACTAAAAGGAGTAAAATTGTTTTCAAAGCAAAGGGAGGTAAAAATTGAATATATACTTAAAATAATTTTGTTTACCAAATACATAAAACTAGATAAACAGATATATTTATTGTTTTTTCATAAATATTATATTTAAAATTTAATTTTTATAAAACGAAATTTGTTTGCGCAGATTCAAGGTTTTCAAGTTATCGTTAATATCTTCTTGAAATTAAGCTATAAAATTTGATGTTTGTGCACTTTATCATTTTAGAATAAAGAAAAATAGTGGCCTGGTGGCCATTTCATTTGTCTTCCTCCCAAAATATGAATATGCAAATCATACACAGAGTAACTTCCATACTGTGAATAGATATTTAATATTTAAAATGAAATGATTGATTTTGTGCTGTCTCTTTGACACTTTCAAATTAGATTGACACTTAGTTACGACGTGCCATTTTTTACAATCTTTTTTACTCGAATTCACCTATAAAAAACTTGACTTTGGCCACACTTTGGAACCATTTGCAAGTATTTTAATCTTTTTAATTATTTTTTGCAAGAAAAAACCCACAAATAAAGTGGCAATTTTGGATAAAATATTGTTTGTCAATATCGAAATTTACAAAAAAGATATTGTTGTAAAAACGACTCACAACAAAATAGTATTATTGAATACATCTCGTATTAATAAGATACATTTTCTATAAATAAATTAATAGCTCAACCCCGTTAATAATTACTTGATTCATATTTTATTTTGGTCATATATGTTTTGTTTTAAAAAAATGACAGAACGAGAAATAAAAAAACTACGCGTCAGAACCCTCAAGAAATTTAACATTGCATGATCATCTTGCAGAATGTTAGAACCACATTTTGTTGAACCTTTTACTATATTTTCTATTTATTAACGTTTCTGCTAAATAATAAATTGTATGGACTGATTTCCCAATATAATTATTCCAGAACTAGAAGAGATATTGAGGTATGATGATAACCTCAACCCAATAAATTAATGGTGAGATGTTCTCAACAAATATATTAGTAGGAAAGGGGAAAGATTATTAGTGTGGAAAAATGCGAAAAAATTGTCAAAATGTTTAAAGAGTTTTGTCAAACTCAAAAATCTATGAAAATATAGTTGGTATTTCTGAATTTTGACTCGCCCTTTTAAATATTTTTAAAGTAGCAGAAAACGGCAAACTCTTTTGTTGAAAATATAAATTATTTTCGAAAAAAACTGGATCAAATTAATTTACACAATAAAAATACAAATTAAATATAAGATATTATAAATGAAATGGTATAATTTAATATTCCCTGTTTAGTAATTAAATATTATTTTATTTTTCAGGCCAATTTTTTCAAATCCTTGCAGTTCTGTAGACAACAAGGAATGCATTTGCTGAGCATCAACAGCAAACTAGAAAACGACAGAATTGGAAAATTCATAATAGACAACGGTAAGGACTTTTATCAATGGCACATCAAATCATCAAAATATGATCAGTAAATGCGCCATCAAGCATCAGTAAATCGCCCCAGAGCACCACGGCAAATAATATTAATAGCCGCCCCCCCCCCCACCGCACAAGCTGCAGAGCTTCTGGGGTTCACTCGTAAGGGAGTGAATTGCAGGGCGTATATTATTATTATTATTATTATTTGTATACATGAGGTAAAGTTATTTTTTCCTAAAATTACCTTTAACATTTTAGTCTTGATCCTAAACATACTTAACTAGCAAGAGAACCACAATATATCTGCAAAGGTTGTAGTGGAAATAAGCCGTTATAAATTTTATTTATCAGTGACAACTTTTTTGTTGAGCAGTTAAAGATTGCTTATATGTTTATTATCCACGCACGTTCATCGAACGCGTGTATTTATTCTTGTAATAATTAAAAGAAGGAAAAAACAATTCACTAATAAATAATATATTTTCAAGGTAATCTTACTAATCTACAAGGTGTCCCAATAGTGCGGCAAAGTCCAATAACTTCATTAATAATAGTATAAAACAAATTGTCAGGAAGGTTTTAGCTCCATATATTTTTAATAATACAAGGTATTCCATATTCATCGACCTAACCAAACGTATAATTTTTAAATAGATTGAAAATGGCGAATTTTTGCTTAGATCCTTGATAGAAAAATACATTTGAGATGTTTCTGGATCACTATTATCCTTAATTGTTTATAAATCTCGGCTAGAAATTATTTTTTACACAAATGATGAAAAAATTATCATTATATAAGAAAAAAATCTTTCAGGGATATCATTTGGACATTTCTGGACTTCAGCAACGAATCAAGCCGGTGATCACGAGTGGATCTGGTTATCCACTGGACAAAATATGGTTTATACCAATTGGGACCACGGGGAACCCAATCAAGCACATAATTCTACCGAAAATTGCGTTGAAGTTCGTCATTGGGGATCTAGCGGATTCACATGGAATGATTTGAGTTGTCAGGCTTCCTTATATTTTATATGTGAATCCATAGTGGATTGTGTTCAAGCTAATAATAAGAAAAAATAGGTTGATACTTGATATTGTTTTTATCTTATAGCTTTATTGGCTTCCAGTGATTATATTTTAAGAAGAACCAATAGTATATTTAACATTGCCAGTGAATCACGCATTTATTTATTTAAATATTATACACTCAAAAGATGAAGGACAAAAGAAATTCCAAGAAAAATATGGTTAAAATCTTGAAAAGATATTAAAAAATTTAACGCTCCATAAAATAACTTGATAACGAATGCAGTCAGAATCTTAAACCATAAAACTTGATATTTCTTACCTTCTCTACTTTTATTTAAAATGGCAACTTAGTTGTATTTTATACCCACTTTTATTTTTGTATGTTTTTTGTATGGCCCTGATGAAGGTGAAATAAATGATCTAAAAGTCTATTAAATCACACTAGTTTTACTAAATAAAGCCTTCAACCCCATTCACTAACTAACTCTCTTTACGTGTATATTTATATTAATACAGGATATTCCCTTGATTTGGCAAAAAAAAATTTAATCAAATTGAGCCTTCCTTTTGGAAAAATCAACTCAAAATATTTGTAGAAGAAAAGTATAACCTTCAAAAAAATCATCTAGACCTTAAGATCAGGACGCTACTCGACTAACTCTAGCGCTATTTGACCATCTTTTCAGAAGATTAAAAAATTTGGGACGATATCTCCGTATAGTCGATAGTACTTTTTAAATTTACGGCCATTACTGTTAGGCTAATTAATTATCATCTCATCTTGGTATAAACAATACTAAAACTAATTATCATCTCATCCTGGTACATACAATACTAAAACTTGGATTTTTGGTATATGGTTAAACCTGTGGTTTGCCACAAAACTTTTTTTATTCCTTATTATGTGCCAAGTAAGGCATAAATCTGGTGAATTTTAAACTATATGTTTAATTTTCAGATAATTAAACATGTAAACTCATATTCGTTCAACCGGCAACGCCGCACCAAAATACATTTGCGAACGGCGTTCAAACCAGGAAGCGGTATCATCAAAAGATAATTTTTTTACTCTATTTCACAATAAAATATCACGCCATAATCTACAAACGCAATTCTAACCGTTTCGTCTAGACAATATAAAAAACCCACGCTAACGAACTTTCTAGAACAATTGCGCAATCCGGAAGGGATAAATCTGAAACCGACACTTCGCCGATTTTAAACTCAGTGCGTCTTTAACTGCGAATCAGGTTAGACCCTCCGTTGACACCAGCTCAACGTAAAAATATTTCATCTTCACAGTGGTACTTTGCTGCGTATCAGGCGGTCCACTTTATTGTTCATTTTATATTCAAATCTAAAATCAGTGCGTCTCTAACTGCGAATCAGGTTAGACCCTCCGTTGACACCAGCTCAACGTAAAAATATTTTGTTTATCACAGTTGTACTTAGCTGCAATCAGGCGGTACACTTTATTGTTCACTTTATATTTTCAAAATCAAAACTCAGTGCTTCGAGAATTTAAACAGTGTGTCTCTAGCTGCGAATCAGGCTAGGACCCTCCAGTGTTATTTCATCACTCATCCAGAACACACAAAATATTTTCTGACTGATGCGGTCCTTTAGTTTTTTACCTATGTGCTAGTGTTTGTTAAGCACATATGGTACTTATAATACTTTGTTCATTGATTACCAGTTAATGTAATCTCTTGTTACGTTGTTGTTTATTTATTTATTTATTTAACTTAAAATAAATCGTTAAATAAAGGTGCTAGTTGTTTTTTGTCAAATGGAGTTGAGGAGGCAAAATGTTATAGTCCACTTAGAATACAACGATGCAGTTTAAAAAGGCGGTAACACATTGTTGGCCGTCCTGGGAAACTGGCACAACATAGGGTTTATTCCAGAACCCTCAACACTATAGATGTCCAAAATTTGCCTAAATTTTGATGCGTTCTTATATTTTTTTCATTAAAATTGTAAAAAGAAAAAATTAGTTAATTCTTAAATTTGTCGTTTTGTTCTTGTATAGAATGATGATAATTAATTTTAATCACATGTTTGTTTATACATAAAGATTAAAAAAATGTTGCATCTCTTTCTAGATAAGTTGGGAATACCAGTAACGCAAGAATTTATTATTAATATCACAATTTGGTTTTTACTCAATAGAACAACATTTTTAATAACATAAATAACGATATTAATAAGTAAGCTAATTAAAACTTGTTCAAAATGGTCAGTAAGGCCTTAATTCTGATTTTTTTTGTGAATTTTGTTTATGTATTCGTTGAGACTCAAGAAACGGATGTATACGTGTCGCCTGTTTTGAACAATAGGCGGAATCCAAACTGGTTTTCATTTGCTGGAAAAACTTATTATGTTCACTCTGTATTTAAGGTAATATAAGTATTATTATTTATAAATGACAGGTAATTATAATTTCGAAGTAAAATCAAATCCTAAATAAGTTTGTGAAATATACCACGCCATTTAGTTAATTTTTTTGATGACACAATGATAGTATAATAAGAAAAACTTTGTAAGTTTGAGTGAACGTGGAAAACCAGTTATAATAGTAGAATCTGTGAAATTTACCAAATACAAAGGATTAGAAAGTGGTGAAATATGTTGGCCGAAAGTTTATCTGTGGGCTCAGAAAATTTAATTACGCGGATTGAAATGGAACATACTCATGAAACAAATTTGAAAAAACTAAACAGGCAGATAGTAAGTGATAATGTTAAACGAATCCTTCTAAAATAATACATTCAGCTTAAAAAGAAAATACTGGCCAATTTTATACTATCACTGTCAAAGTCAACAATCTTTATAAAAAAAATAGAGCAGACGTTATTGAGGATAATAAAAGGACGAAATTTAAAGAAGATAATTTTGTATTTATTACTGTCGATGATAAAGAAATTGTCGTATTTACTTGCCTAACAAACGTTACTGTTGTGTGTAAAAGTAACAAATTAGATATCGACAGTACATTCAGCTACTTTCCCGATCATTTTTTGCAATTGTTCAGCTGCATATACTAGAAAATGGATATTACATTCCACTAGCATTTCGTTTAGTTTTATTTTTGATAGCTGGTTTATCTCACAAGTAAAGATTTAAGTAGGTATAGTTTTTCCATTTTCAATTGCAGAAATATAAAAACAAAATTCCCAGATATGCCGACAAGTTGTTTTGATCGGCTTTGAAGGCTTGTAAATAGGCCGGCAAGTTGCTTCGTCGACATTGGTGGCGTGTATAAAACGGGATAATTTTATTCTTAAATTGAAAATAGACAAACTATACTATTTATCGGTTGCTGCCAAATTATCTTCAGACAAAAAGGTAAGCATGTTTTTATAAAATAATTTTGACCCAAATAATTTTACGTGGACAAATTCATGTATCTATTTTTTGTACCTGCTCTTCTCGGGGACTTTAGGTATATTTTTTTCAAGTAGGAGATTAACCAACGGGGTAATTTTAATTCTGGGTACGAATTTAGATAAAATGATTTATTTATTATTTTTTAGGCAAATTATTACGGGGCTTGGCAATTTTGTAGACAACAAAAAATGAATTTGTTAAGTATAAACAGCAAAGAAGAATCTGACAAGATTTCGAAATTTCTTACAGATAATGGTAAGACTGATTCTATTAATTTAGGCTACACCTCTAGTTCTGATAGACGTTAGATCTCACTATCGAATAGTGTACCTATGTATATAGTAAACTTATGAATTATTTTAAAATTAAATTGACCCCACCCCTCAAACGGCCATGTTTTCCTGGAGGAAGACGCGGAATCCGCGATTCCTCCATTTTGGGAGTTGTTTTTGGCCGTTTGAGGGGTGGGGTCAAGTCGAAAATAATTTTGGATAACGCCATCGTGTTCAGCATTCTCGAAAACGGTGGAAAGACATACTTTGCCTGCGAAAGACGCGGAATCCGCGATTCCCCCATTTTCGGTTGGTTTTTGACCGTTTGAGGGGTGGGGTCAAGTTTAAAATAATTTTCAATAACGTCATCGTGTTCAGCATCCTCGAAACCGGGGGGGAGATATATTTTGCCGGAGGAAGACGCATTTTGGGGGTGGTTTTGGGGCCGTCTGAGGGCATAGTGCCAAGATTTAACTAGGCAACCCATGTGCAATTTATCAATGTATATATTATCTAGCACATAAACTTTGTCGCCATCAAATGTAACAAAAAAATATTTAATTAACAATTTTTCACATTGTTTTGCCAAATTTTGATTTAAAGATTAATTGTATTTATTAATTAACTTTCTCCTTAGAAATCCAAGTCAACACTTCATTTTATGTCTATTTTTTGTTTCAAGTTGAAAATTTGTAAATATTAGTTGAATCATTTATTTTAAATTTCTCTTAGGTCTAACTGGCGATCATTTTTGGACATCAGCCAATAACCTCGGTGATGGTAGTACCTGGGTATGGTTATCGACAGGAAAAAAATTTTCGTATACAAACTGGTATCCTGGACAACCTGACAATTATGATTCCTCGGAAAATTGTATGGAGATCAAATTCTTGGGCAGTAGCGGGCTTTCATGGAACGATGAGCCATGTTTGACTGATATTTATTTCATTTGTGAATCTGTATCAGATAAATAAGTTTATCAATAAATTTTATATCTTTTATAAACTGTTTTCTTGGTTGTCTAAGGCAAAATTACGTAAATTCTGAGTTCTAATATCTGATTAATCGGTATATAACTTTTTAATTCGTCAATAGAAAGTCTAGAAATTTGTAGGCATTGGTGTAGAATTATTTAGTTTTTAGTAAAAGGTATTCATTTTTGTTATCAAAATTTAGATGATATTACTATTGTTCAATACCCAAATTTACATCTTAAACAATTTTTGCGATTTGTTAGAAAATGAAACAAAAAAAACTTAAAAAATTGGAAGGATTGAATCACAGTTTTTTCACATATGATAACTAACCATTTCTTTGCTCCAAATATCATTGATATTAATTACTTTCAGCAACTGGTATTATCTAGAATTTCAAATGATTTGATTAAAAATTTACAGAGGAAAAAATTATTTACCAAATGAAGTTCAATTTAAGGTTATTTGGAGCCTTTAGCTGTGCTCTTATATTCGATACCTTTTCTAGTAGTTTAAAAAGTAAAATCTAATTTTAAAACAGAACATTTCTAATAACATAAGAAACTATATTTATTAAGAATTGTTTAAGATGGTCCACAAAGCTTTAATTCTCATTTCCGTTGTGAAATTTCTTTATATGTTTGTTATGACCGAAAAAATAGAATAATTTCTAATCCTAAATATACGAGGGCATTTTGATAATTTCTGTAGCTTCTTTGATTGTAGTAGCTTCCATTTTTTTTCAAGGAATTGGGTATAGTCCTGGTTTCTATTGTATCTTAAGGGTGTCTTGGGCGACTGTCCTGTATCCTTAGAGAATTCTAATTATTGTGGGAGTTTTGTTTATTCGTGGATAAGTAAAGTTGGAAGAACATGAGTAGAAAATTTATGGTGTCTTAAAATTATTTACACGCTATCGTGCCTATTGTGGAGAGATAAGAATATAATAACAGCAACGACTAGTTGAACATGCGGAAATCCTCTTTTCACCCTTGCATATCTTATCGGGCTTAATGAAGTAGTTTGTAAAAGCGCTTGATAAACAGGGTGTGACTGCTGTGAATATTTGAATCGAAAATTCATCCAGTTGTCGAAAGCTAAACACGGAAGCTAAAGTTTAATAAATATTTCATTTTTAGACAAATTTTTACCAAGCCTGGCAGTTCTGTAGACAACAAAATATGAATTTGTTAAGTATAAACAATGAAGAAGAATCAGAAAGGATTGCCCAATTTCTTAAAAATAATGGTAAGAGTTTAATTTAAATTAAATATTAAGGATTATATTGTTAATTCACCTAGAAGGCTTCAGACCTTTGATCTAGCTCGTTATTTCGATTTGTTGTCCTAATAATCTCAATAATTAAACCAAATAATATTTTTTTAGATTTAACTGAAGATGCCTACTGGACGTCAGGTAACAATATTGGTGATGGTAGAACGTGGGTGTGGTTATCAACAGGCAAAAAAGTTTTGAATCCAAAATGGTCTCCTGGGCAGCCAGATAATTATAAATCATCAGAAAATTGCTTGGAGGTCCGATATCGTAACAAAGATTTAACTTGGAACGATGAAAAATGTTTGAGCGAGTTATATTTCATTTGCGAATCTGTATCAGGTTGTTAAATAAATTTTGTTCATTTTTTTAAATACTTTTTCTTTTGGCCCTGTCCTTTACCTATTCTCTTAAACCCCCTTTATTTGCTGCTCACTTCCGCGGCAGTGGGAAGGGTTTTAAAAATTAATCAGAAGGTTTCTGAAATATGTGAGTTAGAGAAAGATAAACAAATTATTTTACCTTGAAATCTAAAAATAGTGTAGGTATTACCTTAGATAACAACATAAACCAATCGGAAAATACCACAAATAAAATTGGAATGGCGAAATGTTATCAACTCCAGGTCAACAAAGCAACATTTAGTATCATCATCTACTCGATGATGTCGTTCATCCGCGATCGGTACAGCTTGGTGATAATCCAATAGATAGTCGGCGTAATGCGTATTTATAATTATTTTGATTTAGCAATACCAAGTCAGTCTTGGTATTCCCGTTCAAAATTCAATTAATCTGTGATCTTTCGAACGTGGTGCCATGAATATCAAGTTCATTTTAGGTATAGTTTTTTCCATTTTTGTAGTGGGTGTGCAAAATCAAGAGGAATTTGTATCACCGGTCCTTTCAACTAGGAAAAACTTAAATTGGTTTAATTATTTAGGAAAAACTTATTATGTGGGCAGTATATTTCAGGTAGATTGAATTTTAAATTATATATGTTGTACAGTCTCATATAAAACGAATTTTTTCCGGAAATTTTCTTGAGGGCACGATAATTTTCCTAAAATATTCGTGCCCCAAAGAAAATTTCCAGGAATAATTTAAGCTTGCATGGTATTCGGTAAGAAAATTTCACACCATAGTTTGGAAAAACATTATTAATCCAACCTGACATTTTAAATTAATTTCACTGCTTGTCAAGTTGGCCAGGGTTTTGTTGTTATTTTGCTTATTAGTCGATATCATTAGAGATTTGTCAATGAAGATATTAGTTCAACATGAAATTCTAAAATTCCAAAAAAAATCATATAGGTATATCCACCATATTTCGTTAAATAAAAAAAAATACCAACTTTAGTTAAACCAAATGCTAAAGCACAGATGGGTACTAGCTCAGTCTATCGCCCTTTGGTAATTTTAGTTAACTAAAGGTGGTAGAAATATGTTTTTTACAAGTAACATATGACGCAATGTCGAAGAAATTCATATGTAGATATATCTACCATATTTCGTTAAATAAAAAAAAATAGCAACTTTAGTTACACCAAATGCTAAAATTCAGATGGTTAGTATTTCAATATATCGCCCTTTGGTAATTTTAAGTCACTAAAAATGGTAAAAATGTATTTTTTACAAGTAACATGATGCAATTTCAAAGAAATTCGTATGTAGGTATATCCACCATATTTCGTTAAATAAAAAAAATTACCAACTTTAGTTATAGTAGGAGAGCTGGAGCAGAAAAACTCTTTGATCTTTGATACGGACAAACTCGATTAAAACTCATTGTATTACTAAACAGGATTATATATCCGAGCTCTCCGACACTTTCAGTGGTGCAGGATGACCAAAGTGGCCATTTTTTTCTTAAACGCAAACTATCGATGAGACGTGTGATTTTTTTAGGATGGAAGATTATAAGCTACTTATTATATATTCCAACTCACCGACAGCTACGGTGGTGCAAACTTGGTGGCTGACAGGGGTTAAGTTGCCAAAAAATAAAAAAAAAACAAATCACAACTGATATGTCGGAGAAATTGACTACTGCTTTCTCATTATTTAATAAATCATGTGTGAAAATCTCCGACAGCTACGTTGGTGCATAAGGCAGTAAAATGGGATTTTATAGACGCGCCCCCGAGCCTCGCGCCCTTCACGTTTATCATATGCATACGTATTTTATCGATAAAAACTCGTACAAATTCAATTTTTTATCTGAAAATTAACATTTTTATGTTTATTGGGTAATTTTATAATAATTTATAACATAGGTACTATATGTATATCATCAGATAGATATAATATTGAATCTCCAAGGATATTATTCAACCACTAAATTCGGTAATATAATCTTCTTTGTTCCAAAGTTGTAAAATTTAAAAATATATAATCTCTAAAAATGAGCAGATATACAAAATATTACTGTAAAAGAGTTCTTTGTTTTATTTTGTTGATTTATTATAATATACCTTTATACACAAGCGTCAAGATCAGTAGCTTTTTAAAAACCATTGCTCACATCGATAATTGACACACGCTTGCTTAGACCTAACAAAACAATAATTTGAAAATAAGTTGAAAATGAAAAAGTAATATTATTTAATGAAAAGACATTGAAAACCTGCAGAGACAAACTAAAAATTAGAATAACGTGCAATATTAAATATAGTTATGAGGTTCTACCGGAAGAAATTGACAATTTGCATGAGTATCATCGAACCTGCTACAGATTGTTTACGACTGCGAATAAATTAGTCATAGAGCAGTATAAAAAAATTAAATGTAATATTGGTAAGTAATTGTCATAACAGTTATTTTCTATATAGTATTTTTATTTCATTATTATGAAAGTATTTTATATTTTTTATATATTATATCTCCCGTTTCTCATGTCTTTTTAGTGATTTTTCCTCTGTTGAAGTGAAAGGCACGGTAAACTGCATTGGTGTTCCTTCTTAATGTTTAACAGTTTGCTAAAATTAAATATATTTACCAAAATCCAGTGCAGTTTACCGTGCCTTTCACTGCAAACAAAGTTTTTCAGCGAATTATGTTAATCTTTTCGAGACATAAGTTGGTTGAATAGACTATAGCTACGTATTCGCAAGTGAAATTAATTATAATGAAATATATAATTCAATTCAACAAAAATGGGGTAAGTTAATTATTACATTAATAAACATAAAAATGTTAATTTTCAGATAAAAAATTGAATTTGTACGAGTTTTTATCGATAAAATACGTATGCATATGATGATAAATGTGAATGGCGCGAGTCTCGGGGGCGCGTCTATAAAATCCCATTTTACTGCCTTATGCACCAACGTAGCTGTCGGATATTTTCACACATGATTTATTATATGATGAGAAAGCAGTAGTCAATTTCTCCGACATATCAGTTGTGATTTGTTTTTTTTTTATTTTTTGGCAACTTAACCCCTGTCAGCCACCAAGTTTGCACCACCGTAGCTGTCGGAGAGTTGGAATATATAATAAGTAGCTTATAATCTTCCATCCTAAAAAAAAATCACACGTATCATCGATAGTTTGCGTTTAAGAAAAAAATGGCCACTTTGGTCATCCGTACCTAAGTCCTGCACCACTGAAAGTTTCGGAGAGCTCGGATATGTAATCCTGTTTAGTAATACAATGAGTTTTAACCGAGTTTGTCCATATCAAAGATCAAAGAGTTTTTCGGCTCCAGCTCTTAGACTATTACACCAAATGCTAAAACTCAGATGGTTATTAGTTCAGTCTATTGTCCTTTCATAATTTTAGGTCACTAAAGGTGGTAGAAATGTATTTTTTGTTACATTATTTAATGGTTGTAGATCATATGGTTGCCGCTTCAACTATCAAAAAAATTCCACTTATATATCGTAGCGCCTCGAAAAAATTTCGGAAATTTTTTTTGTTGCCATAGTAACTAGTCAAAATTAAGGCATCTTATTGGTTGAAAAGTAGAGGTGTGAAATTTTCTTAATAAATCACTAAATTTTGACTTTTAATTATCAAAATTTAAGGAACTATCTATCTAGATATCAGTATCATCTCATAATCTATACAAATAAAAATCAAATGCCTAATGTATGCAAGCGCACACTCAGAAAGGCTACAAGGTTTGTATGAAAGAAAATGTTTGAAAAATTGTACGGAAAAGTTAAAAATTTCTGTAGTTTCTATTAAACCCCATCAGTAAATTCATATTATCTGTACTCGCCAACTATAATTAATGTTTTTAAGATTTTAATGATCGTTCAAAGATTCATCTTCTCTTCGTTAGAATTCGTGATATAATATACCAATTTTTAAAGGAATACAATAGATTTATTTTTAAAAATAGTACAAATATTTTGCTAGACATTTGCTTTCTTTTTGACAATAATGAGAGACAAGAACGATGTTTGAAAATAATAAAAACTAAATTAATAAACGATTAAGTAACAACTTTTAGGAAAATAAATATTATCAACATTAGTTCTTCAAAGCAATTTTTAGTGGCATCTTCTTGTTGTAATGACTTGTAGATACACCAATATACACTGTGATAAGTAAAATAATTATTGTAATTTAGCAATACGAAGTCAACCTTGGTTTTCCCGTTTAAATTACTTCTTTTAAAAAGTCGTGCCATGAATTCAAAGTTAATTTTAGGTGTAGTTTTTATAATTTGTGTAGTGGGAGTGGAAAACCAAGAGGAATTTGTATCACCAGTCCTCTCAACTAGAAAAGTTTTCAATTGGTTTTATTATTTGGGCAAGACTTATTACGTGGACAGTGTATTTCAGGTAGATTTAAATTATTTGATTTGTTTGATATGTAATTAAATGAAAATATTGTCTAGCTGAAATTAACTACTAAGGAAAACAATGTAAGAAACTGAAACTAAACGAATAATTGAGTCTTTGAAAACTCCACTCCTACTTTTAGGCCGCGCCTCCTTTTGACACCTGTCAACAGGCTCACAAACATTCGGCAAATTGATTTTTATTAATAAAGATTTTTTTCTACAAACGTCAGTAAAAGTATAATTTTTAACGCATGCTGTCAGTGTCTAAATAGTATATTGTGTCACAAGGGCAGAAAATGAGCTTTAGCAGCCTGAGGCTATTAGCTGCATGAGCGAGCGAAGCGAGGGCAGCTAATAGCTAAGGGCAGCTAAAGCGTTTTCTGCATGTGTGACCACACAACTGTTTTTCGCCTACCAAAAAAAAACAAAAAATAGGAAAATATAACAAAAATCTTTAATTTTATAAATACAGACAGAATTTAATGAGCAACTTAAGTAATAAAAATGTACCAATTTATTTATTATATATTATTTCCAGTTGTTAAAGAATTCATAGGACTTTTCACACCATTACGCGTTGTCTTGTTAAGTAACAAATTTAGAGAAACATTACTACCTAACTTCTTCTTGCAAGTCTGGTGGAGTATTCGTAAATTCTTCATCACTGCCTGAATTAGGTACTATTCATTTTCACTAATTTACATAATCACAATTATTCAGAATCAGAACGTATTTTTATTTTAAAGTTTAATTCTCTTGATTCTACACTGACGTTTAATGAAAATGTATGTGAAATGTCAAAGTCAAAGGTACGTTGATAGTGAAAATCGTGTTCTTTTTGATTTTTGCGGCCCAAGGGAATTAACTCTTAGACTATGTGAAATACTGTTAAAAACTAAAACTGAATTATAAGTAAATGACCTTTTAAAAATTGACAACCTATATCGTGGTAACATGAGACTATGCGGATATCTCAGAGACAGACTATGAGCTTCTCCACGAAAAACTAATTTGTTCCTCAAATAAATAGGATTCGACGTCAAAATAATTCGGTATATCAAAGAGGCAAGGTGGTAGTTATACAAGTTACTTATGTTCAACCATTCGAGTTGTTTTAGCTTACTTGATACATGGTCATATTTTCTTATGCCAAAGACAAAACGGCAACAATTATTTTGAATTTTTTGTAATCGAAATTTAGTAACTTGATCTAAGCAAGGATAAAAAACCAAAAGCCCATAATTAAGAATTGACATCACCATGGTTTCACAAAGTAATTTTCGTAACGTAAAGTTTAAAATACCCCGACCTCTATACAACTGACGTAGAACTAGATACGATTTTTTTACTAAAAGTGTCACATGCTCTTGAAATCGAAGGCTGCAGTCATAAATTATTCCTAAATTTCTACAACTATTAACAATTTTTAATGGTTCATTTTTAATAAATAGTTTTAAGTTTTGTTTTTTAAGTTTTAGGGTTGATATGATTCATTTTCAGACATGGTAGGCGAAAAAAGCCATTTTATGACACTGGTGTTAAAAGTAAATCACTTTTAGCACTAGTGCTAAAAGTGACGTTAATTTGGACTTTTAATGGTGTTGGTAGAAAAAATAGTGTATGATATACGTGCTAAAAGTGATTTTATTTTGTTTGAAGGGATGGAACTTCCCTTCTCATAAAATAAAATATCACTTTTAGCACTTATATCATAAATAACTATTATTTCGCATTTTTATTCCTTGTTATATTTTTAGACAAATTTCTACAGCGCACTACAGTATTGCCGACAACAAGGAATGCAATTGTTAAGCATAAACAATGATGCTGAAAACCAAAGAATTGGGGATTTTGTTAAAGAAAAAGGTATGAGCTAATGTAAAGTAATTATCTTTTCATATCACTAATTCCAATTTGAAACAAAGACTTTTGATACACTGTATAATTACTTTTTCCAAAAATCTTTCGCGATAGGTCGACATAATATCGACAGTACATCCTTTAATGTTCGTTTACGCTGCAGAGATCTGAATCCTCGGGGGCCTGCCGCGTTGGTCGATGAGATTTTCCTGCAACTTTAACGCCAACAACCCGCAGTAAGTCGCGGCACGGCAAATAACTGAGGTTAATTCCTAAGAGGGTTTACTATTATTAAAAATAACATTTTTTGTTTGTTTTAGGCTTTATAAACAATCGGTTTTGGACATCGGCTACCAACCTAGCAAACAAAAACAAATGGGTATGGCTATCAACGGGTAACGACGTTAGTTTCTTCAAATGGTATCCAGGAGAACCAAATAAATATAACAATACGGAAAACTGTATAGAAGCAGGATGGTTCGGCACAGCAGGATTTACGTGGAACGATTTAGAATGTACAAGGACGGACAAATACTTTATTTGTGAAGCAACCACAGACTGTTATAAATTACATTGTTAATTTTTTTATTAAAAATGTATACTCATATAAAATGAAATTACAGATACAATTCCATGTAGATATTTTAAATTATTTTTAAATCATCAACAAGGAAATGTTCTATTCTTTCCAAGTATGTTTTTTACCCAGAAGGATCACTAGTTATGTCTAGCTTAGACATCTTTATAGATTGCGATGTCCTGGCAATATTCCTTCTACCAGTAATACAGATATTACTGACTGTTAGAAAATAAGTCTTTTGCAAAGAAGAACATTAAAAATGAGGAAATTACGCTTTCTATGTTGAATTGTTTTCCAATCTCCAAAAATCAAAATAGGATTAAAAGCCAATTTTATTTAAAATGTCTTCCAGCTTTTTTGTTAATAATAATAATAAAATGTTGGTATAAACCACCGCTTCAAATAGGTAAATTTGTTTGTTGTTTTTTAAATGAATGGTTATGAATAAAATATTATTTTAAATTATAAAAGTTTATCTAATTAAATTTTCAGATGTACAAAAATTAAATAATAGAGCTGTTGTATATGTTTAACGATATTATGTATCATTTATTGAATTAATTGTAGAGTGCGTTGATAAAGCAATGGAATATTCAATTATTTCAGTTTCAGAAATCCTGGGACTAGTCGATTTTTATTTTTATTCACAATCATAGCTATAGTAGGCTGTTTGTTATTAATGTCAGAATTTTATTGTTATTTGAATGGCTTGCGCCTCTTAGGCAGAAAGTAGCTGCTTTCGGCCCAAGAGGCGAAAGTATAGCAACTTAGTTTTTATGTTTTTATCTTTTCTGCAGTTTCTTTTAGTTCTGGTGGACTGCAACTGCAATTCGATCTCAGAATCAGACATTTTAGTAGTTTTATCTTTTCTTATGAAACTAAAGATAAAATTGTAACAATGTCAAATGCACCGTCTATTGGGGGGTACTATTACCCAGGCAGGCATTGAATAATGTAGACATGATTCAACAAAATAAATATACATAATTCTGAATTGTTATTCGTATAAAATACTACTAAGGTATTTAAATTTATAAAGTACTTATCGAAAAGTATTTTTTATATTATTAATATGTAAATTTCATCGTAGACGTGAACATAGGAAAAAAGAAACCCAACTCAGCTGTAAATTTAAATAAGTTATTTATTCTTATATTATTCGAAATAAACGATAACCTTTGGAGGCAATCAGGATATTTGTTGATTTTCGATAACAGTTCATTACAAAAGCAAATAACATTGTAAACAGTAGACATATTTAATGTTTTGATCTTAGACAATGTGTATTAAATTAATTTTTCTTTTTTTAATATGTATAGTGTATGTGAAAAGTCAGGAAGAATTTGTGTCAGATGTTCTTTCGACCAAAAAAAATTCAAGCTGGTTTAACCATTTAGGAAAGACTTATTATGTGGACAGTATTTTTAAGGTACGTTAAAACTAGAGTAAGCCATATACAGGGTGGTACACGAAGTGTTGTTTGAAAACAGAATAAATTTAGAAAGTTTCTAGTTTCCAAGGTTGCAGCATCAATTTTAAAATTTTTAGGGATGAATTCAGTAAAAGTGCATCCAACTGAGATAATTTTTATACCTTGACAATCTCAATAACTTGAAAAAACTAATCGGTTAAACCTTTCTACCTATTTTTTTCTACGTGTATCTTTCCAATTTTCCTGCTGTATGCGCAGAAATACCCGATAACCCGATAACAACTGTGTCAAGTAATAATTGCCTTCTTGGTGGTTATACTGCGTCCAAGTTTTGATGTATGGAATTGGACGTTTTGGCCACTACTTTAGGGATAAACTGTTCCATGTGGTCTGCTATCCAGGTAAATATCCTGCGCAGTTTCAGCAAACACAGGTTTGTAGGACGAAATTACTCCAACGAACATGCTCCTCTGTATTTTCTGTTGTATCTGTATGCTTAAAGAGCTTCACATAACTGCGCATAACTCTTTGTTTTATTTCGGCAGGACTATGGATGTTTGGAAAGATTCTGCGTAGAGGTGTAATATTCTTAGCAACTTTCTTCGAACCTTAGGACCTTAATATCCTTCTGGAGCACTCGTTTTCGTCCTTGTCCAATGTTTTTTCTGTAGTATTCTGCAGATTTCAAATTAGATCTTCTAGATCATCGGCGTTTACTATAACAATAAAGTCATCAGCGTAGGCTGCAATCTTGCATTATGTGGACAGTTTTAATTTTAAAACGGCTCCAAAACGTGGGGCTTAGGGCGGAGCCTTGAGGCACGCCACAGGACACCTAAGCTAATTATAGTGCTTCCAACATTAATTGGCAACTTTAGACATCTGCTTCTAGTTTTTTTGTGTCTTTCTTTATCTGCAATATTAATATGTTTTTAGGTAAATTTCTACAAAGCCATGCAGTATTGTCGACAACAAGGAATGCAATTGTTAACAATAAATACAGAAGCTGAAAACAGAAAAATAGAACAGTTTATCAAGGAAAACGGTATACATATTTTCAAAACTCGGTTTAACTTATGATGATTGATTTTAACTAAATAATTACCTTACAAAAATCAAAAATAATGTTAGCCAACCCTTGCATTTTTGTACTAGTGGTTTATTTACTTCATTTCTCATGAGTGTGCTCAATCATTAATTTTAGCACTTGATAAAGAATTCAAAAAAAAATATAATATCCAGACACAAGGAATTCCTGTGGACGTGTATTTTTAGATATCCTGGACGCTCCACATCTGGACCTCAACCTCCAGTAGATATCTAGTTAACTATGCTAGTGTTGAGGTTGTTGTTTCAGGTCTAAACATAATTTTTAACGTTGAACGCCCAATGGACGACCACTGGATATATTGCAATGAAATAATCACTTTGTATGTAGAAGGTAACCAGGTAATAAGAAAAAATAAAAATAGTGACAGAAGGGGATTTTGAGAGTTACTGAAAGAGAAAAAAAATGTCAAAAGGTTTTTTTCTTTGGGAGATTTGAAAATTTTAGAAAAAAAAATATTAATTCCACCAGGAGTTGCAGAAAATTGCAATAGAGAAAAACTTATGTTATAGTTGTTGTTTATTTTATTAAGTTGTATGGTACACGGAAGTTTATAACTAACAAGAAGAGTTTGTCAATGTGCGAGGTTTGAACGAGGACTTTTGGATAAGAAGACAAGTTTAATATGGATTAGAAGGACCTTGACATACAGGTCAAAGGTATTTTCAGTGTTTAGTATTAGACTATTTTTGTTATTTTTATTGTTCAATATTATATTATAGAGAGTGAGTGAGTGTGAATGTTTTGTTAATAATTATATTTGCAATTTTCGGCAATGTTCAATGTTATCATCTAAAATTATTTAAATAAAATTTATAACTTTTGACATTTCGTATCAAATGTCGCCCAACGTGTGAGGCTCGGTAATCTCACTAGCTGAACTTTTTTAATAAAACGGTGATTATTTATTGTAATTGATTTGAAGATTTCACAACATAAATTTTTTTTAATATTTTTGACATTGACTTTGAAAAATTAAATAAAAATGAATGTGCAAATTATGAATATTTTACAAAGTATCAACAATAAACTGGAAACACAAAACAATAAACTGGAAACCCACTTTGAAAAACAAACTAAATTAATACAACAATTCATCAATAACACTATGGGAATACAACAGGTAAAAATAACAGAAATTGAAGGTAGGTTGGAGAAAACTGATACAGTAGTAACTAATATGAACGTGAATTTTGATCAGAAAATGGAGATAAAACCGAAACGAAGGAAGATAAAAAATCAGAAAATAAAAACTGACGTTAGTAACACAGAAGAGAAGAAAAAAAAAGAAGAAATTACTGAAGCTAAACAGACGGAATGTAAGAGTACAGAAACTCTGCCTAAAAAAACTGAAGAATCTGTTAAAGTTGAGGAATCCAACAAACAAGTAAAAAAGAAGTTAAAACAAAATATTAGGGATATAGAGACTAACGGGAATAATAAAATAAAAGTAGTGACAGAAGGGGAGTTTGAGAGTTACTGAAAGAGAAAAAAAATGTCAAAAGGTTTTTTTCTTTGGGAGATTTGAAAATTTTAGAAAAAAAATATTAATTCCACCAGGAGTTGCAGAAAATTGCAATAGAGGAAAACTTATGTTATAGTTGTTGTTTATTTTATTAAGTTGTATGGTACACGGAAGTTTATAACTAACAAGAAGAGTTTGCCAATGTGCGAGGTTTGAACGAGGACTTTTGGATAAGAAGACAAGTTTAATATGGATTAGAAGGACCTTGACATACAGGTCAAAGGTATTTTCAGTGTTTAGTATTAGACTATTTTTGTTATTTTTATTGTTCAATATTATATTATAGAGAGTGAGTGAGTGTGAATGTTTTGTTAATAATTATATTTGCAATTTTCGGCAATGTTCAATGTTATCATCTAAAATTATTTAAATAAAATTTATAACTTTTGACATTTCGTATCAAATGTCGCCCAACGTGTGAGGCTCGGTAATCTCACTAGCTGAATTTTTTTAATAAAACGGTGATTATTTATTGTAATTGATTTGAAGATTTCACGACATAAATTTTTTTTAACATTTTTGACATTGATTTTGAAAAATTAAATAAAAATGAATGTGCAAATTATGAATATTTTACAAAGTATCAACAATAAACTGGAAACCCACTTTGAAAAACAAACTAAATTAATACAACAATTCATCAATAACACTATGGGAATACAACAGGTAAAAATAACAGAAATTGAAGGTAGGTTGGAGAAAACTGATACAGTAGTAACTAATATGAACGTGAATTTTGATCAGAAAATGGAGATAAAACCGAAACGAAGGAAGATAAAAAATCAGAAAATAAAAACTGACGTTAGTAACACAGAAGAGAAGAAAAAAAAAGAAGAAATTACTGAAGCTAAACAGACGGAATGTAAGAGTACAGAAACTCTGCCTAAAAAAACTGAAGAATCTGTTAAAGTTGAGGAATCCAACAAACAAGTAAAAAAGAAGTTAAAACAAAATATTAGGGATATAGAGACTAACGGGAATAATAAAATAAAAGTAGTGACAGAAGGGGAGTTTGAGAGTTACTGAAAGAGAAAAAAAATGTCAAAAGGTTTTTTTCTTTGGGAGATTTGAAAATTTTAGAAAAAAAATATTAATTCCACCAGGAGTTGCAGAAAATTGCAATAGAGGAAAACTTATGTTATAGTTGTTGTTTATTTTATTAAGTTGTATGGTACACGGAAGTTTATAACTAACAAGAAGAGTTTGCCAATGTGCGAGGTTTGAACGAGGACTTTTGGATAAGAAGACAAGTTTAATATTGTAACGCCCTATACGCCTATAAAACAATATAGGGCTACATATAAAGGTGGGTTGTCGATCTCAACCTTATGCATATCGGCGTAGCTCTGTAGTGGAGACGGTCGTGGTTCCAATTTATAATATTGATCGAAATCTAACTTTTTTTAAAGTGCTCGGGAGGCGCCAGTTGATTTAAATTAGCTTATCTGACCTAATTTACCTTTGAAAATCAACAAAAGGGGTAAATGCAAGACAAAACTCCAATATGTCACCGATTTATTTAAACAAATAACCCCAATCCCAAACAAATAATTAAATATATACAAAAATGCGAAAATTAAATATAAAAATGTTCAAATGGCAATTTCAAAAACAAAAAAATATGGTTCAAAAACAACTAACTAAACAGAAACGTTCTCATTTAGCTGTGGTATCAATGCTGAATGGAATAATAAAATACTTAAAATTAAGGGCGATAAAAAGAAAACTACAAAAACGCAACTCAACAAAACATTGACGAAAGAATACAAAAAATAAATTTATCAAACTGTTTAATTTTCAAACAATTAAACAGATAAACTCATTCAACCGGCAACGCCGCACCAAAATACATTTGCGAACGGCGTTCAAACCAGGAAGCGGTATCATCAAAAAATAATTTTTTTACTCTATTTCACAATAAAATATCACGCCATAATCTAAGACACAATTCTAACCGTTTCGTCTAGACAATATAAAAAACCCACGCTAACGAACTTTCTAGAACAATTGTGCGAGCCGGCCGGGAAGGGATAAAAATTTGAAGCGACTGAGCTTCAAGATTTTAAACAGTGTTATTTCATCACTCATCCAGAACACACAAAAAATATTTTCTGACTGATGCGGTCCTTTTAGTTTTTTACCTATGTGCTAGTGTTTGTTAAGCACATATGGTACTTATAATACTTTGTTCATTGATTACCAGTTAATGTAATCCTTTGTTACGTTGTTGTTTATTTATTTATTTATTTAACTTAAAATAAATCGTTAAATAAAGGTGTTAGTTGTTTTTTGTCAAATGGAGTTGAGAAGGCAAAATATTACAGTCCACTTAGAATACAACGATGCAGTTTAAAAAGGCGGTAACACATTGTTGGCCGTCCTGGGAAACTGGCACAACATAGGGTTTATTCCAGAACCCTCAACACAAACCGTTTGACTTTTAAAATTAATTTCCAGTAGACCAAATCCAAAATAAAGTTTCCAAATAATAAAATCCAAATCAAATTTTCCAATAGTCAGCAGAAATCAGCTAGGCAGTAGAGTTGTCTTACAAGTACGGCAAATTCTTCCAATAATCCGACGACAGTCGAGCGAACAAAGGCGATTATACCAATACTTAACAGTATATAACACACCAAAATGTCACCTACAATTTGTTCGCAGATGGAATGGCAATTTGCCACTATATAAGTGCTTCTTCCAAATGAAAAAATAAACCGACGCTTGTCTAAATTTGAAAGCTGTTCTTCAACAACCTTTTTCTAAAACAAAAACCGCGCATCCTCCCCAAATCTCTGAATTTCCGTAACCAATTGGAAAATTTGGCGTCAGTCATGTGACCTTTAGGACCAATCCTAATAGCAACTCGAAAATAAAATCTACATTACCGACTTTCCAAAAGATTCAAATCAAAATACAAACGAACTTGTCGTCAACGTTAGTTTTACAATTTTTACTATAAAATCTAAATATTAACGCATACCAAAAATTAAATACCCTTTTAAAACTAAAACGGTGGATATATTGGAGTAAAACGCAAAATTACAATAAACTAGAACAGTTAGGAATTGTCATCCATTCCTAACGTCAGTCAAAATAAAAAAAGATTGATACCAGGGGCATCCAAAAAATAATTTAGAATCTGGGGAAAAAATGAAACCGTTACAATATGGATTAGAAGGACCTTGACATACAGGTCGAAGGTATTTTCAGTGTTTAGTATTAGACTATTTTTGTTATTTTTATTGTTCAATATTATATTATAGAGAGTGAGTGAATGTGAATGTTTTATTAATAATTATTGCAATTTTCGGCAATGTTCAATGTTATCATCTAAAATTGTTTTAATAAAATTTATAACTTTTGACATTTCGTATCAATATATCTGGACGCCCATTGGACATTAACTGAAAAAATTGAGAGAATATACTCAAAATTAGGGATCTACTGGAATTTGGGAAGTTTTTAAAAGATGCCATCGATTATTTTCATCCTACCATCGATTTGTTGTAGGGTTTACAAACAATCGATATTGGACAGCTGCTACGAATCTAGCCGACAGACCAAATCAATGGGTATGGTTATCCACAGGACACGATATTACTTATTTCAAATGGGACAAAGGCGAACCAAACAATACTTACTCAGAAAATTGCATTGAAGGAGCCTGGTTTACTTCAGCCGGATTTACATGGAACGATGTCACCTGCTTGAGAAGTAATCATTTCATATGTGAAGCAACAACAGGGTGTTACAATTTAAAATGTTAATTTTTTATGGGCTACAATGTGTAGTTTTTTAGAAATAAATTGTACAAGCTATAGCCGGTTTTATATTGTGAATTTTAAATCTCTATTTGCATGAAATTGGGTATGTTTTATGTAAATCTGTGGGCTTGATCCGTTATTTTCTCCCTCTACCGTTGCTTAAGAGGGATCAAGTTGAATGTTTATTGAATTTGGAATATGCGGATCAAATCCGTGGTATTTTATGTATGCTTTAATCACCGGATCATAGTGGTGAAAATACAAAAGATTCTTCACGTTCATATTTTTTAAATGCGGCATATAAAACTCGCGAAAAACAACAAGAAAGAATTAATTTACAAAGTAAAACAATCACAAACACTTCAAAATATTTTTTGAAGAAAAAAAATTAAATATTCATCGGTAGGTACATATGTTAAACACCTACTATAAACTAAAATTGTTTTACTATTTTATATTTTTCATTTTAAATAAGATTTTTGTAGAAAATTATTTTTTATTTCCCTTTGAAATTTTATTTTGTTTAAATTTGATGTTTGAGTATCATTCAATATAAACTACATAAAAATTAATACCTGTAAGTAATTCTTTAATTAATTTATTCCGTAAAAAAACATTTGATTGCATTTCAAATTTTGGTGAATTCACCCACCTCAATAAATTTGATTTTCTTGAAAATGGTGATCAGATATCAATACCGAACAGAAATACTTTATTTTCAGAAAAAACAATTAGTGTGTGTAAGTGGGTTTTAGTGAGTGTTATTTAAATTACCAGAATTAAAAATTAAAAAATAGAATATTTAGGAAATTTTAAAATAAACTTTAAAATGTGTAATTAATTAAATATGAAATAAGAAATTTTGAAGAATAAAATTTTCATTTTCAATACCACAAATATTAATACAAACAAGATAGGGATACAATTTTATTTTATACCTTTATACAGGGTGTCCCATTAAGAATGGGACATAGAACAACCGCAGATTCTCCAATTCAAAATAAAACGATTAAGCGAAATATGCTTAGATAAAATGTTACTCGTTTCCGAAATACGGGGGTGTTGAAGTTGAAAACTGAAAAATTATTGATTGCCATAATTTTTTTAATACACCGTATAATTTTACTCAAATCGGCATACTTGTTAAATATCATAAAATGCACCTAACAGTAAAAATAACAGTTCAGCACGCTCTACCAGTGGCGTACGGCAGGAGTAAGCAATGCTTGTACCCCTTCTAAATGTTACGCCGCTGTCTAAATTTTAATTTTGACTATGATTTTAATTTTTTTGATATTTTCTAAGTCAATAATGTACACTTGTTAGTTTGTTGTAAAGTCATTGTTTTTCGAGATATTCGCAGTTAAAGATAGATAGACATGTACTTTTTATTTGTATTATTATTAATAATATTCATTTTTACAATTAATGAGATTCGCGACCAAACAGCTTTATTCTATTTTTTTGTTCTGATTTGTAATGTTAAGTTCCTAATAGGCACGTTGCGATTGTGAGAATATTTATTAATTTATAATTGAAAATTTTGACAGTAGGCTTTGATTTATAATGAAGTTCTGTCACTGTCAGTTAAACATTTTCGTAGTAACTATCTGTTGCCGATAAGTGATTATTGTTATTAATAACTGTAATATTATTGTAAAATGCCACGTCATAACGAATTCAGAATTGTATCCAAATAGACAACAACCAGGACACAAAATTTTCAAATGTCTGTATGACAGGTTGGGTGAAAAGGCTGCATTTCGACCAAAACTTGAAACAGGACATGTCTATCTATCTTTAACTTGCGAATATCTCGAAAAACAATGACTTTACAACAAACTAACAAGTGTACATTATTGACTTAGAAAATATCAAAAAAATTAAAATTATAGTCAAAATTAAAATTTAGACAGCGGCGTAACATTTAGAAGGGGTACAAGCATTACTTACTCCTGCCGTACGCCACTGGTAGAGCGTACTGAACTGTTTTTTTACTGTTAGGTGCATTTTATGATATTTAACAAGTGTGTCGATTTGAGTAAAATTATACGGTGTATTAAAAAAATTATGGCCATTAATAATTTCTCAGTTTTCAACTTCAACACCCCGTATTTCGGAAATGAGTAACATTTTATCTAAGCTTATTTCGCTTAATCGTTTTATTTTGAATTGGAAAATCTGCGGTTGTTCTATGTCCCATTCTTAATGGGACACCCTGTATACAGGATCCTGCAAGAGTGGCGCGGTGTTCCATATCTTTGTTTAGGAAACAGCAATTCAATTTTCTATAATGTTACCTTATTGATTGAGCTCGACAAAATAAAAAAAATTTCGGTCACACAGGATGTTCAATTTTTTCTGGGCGGGTCCCAACTTTGTTTTTTAAATGACAACCTGTATTTTTTATCACTATTTCGGTTTCTACGTGAGAAATAAAAGATACTTTATGTATGTTTACTCGAAAATATTGACGGTTTTCGAGATTTTTTCAATATTCGTCACTGAGAATATTTGACGACTATAATAGACAGTTTTTCGTCCTTGGCACATAAATAACTATTAATTTCTCTCTCTTTCCACTGGATTAAAACCACTTAGTTGTTAAAAAAGTTTTTTTAATTGACGTTTCGGCTTTCCAGATCGAAAGCCGTTATCAAAATGACATAAAATAAATAAATTTACTAGAAACAGAACACTTGATAATCTTGCAAAAATATGACATCAACATAGTATACATAGAATAAGATTTTGAGATTGAAGATGTCAAAATCTGTTTCAATCATATTTTTGTGACGTTTCTGGGAACGAATTTTTGAAAGGATAGCGCATTTGCATATTATAAGAGAATTTATACTTCGTCATAAATGAAGTTTTCTTATTAATATTATCATAAGAAAAAACCAGATAAAAACTTATGATACTATCCCGATATAGAGGGTATCCTTTTTGCAATTAACTCTTTTTGTAAAATAGGTATCCAAATTTTTGAAATATCAACCGAACAATTAGAAACACATTCGTTATTATTTAAGCATATCAATGCTGCTTCTTTAACTTTGCGGTTATAATTATTCGGTTCTTTTAATAATCTAGTTGAAGAATTCCATTGTATTTTATGACCAAAATCCCATGCATGTTCACATATTTTAGATTTTTCGAATTGTTTATTTTTAATGTACGATTGGTGTTCATTAAGTCTAATATGAAAAGGTCTAGATGTTTCTCCTATATAAAATTTATTACATTCGCATGGAATTTTGTAAATACAATTTTTTGTGTTTTGAATTTCATTAAAAGGTTTTGTATTTACTATTAAAGATTTTAATGTATTATTAGTTTGAAAAACTGTTTTTAAATTAAATTTATTGCCAATCCTTCTAATTTTTTCGGATAATTTTGGAATATAAGGGATTTTTACTATATTTGAAAGAATTATTGGGGGGTTTAAATTTTGATCTTTAGTTTTGATGTCTCGGTAAAGTTCACGATTTATAAATTTACTTGGGTAGTTGTTCTTAATCAAGACAGATTTAACAAGTGATAATTCATTATTTAAGATATTGTCATTTGAACAAATTGTTTTTGCTCTATCGGAAAGAGATTTGACAATACCTCGTTTAACACAAATTGAGTGGTTTGAATTAAAATTTAGATATCTATTTGTATGTGTTTCTTTTCTAAAAACTGATGTATCAAAACAATTGTTGTTATTGTGTATTAGTACATCAAGAAACGGTAATTTTTTATTATTTTCAATTTCAATTGTAAATTTAATAGTAGGTTCCGAATTATTAATAGTATATAAAAATTTATCAATATTTTCCCTATCGTGTTGCCAAATTGCAAAGATATCATCTACATATCTAAACCAGACAGAAGGTCTTAAATTTTGTTTGTTTACAATTTCCATTTCAAAATTCTCCATGAAAATATCACACAATTTTGGTGATAAAGGAGAACCCATTGCCATGCCAAAATTTTGCTGATAAAAATCACTATTTAATTGAAAATATGTAGTTTTAATACATAGTTCCAATAATTCTAGAATTGCTGAGACGCTTAATTTAGTTCTATTTATTAATGTATTATCATTTGTCAACTTTTTTCTCACAAGATTAAGAGTTTTATCGACAGGAACATTTGGAAATAAACTGACTACATCAAAACTAACCATTATATCTGAATTTGTAATTTTGATTTTTGATAATTTTTCTAAAAAATGTTTTGAATTTTTGATAAAGGAATTAGTATTTCCTGATAACGGATCTATTATTTTAAGTAGAAATCTTGCTAAATTTTGACAAGGTGAATTTATAGAACTTATTATTGGTCTTAATGGTATTTGTTGTTTATGAATTTTGGGTAAACCATAAAAATGTGGAGGTTTACTATAATGAGAAGTAAGAGATCTTCGTTCTTTATCACTTAGGAATTTTTTATTTTTATATAAAGTTTTGTAAATTTTGTTTTCAATACTAGTAGTTGGATCTTTATTTAATTTTGAATAGCTACCGTTTTCAATAATTTCGTTAATTTTGTTATCATAATCTGTTTTGTTCATGACAACCGTCGCGTTACCTTTATCTGCCGGTAATATTTTAATTGTATTGTCATTTTTTAAATTTTTAATTGATTTAAATTCTGCGGAGGTTAAATTTTGATTAATTTTGTAAGATTTTTCTAATTCAATTTTGCAATGTACCTTGTATTCGTTGCTTAAGTCAGTTGGTAAATTTTGAGAAGCGTTTTCTATAGAACTAATAATATCAAATTTTGGTACATATTTTGGAGTTACCGAATAATTTAAACCTTTAGCCAATAATAAATTTTCTGTGTGATTAAGATCTCTACTTGAAATATTTATTACCGTATTTAAATTTTGTTCTGAATTTCTAAGGTTGTAAAAACTTTTTTCTTCAATTAGATTATTAAATTTTCTTAATTGTCTATTTTTGGTACAATTGAATTCTTTCTCATAACTATTTAAAACACAATGGATTATTTTATGGAAATCAAATCTGGATACCTGATTATACAAATATGATTTAATATCCTCGATATCTTTTTCTAAATTAAATTTATTACACCTATGGAACTGAATCCTCTCTCTTACTATCGCGTGCTCTGCTCTATTTAAAATTCAGTTCCATAGGTGTAATAAATTTAATTTAGAAAAAGATATCGAGGATATTAAATCATATTTGTATAATCAGGTATCCAGATTTGATTTCCATAAAATAATCCATTGTGTTTTAAATAGTTATGAGAAAGAATTCAATTGTACCAAAAATAGACAATTAAGAAAATTTAATAATCTAATTGAAGAAAAAAGTTTTTACAACCTTAGAAATTCAGAACAAAATTTAAATACGGTAATAAATATTTCAAGTAGAGATCTTAATCACACAGAAAATTTATTATTGGCTAAAGGTTTAAATTATTCGGTAACTCCAAAATATGTACCAAAATTTGATATTATTAGTTCTATAGAAAACGCTTCTCAAAATTTACCAACTGACTTAAGCAACGAATACAAGGTACATTGCAAAATTGAATTAGAAAAATCTTACAAAATTAATCAAAATTTAACCTCCGCAGAATTTAAATCAATTAAAAATTTAAAAAATGACAATACAATTAAAATATTACCGGCAGATAAAGGTAACGCGACGGTTGTCATGAACAAAACAGATTATGATAACAAAATTAACGAAATTATTGAAAACGGTAGCTATTCAAAATTAAATAAAGATCCAACTACTAGTATTGAAAACAAAATTTACAAAACTTTATATAAAAATAAAAAATTCCTAAGTGATAAAGAACGAAGATCTCTTACTTCTCATTATAGTAAACCTCCACATTTTTATGGTTTACCCAAAATTCATAAACAACAAATACCATTAAGACCAATAATAAGTTCTATAAATTCACCTTGTCAAAATTTAGCAAGATTTCTACTTAAAATAATAGATCCGTTATCAGGAAATACTAATTCCTTTATCAAAAATTCAAAACATTTTTTAGAAAAATTATCAAAAATCAAAATTACAAATTCAGATATAATGGTTAGTTTTGATGTAGTCAGTTTATTTCCAAATGTTCCTGTCGATAAAACTCTTAATCTTGTGAGAAAAAAGTTGACAAATGATAATACATTAATAAATAGAACTAAATTAAGCGTCTCAGCAATTCTAGAATTATTGGAACTATGTATTAAAACTACATATTTTCAATTAAATAGTGATTTTTATCAGCAAAATTTTGGCATGGCAATGGGTTCTCCTTTATCACCAAAATTGTGTGATATTTTCATGGAGAATTTTGAAATGGAAATTGTAAACAAACAAAATTTAAGACCTTCTGTCTGGTTTAGATATGTAGATGATATCTTTGCAATTTGGCAACACGATAGGGAAAATATTGATAAATTTTTATATACTATTAATAATTCGGAACCTACTATTAAATTTACAATTGAAATTGAAAATAATAAAAAATTACCGTTTCTTGATGTACTAATACACAATAACAACAATTGTTTTGATACATCAGTTTTTAGAAAAGAAACACATACAAATAGATATCTAAATTTTAATTCAAACCACTCAATTTGTGGTAAACGAGGTATTGTCAAATCTCTTTCCGATAGAGCAAAAACAATTTGTTCAAATGACAATATCTTAAATAATGAATTATCACTTGTTAAATCTGTCTTGATTAAGAACAACTACCCAAGTAAATTTATAAATCGTGAACTTTACCGAGACATCAAAACTAAAGATCAAAATTTAAACCCCCCAATAATTCTTTCAAATATAGTAAAAATCCCTTATATTCCAAAATTATCCGAAAAAATTAGAAGGATTGGCAATAAATTTAATTTAAAAACAGTTTTTCAAACTAATAATACATTAAAATCTTTAATAGTAAATACAAAACCTTTTAATGAAATTCAAAACACAAAAAATTGTATTTACAAAATTCCATGCGAATGTAATAAATTTTATATAGGAGAAACATCTAGACCTTTTCATATTAGACTTAATGAACACCAATCGTACATTAAAAATAAACAATTCGAAAAATCTAAAATATGTGAACATGCATGGGATTTTGGTCATAAAATACAATGGAATTCTTCAACTAGATTATTAAAAGAACCGAATAATTATAACCGCAAAGTTAAAGAAGCAGCATTGATATGCTTAAATAATAACGAATGTGTTTCTAATTGTTCGGTTGATATTTCAAAAATTTGGATACCTATTTTACAAAAAGAGTTAATTGCAAAAAGGATACCCTCTATATCGGGATAGTATCATAAGTTTTTATCTGGTTTTTTCTTATGATAATATTAATAAGAAAACTTCATTTATGACGAAGTATAAATTCTCTTATAATATGCAAATGCGCTATCCTTTCAAAAATTCGTTCCCAGAAACGTCACAAAAATATGATTGAAACAGATTTTGACATCTTCAATCTCAAAATCTTATTCTATGTATACTATGTTGATGTCATATTTTTGCAAGATTATCAAGTGTTCTGTTTCTAGTAAATTTATTTATTTTATGTCATTTTGATAACGGCTTTCGATCTGGAAAGCCGAAACGTCAATTAAAAAAACTTTTTTAACAACTAAGTGGTTTTAATCCAGTGGAAAGAGAGAGAAATTAAAATAAAAACCACTATGAGCTTCCGAAATATAAATAACTATTATAATATGCTAGCCAAATACGTTCGTAAAACTATCCCCTCCTTAAGAGTTCATTTCTATATCTACTTTTTTATTATTTTTCTTTCTTTTTGGGAAAAACGAAATTTTGTTCTCAGTTTTGTCAACTTTTCCATAATAAATACTGAATTCAAATATTTCTGCTGCTTCAATGTCTGATGTTGAGAGTTTACAGTTTGTTTTAAATAACCTTTCTAGCTGGTGTAATATTAATTTATTAAAACTGTTATGTCAAAAAGTAACTTGGGAATGATTAGAGAAGAATACAATTATATACAAATACTAAACGTTCTGAATTTGAATACTGGAAATCGGTCTGGTATTTCTCCATAAAATTATCAATGGCAATATTGATTGTCTTGAAATTGTTAAACTTACTTCACTTTTTGTAATTGTTAGAAGTAATAGAAACAGTGACATTTTCAAGATTCCTTTCTGTAGAACAAATTGTGACCAAAATGAGTCCCTCGATAGAATAATGAAATCAGCAAATACTCACAACAAAAAATAGTCCAATCATTAGGTATAAAAAAGTAGTATTTTCTTGCAAAAGGTCGCGGAGTTTTGAAAATCGGCAGGAATGTAGTCGCCTTCTTGAAAAAATGGCGCCTAAAATCAGTTTCTGGCTTATAACTCGGTTCCCGTAGGTTTTAGAAAAAAGTCAAGAATAGAGAATTGAAGAAGATAAAATTTTCTACAAAAAAGCACTCGTACACTTTTTTGTCAAAATAATACTTTCCGAGGTACAGTGCCGAACCCTAGGGTGAATTTTTCAAAATATCGGATAATCTGCATTTACAAGTTACTTTTAGACATTTTGTAATAATTAGCGTACCTAAAGTTGTGTAGTGCAGTGAAATAATTCTTGAATTTTTTTTTAAAACTGCAGAGACCGAGATATAAGCAAAAAACTGATTTGGGGCGCCATTTTTTCAAGATAGCGGCGCGAGCGTCGGTCACGTGAGCTCGCAAAATTAAGTGCACATTATAAGGATACCTAAGACTGCATTCCTGCCTATTTTCAAAATTCCGCGCACGGAAAAAATACCTAATGACTGGACTAAAACTTGAACTTTTCGATTCATCTTTACCATCCTTCAGAAGGGAATTAAAAAACTATTTTGTACTCATGTGTTTTTACTTTCTTTTTTCTTTTTTTTTTGTAATTGTATATTTACTAAATAAATAAATCAATAAATAAATTAATAAATAAATAAATATTAAATTTAAGAAAAGCATAAATAATTTTACCATTCCCATGTAATATCGTGATAAAATCACTACATTTAAAAAAATAATTGTAGTTTTGCATCTATACAGAACAAATATTAATTGGAATTTCCACCAAATAAAAGAAGGTTGACTCTCAATGAATTGAAGTTGAAATAAATTTGTTTTTTATCACCACCTCTTTTTTAAATTGCTATTGCCGAAGTCCACCACTGAAGTTATTACAAAAAAAACCAAATCTAAATATTACTTAAATACCATCCTCAAAATTCAAACGAAAAAAAAACAACTTCTGAAGGTAATCGAGTTCATTCTGGGTTTATACGTTAACGTTGTTTTGAAACCTCAGGATAGTTAGTCGAATAGAGACAGTGTTATGTGTAGAATAAGATGAAAATAGGTATCCTCCATCAATCGACAATTATTTTAATTCCTTGACAATGTATTCCAAGTTAATTTTCATCATATTATTTTTATTTTGTGCAGTGGGTGTGCAAAATCAAGAGGAATTTGTGTCACAAGTTCTACCGAGCAGAAAAGTTTCAAACATGTTTACCTATTTGGGGAAGACATATTATGTGGACAGTGTTTTTCATGTAGGTAAATTCTAATTTGTAACAGCTAATTTGAATTAGGCGAGAAGGGATCGTACTGTTCAAAAATACAATTTTTCAACTTTCATTTGGTTTGATTCTAAAGGAATTTCATTAGAAAATTTTATTTTCTAGACAAATTACTACAGGGCGATGCAGTTTTGTCGACAGTTGGGAATGCATTTACTCAGCATAGCCTCCGAAGGAGAAAATCAAAAAATTGGACAGTGGATATTAGATAAAGGTATTAAAAATAATAAAAAGTATTTAAAATATAATTTCTATTTGTAATCAGGGTTTAGGTTAGAAATTTACAAGTTTGATTTGATTTGAGATTAATTTGATTTAAGTGCTGTGAATCAAATCAAATTTTTAAGTTTGAAATATCAAATATTTTGATCAAACTAGTTTGGAAGTTTGAATAATTAAATAGTTAGTTGGTTAGCTGCTTAATACATGAAAAACAAAACGAAACAATAAAAATCCAACCAAAATAAAGTATTTATAAAATGATTTGTAAATCATTAAATCATTTTTCTGTGAGTACTCCAGGTCGGAAAAGTGGGGTTAGGTGGAAAGAGGTCGGAAGTTAATCAAACTTTGGGATGGTTAATTAACATTTTCTCAAGTTTTGGACCTCGAGGACCCTGTGCTAAAAGAGGAGAGGGGGAAAATTTTTTGTGATGTTAATTTTTTGGTTTTTAAGTTAATCACATTCTGGAAAAAATCCCATAGGCTTTTAAAACATTTCATAATGACGTTAGTAATTCATCACTTGGCAGTTGCTGAAGAAAATAACTTCAAAGATTGTTATTGTTACATATCCACTTAAGGAATTTTTTAGTGGTTAGAAGATACATCTAGTGATAAATTCACTGTAGTAAGTAGGGAAACCAATATGACATTAAAATTTTGAAATATTATAAATAAAATGTATTTAGACAGTGGTTGACTAAAATTTTACCAGGACTTCAGATTTGACAAAGATGGCAGGCTTCAATGCATTGGCCTGGAAGGCCACCTTACCTGACACCTTCAGATCTCAGGTTAAAAAAATTTTGGAAAATGATTGATATTTACCCATTCGCAGTAATAGAAAACTTTGAAAAGTCAACTAAAATATATCTTAAAATTTGCTTTAAATTGGTAACAAAATTTTTTAAATAAAGCTACAAGAGTTATAACCTTCAATCCCCTTCAAAGAGACCTACTACCCTACATTTTCCAACCTATGTTTAATAAGCAAACTGACCTTGATGTACTTTTAACCCTAGAATAGAATAGAATAGAGAGTTGGTCACTTCTTTATGATACTCGACAGACACAATATATACAGAGCTGTGCAATATTAAATAAAAGCAAAGAAGAGTTGCAAATGTTTTATCTTTTGGTTAAAGTTAAAATCTATTGAAAGTCAAATACCTATAAATATTTTGGTACAGCGAGTAAACAACAATATTAATAAACCATATTCGGATATCGCCAAACATTACGATGTAGAGGAACATTTGTTTTTGACTGAAACCAACGTTATTTTTTATGAAGGCAATATTTAATATTAAAGGAAATAAAAGAAGAATATAAACACAGAATTCAATACCGTATAAATTTGTATTTTATTAGTTTTTATTCAGAATTTGTACGGAATTGCATTTTTATTCACACACTGTGTAGCGGTAAAATTTTTAAAAGATCATTAGTTCTAATTGTTCACTGCTAATAAGGGGTAGATATAAATAAACAAAATAAAATTCGTACCACCACATAGATCCCTTCCCCCTGTTTTTGTTCCTGGTGGAAATATCCCCAATGTTCGTAGCGTCGGATATAGAAAGTAGCATCACAATAATCACTGTTATTATCAATGTCCACCCGCATTGCATCTGTACCACAACACAGTCACAAAAAATAAACAATATTAGCAAAAACAATTTGACCTTCATCCGGTTTTTTCACAATAGAGCGTAGAGCTTTTTTCCTACGGCAAAAGGATTTCTATACTCTTTTGTAGAGCGTCAAATTTCCTACAATTTTGACTATTCAAACATATTAATTCGTTACCGTGATATGCCGCTTCGAAGAAAAGGTCATTTTACAAATTTCGCTAAAAAATGCCAAAAAAAGCAGAATTCCACCTGATTTCTTCTGTTACACCTGAATTATAATGAAAAGTTGTGTAATTACGGTTCCTGGTTAATATCACCAACTTTTGACCTTAGGTTGTAATAGATACACACCAATAGATTCTATGCTAAAAACATTAAATTGGATTACAATTGAAGAGGGTATTAAAAGAGCGAACATGATCATTACTGATAAAATGGAACATGAAGATGTTCCAAAGTACCTTAGTGAACAACTAGTTACTAGACATGAAATACATTCCCGTGTTCTTAGATCAAAGAATAATTATAATATAAAATATGCAAACAAGACATTTCTATTGAGATCATTATTCAATGAGGGAGTTCGTCTTTTCAATGCTTTTCCAAGGGAAATTAAAACAATCTGCTTCACAAATCAAACTAGTTTGACGAATGTTTTATAATAATTATAATAATTTATTCAGCATGCATATATAGTAATTTACAATTTATTTATAAAAAATAAAGAAATAAATTCTGTATGTAAACAGGTCGCCCATTTATGACCAATTGGTTGCGCATGGGCTGCCAAGTTAATTCCTAGTTTTTAAAAGTGTACAAAACTAAAATAACAAGTAATATAAAAGCAATATAAACTTAGTAATAAATTGATTAAAATTGAGAATATAATATATTTAATAAATAGTAAAAAGGTACATTTAATAAAATTAATAAAAAATTAATTTAATAATATATACAATTATTCAATTCAATGGGAAATTAATTTTTCTTTTTAATTGCTAATCGATTATCTCTCTCATAGCTTTTCTGTCACTATTTATAATGAATTTTTTTATTATTTGTTTAAATAATTTAGAAGAGTTTATTGAATTCAAATATATCTTATACATATCTGGAAGAAAATTAAAGATTTTTGCACTCAAGTATGAGTAAAATCTTTGGGAAATTGATTTATTTACAAAATCTTTATTTCTGGTATATAAGAATAAATCTTTTGTTTATTTTTGTATGTGTATAAAGTACATAATTTTTACTTCATCAAATAGAGAATCTGTAGGTTATCTAACTTTTTTATTATGTATTAATTTTAGTATTCTTTTCTGAAGAATTTCTAAGTTGTTCATATGATTTTTTGTTGCTCCACCCCAGCAGATAATAGCACACTGAAGCCTACTTTGAGACAAAGTAATAAATGTTTAAATTTATTAATTTTAAGAAACTGTAACTAAATTTTTAGTATAATGTTTTGGACTGATATTTATTTTATCTATTTTTTTAACTGAGATTATTTTTTTCATCTGTCAAAACAGTCAGATTATGTGGTTTCAGCCAATAAGAGGTCAGGATCCTAACCAATCATTGTGTTTTATACTGATTATATTTTTCATCTGTCAAAACAGTCAGATTTTGTGGTTTCAGGCAATAACAGCTCAGGATCCTAACCAATCATTTTGTTTTATACTGATAAAACCGCTTCGTCGTTTTTGTTTTTTGATTAAACTGTGTTTACCTTTTTTGAGATGTCAAATGTAAACATTTATCAATTATTATTATACTAAAATGTATGTTAAATCTATGTTAATACCCAAATTTCAAAATATATTTGTAAACTAACCTGTTTTTATTCGTTTATTGTAACACACAACACAGCTCGATCCATAAATTCGTTTAAAACTGACATAATGTCAAAACGTCTAAACGTTACACTTAATAAATAATCTTAAATGCCTACTACTAGATAGGCAACTTATATTACGTTTGTAATATTTGGCGTTTAAATGTAAAAGAAAATATCGAACTTTTGAGTGAAAAGTGTCTTTCTCGGTTTTTAACACAAAATGATTCAAAAAATAACTTTCAAAATACCACTCGTCCTGTTAAATTTTATAGATCAAATTTTCGGTTTCCATACTCAAACGCCTTTATTTCAGGCAAAACCACTCAAACAAACTGATTTGAGATAAAATCACTCGTCCTGCGGACTCGTGATTTTATCAATCAGTCAAATAAAGCCGTTTTCGTGAAAACCAAAAATTTAATCGATAAAATTTGGAGGACTCGTGGTATTATCTTTGATTATTCACTACGCCACGCCATCTATAACGTGCCACCAAGCAGTTTTTTACTACTGGGAAATAAACTCTGCAGTATGATTCGATTTTCAACTTCAAATCCATCTAAATTCAAATTTCTCACACGTCATAAAGAGAATATCATTTTTTGTGAATTGTGAGAGAAACAAAAAAGACCTCTGTCGACTTCCACACTGGATGATTCGCGACAGCGCTTTTATATTGAATAACATTAATACAATTTTATTTTTCTAGGGTTTATCAACAATCGTTATTGGACATCTGCTACAAATGTGGGAGACAGAAGCCAGTGGATATGGTTGTCTTCAGGAAATGACATAACTTACTTCAAATGGTATCCAGGAGAACCGAACAAATATAATGACTCGGAGAAATGCATTGAAGTTGGACATTTTGGTACTGCAGGATTTACGTGGAATGATTTAGACTGTTTTAGAACGGATAAACACTTTATTTGTGAAGCAACAACAGATTGTTACAATTTACACTGTTAAACATTTTTTTTAAACTAATTTAGAGTCAAAAGTATGCCATTATTTGTTATTTTTCATTATTAAAAATGACATTTTGTTTTTTATTATACAGGGTGTAATTGAAATGTGTACAAATATTTCAACGCTGAGGTATAAGTGATAGCCATAACCCTATTCTTCGACCATCAATTTCCACGATAATAACCTTAAATTATCAAATGTTATAATAGTTGATAATTGTTAAAGACTTACCAGTAAAACTATAATAGCAGCTCAAAATTCCGTCCATTATTAGATAAATGTCTAGCTTGACTAGCGTTTTCACCACCAGCAGTATACACCAGAACTATATCAGTTAATTCAGAGTTAGAAAACATGTTAACAGACAATAAAATCACTTCAAAAACACTTTAAAATTAAACGAAATTTACCGCACCGCTTGAATATGTCGACTGATCACCGATTCTTCGCAAAAAACTTACATTCCGAGATAAAAAATTCAGTGTATTCGAATTAAACAAAATACAATGGCGTATCATCAAGGAAGTTTCGAAAAATTATTGATTGATTAATAAGGAAAAGTTTACACAGTTTAAATATTTGTACACATTTTAATTACGCCCTGTATAGGATTCTTCTTATTAGGGGGTTTTGAAACAAAAACATTTCGTTGTGTTACAAAAAGATGAGAAAGAATGAACGTGTAAATGAGCAACGTTTTCTCATTACCATCTCGGCATAATAATGGCTGATGTCACGTCATGACCCTTTCATAATAAGGATCCAAGTAAAATACACGTTACTAATAAAAACATGTTAAAACAGCTTTTTATTAAAATGCAGTTCTGGCGCCTCAAACGAATGCTTACAAATGAATTTATTGGATACTTCAATTTAAAATTTTCTATGTTCAATTTATTCCGTATATCTTAAATTGCATGATAACATTTTAGGGCGTTAGAAACAATTTGATCTAGATTGGAAATTTTAAGGTTGAAGTACTATTATTAAAATGCAACTTTTTAAATAACTATTATAATATTGAAAACTCTTTTTATATAAACAATGCTTGAAAGGATATTAAATTTTTTTTTCGTAGCAAAACACTGTGGGAATGTGGGAATTACAATCTGATCATGAAGATCAATAAGCAATTTTGTTCTAACCTAACTTAACTAGAATTCTTAAATACTAAGGTCCTACTCACTAGTGTACCTTAGGGTCTCATAATTTTAGTAATACTACCGGTAACGTGTAACACAAAATCCGCACTATACTCTGTTTGTAACTAGCTCTGTCACTGAACTAGTTCAAAAGGTTTGGTCCTCTTGAGTCTTCTGGATGACCTCAACGTTCCCATGTTGGAGCAGCCGTTGTTCATGGCTGCTGGCAGATTTAGATATAGTCTTGTCAATAGTTTCTACATCCAGGTCCCTATGAAGATCACTGTTGCGACAGTACCAGGGTGTATCGACGATGTTCCTTAATACTTTATTTTGAAAACGTTGGATAACTTGAATGTTATTTTTACTGGCGCAGCCCCAAAGCTGGCTACCATACGTCCAAACGGGTTTCAATATCTGCTGGGAGCAGTTTGTTATGTGTGGACAACTTGGAGTTTCTTCCTAATAACCAATACATCTTTTTGTATTTTATACCAAGCATTTCACGTTTACAAAGTGCGCTTATTCAATCTTTCTCCAGATTATCAGTTTCACAAAATTCCCACGAATATAGAGGTTTAGCTTGTTTTAATAAATTTACTAAGTTACATGGAAATATTAACAATCTAAATACATTTTCAGCATTAACTACAAATCAGCCAGTAGGCATTAATATAAAACTACATAATTTATACTGCAATAATGATAACTGCAATTGTGCACAAATTGAAAAAGTTTACTCCATGAAGTACCTAGGGGTCATTATAGACCAACATATGCGTTGGTCTGACCACATTATGCATATTAGTAAGCGTCTAAGAGCCTTAATATATAGATTTTATACACTTCGGGATATTCTGTCCCGTAAAAATTTAATAATTCTTTATAATTCCTTAGTTGAATCATTATTAAGATACTGTATCACCGCCTGGGGAGGAACCTTTAACACCACACTTCAAACATTACAAACAATCCAAAACACATTACTAAAAATTATTTTTAAGAAAAACAAATTACACTCCACAGAACTTCTACAGGGTGCGCCAATTATTTCCACTCGATCTCTAGCACCGAAACTAAAAGAGATATCAACAAGATTTTTTGTAGGGGTAGACAGTGTCACTCGGACTACAATTTTAAAATATTTTGATGTATACAGGGTGGCTAATTTTTGTGGAATGAAAATTAATTTGGTTTTTTTAAATTGAACACCCTGTATACGATTATGTCTTCTGATTCTACTTAATATTAGATTTAAGGTAGTTTTTTGTATTTGTAAATCCGACGCGGCGTTGACAAGTTATTCCTATTTTAAGCAGATTTAATGAAAAAACAGCACTTCAGAAATATTAGCACAAAAACCACATTTTTTAAAAAATTCCTCAGAAAAGCTACTATGGTGTAAATGAAACATGCACCTATCACAATAATCACACAACATCTTCACCTGTTGCACAGGGTGTTTGCCGATGGCGTGCCAATAGTCTAGTTTTCAAATGGCAATAACTTAATTTTTTCAAATGGGACACCCTGTATATTTTTCTTCAGTTAGAAGCTCTCCCTAATACGCATTAAAAAAATATAGGGTTTTGCACATCTAACTTTACTATTTACTTTAATAATTGACGTTAAGTGACAAACAACATATTTTACACAATTTTTAGTAAGTACAAAATTTTACAAAGTTTAATCGTAAGAAAACTACAATAGTGAAAGTTAAAATTTATAGTAGGTGTTCAAAATGTCTTCCATTTTCATTTATACATTTTCTTGCCCTTTTTTTCATTGATTTACGCACATCTCTTAGCATTGCAGGGGTCACCTGTCTAAATGCTGCAGTAATTCTTTCTTTCATATTTTCTTTTGTGGTAACCTCTTCTTTGTAAACAATATTTTTAATAAAACCCCACAAGAAAAAATCGCAAGGTGTAAGACAAGGCGATCTAGTAGGCCAATTTATAGGTCCTCCTCTTCCTATCCAACGATCCTGAAATTCCCTATTTAACCAATTGCGAACATCTAATAGGTAATGTGGTGTGGCACCATCTAATTGAAACCACATTCCGTTGGGATAATTTTGAGACACATTTTGCAATAAGTTGCGAAAATCATGTTCTAAAAAATCTAAAAATATAGCTCAATTTACGGTCCCATCAAAGAAATAGGGACCAATTACATAATCACCTATTATTCCCGCCCACACATTCAAAGACCATCGATACTGTGATGTGGTTCTAAATAAATGTTCATTGTGGTCCGAATAATAATGGAAGTTGTGTCTATTTACACAACCGTTCTTATGAAACGTGGTTTCGTCGGAGAATAAAACTTTGTTTAAAAAGTTACGCTCTGTATTTATCTTGTTTATTAACCATCTACAGTATTCCACTCTACGCGCGAAATCACGTGGTATTTATTCTTTTTTATTATGCGTCTAATTGTGGTATTGGAAATATCTAACTGATTGCTTAATTGCCTTGTGCTTGTATTGGGATCTTCAACTATGCTGATCATTACCTTATATTCGTTGTCAATAGTAACAGCTGTAGTTTCACGTGAATGTTTTTCATACTTGACGGTTCCTGTTCTATCAAATCTATTCTTTAAATTCTCAAAAGTATCCTTTTGTGGATGACGTCTTTCTGGGTATCTTTGACGATAGACACTACTAGCAAGAAAGAAACTCATTTTTTTGACATTCACCGAGTATCCATATCATATCAATATTTTCTTGAACAATATAATTCTTATTAAAATCCATTTTTTATACACAATACCGATTAAATATAGTAGACGTGATACAATACAAAATTTTATGTTGACAATTAATGCCATAACAAAATATACCTACTGTCATTTTCATAGGTAACTTGATTTCTTATTAAAAATTGTGTAAAATATGTTGTTTGTCACTTAACGTCAATTATTAAAGTAAATAGTAAAGTTAGATGTGCAAAACCTATATTTTTTTAATGCGTATTAGGGAAAGCTTCTAACTGAAGAAAAATATACAGGGTGTCCCATTTGAAAAAATTAAGTTATTGCCATTTGAAAACTAGACTATTGGCACGCCATCGGCAAACACCCTGTGCAACAGGTGAAGATGTTGTGTGATTATTGTGATAGGTGCATGTTTCATTTACATCATAGTAGCTTTTTTGACGAATTTTTTGAAAAATGTGGTTTTTGTGCTAATATTTCTGAAGTGCTGTTTTTTCATTAAATTTTCTTAAAATAGGAATAACTTGTCAACGCCGCGTCGGATTTACAAATACAAAAAACTACCGTAAATCTAATATTAAGTAGAATCAGAAGACATAATCGTATACAGGGTGTTCAATTTAAAAAAACCAAATTAATTTTCATTCCACAAAAATTAGCCACCCTGTATACATCAAAATATTTTAAAATTGTAGTCCGAGTGACACTGTCTACCCCTACAAAAAATCTTGTTGATATCTCTTTTAGTTTCGGTGCTAGAGATCGAGTGGAAATAATTGGCGCACCCTGTATATAAAGAAACAAAAATCATTAACTTAAAATTACTTTATACCTATCAATGTTTAATACGAATGCATAATTCACTTGAAAAATATCCTCCAAAAAACTCGCGTTTAACTCATGCGACCAGTAATATGGAATTATGTGTCCCTCTATTTAAAAAATCATTAACTCAACGAACCATTTGCTACTTTGGTCCAAAGTTATTCAATATACTCCCAACTTGCGTTAAGAAAATCCAAAACAAAAATCGATTTAAAAAAGAAATAAAAAAATATATAATAAATTCACCGCATGCCTTCTACAATTTGCTGTCATAATAAGTCTATATCTATAACGTCTCTTGTCACTTTCGGCATTATGGTATAAAAACTTAAGTACCTAATTACCGATTGACCTTCCTGGTTGTCTGAAAGTAGTTTCTCTTTGCATCTTTCTCCACACCTGTCCAATATATTTTATATTTCGTTTTCAAATTAAAACTAATGATACCTACTTACTTACAAAAAATTGTTAAAATCATTACATAATTAACAAAGGAACCGGGAAAAACATTAAAAGGCAATACAGGCATTCCGCCTAGGTCTATAGGTTGTTTCCGGGTCCTTTATTAAGTATATAAAAAAAATTGTAAATATAAACTAAAAAAAAAATGTATTTTCATAAAAATGGGTGTATGTTAAATAAATTGAAATTGAAAATTGAATTTAGGGATAAACTCTTTACATACCTGGCCACTAAAGCATTCTACACATATGAGGACTTTTTACACGTATAAAGTTATTTGTACTTTTTTAAATTTTTAATTTTAATCTCGTAATGTGAATGTTAATATTTGTTTGTATTAATTCTTATATAGGCTTCTTTTAAAGTTCTTTGTAATTTATTGACAAGTCCGATAGATTTTATTATTTTATATATTTTAACAATTTATATTTTGTAACTAAAATTTTAAGGACGAATAAAGATTGATTGATTGATTGATTCCAAAATTTCAAATCGATATCTTTTAAAACACATTGTGTATATTTTTTTTGATTCTATTTGTAATCCTATAAAAATCCTGTAATTATTATTATGAAATTGACTGTGCATACCTTTGTGTTTTCCGTAAAATCGTTTCTACTTTTCCGACCCCCACACAAAGTGGTCGTGACTACCGGATCCATTAGATTTCCTCACGGTCTGCGTCAATAAAGCACAGACGAGTGGGAAAACTTAATTAATTTCGGATTACAAAATACTCAAACGGCGTTGAAAGTACAAATATAGGTAGATGGAAAACGAAACAGTGACGTTACAAAACGGGAACCAATCAAATAAATGGAGAAAATAGCGAAATAATTGTTCTGTAGGTTGAGAAATATCCGATGTCGTCTGTTTACCCTAACATTCGTTTCAGTTCATTTAACAAACCTTTGTTTTCCTTGAGGCAACCAAAATAATATTGTTCTCGAGTTTTTTGTATTTTTGCATTATTACAACAGTCAACAACTGGCATTTTAGTTGTAACTATTGAGATATAAGAGATATATCGATGTATATTACGCATTCCTTGTTGATTTTTTCCTAAAATAATATAATGTAGGTAATCCATAATAATAATAATAAAGTTTATTTCAAAGAAATTTACAACATAAAAAAAGTAATATAAATATAATATAGATATAAACGAAACAAGGCAAAAAAATATAAAAAGCCCTTTAATCAATGGAAATAAACAAAACAACAAAACCCTAAGAAACCCGCAGGTCGTGTAAAGGTTGTCGTTTAAATTTTAAAGCATTCAGATTATTTTTTTTTGTTTACTCAGAAGAAAATAATATAATCTTTACTCCATTTATATTTTTTAGTTTTAAAGAAGTATATCCAAGTATATCCAACTATAGGTATAAGAATAACAAAACAATAGCATTTGCCTCTGATCTTTATTTGATATTGAAATCCCGGTGGACCTGACTCATCCTATTGGTTGGATATTCAAATGAAGGGCTGTGATAAGACAACGTGGCGTCCGCAGTCTCTGGCTAATTGGGAATATGATTGTAAAGATAAGTTCACCTCACCGTGGAATGAATTTGGTAGCATAGCCGACCTATTATTCTATTACTACTTAGCGATTGCACATGTTTTTATTTTTTTAACTTATACTCTTTCCACTCTGGCTGCAGAGCTATTAACTAAAGTTATTGGAATAGGAAATGTATAAATCAATTATATCTTTAAATAATTTATTGTTGAGCTTAACAAATAAAAAAAAAGATATTGCTCTTTAGCAAATACTTCATACGTCACTGAACGAGGCTTTCATATAAATTTTGCTTCGCCTCTCTTCTTCCGCATAAATCTTTTATTAAAACATTTTAAGAAATGTTCAGGATATTCGAAATCTTACTTTTTCAGGAATATATACATGCGTTATATTAAAAAAATCTGCTAAAAAGTACCTGCCGCGCCTTCAAATTGATATTTTCGTTAATCGCTTAAAAGAAAGCTAAAGAAAATTTCATCACCCCCAACTCTTTACAGACAAATTAAAATAAAATAATATCCACGATTTATGTTACGTAAATGATTCCTCTAAGTAACTTTCGTATACACCTACAAATTCGATCGACTTTAACGCATACAGGAAAAGCTATTTAAAAAAATGAATACCTTACAAAACAAAGCCCTCAAAATAGTAATTGGCGCTTTTCCTACAACCCCAACAGAAAGCCTTTCCACAACAGAATACAACAAATTTCCTTAAGCTATGCCACAAAAAATCTAGCACTCCCAACTTAAACTGTAGAAAAATCTGCTCAAATCCCTTCCTAACATCTACCTAAATCATAATAATGTTCCCCCTTTTTAGAAAGAATAAATTGATACTTATCCCAATTAAACTATAATCTCCCAAATATTCTCCTAACACAAAATCACAACACAGCTTCTTGGATTCTCTCACGCACCAACTTGGACACTGATCTCTCTAAATATAATGAAAACGAGATAATAAAAAGTTTTTTTACCAACCTTTGTGAAAAATATGGAATATTGGAGTATATCTACACCGATGCATCAATTAATAAAGAAAAAGGCACTGTAGGAGAATCAGTAATCACACCACTAAAATTCCTTCTTCCAGAAGAATGCAGTATATACACAGGAGAATTATATAATATTCATCAAGCTCTTCTATATGCTTTAAGTAATCCACATCCCCAATATGTAATCTAACTCAGCTCGCTCGTATCAATCAAACAACTATACGCAAGACAACCACTAGTGCAACAAATCCAACAGTTAATACACCAACTCTATCTCCTCAATGTAAAACTGGTTTTGATCTTCGTTCCCTCGCACATAGGAATTCCAGGAAATGAGACCACAGACAAGGCAGTATACGAAGCAGCTTCTTCCGAAGATATCCCAAGTATATATCCAATCCGATATAGAAAAAATCCATTAAAGACATGACAATCCGTGTGGAACAAAGATTAAAAAGATTAAACCAGACGTGTATATTCCATTACCACTACCATCCAACCGACAACAACAAATAAAAACCTCAAGATTAAGACTAGCCACACCCGACTAACCGATAGTTATCTGATATCCAGACAAGATCCCACTATCTGTGAAACGTGCAACACCATCCAAACCATCAAGCACATAATAGAAGACTGCCCAAAGTATCGAAAAGGAAGGGAAAAAATACCATATACCAAACTTCAAAGAATCAGTTGGACAAATTGAACAAGTTGAAGGACACTCGAATTTTTTATCGATATAAATCTTTTAAACAAAATTTACACCTTTTACACTATTAGTTTTAAGTCACTACTGTAAAACATAAATCAAACTTTTACCCTTAGTGGTCGAAATAAAATTTTCACCATTTATGTTAGGCAAATGATTAATCTAAGTAATTGTATTCAATCAATACTAACAACCCCGTAGAACAAACTAGTTTTCATTCTCCTAAATAACTAAAATACACCCGTACCCACGGGAAACTTTTTAAAGTGTTTCTCCTAACATTACTACCAAAATTCCACGTACACACCTACAAATTCCCTAACCGCAAACAAAAATAAATAAATAATAGGCTGCGTCGTGACCCAATCTCTATCCTCTCTACCTTAAATCCTTTTCAGGATTATTCCGAGCTTTAAGTGCAGTTGTGAAGCACCGGCCAATCCTTTCGTCTAGGCCAGCTCTGCGCTAACCCTGCGCGTACATGACACGTGCCAATAGTAGGGTGGAGTGTGCCCAATATTTAGTCTGAGGGTCTGAGTATCCTGCTGCAGTAATTCCGGGCACAATGTTTTCAAATTCTTCAAAATGGTGCGCGCGCCTCACAATTCTAACGCTAACGCGATGATGGTTGAAGGTTCCTAACTATAACAATGGAATTGTGTTCGAAAATATAATATAAAAACCATAAATAAGAAGACATTTGAGTATAAAACACTTGTGAATATGAAAAATTAGCATGAAAAATTGCTTACAATGTACCCAATAAAAAATTGTTTATAGTTGAATATGTTAAAATAATTTAAGCAAAGACAGATGTACCATACCTTCATATTCACCCTATCTAGGGTCAATTTGCAAATAACAACAGGAATCGGCATGTCCTTAAATCCCCACATCCCCAATTCTGTACAATTCTTATAACCTTATTTTCAGAAAATTAGGCGTTCCCAGACTTCCTCTTGTATCCTTTTCATATTGGTGGTAAATATCCTCCTACCACTTGAAAACCGTAGGAAAAATTTGTCGCCCAACCTGGTGCTCATCATTTCTAACAATCCGCAACACTTTCTTTGACATGTTTCTTCTCAGTCTCAGTCTAACTAGACGAACAACGAAAGTGACATGAATTTTCCAACCCTCAAGCCATCCCTGCAACGGACAGTGCGCAGGAATCGAGGCTTTTCCACGCTTCTCGCGGGTGAACGCCTAACTGTGTCGTGCCCGAGTGCAAAATAAAATAGGACACGAGTGCTATATTGGTTGCCTGGCTTTCCGCTCTTGGCTGCTGCATGGATTACATCAATTACTATCAAAATCGTTCGCCCCACAAAGCTTCCAATTAAATCGCAAACACTCTGTGTATTAAAATGAATGCGTTAGAACGTTTCGTGGTATACCATCAAAAAGGAAGTGTTGTAGTGTTTAGGAATTGAAACGAATTAAGTAGAGGTGAGTTTAGGATATATAGAAAGTTTATTTTTAGGAAATCGCAGTTTTATGGATTTCTATATTTATCTACAAAACTCGCAAGAGTGGACATATTATTAGTGTGTGGATTGTAAACGATTACGAGATTGTTTAGATTTTATGATACTTGGTCTTCAAACTATAAAGTAAACTGTGTTCATTCATAGAGTTAAAATATGCTTTAATTTAATTTTCTTTGAATTTTAATAATTTTATACCAATTTATATTATATATTTATTTATTTTTTTATATTTCATCTAAATGCTCGGTAAATAATTAAAAGTGCGTAAGGGACAAAAATAAACTGTTTTTTAAAATATAAAAAAAATATAACAAAATACTAAAGATGAAAATTTTATGACTCTGGTCTCAGCAACTTTAAATTTCAATCCTTTAAAAAATTAAACTTCTACACTACATATTAAAAACCCAATTTAATTGAAATTCGAGTCTTTTTAATTTATTTAAATAACTGATTCATTTTTTTTAAACTTACCCTACAAAATAAAAATTTTCATTTTATAAAAAAGAAAGTAATTTACTTCCAGAATAAAAACAAGTGTTTTCTACGATTTGAAAGACTTTCCAACTTTGTATTCGCGTATTTCCTTTTTTGTTCATGAATTACAGCATGCATGACAATTCTTTTTGTCTGTCAGTAGTAGATGATAAAATGTCAGGATAATGTCTCTTCATAAAATTCTTACATTAGTTTACTAATAGATAAAGAATCATATACAATTTAATCTGTAATCTTAACATAACTGGACATTTCTAGATAAAAGTGAAACTTCGAAAAGCACAAAAAAAAAATTATCATTCTAAGATTGATTGCACCCCCGCTTCGTACATCCGGCAAGATTTGTTGGTCTTTAGATTAATATATACTACATAGACGTGCGTTTTCTTTTTTTGCATAATAATTTTTGAAGATTCATATTCATTGTATGATTTATGACGAACGGTAAATATGTTAAACCTAGTTTCAGAGACTTGAAATATTAATATCTTTCTAAATTAGATAGCTTATAATATTATCTCCCAATAAGATACAGGAAGTTTAATGGTTTTTAATAATATTTTGGTTATTAATTTAAATAAGAACAACTACCCAAATAAATTTATAGATCGTGAACTTTAACGAGATATTAAAAATAAATCGTGAATTTTACCGAGATAATAAAAATAAAGAAGAAAACAAGTTTAATTTTTTCAAACAAATAATACATTAAAATAATAAATACAAAACTTTTTGATGAAATCCAGAATACAAAAAATTCCATGCGAATGTAATAAATCTAATATAGGAGAAACATCTAGACTTTTTGATATAAGACTTAATGAACACCAATTATTCATTAAAAATAAACAATTCGAAAAATCAAAAATATGTGAACAAGCTTGGGATTTTGGCCATAAAATACAATGGAATTCTTCAACTAGATTATTAAAAGAACCTAATAATTATAACCGCGAAGTTAGAAGGCACTGATAACCTTAAATAGTCATTTATGTGTTTCTAATTGTTCGGTCAATATTTCAAAAATGTGGATGCCTATCTATCAAAAAGGATACCCTCTATATCGGGATAGTATCATAAGTTTTCTCTCTGGGTTTTTTCTTACAATAATATTATTATGAAAACATCATTTCTTACGAATAATAAATTCTCTTATAATATGTAAATGCACTATCTTTTTAAAATCGTTCCCACAAACGCCACAAAGATATGTTGACAATAGAGACTGACATCTTAAATTCCAAAATCTATTTCTTTGTCTCATGTTCTTATCTTGTGAAATTGTACAGTGATCTGTTTCTATAGCAAATTACTATTATTATTTTTTTGTCAATGTCAATTTCTTGAAAACGACCTTAAAATAAAGAATGAAGAACATTTATAGGAACAAACCACTATAAACTATTAAATTAATTTATTAACTGATAAAAATTTATACAGATATTATTATTTATTATTATTATTTATACAGATGGGGTAAAAAACAATAATTTATCAATTTTAATATTTGAAAGAAGAAAGTCGACAAATAGTATATTGTATCACAAGAGCAGAAAATAAGCTTTAGCAGCCCGAGGCTATTAGCTGCATGAGCGAGCGAAGCGAAGAGAGGGCAGCTAATAGTTAAGGGCTGCTAAAGCGTTTTCTGCCCTTGTGACACACAACTGTTTTTCACCTACCAAAAAAAAAATAGGAAAATATAACAAAAACCTTTAATTTTATAAATACAGACAGAATTTAATGAGAAACTTAAGTAATAAAAATGTACGTTATTATATATTTTTCCCGGTTTTAAACAATTTATAGTACTTTTCTTACCGTTGTCCCTTGTCTAGACTTTGTAGGTAACAAATTTGGAGTAACATTAGTAGCTTCTCATTGCAAGTTTGTTGGAGTATTCGTAAATTCTTCCATCACTGTCTGAATTACTATTCATTTTCACTAATTCACACAATCACAATAATTATTCAGAATCAGATCGCATTATTATTTCTCTTGATTCCAGACTTTGATTTACACTGACGTTTAATGAAAATTTATGTGAAACGTCATAGTCAAAGGTACCTAGATTGTGAAAAACTACAAAATCGTGTTCTTTATGATTTTTGAGGCCCGATGGCAGAAAATATTATTTTCGGTCTGATTTTTAAGGTTGATATGATTCATTTTTGCATATGGTAGGCGAAAAAACTTTTTATGCTTGATTTTTAGTTTTTATTCATTCGGTTACTATGTACTGTGCACCACTGATTGGACATTTGAAGTAGGGGGGCGAAAACCATCCAGAAGGCCTGGAGTTGTGGAATGCCCCTCCACCATCACCCGGAAAATTTTGGAAAATTGCTTTGAAATAGATTTTTAAGCTGTTACATTATATTTATTTATCGACATATCCCTCTGAAAGTGGGGGGGAGGACTAATGGATTACTTAATTTTTGAATTAACATGGTCAACCTTTTCCAAAGACAGTCTTTTTTAATTCTGCAATCCTTAGTTGTTTGATTAGTAATTATTTTGAATTAAAAGAATTTAGTATTCGAAATAATTTTAAAAGATAAATATTAAAAATATGTGATCAATATTTAGGTTCATTTGAATTGAAAATGTTTTGGTCTATTATTATTACTATTTTTCAATTCATTTTGGTATGTTTAGTATGTGTAAAAGGTTGGCTAAGACTAAAACTATGTGGATATTCACCTAGATGATAATAAATTCTAATATTTTCTTTATAACTGCTATTCTCTGCCAAAAGTTTAAACTGTTTGATCTTCTCTGTTTAGCCAGGAGACAGGCACTTGTATTGTTACAATTTTAATTGGTATACAACTGAATCAAATTAAAGATTCCTGGCGTATTTAAATTTCTTTCTTGTTTGAAGAGATAGACTCAAATAAAAGGTAATCTATTTAATCATTTCATTACTCTTAGACCGAAAAAAAGTTAAAACAAGACTTTTTGTAAGAATAAAAAAATGATAGATATTAAAATTTGTTGAAAACTAAATGTGTAAGCGGACATACACTATTTAAAAGTTGTTTTTAAACGTCACATTCAATTCATTCTATTTGCCTACTATTTAAAAATTGCACTTTCATAACAAGCGCATGAGTGAATAATTGTTTACAAGTGGCGTGTCTTAATGAACGAATAATTTATTAAAATTTATTGGTAATTTGAATACCAGACAAAATCTTGTGCATAAATCTGTATTATATTTATAAGATGTTTTGACAAAAGCTTATTTATTTCGTTGCGTAAGGAAAAATTAAACAAGGCGCTACATATTGGATATAAGCGCCTGCGCTGTTTCAGTTTCAAACTATCCTACTTAGTCAACAAGTAAAGGCTGTTGTGAGTCTAGGATTTTCGCTAGACAATTGCACATTGGGACTAAAAAGGGTCGCAGGCTTCTCCCAATACCACAACAGTTAACTAGGAACATTTTTCTGACCAAAAAAGTAAAAATGTATAGTCCCTTTTTATCTTTGAGTCTCTAATATATCTTAAAGTGAAAAGTTGTAAACCCTTCTAATAAAAATGACCAAAACCTGTGACGCTTTGACTGAGAAAATTCGGTCAAAGATTATCTAGGGACCCATAATAAATAATAGTCTATACATTTTTCAACGCTGATTATCAGTTTATTGATAGATGGCAACACATTGAAGTATCATTCGTTTTAGTGGATATTGCTATTAAGGCCAGGCGAGTTTCGAATTCATTTATTTAATTTTAAGGACCAAAATGCAGAAAGTAGGATATCGAATCTAATAGATATAAGTACACATTTTTCTACGAATTAAGTCCAAATATCTCTACCTCCATCAATCCGCTATTATTTATTAAATGATCTACAACTAATCTCTTCAAGGAAAATCAAACTTAAATAATCCAACCCTGTGATTTGCCCAACTGATACTCTGCAGTCTTGTACTTTTATTGTTACAGGTAAAATGAATTATTAAATCCTTTAGTTCAATCAATAAATCTGTAAACGAACTATAAACGAAGATTAAGGACATTAAAACAACAGGATAATGCACGACGACACTTTACAATTGGATGTAGTGTAAATAAGCAAGAATTTAATAATAAAATTTTATTGATTAAGTACATTTTTCTCTAGTTTTACACTCTTATCGATAGAGTTTTGAAATAAAAATAAATTATTGTGGTAAATCCAAGTTAAGGTATTTAGAAAGGTTGTAGAAATGTCAATTTACGTTAAAGCTTCATACACAATAAGGAAAAAGCGGTTAAATCTCCTATCGCCCTGGTTTCCGCTTCATGCATTTATTTATCTGTAAATATTTAGATGAGTTTATGCATCATAATATGCATAAACTGATATTTGTCTAGTAAATTTTGTTAAAACATTCTGTTTATTATTTATTATCCTAATTATGTAAAACATAAACATTTTGATAAGATGATTCACTCACTACTCAGGACTGGTATATTAACTGTGCAAATGGCGCAATACAGGGGGTCATTCCCGAATGGTAAGGGGGGGAAAGGTTGTAAAAATAAGAAAAATTGTAAACATGTCTGCAAAATTGCATTACATCCTAACGCGAAAACCGTTTTTTTCAACAAATATACATGTCCAATAATCTACAATTTTCGAGAAAAAAAAATGTCTTTCTCCATTATTTTGGTTGCCCCCTACAAGCAACCGTCAGAAGCCAAAAGGTCACCCATCCACAGTCTAACCGCGGCAAGACTTGCTTAACTGTTACTTACCAGTTCAAAGTATGTCGACTTCAAATCTTCCCCCAAAATATTTCTTTGGTAACGATTTGCTATTTCGAATTATCATTCAATACACCTTAAATATTAATTCATTAAGCAAAAAATTACTTTAAATGCCACGGAAAAACTTTAATATATAAAAGCTGAACCTTGAGGTGCTCAAGGGCATAATTATTTCATTAGCTTGGAACCAGTGAAAATCTAATGTTGTTTTCTAATATTGGAACACCCTGTATGTCAAAGTTTAACCTGAGTAAACATAATATCGACAGGGGTGGTAGGTAATATCGATTCGACTGATATACTAGAGCTAAAAGAAATGTGATACCTTGTTTTCCTTTAAAACATGCAACTATTTTAAAAGATAGTATAACAAAAAAGCCCCTTACTGTTTCTTTTAGAAGATTAACCGTAAAGTTTAAAGTTTTGATTGGCTGGACTAGAAATATCCCCACTCCTTAAATGATTGTATTGTGATAGCAAATATAATACTGCTGCACTATGTTTCAGCCTTTATGTATTCGTATCTTCAGATAAGCTGCTGGTGTAATCTCTACAATTGGTTGGCTGGATACCTGTTGATTTATTGTATTGAAGACGACTTTTTATTTTTTTATTGATAATGTAACTTAATCTTGTTTTCCAATTTCAGATTTTACAGAGCATATATAGCGCATGCTGATTAATTTTTGTGTCCTTACTTTAATTAGTCACTTGGTTTCTCCTATGTATGTTTTTCACTTAGTATTCCAAATATGCAATTATTGGAACTGTTGTTCTACCTTAGGTTTGATTTTTGAGAGAAGGTTGCTCAAGACACATATGGTGGCTAATCTTTTACTTTTTAGGATGAACTCAAATAAATTTTATTGATCTGAGAACGAAAATATCCCTTCTGGATCTTTCTTGATTGTGATGGTCGTTTGCTTCGACTTCTTTGATGAAGTTTATTGTAGGAAAAGAAAAAAATTCTTCCCTCTTACTTATTAATTTTTTTAATATTTAAATGACTGACGTGAAATCAGTGTATCGTTATTTTTAACATCGGACCGTCAAGGTGCAAACCTCCATTTCCGTTATTCAATTTATTTTAGACACATACTTAATGAAAATTTCCTCTTTTCCGATATTAAATTTCACAGTAGGTTTCAAGTTTCGAGTGTCAGTCAAATCAATATCGCCAACCACCGATATTATGTTTACTTTAGCCAAACTCAAATGCCGAACTTGATATTCTTTTGGTTAAAGTTGACCTTTAAGGGCTTATTTGAAATTTGTATACCATACACGTACGCTGGAGCGTTTGAAGAAGATGAATAACGTACAGGATGTTTCGCTATAACGATTTTAAATTTAAAAAAATTAAATCAATTAAAAATTTTAATAAATAACGTTTTTTTCCAGGAATGTAGTCAAAAACACACCCTAACCCATTCAATATTATGAGTGAACTGCAGTCAACAATAGAATTTTCAGTGGAACTATTCAAATTTTACAATGTTGATTTATTTCAGAGAGGGTAAGTATTTGGGGTAGTTTCGTAATAATTTATGATCTGACTTAAAAGTATCATACTAACAAAGGAATGAAATTCTTTGGATGTTTTGTGAAAACAGGGGTAAAGTAAGGGAGGAGAAATTCCTGATGAAAAACATGTTTTTATCTTAGCTATAAAATCAATATTAAAATTATATACCTACATTCTTGTTGAAGGAGGTTTGCAATTATTTTGACTACTGAAACATTTGATAAGACACGTTTATTGGCAATTTAGACTTAAGAACTCACAGCTTTCCGAATGTAGACACAAATAATGTTCTATGATTAATCTGGAATAGATGTTTCAGATTATTAGACTACTTACGGTTATCTACCATTATGCTAATTATCAAATTATGATAAGAATGCTGACTAGTATAATATAGTGATCCAGATATCTTGCATCAGGTGAATCAATATCCTTATAGGTTCTCATTTTCAAATGAGAGCATATAAAAACAAAATTCCCAGATGTGTTCACAAGTTGCTTTGATCTGGGTTAATTCATGATTCAACTATTCCTATTAAAAAAAATGTATTTGATACTCTACGGCAATTTTAATTTTTAGAATGTATCAAGTTCGATGTGCTTTACGCGTTACATCAAAATTAAACGTAGAAATCGAAGTAACCACCCCAGAAGTGACTACAGGCTTGGGTACCGCTATCGTTCTTGGGAATTATGGAGCTTGTCGTCCATTCCAAATCCTTTATAGAAATGAAGAAGTTACCCTTAAGGATGTCGTTCTATTTAGGTAAAAATTATTCTATTATAATTATACATGCGTTCAGTTTTTCTCACAATACAAAAATTATGGCACAGTCAGACGAAACACGTGTTTTATTTCTTTTTTTAGATGCCACATGTTAGTGGACGGCAATAATTTGAGAGAATCTCTAGAACGTGCCGAATTTTCTCTAGTTTTGGAATTATGGTTTAGCGACACATCCCCTGTTTCAATGGTTATGGTTTCTCAAAGAATCTTGCAACTGAATATGTCACCAATAGATGGCCTACACTACCACCTACCAATTTTGTTTGATTATTTCCATTTATCGGCCGTTTCATTGACAGTTCATACTGCATTGACTGCCTTACATCAGCCTTCGATAAAGTAAGTTTCTAAATGAAAGTAATAGATAGAAAAATGACACGAGTCAAAAAATAGTATAACATTTTTATAGTGTATGTATCTTTGTAGATATAGGTACTGTAGATTCTTATCTTTTTAATACTTTTTCTTTATCCTCGCCTCTTCCCGTACATTTTAAACATTTTAAACATTAATTATGCCATTCTCTTCTACTGTGTGAAGCTTTCCTGCTTCTTTCTAAAAAAACGTTTGTCCACTTCATCTGAGGTCATTCTCTATTTTTGCCATAATCACGATGTCCAGAATAGGAATATTATATCCCATCTATGATTTTTTAGCCTTATGTTTACCACACGAAAACTTCTTTAAGACTTGTTTTGAGTAATATCCCGACGTTTTTCTGTTTCTTTTTCTTTTTATTAATTGACCTTTTTATGGGTCCTGGCGTCATTACAAGTATGTTTATGATTAGTAAAATAAATTGGTAAAAGATTCTGCTCAATAAGTGTCCTGGCATTTTGGGATACTTCAAGATAAAGGATTATCCTCCAAATCATTTATCCCAAGTATACATACGTATTCATTTACTATATAGTTACGTTTATTTTTCAGGAAAGGACTACTTCGATATATGCAAAGTTGGTAAGTAAAAAATTACTTACTATACTTTATAATTAATGAAACATAACCAATTGTCCACTAATAATCCAATCGACAGGTTGGAAAAAATAGGGTTAGGTGGAAAAAGGTCGGAAGTTAATGAAACTGTGGGATGTTGTTCAGGGATGGTTAATTAACATTTTCTCAAGTTTTGGACCTCGAGAACCCTGTACGAAAAGAGGAGGGGGGAAACCTGCAAAATTCTCGACCTTCCTCCGGTTTTTCCTCAATAGATTTTTTCTACGGCAAAAGCATCCCTATACTTTTTTGTAGAACGTTAAATTTTCTACAATTTTGACTATTCAAACATGTTTGTATGTCAATTCATTAGCAAGATACGGCGCTTCGAAGAAAAGGTCATTTTTCAACTTTCGTTAAAAAATGCAGAATTTCACCTTATTTCTTCTATTATACCCGAATTATGATGAAATGTTGTTGTAATTATGGTTCCTGGTTAAAATCACCAACTTTTGACACCCCACACCCCAGGAGAGGCCGGTGCAGTGCTTGAACATTGCTAAGCACCTGAGACCGGCTTTCTTGCAGCGCTCTGCAAGCTCCGGTGCTATAGTCTTTGCTGCACTTGCAGGAAACAATTGGAAGGATGTTATCCGGCAAAGGACGCTGGCAAGTACCACTCCCTCAGCACTTGCCAGCAAGTACGGGCGTGGTAAGGCAATGAACTTCTCCCATCAGTTTGGAACTGGAGCCTAACCACGAGAGGGGTACCACCAATCCCCACAATCAGAAAGTATTAAGAAATCGTATTTGTATGTGACAATATAACTATTGTATTTGTATTATATTTTGAACGGTGAACCTTTTTATGTATTGCTGTATATTACATCAATATTTGCTCCTTATTTTATTTATTTTTTATATTTTTATAGTGCGCCGAAACACTCGAAGTCATGGAACAAAACTCGAACAGCCCAAAGTTCTTCTTTAACGGATCCCGTCCTACCGACAGTGAGTAGTAATAATAAGATATATAGCAGAATTAACGAATCTCCACAGATACATTTAGAAGCCTATAACGTCTTAATAGATTCTAGCAATAATCTTAAAGGTACTATCAAGGAATACAAGGCGTTACTGCAGCAAAGAGAGGAAATCGTATCGGATAGTTACGATACCCTCATTGTCAAATACAATGAATACGATAGCACTAAGGTAAGCAGATTTTTTTTGTATTTAAACTACTTTTTTTAATAAACGAATTTTTAACAAAGTTCTGAAACCGAGACTGGTCGCAATCTTGTATTCGAAAATTGTTTTCTTTCTCTATACTACAACATACCGTAACCAAAATGGCCTGTTATTCCCACAAGCTTTATTCAAGCATAAGTCGATCTTCTTCTTCTTCTTATAGTGCATCTCCTATCACAGCAATCGTGACCTTATTGATTGCTGCTCTATACAGTTGAACATTGTTACAGTTAAACCAATCCCTCAGGTTCTTTAGCCAGGACACACGGCGTCTGTCAATGCTCCGCTTTCCACTAATCTTTCCCTGGACTATCAGTTGGAAAAGTGTGTATTTCTGTCCTCTCATTATATGACCCAGGTATTGAAGCTTTCTTTTTTTCATGGTGTTAATGATTTCGCATTCCTTCTGCATCAGGTTCAGCACTTCAGAGAATACGCCACATTCAATGGTAACACCACATTTCGAATGATTGTAGTTTGTCGATGTGGTTTTTCTTGAGGGTCCATACAAGAGCGTGGAAAAAACATAACAACGCAGCATCCTCGTCCTAAGTTTCATGTTAATATCCCGACTCTCTATCCTCGTTCTTATTTCTCTTGTTTGGTCACCCGATTGTTCTATCCATGTTCCTAGATATTTATATGTCGACACATTCTCTATCGTTGTGTTTGCCACCACATCTTTACACTTGGCTTTAAATTTGACTGACCCCATATTAAATACATCTAAATTTAGGTTACTTATTAACATTGACAAATATCTATTAAGAAGTCTGTTAGCGCTATAGCTCGTTCTGTGAAACGGAATATTAAACGTTAATGGATATCTCAGACCATGATAATAAGGCACATTTAGGCCAATATTGCTCAAAAGAGCAGGACAGTCCATCATTCCTTTTAAAATTTTGAATTTAAATACTAAGCCAAATATATCCCTCCTCACACTGAAGGAAGGCAAGTTTAAATGTCTTTCTATAGTCCGAAATCCTAACATTACTTTTAAATGCACTCTCAAAAATTTTTGTTGGATCCTTTCCAAAGAATCTGAATGAATTTGATACATTCTGATGGCGCCAATGGAGAAGAACTTAAAATTTTTCATAACAAAACCTAACATTTTTGATCTTTTAATTGAAATAAAATGTATATGTTAATTTTTTATCAAAAATGACACCTAAATCTTTTACTGATGATTTGTAATCAAGTTGCTGATCATTGATAAAGTAGATTGTTGCTATCCTATCAGTTTTACGGAAAAACTTAGGTATATAGCAACATTTATTCACGTTTAAGTGCAGTTTGTTTTTATTACACCAACCTGTTAAACGATTGAAATCCTCCTGAAGGAGTACTTGATCGCGAATGCTCTCTACTGTTCTCCAAAACTGAAGATCATCTGCAAATTTAGCACATTGGCTATTCAAAAAACAATCAACAATGTCATTCACAAAAATGTTAAAAAGAAGAGGCCAGCTATGGCCCCCTGGCATTATAAATATTAATCAAAAATATCGAACGGACATTTTCTACCGCCCGCAGCTACACGAAATTGTGGGTGGTTATTTATTTATTTATTTATTTAGCGTATGGAACAAAACACATTAAATTTACATCTAAAGAGTTTATATATGCAATTGATCTGGACGTTGCCATCAGGAAATCCTCGGATGTCCTCTCGTAGGCTGGTGTGGGACATTTTTCTGTGATTGATTTTGTTTTGTTTGTGTCTCTTGTGTGGTCAGGAGAACCTTCTTGGTTTGTCTGACTTACATATTCAAAGATCAATTCTGACAATTCGGGTGACTAAAAAATCCGTTACCTTGAACTTTTTTTCGTAATCAAGAATACTTGAAAATTCTGTGTGGCAATAAGTCGAAAATTCTGGTTACGGTATGCCGTACCACCACGTATGTTGCTCCTTAATTTTATTCTAAAAATGTATCAAAACAAAATTATTGGGTTTGTGCTTTTGCTCGGGTATGTTTTCGATACAATTAAGTGAAATTAAAAGCATATTGATCGGTAAAATTCAAATGTTTAGCAGTTGGAATCATTAAATTCCTATTTATGGGTTAAGGATATAAAAAGTTAACGGCATAGTATGCGTGATTACTTCTTTACGATGGTGATAATATCGTACGGTGATGTTAAACGTAAAGATGTGATGTTTCTTTAATACTCATAGTATTTTATTTTTTTTATAGTTTTAACGTTTTATCCTTATCCTGAGCGTTAACATTGAATAAAACATCCTTTTTAAAATAATAATCGTCAATTCCAAAAAAATCCACTATAAAATTACTATCGTATTCATCTTAATTTTGTTGGAAAATCATCGCAATGTGTCTATTGTCTATTGTGCATTGAGTTAAAACATGTTTTGTTCTAGTTAATGAAAAAAAGGCCTTACAAACAAAACTCCGGGCTTGCTGAAGTATGCGCCGAAAACATAAAACTATGGAATTATTTTTTACTAACGTTTAGTTGCAAAATAGCAATTCAGCAATACCTCAGCAAAAAACATCACAACTTGAGGGTCAGACGATTCGCCGAATTATTCTTTTTAGTGTACAATCCTCGAAGTTCTGCGTTTGGTTGCCACGATACGAACTACCAAAATTATCTGGTAATTGCCGAAGTAGCCAGAAGGTAAATTTTACGAATCATTTTACACTTCACTCTGTAATCTCCATCGGTACTCTCCTCTCCTGATACGAATCTAAGTATAAGCAATGAAATTAACCAGTTTACAAAGTCTTAGAAGTAAGAAATATATTCACTATAGTCCCAATATTCTGTATTTCATAATTTTGTCACTTATTTTATTTTGACCCATAAACACTTCAGAAGCAACCAATTCTGATGTATCTGAACTATTCCACCACCATCATCCATCCAACATCATCCATCCACCATCATTCATCCACCATATCCACCCACCATCATCCATCCAAGGACAACGATTAAAAAAATACAACAGTTTTTTATTCAGCCCGTCAGAGTTAGGTTTTTGTATCTTCTGACTCAACGACCAATTATAACTACATCCAAATAAGATAAAAATAAATTGCTCCCTTAAGGTGAAATCTTCAAGCTCTGTCTAGCTGACATAGAATTTAGCTATTTTTGATTAAGGCTAGAATTAAGAGTTATTTTTAAAATTCTAGAAATATTAATTCACTGCTATTTTATATATTATTTTATTTTAGGTCAAAATATATGCAAATGTTGCCACCTTTGCCGGTACATTGTATAGCTCTAGATGGCGAAACGGCAACGATGCCAGTCATTTTCGAAGATCAGTATCAGGATCCTTTTGAAGCGAAAAAAAGAACGTGCGAAGTCAACTTAACACAAATTCACGGTAAGTAAATTCCTTGCGAAAATATAAGCAATATTCTCATTAACATTATTGTCTCCTATATCTCTATATCTATTTTCTATATAGAAATGTCACTAATAATGTTCAATGTCAAGGGCGGATTTACGGGGGGGTACAGGGGGTAATTACCCCCCCTGTATTGTAATTTATAAAAAAATTTATAAAACATAATACACACAAAACTGTTTTACGTCATAAAGAAAGTGGTGCTTCTTATAACGCGATAAAAAAAATGTATGCAGCTTCCTTATTTTATTAGACTTTTAATAGTAGCAGTTTAAAAGTGTTTTTTTTTGTTTTAACCATTTCTAAGTACTTTCCTAGTCTCCTTGTGATAATAATTTAGTATTAATAAACTTTTTATTAAATAGATCGATGCAAATTGTTAGGAAAGGTGTTTAGTTCAGAAGTAGAAAACTTTCGATAGTGGCGTTTTTTTCATCAAAAAGTGAGGGAAAAGAAGAAAATAAACTTGCGCAATCGATAAATTATCCTTTGTTAATGAATTAATGTTAAATACAATTTTTAATGAGAATAAACCCATCCCGAGTGATAGGGCGTAAAGATTACGATTTTCACCATAAAAATTGTACATTTCTAGTTTTTTTGAATATAACCGAATATCTGATATTATTACGTAAAAATTTATATGAATTAATTTTATGGCCTTGAGCTAACAATTAAAATAATTTTTTTTATTTTTCTACGATTAATACGAAGGAAGATCTGGCAATTGAAAAATGGGTGTTTTAAGAAACTGGATCGTTCTAGCGCAGGGGTTCTCAAACTGTGGTACATGTACCACTGGTGGTACATTACAATGTTTTAGTGGTACAATTTAACATTTAACATTTTGTTTTCAGAAACACATATATTTTTCTTCAAGTTTTTGACTTTAACGGCTCTAGCTTTAATATTGAAATGACGACTTTTCCAAAAACTTCGAACAATTTTACTACACATTGATTTTTAACGGCGAAATGCTTTTATGGTGGTACATATATTTTTGTTTCATATTTATGTGGTACAAAATTTGAAAAGTTTGAGAACCGCTGTTCTAGCGTAAATATCTGAAAAAATATGACTTCCACAAAAAAATGTTTATAACATCTTAATGAGAGAACAACATTGGGAACATTTTAAGACCATCCAGAACCGTTTAACATAAGCAGAAAAAAAGTTATGGACAAAATAAATTTTTTTCAATATTTTTACGCTATTTTTTTATCGCCATCTAGACTGTGGTATTTGACAAATCCTTTTGCAGAAAGTCGTAACATATGTTTTTACAATTTTTACAATTAGTAATTTTTAGCCCTATGGATAATTATTTTTTAAGTTTTGGTCTGTTAAAGTTGAGCTAAATGTTTGTTTTTTTTGTATTGATGTATTGATTTTTGAAAAAAAAAATTAAAGAGACAAGGCTTTGAGCAAATGTTCTTCCGAATAATTACCATTTTTTTATCTTTGCGTTTATAACCGTCAATATCATTTTTTCGGGTCAAATATTGAAAAAAGGGTCATTCCAATGAAAAAGTTTGTCATAACATGATATTTCGGCGATATCCTAAGCTTTAAAATTCTACATTATTTAATATTATCAGCCAAAAAAAGTTACGGGCAAAAAATACATTTTTTTTTTTAGAAATGTACGAATATTGTGGTGAATATCATATTTTTCTGCGCACTATAACTCGGGAGGGAACATTAATTCATTAAAAAAGGTAATTTATCAATTACGAATTTTTTTTTCACACCCCCACCTGCCACCACTCAAAACGCAACTAACGAAAGTTTTCTACTTCTAGACACCTTTACTAGCAATTTGCAAAAAAATTTAAGTCGATCTGATCAGTTACTAGTTTCTGCTCGATATTACAAAAAAAATTACCAGCTTTCTTGGTAAGTTTTATCCACTCCCCCCCCCATAAAAAAAGCTAAATCCGCCCTTGTTCAATGTTCAATTAAAAATGATCCACCTTCAATATTTTAGAATTTTCGATCAATGAACATTCAACTTTTATCTTTCATCTTGGAAACATGGAATTTTGCTATTTTTTGTAGAAAAAACTAAATCAAATTTTGAAAAAGCGGTTCGTCGTACCATAGTTTAGACCTTTATCAATTTATCAAAATGAAAAATGAACCTAATAAGTTAGGGACTACGAAACCCTTGCATACACTATTTTATAGTATAGTACAACTATAACTAAGTATTTGATCAACTACCGACTTATTTTTGCTCAACCCGGCTTAACATTGCGGTTTTTATATAAAAAAAAGTCTAGTCTAGTAATTTTTTTTTAGTTTTATTTTTTTTAAATCTTATTATGCCATAAATTTGGCAATTTTATCGTTCTTTCCTTTTTCAGAACCCGATATTTGGGCAAAACCTTCAAAAATGGACCTAGATGAAACGAATTGCTCCTGCAGCATCGGAAAATTGTGGACGACCAAAAAAGGCTCAGAAAAAACCTTAGTTAGTGCCGATTTGTACAATTTAACTGATCCGTTAACTTTTGCCATTCCAACTAGACATAGTAAATCTCTCGATCACTTACAAATGTGTTCAAACAGTTTTCACTACGCTTTAAGCAACAGAGGACAAGCAGGCACCAATCCGAGCAAAGAAAAACTATTTTTTTGTAAAACCGAACCGACTTTGAAAAACGTAGCCAGCGAACACAACATGCGAAATAGAAAATATTTTTTAAACGAAGAAAAAGAAAACATATGCAACTGTTCGTTGAACTACAACACAGTCAAAGTTCCCAAAAAGTCTAACCAAATTCTTACGGTCGATGTTAACATCGATTTAAACAGTGATATTATAGAAAAGAAGTACAAGCAATTTAATATAAAGAATTTAACTAACGTCAAACGGCAATATCATACTTTAGTCAAATCGGTAAGTCAAACTCCTACTGAAAGCGTCCAAAATATATTCCGATCAAGTTCAGTCCAATCTTTCTCCCCAAATGGAAAAAAACTCAACAACGGTATCAACAAATTTAATTCGCTGTTACTTAAACGAAATCAAAAACCAATCAAAATTCTAGAAAACGGAGATAACTCCGACCAAAATCAAACAAAAAAATCAAAAAATCGTTTATCCAACGGCACTACACATTTTGAAATTGTATCGACAAGTAGCTCGACTGATAGTCTATCAAAGGAAACATTTAAAACAGGGTTAAATAGTGAAAATGAAGCTTTAATTAGTAGTAATGGTATTAGGAAAGTTAGAAGTGCTTCTTGCTTATTAGAAGAAATGGTGCCGCATTCGTTATCAGGCACCGAATCACTGCCAAACATCACTTCAAAATTAGAAGAAAGACTTTATCCGGAGATGAAATACTTTAGCAGTTCGACTTCTTCCAGTACCAGCGAGCAGAGTGGATGGATTACATCTAGAAGCAGTTCTCCGGGTAAGTCATCAATATCATTATTGTAACAATTATCTAAATTGTTATTGAATTTTTAGCTTCCAGTACAGATATCGTCAATCCACCTCCGTGTCCTTCTTTAATTTTTGAAACTGTTCAAAAACGGCTGTTTACTAATTTGGAAGGAAAGAAAAGCAAAGATAAAAGACAAGACAAATATGAAACGATACGAAACAAATCAAACAAATTTTATATAGATAGTGATAGTTCTAATAACGATTTTAAGAAAGTTACCAAAAAAGATGGCGATTCTCTCTTACTTAAAGGTCAGTAGTTGGCAGGTGAATCCCCTAAAGATTTACTTTACTTCTTCTTCTTCTACATTAAAAATGTATCTTTAACAAGCTTCAAGCTTCACAGAGACGTCCTATTATTTTAAATCAGTATAGATTATTGATTATACGAAGACAAATAATATTTCTATTTGTAGGCTGTGAATTCAATCAAAACAATATTTGCGAAGATATCGCTCTTCCTCCTCCCAAACAATTTAGAGACTTAGAATCGCCATCCAGTTCCGTAACCAATGGAATTAACGAAGAAGAAATCAACGCCGTTGATAATCTGCTTTACCATGTGGTTGATACTCAAACCACTCTCGAAAGAAGACCAAGTCAATTTGATTTAGTGAAGTTGAACCAAACCACTGAGACTGAAGGTATTGTATTTATAATGTTAGGGTAAAAAGCTTCCTATCATATCTATCCGGTAACATAGCATCATGGATCTAATGTCTTTCTTAAACGTTGGTACTTGACCCACTTAACATCTAGTTTGATTGGACGCTTCTTATGTCGTTCCTCCAGCTGGTTGGTAGACTGTCATGTATACAATTTTTTTACATTTTGTTGCTTCTGTTACAGATTTTAATTTCACTAAAACCCTCAACGGCGACTCCCTTAAAACGTTCCTCAAAGTGAAAAAGGAATTCAAAAGTCAATTAAACTTCTCGGGATTGTTCTATTCGGATTTAAACATGTTCGCTTCGAGCATCCCATACTTCCACATCAGCGACGAGTTTCGGATATTCTCGCCAGAGGGCATGCACTTAGTCGTGTGTGTCCACGGATTGGACGGAAATTCAGCTGATCTGAGACTTGTCAAAACCTATTTGGAACTGGGATTACCCGGAGCTTATTTGGATTTTCTCATGTCCGAGAGGAATCAGGGAGATACATTTAGCGATTTTGATACTATGACTGATCGGTATGCATATAACAGATTTACGTAAGGATAATCAAATAATAATAATTTTTTTTCTTCAGTTTAATCAGCGAAATTCTTCAATATTTAGATACGAGTAGTATACGACCAACAAGAATAAGTTTCGTAGGTCATTCTTTAGGCAATATCATCATTAGATCAGCTCTTACGAGGCCTCAAATGAAATTTCTTCTACCAAGACTGCATACCTTCTTATCACTTTCTGGACCACATTTAGGAACATTATATAACAGTAGTGGACTAGTTAATATGGGTAAGGCTTTCATAAGTACAAATTCATTTAGGCTAATGGCTAGACTTTCTTGGAGCAAGTCAAGCATAACCTTTAATCTTAAGAGCAATAGCCCCGTGATCTGTAACAAACCAGATGCTGCATCATGACCTCCTTACTGCTACAGTCCAAGAGGCACTACAGAAGAAAAGTCAGAAACATCATGAGATTCTAGAAACAACAAAGAAACTATAGAAGACTGAAAAGAAGACGTGAAAAGGTGAAGAAGAAGCCTTCTCAAAGCCTTCTCAGCCAGCAAAATAGCTTATAGAACTGGAAATTCTGATTGCTGTGAAAAAAATTCGTCGGGATATTTAGTTGTAGTTAATTTAAATCATTCTAAGATTCAGCAAAAGCTTTGTACATTACTGTATATATTTCAGGAATGTGGTTTATGCAAAAATGGAAAAAATCTGGATCACTTCTTCAGCTGTGTTTAAAAGACTCCGTAGATCCTCGGCAATCTTTTTTATATCGTCTAAGTCAAAGAAGTACCTTACACCATTTTAAGAACATTCTTTTATGTGGATCTGGCCAAGACAGGTAAAGAAAAATATATTTTTATTGGAGGATGAGCAATCCTTGACAAATACTTTTTCTTTGCAAAACCGTATTTATTTTAGCGAGGCAGTGACGTAATTTCTAGTTATTTCTGTTGTCAACGGAATAAACACAAAACCACTAAGAGCAAATACGAATTAAACTTAACGCGCAGGGAAAAATAATTGTTAAAGGTTGGCAACACTTCGCGACGTTGCCCCTGTGGCATAGCGAAAATTCTTGATTTATTTAGAGTAGTTACAAATTGACCTCCAACGTGTCAATGTACTATAACATAGTGGCGTATTACAATAAAAATTTCAAAACTACATAACTTTTAATTTATATTTGAATCTTAAAACACTTTTCTTACTATTGAAAATGCTTTATAGTCAACATTTTATTGTTCTATAGACTAGCAGTTCTTTTTTACATCCATTCCAATCTTTAATCAAGTTGATAGCACATTAGATGCACTTAGATTCAAGCTAGGAAAAAAAGTAACTGGCACAATTTTATCTTTAAGTGAACGAAAAAAAAATCTACCTGGCAACGTCGCAGATTTTTGACGTGTGACGTCACTGCCTCGCTAAAATAAATGAGGTATATGTATAAAGAGTCCGCTTACAATGATCAGAGTGTATAAACGTTGGTAAATTATTTTTTATATTATTAACTGACAAAATCTCTTTTCTACAAATTTAGCGGTTATTCCTGAATATTAACGAATTTTTAGGTACGTTCCACTTCATTCCGCCAGAATCGAACTCTGCAAAGAATCATTAAAAGACACTTCAGATCAGGGAACAATTTTCAGGGAAATGGTTCACAATATAGTTTCACCTATAATTGCTCAGAAAGAAGTCAAACTGGTGCGTTACGACATCCACCACGCTTTGCCGAACACTGCCAACGCTCTGATTGGCCGAGCGGCCCATATTGCGGTTTTGGATTCGGAACTTTTTATTGAAAAATTTATGGTCGTTGTCGGTATTAAATATTTCCGTTAGATTTATTAATTTTTTTAAATGAATATATATTATAATTATTATATGAGTTTGTTTTATTTCTTTCAAGAATACTTAAGCGATTTTCTTGGTATTGTTGGTTGCCTATACATAGTTTAAAAGTTTTGAACGATGGTCTCGGTAGGATGTGTTCTTCAGTTATTCCAAAATTTTAAATTAAAATGGTTGTTTGTTAGAAGCTTCGTTAAAAAATCGTTTAAATTTAAAGTGCAAATACCGTTTCTCATCCTACTTCCATTTTAAATAATAGTGTTTGGTGGTAAGTGGTAAATACAAAGAATTATAAAGAAATTCGAACGAGCCGGTAAATCATAACCTTTAATATCTTTATCTCTGTATAACGAATTTTAATCAAAGGATAGTTAGTTAGTCATAGTTTATACGATTAATTGTGTTTACATTTCCACGATTCTGAATATTTGTGTACCATTTCATTCACCATTCTTTTAAAATTTCTACATGTCGAAGTGTAATACATAATATATCCCATCCGATTTTTTTTAACGTAATTGCGATTTTCGCTGTAAATATATTTCATAAAAATTTCACTCATGAAAGTTATAAAAATTCAGCATCTGCGTATCTTTTGTTGATTATCTTATCCAATGTTTTCCTGCTGTACAACAGGTGCTTTTTATACAGGAAATTTTACCTGTCCACTATTGATATGGTGGAATGTGAAGATATCAATTCAAATAAATACTCATATAAGTAATTACTCTACTTTTCAAGGCCAGCCGGTAAGCTAGGGGAGAGCACCATAAAAGAACTGAAGAGAAAAATCAAAAAAGAAAAGTTTTAATAAAAAAATTAGAAAACGAACTAAATATCTATATAGAAAATCAATTGAAACTTAATCTTCTAGGTTTCTTTGCGAATTTGTTAGTCCTCAACCAGGTTTTGATGCTCCTAAGGCTACTAAATGAAAAAAATCTTCAGTTTCCTTGAGGATTTCCACAACACTCACACTCAATTTGATCGAGTCTGGTTTCTCCTCCCATATTTTTTTCCAAAGCTCTATCTCATTTTTGGTAAAAATTTTTGAATTTCTCGAAAGCTTCTTCAAGTTCTGCCAAAGAAATGTTTTTCATTTGCGCAGGATGTAGCTGCAGTTGCCCCTCTCTGGCGACGCCCTTGTTACTTTTTATACTAGATTTTCTTATGAAATGCATTTTATATATTATTCTAAAAAGAGCTGTTGTTTCATGGGATTTAAATGTTTCCTTCTATTAATTTCACTAAAAAAGCATAAATTCCCAATTCGCACTGGAAGTTTTTGACTATTTCTATTTCTATTTGACTACTTTGAATCTATTTAAGTTTTTGATTGCTATTTTAAAAGTATTGTACAATCTTCAAGCACAAAATAGTAATTGGTAAAAACAATTTACTTAAACATATGAAACAAAACACATTTATTTTTTCAACATAATTTTTACTTAAAATAATATTAAAATTATAAAACAAAATAAATAAAATTTCCAAAAAAATTGGTTCTATAAAACAAATCCGCAACTAGACGAGTATTGAAACATGACACATATTGAGGAGAACCAGAAATAGATTTTGGAGTGCCTTAGTCATCTGTTATTCAACCCAGAATTGACTCGATAATCATATCTTTGGCCTCTTTGTAACTCAGCTTCCAAGCCACCATCACTGGTACCTGGATCCTGAAATTAAAACATTGTTATACCATGACTTTTATTTGTCATTTAGTTTGCAATAAATTTGTAGTTTCATACTTCCAAAGTTTTTTTTTTATTTTAATCGATAATAATGCAAGTATAATCTGGACAAAAGACCTAGTTAACTTTTAACAGTTTTTATATATAAAAAATAGTGAATAGTGAGACCTGAAGAGTTTAAAGTAGGTATATAATTTTTATATTTAATTTTTAATTACTACCTATTAAATTCCTTGATTTCAATGCTGACATACTGGTTTTTCCTATTTTCTACTAATGTACCTTAGTTAACTTACTTCATTTGCATCAGCTGCAGTATCCTCACTTGATTCAGTAATCAACAAGAGTTTATTCTCTTCGGCTTCAATGTCAATAATACCACCCTTGCTTTTTTGATATGAAAAAAGTTGCTTCATGCGGTCCTGTAATATTCTCAAGTCCCTGGTAACTTCGAAATTTTGAGCATTTTCTAAATCTTTGGGAGGAAGAGCCATTTTCAGTTCTTCGACATCACAGTTGATTGGTTCCCGACAAACTGGACAGATTGCCTACCAAAAATTATATTTTACTAGTTGGAGTTACTGTTTAAAAAACAAAAATACCTGAAATCCTTTGGTAGACTTTTGCCATGCTGGTAACTTATCTTGTTCTTCTTGGTAATGCCTTTTAGTGATTTCCAAATGATTATACAAGCAGTAGGAATGAAAATAGTGGAAACATTGTGTCTTTGTGAAGCTGTCTCCTTCTGAAAAACCATATAGACACACAGCACAATGACAAGTTGGCAAATTACTCTCTGTAAGACTTTCTCTAATAAGCTAAAACAGAAAAGTACTTAGAATTTACAGAATGTTTAGAATTTGTAATAATAACTTACCTCGATTAATTCATAAATCACGGGTTGTCCAATATATTCAATACATTTCTGTTTAATAGATTTGGATAAATCATTAATTGTAGAATCGTCCAAACCTCGAGGATTTCGCAGTTGTACATTTGGCTCACAATCAGGATACTCTTCTGGAAGTCTAACCTCTAAAGTAACACAAACATACTGTTTGTTTACCTCATTTGCAGTCGAAGGAAATATTGTTGATTTTATCAGATTTGGACAACCCCTAAAAATGTCCAAAAATTTTGTATAAAATGGCTTATTTTAATTTAAAATAAAACATACTGTTCATCATATGTTATAGAAATATCATCCATTAAAATAGCTTCTAAAGCTTCCAGTTCTTCTTGTACCCTAAAATTAAAGTGGGTGTTATTAATAATATACATATATAACAATATACTTACCTCTCCTTAAAAGACATTCTAGCAAACTAGAAAATGAGATCAATCAATAATATTAAAAAAAAATAAACATGTCAAGATTGTCATGTACAGATAGGTCACTACTATCACTGTCAAAGTCAAAGTTATTAAGCTGCAGTTGGCAGTAGTGGTGCTAGCAATCGATAGTTCCATATGAATTTATTTCTGGGTTTTTTAAATCAAATAATTACTAGTTTGCTTTAATAGATTTTTTAGGTTGAAACCAGATCAAAATAAAAAAGGACAAAAACTCAAGTAGGGGTAGAGGTAAAAAATTATTGGTTTAATTGAAATTTCGATTTTAAAGTGATTCGATTGTGCTGCCTAGCTGATGTTAGGCCTTTTCTTGCGATTTCACAAAGCTAACATGACGTCAATGTAACTCAGTTACAATTGAGAAATGTTTGCAGCTATATTTTAAATTTTAACTTTAATTAAGGTTAAGTAAAACACGCTCATAAATATACTCATTAAAAAACTTTATTTATATAATTCAATACAATAATTAATTATTTCATGAAAACTTTATCCATATTTGAATTCATTATTACGGTACTTAACCACAATATTTCAATCCTTAGGGATATTGAAAGACCGGACACTGAAACAGAAAAATAAGAATTCATTTTTAATTCGGTTACATAATAAATTTAAATACCTCAGGATTTTGTTGGTCATTAGCTACACATTTCATGTATTCAGCTGCAACTTCACACCTGCTTTGTTCGAGTTCAATCACAGTTCGTTCTAAAAATGAATTTTAATGTATAATATAATTTTATAACATTTTCAACTATTTAGACGACAAACATGAAGCAATAATAAGTATAAGGGTCAGCTATATCCCTAAATTAATTTATGTGTGCGGTAAATATGCGCTGATGTCTCGCCGACAGTAAATGACCGCCAGTTATGCTATATTGTATCATATAATTTAAAAAAAGAGCCACTTTCTGCTGGATTTTATTTTATAAAATATCAACTTACCTGTAGCTCCAACATTATTGGCTAGAAACTGTTGTTTAGTTCCTAAAACACAGTAAAATATTCTTATTGGATGATAAAACTAAAAAACTAAAATAGTAAAAAAATAATAATTTTAAAGATTTTCGACACTTTTTCATTGGAATCCTTTTTTGTTATTTTGGCTTATATAGCACGAACATTTGGTTATATTCGACCATTAGTTTTTTACTGCAACTCGAGCTTAGACTAATTTAAATTTTTAATAATTATTACCCAAAGAGTTTCCTAATTCTTCACTACAGGCTTTAATTTTTTCTAATAAGGAGACTGCCTGTTCAAATTTTACGTTCTTTTTAACCCAGTTTGACGTTCTGGTTATGCAAGGTACATCGTATTCAGGATTTAACTAAAAGAAAAATTAATGTGATGTTCTAAACGTTGACAATCTTAAAAATAACTGCTAAAACATAAAAATTTAAATAGTTGTATTATTATACCTATAGAAGAGAACTTAATGGCTAAAGTAAGTACGTCTCTGCGTAGACCGCCAGCTGATAAATGACATATGACATTTCAATATTTCTGGTCGGACCATACTTACCAAATTCATTTCGCTGAATATGCAATAATAATAATCACATTTTTGTGGTTCTTGTTTTTCATCGGAATCCATTCCAAGCGTTTTCTTTGCGAAATTTACGATTTTTTTGTGAGCATGTGAAATCCTTTCTATTACTTCAACTTTATTTGTCCAACATGTATCTTCGGCGCCAACAATATATCGAGACCTCTCGCATTCTGCTGATACCTGTAAAACAATTATACAAAATAGCAGGAAAAGTAGAATTTTTCCCTTAACTCAGTGACCCAAACATTGCCTGAAAAACGCCCTAGTTTGAGCTTTTTTGGATTTGTACTTGGATGATCGCGAATTAGTGGTCGTAGCTTGTTATCATTTCTTCATATTTCTGGTATCTCTTGCAAAACAAAAGTTAAGCAATTAAATGAAAATATATAAGACCGGTTAGACCGACGGTAAAATGCGCGGCAGAGACCATGAATCTCAAAATTGGAGACAAGGAAAGCCAGAGGACATTCGAAAGAAAAATATATGATCCAAAGAATATAAGTGAGGAGAGTGTCAAGAATCGTGAAATAAAAGATATCTTAAAAGATACTTCAATGGTATGGACACATAAAAATAATACTAGATAATGGGGAGGATAGAAAGATAGACTGGAATCAGATGAGGAAGGCCTAAGAGTAGAAGGAACATTAAGTAAAAAATGATGAAACTCCATAGGAAAACAAATATGATGGAATCAATTTTAGGATAGACAAAAATGGAAGAAAGTTATCAAGAAAGCAAATACAATAAACTGTGGATACAGAAATAAGGACATTGAGTGATTCACCACAAAAATGAGGCAATTAGAATTGATGTAATAGATAATTTATCTTTTTTTTATATTAGTAATTATTTTCTTAATAATTGTTTGCTAATTTAAAATAAATTGACTATTTTTGCCTTACCGGATTAATAACAGTAATAACAAAACTCAAAGATGCGAAGATAAAGAAAAACCGATTCATTTTTAGATAAAATAGTAAACAAACGTTTTAACACTAACGGCAAATACCTAATGGTTATTGTATATTGTACATGTACTCTTGTAGAAAAATTATTACCTGCGTTTCTATCAATTAGTATATCATTATTTTTTATATATTATCATCTGAATTGATGACCTGTCATTATTTTTGTTTTTGCCGTACAATATGGATTTAATTAGGGTGGTAATAAATTAAATCGTAATTTTATTCGTAACTATTGATTATGAGATTTAAATTGCGAAACGACAACAATTACAGTTATCACCTATTCCCTGAAATCTTTGTTTTATTACAGTTAATACAGGGAGACACATTAGTCGTCTATCTAAATATATACTCTTTCAACTCTTGCTCCCGAGTTATAAACTAAAGGAGAACAATTCTTTGCGGCTGGATAGACCCTGCATTATATCTCCTGTTCTTACTATAGGTACATAAACGACAGCTCTGGCGGCGATATAAACACACGAGACTTTAGTAACCATCGCAATTTCTCTAATCGGATCAAACTACTTCTTGAAAATCTCAGACACAACTTTGAAGAATCAATTATCGCTAGTGGAAATACTAAAAGGGTTTTTAAATACATACGTACTTCACTATCATCACAAGTGGCCATTCCCTTGCTCTTCAAATCAAGAAATTTCAGAAACACTCTCACTGACATTTTCAAAAGTTCTCACAAACGAGGCTCCTAACGATAATATGCCTAATACCATTTGCCCCCGCCTCTTAGGCACTCCTAACAATATTGTTTTCACAATTGATAAATCAAAAAACATCTATTAAGCCTACACACAAATGCCTCGCCTGGTTTAGATGGTCTAACACCGTACTTTCTAAAACGATGTGAAGATGCTCTTGCAGCTCCATTACGCTTAATAATGCAATCGTCCTTTACTAACAGTTCTCTGTCCTCCAGCTGGAAATTAGCCCCTATTTTCAAGAAGGGCAATAAGCCCGCCAGCAATAACTATCGCCCAATAAGTTTATTACCTGTTATCAGTAAAGTCATGGAATCTATTATCTCTGAGACTATGATGGATTTTCTCCTCGAAAAACATATTATCCCGAGCCAACAACATGGATTTATTCCATCAGGACGGTCAACACTTACCAACTTACTTCATTGCGTTAGTGACTGGACATCGTTCTTGAATAATCGAGAACCCATAGACATAGTATATTTGGATTTCTCCAAGGCTTTTGACCGAGTTCCCAAGCGAAGAATCCTGTACAAGTTAGAACATTTTGTCATTCGATGAAGCTTTCTTACGTATCGTTTCTAGAAGGTTCGCGTTGGTAATGCCTTTTCTCAAAAAAGGCCTGTTAAAAGTGGTGTTCCACAGGGCTCAGTACTGGACCCACTAGTGTTTACAATAAATACTAGTGACCTACACTTCCACGTATCCAGTAAGGTATCGCTATACGCAGATGACTCCAAAATATACGACAATTCATTAATCCTTACAATATTTGCATTTGGCTATAGAATTTCATCGTAACAGCGATTAGTATAAGTTTTTCTTTTTCATCAGTAAAATGTTTTTTGCGGATAGGCGTCTTTTGTGGGAACTTTTGATTTTCTTTTAACATTTTTTAATTCGGTTGTTTTCTTTTTCAATTAAATTAAAATGTGTTTAGTGCCTTTAAAACTGCCTGACAGTTAATATAAATCTTTTCACTCTTTATTTTTGTTCTTACATTTGTATTGGATATACAAATATCTTCTCTAGATCTTTAATAGATTGACGCACTATTGTCAGTAACCGCGTCTTTGAGCTAACTATAACCAGGTTTAATCCACTAGCCCAGCTGATGTCGCCGTTTAGGCAGATACAGCGATGTTTTGTGATGTGAATTGAATACATGTATTATACGATTCGAAATATTTTAGACGACCTCGAATAGTTCTTATCATGGTTGCTATGGATTTGCATCAATTTTTATGAGGTACTTTCCAAAACCACAGGGTTGTACTAATAAAATTTTGCGCATTTATTTATTTAGTTAAAATTTGTGGTGTATATTTCTACTTTCGTATGTAAATATTGAGGTGCTTTACATGCATAAAGAAACTAAAACTTGCCTTCCCACTTTTTCCAGACTTAGAACTGGCAAAACAAAAAAATTAATTTGTATGTCAATTTGTATACTACAACCCTGATGTAGTTCTTTACTATTACAACTGTTAATTTAATAGGATTAGTAAAAGGCCAGCAGTCAGTCTGAAATATCTTGAATCGTACAATATATGTATTTCCAAATATTTTCATTATTTAAAATATTTGTTATTTATTAAATGTGATGAATATAAATATTAGACACTCAAATTAAAACACTATAATTATTTAATTAGATTTATTTTCATTTTATATATTTTATAAAAAAGCTGTGTTTCAAAGGTAGGTTGTATTTACTCTAATAATATCTTTTAGGATAATATCAATTTTTATGTTTTATTTTCTATATCTTGAATACTATTTAATGTGACATACAAAAACAATCGCGCCATGTTTTTGAAAGGTAAACTTAAAAATACATATTTTTATATTATTGACTTATTTATAGACCTATTATTTGGCATTGTGAGGCGGCGTATTGTTAGTTTTTTATTAATTTAACCAAAAAGGCTAACACCTGCTTCAAATAATTTTTCTACAATGATTTTCACTAGAAATTTTGCCACCTTTTTAATAATTTTAAAAGTTGTATTTTCTCCTTCATCGTTATCATCAGCCTCTCTTTTAGTTATAATTTTCCTGTGAATTTCTTCATTTACTAAAATTATTTTCAAATTAATTTAATACATGAAAAATTATAGAAATATTTTGCAGAGCAAATGAAAATTTTTAATTAATTTAATTATTTGTTAGAAGATTAGGATCGAAACAGACACTCTTAAGGTTTTTTTTAATTTATTTTCTATACAATTACAAAAAATTATTCTCCAATCCAATACTTAGTTATCTGAGGCGTTAATCCATTTGAGGAACCTTTGGAGAAGATCTACAACGAATTTTGCAGCTCTATCGAAAAATCCATCTTTTGGAGCATTATCAACATCAACACTATCATCTATGTCCATTCCAGTTACTTCTGATTGCCTTTTTCGTCTGTGTATGGCTAGAGGTTCATTATCTAAAAAAAGTTTAAAACAAAAAATCATTCACCAAATATGGTCATATCCTATTAACAATCCAGTGATGTAACAACTTGGAAACGTGTTTTTTAAAAAATACAAGACCACATAAATATGAAACAAAAATATATGTACCACCATAAAAATATTTCGCCATTAAAAATCAATGTGTCGCGAAATTGTTAGTTAGAGCCGTTAAAGTAAAAAAAATTGAAAAATGTATGTATGTTTCTGAATAATAAAGTTTAAAACAAATTGTTAAAAGAGGCGCAATTTTACATTTATTTAATTTTTTTCAGTAAATGTGCCACAGTTTGAGAACCGTTGCTCTGTACAGTTTTTGCCATATTTAAAAAATTGCTATGAAACTGTACCAATATCAAAAACTTGTGCCTGTAAAAAAGGAACGTAAAGATTCAATGATTGTGGCAATCAACAGAGACCTAAGAACTTTAGTTTTGCTATACTGTGTGAAAATATAATCTCCACTATCCATGTACTTATACCATTGTATAAGGATATTATTTAATGTTTTTTTATAGTAGATAATAAAATAAGAAGGGGATTATTGATTATTTTTGGCCTTCAATTCCATACGTCTTCCAATTCCCTTTCTTTATAACTAAATAACACATTAACAAAAGACAAGCAGAAATGAAAAAGAAGATTTCAAATTATAATTTCACTCAAGCAACGACATGACCTAAAGACATTACTTGTTTCCACAAGGAGTGCTACCATCTACAATCTGTCTACATTGTCCTACTGATAAAAGTCCGTAAGGCGATACTACTATATTATCCTTATACAATGGTTATACTGTGCAGTAAATTTTGTAGTAATGTAAATATCAAGTTCGAATCGCAAGAAAATATAGAAATAGTAGTTTAAAAATTATTTTTTTTTAATTCAGAATAACAATCCATTCTGTTTAGTAATATTTAAAAAAAATTAAAAATGTAAATCTTTTTTTCCTGATTCTCTGCAAAATATTTCTGTTTCAAATCTGAATTTTCAAATTGAAAAATCTTACCTATCAATCCAGAATGTTCTAATGCGCCTAAAAACGCTTTATCTTGAGAGAGAAATTCTACAACACTTTTTTTTAAATCATCTTCATTTTTAAATGCCCTTGGAGCCTAGAACAAAAAACAAACAAATAGGTTGTTTCAAATGTTTGGTATCTAAAAATGTCTGTAATAATCTTCAACCCTTTTGTGACAAAATTTCATTCAAATTGAGACAGATTTGTCTATAACTCTTTTAATTTAGCTAGATTAGATTAGCCATTTTTTCGAATCGACATATTTTGTTTAAATATTATACACGGTACGCTACTGTTCTGCATGTCATAAATAACTCCATACGACTGTATAGCAATAAAACTAATTTACGGTGATTTATTACAGGCGGTCACTGTAATTACTGATTGGTTGATAGGGAATAATATTTATTTAAATTTCTATATATTGAACTGAAGGTATAAATATTCATCTGAGCTTGGAAGAACTATAACATGAATCACAAAAGCATGACTAATAAAAAATAGTACGCAATCTACAAATATCATATTTAATAATTTAATTCAAATAATTACAACGCGTATTTTCACACTCTCTTGTTCGAGAGAACTAATATATAATATTACAATAATAGCATTAAATGAATAGATTTAATGGATTTTTTTTGTGTGTATTTATAGAAAAGAATAAACAAGAAAAGAATTACAAATTGTTAGCAAAAAACATAACAACCAAGGGAGAATGTGGAAAAAGATCTAAAAAAATAAAATAATAATAATAATAACTTTATTGTCCATATGATCAGTTATACGTGAAATGGGACAAGTCAAAAGACAGTTTATAAGATGTGGAGCATAAAACATAAAAATACAAAAAAGATAGGAAGGAGAAAAAAAATAAACGTATAAAATGTATACGCCAAATATTCTTCAACAGAATAAAAACAATTATCCATCAATAACTTTTCTATTTTTTTCTTAAATAGTTTCAAAGATCCTATTGATTTCATAATATTAGGAAGTTTAGTATAAACTAAAATACCCATGTATTGAGGGCTTTTTTCAAGAAATGCAGAGTTACGTGTTAAATAATTATGGTAGAAGTTATTAGTACGAAAATGTTCTAGGTTCGATTTGACAGAAATTAAAAGTTCTAGAATATAAATACAAGGAAGTGGTAATATACGAAGTACCTTAAACTTTTCTCTGCATGACTGCCTATACCTCAGTGACCCTATATTTCTTAAAGCTTTTTTTTGAAGTTTAAAAACCCTCAATACATGAGCTGATAAGCCTTAAAAAATTAAACCATATCTAATGAGACAGTAATAGAGTGCGTAATAATATGCCAACAGAACAGATTTATTACTTATACTTCTAAGCCTAAAAAGTGCAAAACATGCAGATGAAAGTTTTTTACACAGTATATCAATATGAAATTCCCAGCTTAAAGAGTTATTTATGTGAACACCTAAGAATGTTGTGGACTGTACTTGATGAATAGATTTCCCATCTATTCTCAATAGATGACTCTCAAGTATATCATGCACCCTAGGAGTAAAATGAATAAATAATAAAAATTACCACACTGAAAAAAAAACGTAAAAATAGAAAAGTATTGAAAACAATAATAAGCGAAATTATCCACCTCAATTTAGTGATAAAAGATGGCTTAGAACGTCTTTCACAATCCTCAAGATTGATGATGACCAAGCATTCCTATCTCTGGATCATCTTCTGTCAACTCTTGTACCATTATCGATGTATAGGGATGAAAGATATTGGAATTTACCATCGCCATATCGTAATGACTTTGAAAATCGAATTAGTCTGATCCAATTGCAGTCTGTCCTATTAATTAGTTAAATGATTCAGGAAAAAATGTTACTGAAAGCTCTTTCAATATCCAGAAGGGTCGTATTTGTTCCAGAAATTATTTAATTTTGTCTACGAGATTAAAGGGTTGTTGTTGGCTTTTTAGAGGGTTTACCCGTATACTCCTCATGAATAAAACTTTCAAAAAATTATATCCACCAAAGATTTAATTTTATTTTATTATGTAAAACAACCCAAAAATTGTCGATCTATTATAAAAGCCACTTAATATGTGAAACAATATCATGAAAAAGAGTTATTTCAAAAACTTTAGTTAGTAACATTACAAATGATTGCAATGGTTATATCATTTTTTTAGATGATAGTTTAGCGATTGTTTTCACAAATTAAATATATTACATAATGATTCGATGAAAATATTATGTGATAAATAATGGGAAATGATTAGGACCTTTTAGGAAATTTTTTATTTAGCTGCGCTGGATATTAAATTCAGCAAATAATTCCACATGAAAATGACTATTTCACTCATCTTCGAATTTTCACAAAATCTGACCAATCACAAACCAAAGACAGCTGGTATTATCGCGATAATACTAGCTGTCTTTCAATCCTGATTGGTCTATCAGCGTGGTATTTTCACGGCGTAACCATGGATACGAATTGCAAAACAAAATTTGACATTTTGAAAAAAAATAATTACAGCTACAGACGTCAAAATGAGACCTTTTACTTTGTATAATTTCAGCTACAGACGTCAAAACTCGTCCTGCGGACTCGTGGTGTTTTTAAGCAACTCAGTTTCGTTATGAAATGAATCGACAGACTTATCGCGAAAATTCAATCACTTGTGGTATTACTATTGAAAACACTCCCTGATATCCTATTTGTATTTTAAAAGAACGTGACAAAAACGTTTACCATGTCATCTGTAGAATTTCGAGAATATTTTTAAAGCCAGATTCTTTCATTTTAGAATTGTATTTTCTACCAAGCCACACATACATTTTTTTAAATACCATTCTGTATAATATGAAAAAAATTGATGCGTTACTTCATCATTGTATCAGTGCTTTTATTTTTTTAGTAAAATATTTTTATTATCCTTTCAAAAATTGCAAATCAATATTGATTTATGTTTCAATTTAATATTTTTAATTCAACCCTCATTTATTTTGGAAAACAAAGTATTTCATCCATAAAAAATATCATTAATAAATAAAGTTGATATTTAAATATTTGTTTACAAAAGATAATATCGTTTTAGCTTACCCCTGAAACCAGAGTCAGAGCTACTACGGCTAGCCCGATCACAAAAAATAATTTTGAAACCATCATAGCTTAAGAAAATATTATCACTATTCACTATTCTGATTTAGCAACCAAATTGAACTTGGAGTAAATAAAAAGTATTAATTTATATCAGATAAAGAGGATGTCTCAGTGGCGGGTACGCTGTTTACCTGGACAATAAGATACTAGTGAAATGATACATGGCACAGAATCCTATAGTTACCTTCAGAAAACTGCAAGGTTAATGATTAAATAGCTTTACTGAATTTAGGAGGTTAACCTTTATTTCGTAATATTGTGTTGCAATATTTATATTATTATATTTTAATGAAATTACGTCACGTGACAAAAATTCTGTTTTCTGAAGTTATACTAGTTTAATTATTATTATTTAAAAATGTATCTGTAAACTTAACCTGTTTTTATTCGTTTAAATTTAAAAAAGATAAAAAATATTATATACAACTTGTGTGTAAAGTGTCTTTTGCCTAAATAACTATATTATAGTATGTTTTTAATATAAAATGATTCAAACAATAACTTTCCACATACCACTCGTCCTCTTAAATTTTATAGATTAAATTTGGAGGACTCGTGGTATTAACTTTGATAAAAAAATCCGGTATTGACAGTAGGAGAATCTCCAAACATTATATTTTAAGAAAAGTATAGATTCCAGCCATGCTATGCGACCTAGACAGAAAGGAGAAACAAGGAATCATCCAAATCCAATTAGAATAATACTAGTGATAAATCAGCTATAAGAAGTGGACAACTTCTTGGAATGAAAATTTCTCGAATTGATTTGGTTTTTTAAAACTTGTCGTTCTTAATTAAAAAGAAATTTCTGAATTGGAATTTAGGGTAATAATTTGCAACTACAACCAGTAAACCTAAAGAAAATTATAGAAAGAAATTGTACTGAAGTCGAAAATGAGAAGAAGAAGTAGAAGAAAAACCTTGGCATTGCCCTTAGAAGACGCCATTGGATTTTGCATGTCATGTTACCCTGACCGTGAACAATTATGTAATCAAACAGAATTATTGCACATTCGATTCAATTTTTACTTGGAATTAACAGTGGGTATGTACGGGCTACTTCCGGCGTATAGAACTTGTCATCATCAAATTGACATTGAATTAGCCACAGTATTTACTTGTTTATTACAGGAGCTAGGTAATTACAGCAGGAAAACTATTCTCATGCTACAACTCTTGGTTAATTATATATCAGTTGAATTTCAATCGAATCTGATACATACCAATTTGAAGTGAATTGGAAGTTGAGTATTGTATTTTAGTTCATGTTTATTTAACGAACAACCAAATTAATCGTTACCTATTAATGGAAAAACTACTTGTTGTATCCTTTTGTGGCTCTTTTCAGAAACTATTTATTTTCTACGTAATTTACTTTTTTATAGTCTATTTGAAAATGCGTGATAGCTCGCTTTATTTGGCATCGGTTCAAAACGGTTGTTCTACAGGAATGTTCAAAACGTTCTTATCTCATCCTCTACAAGACTTGGTTTGACTAGGTTTGATCACCAGAAGAGATAACTGATCACTGTCTACGAAGATATTCAGCAACACTTCTTGCAAATGTTGTATAGAAGGGTGATGGCCTGTAGTGGCCGAGAATGGTGTATGATGGAGATGGTAATAGTCATGGATAGCCCTTCCTCACTATGGCCCTTTATGAGCCATCACCATTGTGTAAACGGGTGATGACCTGTAATGGCCGTGGCCATGCATGGCGTTGTAAGCGGTCCGACTCCACACATCAAAGGAGGCCATCATGCAGGGTCGTATCTAGGGCAGGGTAGCAGTGGCCCAATTTGATGCCAATATTTGATAGGTACTTATTTAGTTTCAATTGGGAGTGGGCGCAATTAGACGTGCGAAATATCCTACCAAAACATTTCTGATCAGGTGGTTAAATTCATTTTATGTGAATATAATATCCAAAATTAATCTATATACTCACGTGTCTGTTGTAACCTATTTTACTTGCCTAAAATGACAGTAATAATGATAATATAAATAGTCAGTTTTGGAATATGATTGATTAATCACACTATTGTTCATGGATCAGCTTGTTAAAAATAAAAGAATGTTTTCTGCATGACTTTCATTTCATATATAATATAATTTCGATTGAAAAACAATTTGGTCAGAAAAATTACTGACGAAAAAAATTTTGGTCAAAAAAAAATCGCGAGCAATTGCGAATGCCGATGATGTACAAGTAGCTTGATAAGCGAAGGAAGCTCCCAGACGGTACGCTATTCATTGGAATTAGCTATTTGTGAAACTGTATAGTGCTGGAATAACTAAAATTTAGAAGTATTTACATAGTCTCTGTGTGAATTTAAGAACATTGTTAGTGTTGTTTTCCAGAAAAAGCTAATAGTAATATCGCGCGACGGTTCAGTATATACAAGGCGATTTTTATCGAATGGTCTGAGAGGTACGTCCACATCGCGAGAATTCTCTTTGAATCGTGCATTTTTACTGACAGAAAACGGAGCAATCACGAGCACGATGAAAAATATATACGATGTGCGAGTGTATTGTCCCACACAACTCGCGATTACCATATTCGTCATTGCTCGCTTCGTGTCTGGGACCTGCTTAACAACTGACCGACAACCCAATAACTTTAACTCGTAAAATTGCCATAGCAACCAATTTAAACAAAGATCGGAGCAAGAAAAAGAAGATAAAACTAAAACAATTGCTTCGCAAACAGAGAATAAATATAACGCGTAAAAAGTGTAGAATAAGATCTTTAATAAAAGCAGTTAATTATTCTGTAAGATCCCGCGCCATAAATAATGTAAAGTTGTCAAAAGCGTAATAAGAAAAGAATGCCAGAGGAGAAGACAGAGCAATAGTTCCAGCAATGACCGTAATACTAAAGTTTAAAGGAGTCTTGCAAGTATAGCGCTACTACCAAATGATTCGAGTGGAATAACCAGTGCCTTCACAGCAATCGTGCAGATTAACGCTTTAAAATAAAGAAGAACTTCTACCTAATTAGAAAACCGGACAACGTAGCCTAGTTGGTTAAGGCCTCGGTTTTTATACTAGGCCAGTGTTCGGTTCGTAAGTTCGATCCCTGCGAAACTCAAGTGGAATTAAAAGACAGATAAGACTTTGGCAAGTGCAAAAAGGTATTTGTGTCATACGCAGTTTCATTCACGCTGATAAACAGGCCGGATGAGATCGGATATCTCGTGGAACTGATAGGGGTTGGTGGCACATATACACACTTGTTAGTCGGTAGATCACCTGCATGACAAAGGCATAGTCCTGGGTTTAAGGTGATTGAGGACCGTGGTTCGGAGCCCGTCCAGATTAGCCTTAGTTGCAGAAAGGAGACGTTAAAATTAAGCAAGCTACCTAATTAGAAAAAGATTCTTTTGAATCCATTGTTGTCGTGATGGTAAAGAATGTACCACTTGTGCGAAACTAAACAAAATCGAACTGGTCGATTGGGGAGGTCCTTACGTCGCCATGAAGAGGATCATTGTCTTCTATCTATCTGTTGGTGGGGTGTCGATACACTGCGACCTATATCTATTCTGCCGTACTAAGCACAAAAGGGGTTTCTGCATTTTTCGGCCATATTGAGATATTATTACCAGATTATTTGGTGCTATTTTTGTTTGTCGTAAATGCCAGTAGTTTATTAATAAAACCTTTATTTTGTTAGCCCAAATTGTACCTTTTGCTAAGACTTTTTTGGTTGTATGTGACAATACTAAGATATTTTGGTCGTATCTTCTATAGATACGGCTTCTTACCTTAGCATTATGTTTATTATTACGACCGAATAGCTTAGTATATCATTGGGTTATGCGCTTGTATACATTAATGTATATGCAGAATAAAATTACATTAATAGTAGTAATATTTTTATAATCTTTAAACTTCAAAAAAGTAAAAAGAATTAAGGTAGAACTTTGAACCTCATTTTCTCAGTTTGAGCCCAAATGCAGATACCCCCTTTGAGCTTAGTACAGCAGTATTGTGCCCCCTTCTGCTGGCCATTCGGTAAGGATGTCTCAACGATTAGAGCAGTTTCTCCAGCCTTATTGCTTTCAAAAAGTTCAGGATGTCATATCGGTAGACTTCAGGTTAGGTAGATCTTCCTTGAGTTTTGCAGGGTTATGCATTTTGAGAGAACGAGGTTTCCTCATCTTCCTCTACTAATCCGAGTTTCTTTAGGTGCCCTCTCAACCGGCAATGCTCTGTTAGAATACCCTTTAGCATTCTGAGCTTGTTTTTACTTTTGCTGATGCAGTGGTCTGATCTCTTCTGGTTATAGTCTCCCAATAGTGTCTTGAACATTGTCTTAATCTGTTGCATATTGATATCACCGACAACCAAGCCCGTCCTCTTTGAAAGGTGGTCGAAATACACCTGTTTGGTTGAAGCAAGACACCAGCGCTCCAGTTATTCGGGACTAATAACTTGAAAAGGGAGTGGGTTGCTCAGCGGTAGAGCATTGGACTCATAACCCAAGGGTTGTGGGTTCGACTCTCACCGACGGCAGAAATCATTTTCTGATTTTTGATTAATTAAAAAAATTAGAAAATGATTTTCATATACCAGGTGTGGCCCCTCACTCGACCATTCACTGTTTGGTTTTAATTAACAGTGCTGTTCCTATAGTGGCGCTGGGAAACAGTAACAAAGCCTACAGAGAACACGAGGCTAGTAACCATAGTAGTTGATGCCGTTGACACAAAAGTAAAAAAAAAGGAAAAAAAAAATGAAAAAGAGAAAGCAATGTAACACATTCATATGTCCTGTCAATCAGTGACAAATCCTGCCAAGACAAGCATTGTATAAGGATAATATAATATATTATATCCTTATACAATGCTTCATGTTAAGACCAATATTACATTAATGGTAAATTGTCCAAATCGTTGAATAAAATAAGAGTATGTGACATTTGCTATTATTAATAACGTTAATAGTTTTAAAAAAAGTTGTCGATATAAGCTTGTTGTTCATTGTTAAAAGGGTTACGATATGTTGAAGCTAAAATTAATTCTTGCGAACGTCACAAAATTCTTAAAAAAGTTTGTTAAAATCATATACAACCCAGAAAGGTTTGGCAACTTAATATTTCTATTTTGAATTGGGGCTTGCAGAGTTTTTTGACTGATTCTTGTCAAAGTGTGTCACTCTCGTTTCGTGTCTCTTCGAGAGGGGGTTGGGTGGCCCTCATCCAAGGTTTGTGGGTATGGATCCACCCCAGAGCAAAAATCACTTTCTGAATTTTAATTTAAAAACTTACATCGTATCAAAAATTTAAAAAAGTCGGAACTATTCAACTGCCAAACGAAGACAACTGTTTCTGTTCAATGCTTATGCAACATACAATAATAAAATCTATTTTACGTATTGTCTAAGATTACCACTATGGAAAGAAGTTTTATTGAAAACATTTTAGACACCCAACTTTAATTTGATTTATTAATACATATGTCAAATACCGAATACATATTTTAAAAAAAAAATGTCCTTTTAGGAATTTACCATTTTGTGCCGGATGTACTGTTGGTGGCCTACCTAATAGGGTAGCGACCATACTAGCTAAGGGAAATAAAACCAAAAAAATGTTGAGGAGCGCTGACTTTCAAACACTTGCGCATTTTGTCGTAACGCACTCATCTACGACGTGCCTTTGGTTGGTTGAAATTAATAAAGCAGAGAAAGACAACGATAGTAAAGTAAGTCCATATTAAATCAGGTCAAGAATAATGAACAGTGGCAAAAAACATCATTTAGAAGTTGTTGTCGAGTGTGATACGGTCGGTATCTGCTAAAATTGTTGTCGGGATCCAGTGCAAATTGTGAAAAATGCTATAAATTGAAAAATAAACCTCTATGTTTGTTTATTGTGTTTTCTTTTTAGTGATTTGACGTGTTTTATTTTATTTGCAATGGCTTTGGGCAACGGGAGCACCACAAACGGGGGTGTTACCCAAGAAAAAGCCCCAGTGGTCAATGGGACCAACATGGAAACTCTACCTAGAACGGGAAAACAGGTAAAATCTCCACATCTGATTTACCGAACCACTCAAATAATTACCTTTAACAATATAAACTCTCGTTTTGCTTAGTTGATTATAACCTTAAAAGGAAGAATCAAGAAGTGTTATGTAAACTGGTAACAGTGGTAACTTTGTGTTTTGGTTAATACCGATAGAATAAAGTTTACGTACCTACTTTAGAGCATTTATATTATTATATGGGAAAACCGGCTGGTGTTAATGTTAGATTCTAAATATAAATTCCTAAAAGCGGTAAAGTTGTCACACACAGGGTGAACCACCTATTTGCGCACAGCTGCAATAATTGTTTTTTGTAACTAACGAAAAACATACTTATCGATGTTAAACTTTAATAGAAACCTTAATAAAACTGAAAACTAATTAATTTATTTCGAACAAAAATAATACATTCTTTGAAAAATGAATTTGCGGTAGTTACGTATACTTAAAACGAACTTTAATCAAAGTTCGTTTGCTATTTGGAAGTTATTCAAGAGTTTTTTATTGATTCCCTGTTACACAAGCTGAATAAAAAATCAAACGAATTGGCTCAACAGAAACTTGGTTAATTTAATATTTCCCATATCGAACGAGTCGGCATTTGAAGATGGTATATACAAATGATTATTATTATTAGTTTCTTTTTCCAAAGAAAATTCCACACCAACATTTTTTCAACCAATAAGAAGCTTTCGTTTCAGCTCGTTACTGTAGCAACCAAAAAACTTGGCGATAGTATCTCTCTCTCTCTTTCCACTGGATTAAAACCACTTAGTTGTTAAAAAAAGTTTTTTTATTGACGTTTCGGCTTTCGATATATCTGTTTTAAATAATTTTGTTATCTACATACACATATAATACCTGACGCACCTTGTGAAAAAGTTGGCAAAAATGTATAGTGAGTTTGTTATCTACGGCATTGTTCATACAAATAAGGAAAACTCATTTATTCTATTATTTAACAACCTTGAGGATGTTCCTTGTAACACTCCCGATATTTATATATTTTATCAGCGTAATGGTACTAATGAATACTAAATCTAACTAAATATTGTTAAAATTTCATTTAAACCCGTACCCACTTCTATTATTTAAATTGATATTTTTATTTAATCTATAATAATCTCTCCACTGCATCCGGGAGTCATCGAAAAAATGAAAGTTTTTGCATAATTATATAATAGGAAGAAGATGAATCAGATGAACCAATATCCAATACCAATATTTAATCAATATTGTTGCTTATAATTTACAATTTTATCATTGCAAGTTATTTATATACATCGGTAACGATATTAAGTTTACATTTTGAACCCCAATTTTAGCGAAAGAGGGTTAAAACTAGGTCACGTTGTATTAAACGACAGCATGGTTCGGCTTGGAAAAATTCATTAAATATTTATCTGAAAATGGAATTACTTTTACTGGATTATAGAGTGATTTAGATACGGTAGCGAATTCAAATAACAAGGATTAATGTGTTTGCAAATGGCTTTGAAAAACTTTAGAAAAGGAGCGTTCGTCTAGGTATATATTGTACGAATGAACTAAATGCACAGTACCGAATTCGACAGTGATTTAGGAATCGTGATTATTTGGCAAGATAGTTGTTACCTTGTATGCTGATTGTAGGCGCCACGCGCCTTAAGCACGGGTCAGACTAGCTGCGAATTAAAGAAGCCGCTACTATCAGCTTGGTGTGATCACAGAACCCGCAGCTGACACCGCCAGCCGGCGAGTATTTCTCAGCAGCTGGCGAAGTTGGACATGTTCGACTTTTGGTAGCAGGTAGAGGACCACGTGATTCACTCGCTTTCGCCATCAGGTAGCGCAGTCAGACCACCCTAGCAGCACAGCAGCTGTAAGCAATCTACGTTTTGGTGTTTACTGTTGTTTTTATATTGTTTTACTTGATAAGATAAAAATGGCTGAGTTGAAGTGGTCGGGGAATCAAATCAGTGGCTGATAACCAGCCTAGTCTGACCCATGCTTTACCCGATTGTAGACGCTTATTCTGATTGTAGACGCTTATCCCAATTGTAGAATCTTCTCCTGATTCGAGATGCTTATTCCGATTGTAGTTTTATCCCAAATCAAACACTTATCTAGATTGTAAATGTTTTTTTTAACCATTTTATTTTTATTTATAAGTATCTAAAGTGGCGCGTGGAAACAGTAACAAAGACTTCACAGAACATGAGGCTAATGACCATAGTAGTTGATGCCGTTGACACAGAAGAAAAAAATTATATTGTATTTATGTAATATATTGTACCTAAACAACTGCATATGATTTTTATGTTTTTATTGTTACCCGTTGGGAGAATGAATATCTAATTTTACACATCGACTGACAAACAGGATATATTTTATGCATTGGCTGTTTAAGTCAACATCCTAGTGATAAGACTTGCGTTATTATAATCCCCAGATACACCTTTAGAGTTTTCACTCTTTTATGCAAGTACCTCTGTGAAACATACACCTTTAGAGTTTTCACTCTCTTGCGCATGTACCTCCAGTGAATTCCATGTTGATAAAACAAGTCTAAACAAAACACAGATATATGGTCAAGGAAAAATGAATCTAATAGAAATTATAAACCATAATCAAGTTGTCCGATAATTATAGAGATCTATACCACACTCATCTGTTAACTTGCTTTCTTTGCCTATCGACGAGCGATTGCTGAGACGACCATCTCTTCTACAATTATTTTTAATGACTTGGCTTCATCTGAACTGTTATTTAGATTCCGTACAGGCCAACAACTAATTCCCACCCATATAATTCAAATACATACTTCGTAAGGTCGATTCTTCCTAACATGCTAGAAAAATCCTTCAAGGACAGGGTTGCTTTAAAGTTAAGTGGATGAATACAAAAGATCTAAGTCTGTATCAAATAATTTGTTTCTATTACAAACAAGTTATCCTCCTTCGCGATATTTTAAATGCATTTAGAAGCGGCTATCGTCCACTAGCTATAAAATGTATTCAATTGTTTCAATTTGAATACAAAATAGCTCAATTTAAATGGACTGGAAAGAAAAAGTTAGCTTCCTGTACGATTCATTATAATTCTATAAAAAATTCTGTACACAACGTTCGGATGAAACTGAAAACCACCTGGTTTACGATTCTCTCATGCATTAAAAATGGTCTATTAATTATTTGATCATTCCCACGGTAAATCAAACACGAAAATTATCAATTCAATATAATAAAGTTTCGTTTCTTCAATTATTTATAAGACAACTTTATTTTCGTTTCATATTCTAAACAATGAATTGATATTTGTTCCACCTAAAGTAAAATTAAATGTTTTAAGCAAAAACATAGGTTTATATGAAAAGAAGTCAACTAACACAGACTTCTTTGTTTGAGTTATTCAAATGGCTTGAAATAGGGGCCATATCGGTCTGCCCGAATACAATCGTGAATTATTAGACTGACGAATTGTATGGATTTGGGTTCAGGAAAGTCAATTTTTTTGGTCTATTGAACAGCAATCAGAAATTATATTCTATGAGGTATTATGCTGAGGAAGAGACTGATTAGAAAGTCTCACTAGTATCGTGTTGAGGCTTCTACATTGTGAAGGCCTCCTGTTCACCTCATATTAGGTCCATTATCCATTTTCTTTTCAGTCTGCTGTTTCTTGTAATAGAGGCTACAACAGGACATTGGTGTGCGTTTCTAATTTTTGGTGGTGTTTTTTGTTGGATTATTTCTTGCACTGTTGGAATACGGAGGTCTTGATGTAACATATGGTTTGTGACATACCATGGTGCGTCTGCTATGCTTCGGATGTTTTTGACGGAGTCAATTGAAGCAGTGATGGAATAGGGGGTATCACTACCTGCACCTTGGTGGTCATGGAAAGCGAGATGTTTTGTATATTAAGGGTTGTCAAAAAAACAGATAACTTTCCTCGGGAACATATCAAAAACAGAAAGTGTTGTTGGTTCAGCGACTCTCTAAATGTGTAACAGATATGGATTGGAGAGGAATAAGTTTCTCACAAGCTGCAATGGCATTGTGTCATCCCTACCCACCCTAATTTTTATATTTTTGAGTCCCAGATAATCACATAATCCTCATTAAAAGTTGCAGTTGCAGTTGCAGTTGTCCTTCTGGTGTCGATGTCGTTAGAAAACAGTGGGTTGGTGGCTTGTGCATTGCATGTACCGTACTGTGATCCGCAGAGGTAATGATTGCATTGCTGTATAAAATTGTTGTTCTAAAGTTAAAAATGGGTAAAAAGAACATCAGCTTTGTTTCTTGTATATAGCAATTCTTTTTTATATATGGAAACATTCATCGACATAATTGATTTTCACCAAAAAAATTAGCTTCAAATTTTTTTTTGTATTTAATTTTACGTGTTGGGTGACTTTGCCAATTATCGGCCACTTTCTTTAAAACTCGTTCGTAGGTAAAAAAGCATAAATCCTCTTATAAATCTTTCCTTCGTTATTGTATGACACGTGGCAGCTGTTTCATTTTCGACTAATAGACAGAGAGTAGCATGTATGTGCCACATTATGGTGTCGACATGAGTCATATCAATTTTGATCTGGATTAATTAAAATGGTTAGAACACACCCTTGCAGCGGCTAATTCTGTATTAGGTCAAACTCGACAAAAAAATATTTGAACGTAAGTTGTACTTGAATTTTAAATTACACACATTAAAAAATTATACGGAATTCACGTAGTACTAGATACTAGGTAATTAATTTATTCTCAACGATGTTTTTAAATATAGTCCAAGGCATAAGTTGATTATAGAAATGCTTAAAGTACAATTGATTTTTACACCGGATATTTTATTGGAAAAGAGGAAATTTATTTTATTTTTCACGTTTTCACATTTACATATATTTTTATAAACATCATTCGATGTAATGTGTTTTTCATTAGTTGGATATTTTTAGTAGTATATCGAGTATTGATCGACAACCCACAAAAAAAATATAAAAATAAAATAACCTTAGTTTTCAGTGTTCGAAAATAAGGAAGTTAGATCATATTTTTTTTTTTTGCGTAGGCAAGATCATAATTTAAATTTAATATTCCAACAAAAACACTACATTATTTAAACATTGTTTTTTTTATATACGGGAATTGTACCTATTAGCCTACCTATTTGTGTTTTAATGAGTATTACATCATCACCAAACGTTTCAACGAGAAATAAATTTGCAAATTTCATTCTGAACGTATTTATGTACTTGTAAAGATTAGAGACTCTTGAAATGGTGGGGCTAATAAGGAAGGAACTTATTGAAGTACCATTCTTCAATTGAACAATTGGGGATGTTTAGATAATGTCTTTTTGTACGTACGATATTTTAAATTGTAATTAAATAGGATCTATATGTCGTTTAATTTTTTATTTTTAGCAGTGACAATGTATATTATATATAAAAATATAGCTTACAAGAACCGTTTCAAACAACTAGATATTACGAAATTTTGCAGGGTTAGGAGCAATTTTAAGGGTTCGGAAAAGGATTTTTTAATAGCAAATTAAATTGGTTGCTTAGCATTTTTTTAAATCAAAGTTAGGACATTGCATCGAATTCTGTTGGGATTTTCTTCGTAGGATTTGTATAGTTTATCCATTTTCGATTGCAGAAATATAAAAACAAAACTCCCAGATGTGCCGACAAGTTGCTGTGCAGGTATTGTATGTTTTTTTGACGTTAGAAAAAATCGTCAACTAACATTTTGAGCCTGACGATTTAACAATAAACGCTGGGCACTATAAAATGTCTGAATAAATAGATTTTACTGTATTCGAAATAAGTTCGATAGCTAATCAAAATTTAATCACGCCAGAGAAATAACTTTGACTTTTTTTCGTCAGGAATGCATTCCGAAGCAGTTTTGAGTTCACGGTGGGTCATTGATGTCTTTTAGGGAACATTCTTTCTTCTCACTTACATTGTCGTTTAAAGTGTCGTAGAAACTTCTTCACTTCACTAAATTCTTGAACTCAGCTTTGACATGAAAACTCAATTTTAAGTAGGAGGAAACATTAGTATTAATTACGTAATTAAGGAAATAAACATGAGCGGAAACGTTAAATTCAATCACCCCTTCAAAATTTATGCTCACCCATTTAAATCGACGATTCCTCGTGGATTAAGGGATTGAAATTGATGATCAAAGATTTATGTGTAACTGATTTTAATTGTAAATCGTCCAAATCCTTCACCAATCTTTTAAATATCTCCAGAGAAAAATCTAATGGTGTAATATCAGGGGAAGGAGCTGGTCAGTGTATGGTACCTTTTTGTCTAACTTATTTTTCAGGAAAAGTAGTGTAAGATGTGCCCTAACCTGCCGGAAAATGTTTAGGAGCGCATATCGTTCCTTGTTCATTTGAGGATATATTTCAGGAAGTATTTTTAAAAGAAAATATTAAATATATATTCGCTCCACTTTTTTATTACGACCTTTTTGGAAGACCGAAAATCAGTATTGGATTCTCCTAAAAAGTAACTGAAAATCACTTGGGCCTTATCTATTCCGGTGCAGCGTATTGGCTTACAAAATTTTTATGAAAAATGTACATACAGAATATGTAGAATCGATACTTGTTTCTAGTTATCTTTCAAATTGTATTGGCATTTTGCCAGCTGGTATTCGTTTTGTTACAGACAAATTTTGTCACTAATATTTAAACTGTAATCGATACTGACAGATATAGAGAACTAGAAGACGACAATGAAACCTTAAACCTCCATTTGTATCTGAAATAGATGACGAAGGAAACATCAAATAATTATTCTGAATAATTATTAATTTTAGAAGTTGTTCTTTTACATAAAAATACGCCTTGTAATAAATTTATATCAAAGTATGCAATTTTATCAACTAGTTTATGATGGTTCCAGTTCTCAAGGTCGACTTTTTTATGGTCAATCGTTGTTTCATAAGTGGTTACGTCATACTGTTGTTACTTGAATGTACTATTTTTGTAAACTAATTTAAATATTGTTCAATATTGATACGTTAACCACGAACAATTAGTACATGAGTCTTTCTTTAAATTCGAAAAATGAGCATGTATAGAAAATAGAAATAACGGTAATAGCAAGCCAAAACAAAAGAAGATGAAAGGATATATCTGAAAGTAGTTAAAAGTAAAAAATAGCGTAAGAGAAAAACGGTGTCAACAGAAATAATTTGTTTTTAGAACAATACAGAAGTTGAGTTGACGTTTTTAATAATATGGAATAGAATCGTTTCAAGAAAAAGTGACCATACAAATTTAAGATTCAAAATAACCTTCGTTTGGATCAAAGCACTTGCTGGTGTAACTGGTAATAGTCCAGGAGACAGTAAATTTTTTTCGTACTTATTTTCCCAGTCAGAAAATACACGAGGAGAGGAATAACCGAATTTAGCGCGCCTGACGATCATTAGACGAGTCTGCCAAGGCTGTCGGGTGTTCCACATTACAGATAGAGAGAATATGCTTTATTGTCACAGAAAAATTACAAAAAGTTTATAGGCAAAGCGAATTTAAAACTAATCATAATAAAAATAAATTACTAGACAAAAAGATATGCAATATCCGTCGCTATAACTTAGTGTTCAAATTAAAATTTTCAATTTAACTTAATTTAATTATTGCTACTATATGCTGCAACCCAAAAGTCTAAGGCACGTTATAGAATTCTGCCACTGTGTAAAATGGTCTTTCTTGAAGAAAAGCCCTAGCCGTTCTTCTGAACTTATCATTTGAATTTATAGATTTTAACTGTATCGGTAGATTATACAATTTTTTTGCATTGTAGGTAATATAATTTTTTATTACGTCAGAGGTGGGAATAGTTAAGTAAACATCAGTATCTAAATTTCTTGTAGGATATCTACGAGTTGGTTTTTCCGATAACTTTTGAATGTGCTTGCGAACTAAGCAGACGGATTCAAAGATAAATAGAAAAAAGAAATTTTCACAGTGTGTCATACTACTTAAACCAAATACATAACGAATTGCCCTTTTTTGTAATTTGAAAATAGATTCGAAGTGGTATAAGCTACAAGAGCCCCAGAACGGCAAACAGTTTTAATGCCAAAACATGCAGAAGGTAATTTTTTGCCAAGGTATCAATATGAGTGGACCATTTCAGGAATTTTTCTATATATGAAGACCTAAAAACTTAATTGAGTTCACCGTTAGAATCGGATTATTGCTTAGAGTTATAGGCTGTAAAGTACATCTGTAAGACATTGCTACTTACTGGTGTTGAAACAAAGCCCATTCGAGTCAGACCAGGACTTGATAGTTACTAGATCTTTGTTTATGCTGGATTGTAATGTCTGTATATGAGAACTACTGCAGGTTACACTCGTGTCATCGGCAAATAAAGTAATTCTTCCACTTATTTTGAAGTCTGTGATATCGTTGATGAATAATAAAATTGGACCTAATACAGAACGTTGAGGTACTCCATTGCTAATTGGCAGATTTGAAGAATCCTCACCATTAGCACGCACCTGCTGATTTCTATCTTCTATAGGCAAGTTTTAAACCATTGCAAAGGAGAACCCCGTACGCCATAAACTTGTAGTTTCTTAATTAAGATTTCATGAGCCAGATTGTATTTTAAGCTGTTATCATAAGATAGGCCATTCTATCCATATTTGCTGATTAGGAAAATAGGTACGGAAAATCGTCTCCTGGACTATAATAAAAAAAATCTAACATGAAGCTAACATGCCTATATTTTAGATTACATAGTACCTACCCACTTTTGACCTGTTTGCAGTATGTAAACGGGGACCTCTATCTTATACGTAATACAAAAAATCAATACTTTAAAATACATACATCGTTACCACACATTATAAATTTTTATTTTTAGCAAAGCCCCAAACATCAATAATTTCTAGATTGAAATATAATCCCGGTCGATTGAGCTCATTGATATAAAATCGGCGCAAATAACTTCCCTTACTGTTCTTCTGATAATAAAAAGACTGCAGGTTTTGTGTCATTTATTTTTTGGGTGTGAAAGTACAGAAAGGTTCTTGAAAAATCTTAATTTTCTATTAAATGAGATTTAGGTTTTGTTTTTTTAATTCATCAACAAACTAAGTTTTTTTTCTTCTTTGAAATGACGTTTAAACGAAAAATTAACACAACTAAATATACATATGGTTAGTTCAATATGTTAATGTCCTAGAAACTTCACTGAACAATAATTTACGATGTCGTACTGTTAATAATTCTAGACAGTTAAATGGGATAATCCTATACTTGGTGTGTTCTCATTTTCGTTTTATTTTGCACTTGATTCTACGTACAATGAGACCGCAACTATTAATAATATTGATAATCACTCTCATTAGAACAATTTCTTTAGGATGATCCCTTTTATAAGTTAAAATTGTTAAGCTTGACGTAAGCCTTTCATAGAAAGACAGATTAACTCTTTACAAACTTAATAAAATTTTATTTTCATAATAAAATACTGGCTGATAATCCCAAGATCAAAAGGTACTTTTAAATTATAACACTCGGATGTATCTTTCATTCTATAAAGATATTGCCAAGTAACATCTTATTCTGTACGATGCATTTTTTTCGTTTTCTTATTACTCTATAATTTTAGACGGTGGTGACTACATATCCGATCATTTGGATCTCTAAAACTGAGCCTTAAGAGCAAACCGAACCCCTTCAAAATTTTAATAACCTTTTAAGCCTTTAGTTTTAGTCGATTTTTTGTGAAATTTTCAGGAAATACTAATAATTACAAAACTTCGAAAAGTATTTATTTTGTTAAATTTAAATGGAAAATCACAAAAAGAAATATCCGCGCCATTCTGCATTAAATCTATGAAAATTTGCTCCTATTTGTTTAAAAAAATATCAAGTAGTTTTTAAATAATATGGTTTCCCATTTTTTTCTTAAATATCTTTGTAAAGTGCTGCCACATAGTTACATACATTTAAAGCTGTCGAGAAATATTCCATGACCAAGTGTTCCCTGTGGTGCGCATATAAATACAATTTTATATTAGAAAATCCTCATAAAATAGAAGTGAAATTTGCTTCTCACAAGAACTCTGGTTGCCACTTAATAAAAGAGAATTCTTCATCTTCCAGTATCATTTGTTTAATTACTTTATTTTCGTCTTTCGAATATATTATGGATTAAGTACGCATAAATTGGGGGATTTTTTTGCTTTGATCAATAACTGGTATAGTAGAACCCACCGCTTTATGAGAAAGAAAAAACAGCAAAGGATACCGTCAATAGAAGAAATGCTAATTGATCTGGACATTTTTGAGTTCTTTAATGTCGAAAACACCGTACACTATCCATATACATAAAAATAAAATGATATTTTGGCTATTAGGACCACTGTGCAAAGATTCAATAACCAACTTAGCCGGAGATCATTAGGGGTAATTTGCGTAAAATTTCTATATTGATTAAGTTTCTTTAATATGAATTTACATTTTAATTTCTAGGTATAAAGCGGCGTTCAGACTTTACAAGTTAATGAATTCAAGTTGACGTTTTTATTTAAATGATTCCTGTTTCAAGTTACAAAAATTGCGTCAAATGATATGATTCCTGCTGGAATAAAAGTTGTAAATCAGCTGTGGATGGATTCCTAAAAATCAGAGAAAAAATTCTACACTTTATTTTACAAAAAAATACCTCACAATTTGTTTTTTAATTTGATATATTAGGTAGGTGTTAAAAAGGCTCGTTCAGACTTTATAAGTTACTTAAACTCAAGTGCAATAATTGGTGCAACTTGAAATAAATTGAAAGGTGTGAACACTTGAATTCAAGTAACTTGAAAGGTGCTTTCAAGTTTCAAGTAGAAGTAGAGACCAAGTTAACTTTTGCTTTCAAGTTGGGGACTTGAATCACAGTTGAATAGTGTGAACTGACATTCAAGTGCACTTGAAGTCACTGGAAGTAGTGAAAGTGGCTCTGCACTGCGGCAAATTAGTCAACCACATTTGCGTCTACGGCCCAGCCGTTTTTCGGGTGCCCACGCTGTTGCTAAACTTATCGCATAACCTAATGCACGAAACATTATATCAAAAAATAAAATGTAATAGATCAATAATTTACAGGGTGAGGTCAGGTAAGATTAGGGTATGCCAGGCCAGCTTAGCTCAGAAAAATGATGTACAAAGTAATATTTCAAGTAAATATATTGTATTGGCATTTGGCAACACCGTGGGCACTCTAAAAGCAGTTGGGGTTTAGACGCTGACCCTAGGTGAACCACCCACGGAGGGTTCTAATTGTGAGGTTATTTTGTATAAAAATTTCAACTTGAAATTTTTTCTCTAATTTTTAGTAATCCATCCACAATTAGCTTATTTACAACTTTTATTCCAGCAGGAGTTACATCATTCGAAGCCATTTTTCTAACTTGAAACAGGAATCAAGTAAAAATGTCAACTTGAAATGGCACTTCTAAACATTTATACATATCGTTTGGGCATCTTTACATATATATTATAAAACTTTTTATTGATGAAATGGCATCACAAAGGGGCCACGAGGTATTGCGCCTTCCGCCCTATTTTTGTGTATTTAACCTCACAGAATTAATTTGGGGACAAATTAAAAAAGAATAAGACGTTATAATGTGTTTCCCAAATTTGACGGGTTGATAGCAAATTTGGTAAAAGAAGAAATTAACAAAAGTTCAGCTGATGATTGGCAGACAAAAATCAAACATGTTATCAAAGAAGAAAATTCTTATATAACGAGTCCGACCAAGTTGATTATCAATGTTGATGACAGTGAATCCAATGGTGAGGCTTGAGATAGGGTAGGTAAGCTTAATTAATTTATAATATTTATGACTTTATTCACCGTGTTTTTAATTTTAGAATTAAAATTTGAGACAAAAATTTTAATTAGCAACGTTTGTGAATCTCACAAGAGGTCTGAAAATGAACCTATGGGCGAGGTGGAGTGGTCAACCTCTATTGAAATCTAATATGCGTTACAGAAATTAAAATGTAAATTCATATTAAAGAAAGTTAATCAATATAGAAATTTTACGCAAATTACCCCTAACGATGTCCAGTAAGTTGGTTATTGAATCTTTGCACAGTGGTTCTAATAGCCAAAATATCATTTAATTTTTATGTATATGGACAGTGTACGGCGTTTTCGACATTAAAGAACTCAAAAATGTCCAGATCAATTAGCATTTCTTCTATTGGCGGTATCCTTTGCTGTTTTTATAGCGTTTTTTCAGCGTTTTTTCTTTCTCATAATGCGGTGGGTTCTACTATAGCTGGTAGCTGTAACTGACTCTATAATGATTCGTATAAGGCTAGAAAGTCAGTACAAATTCAGTGCGGAAAAAAGGTTTGAAAAAAATGTAAATAAAAATTTCCATAAATATAAACTTTTTAAAGTATCGTTCGAGCTTGAAACTAAATAACAGTCCCGAGTGTTCGTATTTTTAGTCACTCCGAATGTATATGCCTCTTAAGCACATGTTAGTCCACAATTCATCATGGTTTTATTACTTTCAAAGCATACACAAACACAAAACATCATAGTAGAGTTCTCAGGATATCAAACCACTTTTGTTTTACTTTTCTCATGTTATGTTATCATGTTAGATGAAATAATATTAGACCACTGCAACTGGAAGTATAAATAAACATTGTATACGAAAACATACACACATTTGGCTCAAGCTATTGAAATTGTACGTGGGTTGTATAAATACAAAATTGTCCATCGTTGTGAATATTGTAGATCGGAAAAAATAGCATAATATATAAAGGTTCGTTCAAGCTACTCTTTTGCGCTGGCATAGAGTGGTAATGTCCTCCTGTCTTGTTTTGTCAGGCTTATAAGATTCATGTGTTTATTGAGCTTGCAATAGCGTTAACAGACTTTGATGAACCTCCTGTTCTTAATTAGTGTGTCTGCTGAAAATTTAGGCGATTTTTCTTGAAAGAACTGACTCTGTCTTGAGGTGTTTTTCCAGCATTTGATGGATTTTAGCTACTTCCACTTAGGTGGGGTTACTTGGATGGATATCTTAAGTTTCATTTCGTAAATACAGGCTCCGACCCTTCTTTGAGCTTCTATACAGACGGTATCAATTTAGGGTAGTCAGTTTTGATGGTAATTACGCCAAAGTAAATTATGTATATTGTCCGCACAAAGTGATAAAAAAAATAACTTTGCGAGTTTGATTAGGTCATTATACATAACGACCGGTCATATTGTCATGATCTGTAACCTAAAAGCATTCGGAATTTTATCCATTATTCAATCAGTATTCTGTGCGAATACTTGAATACGAGTTAGTTACGAAAATGCCTTATGAGTGATTGAAAACAAATAGAGTTGGCAACGTTTTATCGAACAAAAGCATAGCGATTTTACTTAACAAAAGATTCTCGTTCCCTGTTATGAATTACCAGTGGGATTTTGTGTACCAATATATACGATAAAATCTAATTCTGCTATGTTGTTTCCGTTAGATCGATAACAATTTTCAATTAAAACGAGATGCCTTTTATAGACCCTTAAAGTAGTTTTTATATAGAATCTTTCATGTTTGATATCTTTTGCAACAAATTTCACGGCTATGTTTCTTCTTGTCTTATAAATCCACTTAAGCTGCAAGAAAATAGTCAATTAATCAAAAATTATATACCCAAAGAAAAAACTGAAATTTAGACTGTTTTCTGTCGGAGCTCAAATAAAGATTTGTCATTTGTGTTTGGCCTCCAGACGTATTATAATTTTAATTGACGGTATAATGTCTATATATGATTGTCTAACACTGAGCGCGGTCTCTTCTATATTTGACCTTTATTTTTGTTATGAGGCATGTGCAATTTGCCGGGTAGGCCTAAACAACATATTGATCCGCATTTCGTTAGTGATCACCCATCCAAGACGTAACTTGCAATAGAGGACGCTAGAAGTACCTATAATCAGAAATAAAAAAATGTGCCAAATAGAACAGACTAAATTCACAAGATTTCTTTTAAACATACCTTAACAAAATAAGATAATTTCTTGGTAGAATCTCTGGGAACGAGGAAGAAAGCCAGGATAATATTTTTCACAGAATTAATCCTGAGGGTTTATCCATGACAACTGTTTTTCTGTTCGAATTTTTCAGCTTTAGATTTAACTGAAAATTTGTTTCAAAAGTGAAGTAAACACCCTCATTCCCAATTAGTACAGTTACTTGTTTTTTTAATTATTTCTACTTCACACTGCTTCTAACCTTAATTAACAAAGTTAATTTGTTCTGGCTAGGAATTATGTGAGCTACAATGCAACTTTTATTGTTTAAAGTTCTCATTAACCACAGTTGGTTCATTTACTTAGCACTTAACAATGTTTTTACATTAAAATCAAAATTGTTAATCGAATAAAAGCATTAAAAAAATATATAAATGTTCTATTCTGAATCATCTTTTAATTAAAAGCAAAAATATATAATATATATGTACGTAATAATCTAAAAATAGCAGAAATGTTGTTGCCAGCGTTTTCTCTGTTTATGTTTATAGTAAATTATGCAAGTTGCGAATTTAAAGAATTTGTTTTCATGCGAGTATACAGGATGGACGTTGTTTTTGCTCTTAAAAACATCAGGTTTACTTAATTGGAAAATAATTGTGTTACATAAGGAGAGCACTTGTTTTTGTAACAGAGATGGGTATAAGATCTAAGACGCGGACTTGATTGACGGGTGTCAGTATGCAGAATTAACCAATTAGAACAAAGCTCGTCGCTTGGAGAGGCATTCGACTGGCTAAGAAATTTTAACTCACAAATCAACTTTTTTGACATAATAATAAGCAATAACAGTATATAATTTTCACTGAAAACATATTGTATAACTACCAATACTAAAAAGAATGAATTATTATTAAATTCCACAAAAATTTAGTTCAGCGGATCATTTTTAATGAAAATAAACTGGATGGCGTTGTAATTTTTTTAGTATTGTAAAATTTAACGACAGATAATAGCCCTTTAGTAAAATATTTAACTCTACTCTCATATAACTGAATATTGTGCCAATTTCGAGGCACTGAAAATCAGTCAAAATTGTTCCCCCTGGCAAATTCTTTATCAAAGAATGTATGTACTGTTTTATAAAACCGCTTTCATTCCAATTTAAATGAATCTTGTATATGCCTCTTGAAATTTGATTTATAACCTTAAAATATTTACGTATTCCACTCGTCAGTCTGTAAAATTTTCAATGATGAGGTACAGCAGTCTATTTACAAAGTCATTTCCAATTACTTTTTTTTTTAATTATTCTAAAAATAGTTGCGAAACCGGTCGTAATGTATTTGTTTTTTAATAAATTGCAGTGGAAAATTAATAATTATAAAATGCACTGTTTCTTTTATCAATAAATATAATGAACTATGTATGTCACATGATACTGATTCAACCAATTGCAAGGTTACAAACAATAATACAATGTTTAATTTAGCGTGTAATTTGAATACCATTTACTTACACATGTCGGAATTTTGGGGTTTGAAACATATGAAAGCGATATAGAAATTCGAATAAAGGAAAAACTTACAAATAGAAAAAGTCACCACAATCCTCTGGTGGCTAAAAATTGAAATAGAATCATAATCATTTGAAATTTTCCCCTACATAAGTTTTTATATTGTGTACATTTCAAACCCTCCAATGCCGATCACTTTACCGCTTCAAAATTTCGGTATCTACGCGTAATTCATTCATAATGCCACTCTGTATCTGTAAAGATGGAAAGGTGGGTCACCCCACAGCACGTAGGCCACATTTGGCACATTGTGCATCCTTCTGAGGTTGAGGCTTCCTTCTAGCTCGTCAGCCAGCCTACTTGTTTAAAGTCGCCTGAAGGTAGCTCCCTCATGTTGGTATGTGTTAGTCTCTGCTCGCCGAAAAGAAAATGTCTTATTTGTGAGAGAGTCGGTCATTCGCAAATAATGTTTTCGACAGTCTCGTCTTCCTGTTCACATCCTCTACAAAGTGGAGTGTCAGATAACCCCATCCTGTAGAGGTGTTTTCATAGATGACAGTGGCCAGTCAGGATACCTGTGGCTGTGCGCAGATTCTGTCTGTTCATGTTCACAGTCATGTATTTTTTGGCTGTTTCGCTGATCCGATACTGTAATAGTTCCTTGGCTAGCTTGCAGCCTGTTTCGTCGTCCCATCTATCCTTAAACTTGTCAGTAGGTCAGCCACAGCTGATGCCGATTAGCCTATAAAAGTGACAGGTCCCAAAAGTTTTTGGGAGGCTGCTTTCTTAGCTAACGAGTCATCTATACGGTTTCCTTTTGATTTTCCATGGCCTTTGATCCAAGCTAAAGTGACCACGTTGTTGCTGCAAGCTTCGATCAGGGCCTGGTGACATTCTAGTACTAGACCTGATGTAATGCTGGTAGTCTCTTTTGCGGCGATGGAGATAGCAGTGAGCTCTGGCATTAGAACCCATTGCCCATTTTATATTGAGATTCAGGGATCTGGAATAAATTCCACAGCCTGACTGACCCCTCATTGCTCTAGTTGGTGTGGTTCATGTCTCCTGTTATGTTGAGGCATTCTATTCTTTGGATTTGATCCAATTTGCGTACCACTGTCTGCTGGCTAGTTTTGACTCCCCCAGGCAATCGCACCGTACATTAGCATAGGTCTTATGATAGCAGTGTAGATCCAGGCCGTAACCTTAAGCGAGTGACGTTCCCCAGGTGCGGCCAATGGTTCTTCGGCACTGTTCATAAGATATGTATGATTTTTTGGCTCTGTTTTCTAGATGAGAGTTCCTTCTTAACTTGGTGTCAAAGGTCAAAGGTGACGCAGTTTTTCTCGGTACAAGACGGTGTGTTAGCGTTTCAATCATTTTGGGGGTTGTTTTTCGCCGTTTGGGGGTGATGGTCAACTCAAAAAGAGTGTAAACCACCGCCATCGTATTCAGTATCCTCGATAACGGGGAGGGGGGTAACTAGTTTCGTTACGTTAGAAAATATTTTCTTTTTTTGACTCACAGAAGCCACTACATAATAAAAACTAAAAATAGAATGGTGAAACGTTAAAAGAAGGACTTTATTTAACAAATATCTTCTTTATATTTTATTTTGACTTTTTATCGCATTCCGAGCAACGAAACAAAAATAATCAAAATAAAAACAAAAATTGATTTAGTTGCTCAGTCGCGTAACATCCTGTATCAAATAAAACAGCAACCTCACTCTAGTCTACTTTAAATGACAAAGCTGCATTACGCCAACTGTAACTGATGTTGTATTTCTCTTTTTTTTTGGTACGTTCGTTCACCTCTTCACGCCAGAAGAATAAATGCACCTCGTTATGTTTTTTAAGCCACGTGGGTCCTCAGTCTACCTATATCGTAACCGTCAGGTAATTTCTAGAAATCGATATTAATAATCCCATGACTAACGTGGTGTTATTTAGAATTATAAACTTATAAATCTCGACACGTAAAATACAGGGCGTACAGGTTTTATTGAAGCTCTATTTATAGAAAAGACCCCTGAGGAAGGCAGTGACGTAATTTCTATTGTCAACGGAATAAACACGAAAACACCAAGAACAAGTACGATTTAAACTTAAAGTGCAGGGGAAATTAACTGTTAAAGGTTGGCAACACTTCACGACGTGGCCTCTATGACATAGCGAAAATTCTTCATTCATCTACACCTTAAATTAAATAGCTTGGACATAAGAAGTTGTGGCATAAGTGCTGTAAATTTTAATTACCAAGTTCTCATGCTCTTCATACAGTGTCAATTACAGACAAGACTAAATGGACTGACAAAAAACCACAACCTACAAGGTAAGATCTGATATGCGGACGGATCTAAAACTAAGGAGCGAGAAGGAGCTGGGACATACTCCAAAATTCTAAGAGTTAGCAACAGCTAGACAAGAATGCTACGGTATAGGCAATTCTGCAACGTGCTGGAGAAAATAATAGGAGAGGTCCTAAAAATCAACAGATCCTTATCATGTCAGAGCCTCAGAGCACTAAAACACATAGAGATGCCTTGTATATATTTACACTACACATCGTTTTGAAGGCAACAGTGGCGTACTAAACTAGTTTAGATCTTTGAGTAAATCATGAGTAAGTCATGATCAACCAATTGGATTCTTAGTTTGGAACAGTTTGCCAACAATAACAAACAAAGCTTGGACAGCTTGATATTATGATTTCAGACAAGGACAGAAAAAGGCATCTCTATGTCTTTTATTGCTCTGAAGGCATTGTCAAGTCAAGAAGTGACGTCTAAGAATGCATCGAAGCACTGAAAGTCCTGTGAGACCAGAATAGAGTTGCACTGGCCTTGCCTGAACATCATGGTACCGATGGTAATGAGAAAGCTGACCAACTTTCAAAAAGTGGATCAGAAGAAATACTCGGAGTAGAACAGATTATTTTTATTGTGCTTACATTGTTTTTCTAATGTATATACCTGTTTGACCTATGTATAAAAATTATATCAGTACGCCCTCGTAAATAATGTATTGCTTTTAACTGAGTGTAATGTATTTCACATAAATTTAAATACAATACTACTTATTTTCTTGTTCATCTCATTCATTAAAAAACCACTAAAGAAAAAAACGTTTTAACTGTCTAATTTTGCAAATGTATATTCTCGTTGTATTCGCATTAAGTGCTTATATCTAATTCATGTATTTAAATTTATTGTTTAAATATTTAACACCTTGTGTCTAAAACATTCAAAGGTCAATATCCACTTGGTCTTGACTATTTTGGTAAAGTTTTAAAGAAGCTCGAATACCTCGAGATGACCTTGGTATCTGACAGAAGCATCGATCATTACAAATCGGTGAAACGGAAATTTTAATATTTATATTTTGAAGATTCTCTTGTCAAATATTATTGAAACTAAATATAGAATACACCGAATCATTTAACAGCTTTAATTTAGTTTCAAAGTTCAGTTCATTAATTCGTGACAATTGAGGAAAGCTGATCTGAAAATCCATCTAACTTCTTAAAAAAATTCACTTCAAAGCCAAAGTCTATATGAACGATGATTCACGGGTAGTACCTACAAAATATTGAACGACATGATCCACCAAATTGATTTCTGGATGATCACTTATGCTCTGTTCTGTTTGGTGAAACTTCAGGTTAGGTAGATCTCTTCTATTTGATATTCTCCTCGGATTTTGCAGGATTATGCATTCTGAGAGAATGTGGTAGAGGTTTCGTCCTCTTCCTCTACTAATCCGAGTTTCTTTAGGTGCCCTCTCAACCGGCAGTCGTCTGATCTCTTCCGGTTGTAGTTTCCCAGTAGTGTCTTGGCCTGCCTCATTCCTTGTGGTCCTATCCAGTATGGGGATCTTTTGTTATTTACTTCTTTTTCAAATTCATCAAGTATTGTGCTGGTGCTTATTCCGCAGAAGGGTTCAGGTCTCAGAAATGCTGTTTCATCCCCTTTTTTACGAGCACGTCTGCTATTTCATTGCCCTCTACTCCAGTGTGTCCTGGAACCCATAGGAGGGTAACGGTATTATTCTTGCCTAGTTCATTTACTAGATACTCCCAAACCATCTTATAGTTGATTACGTGGGAGTTCAGAGCATTGGCTGTCTGACATGATGATGATCTCTTACCTGCTAGAATTTCGTTCTATATTGAACTGGACACATTTGCAAATCAATCCATTTTTGATTATAAATAATATAATATACAATTTCTAACAACCTCTGAACAGGGTAAATGAACAGCAAAATACTACCGACTGAAATATCTTTATCAGTATCTCCATAACTTCAACGAAACTTCTCTCGAATGAACCTCCTTTATTTCATTTAGTCTAACAACTTTAGAATTGTATTTTCCTAATTCCCCGAGAATCCCAATGGAATTTTACGTCTTTTATAGCCTGATTCTTCCACAATTTACCGGAATGGTCTTAATATTAAACATAGGAAAGTTCTACCGTTTGCAGAACCAGAGGCGTGCATTTAGAGAATCGTGGGTGTGAAATACGTATTAATATTTCACACTTTGCCCCTGGATGTCTTAGGGACCATTTGGGAGACATCACGACTTTTCTGGATCAATAAAATCAGTAAATATACAATAAAAGTAATGAAACAATACACATACACTATCAAACTTAACAAGAATAACTTGAAATACTTCAAATATTTAAATATATATCAAATAATTGACATTAACAATTGATAGGTGACATTAAATTGACAACAAGTGGTGCCAACGGCATAACGACAAATGGCGCATCTTTTTCAGGTGAAATATGGTCAATTAGTTGTCTTGCAATTTGTCAATGACGTTGACAATTACTTTATTGACGCAAAACTGTTCTATAAAGAGCTTTTTATAGTTCAATCGTGCATAAAAAATATTATTCTAGGATTACATCGGCTGATTAGTGTTTTCTACTAACTTATCTATGAAAACTCCTCCTATATGAGATAGCCGACTCCTCCCTAATTCTTTTATCAGTATCGGTACTTAAATTTTTATCGCAGACTGAGTGCTCTTGTAGGCGTGCGAGGCGGGCCTAAATTCATTCAAAATCAATGAACCCTTGCTCATCCAAATTCTTTATGGACCATCAATTCGACATATTGCCGGCCTTGACGGTATCTCCCTTTTTCCAGTTACAGTCCTGATCGGGAAATGGGGAGCTTTCGCACAACTGCTATTTTAATATTGGGCAAAGTACAGACTACATTTTTAAAAATTATCGATTAGCTTTTAACCACTTTAGACGCTCATTCTATACAGATCAACCTGTACTTAAACTGGGAGGGTCCCTAAACCTTGTAAGGACCTAAATAGGTCGGCAAAGCGGGTTAACAGTCGTCGAAGTAACAAAGAAGGTAAGAGAAAGAGACAACAAACTAGGTCAGGTCGGGAACTCCTCTTTCGAGGGCATATTCACTTCATCATGCCAAATCGATTTTGATCCTGATCCCGTTTAGAATCCTTGGCGATGTTCTGTTGGTTTTCTACAAGTAGATACGAACTTGTTTGCGAACTAGGGTCCAAGGATAATGAGAATTTAGTGAATATGAATAAAAGATTTCGGGAGGGTTACGTATTATATTACCGTTTTAGTAATAGTAATAATAATTCCATAAGACAATTACAATTATCTATAAAAGATAAGAAAAGAAAAACTAAATACAAACACACTATAATTCTAAACCGGTTAAAAGACTAAAAATATAAATATTCAGCTATGGAATAAAAACATTTTTCCTGAAGAACAAATTCCAAATATTAATAGTTTATTGAACAAATTTGGACCCATAAAATTTGGTGCATTAAAGCTTCTATGTCTGGTTAAAAATCCAGTTTTATTTTTTCTCTTCTTCAAACTAACAGCTGGTTTTTCTATGCCTTTAGGCCTGTCCCTTATTTGAAATTTCAATGGTAACTTAATAATTGAAAAATCTACATTTTTGATAGAAGATAGAACATCTTCTATCACTTGAGAATGAGGATTTTGGATTTGAATATCCTTATCACTCATCTGTGTATTAAAAATTATATTTCCGTCTTCCCTATATTCATCAGAAAATGTTGCATTTACTGAAGTAGAAAAGGATGCTATATATCACATATTCACATAGGTTATGTTTCGACCATCTCCCGCCGCCAGCTAACCACAGGTGCGGATCCTGATTGTTAGCAAATCAGGGTCCGCAAATTGCCCCTTCAATTTGTATTTGCGGACCCGCGTTAATTAGTAATAGGCGTCCTAAAATATTTAGCTTTTTCCTGAAGACAAGAGCTTTTGAAATGATCACAGAAAAATCAACAGCATATACAACATATTACCTATTAAGGAGTTTACACTATTGACATATAAAACAAACAATATTGGCCCCAAAATTGACCCTTGTGGAACTCCCATATGTGTATGTAACAGATTAGAGTTAACCCCTTTAATGTTGTTGTCTATTTTAAGGTTTAGACATACATATTGTTGTCAGTGTTTAAGAAAGGTTGAGATCCATTTTAAAGAATTGCCTCTAATTCCATATATCTGCAGGACAGACAATAACAATTCATGATTGACGCAGTCGAATGCTCTACTTAAATCACAATATTGCCACAGGGCATTCGGCTGCTTCAACAATTTGATTATAAAATATAATCATGGCTGTTGTAGTTTGTGTATATATGTCTATATGCTCCTCAGATCGGACTGACATTCAACCTTTATTTTTAAATAATGCAACTTTGGAGAAGTCTAACAAAATGTAAACAATGTAGGAAAGCCAATATTGCTAAACTTTCTTTAGAAGAATCATATTTTGTCTAGACCAAAACGTCACACGCCAACGAGTATTGGCTTTATGAGAACAATAGTTTAACGTCTTGTTTTTAGTATAGAAGTTATCGAGATTAAACAATTTGCGGAAAAGAAAGTGTGACAATAAAATACAGAAAGTAATTTAACCAACTCGCATACAAAATTGAAGACAAAGCACGAAATGGTATATAAATAGAAATTAACATACTTCAGTGACCGACTTAGTGAAATGACGAAGTAGTACCCTGGATTACCATCCCACGTCTTTTTTTACGATCCTCTCTGAATCATACAAGTAGTAGAAGGGATAGTTGAAAAAAATGCAAAAAAAAAGTTACAGATTACATCATATTCTCTACAATTGTCACCGGCTCCACAAATATACCGCTAGTACTACAGTGCACCTGACCTTGATCCTAAACCCAACTGGGAATTATTATTATTAATGTTTATTTACTGTTTTGTTACTGCTGTGTTACATCCACTTGTTGCCGACAAAACAAATTGACCATATAGAACGTGGGTGGTGCTCTATTGAAAATTATCAAGAATATTGTGTGGATTCACTCAACCTGTGGCCCAGACCTGCTGAAAAAGGAGAGAAACGATTATGTACATTAAAAATTGATTTTCGTATAATAATAACTTTGATTATTGAATTGATTTAATTGGCGCTATGATGAGAGTAAAAAGTAAAAAGTTAGGTAGGCCAAATGCCGATTTTAATGTAAAGCTTTATTAATTTCTCGTCTGTTTATGGTAAAAAATAAAAATCTTATTTTTCTTTGGTGGTCAGTATGTCATCAGGTCCCTATAGACTAATGATCTTTCAACATAAAATTTTAACCACAGTTTCTACTACGGACCCTCATCTGTCCACCTCAACGTCTACACTGGTAGAATATAGAATATCATTTATACAGGGTGTTTCATTCCAAAGGACCGATTCTAAAAATCATATATTTTATGGGTCTAATTAACCTTCCTAACTGAGTTACCGATTGTTTATATTGCAGTTACAGAGCCATGAGAATGAATTAATTTGAAAACTGAAAAACAGGTAATTTATTTAATCACAAAATGCTACAAACTTAATTATTTATGGTAAAATTAAAATATAAATTGAAATTTTGGTACACAGTAGGAGTATTTTTTGAAATATTTGTTAATTCATTGATAACGTTGGGTAAAGGTAAATCATTAATGTTGTTGATGGGTCCAGCTGTAGAGTGAGGAGCTCGAGGAGTGGCTGCAGGATCTTCTGTTTTCTGTTTTTTAGCTGGAGGTTCTGAGGCGTCACTTCTAAGGTTGTTTGTGATGTTGGAATAATGCTCATTATCTATTTGCAGATAACGTTTAATTGAATTGACTGAACTGTGGCCAGTAATTTTAATTAATTGTTGTTCACCCATTCCTCCTTTAGCTAGGTTACTGATGATCTATTATGTGGAACAAATGCTGGTTATGAGTATCATAGTAATGAAAGTTATGACGGTTAACTAATCCATTACTATGAAAATTGGATTCAACTGTAATTTTTTCGGATCATAATCGTTACGAAAGAAAAGATTTAATTTTAATTATGCTTTAAGAAAATGTTTGTTTTAAAAAAGATCTTTAATTTTACCAGTTGAGATGTTAAATCTCGTAGTGATTATATAACCTAATAATATTAAGCAAGAGTCGCCATGCAATGTGCATTATGGTATGATAGGTATTTTGAAAGCAATGTAATTTCAAATTGTATTGTTTGTATTTTCAGTCCATGACATTCCTGAAAAGATATTGTTTTTCTGTTAACGTGAGAACTGTGACTCGTACAGGATAGCTATTTAAAAATTTTGACCAAGAACTAAAAGCATCAAAAGTTTCAAGGCTGACAAGAACATTAAATTAAGAGAAACATGTAAAATTAAAAGTCAACTGTTTATTTTTAAAACATTGTTTGAAAATTGTCTGTGACTGTGACTTCGTTATATTTTAATAAATTATTTGAGGAAGTAAACCTTCAATTTACATATGCAAAACCTCGGTGATTCCAAGTGCAATATACACATCAAAAACGCGCCAACCCACATTAGATGGGCAATTGTGACTCCCACACCTTCATTTATAAAATCATTCCCCACCTACAACCAACCACTATGATGGTGCATTAATTTTCCAGGGTAGAGACACGAATTATGTCGTGCAAAAATGTATTTTTTTTTCCAAGTTTAAAATATTGTAAAAATTGGTTTATTCCAAATTAATTAATTTGTTTTCCAATTTTTACTGGTTTTCACATATTTGTAGATTTTGTAGGTAATTATAATTTTTTATGTTGGTAGTGTATGATTTTTCAGGCGGAAAAGATACACAAACCATCGCATCTTATATTTATTTATCCTGTTATTTAGTAACGCACATATAATCTATTTTGAAATCATTAAATTTGCACCACAGTGAATTTTTATTGGCATTCCGCCATTTTTAGACGTATAATCCTCCTACGATTTATTAAAACCTGAATAAAACAGTTCAATCATTTTTTTTGAGTCCGTGTTACACAGATTTCGGTTTTTTTTAAATCGCCACCTTTAACGTTACCAGACACAAAGGTTTTTTAAATTATGTATGTGACTGAAAAGTTTCAAAGGATAACGAAAAACTGTTATGTGCAAATTGAACAAGGGTAAAGGACATAACCATATTAGTGGACCGTGAAAATCCAAAGCAACTTAACGTGATCAGAAGACAGAATAAATAAATACTTAAAAAATCACTTGTAGAGCAGCTCACATATACAACAAAAAAGTGTTAAAGAGATGACTTCAATCTTTCGCTGCGATGCTGTTTCTTCCTAACTAATAATAATAATAATAAAGAAGCTACGCAGGTCTCAACGTGTACCTGAAGTTAAAACAAACAGATAAATATCTGGGTATGGTATACCGAGAATCCCATGAACAGATTGAAGCGGAATGTAATCGAATAGATGAAAAGGAAAGAATTGAGAACACAAACTCAGATAAAACTGAAACAAAACGGGTAAATGTAATAAAGGAGAAGATGAAAATAAGGATAAGAGAAGAACAAAAATCTAGATGGAAAGATGAAGACAAGAATCATGAAATCTGGCAAAAACCCAAAATGTAGACTTTGCCGAACACACAATGAAACGATACATCATGTAGTTTCCGGCTACCCAATCCTTGGAAAGAAGGCATACCTCAACAGACACAATGCGGTAACAGCTCAGCTCCCAGATCCGGTGATCGATACCCCAGAAATCACCCTAATATGGGACGCCCAATTTCAACAAAACAAAAGAACATGCCTTCTAATAGATGTCCGTCAGACTACAATATCAACCAGAAAGAAGCTGAAAACTACCTGAAATATAAAGAGTTACAGATAGAAATCCAAAGAATGTGGAGCATGAAAGCAAAAATGATCCCCATGGTCATCGGGCCACAGGGTTGATATCCAACACAACCTGTGAAGCTGTGAAAGAGATCCCAGGAGACCACAACCTTCTCACCATGCAGAATGCAGTACTGTTGGGTACAGCACACATTAGTGCCCAAAGTCCTATGAAAAATAATAAATAATCAAGGGAAGCACCCTAGGCGTAAGGTTTGCACCCGGTGTTTCTAGAAATTAAAACCATGTCAGTTATGGTGATGTCTGAAAATAATAATAATAATGATAGAAATAAAAGTAGGTAAAGTTCCAGGTTCCGACAATATTCCACCGAAGCCATCAAGATCGGAAAAATATATATTAAAAATGAAGTATTATTCACACCTAAAGTTAAAAGGTTACTCTTGAAAATGAAAAAGCGAGCGGAATTTAAGACCGTAGCAAAAGATACCCAGAGGGGCTGAATGGGAAATTAAGGCGCTAAAAAATTCACAAAACAAAAGATCTTAAATATTTAGAGTTTCTAAAAACAAAGGAATTTGAAATGATTGTTTTGTTCAAAGATGTTTTTTAATTACAAATGCTCAAGTCATCGATAAGTTACTTACAGCACTTTTTGTATATCAATTTTTATTTCGGTTAAATAATTTCAACGGAATTCGAGATGCTTAAACTTTACGTAAGAAGCAAAATAATAATTAACAGTTAATGAGGCATTCAAATCCGCAGAAAAACTATTTTTGTCTTATGATTAAAAAATGTAATTAGACTTTAATTGGTATAAAATCATGAAGTATAAATTAGATTTTTTATAATCAAGTTAAAATATGAAATTATATTTTATAATTTCCTAACATCATAATGATCTATATCGAATTGGTGAACTTTTCCCATAAATAATAAATTTTAATTTATCACTGCTTATTAAATATTTTATGTAAGACAGTGACGGCCTAAGGAGGAATAGAAATGGAACTTTCTTTAGCCTGAATAAGAAATAAATGTATGATATACAGGGTGTTAATGAATACGAGGTATAGATTTTTAAGGCATGTAGAAGAAAAATTGTCATGTAAAGTTTACTAACCTTACCGAATTTCATATTTTTTAAATGCGGCGTTAAGAAGATATTTGAAAATAATTGACCTCAAGACGATATCTTCAAAGAGCTCTATCTTCGAAGGCAAAGCTCTAAAAGCACATGTTCATAATAAATTTTCACTCTATTTTTGCATGTTCTACATGCCCTAAAAATCTGTAACACGTATTCATTAACACCCTGTATACTTAAAATTAAATTTTTTTAGTGAAATATTTTTATTTAATTTTTTTTAATTTAAACCTACCTTCCAATTTGAGCACCCTGAAGATATTATGAAATTTATTTATTTGTTATCATTATACTTTCAAGATATAGAATATGTATTAACAAAAACGTATTTTCTAATATAATAAACAACAAAGTTAGTTCGACATTGTAAGTATTTGAAACGCTTGATATAATAGCGCCCGTGTAATGTCTCAATTATCTTTTATTGACGATAATTTCCGGGACTACACGACGACAAAGTTTATGGATCAAATCTTCTTTTTCTAGTAGTAAAACTTTAAGGGCTATTAAGTAAATCTACATTGGCTTTTCCAGGGTCGTTTCTTTGAGTCGACAACAAATACAGACACGTGCTGATGGTAAAACAACGTTGCCGGATCCTGGATAAAAGATCTAGCAAGTAATAGCAACAAAAAAAAACGTTATAAAGAATTTTTTTTTCAACGGCCCCCAAGTTGCATTATAGTGACAGAAACTGATATCGCAACTTCGATTGGGTGGCTATTACGTAATAATCACTAAATCTACCCCTACACAGTAAGAATAGCTTCATTTTATTTTAGGCTAGTTGTAGTTACGTAAAGTTCTCCGCTGGAAGCCACTTAATAGTTTTATAATATTTTTGTGCCACTGAAGGTGTTTAAAACGTTATAACTAAGCGAGACTACCTACCTGTCCAAATGAAGAACTAGATACGAATTCAGATGATGAAGAAAGCGAAGTTAACGACTTAAATGAGGCAACAAATGTAGATTCTCCTGGTATTCCAGTTTCACCCATAACTCCAGTAGAATCAACACTTGTAAAAGAAGTATGGTCAGGACCTTCACCTGTGATATTAAAATGGATAGTCAAAAAGTGCATGAAGTTAAACAAGCAATGTTGAACATAACTTTACCTGAAAGTGTAATTCCAGATTGGGTAACAAATATTCCAGAAGAAGAATGGAAACTTCAATTAATGAAGAGATTAAAGAAATAATCAAAATGACAGGCTGCTTCAGTGTAGTTCAAATTAACATTATTGTATAGAGGAACTTTTATTACTTGTATTAGATAAGATTCTGACCACACCACCACGTAGCTGCCACCAAAAAAGTGTTCCCCATTTTAGTCACCGCCACGTTATAGAACCGTTTCTATTACGTGGCAAAGACTTTGGCAATACACTTTAAAGTTTCTACTGTCGTGGCCACGAACAATGCAACTTGGGCCTGAATCTTCAAGAGGATAATTTTATCTTAAAAATGTCCCAAAAATCTCTTCGTGAAATATCGGTATTCGATTAGGAAACACCCTGTATATAAAATAATAAATATTTTACTCAGATAAAAATTGCAAACTTAACGACTGGTCTTTCTTTTCGTATCTAATTTCGTCAGATGATCATCATAAGAATGCTGACATGACTTGCCAACAATGGCACATTTTTAGGCTTTATATGGTCACAGTGGTCGAACAAAACATTTTTTTTCTTCGTAATAAGGTACGCCAGTAAATTTATTTTATTACGCCGGCCGGCCAGACAGTAGTCAGTGATAATAATAAAAACTTCCTTCCGACACGGTCTTGCTCTGATTGTTATTGTAATAATAGCTGATATGGTTTTTATGGAGATAAAAATAAATTAAAAATTATTATTACCGTTGTCAAGAAATTACTTATTTTATGGAAGAAATAAAGTAAAAGTAGTAGAATAATTGAAACGAAATAGTGACCTCGAAAACGGTGGTTTTTTAGTCCGTTTGGAGGTCTAAATGATGAGATATTCATTTTTAAAAATTTCAAGTTAAACATAAGAAAGGTTCCAGAGATATTCAATTATTCATATTCATAATTTTAGGGAGATATAAATTCCAATGTATTACGGGAAGTAAAAAAGTTGCGCGCCAAAACTCTAAACAATGCACAGAGAGAGAGAGAGAGAGTATGCTTTATTGTCAAAGAAAAATTACAAAAATTTTATAGACAAAGCGAATTTAACACTAATCATAATAAAAATAAATTACCAGACAAAACAAAACACAAACAAAATATGAATAACAATTGCATTGGATATGCAATATCCGTCACTATAACTTAATGTTCAAATTAAAATTTTCAATTTAATTTAATTTAATTATTGCTTCTATATGCTGCAACCCAAAAGTCTAAGGCACGTTATAGAATTCTACCACTGTGTCAAATGGTCTTTCTTGAAGAAAAGCCCTAGTCGATCTTCTGAACTTATCAAATGAATTTATAGATTTTAACTGTATCGGGAGGTTATTATACAATGTTTGGCATTGTAGGTAATATAATTTTTTATTAGATCAGAGGTGGGAATAGCTAAGTAAACTAAATTTCTTGTAGGATATCTACGAGTTGGTTCTTCCGATATCTTTTGAATATGTTTGCGCGAACTAAGCAGACGGATTCAAAGATAAATAGAGCAGGAAGGATTAGAATTTTGAAATTTTTAAAGTAATTTTCACAGTGTGTCCTACTACTTAAACCAAATACATAACGAATCGCTCTTTTTTGTAATTTGAAAATAGATATAAACTACAAGAACCCCAGAACGGCAAACCATAGCGAGGGTGAGATTCGAATAAGAAAAAGTCATTAATGCGGTAGTAGGGGTTAGCTCTTTAGAAACAGTTTTAATGGCAAAACATGCAGAAGATAATTTTTTTGCCAATGTATCAATATGAGTGGATCATTTTAGTAATTTGTCTATCTGAAGACCTAAAAACTTAATTGAGTTCACCGTTAGAATCGGAGTTATAGGCTGTAAAGTACCTCTGTAAGACATTACTACGGTTTTACTGGTGTTGAAGCAAAGCCCATTCGAGTCAGACCAGGACTTGATAGTTACTAGATCTTTGTTTATGCTTGATTGTAATGTCTGTATATCAGAACTACTCCAGGGTACACTCGTGTCATTGGCAAATAAAGTAATTCTTCCACTTATTTTTAAGTCTGTGATATCATTGATGAATATGAAAAATAAAATTGGACCTAATACTGAACCTTGAGGTACTCCACTGCTAATTGGCAGATTTGAAGAATCGTCACCATTAGCACGCTCCTGCTGATTTCTATTTCCTACTTCTATTTAAATAATTGCAAAGGAGAACCCGTCATAAATTTGTAGTCTCATGATTAACACAATCAAAGGCCTTTGCCAAATCAGAAAATACTGAAGCTGTGAAAAGTTTATCATTAAGTGATCTATATATTTCATTAAGAACGGAAAACATTGCGTCACTAGTGCATTTTTTAGGTAGGAAACCATACTGATGAGGTGTTAGGATGTTTTGTTTGAAAAACATTGAGTTACGTAATTAGATTGGACAGATTGGTCTGAGAAGTTGTCACTTCAGTCCCGAAAGTACGAAAAAACTCTACATGTTTTGGTCAAGCCAGTAGAATATCAAAATTGTGGTAATTTGATGACGAATTTTATGCAAAGTAAAATACCGATTTAATATTTCCGATAATTCTTGAATGAAATAAGGAAAAAACAGCAAAAGTTGGCAATCAAGTCCATATTATATATAAAATACTTTTTTTTCATGAAATCGGGCTAACCATAATATATTCCAACCGTGACCTTTTCTTAAATATTTCCATATTATAATTAATTCACAAAATCGCCATTTTTGTCGCATAATCCATATAACACACATGTTTTACAAAAAAAGAACAAATTTATTCGTGAAACAAAACAGCTAAACCGATTCAATTGTTAAATATTAATTTTAATTTTCTCTCTAAACCTAAAATAGAACTCCATTAATAACAGATTATACAGTGCGTTAATAATAGCTTTATACTTCGCAGCTTAAATCAACAATTCAGGAAAGGTTATGATTAGAAACATAAAACATAACAATCCGAAGGCTAATTATAAATAAGTATCTGCACCTGGGTTAGATTTCGGTGGCTATTTAAGAGGAATTTGATACCACACATAAAATTTATTACTGGTTTATAATATAAAAATTTATTTTTTTAGAAAATTCAGTTATTTAATAAATTAGCTACAGTTAAATGGCGTACAAGCAGTTTGGAATTAAGGAAATTGAATTGGCGCGTCGCATCTCTTGGCATTGCCACTGTTAGGATGCTGTGGGGTGCGAATAAAGCGATCAGTGTGTCAGAGAGAGTAAACACCACATCCCTCTTCAAACGTGCAACAAAGATGACGCGCATTACAATATTATTATGACGCTATAGGGATTAAAACTCAACATTATTATCATCTAATTAAAATATTTGCTCCTAAGATATGATTTTTATTGTTATGAAACTAGGTCAGGAAAGTACTGAAAAATGTCATATCCAAAATTCATAACGATCGGATACCATTTAACAAAGTAACGCACTAGTTTTCAGTTTTTTAAAAAATGTCATGTTTTGACACATTTCGCAATTCCGGATCAAACGGCGCACAAAAAATTTCTTGTTTTTTAGGTGGATGTTCGCAAGTTGTATAGAGGTGGTCAATTCAGTACCTCAGATTTCCGACTAATACCACAATAGTCAAATGTATTTATATTTGTCAGCACCACGTAAAAGCAAAAGTATACTTTCAGTTTTCAGTAACTGTTTGACGCAAAAACTATCGCGCTCATCACAAACAAATGTGCTGTATGGGTTTGACATTAGGTTATAAATAACTCAAACACTGGAAATTCGAAATAGGGGCAATAGGATTATAACATTTTTATCTGTTAGAAATACTAAATAATTATTAAATAAAAAATAGCATTGTAATAATAATTTTTCTATTATTTTTCGTGTTGGCAAAACACACATTTTATTACTTTATATTTCATCCAGAAACGTGTTCACTATTGCTACTAAAAGCATAAAAGCTAGAAAACAGATCGTTTAAAAAATGAATGGACCATTTTCTTTAAGTACCATCCAGTTTAAAGAGGCAGTAGAAATTTCAAAAACCCATTCGACTTGATTCCGAGAGATTTTTCCCCTATCTTTCAAAAGTGCTTATACCACACCGTTCATGTCCTTGCATCTCATTCACTGGCTTTTTAATATTCAATGAAGTGTTCCAGTTCCGGTTAATGAAAAATTTAACCATCCACTGTCAAAAGTTTATCGACTACTTACCCAATTTATTTGTAGTGTTAGCGATATAATGCTGATGTGTAGAATATTTAACAGCTGTCAAAATAAAAAATAATACAAGAAAATTATAGTACGATTGAAGTAAGATTTTATGTTTAGACCATATTCTTCTTAATACTTCTTTTCATATAATTGAAGACAGTTTAGGGCAGCAGAAAAAAGTCTCTGAAGAAGAGAAGACGTCATCAACAGCCCCTGATTAACAATAATTAATCATCATTGCTTCTTAACATATCTTTTCTGCAATTGGGACAACAGAAAATGGCGGACTTGAAGTTAAAAGCATTAATGTATACCAATTATATAGCTTTTTATTCTTCCAATATCTGACATTCTTAAGATATATATTCATTCAAGTCTATCTGATCCAGTTCACTTCTAGATTTGACTTATAGTTTATTCATTTTCAAATGCAGAAATATAAAAACAAAATTCCCAGATGTGCCGACGAGTTGCTTTGATGTGCCGACAAGTTGCTTTGATCTGTACGTGTAAGTCATTGAAATAAAGCTATAATATTGCAGAATCCAAGACAGAGAGAGAAATGAGTCTGTATCTTCATTTTAATCCTTATTTTCTTAAATCACAGTAATAATAATAGTAGTACTCTATTAATCAAAATGAATGTTTGTTCCTCTAGAACAGACAAAGATAATTTCTTAATATTTTTAAATAAGGAACATTAAATAGTATTATTATGTAGACGATATAATAATTGAGCCAGAACAAGTGGAAGTGGATCACGATTTTGGACAAAATTTATGTACCGCCAGGACTATTGATTAATTCGATGTTTGAGCGCAAATAAATTGCTTTAATTCTTTGATATAAATTAAATTGAGTAATGGCTTTGCGTTTAATTAAATTTTGTAATTGTGTGGGTGTTAGGTTAGTGTAAATTTTGACAAATTGCCAATTTTCTGATAATTCTAATTAGATTATTAAGGACATCGAACGCACCATTAATTTATAGAATTTTAAAAATTGGAACGTTAAATAATTATAATTGTTAACAAATTTATTTCAATATATTGTAATGTTGTTTTTTTGTTACAGACTGATCCGAATACCGCATTTTTAAGGGCAGCTAGAGCAGGGCAACTGGATAAAATTTTGGAGTACTTAGACTCTGGGACAGTGAGAGATATAAATACATCAAATGCTGTAAGTAATTTTCAAAATATTTGTGAATTTATGTTGGAAAAAATAACTTAATAATTCGAAAATATGTTAAATGTTAAAAATGGTATGTTAAAAAGTTTATTGAAGAAAATAAGTACAAATATGTCTGGTAATACAAATAAATAAATACAATAAATATTGCAAATAACCCCGAGAAGTTGTTGAAAGCGTCAACAACTTGTACGTGGTAACACAACACACGATTAAATTGCTACAATAATAAATTAAGAACATTATTCACCTAAAGTGTGTATAAATATATAAAAACAATTAAAAAATTGAAAGATTAAAAGATTGATATATTAAAAGAAACCATAAAACAAGAAGAAATTCGAGGTAAAATTTGGATTGAAGTAACAAGACAGCATCAGGCAATGATGACTGTATCGCCTGCAAAAGTAGCTACAGATATAGATATAGAAGCAGATATAGAATTGGCCCAAGCACGTTGCCTTGTGGTACCCCAGATTTTATCGGAACCAAGTGTGTGTGTGATTCCGTATATTTTACTTGAAAATGTATTTCTGTCAGATAATTCGAAAGTAAAGAAAGTAGTCACATTGTTGTAGAATTAAAAATAGATATATACCTAGTTAATGAGATTTCAATTGACTCTTTCCTTATTTTTTTTATTTGGTAAAATTGTTTTGTTTGTTTTTATGTAAAAAAGTTATTAACAAACAATACATGATAGTTACAATTACCTTAATGATGATTGTAGTAATCAAATTTCTTAATTTCATTAAGTATACACATTCTTAAAATTAATTAGACTTCAATCGGCTTTGTTCTTATTACGAAACATAGATTTCAAATTAACTTATGGAAAAATGTATCAGCATTCTTTTAATGTGAGCTTAAATGTTAGATAATTATGAGAATCGGAATATAACAAAGCGATCTAAATAAAAAAAATAAAAATTATGTTATAAGTGAGCTCACAAAAGATTTTGTGAAATTTTGTTTTCACAATTTGTTTTAGCATTAAATACGGTGGAGTATTTGGAAATGGTTTAATAGATTGACCTGATGGTCTCCTGATCTGACGGCGTTAGATTTATTTTTATAGGGATGTTAAAATTCTAAGGTATACACAACACTGCAGATTAATTTCTACAAATAAACAGCTTGAGAAATAATTAGATTTGGATTTACAAATTACGGATCCATTTCGACTTCTTTTAAGGCTTTGGGTATTGCTGAGAATTTTTATTTCGTCTTAATTATCGCAATATTGGATTATTAAATTGTAAGGTCACGCATATTTTTTAAACTGACTTAAAAATTATTAATATCCTCGCATTTTGTGATATGACATTCATTTCTAAAAATAAAATAGCCTCATTTTTCTAAAGAAAATCAATCAAATGATTACGTAATGTAAGCATAATTAGGCAAAAAAACTATAATGGTTATTTGTTTTATAATTGACTTCTGATCATTTTAATCGCGTAGGAGAAAGTATCGGTTACAATAAAAAAGAAAAATGTTAATATAACTCATAGGCGTACGAAGATGTTTGTATGTTCAATGATTTTTTTTAACCTGAAGATAGACAAGACATGAGGAGGATGAAACAGCCTCTCATATCATACTAGAGTGCCAGGCACTCACGCACTGAAGGTATAACCTACTGGGGCCGGTAAACCCACAGGAGGACTTTCCAAAAGAAAATCTGGTGAAAAGGCTACTCAGCCTGATAAAGGTAACAAACCTCTTCACCTGAACATAACGATGTAACTGACATAGTACAATAAGTCTTATGGCTGCAGTATTGAGGCATTTATAAACCTCAGTCAGGTACATCGTCTTACTCAATCAATCAAATCAATAGACAAGACACTCTCTAGTTATGAATATGGTACTAATTTTAATATTTTTTGTGAAAGTGAAAGAAGAAATAATATCTGTCAAACATAGTCTTTATCCTATGGTTTAACGAAGAGTTCCAGTGCTAACTAGATGTATAGATAGTTCGTGACGTGCTATACTTTTTTTTAGGGGATTTCTCATTTACAATAGGCAAATTTTGGGTCAGTAATATCCCTTCAGATACTTATATTGTCAGAGAAGCGTACGTCAAGCGAAAAAACATTCCATTGGTTTCAGTTCGCACTTACAATGTGCAATGTTTTTCGTATAATTTTTCTACTTTTCATAATTTCACAAACCAAGGTAGAACAGCATATTAAACACTAATAATCTTCAGAAATATTCTGATCAATGAAAAAGGGTGTGGTGTCCTAATATTTAAACTTAATTTTAACGCCTTGATGAGATTATAAATTCATCTCAGAATTCCAATTTTAGTAATTGACGTATATCAGTAATCGATAAACATCAGCATCAGTAATTCAGTTTTACAACGCGTTTCAAAAATCAAATTATCTCATTTCGATAGGTTTCATGTTTGTCGTACTCATTAGCAACAAAAATAAATAAATTTTCGCTATTTTTAGACTGAAGTTAAAGTAAAGATTTATAAAAAAATCTTGTAGATTCATTTCTCACTAGTGTTTCAAGAAAAACTGAACTGATGAAATCGTGGAAGTATTATCACTCATTTTATATGAATTAGGATGATTATGTTGCCTTCCCAATCTTGTGAAATTATTTCTTCTATTGAGAATGTCCAATATCCATCCTTCCCAATTCTCTCCTAAATATTTAATCAATTCGGGGTCGATTCTGCCTTCTTTACTGGCTTCTCCAAGTTATTTTGTTGCTATTTCTTATTCCATCACCACTTTTTCTATTTGTTCTATATCTTTTTGTTTCTACTGTCTCTAATATTTCCTCCTCCAAAATTTTGATTTTGTAAGAACTTACCCATGATTCTAGCATATCTTTCGTTATTATTTTTAATTCCTTATTTTGATCCTTTACTGTCTTAGTATCTTGTCGACATTTCAGAAATATAATGTGTACTGCCTCTCCAAATTCCGTCGAAAGTCTTCGACGTATTATTTTTAGCTTCTCTTATTTTTTAACATCATTCCTCACGTTTTTTGTGAGCCGCTCTGTATAAGCAATATTTCTGGTGCAGTAGCAGAAAATCCGACTTCTGCGACCCAATGCCCGAATGGAATTACGGTCAATTAAATTATGGGTATTCGATTAAATGGATTACTTTGTGGAGACTCTCACTCTTCTCGAATATAAAACGAGTTTTTAAATACAAGCAGGAATATATTTGTTCAAGTATGTAGGAGTCGAAAGCCGCTATACTATATACGAGGAATTTCGTTTGTAAAATTATTTTGTGGGCGGTGAAGGAAGGCTGTAATAAATTACATTTTGAAAAAAATCCTTTGTATGAGTGAATTTTTTTAATGGATTTATTCATAAGGACGATTTTTTTCATTGAATGCGCGTCAAGACACAATAAATATTAGATAATAAGCGACAAGATAAATAAAAATATATTTTTAGTGTTACGTATCACTCCAAAATATTTTTCTGGCTATATTTTTAGGCAATCGGGCATTTGATATAAACAAATTAATGATAATATACGCCTATTTGTTAATTATCCATTTATTAATCAACCAACCCCCAAGTGTTGCTCACAACAAAATTAAATACCTACCTTCTTCCCCTTCTTCTTCTTTTTTCTTCTTCTTTTTCTTCTTCTTCTTCTTCTTCTTTTTAGTTCATTACCTTTTTACCATTAAGTGTAAGGCTGTTTGGGGACTCAATTAATTACTTTCCTTCATTTATTCTCGCCTTCTTCTTTAATTATGCTTGTCCAGGTCTTTCTCTGTGTTTCCTTGTTATCCTTTCCACTCACTGATTCTTTCTTATATATAGCACCAAAGTTACCAGTATTAAATGTTGGTATCTAAAAAATACAAAAGCTACAGGAAGAAAATATAATTTTTAATCCATCTACCCTATCTGATAAATTAATATAAAGTCTTGGAGCACTCTGAAGTACACAGTTAATTCTCGAACATTTAACAGAAGGCATTAAAACTGAAGAACTAAAATAATAATATAAAAATATTTGTGCATTTCATGCGGTAGAATTTTTGTCATAAAATGGCGAGTAAATCCACATTTGCACATCAAAAATAATCCGATAATCCTTCACTCGAGCTCATTTCGTTTGGAAAACTGCATTTCACAATGTAAACAAACTCATTCTCGTGCAGTTTCCGGACCCGCAAGCTTTCGTGTTCTATTATTGGTAATTTTTTCAGGCACGCGTGATTTTATAACAGATAATAAAACCATTTATATTAAATTAAATCGATTTAGTAACTAGCTGATTGGAAGGTCGTTATTTTAAAGTGTATAAAGTAGGGGTTTTTAAACAAGAACGAGTCGCAATTTTTGCCAGTGCAAACGATTGATTTTATAAATAATGAACAACGTATTTTTTTTTCATGAAAATATTTGACCATATAAGTAAATTTTTGCTGATATGAGAAACCAACCGGCCTGGACTGTCAGAACCGACTAATTTTTTTTTTGCCCAACCTATTTGATAAAATACTTTTGTTCAGTGTTTTATATTAAAATAAAATTTATTGAAGGAGGCGGATCCGCCAAAATTTAAAGTGTTATTAAATAACTGTTTTTTAAATAAAACAAGGCTCTTACAGTTATTAATTTATTAACTTTTTTTATTAAATAGTATTTAAACATCAAATTTAAAAACAATAAAGTAGCAGCGCCTACCTAATGTATAAGTCAGGGATGTAAAAATTTTTGGAGGATTCACTCGATTAATCGGACAAATTTTTTTTAATTTTTAACATGTCTTGCCGACATAAAAATACATATTTTCTCCAATTTTTAAGAAAATTCGAGGATTTTTGGTTATTTATTGCCAATTCAGTAAAAAAAAATAATGTGCGCGAATTCGTTTTTTGAGGTTAGGATACATTTTTTTTTGCCCAACCATTGTTATAAAGTACATTTGTTCAGTATTATTATATTAAAATGAAATTTATTGAGGGAGGCGAATCCGCCAAAATTTAAAGTGTTATTAAATAACTGTTTTTACCAAGTAAATTAAATAAAAAAAGGCTCTTACAGTTATTAATTTATTTTTTTTTTATTAAATAGTATTTAAACATCAAATTTAAAAACAATAAAGTAGCAGCGCCTACCTGATGTGTAAGTCAGGGATATAAAATTTTTGGAGGATTCACTCGATTAATCGAACTTTTTAAAAAATGGTGGCGCTTTCGATACCCATCATTTTTAGAAAATTAATTAGTATTACTTAAATTTTATTGGCAAAAAAAGTTTATGAAAGTCCGTTTTTGGGCTAAAATAATTAGTAAACAGACAAACATGCATTTATATTTGATTTTTTAAAAGGTACAATTGAAGCCAGACTTTTTAAATTTTTTTTTCTTGGCTGCATTTATATTTATTAAGTTGAAACTTTTTAGAGGGTGTCAAATTTGACCGTCCAATAAAAAATCACTTAAAACAGAAAGTTGATAAAGTCTGGTACCAAAATATAAAACAAAAAAGGTATAGGTACAAAACTAAGGTAGTAACGTATTAAATTTGGAAGTAAAAAATCGAAATAAATAGTAGCTTTTCAAATTCGTCGTTTTCGAGATTTTAGCTGGCTGTTAAGGCTTTTAAAACATCTTTAAAGTTTTAACGCCCTTTTTCATTCTTAAAACAAGTTGACAATGCTCTTCTAGCATTGCCATAGACCGAACAAATTGTAATGAAAGTATTAATAAAATTTTAGATTGACAGTTTTCATTCTAATCAACACAGCCACAGTCTACTCGCTTTTCCAAAATCGCCATTCACTATGTCATTTTAAACTTCAAAATTTTCATATTTTGTACCCCATTTTGAAGGTGTTCCCGAAGAGGTACAGAGGGGCACATCAAACCCTAAGCTTAATTTTTGATGCTCTATCAAAATCTGAAGTCAGAATTTTAAAATTCATAAACGCAAAGAATCAGATACCGAACAATTTGTTCCGTGAAAATAAAATTTAGAAACCATTTTCTCCCTATCTGACACACGTCAATGGATTCGTTCTTCGCACTCTTTATATTTATACTTAAAAATGAACTATAAATTACGTTAACAGTTGTTAAGATCGAATAAACATGACAAAATCCCTTCGGAGACGCTAACGTTCATGTTCATTGAACCCAAACTATTGAGAAAATATTCATCACATGCCGACATGCAGTGGCTTAGCAAAGGGGGATGATTTGGAAAATACACATAAAGCATTTTTTTTATTATTATTAAACACCCATAAAGGTATTTAGTATATTGCAATCTGGTCAACAGTGACCAATGAGCAATTTAATTCTAACTTAATCTAATAGAGTTTGAGACTTAAAACTAAGGTATACTCATCAGCGTTCCTTAGGTTCTGTAGAATGGATTGCACTAAAGTTTAACGTGCTCTGCTTTTGCACTAAAAATACTCAAAGGGCTTGATCCACTTAAGTCTTCTTTCTAACGCAGTATTGTCAAGGAGCTCGATAGCCTCGATATTGACATGATGATGAAGTCTTTCTTCATGACTCTTGGCTAATTTCTTGATGGTCTGGTCAACAGTGTCCATTTCCAGATCTCTATCTGCTTCTTCTTATCACGCCCTCTCCTGCCGAAGGTTGGCGATCCAACTGGCAATTGTAGCTCTGGAAACTGCAGCACGAAAGATTTCTGCAGACGAGCGGTCGAACCATCTCCTCAAATCTTTCAGCCATGAGTTCTGGCGTCTTCCTACTGATCTTTTCCCCTGTACTTTGCCCTCTATTATGAGGCGTAGTATTCCGTATTTATCACCTCTTATCACATGACCCAAATATTGCATTTTTCTTTCCTTGATGGTGTTCAGTTATTCTTTTTGTTTGTGCATGCTCTGGAGTACTTCATCGTTGGTGATCCTTTGTACCCATGAAATTCGCAGCATCCGTCTATACACATACATACTATGTTCCTCGGTGCTTTGTTTTGATAACTTTGGATGATTGCTAAGTTGCTTGCTTTGATGCATCCCCATAGTTGGATACCATAGGTCCATACAGGGTTAAGTATCTGCTTATAAAGCATAAGCCTATTATGTAGAGACAGAGTGGAGTTTCTTCCAATTAACCAGTACATTTTGCTATATTTCAGTCCAAGTTCTTCTCTTTTCTTTTTAACAAGGTAATACCTAAGTATTTTGCTGTGTTTGAATATGGAATAAGGTTATTGTTCATTCAACTGGAATACGATCTATCCTTTTGTAAAGTTTAATGTGGAGTGATTTAGTTTCATTAAGTTTAATTTTCCATCTCTTTGTTCAGTCATAGATAAGGTGGACATCTGTTTGGAGCTTGTGGGTAGCTTCTTCATTGCTCTTTCCTACTGCTAGAATGGCAGTTGAACTATATGGCATCATTTTTAGTAGTAGAAGTAGAATATCATGGATTTTGTAAATATTTCTACCTTCTTAAAAACGTTCAATTACTATATTCATTGACCATCTTGAAGGCTACGGACACACTTTTTACGCCATTTTTAGGTTTTTATTTTTGTCTTCCTCTTTTCCTCCGATGTTCAAGTATTTATCATGGTTTGTGTGAGCAATTACAGTCGCAGGCGATATCAGATACTTTGGTAATCGAATCTTTAAGTACACGTCCACATTCCTTACTTCTTGCATTTTTCAAAATTACGCTGATCCTCGGAACGCATCCATATTCTTACAAAGATTTTTCTTGCCTTCGCTTCAATTATTAAGCTATTATTAACATTCTTGTTATTTATGCTTGAAATATTCTTGCACGAATCTATTTGTAGTCCATTTCACTTTTATCAAAAAAATTATCCCTAAAAATAATTACCCTCGTTATAATCTTCTATTTCTTCTGCGTTATTAATTTGTAAATTATTTTTGTCTTCTTCTCTACTAAGTTTTTTGAACTGTCACTGATAGCCCCTATTATTTTTTCAATTTGCTTCCGTTTTTTGTTCTATTTAAAATGTTTTTCAGAGTAAACCCCCTTTGAAAAATTCCTTGCTGCGCTTCTGCATGCGTTGCCACTCTCGCCTTTGACTTTGGCTGACTAGTGCAGCTGTTCCTCTTCTTAGGGACATCTGTTGCATTTGGTCTATCAAATAATATAAATTTGTCGGTGAATTTATATTGAGCTGAGAGAATGCCTAATAATCGGGTGTAAGATAAATTAGTCAACGCAAATTTAATAACTATTAAAGATCAAGGATTAGTGGATACTTTTATTTAGATTACAAAATTAGAATGATCATTAATAATAAGTTATTGGTCTATTTTGAGTTTTGTTTATGGCCGGAGGGCGGATATTTTTACGATACGACAGGGTCGGCATTTCAATGAATGTAACAAAAATAATATTGGAAACAATAGTTGTAATTTAATCAAATGCTGTCGCCCAGTGTCTCATGATTTTTTTTAAAGAATTTCTCGAAGGAAATTTAATTATTCAAATCGAAATGATGAAAAAAGTTTGTATACTTGATTGTTACGTACGTTTTGTGGGATATAGACTTGTAGGATCCACGCTTGTGAGAAAAAGTGGAAATTTGTTTTCATGATGAAAAAATAAATTGTTACCTTATTTTTCCTTTAACAAAAGCGACTTCTTGAAGTACTCGTCTCAAGATTTACATTGACCCTTTGTTACTTTGTTCTGGATCTTTGCTTTCTTGTCAAGTTTTTCATGTCTCGAGTTGGAATTGTATTTTTTGCCAATTATTTCAGTAAACGTGGCAAAATAATGGAGGGTTTTTAGACTTTCGTTATTTTATATTTTTTCTTTCGTTAAACGAAACGCTCTGGAGTTTCATTTCAGTTCTTTGCACACATAAGACAAACGGTGAACATTTGTCGATTTTTCTTTTTATTAAATTCTTTTTCCATTGTATTGTCTGGAAAGAAAACAAAGAGTGTATTGTGCCGGAAGAGTTCTACAATAATAAGGCGATTCGTGTGAAGATTTAGTGCATGAGGTATGTGAGTTTGATCACATCAGCAATTTAGAATTATTATGAGTTTAAACAATGTTGTATTGAAAACAAAATTATATGCAACTGTGAAGTAATTTGATCAGTCCCAATCGTTTTTGAAACAAAAAAATTCTTAGCAGTATTTTGCTATTTTTTTTTAGAAAAAACTAAATCAAATTTTGAAAAAGTGAGAACATAGAAACATAGATTAGACATTTACCAATATATACTTATTTTTTCATTCTCTCAAAATGAAAAATGAACCTAAAAAGAGCTATTGCAAATAATACGACAACAGTTGTGTTCAGACATTGCACATATCAGATGCATTTTCAAACAATGTATAGCAATTCAGCAAAAAAAATTAAAAAGTTTTGACTTTACTAAACTTTACTAAAAAATGATGATTTCAAGTAATTTTTGTTTGTTTCAGAATGGTCTAAATGCCCTTCACTTAGCTGCAAAAGATGGTCATATTGAAATTGCTAAGGAGTTGTTAAAAAGAGGTGCTATATCTGACGCAGCTACTAAAAAGGGAAATACTTCATTACATATTGCTTCTCTTGGTAAGTAAATAATGTGAGGTGCATGTGTTTTATTTATTGTATTTTCAAACTTCCATTGAAAAAACGATAATTTTTTGGATTAAAAGTCGTAATTTTTAAACCATAAATTTGCAGAATTTAATACTTAAAAAATACCCACTACACCAAATAAACTAAAAAATGTTTTGACAAGATTGACATCATCAATACTATTTTGTTTTACTTTCGGCTTCTGAATATAGTGATGTTACGTCTGCCTAGCATGAAAAATTATTAAAATTTTTGGTGTAGAGGTTGCCACTAGTTTTTTTACTATAATGTACACTGAAAAAAAAAACAGATAGGGTTCTTTTGCCATTTCTTCCATAATATATTCATGAAATTGGTTTTTATTTATATTATTTTATATAATATTTACCACTTCAAGAACTTCATTTTTAATATAATCTTCCTCGAAGTTTAAATATTTTTTTTGTTTGAATTTATGATTTAATCCTGACTTGTTTGAATTTATGATTTTAATCCAAGACTTGTTTGAATTGATGATGATAATAATAATAATCGTCTTTATTATTTTCCAAGATACAATATTTACATGATAAAAAGTAATAATCTAAGCAAAATAATTTAGGAAAATAAAGGGCGAATTTATTTTTAAATGTGCGCTACACGCACAGTTAAAAATATTCCTCCACTTAACCCTAAAGTACCTGTTTAAAAACAGCATAACAATGACAAAATCCAGAAATATTAATTGAAAATGCATTTTCCAGATTGGTGACCTATTTACACTAAGAAAATTTGTTTAACTACATTTCATCCAAGACTTGTTTGAATTTATGATTTAATCCTAACTTGTTTGAATTTATGATTTAATCCAAGACTTGTTTAAATTTATGATTTAATCCAAGACTTGTTTGAATTTATGATTTAATCCAAGACTTGTTTGAATTTATGATTTAATCCAAGACTTGTTTGACTTTATATTTAATTCAAGACTTGTTTGAATTTGTCATTTAATCCAAGACTTGTTTTACCTCTTATTCATAGCCACTACAGTTTTATTCAAAACAGTTGATATAAACTGATTTTGTCGTCATTTCTGCTCCTTATAGAAAACAATCTAAGCTTTTCCTGTACTTATCCATGATTCGTCAAGGAAAATTATATCGTATCGTAAACTTCAGCAATTTTTGAAATCACGAAAATGACAGTGTCCCCAATTGCTCATTTATACATTTTTCATTTAATAGAGCCCTCTCGAATTTGATACATTTATAACCTACGAAACGATAGAAGGTGGTTTTCAAAACTGTGTGTATTATTCACTTAATTTAACGTTAGTCTACAAAATTTAACAGAAAAATAGCCCAAAATCCAGAATTTTTATGCAGTAAGTCGGATTGAGATGGGGTTTTTGCATTGGCTTCGTTAGCTCTTCTAGAAATTTTGAAATTGTATCGCTGCATCAAAAAGTGAATTCTTCTTTCCAAATGTAGAAGAAAAAATTCATATCTTACATAGAAAACATCCGAACCATACGAATTTCAGTACCAGGGGGTGTTTTGGGTCGCTTAACCTGAATATGATGGCCAAATGAGCCCCCTGTTCAGTGATTCCCCATTTTTATCGCCTATCTTAAATTTTTAATTTTGGATGTCTCTTAAAAAGACGAAGCTGATGCTGTTCATTTTGAGGCCTCTTTTCATTCTTAAAACATATTTATTTTCAGCCGGTCAGGAGGAAGTAGTGCGATTACTAGTCCAACATGGTGCTTCTTTAAATGTTCAATCCCAAAATGGTTTTACTCCTCTGTATATGGCAGCACAAGAAAACCACGATGGCTGTGTACGATATTTGTTATCCAAAGGTGCAAACCAGGCACTGGCCACTGAGGTATGAGAAACATTTATTATACAGTTTTTATTTGCCTTAACCTATTTGCCTTTTATTCTTGAAGGTTTAGTTTAATAAAATAACTGGTAGCCTTCCATAAAATTGATATTTCCTCGCTTTAACACAAGCAGTTCCACTATGATCTTGACACGCATCTGGACAGATGTAATTCAATACCTGTGGGGGCAAGTAGTCCCAGAAATAGTTGTTTGGTATATATCGGAAAATTTGTTTCCTTGTTTCATATTTGAGTTTAGATTCCTTTAATGTTTGCATGTTAAAATAAAAAATCGCGTATTTAAAAAAATTCCAGTCACTTTTGATACTTATCTTTTAAATAATAACTCATTATATGATTAAATGAGCTTAAATTTTAAAGCGGGCTAAAACGTGATTTATTTCCGTGTAGGAATGTGCATGATATTACTATTTATCACATGTTTATATTTTTAATAACAGCATCGATGAAGGTATCAATCAGACATTGAAATTGTTTGAACTGATAGTCACTACAACAAAATTAACTTCAGTCATGTATTGAAAATGAAATTACTTGTGTGGTGTACGACTAAATTCTAAATTCGATTCTGTTTTTTGTACCAGACCGAATTTCAATTTTAAAAACAACTTAAAAATTTTTGACACAACATCCAGTATGAATTTATCGACATTTTTGGTAAGAAACTTAGTTTTTTTGGTACAATATTTTTGTTGAATTCATCGTCGACATTACTACGTTTTATGTTGATTCTAAAAAATATATCTATGCTTTTATATTAAAAATTTTAAATACAACAGATAATAAAATTCATTTTAATGGCCTGATATGATTTTTAAAATAAAGTATTTCGCACGAATACAAAAATTTTTCTCACTTGATAGTGGAGTGAAATTAGACGAAAATATTCTGAAAATGGATGTAAGCAATTTTTTCGATGTTATACATAAAGAGAAGCTTGTAAAAAAATTTTCAATAAATTTGGGCTCAAGTTTCGCGAGATATGTGCATTTTTGGTATTTTTCGAGTGGATTGCTTCACTATTTTTTTAATATCTCCGGCTCTAAGAATCGTGGAAAATTAAAAAAAAAATTAAAATGACCGTGATGAAGTAGAGTATCGATCCGTATAGTAGAGTTTTTTTTAAATGTATCCTAACCTCAACAAACGAATTCGTGCACATTTTTTTTACTGAATTGGCAATAAATAACCAAAGAATCCTCGAATTTTCTTAAAAAATGGAGAAAATATGTATTTTTATGTGGGGAAGACATGGTAAAAAATTAAAAAAAAATGTATTTGTCCAGCCAAAATCGGCATTTTTCAAAAAAAAAAAATTTGAATTGGCCTCCATTTTTGGAAAAACAATAGTAGAGAAAAAATTTTTATCTTAAAAAGAAGGATTTTGTGTGTATTTTTATCTAAGAAAATCCAACATTTTATTTCTTTATTTAAATTGCCCAATTTAGGGAATAATAAAAAAATAAAAATTCGATTTTCATTTTTTTCCAATTTTTTTATCGCGATATTTATGCATAATTCTCTTAGAAAAACTGTATTTCAAACCAAAAAATGTTTAAAAAAATAAAAATATATTTCAGGTTCTAAAGTAAGGTGTTTGTGATATATAAAAAATGAAAATCGAATTTTTTTTTATTGTTCCCTAAATTGGACACTTTAAATAAATAACTAAAATGTTGGATTTTCTTATACAAAAGTACACACAAAACCCTTCTTTTCAAGATAAAAAGTTTTTTCTCTACTATTGTTTTTCCAAAAATGGCGGCAAATTCAATTTTTTTTCGAAAAATGCCGATTTTGGCTGGACAAATACATTTTTTTCGTTTTTTTAATTTTACCATGTCTTCCCGACATAAAAATACATATTTTCTCAAATTTTTAAGAAAATTCGAGGATTCTTTGGTTATTTATTGCCAATTCAGTAAAAAAAAATAATGTGCGCGAATTCGTTTTTTGAGGTTAGGATGCATTTTTAAAAAAAAACCTACTACACGGATCGATACTCTACTTCATCATGGTCATTTTAATTTTTTTTTATTTTTCCACGACTCTTAGAGCCGGAGATATTTAAAAAATAGTGAAGCAATCCACTCGAAAAATACCAAAAATGCCATTTTGGCACATATCTCGCGAAGCTCCATTCCAAATTTATTGAAAATTTTTTCACAAGCTTCTCTTTATGTATAAATTCGAAAAAATTAAAAAAATTTGACTTAGCTCTTACATCCATATAAAATTCTAATTCCACTCCACTATGATATATCCATATAGTTTACAAACTTAGTATACTACTTTTTGGGTAGCCCTGTACACTTCAATTATTTCTTATAGGACGGATTCACTCCACTAGCTGTAGCAATGCAACAAGGACACGATAAAGTAGTGGCAGTCCTTTTGGAGAACGACACCCGGGGTAAAGTCCGACTTCCCGCCTTACACATCGCTGCCAAAAAAGATGACGTCAAAGCTGCCTCTCTCTTGCTCCAGAATGAACATAACCCCGATGTCACCTCAAAAAGCGGATTTACCCCTTTGCACATTGCGGCACATTATGGAAACGATAAAGTTGCTTCTCTTTTATACGAAAAAGGTAACAACCAAAAAAAAATTAATTTGAGCTAATTTAGAGTTAAATCACGTTTCAATCATCGCTCTTTGAAACTTTCTCTCTCACTCTTAGATTATCTTCTGTTTGTTTCAACTTCAAGTTTAATATCAACCCCTAGTTCTGTAGGACCTTGTGGAGTTCTTTTATTTATATCCTTGTCTATTTTCGATGTTCCTAAATACATATTGGTATTTTTAGATGTGCTGCCATCTATGATATTGGTATATTTTTAGTTTCTATTACTTTCTTAATTTTCTGCTCCTGTAACTCTTCTACCTCTGTTATTCTTTCAATCATTTCTCTTCTAACATATTTCCTTGTTTCTTCTATTTTTTTCATCTGTATACATTTTTAAGTCTTGTGTTATTTCTTCTATTCTATTTTCTATACCTTCTTTCATCATATTTCTCAATTTGTCTTCAATCTTTCCCATTTTGTCTTCCATCTTTCTTCACAAATCTTCTGTATTTTTATTCATTTGCTTTCCCATGTCAGTTATCATCTTTGTTCTGGTAAATCACAAGCCTGCATTTTTTTTAGATGTGTATCATTTTATTCCTCAGTGTATATTCCTGAGCTAATATTTTCCCATTCAAAATAAATTACATCTAGGATTATACGACCTTTTCTGGTGACAAGTAGTCCACCCTTTTTGGTTCGCATTTTGGACCCGCCATTCGGGGTCATGATTAATCAGTTTTGCCAATAGATGGTACGACACATAGTGAGTGAAAAATATAAAATACGTTGATTTGTTTATGCAGGGGCTGACGTAAACTACACTGCAAAACACAACATCACGCCCCTTCATGTGGCCAGCAAATGGGGAAAAATAAATATGGTAACTTTACTGGTTGCCAAAGGTGCTGATATCCAAGCGAAAACGAGAGATGGTTTAACGCCCTTACACTGCGCTGCAAGAAGTGGACACGATCATGTTGTTGATGTGTTACTGGAAAATGGTGCTCCTATGCATGCAAAAACGAAGGTAAGATAAACAATATTAAAACACTCTGTAGATTAAATAAAATTATTTACTATTTCACTTTTTGATTTTACATCCATGTTCATATAAAAAAATCCTAAATCGGAAATATTCTAAAGGACAAACCAAAAAGGGAATTTTAGCTTATAAAATTTGTGTCTTCAAAAAATTTAAACTATTTTTTATTTTAGCTCAGAGGCGGACTAGCCCAGACCGTCATGAATTGCTAACTTTTTTCGATTATGAGTTTTACATGGACTAAAGTCGATTTCAACACTTTATTTCCAAAGTAAAATGCCGAAATTCAAAAAACAATTAATCCTTCTGATGCGCTTTCTTTTTTGTGTGTTTTAATACAATAACTATTTTTGATGATGTACAGATTCAATATTACTTTGACCCATTCTACCCAAATCCTAAATTTTTGCCGTTTAATTGTATGTGATTAGTTATAAATACTGAATACATAATCTTCTATCTCACAACCAACATTATTAAGTTCGATTTACCAAACCTAACAAGTTGTTTACATAAAATTAATTTTAATCTATGTCTTTCACAAATTTCAAAATATTTATAAAACGATTAGCGACTTATTTTGTTTTTTATCTAAAATTATTTATGGGTTAAGTAATAAACCTGATTTTATGTATACAATCATATAATAACAAATTATATGATAATTTAATGAACTTGTATTTTTTGGAATCAGATTTAACAGTTACATTTCATTTTTAACACCTAAAATTAAATTTAACTATGAGAAAATTAAAAATTCCAATTATACTAATCATTCATTCATTTTTAAAGAAATCGAAAATAAATGTTGTACCAATCAAAAGTCGATGCGCGATAATTTATTTCAAGCAATTTCATAGGATATAAAACACGTGGTATGGTCTGACCAGAAATATAGTAAGTTCATAAATCATCAACCGTCAGCGGTCTACGCAGAGACGTACCTACTCTAGCCATTAAGCTTTGTTCTATAGATATTTTAATCCGGACCTGGAAATCCTAGTGTATTGATACTCTTGCCGAAATTTGTAAAAATGAGTCAGAATCAACTATTAGTTAATTGGCCGGTTATAATGTTTTTAAACTTCACAAAATCTTGACTAATTCCAATTATTTTGTTATCCGTTTCGCCAGTGATAAGTTATTCAAAAAAAACTACTAATTGAAATCGCCTAAATATATTGTAAAAACGTATATTATTACTTCAGAATGGTCTAGCACCGTTGCACATGGCAGCTCAAGGCGAACACGTCGACGCTGCTAGAATTCTTCTTTACCATGGTGCTCCAGTTGACGAAGTTACGGTAGATTATTTGACAGCTCTTCACGTCGCAGCTCATTGCGGACACGTTAGAGTCGCCAAACTATTATTAGATAGAGGTGGTGACCCTAATGCCAGAGCTCTAAACGGTTTTACCCCTCTTCACATAGCTTGTAAGAAGAATAGGATCAAGGTGGTGGAATTGCTGCTTAAACATGGAGCAAGTAAGTGATTTAGAAACTAAATTATATTCTATAAGTAAAGTATATAGAAGAGAATTATAACCTTATTTAAAAAATGTTTCCAGAATATTTTAAACAATAAACGAATTCTTTTTTGTCCTGCTAAAGTTGCTTTTTAAGAATATTGGAATATAACATAATATAACTTTTTCGAAACAAATACCGTGCTACAAAATTTAAATGTATGTTCCTTATGTTCATTTCCATCATGTATTTAGTTGGAATTATTTTTTTATAGGTATTGGAGCAACAACTGAAAGTGGTTTGACACCCCTTCATGTTGCCAGTTTTATGGGTTGTATGAACATTGTTATTTATTTGTTACAACACGATGCTAGTCCTGACATCCCTACAGTTAGAGGTGAAACTCCTCTGCACTTGGCAGCCAGAGCCAATCAGGTAATTTTTTTTTATAAAATATACATTTAAAAATTTATTTAGTAAGAGTTTACTTGACATATGACGTTTAACAATAACCTCTTTACGTTGTACTATTGACATGACATATCAAATACTATTAAACGAGCAAGGTTTGTATGTATGTATGTATGTGTGTGTGTGTGTGTGTCCAGAATTCAATGAAACTTTCAGGGTAGACTAATTCCTATCTAAATCGGCAAAAAATGTAGGTCTCATGTCTGTGAAAATTCGATCTTCCGAGATATTTACAAGAAAAGTTAAGCTTTTAGTTTTATTTCCTAGCAACGGCACATAATAATTACTTGTTTCTATAGTAATATATACTATAAAGGATAGATGAGTACAATAAAAGTGGGGATATAACGTCACATTCCATAGGCGTACTTTGCAAAATAAGTTTCTATAATATAAATAAGGTCACAGCATATAAAATATATATACGCACTTCGTAGATTAAATTTTGAAGTTATATTATTTACAAAAAAAAAAATAAACTTTATGCATCTGACACTTTAACATTGAACGAATTAAATTTAACCAATAAATAACAAGGAGGATTATATGTTGGGATTAAACTTTTTTTAATCTCTTGGCATTAAAAGTAACGCTTCAGTACTTACCTAAACTCAAAGATTAAAAAAAAAGTTAGTTCAAGAACTATCTTTAAAAGTCACTGTCTTCACTAAAACTACTGGTATCACTGTAATTGTCTTTTCTGAGGTTTATTATTATCGGTTCTATTAAATTATCCATTGATATATCCACTTTTCCCCAATGTTCTCTATTTACATCTGAAACTGCCTTCAAAAACAAATTTCGCACATCAGGAAATTTAAATGTTTTATTGTTTTGAGAAACATAACCTTTTAATAATTGTGACCAGATCAGTTCAGTGGAATTTAACTCTGCGTGGTTCGGAGGCAATCTGAGAATTTTAATTCCTTTTTCTCTGGCCATCTCATCTATAATATATTTTTTGAATTTGTTTTTATGTTGCCTTGCTATTACTAATAATTCTGCCTTCAAGGATTTAAGAGGACTGATAATATTTTTAGAATGAAGCCATTTTGAAATATATATTAATACAAAATTCTGAATCAATACATACGATACGGCTATGAATAAATAAAGTCTGACTTATCTGTCAAAAGAACAGGTTTATCTAGACAAAAAAAATTATAATAGGCCGATCAGATGTATTAAAATTTAAATTTTAACTACAAATAAGCATTGAAGGATGAGGTAAAAATAAAATTTCTACCTCTTGAATCTGTACTACGTTCTCCAAATTAAATACTGCACTCCTTTCTTCTGTATAGTATAGTAGTAAAAAGGTTTGACTTTATTTAATTTCTGGCGTTTTAATCTGAAAGAATTCAATTTTAAATTTGCCGCTTTATATAAAAACGGAAAGGTTCATTTGACGGACATAAATAATTTGCTTGTCAAATGACAGCTATCTCATAAATTCAAAGTTGAAAATACAACGTTGCCAATTCAATTTCAGAAATCATGGGTTTAGGTAAATATTTATAGGAACGTTGAGTAACACTGTTAAAATGTACACTTGTCAAAATGTGACACCTGTAAAAACAACTGTTAAAATGTGATACGTGTCAGAATGTAACAACTGTCAAAATGAACAAATCTCAAAATGAACAAATGTCAAAATATCACACGTACCGTACTTTTCTTTATTTATTACAAAGATCTAACCTAACCTAAAGCTAATCTTTTTTTTTTTTTTTGGCGGGTGGAAATGCTTTATGCACATCGGGTAAAGGTTATTTCCTTCCCCGATAGTGTGAGACTACCCCTTACGGCTACTATTTTATTATGCGGACAGTTTTAATATTTAAGTTTTCATTATCATAGAGAGAGGGAGAGAAAAAGAATCAATGCTTGTACACGTGTACTATTAACATAGATTTCAATTTTTTATTTTACAAGAAACTTTAAAGAGGCATTTAAAATTCTCTATTTTCATAGTACATTTTAAGGTTGATTGTGACTTTGTATTTTCCAAGAGCAAATTGTAATGTAATGTACGAATGAACTATTTTTGTAATTGAAAAATTTTGAAAAAATATGATATCAATATCTGCCACACGTCGAGAGTCTGGTCACAGGTTTTTGTGGAGGTTTTTACCCAAGTATGAATATCAGACCTATAATTTTCCTTCACTGCAGATCAATAAATAATAAAATCAATTGAACATAGAATTTTTCTTATATAGTGATAAATAGAGTGAGCTGAGCGATCTTCTGTTGACGGGACGTGTGCCCTACACGCTGCTGTTGCACGTCCTGGAAACAGGGCCTGTCCACCGTGACAATTCGCGAAGATCAAGCGTCAGTAGATGTTGCCCTAAAAGGGTGAAATGCATTTAACTAACCTCTGTGACAAGCAGTTGATAAACGTCAACAACAGCTGCAACCAATTGAAAATTAACACTGACAGCTTTTTTAATTTTCCCGCCTACTTCCAAGCCAATCGCCAATCAACTTTTTATTTATTTCCCTATCAGTAGTTCAAGTAGATGTCGCCCACTCCGTGATTTTCGCGAATTAATTATTAATTTGTCATGTTATAAATATACTTAAATTATATACTCATTGGGCTGCTTAAAAATGTAGATTTGAATATTAAGAGCGAAGCTCGGTGACCAGATATTGACATTTAACAATAAACTCTTTACGTTGTACTGTTGACATCACATATGACATTTAACAATAACCTCTTTTTGTTGTACTTTTGACAAATGACAATTGTTTTTTTAATTTTAGACCGATATTATAAGAATACTACTCCGAAACGGTGCCGCCGTTGATGCAAAAGCCCGAGAAGAACAGACTCCACTCCATGTTGCCTCTAGATTAGGAAATGTTGATATTGTTATGTTGTTACTTCAACACGGTGCCCAACCTCATGCCACAACTAAAGATCTGTACACTCCCCTTCACATTGCCGCCAAAGAAGGACAAGAAGAGGTAAAAAAAATATATTATTATAGAAATCACATTTTAGCAATGTTTTCTTTTAGGTCGCTTCAGTTCTCTTGGACAACGGCGCCGATCTTACAGCTACGACTAAAAAGGGATTCACTCCCCTCCATTTGGCTTCCAAATACGGCCATCTGAACGTAGCCAGACTTCTCCTACAACGCGACGCTCCTGCAGACGCTCAAGGGAAGAATGGCGTAACTCCTTTGCACGTCGCAGCCCACTACGACCATCAACCTGTTGCTTTGTTGCTTTTGGACAAAGGTGCTTCCCCGCACGCCGTCGCCAAAAATGGACATACGCCGTTGCATATCGCCGCCAGGAAAAATCAGGTAAAAACGAAAAACATATTTTTTGATAGATAGTAATACGTACAAATGTTATAAATACAATTACATCAAATCACGTGTATTTATTCACGTTGACGCTCCAACAAAAATTTCTAACTTCTACATTATTACTGCATCATTAAAAACAATACAAAAATATAGGGCCCAGGTGGGAACCTTGCGGAACACCACTTCTACCCCAATCAATATGTTGGCTACCCGAAAACAAAAAATACAATGATGTAAAAAAAAAATTCTAAGAAAGATAGCGTCAAAATTGTCACGGATTTCAGTGGCGAACCTAACCTAAAAAATTCGTAATGTTGAAAAAAACGGTTTTCTGTAAATAAAAAAGAAACTTCTGGTTGAATCGAAAAATAGTAAATGAGGAAGTTGTAGATAATAAAAAGATCTTTCGTTTGACCGCCTTGAAAGTATCGGTTGTCGTATTACTTTTCGAGATATATCGAAAAAAACCGTCCAAAATCGTCATTTTTTGATTTTGCTATAACTTTTTTAATTTTTCATATAACGTCTAGATATTTTGAGTAAATATAGCTCTTGGCAACATAAAAACATACATCTTTGAAAAATTGCAAAATATTTTTTGTTTTTTGAGTTATATCGATTTTTCGAAAAAAACACGTTTTCGAAAATCGTTCCCTCTTGCTCGTGGAGTGGACGTAGAGAAACTTTCGGAGCCGCATTTTGTTTCTAAAGATCTATACTTTCATGCTATAAAAAAATTCGTAACGATTTTTTATATTTTAAGTACCTAAAAATGGCGTTGAAAAGAAAGTTTTTTTTAGGTTAGGTTTTTCTCAAATATCTTTTTCACTTTTTGTTTTGCGATTATTTCTTGGACCGAACTCCATTTTTTCATGAGTTAAAAACAGTTTTTCTACGACCATTTGGGTCAGAGATATATTTTTTTCCAAAAAATTTCTGAGGGCGCAATTTCTTTAATGCTTTGCCTTACGACTTATTGGTAAATAACTTTTTCACTTTTTGTTTTGCGATTATTTCTTGGACCGAACTCCATTTTTTCATGAGTTAAAAACAGTTTTTCTACGACCATTTGGGTCAGAGATATATTTTTTTCCAAAAAATTTCTGAGGGCGCAATTTCTTTAATGTTTTGCCTTACGACTTATTGGTAAATAACTGTTTTTGTTTTAGATGGATATTGCAACTACCCTTCTAGAATACGGAGCCCAGGCAAATGCAGAATCTAAGGCCGGTTTCACACCACTACATCTCAGTTCACAAGAGGGACACTCCGATATGTGTTCTTTACTGTTGGAACATCAAGCAAATACCAACCATACTGCAAAGGTAAATAATTAAACTAAAATGCAATTTCAAAAATTATTTTTCATAATCAAAGTAATGTTTATACTTTTAAGTATTTTGTTGATTGGTACCATACTACACTCGGCACATATTTATTTTCTTGGGAAAAAAAACGTAAACTAGGATTGTTATTTGTTGGGTGTCAACGACATCACTAAAAAAACAAATGTTTGCGAATGTGTATGTGAGTGTAAAAAAAATAAAAATAAGTGTAGCCACCTTCAGCGTTATTAATTAACACCCTGATGGTAAATTAAAGAATTATAATACTTTTGCTTCTTCTTTATAAAACAGCCATAAAATTATTAATTTATTTTTAGAAAATCATTATTTAATGATAACTTACCAAAAAAAATTTAAAACAATCATTTTTACTTTTCAAAATTTGGGCATCCCATAACGTAGAAAAAAAATAAAAAAAAAAATCATTTTTACTTTTTCAAAATTTCGGCCTCCCATAACGTAGGAAAAAATTAAAAAAAAATCATTTTTACTTTTCAAAATTTCGGCCTCCCATAACGTAGAAAAAAATTAAAAAAAATCATTTTTTCTTTTCAAAATTTTGGCATCCCGTAACGTAGAAAAAAATTTAAAAAAAAAATCATTTTTACTGTTCAAAATTTTGCACAACGTAGAAAAAAAATAATTTTATGAGTAAAATAATTTACCAAAAAGATTTAAAAACCATTTTTACTTTTCAAAATTTTGGACATAAAGTAGAATAGTTTGCCAAAAAGAAATAACTTTTCAAAATTCTGGCCTCCCATAACGTAGAAAAAAAAATAAAAAAAAATCATTTTTACTTTTCAAAATTTTGGCCTCACAACGTAGAAAAAAAATAATTTTATGAGTAGAATAATTTACCAAACAGATTTAAAAACCATTTTTACTTTTCAAAATTTCGGCTCTCCTATAAAGTAGATTAATTACCAAAAAGATGTAAAAAAAAAATTTTACTTTTCAAAATTTTGGACATAAAGTAGAATAATTTGCCAAAAAGAAATAATAACTTTTCAAAATTTTGGCCTCCCATAACGTAGAAAAAAAAATAAAACAAATCATTTTTACTTTTCAAAATTTCGGCCTCCCATAACGTAGAAAAAAAAATTATTTTTACTTTTTAAAATTTCTCCCATAACGTAGAATAATTTACCAAAAAGATTTAAAAACCATTTTTACTTTTCAAAATTTCGGCTCCTATAAAGTAGATTAATTTACCAAAAAGATACAAAAAAATCATTTTTACTCTTCAAAACTCCCACAACAGAAAAAAAATTTTAAAAAAATCATTTTTACTTTTCAAAATTTTGGCCTCAGATAACGTAGAAAAAAAATAATTTTATGCGTAGAATAATTTACCAAAAAGATTTAAAAACCGTTTTTACTTTTCAAAATTTCGGCTCTCCTATAAAGTAGATTAATTTACCAAAAAGATATAAAAAAAAATTTTTACTTTTCAAAATTTTGGGCCCTCCCATGAAGTAGAATAATTTACCAAAAATATTAAAAAATAAATAATTTTATCTTTTCAAAATTTCGGCCCTCCATAAAGTAGAAGGGCGCTTCCAAAAATTGCACTCAAAAAATTTGGGTGCGGTAAATTTTTACTTGGCTTCAGCAGAGTTGGCTCACTAGACGATCATTGACAGACTCCGCTCCCCAAGACAAGGATAAATTACTCACAAATCTTACCAATACTCATTCTGTTCGGTTACGTTTTTATAACGACCGCGACAGTGCCGCCATCTCTTATCCAGAGGACCAATGTTAATAAAAATACGTGAATAGATATACAAAGGTTTCTATTTATCTAAGTAAATTTCTTTTTTGTGGACGTTTTGTTTTTTAAAATGATGCATCTTCAGTGTTCATAAATTTGACAAAATAATGATATATATATATACTTTGAAGAATAGTTGGTAAATCTCAAAATGAAAATAAATATATTTTTATATTTATTTCTTGCTGTTTTCTTTCTTAATTATATTTAAGTTTTATTAAGCCAAATTAAAAAGCAAAAGAAATTTTTTGAAAATAATCATTTTTTTTTACTAAATTTAATTAAAATAAAAATAACAGCTCGAAAGAGTTGGGAAAATTATGTATTTTTTTTTATATTTGCAAGAGTATTTTGACAATAAAAACGTTTAGTTGATTTTTTACATCCTGTACGTACATTTTAAATGAAATTTTACAAACAAGTGAATAGAATTTAGCAGCAATTTTTTATTTTTGCTCAATAAACTGATTATTTCTATTGTTTTCAGAATGGCTTGTCCCCTCTCCATCTCTGTGCTCAAGAAGATCGAGTATCAGCAGCTCAACTCCTTTTAAGAGCTGGCGCTCAAAAGGACGCCCAAACGAAACAGGGTTACACACCGTTACACGTCGCTTGTCATCACGGTCACGTCAATATGGTCCGCCTACTCATCGACCAAGGTGCCGATGTAAATCCCACGACCGTTGCTGGCTACACACCTCTTCACCAAGCTGCTCAGCAAGGACACGTGTTGGTTATCACTTTGCTGTTGAAAAATAAGGCCGATCCCAACGCTTTAACGGGTGTAAGTATAATAATATCGAAAAATATCGGTAATGGACCCTTATAGTCGTGGCGTCACAAACAAAAAGGTAACATGTAAATGTTTCTACGCAAAACAAAGTTACCATGGCAACAATGTCGCTGATCTGTCATGATTGTCATTGATCTGTCATGATTGTCATTGTTATTTGTTATGAATAATGAATATTTAATATTTTGACATGGAATTATTCAAAGAAGAGGCAAAACTATTGACAGGTGCTGAAAACGCGCTAGAATCAGGGCATGGTGCAAGTGTTAGTTACCATGGCAACAATGTCACTGATCTGTTTTTTTTTTTACTTACAACTGACAACTATGACAGCGTTGCTATGGGTTACTATTATGTGTAGAAACAGTGACGTCTAAGTACTACTCCTATTATTTTTTTTTTCAGAACGGTCAGACTGCCTTGGGTATAGCCAACAAATTGGGCTACATTAGCGTAGTGGAGGAATTAAAAGTGGTTACAGAAACAAACATCACTACAACTACAAATGTGAACATCGAAGAAAAATATAAAGTTGTAGCTCCTGAAGCGATGCAAGAAACGTTTATGTCGGATTCTGAGGATGAAGGAGGTTGGTATTGTGTTTTAATGTTGGTCATTTTTTTGTTAATTGATTTGGTTAACATATATTCGAAATTAACATTTTTTTGTGTTAAAATTTATTAATAATTTGTTTATTTGGTATTAATAGACTTAGAAAAATGCAATTAAATGTAAATACAGAACTTTTCAATAGCTTCTTTTTAGAAATATAATTGTATATTTAAAAATATTACTTTAAATAAAAAAAAATTAAATTATAATTGATAATTAATTTTTTTATGGATGTTTACAAACTTCTCCTATATTTTTTTATTTTATCAATCTACAACCTTATTCATAAAATTTTGATTTTCCAAAAAAAATAATAAATAAGTGAATTGCTTAAATTTTTAATTTATTTTTTTCATTCAATGTTAAAATTGTTAAAATTATTTAGAGAATTTTTCCACATGGTTTTTTAAAAAAACAAAAATCTAAATTACTTTAACATTTGCCAAAAAGAAACGTGACATCTATTTAAAATACAATTAAAAATAAAATAGTTTGTCCAATATAGACTGAATATGCAGGGGGTTTTTGAAATACGTGCACATATTGAAACCAGTTAAACACAAACAATACTTTTACAACTAGCTACACCTGTTTTATGGTATTCCCACGACTGCATGTATAGATTGCACTTGTTTAAGGATCTACCCAATCAGTTGGCATTTACAAGATTACCAAAAGGAATAATTGTACAAATTATTGAATTTTAAAGTGAAATTAGTATAATTCGTTTTTGGATATTACAAAGTATTGCCTATTTTAAATTTTAAGATGTGCATGTATTTCAATAACACACTTTCGTTGAACTATTGGTACAACAACTGGCCTAAAAAATAAAGAATAAAACAACAAATAGTCCGGGAAAATTTCACATAAAATCTGAAAACGTTGGAAAATTCATTGAAATATCAAAAATACTGAAAAAAATTAGATAAAATTGGAAAGTCATGGAATGTTTTAAATGTCAAAAGACAACAAAATTATAGCCCCGGAAAATTTCAAATTAAATTAGAAAATTATGGACGACCGATCGAAAAAGTGGTTTAGAAATAAAATAAATAATCCGGGAAAATTTCACATAAAATAAGAAAACGATGGAAAATTCATTTAAATGTCAAAAATGCCGAAAAAAATGATATTAAATTGGAAAGTCTTGGAATATTTCAAACACAACAAAATTATAGTCCAGGAAAATTTCAAATTAAATTAGAAAATTATGGACGGCCGATCGAAAAAGTGGTTTAGAAATAAAATAAATAATCCGGGAAAATTTCACATAAAATAAGAAAACGATGGAAAATTCATTTAAATGTCAAAAATGCCGAAAAAAATTATATTAAATTGGAAAGTCTTGGAATAAGTCAAAGACAACAAAATTATAGTCCAGGAAAATTTCAAATTAAATTAGAAAATTACGGACGACTGATCGAAAAAAGGGTTTAGAAATAAAATAACAAATAATCCGGGAAAATTTCACATAATTTAAGAAAACGATGGAAAATTCATTTAAATGTTAAAAATGCCGAAAAAAATTATATTAAATATATGAATATGTCAAACACAATAAGATTATAATCCAGGAAACTTTCAAATTAAATTAGAAAATTATGGACGACCGATTGAAAAAGGGTTTTAGAAATAAAATAACAAATAGTCCAGGAAAATTTCACATAAATTAAGAAAACGATGGAAAATTCATTTAAATGTCAAAAATACCGAAAAAAATTATATTAAATTGGAAAGTCTTGGAATATGTCAAACACAATAAAATTATAGTCAAGGAAAATTTCAAATTAAACTAGAAAAGAAATAAATTGAAATTAATTGGGTGAAGTTTGTAACTATTTTTTTTTTAATTTAAAGTTTTATTAGTGTTAAATTTTTTCTTTTATTTGCATTTTTCTTTTAGCAGTTTTTGCGCTTTGTGTCGTTTTTTAGTTGCTCCAATTTAATTAAAAAAATATAAGCTAATAAAATTCACATAATTGTAGTATTTTGTAATTTTTTATCACAAAATTCCGCGTTTATTTAGATATATACTTACTTTTCTGCTATATTTTAGTATATTTAATTATAAATATTAAAATTTCGGAAATCCAAATGATAATTTTAGAATAAACTCTAGTACAACATATTTTAGTCAAAATTGCTTTCTTTTTCTGAAAAGTATGTAAAACTTTTACCTAAATAGCAGGAAAGTGGTGTGTTGACTACAAACCGTTTTTAATATTTTTCTCCTTCAAATTTGAACTAATTTGGAATTCTACAAATAAATTTGTGCTTATTCAAAACAAAATTCACACAGAAATTGGCTGTTAGTAAGAGTGTTTTAGAAATTTTTAAATTGCAAATCAACATTGGGATTGAAAAATGAATGTGTTTTAACTAACAACATTTTTTTTAATTGGTTTAATATCTTAATCTACTATAACAATACTAGTTTTTTCCAAAAGGAGAAGAAATCGAAATTTAGCAAAAATATCATTAAAATTATTGTCACTTCTATTAATTTAGTCTACCAGTAAATTATTAAAAGTTATTTTTGATAAAATTTTCGAACCCTTCTATCACTATAATTAAAATTTCGCAAAGGTTTCTGTATTTTTGGGGGTTGATCGGGGGGGTTGATCATAAAAATGCGTGTTGTCCGCTAAGGGTGGTGGTTGATTGCATGCAGGCGGAGTGGACGAGCATCCAGTTGCTTATGGCCGACCGACGCATGCTCAGCACATCTATCTACCCTTCTACCAGGGACATATGACCTACACACGTAAGTCCCAACAGTACTATTTAATATTTCTGTCATTTTTTATTTGATAGAAATTAAATTTATTGTGTCTTTCGATGTTATTTCCGCATGATATATAAATGTATTATTCTTGGAGAAGTTTGATCATTGTTTCTTGATTTTTGACAATGAAACTGATGAAGTTTTGAGTGAAACCAAAAAACTGGGTAGTAAATTTTTTCGGGGTACTTAAAAATAAATGTCATACTTTTAAAATAATAAAATAAATTAAAATTTGCTCGTTATCGAATTTAAAGTTTTTCCGGAGTGCTTGAGTTATTTATAACCTAATGTCAAATCCATGTCTCTTCGGCTTTTACGCGGCAGAGGCAAATATAAATACTACAGTAATCAAATATCACAGAGCACTCATTTGACTATTGTGGCATCGAGAGTACTACCCCAGAATAGTTAACTACACAGAAGGGAAGGCTGGTCTATTTCAGGGGGTCAATTTCATCTGCGCATCTTCGCAATCGCCATGTTCTAAGTGGCAAAACTGTCACGCATTTTAGTCGTTCCGAGATGAAAGTTCTGTTGCGCTGTTGCCGTTGACAGTTATTTATAATGAAACGACGTAATGAAAAACATACAATTTGAACATCCTTGTCCTAATTTTCCATGTTTTAAAACTTTTTATTAGGTTAAGAATATTTTATACCCTTAAATATTCAAATCGAGAAATAAAAGAAATTAAAAGGGATAAAAATAACAAAAGTGTTCTTTCCCATATATAATAAGTTTTATTATCTTTTATATTAGCAATGTATAATGTTTGTTTTTTCTTGTTTTCTTTTTATCTAATTGTCATGGGAACTTGTTAACCTGGTTTTTCTTTTTAACTATTAATTTTTTTACTTACTAATATTGTATTGTATTGAAATTTCCTAAAAAATGTGTTAAAATCGTTTAAAAATTTTGTAAAAATGCACATACAGGAGCATCACCTATTATGTTTAAAAATATACGAAAATATGAAATTTTCTTTAAAATATTTAATAAAGATTTATTATTAAGAAAACAAGTTCTTTGTTACACCACTTGTTAAAAACCCTTTCAACAAACAATTTTTGCAACATTGCATCTGTTATCCTTTTCTTAGTGTACTACCAGCGCTACCTGCACGTTACAAATTTATTCAGTTTTCTCAGTGTAGCTAGAATAGGCAGCGACGTCGACCGTCATCGAAAATTTGACCCCCACTAGATCAAAGATACCGACACAAGCCTTCCCTTCTGTGTAGTTAATTATTCTGGGGTACTACCTTAAAGCCAATGTGAACTAATTTTGGTTGAAATTAAGTTAATTTGCTTTATAAAACAGTAAGTTGTTCGTTTAAAATAAATTTTCGGCGTTTTTGTCTCTAGATATTAAATCAAAGGCTTTCAGAAATCTACGTCAATTTAAAAGTTTGATTCTTTCCTAGCTTATTCGTTGATTTGTCATGGTTAAAAGAAAGATGGAGGCACTGGTTTAGTGTCAGTGTAATATTCAGACTGTCAGTATTCCCAAGAATAATTGAAATTCTACTCACAAAATTTTAATGATGTAATAGTGAAACAAGTTGGTAAACAATTTTGTGAGATTGAATTATATTTTCAATATCAGTAAATTTTCCGAGAAAAATGCGATTGGCTTTTATCTGTTGTTCTTATTATTTTCTCTTGTTGTCACTAATACATTATTGGGGTATCGGTTTCACAAACAATGTATTTCTTTTATTCTTTCTTACTCTGCATCGTGGTTTACATAAAAAATAACTGCATTTTCCATTATTATTAAAAATAATATTTCAATTTATCTTGTATTTAGATATTATAAGTAAAATTATAGTGATATATAGTACAACCAGAAATATAGTAAGGTCATAAATCAATATTACCCTACGATCCTCGTTATACCTATAGAATAGAACTTAATGGCTAGAATAGGTACGTCTCTGCGTCTCTGATTTATGGACCTTACTATATTTCTGGTCAGACCATAACCATTTATTTAACAGTCCTTTGGTGTAAGGTGTGCAAAATATGTATTGTGGTGTTTGTAGAAGCTTTATGTAGCTTATGTATAATTTAATCAGGTTTTTTTCCACGCTGTGCAATTTTTTTGATGAAACATCAGATGCAAAACTTGGTTGAGCTTAATTTCTCTTTATGTAAATATTTTTTAGCTAGTGTTTTAAAATACTATTTAAAATTTATTCCAATTGATTCATTCACCTACGCGTAAAAAACAAATTAGGTTTAATAAGTGCTTATGATTTTACCTAATTTACGATGTTTAAAAAATAAATGAGGTGGGAATTAGCTGTTAAAAATATCAATAATTAAAAAACCATTTTCGTTTTGTCACGGTCGTACCTACCAGATAATTATATCATTATGTCTTAGTTTGTGATACAGTTTAGGAAATTGAAAACGTTTTTTGACGATATATGAATGTTCTAAACGGTAAGAGTTTGATATCAAGATAAAATAAATTAAATTCTTACAAGTTCTTAACATAACAAAACACCCCTAAATTATATAATTCTTTAGCACTTCATAATACTTTAAAGTTCCAAGTCACTCATCATGCTAATGCAAAATATTACGACATATAAGGTTAAAATTAGAACGATAACAATTAAATAAAATAGTGCCAGCGGTAGCATTAAAATTTTGTTTTTATAAAAAGACTCTCGGGACCAGGAAATAATGACAAATTTTTATCTCATACCATTTTTTGCATAATTTAAGTACTTTTTCCAAGGTTATAGTCTACGTAAGTCATTACCTAAAAAATGTATTAAAAATTATAAATAAAAAATTATTTATATCAGGCTTCCAAGAATAAAACATTTTGCAGGTCAAAACACCCAAGAAAAACAAATGCCACTCGTACATGACTACTATAATACTTTTTTTCAGTGTAGAATTTGTTTGAGATGCAATTCATTCTTTCAAATATTTATTTTTATAATTTAATTCTATAAAAAAATAAAACAGTCATTTTAGTATAAATCATTTTTCTTACGTAACGAAAATTGCACACTGAAAAAAAGAATTCGTGTACAAGGGCAAACCGACTGTTACTTATTTTTCTCATAGCCTATAATTGCAGGTATTTTTCATTCGTTTTATGGTATTTAAATTATGCAAACAAATCAATACTCCAAGAGGTAGCGTGCTCGAAAATCTATCATTGTTTTCTGGACTATAGGAGGCAGTGCAAATCCGTTTACTTACAATCCGGTCTACATCAGATGCATGCAAAAAAAATATTTTTGGACCCACAAGCTTTCGATTTAAAAATTAATTCTACCGCTAATACTAAAATTATTGAAATAACTTATCAGTTTATTAATATTTTTTTATCTCAATACCATCGATATATCTCAATGGGAGTGTATTATTTTTCACAAACGAAAAGGTTTTCTGTCGGATAGTTGATTTTTTTTTGGTGATTTAGGCGATGACCCCCTGTTAGACCAACAACAATACAAATACATGACGGTGGACGATATGAAAAGTTTCGGCGACGATTCCATGAGGATGGACGTTACTAACGACGAAAAAAGTGAATATAACAGAAATTCTATTGGTAAGTTTTTAATTTTTTTAATATGTTGGCGTTGACGTAACATCAGCTGTCAAAATTCTAAACACGTGTTGATCAATTGTCAAGAGGAGTTCGTATATATTGGATTGATATTAATTTAATTTTTTTCAATTTTTCAGTATTTGAAAATTGTCTTTAAACTTAAAAAAATTGGCAATACTAAATATTTTACGTTGGTTTTTTTGCGTTAAATTGTTTTGTATTTATTTGGAATACAAAATATAAACAAAATTAGCGGTACTTACAAAGCTTGTTATATTTAGATATTACATAATTATATGAAAATGTTCAGTTATCTACTGTCAATATACACATTATGTGTATTTTTGATAAAGGAAAAAAATGCAAACACGATTGCTCTTTGGAGAAATATGTTAAAAATAAAAATAGGTAAACATCTCCTATACCTGACAAAATAGTGCCTTGAGTAGTAAAAATAAGGCCCCCAATTTTTTTTAACCATTTTTTGGGATGTACTAGCCCTATCAATTTTTTTTACCATTAACTTTATAATATAAATTTTACAATTTTACTCAGACCTGTGACACATATTATAAATGGATTTAAAGTAGTCGAATAAATCTATCTATATTTTTGTGTTTATTGCGCATGAAAAATTCGATTTTCTGTATTTTTCAGTTTTTTTTACCATCTTTGACCTCTTAACTCTATATAACTTTCTGTAAACGGTGGATTCTAAATCTTTTTTCTACAGAAAATTGATTTTTCTTACAGATTTAACAAGTTCCAATAAAAAAATTCAAAACACGTTTCATTTTCTTATTGGAAATTGTTAAATTTAATTTTCTTTTAAAAAATACCCGGAATCTACAATTTACGGAGAATTGTACAGGGTGGCCAAATAAGAATGCGAGGTACTATATCTGGGAAACCATCCATCGTAGAGGCTTGCGGAAAAAAAAAGTTATGACTAAAACGGCCAAGAGAAAAACCTGGAAAATATTTTCAAGTTTCTGAAATGGCCGCTAGGGGGCGCAACTGCGATCTTGAATCTAAGAGAGTGATGTTTCTGTGAATTCCGCTACATTAACCTAGCAAAAAAATACCTGGTCTTTAAAGTAGAGTATAATCTGAACCTTTTTTATTTGACAATTTTTGCTGTATCTCTAAAAATAAAGTAGTGGGGGGTATTCAAAGATTTCAGTAAAAAACAACCTGTATATTCGACACGGCTGAGTCGATTTTAACAAACTTGGGCTATCTAAAAAGAGCTATTCGTTTTTATATTTTAAACTAATTAATTCCTTTTATTATGTAAGTTGTGGCCTTAAAAAGGACCAATTTAAAAAAGAAAGGTTTTTAGTGCCCTCGTAAATGCCCTAAATGCTGATCATCACGATCTATGCATTGCTGAAGCCTCTCATGGGTAGACAAACGTGCAGCTTTAATTTCGGCTCTCGGTATGTTACGTAATGCATTACGAATCCGGTTTTTCATATCTCTCTGGTCTTAGGTTGAATCTGAAAATCAAAACAAGTTAAGTCTGGTGATCGCGCAGGCCATGGAAACAGACTTCCTCTTCAAATCCACCACTGTTATAATATAGCATTAATATGCTCTCGTACAATAATAACTTAATGTTCTGGGCAACCATTCAACAGCAAAAATAAGTTTTGACGTGTTTCCAGTGGAACATCTTCTAACAATAAAGGTAATTTATTGGCCAAAAAGTCAAGAAAGATAGGGATTGCTAAAAAAAATAATTCTGCCTCCCACACCACACATTCAAACTCCAACGTCCATGGTGCTGAACTTCACGCACCCAATGCGGATTTTCTGCAGACCAATAATGCATATTGTGCAGATTTTAAAGGTGGCTTCATCGGTCCAAAGAATTTGAAATAAAAATTCTCCATTATTGTGAGAGAGCATATTAATGCAGTATTACAACAGCGTTGGATTGGAAGAGGAAGTCTGTTTCCATGGCCTGCGCGATCACCAGACTTAACTTGTCTTGATTTTCAGACTCAACCTACGTCCAGAGAGATATGAAAAAGCGTAACATACCAAGAGCCGAAATTGAAGCTGCAGTTTTGTCTACCCATGAGAGGCTTCAGCAATCGGTCCTTTTTAAGACCACAACTTACATAATACAAGGAATTAATTAGTTTAAAAAATAAAAATTTAAGAGATTTCCGTATAAAATTTTCTTTGGCCTATATTTTAGGTTAGGAACAAGATATCGAGATGGGGTTTTCGGGAGCTTGTTTAGACATCATTTAACTACTTTTTCATGAAAAAGAAATCATACCAATGCATTCAATTTTTTTGAGAAAATTAACCATTTCTGTCGAAACAAAACTTCAAATATTATAACATTTGTAGCCCAAGAATAGCTCTTTTCAACCAGCCCAAGTTTGTTAAAATCGGCCCAGCCGTTTCGAATATACAGAGTGTTTTTTATTGAAACCTTTGAATACACCCCACCACTTTATTTTTAGAGATGCAGCAAAAATTGTTAAACAAAAAAGGTTGAGATTATCCTCTACTTTAAAGATCAGGTATTTTTTTGGTAGGTTAATATAGCGGAATTCACAGAAACATCACTTTCTTAGATTCAAGATTGCAGTTACGCCCCCCTAGCGGCCATTTTAGAAACTTGAAAATATTTTCCAGGTTTTTCTCTTGGCCATTTTAGTCATAACTTTTTTTCCGCAAGCCTCTACGATGGATAGTTTCCTAGATACAGTACCTCGCATTCTTATTTGGCAACCCTGTACATTATTTTGAATCAGGACTTCGTTTTCAATTCTAGTGCAAAGAGTTAAAGAGTCAAAGATGGTCAAGAAGAAAAATACATAAATATAATTTTTAAGATAGGCACACCAAACCAAAAAAATCTGAAAAAATTCATGGAAGTAGGTTTACATCACACACTAAAGAATTATTAAATTTTTTTTACTGGCTCCCAAAAAAAGAAATAAAATCAATTTTTACCTTTTTATGGGATATATATGGGGTTTATAGGGTCAAAAAAATGGAGTTAAAAGATATCCACAATTACTATATTCATAATTTTTTTTAGAATATTTTATATACTCCTTCGTGAGAAAAAAATATTAAAAAATCCCATTTTCTGGCCCTCAATGGAGGGCGGTGGGGCCTCTGAGCAAACCAACCTTGGGGTCTTATTTTTACACCCCAAGACATTCTTGTAAATTCAAAAATCCAAAGATAGGGGTATTTTACCCATCTTATTCCAAAATTAGAAGACCTAATTAATTTCTTGAATAAAAAATGCTTTAGATTAGAAAAACGAAATATCGAATGAAAAGAGTAAATTTCAACCTCGTGGTAAAGAAATTAGGATTCAGGGTAACGATTCTCATAATTTTCAAACCAATTGTAATGTACAGCAAGTAAATGCAGTGACAGAAAATATTAAATGTCAAATATGTAGCGGTAATCTTCTTTTATTCAGTTGTCCTTTATTTCTAAACTTATCGGTTAATGAAAGATATAACAAGGTTAAAGGTTTTAGGCTTTGTACAAATTGTCTTCGTTCAGCTCAAAGGACCAAAATGATGACGTGAAATAACATTTCTTAACTCGAAGGACCTTTAGATGATTAAATACTTTGATTTCTTAACTTTTTTCCTTTAATTGACATTACAAATTTTTATTATTTTTCAATCTTCTAATGACTTTTTTTGTTACCATGTATACATGTCCGCCATGGGCGTTTCATTAAAAGGGATTAACATTAAACACCTTTTATACCAGACGAATAATTTCAATATTGTTTTAATTTTTCGTAATCAAATCGCTCCATGCTTGATTAAAATGCAATCGCAATCGCAACAAATTTTATCGGATATTTTCAATAATTAGATCAACTCCAACCTTGGATTTTTAATAAACAGTTTACCACCTACGCCCAATAGTTTTAAAAAAATCCTTGAAACACTGTTTTCGAAGAGATGATAGATGGACTTACACTATCTGGTATAATAAATTATATATTGTCATCTAAATATAAAAAATAAATTATATCACCAACACTATATATATAAATATAATACATTATTTAATTTGTTAGTCACAAAAAAATATTTTACATTATTTTTGATCGCTTAATTTTTTTAGCTCCATCCCACATAAGTAACGATTTGATTATAACCCCTCAACATGTCAGAGAATATTACGCTAGTAACACTTATTCAGCACCGGATAACGTCGATATCAACCGTCAACCGATCACTGTTGGGTAAGTTGTCAAATTCAATTTATTTTTTATTTATACATTTCAGGTTGTTCAATATTTTTTAATTGGGGTTTTATTTGTTCGTTCTACTGTTTTCTTTAGGATTGACAGCTAAATTTCTAAATGACAGATGACGTTTATTGTAATTATGAATATGTAATATTTTTTGACAGCTTTTAAATGATCATAAAACTGTCAATTCAACGTGAATCTAAAAGTAAAAGAAAATTTTAAAGCTTAAACTAAATTTCAGTGTGATTTGTGTTAAATGCTTTAAATGTTGGTTTTTTTTAACTAAACGAAAAAGGAAAATATTGTTTTTTTTAAAAGGTGTTAGGGTTTTTCTTATTCAATTCTTTACTTGTAAAAAGATGGTTTTAAATTAAACAACTCATCAAAATTACTTATACTTTATCTTGTTGTTTTAAATTTATTTTAAATTTAAGTAATCATGAAGTATAAGTAACTGTTTTATATTTTGTATTAACTAGAGAATTGGGGATTAAAACTTAATGTAAATTTACATTAATTAAAATAAAATTATAAATCACGTGCCATTCTCAGCCATATAAAAATTCTTTACATGTTAAGTTTTACCCTCATCTTGCCAAAGTCAAAAGTTAAGCATAGTAAGAGGTGACAATAAAAAAATTGAATACTATTCCTTAAATGATGGTTAACTTTTGAATACAACATGTACGAAACTTTTGTATGAGAGAGAATGTCCTAAAGGTGTTTGGGATTGTGTTAAAAATATAAAACTATTTTTTTGTTATTTGGTTATTCCCAACCCAATATTTTTGCGATGCGCCCCTTGCTTAACGTTATCCACCCCTAGCTATACCTACCAAATGCCTTAGTAGATAGTATGTATGTATTCAAGCTTAAGCAATGAAGACTGGGCGCGTCTAGAGCACCATTTGCGTCGATTGGGGCGTGTCAAAATCAAGGGATCTGGCCTGTGCAGAGAAAGGTACTTTTTTGGTGGTACACAATTTTTTTTTTATATTGGGTACCACCAATATATGCACTGAATGTTACACAAACAAGATTAACCTGCGTGATTTATATATTATCACTTCCATAGCTAATTGTATATTTTTTTATTGAAGTGTTCGCTTTTGTTTTTGAACTATTTTAAATCCCTAAATACACCCTTTAAACTGTTACAAAATCGGATAAGGTTGGGACGGGTAGATATTTAAATTCAAAGAGAAATCTGTACTTTGTTCAACTCGACATGAATGTGACTTAGTACATCTCCAATTGCAACCATTAGAAATCTTTTTAAGTTGGTTGGATAATTCTGGATACAACAATTATTTTATTATATGTCGGAGAAACCTAGTTTAAAAGGATGTTACAGGATGGTGTACTAGCCACAGGAACTCTTAGTTAGACTAACCAAAGAGGTGAAACTTGATGTATCCCCTTTAAACAGAACTAATACTTTTCAAAGATAATAGAATCCTAGAAAAATAACACTTGGGCTGTTCCAAGAACAACTGTAAATGCAAGGAAGTAAAGTATCTAGAAATAACCCTGAATTCCAAACTGATTTGGAACCTACATATTCAGAAGCTAACAATAAAATGCAAAATGGCATGACGACTCAAATCACATGTAGTACATTGGATGTAAAACCTACAGGGTCACTAGTTAGATGAGTTGAAACAAACCAAAAAGGGGTTGCATTGGTGCTAAATTTATCCATTGCAAAACCCATTTGAAACCAATATAGAGTGGGACAACAAAAATTCAAGAAAACAAAGGGTCAATTTCTTTATCTGCTTAGAAATCGATAGAGATACAGGTGCTGGAATACATGGAGAATCTCTCAACCACAGAAATTTAAGCCATTGACAAGTCGAACAGAAAAAATATGAAGGATACTTAAGTAAAAACATCCTTATTTTCTCTGACAGTCAACCAGCGATCAAGGCAACAGCAAACAACCGAATCAAATCAAAAATTGTCTGCAAAACCCAATTTTCTTGAGTATGAACATCAAGGTAACCATGATATAGAAATTGAGGGTGAATAAAAAGCTGAAAATCTGATCCTTATTCAAAAAGCTGGTAGATGGAATAACAAAAAAGATTGTAGCCAACATAGAAAACATACATTGATCAAACCTGGTCAAAGTGAAGCTCTTTCCTTCGTGCCCCTGGGAGGAGATACAAAAACAAGTAAAAAGATATATCAGTACTTCAAAACATTGGAGCATATCTATCGTAAAATTGCTTCGGTACATTTATTCATGATTTTCTCAGACTACCTGGAAATTCATGACTCACCCAGTTTACGCATTCTGAGCGATGTCCGTGCCGACTACACATTCGACTTTTAGCTGAGACGCGAGTTGGAATTAATTTATTGGATTAAGTTCAAAAATAAAAGCAAACACTCTCATTGTTGAGTGTCTTACGAATATCTGTCATTTTATGGTACGTATTTCGTTCGTACTCCTAAAATAAATAGTTTAATGTGTACAAATCATTTCAGGCATTTGTGAGACACTTGATATTTTAGATGGTATTGGTGTAACCCGCAAATGCACACTTTGTATATTGTATAATTGTAAATATGTAGATAGGAGTTTAAATGTCTAGGTGTAGGTCTATTTTGGAATGTAATTTTAGCTCTTTTTCAGAACATTTTGGTAAGAGGGAGTAAAGTAAAGGTAGAAATTATAATTTTAGAGCTACAAAAATTGTATTATATAAACAGATTTTGCATAGTCATTGATTAATATATATCCTACGTACATCGTTTCAAGTATGTACATAAAAAATTATTATCTTCAATAGTATTGATAGATTAAAATAAATTGTACATAGGAATAAATACAAAGTGCATTTTTTATAACAATAATGGGAGTTAGAACAAGAAACTAACTTCAGTATAAGCTAAAAACAAATATTTAAACTCTTAATTTATTAAAATAAATACTAATCTGTAGTGTAACAATAAACTAGGAAATAAAAATACTGAACTTATATTATTAATTTGCAATTAATACATAAAATTAGATTTATGATACAATATATTATTGATATGAAAATATTTAATGGGTTTTTAAAGTTTTTTTTTTATTTAATTTATTTTTTTTATTTTAATTTTGGTATAATTAACATTATTTTTGTGTTGTCATGTAACCGACAGTGTCCCCAGTTGGAAAAAGTAAGTTTATGGATCATAACTAGTAGAAAATAGAATTGCCTGATCTGTTTCTTTGTTTTTTAACTATTTTCGTGTGCTTAAACCAATTTTTGTGCAAACCAACCATTTATTTTATTATCTTTTTATCCCTTTTGTCCTAAAATACTATTGGTTTAATAGAAAAAAATTATATATTGTGGTTATATTTAAAATTTCTTTCCGTCACATCTTTTAAATCATCTTCACTTGCTTAATCACAATAAAAATCAATTAAAATTGATAACCGAGTGTAGATTCGGTTACTTTCGTTACAGAAAAGTAACTAATCAACTAAAAAGAAAATTTTTGTGTCTTATTTATTAAGTTTGTAGATGTAATACATCATTTACTTACTTAACACTCACTACATCAAATATGCCGCACAAAAATCACTTAACACCATTTGCAAAATCAATTTAAACACCACAACATCTACAAATACAATAAATATTGATAAAGTTTAAACAAATAAGTGTTGCAGTTAAACCAACAACCGTTATTTTCCTGAGAAAATATCAGAACAATAATGGAGAAAACACATAATTTATTTCATAATCGATTTCGATTTTCTTAGAACTAAATACTAACTTGATGAGACATAACAGCAGAAGTCACTTGGCTGGTAAAGTTGACTTAAAATTTTAGTCTGTGGCTAATAGAGAATATGAGTTAACCGCAGCGTGAAATGCATTTGGTCGCGTAGCCGACCCTTTATTCGATTACAACCTAGCGGTGTTTTTATTCTTTCAATTTATTTTGAGTGGAATTTTCTAAGAACATTTTGGCTTTTCTTTTATCGATTGTGTTATTTGTTATATTCTATCCTCCTCGTTTCTGGTTCATATAAGACTACTTTTTAAGGTTTAACACTTTATTTTTTACTTATACCGTTGTCTGTATAAAGGTATGGTCTTTCAACCTCCTGAGTATGAGCAAGAGAGTCAGAACAAAGATGTACATATATTAGGAAGTGGTGCCAAGGGTGGTTTTGCGATGAAATCTGAAAACCTTGTTTTATTGCTTTCCTAGTGAATTCTAGATGGAGCTACTTTTAAATTAAATCCCAGCTCCTCCGAACCGAATCGTTTATAGTACCTGTTTAATTTTCAATCGTAAAACTTAAACATGAAATTCAAAATATTCATTCGTATCAAACCGGCAACACGGCGCGAGCGCCAACAACCAAATATTTTAAATTATGTCGTATCAAGCTGTCAAACCGCGATCGGGCGTTCGGGTGTTTTAAAATATTTAACTGCGATTAAAATAAAATTCAATTTGTGTTTCTCCTACGCGTTGGACTGAAACGGAAATAAAGACAGAAAACACAGGAAGGCTGCCAGCGGCCATTATGTTATTACATTTTTACACGTACGCTAACCGCGAAGAAGCAAAAGTTAACAAATTTTGTTCGTTTATTTTACAATGGTACAAAGGCAAATATTTTCTGAAATAAGTGGTTTATTTTGTGTTAGCCATTATCATTAGTTAATAAATCAAACATGTGATTTCTTGTTATGTTTGTGCTTGTTTCATTGAAGGTAGAAAAAAGAATAAGTTACAGTCCACTGAACAATTACTGACATTTATTTAAAAAAACGGTGTTGTTTAGACATCGGTCGACTTGGGAAATAAATGCAACAGCATATCTCAACCCCCTGAGATGTGAACAGTACCTTACAGTGAAAAACAGCATCAAACCAGCCTCGCAACGACCTTGATTAATGAATATCTTTACCTCCCTCGCACTCCCCATAAATGCGTATTTTAATGTGGGAAGCTTAATTGGATTATGAGTAGCATTAATAACAATACATTTCTAATTAATTCTGGCTATTTATAGTGAATATTAAAGGTCATTTTCAAGTAAGAAACAATCATAGTAAAAAAATGTTTTATAGGCCAAATATCAAAATTATTACTTAGTTTGAAAGAAATAAAAATGGTTTCCTTGGGAATTTATTTATTTATTTATTTATTTATTTATTTATTGTTACACTGTTCAAACAGGACAAACCCAACTACAGGAATACACGTATATTGTTTAACAAGAATATCATTTCTCAAAGAAAAATGCATTAATCGCAGATATACGACAGTGGAAAATATCAAGCTGGTAATTTACAGTATTACACATTGAACACATCCTGTAAAGTGGCGAAAATTTTAAAATATTTGTTCGAGGTGTAGGAAGGTAAAATGTATTGTCAACTCTAGAAGCTAATCTCGGGATATTAAACCTCAGTTTTTGAAGAAAATTGGGGTCGCTGATTTTATTATTTACGAGTTTAAACAAGAATATCAATAGGTGACAATCACGACGAGAACTTAAGCTATCCACACAATGTCTCATTTTAAGCGTACTATTAAGAACTCCAGTAGGAGTTTCGAGCTAAGAAACCATACATTTTGTTATCAGACGAATAAGCAGCCTCAATATGAGGAACGAACGAAAGTTTGGAGTCAAAAGTGACACCCAAATCAACAAATGTCGTCGGGCGCTCAAGAACAGAATTATTAATTTCATAATGATGTAAAATCTTGTCAGTTTTAAGAGAAAATGTCATTACCTTACATTTATCAGCGTTAAGTGACAATTTATTACTTATACACCACACCTCAACACGTCGTAAGTTAGCTGAAAGTGAAACACAATCACTTATATCATCGATTTGGCAGAATAATTTTAAGTCATCAGCATACAGTAAATAGTTAACGTCAAGGTCATCAACTATATCATTGATGAAAACATTAAATAATAGAGGGCCCAGATTACTTCCCTGAGGAACTCCGGATGTTACTAAGTGTTCGACGGACTTGTAACCATTAAAGACCACAAACTGCCGTCTACTACTTAAATAGGAGCTAAATAATTTAATCAGAGGTGCCGATAATCCATACCGAGATAGTTTCTTTAAAAGAATTCCGTGGTCTAGTCTGTCGAACGCTTTGGAAAAGTCGGTGTACACAACGTCAGTTTGCGACCGCCCATCAATGCTTTCAGCAATAAATTGAGTTATATTTGCCAAATTGGTGATAGTAGAGCGACCCTTTACGAACCCATGTTGATTTATAGCTATACAGTTACTTAAGTGACCATACATTCTATTGTATAACAGAATTTCAAATACCTTACAAAAGTTACAAATAATTGAGATAGGCCGAAAGTTGCCAATATCAAATTTGTCGCCATGCTTGTAGATAGGTATAACTTTCGATAGCTTCCAGATGTTAGGAACAGTGCAAGTCTTAAGGCATGTGTTAAGCAATATTGTTAAAGGCAGAGCAAGTACAGGCGCACAATCTTTCAAAATAAAAGCCGGAATAAAATCAGGTCCTGTTGTCATTTTATTTGTAAATTGTTTTAAGGCTATAAGGACTTCATCTTCCAGAAAAGACACAATATTTAAAACATGTGAGGTCAATGAGTCATCATGGGAGACAAGAGGTGTGCTAACTGAGAAAGATTTTGCAAAATAGTCGGAAAAGCCGTTAAGTATATCTGTGGGACTATTAAGTGTTTGGCCCACCGACATAACCTTAAACTAGACGGCTAATATCCATATTCCCACCACACAAGAAACTCATCCAATTGAACATTCCGAAAACGTCTCTGCGCAATGCGCAATGGACACCAGTACGTCTAACATCTGGGTTTCGGTTCTCGAGCTTTGCCGATTCGAGGAGACGAGATATATTGTTTTCTGTTCATAGGCGTCCACTGTTCTGTTTGGTGTTTAACCGATATTCGATAGAGAAATAGTGAATTTATTGTAAAAATGAAGTGTTTTGTACTTTGGTGTAAGAACCGTTCAGCAAACCATCCCAAAGGTTTATGTTTCATAGGTAAGTCAATATAAGAAACACAATAAAATTGTTATATACCATGCATCTATTCAACAACTTTGATTCACACACATTTATTATACCAAAAAGTAATTATTTTACGCGAACGAATGTATATTTGCTTCCCAATGATATTTTAGAATACCTGAGGACCAACGTAATGAATGGTTGAAAGCAATCGGAAGATCTTTAGAACCGCTTCTGCATTCGTCAACAAGAATATGTTCAGAGCATTTTGCTTCAGAAAGTTATTTCAATGATATAAATTGAGGATACTATATGTCTTACTCGAACGATACAGCTATTTATACCTATACTATACTATTTTATAAAAAACATCCTGTTCTCACAAATAATAATATTTCCAATCAGTAAATGAAAACTCCAACCTAAATCCTAAATTGTTTTCATCATTCCACTTATTTTCGTTCTAGACCCAATCATTTTACCTAAGGTACGCCAATGTCGGAACATAGACTTTAAGGTTATATCGGTGAATATGACAAACACAATGCGCATGCATTATGGACACCAGTCATCCTCGTAATTGATCAATTTTTATCATATGGCATTAGCCGTCTAGTTTAAGGTTATGTCGGTGGTTTGGCCATTGTACGTCATTCTGTCAGAAATATTCGTTGATCCTTTTTTGCTATTGACAAAAGCCCAAAATTTTTTAGGATCTGCTTTCATGTTAGATTCGGCAGATTTAGCGTAGTTTTTGTACGACTTGTCGATGTCGGATTTCACTTTTGCTCGTAAATGTTTAAATTGATTAAGAGTATTTACATCTTTGTTTTTTTTAAATTGCTGATTTAATTTTGATTTAAGAATTTGCGACATCTATGATCTTTATCCAACTTATTTAATCATAATCATTTCTCGTCTCTCTTCATTTCTTTCTCTCTCGACGTTAGGTCCAGAAACGACGAAGTCCATCTATTCGATAGGTCCAACACTACAAAAATGTGTTTACTTTTAGGTCCATAAGGTTGACTGACTATACATTTACACATACATCGCTTAATCTTTATAAAAATTTAATTGTGGAGGGTAAGATTTTACCAACACAAACGGGAAATTTCTCAGTTAGTCGCATTTCTTGAAAATCAGGTTAATTGAGTTAGAATTAAAGTGAAAGAAATACGATAATGAAGCCTTAAAAAATTCTGTTTATAGTAATATTTTATTCACCGGTAGCTAGCCAGCCACGCGGAGAAGATTGAACATAGTTATTTTTAATCTCTTGGTTATAATTCTTGCCCTTTGCGCACTTATTTGCCATTTATGCACATATCAACAGCAAAGGTGTGTTAAAAACATTATATTCAATCATAAATTAAAATAGTGAAGTGACACAAAAATTTTCTCATCTCAAAAATGTTTCATATAAAATTGTTCAAATTAGAAACTTCACTTAAATTTCTATCTTTAGTTTCCTGGTGTCTTTCATCGTTGACGCAAGAGGCGGTGCCATGAGGGGATGTCGTCATTCGGGAGTAAGAGTTATCGTTCCACCACGATGTGCTTCTAGTCCTACGAGAATAACCTGCAGGTATGTCAGACCGCAAAGAACCCCTCATCCTCCACCACTCATGGAGGGCGAAGCCTTGGCGAGCAGATTGTTGGAACTCGGTCCTGTTGGTGCTAAATTTTTGGGGTAAGTATTCCCTATTATGAATCGAATTCTCCTTATTTAATAACATCATATTTTCCAGGCCAGTTATTATAGAAGTTCCTCATTTCGCTTCTCTACGAGGGAAACAGCGGGAAATAATTGTCCTCAGATCCGACAATGGAGAAACTTGGAAGGAACATACTTTGGAGGCGAGCGAAGAAGCGATACAAGACGTTCTAAATCATAGTTTTGACGGAGAAGGTAAGAGGAAAATTCCGTTTAAAAATTCATTAAATATCAACATTTTGAATGTTAGTTTTTTATGTTAAAAATACCGTATCAGTTTGTGTTATGTTATTAGATAAAAATTGTTAAAAATGTAATAAATACTTTGCTCTTACATCATAAATAACTATTTATTTTTAAAAATTTGACATTTTCTTTACTTATAATTCTAATTATATTACAGAATTGAGTCAAATAGAGGACTTGCATACCAATCGTATAACTCGTATTGTGACTAACGACTTTCCACATTACTTTGCCGTAATTTCACGTATCAGACAGGAAGTGCACGCCATCGGTCCAGATGGTGGTACCGTTTCCAGTATTGCGGTACCGTTGGTTCAAGCCGTCTTCCCACCAAATGCTCTAACCAAGAAGATTAGAGTCGGTTTGCAAGTAAGTACAAACAATTTTTTATCGTTAATAATTTTTTTCAGTGCTACTAAACATAGTTTGTCTTGTTTCTCGGTGAATTTATTGTGAATTAAAAATATTGGTAATATGGCATGAAAATGGTTGTAAAAATAAAAAAAATACATTTTAAAATGTACCAGATGGATTAAAACAATAGCAAAATTTGTGCATTTACGCTTATGTTCTCCCTAGGTCTTGGAGTCTTCTCTGGGAATTTGTATCTTGTTCGTATTTCTTCTCTTCTATGCATTAACAACATTTTTCCAGTTCTATTTTCACAAACATTTTTATTTATTTTTTTTAGTTTATTATTTATTATCTTTTGGTAGTGTGTTACATTTTTCTAGGACATTTCATTTTCCTAATTCCCTGCTATAGGAGTTTTCCTCCTTTTCAGGAATTTTATCAAAATCTAAAGCCCCTTCTCAATTCTTGAGATTTTGAATTTTTTGTACAGAAGTTTAGTGGGAGGGTTACGAAAGGGATTGTCTTATGTTTGACATATAATTCTCCCTAGGTCTTGGAGTCTTCTCTGGGAATTTGTATCTTGTTCGTATTTCTTATCTTCTATGCATTAACAACATTTTTCAAGTTCTATTTTCACAAACATTTTTATCAAAAGCTTAAACCCCTTCTCAATTCTTAGGATTTTGAATTTTTTGTACAGAAGTTTAGTAGGAGTGTTACGAAAAGGATTGTCTTATTTTTGACATATAATTCTAATTCTAATTGTATCTTGTTCGTATTTCTTCTCTTCTATGCATTAACAACATTTTTCAAGTTCTATTTTCACCAACATTTTTATCAAAAGCTTAAACCCCTTCTCAATTCTTAGGATTTTGAATTTTTTGTACAGAAGTTTAGTAGGAGTGTTACGAAAAGGATTGTCTTATTTTTGACATATAATTCTAATTCTAATTGTATCTTGTTCGTATTTCTTCTCTTCTATGCATTAACAACATTTTTCAAGTTCTATTTTCACAAACATTTTTATCAAAAGCTTCTCAATTCTTGGGATTTTGAATTTTTTGTACAAAAGTTTAGTAGGAGGGTTACGAAAAGGATTGTCTTATTTTTGACATATAATTCTCGCTAGGTCTTGGAGTCTTCTCTGGGAATTTGTGTCTTGTTGGTATTTCTTATCTTCTATGCATTAACAACATTTTTCAAGTTCTATTTTTACAAACATTTTTATCAAAATTTTAAACCACTTCGCAATTCTTGAGATTTTGAATTTTTTGTACAGAAGTTTAGTAGGAGGGTTACGAAGGGGATTGTCTTATTTTTGACATATAATTCTCCCTAGGTCTTGGAGTCTTCTCTGGGAATTTGTATCTTGTTCATATTTCTTATCTCCTGTGCGTTAACAACATTTTTCGAGTTCTATTTTCACAAACATTTTTATCAAAACCTTAAGCCCCTTCTCAATTCTTGTGATTTTGAATTGTTTGTATAGAAGTTTAGTAGGAGGGTTATTTTTGACAGATTAAAAACATCATCAATACCAAACAGTAAAAAGGGAAACCGATTATCAAATAAATTCAAATTATTGTGAGTATATAAAGAAAGTTACAACTACAAAATATAAATATTTTTAAAAAATAGGGCCACATTTGAGATATGGAGAATTTATTTTCTTCAAAAATTGACAGTCTGTCTATTTTTCTCCTAACCTGCTTGATGGGTTGCATACCTGCAAACTTTGATTTTGCTATTTGAGTGAAGAGGGCGTTGGATATACACACACCGACTTCGTCACTTTCAGTGGCTATAAGTACCAGGTGTTTCCAATGTTTTCTTCAGGCACTGCTTAGAGACGTGGTGTCGAAGATGTCTAGTTTCTACTGATGAGGCACAAAAATGCCGAAACTAGTCTAGGAATGACAAACTCTTCAAATAGCCAAATCAAAGTGTTGGTTTGGTTAATAGCCTTCCAACTCGCGTCTAAATCGTTTTAATTTTCGATTTGGACGTGATTGCATTTTTTGTATAATTTTATTATACTTTGTTGGTACCGACTTTGAGATTTTTCGAATTTTTCGATAGTTATTTTAAAAAAATATAAATATACTTAAAGATAGATTGACAACCTGGTCTGCCAGATCACCGTACTTATAGTAGTGTAATTTTTTTTAAGGAAAATGCCGGAATTATATCTTGTCCTTCATTGGTGGGGAGTTTCCTGCTATAGTTGTCTCAAATCTTCAAACCCTATTTTCTTTTACTTTCAACAGGTAGTGTAACAATTATACACGGTACGCTACTATTCTGCATGTCATAAATAACTCCAGATGACTGAATAGCAATAAAAATAATGGTCGCTATGCCTTTTGTGCCAGTATTATCAGTATTCCTTCAATTAAAATATCCCCTCTATATCTTCTCTAGTGAAAAAATCGTGAATATGATTTAATCTTTTAGGCTCAAGCTATTGAACCTGAACTGGTATCTAAACTTCTCGGCCACGGTGTCGCCGTGTCTCCAATAGTGACCGTGGAGCCTAGGAGGCGAAAATTCCACAAAGCCATTACTTTGAGCATGCCAGCACCCAAGGCTCATTCCCAAGGTATGATTAATCAGTACCAAGGAACTACGAATACTACGTTGCGACTGTTGTGTTCGATTACTGGTAAGTTTGGTTTTTTTGTTAAAATAATTTTTCTTTTATACTTGTATTTTATATCTCCTATGTCACTTAATTGGTTCGACGTCACTATAGATTAGATTTTTGCGGATATAGACTCATTATTTTTTATTTAATTTACAGTAAAATAAATGCTCATAGAAACTGCAATAAAGTTTAAAAAAAATTTTTACAATTTTCGTTTTTATGGAAATTATTTGTGCCTCGATTCACCTATAAAATTCCTAATTTTAATTTGCAATTTTATTTATTGAGGTCTATTTTAAAGCCAAAGATTCGTCCAAAGTTGCTCGGCTGCGTTTTTGTAAAATATACTCTGGGGCACCCTTTATTATATTAATATACAATAAAAAAATAATTAAAATAAAATAAAAAGTAATAATTTTTAATTTTTTAGAATTTTTATTAATTTTCTTTTTCCTGTAAATAAGTTGAAAATCATCGAAATGTATTTTTAAAATTTACAATTTTTTTTGTATTTTCGTCTAAAAAACTATTTAAAAAAATATTATTATTAAAACAGATATTGTTTGATTGAGAAATTTGGAGATTTAATTGTTGAATTTAGAAAAGCCTTCAAGCCACATATTTTTGGCTCTCCACAATTAGTTTCAAATGTTGTATCTTCTATAATTTATAGAATAAAATGAGTCTATTACCGCATTTTAATCCATCATAATAGAGTATAACTATTTGAAAGAAGAATGCTAAAAAAAAATAAATTTTGTTCTATTTTTCTTTTGAAAAAAATTTGATTATTTCGTTAATATATTTGGCTTATTTAAAAAAATATTTTTACACTCCGCACGATATTTATGATATACAGCCGCTTTTGTGTAAATTAAAATATTTAAAAAACAAAATTTTAAAAATGTTGATTGGCTATTTTGCTTTCACTAAAATTTGTTGTACTCCAATATTGTTTATATGGATGAAATTGGCACAGTTCCTTAACACTTGATTGGGAGAAATAACGCAAAACCAAATTGAACCCTTAGGCACTGATTGCGATAGATTGATATGTATTACACTTACTATTTCAACGTTCCTCTTATTTTGACATCTAAATATGCCAGTGGCGTAGCCAGGAATTTTTTTCGGAGGGGGGGGCACCATTTCTCGTAGATAATACTTACTATAAATACTTTTTTCAGCAGGGATGGGGTAAATATACAGGGTGACCCAGCGTTAAACCGTCAAACGTTCAGGATCGGTTTTTCAGGAAAAAATAAGATTTTTTATTTCCATAATCATGGGTCCTAACTTGTTTTATTATAGAACAAAAGAGTTTTTTATGAATTGCTCAAAAAACAATTTGGTTGATTTTGTTAAAACTTTCCACGCTTATTTGCGGCAATAATTTAAATATTATTAGAATTAAATTATTAATTCCAGTGACGTTCCACAAGGTAATTTAATTGATATTGGGACAAATCATTGTAAGCCACTGTTTTTTTGTATGTTCGTTACTTTTCTTGGATTAAACAGTTGAACACGCAAATTTTTTGCTTCTTCAATTTTATTCGTATCTCGCTTAGTTTTTGAGAAAAAAATTAAAATCTTATTTTTTTCCTCAAAACCCGATCCTGAACGTTTAACGTTTAACTCTGGGCCACTCTGTATACAATGTAGGCTATTTAATTACATTATTTTATTTAACAACAATTTGTTAATTATTAAGATAAGATTAAAAGACAACTAATTATTAATATAAGATTGAACTTTGAATGAGCATTATTCAAAGGCAATTCTGCGAGTTTGTCTGACATCAAAGCTGGGCCTGTTAATCAATTGGTAGATGTATTATTCTGAAAATATGATTTCAGTCTTTTCATCGTTAAGAAACTTTGTTCAGTTCGTTCTACAGAGGCAGTGGTAACGGGTAAAACGGCTAAAATTTGGAATAGCGTAAAAATGTTCAAAAACAAACAGGGGGGGGGGCTTGGCTACACCACTGAAACATGCTTACATAAACCTTGGATTCTTCCGTTCCAACGAAGAAGTCAAATTCGAAAAACTATAATAAGATCAGGATACTTTCGAGCCTTAATGCAAAAATTAACGATCAAAACAAGATTCCTACTAGGAATTAAAACAAAATCTTTCAAATAGAGCTAAGTAGATATCTGCTAACATAATGTGTTAAGTTAACTTCTGAGTCGTTCTCCAAAATTATGTCATTTTTAGTATCAATATTTTATGGAAGGATAGACCACGCTGTTCATCTTTGATATCCGATCTACTTCTTGTAGAAGTACGTGACATGGTTTCTTTCAAAATAGAAGAAACATCATAGTCGTTTTTTTTTTCCTTATTTTTATTTTTATTTGGGAGATAGATTAGAAACGTTATATTGGTGAAGAAAACCTGGTTTCAACAACACCAAGTTTTCCAAATTTGGTTAAAACCCTTTCGCTGCGGAAAGCGCGCTTGTGCGGCCTGTTGATGTTTGGCAAGGTGTGGACGGCGCGCTTGTGCGGCTTGTGCACCTATTCAAACAATGGCAATAAAAATAGTGCTGCATTTTCCGAACCTCTTCAAAAATTTGCTGCAGCGAAAGGGTTAAGCAGAACCGGACTTGCTAAAATCAACGGATTTTATTGGGGCACCCAGTAACATACTTAGATGTCAAAATAAGCAAAGCTGTGAGAGGACATGAAATCGGTTCGAAAAATTTTCCCATTGCCCTAAAACAAATCAAAATTTTGGCTTTAAAGGACGTTAAATAGTGTATGTTTATAATTTCGTTCAAATAGTTTTTCTTTATTTGTTCACTTTTTCACATACGATATGTTGCATTAGATTTTTTATTTTGAAGTGCATTAATAGACTTGTCACATTAGAATAGTTCCCTAATATTGTAAGTAGGTGAGTCAAAATAGCTCTTACAATATGTCACCACTTTTACAATTATATACTTACTTGATAAATTAATAAAATACATTTCCAAAACTTCAAGCCATCCGTAGCTTTGTAAATTGTTCACCACGATAAGCCGGAATTTCGCAAAATTGAGATTTAACTAACATTTATCTAATTTCGGTTTAAAAAAAACAATTATTTTAAACTAAATTATTGAATTCATTAAATCCTTATTTTGTCGAAATTCGCTTTCTTTCTCTGCACTTCCCTAGAAGCTTACAAGGTCACAACTTGGCATGTTAGTTGTAAAATAAACCTAGTTTCCTGTTATCAGTGTTGTCTTTACTGTTGCAAACTATTATTTTCGTATTCATGCTTCAATAGGAACTAAATCAGGTAAATTTAGTTCCCTAAATGTTATGTGGTTGAAGTATGCTTGTATGTTGTTTAGATTTTTTAATGAAATTAATTACGTTGGTTTTTATACAAATTTTCCATTGAGGGGCGTAATTATGTATTCAAATATTGAAAAAATTGAATTAATTTAATTATATCTATAATCAAATGATAAAACAAGTGCTCCTAGGACTACTTGGGTTTCAACACGCGCCTGGACCGATATAATGCAATACCTGTGGAGGCAAGTAGCCCAAGGAGTAGTTGTTTTATATTTATTTTACATTTCTCAACTCAGAGTTCTATACAAACAATTTTTTATTATTTTATTTTTGAAAAAAACAATTCTGTACATTTTTAAAACATGAAAATGTCATTTATATATACTATTCATCTAAAATTGACAAAAATATACCAGAACAGTTCAATCTACATTGTTTTTTATTTAATCCACATGGATCATTTACTCAAAATATCATGTGCAAGAGAAACTATTCGCGACAGTAATACCGTGGTGAAAATTTTGAATTTAAATATTTAGTTAGTAGGAGTAATAAAAAGTTTAATAATTTTATCATTGAACCTTTCAGTTTTAATATTTTATCTATCGAAAATCGATAAAATTAAATACCTTTTGTAGGTATATATGGTTGCACGAATTTAAAATCTTTTATATTGTAATTTTCGAATTATTTCTATTATCTCTTGTTGTCCTGATATACACTTCACCTGTTTTACGGTCGCGAATGAAATATTAGTATCAAAAGACATTTGTCATAATTTATAACAGAATCACATTTATTTCTATCTAACTCATTCTCATTTTCATTTAGTTTTTACTATACATAAGTACAAAATTTCACTGTTGCTAGTAATTTCGATTTTTTCATCTAATTTCTCAATTAGGAGGTCAAAATAAGGCAATTTGGGAAGACGTAACTGGTTCTACACCTTTGACATTTGTCAAAGATTGTGTGTCATTTACGACAACCGTGTCTGCAAGGTTTTGGCTGATGGACTGCAGAAACGTGTCTGACGCAGCTAGGATGGCCACAGAACTCTACAATCAGGTAATTTACCATGTTATAACCTGTTTCACGATATTTCCGTTTGTTGAGAATATAACATACTTTCGATAGTTGCTATTGTTTTGAATATTAAAATATTTCAGAGCTTTAGAGATATTTCACTGTCCTTCGATTACCATTTCTTTGCTAATTATCACAATGACTTTGTTACGTCAAATCTGATGTCCCTATGTACTTGCTTCAATTATATTAATATTTATTCAATAAATACAATGAATGATTAGCCATAAATGCTACTGCACTTGTTTCGAATCAACATTATAAATAGAATTATAGCCAAAGACCAGACATCTGTATGAACCTTGACCGATCTTCTTTCCAATTAAGTATTCCCTTTTTCTCCCTCAAAAGGGTCGCCATGTTTTTTTTCTTCCCGCATATACATCTACTTGAATTTTCGTTCCAGTCTTTTGGTCTTGCTCAACATAGATTTAAATTACAAAAATTATTAGTTTGACAGTTTATATAAAAATTATTATATCTAACATACCCAGACTATATTTAACTACAAAATAATGTGACATCTAAATCTGGCTGAAACGATGGCAAATGAAAGTTCATGTGACATTCTTCAAAAGAAAAAGCAACTGTCTGAAACATCTAAAGATGTCGTAGGGGTAGTTGGTGAGGGAGAGGAATTAAACTCTGCCGTAACAATAACAACGACTATAATTGGGATTAACCCATAACAATAATTAATACAATACTAAATATATATCTTGTCTTTCGTATAGGATGGGAGATATATCTCTAATTTATGTCTACAATAATTCGATATATATACATGCATTGACCTTAACTAGAGTTCACCCACGTAAGATCGAAGCCCGACCTTGTCGTTACAAGTCGGTGTCTTGATAACAATAACACGACCCGATAGTAACCTTAAACAATAACAATTATACAATATACTGGGCGATGGATATACTCGGTATATCACATGTCCTTCAGTACATTTAAATCAAGTGCTACACCTCAACAGGATGAAGTGTATTGGGAATGTGCCCGAATATTAAAACCCACTTAAAAAAATGCATGTTTGTAAAACAGCTCAGGTTGAAGATGTACTGTCTAAAAGGACGCAAATCACATTTATCCACTTAAAACATACTACTGCCAAAACTAAATATCGTGTTACAGACTAGAGAAAGCTCTCAAATTTATAGGGAGAATTTCAATATCCAATTTTTTTCGTTATAGGCCATGCATGTACCATTCATGGCTAAGTTCGTGGTATTTGCTAAGCGGGTATCACCAGTCGAGGCTAGAATAAGAGTCTTCTGCATGACAGATGACAAGGAAGACAAGACTCTAGAACACCAGGAACATTTTACAGAAATTGCGAAGAGCAGAGACATAGAGGTAATCATAAATTCACTGCTCTACTTAAAAACAATCACTCTAACTTCCTTTACATATTTATCGCAGGTATTGGAAAGTAAAGATATTTTCATGGAGTTTGGCGGCAACATAGTGCCAGTACTGCAGTCTGGAGACCAACCAAAATTAGGATTTAAAGCCTTCAGAGAAAATCGTCTAGCTTTTACTATTCGACTAAGAGATCAGGTAAAAGAATTGTATAAATTTATCAAACTATGCTAATTTATGTTTAATAAATACAGGATGATGATGCTGCTGGACGAGTCATATTCATGAGTGACGCTAAAGTAGCAAGAGGTGAACCTAACCAAACTCCATTGTGTACTCTTAACTTAACTCTGCCAAAAGATGTCATTACTAGCAGGGACTCTCAATCAGACCTTCTCTCTTTGGACAAAGACCACAGCTATCTTATACATGGAGGCATCAGTAAGTAAACTATGAAAAAAGCTTTCCTTTAAAAAATATATTTTTGTTTCCAAAATTTCAGGTAAACCTGATTCCATCCATAGAGCAGATTTTAGACTTTCCGATATTTGTAATTTGCTAGATGAAGACTGGGAGAAACTAGCTTTGGAATTAGATATTCCACCCTCAGACATTGATCTTATTAAAGAAGAATATCCTGAAAACCAACCTCAGCAAGCCATGATCATGTTCAGGTTGTGGTTAAGGCAGAAAGCTAACAAGGCAACAGGTAAAATTCATTTATAATTTTTTCATTTGTCCAAGTAAACCCGAGGGATCTAAATTGTTTTGGTCGATGCAACAATCGTTAACGTGCCAACAGGAATGTAAATCATTCGAATTCATCAAAACGCGACTAAATCGATCAGACTATAATTTTAAATTAAATAATTAAAGTTTTTCTTTGACTCCATGGAGCAGAAAAAATAACAACGGAACAAATCAGGTGAATAAGGAGGATGCTGTAAACATTTAACACCCTATGATGTCAAAAAGTTGATTGTTCGTCTGGTCGCCAAATGTAATGTTTTTGAAACGTTGTTAGGATTTATCCTGGCTTTTTTCTTTAAAAATATAGATTTTCTCAGTTCTACAGAATACGATTTAGGAAATGTTGTATTATATTTAATAAAATATAACTATAATACTTTAAAACCTTAAATAAAATTAAAACAAAAAATCAGTAGCAAAGTAAGAAAGCTCCACGAGTTGCTACTGACACCGCTACAATCCGTCAAATTATTGAAAGAGCTTCAATAAAATCAAATTTATTTGATTTTTATTGTGTAATTTCATTCCTATTTTCTTAATATAGAAGGAAATCATTGACTTTCCGGAGTTACAACAAATGAGACTTTTTTTTGTGATTGACGGTTTTCATTGAAAAAATTTCTGGGATATGAGAAACGATTTCCAGTTTCACCAAGGTAGTGAATGCTCTTAACCCCTTCGGATCATTTATGTTTTTTTTAGGTAACAAACTGGAACTGGCCTTGAACAAAATTGGAAGACAAGACATTGTTGATAAATGTATCTGCAATGTAGAATTAGTTACTGATGATATGGAAAAAGCCCTTGCAAAAATCCATCTGGACCAATCTGGTTTTGAGAATCTGAAAGAAGAATTAGGTCCTTCCAGAGACACGTCCTTGAGACGCGATGCACACGTTGACAAATATTACTCGAGCAGTCAGGATGAATTAGATAAAAGCGAGAAAATGGGTGAGCATAAAAAATAAATATACGCATTTAATAGTCATTATGGAATTTGATTGAGGTAACCGAATGAAAAGTAAAAGGGATTTAAAGACAGTCGTTACCATTTATTAACATTAGGTTTTCGCGAATTCAAAAATAAGTGAATTTTTTGTCATCTTTGTAGGATATAATTAGATATACTCTTTGTTATTCATTATTATTTGCTCCACATTGCACACTCTCAAAATCGTTCTACTTTAATAGTTTCTTCTAATTTTCTTCTTATTTGACATATACAGGGTTAAACCGTCAATAGTTCAGGATCGATTTTTCAGGAAAAAACAAGATTTGTTATTCCCATAATCATATGTCCTAAATTATTGATTCCAGTGGCGTCCCACAAGGTAATCTAATTGATATTAGGACAAATCATTGTACGCCACTGTTTTTTTTTGTATGTTTATTAATGTTCTTGGTTAAGCAATTTAAAACACAAATTTTTTAGCTCTCCAATTTTATTATCATTTTAATAACTGAAATTTATTTCACAGTAAATGTGGAAACTCAAAACGCCTTAAATAAACCTTCCGCACCACCTGAGGAAGATATCTCATCCGTTCCACCTATGCAGATTATAACTAATCAAATCGAATGCACTACTCCGATAAAATCAGAAAACGAAGCGATACAAGAAATAACGCATCAATTAAACCTGTTACATTCTACCCCTAAAATCGGGGATCCCCACACACGCACTCCTCCGTCTAGTCCTGCTGAATTTGGTGTAGCCGAACCCGCAATGAACAATAAACATGTTTATGAGAATGAAACGAAAGGTAAGTGATGATGAAAAAACCTAAAACCCCAATAATTTTATTTTTTTTAGACGCTTTTTATTTTAATTTATGCAGAATTATAATGTAACATTCCAAAACTGTACAGTTTGGTTACAGTTTGGCAAATTGTTTGAGTAGGACTGTATATTGCATCACTATAAGGTGAAATCTACAAAAAAATAAGTTTTATTCGGTTTATCTTTATGAAAGGTCATTTTTTGTCACTTCACAATTGACAGATTCTCCATATCAACGGCATTTAAAAAAATACTAGAAAGACCAAAATGACTCTCTTTTGAATACGTAAAAATATTCTAATTCTACTTTATTATAACCCAAACATGCAAAAAGAACGGAATTAGAGATAGCCCAGTTGCCAGAGCCACATTTAGATCAAAATCTCTCATAAAATGTGATCTCGTTGAAACTAGGCTCTTAGCTAATCGAAGTCCGACCGTATTGCGTAACTGTATAGAGGTAAATGTTTTTTATGCAAGCGAAATTATGTTTTCGTGCGGGGTAATATGATATAATAACGAAGTTTTTAGTGTGGCTGATTGACAGCGCTTTGATACAAGGCCAAGAACACATGGGCGTGCTATATTTATTTTATTTGAATATTTTTATTCCCTTTATTTATCAGGGGCGTAGATGTTCGATTTCGAACACCCTATAATTATTACAATCATTAGTATCTCTTTTTAGATGTGCTACCATCTATGGTAAGAAGAGAGTATTGACATTAAATTTTGACTGAATCTAGTCAAGATGTCACTCTCTTCTTTTTTATCCCTTTCAGAGATTAATACAAAGTGAGTAAACCAGTAAGGAATTTTAATTTATTAGATTCGACATCCTAAGACCGGTTTCTGTCTTTCGACTTCATCAGTTAGGCTTTTCGAATCCAATAAATAAAATTCCAAACTCGTACAAGTCAATAGCTATATCCGCTATAAGATAACATTTTTAGATGTGCTACCATCTATGGTAAGAAGAGAGTATTGACATTAAATTTTGACTGAATCTAGTCAAGATGTCACTCTCTTCTTTTTTATCCCTTTCAGAGATTAATACAAAGTGAGTAAACCAGTAAGGTAGCACATCTAAAAATGTTATCTTATAGCGGATATAGCTATTGACTTGTACGAGTTTGGAATTTTATTTATTGGATTCGAAAAGCCTAACTGATGAAGTCGAAAGACAGAAACCGGTCTTAGGATGTCGAATCTAATAAATTAAAATTCCTTACTGGTTTACTCACTTTGTATTAATCTCTGAAAGGGATAAAAAAGAAGAGAGTGACATCTTGACTAGATTCAGTCAAAATTTAATGTCAATACTCTCTTCTTACCATAGATGGTAGCACATCTAAAAATGTTATCTTATAGCGGATATAGCTATTGACTTGTACGAGTTTGGAATTTTATTTATTGGATTCGAAAAGCCTAACTGATGAAGTCGAAAGACAGAAACCGGTCTTAGGATGTCGAATCTAATAAATTAAAATTCCTTACTGGTTTACTCATTAGTATCTCCTTTCTTGAAAAGTGATAGTATCAAACCAACTTCCATTTCCTTAGGAATTTCTTCTTTTATTCAGATTTTTTTAAATAATTCTAGCTTTGATCATTTCCGACTTAATTTGACAGCACCGGGTGCCTTTCCATTCTTTAGTTCTTTAATGGCCTCAATTAATTCCTCTAATGTTATATTTTCCTCGTTATTATCTAGAACGTCTCCTTCTACATTTGCTTCTGTCTCATTGTTTTCTGTTTACTGTTCGCTATTTAATAGTTCCTGGAAATATTGCTTCCTCCCCTTTTCTTAGTATTTCTCCCTTTTTATTTTTAATTGTTAGAATTCTTACTGTTATTTCTAAGATTTTTTAACACTCTAAAAAACAATTTCTGGTTGCTTTTGCTATCTTTTTCTAATTTTTCACCAAATTCTGTCCACGTTCTTTGTAGCTAGCTAGTAATACCAAGTTTTTCACTTTTACCCTTTGTTGTTTGTAAGCAATAAAGTTCATTTCTGTTCTATTATTTAAATATTTGTATCATTTTTCTTTTTTTATTTTGACTTGCTGCTTGATATCTTCTGTCCATCATGCTGTTGGCTTTTTATGACTACTTCTTCTATATGTCCCACATGTCTCTATTGTTGATTGCGTAATAGTATTTTTAAACTCTGTCCAGATTTCTTCCAAATCCATGTCGCTTAGGTCTCCTTGGATTTGTTTTAATTTATTCTCAACTTTTTCACGATATAATCTTGCTATCTTCCTTCAACTCATATGACTTTATTGTTTCTGCTTTACCTTTTTCCTCGCCTTGTATAAGTTCTTTTGTATTTTTGTCTGCTTTTACATCGGCTGCCAGAGACAATGTTCATCATTTTAATTCAAATTTTCTATGAGAAATCAAAAAAATAAAAATAAAAACTAATGGCTTCCTGAGTCTCCTCTTTAAAATGCTTTCGTTTTTTGCTTACATTTTATGCAAAGATACTTTAGTTTTTTCCCGAACGCCTCATGAAATAATTTGACACTGAAGCCGGACTTGTTTGTCCTAATGTGGCAACAATGTCTTATTTATGCAGCCGCTTATACCGGGAACTAGCCTCTTTTGGTTTAGTTTATGCTGCCCTTTTAAGCGCTGTCGGAGTTGATACCAGTAGATTGACCTTTCATAGATCCAGTTCTCCCAAATAATGCACAAGTTATGAATTTTACAGTTTTTATTTAAAAAACAAACTTGATTAAACATTTATAACAGTAAAGGTTAATAACACAACAAAGTAAACGAAGCATATGATAACTTATTAATTAGTTAAAAAACTTATGAACACAAATTGAAAATTGCTTTTACGTTAACTGAACGGAGATGTGTTCTCTATGAATTGTAAGAGGAGTCTGATCTTTAAGATGTGATATTTCCGCGTCTTGGCTGAATCTCTGCCCTACTACGCGGTTTCTTGAACCAATCACATTCAAATATTCGTTGTTGCTACGAGAAAGAGAGATTTGATTTTGATTTCCCCTCTAGATTTTCAATTTAATTGGAAATTGAATTTCCTGGACTATGTGAGATTCCTCATGCGACCTAATTAACAGTACATTACCTAAGGTAGCACTGGAAAATCAAATATTTAAATGGTGATTAAGAATTTCGCAACATAGAGATAGATATCTAGAGAGATTTACGAATATATTGATGCAATATTGGTCCAGCTTCCTTAACCCGTTTACAAAACCTATCACTATAACAATAGGTCATGCCCATTTTAATATTTTGCTTTTTAACACTTGCAGCTGGTAAGGGTTTTATTTTATTTTATTTTTATTTCTCTTTTTTTCCTTATACCAGGAGTAGCGCTTTGGGATCTTTTGGTTTTTATTTGCATTTCACATTGGCGCATGTTAGCTAAGTGTCACAATTTTTCCTATCTATCAGTAGATTGTATCATTAAATATTTTCAAAAGGAACTCCAAAACGCGAAGAAGAAATATATACTTCCACTCCTAAATCCTACAAGATAGAAGAGCCGAAAGTAGATCCGATAGCAACTTTAAAGAAACATGTCCACGACACATTAACCTTCCTTCACCAGGAGAGAAACGATTTTCTTCCTGAAGATGACATCATCATTCCTAGACGAAAAGATGATCACATTTCCAAAAAAATTAACTTAGATAGTATTCAACTGAAAACTCCTAAACGTTCTACAAGTGATTACGACGAAAGTTTTCACGAAATGGTAGAAAGGGAAGTAGATGAAGTTATCAGTGAAGCAGAAGAGGTTGTTAACAGTAGATTAAGCAACTCAGATACTCTGTATGACGAGAATTTTAGTAAACCTCTAGCACACTTAACGAATAATAGAGATTTAGAAGAAAAAGGTGATAGTATTTTTGAAGATATCAGAACTAATACGGAAGATTCATTAGATAATTTAGAAAGTCTTAAAGAGGATTCTATCTCTGTAATACAAGAGAAAAGTGAAGAAGCATTTAAATTTTTAGAAAACGAAGCGTCGAGTCCGATCATTAGTAGTAAACACGACATTAACGTTCATTTCTTAGAAGAAGAAAGAGATGACACTTTACAAGAAGAGCTATCTTCAAGGTCTCCTAAAACACCTAGGAGTTCTATACCAGTAGCCAAACCAAGAAAAAGTATAGAAAAAGAACCAGAAATAGATCGAGCTGTCTCACCTACTGATCCAGAACTTTTATCAAAAATACCAGTTATTAAGGGAGGTAAAGTAAAAACGATAAAAAAACATTCGAAAGATCCCCTTAAAGAGTTCGTTAACCTTTCTAAAGACGTCAATTGGGACGACGACGATGAAACTTCCAAAATAATAGAAACAGTAACTACAACAACAGATCCTATTATTAAAACAACGGTAACTAGGATAACAACAGAAACTAGTAGCGACAACGCAAAGAGTAAAATACCCGTTTTGCATCCAGACGCTTTAAATTTAACTTCTATTAATGATTTAGAAACATCACCTAAAAGTAAAATACCAGTTTTAAGAACTGAAAGTACGAGAATAACTTCACCTGAAACAGTAACCGTGGAAAAAACTGTAATTTCACCTGATTCGATGCAGATAATAGAAACAAGTACCACGTCTACTACAATTCAATCTCCTGGTTCGAAAGTATCAACAAAGAGTAGTACGCTAGACTCAGAATCTGATGACGACAGTCGAAGAAGTCCTTTAAAAGGGATTTTAAAGAAAACTCCTGCGAGAACTATAGGTAGTTCAAGTGGATCTGACATAGCGTTGCATGAAGAGGGCGCTGAACTCAGCGAAGACGAGTCAGGTAATTATTCTCGATTAATTTAGTTTCCTATTAACACTTCTACTCTTTTATTAGTTGCTTTAAGCAAAATTTTCGATATGTGTTAGTTTACTATTTTTTCAGCTTCCGCAAAAATTGCTTAAATAGATTTCGGGTAGCCTCACAAAAATTAAAGAAAAGTTACAGATATTAGGTAAAAAAAAATCAGTTTGAAGTTTTGTGTTTTTTATTGATTTTGCATGATAATTTGAATTTAAAGTAGATTTAAGAAATACGTTACGATTTTTCTAATTTGAATCTTCTTTGCTAATGTTTCTTTTGTATTTAACTAGGTTCTTCCCAAATATAATATACAATTCCAACTGTCTTATTGGATTAATCCATTAGGTACGGGCGGGTTAGTCATCCTTGGCTGATTAGGTCACCGGAGATGACGGTGCTCGGCACCGCCGGGGGAGGGGGTGTTAGTCATTTAGTATAAGTAGCTGTTAGAAATAGTTAATTGTTTAGTCTATCATCAACTCCTGATGATGCCAACATAGTTGGCGAAACGCGCGTAGAGTGTTAAAATTTGTGTTTTGGTTGAGTTGTCGACGATAGTGTTTCAACTTAGTTGATAAACTAAAGGTTCACACCTTCTAATTTCTTCATTTGATGCATAGTTTTTACTGTTTGCTAGATAAACAAGTTGTGAATTACACCACCACTTTGTTATTATTTTTATTCACATTAAAATATATGTTCTAGAATATTTACAATAATTCATTGGAAGACATGTTGAACATATTTTTTAAAAGATTCATTATCAACTTTAATTAAACTTTAAATAAATTAATAAATACCTGGAACTTAAGCTAATTTATGAATATATATTAAAAAAAAATTTGTTTGGACACCTTATAAAGTATATAATTGAAACAAGATATGTTTGTTTATTCCTATCAGCCGTCAAAAGAGTCGTTCATTGAGATTATAGCGTAAAAATATGAATCATTGCCATTTTTCTAAAAAAGGGTTTACTTGATGAAATTTGTCGAGCCTTTGTTGTCGCTTCTTATGGATCGATAATATACAGGGTGTGAATAAAATAAGGAAGATTCTGCAAATGTTTATTGACAATGTGTGACAAGGGTGTCTTTCATACCCTGTATATCACAGGTCGATTTCAGATACATCGTTTGAGAGAGTCACCAATACACAATATCTGACAAAAAATAAATTGAACGGGACTTGGCACAACTTTATAATTTTAAATATTCTGAGTGACCAATATTGGAAAAAAAAGTTGTCATGCTAAAAATCTCGAAAACCGTCAATATTTTCGAAATATAAACATGCATAAAGTAGCTTTTATTTTTCATGTAGAAACCGAAAAAGTGATAAAAAATACAAGTTGCCACTTAAAAAATACACCCTGTGTGACTGAATATATAGATAATTGTATTCCTATCTCTTTCCTAAATAGAGATATGGAACACGGCGCCACTGTTGCAGGACCCTGTATATATTTGTGTGGTAACGATGTCACAATTATTTATAAAGTGAGTAGAAATACAACTTATTTCTAATATGGCTTTACGTTTTTGCTCCAGTACCTATTTGACTGTTTAAATAAAAATAAGAGCAGTAATTTTAAATTGTTATTGGTAAAACCGGGCAGAAGTTTGTATTTATGGGCTATAAATTATTTATTAAAGTATATTTTACAAAATTTCAAAAGACATTCACAATTTATCAAACTATTTTAATGAATACGTAAAATTGTTATTAGCCTTCATAAAATATTTGGGTACGCCTATGTCTCATTGTGTAGAGGTGTTAGGGGCAGCATTAAAGAACGGAAGAGGTGTGAAATGAACCAGCAAATAAATTTGCAGTAACGCCTATCTCTAGTTTTACATAAACTATTACAGTTCTCCCAAATTCAATTAAATGGAAAAAACCGATAAAAACATTAATGGATTCGCCGCTTTGAACTTACTCGAAATATAAGTTTGCGTGTATTTTGGTTTAAATATTATACACGATACGTTACTGTTATGCACGTCATAAATAACTCCAGACGACAGAATAGCAATAAAAGTAATGTTCGGTGATTTATAGTAATTTATGCAGGCGAACGATTCCACTCAATCTGGTCTACTGTTTACTTTATATAGGGAATCTTATTTTTTTAACTTTCCGTTTTCATTCTATATTTATTATATCATGTATTGTTTTAAACTAACCGTATATATTGAGTTGAAGGTAATAAATATTCAACTGAGATTAGAAAAAGTATATCTAAATATATTTTATAGAACTTTCAGATTTAAATTACCCTTATATCGAATTTTATCTCAAAATTTAGATTATTTTACTTTTAAAAACAAAAAGTACCGTAAAAAAAATTAACAAATACTTCACGACTAAGTAAGACAGCTGGAAATGAATGTGAATTGTATCATTTGGGAAAACCTTTTAATATTAATTTTAATTCAAAATTAACAGTTTTATTTATAGTAGATATGTTATTAATTGTTTCGATTTTTGAATGAATGAAGTAATTGATTTTTTGCATGTAAAGTTTTCGATTTTATTTTTTATTAATATGCAACTGTTTGTTAATGTTTTTCTTTTAGATATTAACCATTTAAATTAACATTAACTTATTCTATTAAATACACTAAAATAGTTTTAAAAAACTAACATCACCATACTAAAACGTTTAAATTGTGTTTAGTCTTATATTAATAATGTTACAATAAACATTAAGGTAGTACAGGAGAGATATAAGACTGATAGTTTTAAGTTCCTATATGGGCGTAAATTTTATATTTTTAAGAATTAAAATTATGTAAGAAATTATTTACTGTTTTATTTCATATTGTGTTATTTCGAAAAAATCTCTAACCAAATAACTTAATAGAAATATTACATTGGGTCTTAGAAAGGAAATCCTTAAAATATTGGTATTAAGAGTTTAAAATGTCATTGTAAATTATGCAAAAAACCGGTGTTTTGGCAGATAAAATATATCTCGATGATTTCTGAATATTTCTAGTTTGCTGTCAAAAACATCTTGGTTAAAATTTTAACTACGAATAATTTACAGATCTTCTTGAGGTAATTTATTTTCTTTATTTTTCAACGGTTTCCAAATCCAATGTTAACCTCCTGATTTATTTTTCCCAGCTTCCTTTTTCATTCTTCTTTTTCAAATTTTACTCTTTTATTTTTCCTAAAACGACTTCCTATTATTTTTACTATTTATTTGCTATATTTTTAAATGTTTCGTTCCTTATCCTGTCTTTTCTCGATATTCCTTAGAAATCCCATTTCTAAAGCATTAATTCTTCTCTTTAGATTTTCTGTTATTATCCATATTTGACTATTGTTCACCTTTGTAACTTTTTTAACAACTTCATTATTGATCTTTTTCAGTTCATTATCCTATACTTCTTATATTGCAGTCTTTCTTTCGAATCTGCTATTATAGCTAGGCCATCAGTAAACATAGTCTCTATTTTGTAGATTTACTTCTTCCAACATTTAAGAACAAGATTGGGCTCAATTCACATTTTTGCTTTACTCTGTTCTAAATTCTTTTGACTCTTCGTTCTTAGTACTTGCCATTTAAAACATTTATTGTCCCTTTATCTTCAAATTTCTTACTCATCTTACTCTTGCCTCACAAAACTGCCTGTATAATAAAATTAATGAAGGCACACCTTTGACATTGGGAAAGTTTTTGTAATTATAATTACTATTAAACACAACATCAAAATATGATCTCACTTTTATCCATTTTGATTGTTCATTACTTTTAACTGTGATATTATAAAATAATTTGTAATGTTATATCTCTTTTACTAGCTCAGTGTTTTATAATAATCCTCGTTAAAAAAAAAATTAAAGTGCCGACTGAATATCTTCGAAGTGGTGTAACTTAATGTTAATTCAAATGGTTCATTTTTAACAATTGTTTGAACATGCATCTTGACAGAGTCTTATTGCCCAGCATCAAAAATTCCAAAAGCAAATTCCTTAGAGACCTGGCATGTTCTTTATCCTCTAGTGTGGTCGTTTATCGCATTGGCAACAAGCATGATCGTGTTGGCACTGCTCGCACAAAATTGATAATGGTATGCTGAAGTTTTTTGCAAATTTTTACACCACATGATTTTTATATTACAAACATTCACAAATATATTTTGAAAGCATAACAAAAATCGTTAACAGTAACCGAATAATTTCTTACCCCGCCTGAAGATGGCTTACAAGAGAAGCCGAAACGTCGAGATGTTTATACTTTCTACCAACGATTTATTCAATGATGGAAAGCGGATTTTGCTAGTATACCCACGCGAGAATACAATTTTTTTTTATTTATTTGGTGAAGACCCAACTGAAGAAGCCAAAAGGCACAAACCATTCCTGTAAAGTAGAAATATCAGCAGAAAATTTGGAAACTTTAATTACTAGGAATATACCCAATGCGAAAATGAATTATTTTATATTTTACAAAATTTAAGCTCTATATTGCCCTATGATTTTTGTTATGTTTTCCTATAATATGCACACGCCAGTTTTATATTCACAATATTCATGACCATCGTCAACAAATGTTACAGCATTTTGTTGCCAAAAAAACAAGTGTTTTATTCATACCCAAACAAATTTATTTATAATTTTAAATTGCATGTGTAAAATAAAATGATTCACTCAAAAAGCAAAATTTTAAAATGAGGCATGAATTTACTTCACACTTTTTGCTTGCACTTTTCACACACTGATCTGTATGCAAAGAATAGTTTTAGAATTCTAATAACAATAACGCTTTCTAATTTCAATAAATATTAGGCTTACCATGTTTAGTATCTTAGCTTTTATCTATTTATATGTTGAATTTTATGTTGTTCTTTACGTACAGACGAGAGTACACTTCTCTACATTTTTTTTGTAATTGATTCTTTAGACCAGACAAATCAAAGCACATTTGTGAAAAATTAAGTTCGTTGAGAAACTTATTCATCAACTGTGGGATAAATTGTCACTATACCTGGAGCCTTTAAAATGTTTTCCAGGCGGACATTTTACTTACCAAAATTTGAAAAAAATTAATTTAAAACCTCTTAAATTAATATTTTCAACGATTTTTTTATGTATGGCCAATGATTATCTAGGAATATAATGTCTTTTTAATAAATTAGCGGAATAGTATACTGGTCTTTGTTTCTCGGTATCGACGGGGTGATAATTTCAGTCATAGATTAAATAAAATCAAAATTTTAATTTGTGGCGCCGAATTTATTATTATAACGTAACTTAATTTTATAACAATTAAAAACTGGTCATAGGTATTTATACTATTTCTGTGAATAAACTATTTTTTGTATACTTTTAATTTGGTAGGTCTAAAGAATACAATTAACAATATATAATTATATTTAATATTTTCTATTATTTTTTTCTTAACAGATTTTTTGTTTTAACATTAGTTTATGATTTAATCTCAAAAGTGCACGAATTAATAAAATTATTAAAATATATTTTCAGTGATCCTTCTAAATTTAGAGATGAGTTGGTTTAAAAATAGAAACGTAAATTCGAACAGAACACTAACCAGGTTATATGATTCTTGTTTTAAATAATCACTATAAGTTATGATATTTTTTGTAACAAAACAATTAACTTATCTCTAACAAAATCTAATTTTTCAATCATAGTCAAAATATTTAATCATTAGACCTTAGTCTTTAGATTATTTTTATAGATAGTTTTAGAACATAATCTTGAATGAATTGTAGAAGACTTCTATCAACAAGAACCACAATTTACGATGGTCACACAAGAGACTGTGGATCCTGTCACAGGAGCAAAGTAAGTTATAAAATCTAGGAGTAATTACCTCCTAGCATTACACAAGAAATTTAAAATAACTCGCGTCTTGTTAGCAAGGTGATATCCAGCCATAAAACAAGGGAGTAAAAACACCAGTCGGTACTCAACAGTGGCGTAGCCAAGGGGGGGGGGGGGGGGAGGGGGGGGGGGCGAAACTTCTATAAGTTTATAAGAAAATGCGGTAACTATATAAATCATAATTACTTTACGTTTTTGAGCCAGCGATTAAGTTATATTCAGATGATTTACAAACAATATACACGGTTATTCTACGCAGTGAATGGGATATTTGGACAGTGAAATGCCAAAAAGTAGATTTCTGTCTTCCTCAAAGTGTGGTCGATACTTTAAATGTAAATGTTTGTTTCAGAACATTTTTACGCTATTCCAAATTTTAGCCGTTTTACCCGTTACCACTGCCTCTGTAGAACGAACTGAACAAAGTTTCTCAATGATGAAAGGACTGAAATCATATTTTCGGAATAATACATCTACCAATTGATTAACAGGTCTTGCTTTGATGTCAGACAAACTCGCAGAATTGCCTTTGAATAATGCTCATTCAAAGTTCAATCTTATATTAATAATTAGTTATCTTTTAATCTTATCTTAATAATTAACAAAATGGTTGTTAAATAAATAATGTATTTAAATAGCCTACATTGTATACAGGGTGGCCCAGAGTTAAACCTTAAACGTTCAGGATCGGGTTTTCAGGAAAAAATACGATTTTTATTTCCGAGTTTTTAATTTTTTTCTCAAAAACTAAGCGAGTTACGAATAAAATTGAAGAAGCAAAAAATTTGTGTGTTCAACTGTTTAATCCAAGAAAAGTAACGAACATACAAAAAAACAGTGGCGTACAATGATTTGTCCCAATATCAATTAAATTACCTTGTGGAACGTCACTGGAATTAATAATTTAATTATAATAATATTTAAATTATTGCCGCAATTAAGCGTGCCAAGTTTTATCAAAATCAACCAAATTGTTTTTTGAGCAATTCATAAAAAACTCTTTTGTTCTAAAATCAAAACAAGTTAGGACCCAGGATTATGGGAATAAAAAATCTTATTTTTTCCTGAAAAACCGATCCTGAACGTTTGACGGTTTAACCCTGGGTCACCCTATATATTTACCCCATCCGTGCTGAAAAAAGTATTTACGAGAAATGGTGCCCCCCCTCCGAAAAAAATTCCTGGCTACGCAACTGGTACTCAATATGTTTAACACTCAATTTCTCAGGATTTTATTGTTGAACTTATTTTATATATTTTAGATCTGCTTTAATGATAAAAAAGATGCGTATTTTTTACTCAGGTAAATGTCAATTTTTCATCCATATCAATCAAAAATAAGAAACTTTTATCATTGATATGAAATAATTTTAAATTTAAAATCATTTCTTGCTGAAGTGAATGGGAATATTTTTCCAGTCTTTTAACAGATATTAAACAATAGTCAAGCAATATTCTTTTCTTTAAATAAAAACATGATGAGGGTATTTAATAATTGTTGTTAATACGAATATGATGCGGCCGACTGGTGTTTTCACTCTGCTCTTTTTATGGATGGATAACACCTTGCTAACATGAAGTGAGTGTAAAAATGTAATACTAAAAGTGAACCATGAAGAAGTTATGTTAATGGATTTAAATAGTTTACAAATTTTATATGTATAATTCTAATATATTCAGTTTATAAATATTATACATATTAAGATGTATATTGTAGTCCTTATATTCTAGTTTTTAGCTAATTTATGTTTATTTTGCGGCTTAAGCGAAAATTTTTTGCTCTCGGGTCTCAACTCACAAGTGAACAATAGTTTTTCCAAAGATATATTTTCAAAAAAAAATATTATCATCCTTGTATCCCCTAAGATATTACCAATTTGTCATTTTTTGTATTTTTTTTTTGTTTAAAAGAACTGAATTTGAAATTAGCCTCTTCACAACGTTTCAATTGGTAACTATTTTCACCATCTTCAGGTGAAAAATATTCCAATATTTATTTGGAATACTCCATTCATGAATGGTGTGCACATTATAACTGGTTTTGGTAGTTCTTCGGTACATAAATGTCCTATGTTCTTTTTTAAGTACCTTTTTGGGAAATCCGTTTCTACTTAGATCTTTTGAGCATAGTAAAACTAAATATTAAAAAGTTCACTGTAAGATTATCCCAGATTTCATTGCAGTTGCAAGACATCAACTTATATAGAGTTGGAAGGTGAATTGTTTTACTCGCCAGATTTTAATGAAGCGTTCATTCTTCCTTCCAACTCCGATGTGAAGTAAAACTTAATAAAAGTATTCTTAATTTTCAGAATTACCAGAACAGTCAAAACGGCAACACACGTCATCACCTCTCCAACAAACCAAACTGAATCTGATTTAAGGCACAACATGCAAAGTGTCTTGGATCAATTTATGACAGAGGAGCGGAATCCTCATTAAAAATAATTAATTTTTTTCGTTGTCGCGACAATATAATTGTTACTTAAACTCCAGTGAAAAAGTTTGGAAAAAATACTACTTAGGTAGTGTGGTCCGCAAAAATCAAAAATCTGTGTGGATAGTTTTTGACCTGCGGTATTTCATAAAAAGTTAACATATTTGGTATCTTAAAAATGCAAAAAAGTATTACAGAAGTCTTCTAATTGTGAGTTAATTACAGTAGTTTACAGCAAAAATCTTGAACCAATTAGGTATGACACAAAATGATTTTATTTTATAGAATTTTCTCTCTTGACACTATAGATTTTTAAAAGCTTAAAAACATTTGAGGTGAAATAAGTCAAAATGCCTTTACGTTTATAAGAAGAATCATCTTGAAATCAAATATGGTGTTTGGTATAGATTTTTGAGTAAAAAAACAATACCATAACCACAATTTTAATACCGTCTTTCTTAAAAAAACTATTTTTGACTGAAAAAATCTTATTACTTAAGTTTGGTATTTATTTTTGAGAAACAAAAATATGCCATAACTAAAATATTAACATGCAAATATCTCAAAGTTCTACAACAAAGCACCTAAATTGGTTCTGATTATTTATTTATTTATTTGTAATTTTTTCTGTAAACTAGAGTTATAGAGACCACACTGTATAATATCCCAGTTCGCTATCATATTTTAACGTCAATTTTACATTGTTGAATTTTGAATTTATATTAAATAGGTTATATTATCCTGTTGGAAATAATGGTTCAAACTTAATTTTATTTTTTCAATTTGAAATCTGAAATTTTTATATGACCAATTGCAAAGTTGTGAGATTTTTAAATGTTTATTGTATAGCAAGTTAATTAAGAATAATTTTAGATATATTGTATATTTTACTATTTAAAACATTTGAATTTCTAAAGTTATTTATTAACAAAGTATAGTACTCATCACTGAGCAATGAGTAATTTCAATAAATTGTTATTGTAGGTATTAGTCAATAAGCGATGGTCACTTTTTCGGTGATGAGTTTTGTATTTTGTCAGTTTCAGCTTGAAATAGCTACAATTCCATTATGAGAAAAGTAATTTTTAGCAGGTACATGTAGCCTCTAGAATATGGTTTTTACTTAAACAATAAATTTAGGTAAAGTAATTGTCTTTTCAGTATCGATTTATACTATGTAGGTGCAGCATTATACAGTTTAAATTCGAGGGTACTAAAATTTCCGTCAGCACTAGGTGTGAAAGTTTTATTATATAGATTTTAATATATATACATATTAAACAATTATGCTTTAAATGAAATTATTGTAGAAACAAAACTGTTCTGTAATATATTTTTTTGGATTTAAGGCTTTTAGATATTATATTGACCTTTCTCAATTACATTCCTTTTTAAATCCTTATTATATATTGTACAATGTTTTACAGGTAAGTTACATTGAATATAATTCAATAGAAATAGAAATTTCAGATTTTTTATCTCCCTCTATAAAACGAAAATCGTCAATTTTTCCAAAATATCTCTGAAACCGGACCTGATATTTTAATTTTCAAAAAAAACCAATAAATTTTCCCCAAGAGCAAAATGCTGTGTGTGCAAGAATGAGTTTTGGCGCACCTTACAATGAAACTGGGTGTAGAAAATCCCCCAAAAAATATTATTTGTGCTATAAAACGAATTTGTCAGAGCTTAATAATTATTGAATTTGACACAATCATTGTGTCCTGTAAAAACAATGAAGCGGAGCGTTTAGAACCAGTTGAACAAAAGTTATGAACATATTAAAATGGCTAATTTGCATTAAAAATAATAGTCCAATAAAATAAGGTGCCAACCCAGGTCTGTCCGGCACCTATTTTTTTTAATTTACAGGTATTCATGAGTACATTCACCCCCGAAAATCTCAGCAGTCTGAAATTTGTGGAAGGGCGGGACAATGGCCCATTGGTCTCAAAAATTTGTTTTTTTTTTCGCCTATTTTCGCCGATATTTCCGAAAATATGACAAAAATGATCATCATTTCTGTCAAAAATATGATACTTTTCGACATAACCGGCTCCAAAACGCACGCTAGGCCGGCCCTAATTTTCCCCATCTAATCAACTTTGTATCTATCGGTTTACGAAATCCCAATTAAATTTGCGCCACCCTGTATACGTGGCAACGAATTCCCATTGGAGATTTGTTTCACATGTACTTTTCCTTTCTTTTTGGCATATACTACTACAATTTTTACTGGAAAAAAATTAACCAAATGGGTTAAAGGTTTAAGCACCTAACTGTAACGCTCAAACAGCCATCTTAAAAGAGTTTTGACTTTTAACAGCTGGTTTTTTACTCCACCCCTAATGGGAACCATTTTTTCGGTTCCTGTCCTTTGTTCGAATAATATCCTTCATGAAATTGTAATTATCTTGGAAGAGGTATAAATAAAAAACTATTGTATAATAATAAGTCGGAAAAAGTACATCGTTTTATTACAATATATCAATATAAAATTTTTCTACAATATTGAAAACGTAACAAAAAGAAAAAGAAAATACTTCGGTTTTCAAAACCAATCGAAGCAAATATAAAAAGATGTACATGCAACACATAAAAAAAACAGTAATTATCATTTACCCCCTCCGAAACCGCCCATTAAATTTCCCAAGCCACCCAAACCACCAGCTGCGCCTGCCTGAAGTTGTCTCATCATATTTTGTAATCCGGCCATGCCACCCATCTGTTGGAGCACTCTGGGGTCCATCATCTTAGCCATTTGTTGGTTAAGTTTAGCCATTTGATTGTGATTAACGTTTTTAGCCATGTCTCCGCCTTTGAAAAGACCTTTTATGCCTCCCATTTTCTTTACCACTGCCGCAAATTTTGTGTATTGTGTGATGAGGTCCTTTACTTCCCTTTCTACAATATTACATTTTTTTAATGTACATTATTTACTTGAACTGATTTTTTACAATATATATCTTTGAATGTTTAGTCATTATTTGTATTTTTGTTTTTCTGTAAAATGTATTTCTTCTATAAAAAAAGATATTTTACAAATTCTAATATGGGTTACTTCACCACCTTCATTGAAGGTGTAAATTGAGACCTTTTTGAACATTTCCTGTGAAAAAATCTGTGGAGAATTTTGGCAACTGCTATATTCCTAAACATGTTTTTACTTGGGTAATAGTGTAATCATAAAATAAAAGACATATATGGGCCACCATATTCATAAAAAAAAAATAGTTCCAATAGCTGCCCATTTCTCTGTTAATTTCGAAAACAATTTTGGTCTATATTACACTGAAATTCCATTATTCTTGAAAAATATACTGTACACTCAACTATAATAACAGATGACTGAGTGATTCCCAGGTACACATGATCATTTTTACATATTACAATCAAACAAATCAGTAAAGTAAAATATTAAAACTTATTTATCAATGTTTTTTTTTTCACTAACCTGTGACTCCAGATCCTTGTGCAACTCTGATAACTCTGCCATTTTGTTTTGTAAATAATTTTGCTCCGTCCCTATTATCTAATTCATAATCATTCATACTATCCATTATTGTCATCAATCTTTTTAACCTAGCCATTGATTCTTGTTCACTGCCTTTTGACATGAAATCTTGGCTGAATCCTGGAATCATACCCTGAAAGGGAAATTAAATTACATGAAAGTGATACAAAACCTAAAAATTTTGACATACCATAATTTGTGAAAAAGGACCCATTTTCATAATATTCTGGAATTGTTCATACATATCTCTGAGGGTAAATTGTCCATGTTTAATTTTCTCTAGCAATTCTTCGTTATCTTCTAATTTTAATTCATTTACTTTATCAATTAAACCTTCTATGTCACCCATTCCCAATAATTTACTAATAAATGGTTTTGTTTTAAAAGGTTCTAAATCGTCTATGTGTTCACCTGTACCAATAAAAATTATAGGACTGCTTGTAGCAGCAACACTAAAAGAAAGAAACAGTATGTATAAATAATATAAAATTTAAAGAATTATATTAAAATATTAGTGATGTTTGTTTACTTACGCACTAAGTGCACCACCTCCTTTTGCATGACCATCCAATTTTGTGATAATTACAGAACCAACATCTACTTTTTCTTTAAAAGCTTTAGCTTGAGACTCACAAGCTTGACCAATAGTCGCGTCCATGACGAAAATTATATTATCAGGTTTCTATAACATAATTAATCTTTTTAAACATTTAAAGGAACAAAGCACTATGAATTACAGAAATGAATTAATATTTTAACAATACAGCGAAGTGAGCCTTAATTAGTTTAAGAAGAAAATATTTTATATTCAAAAAGTAAAATAGATTTACTTACCACAGCATTTGAAACTGCCAACATTTCTTCAAACAAAGATTCTTCTTGTTTGTGTCTACCACTTGTATCAACAATAATAATTTCAAATCCTTCTTTAATGAACATGTCAACTCCATCTTGTGCTATAACCACAGGATCTACTTCTGTGTAACTAAAAAAATCAATTGATATAAGTTCAGATTCATTACATATTTTTTTAGTTTTGGTATTTAAATATATACAGGATGTCCAGGCACTTTATACTAAAACTCTGGAGCGAGTAGATAGCAGATACTCAATCTGAACCAAAAACCTAAATAAAAAAAAATAGCTTATAAAATACATACAGATCTTTTTTACTGCTACAAAGGGGTTATGGTCTGGAAAGTACCATGCTCACTAGTTAAGTTTGTTTTAAAAAGGTGCTATTGTTTAATATCAATTAATTTAATGGTCCAGAAAATGTAACTTAGTGATGAAACGACAGTATTTTAAGATTGTAACAAATTATTCTGTAAGCTTGTAGAAAACTAAGCCAACAACACAATGAAAATGTGAGTAAATCTATCTTTTTTTTCTTCATATTAAGTCTCTGGGTACCCTGAATAAATAAAAAATACTTAAACAATACCTTCCATAAAAAGGTATCCTAGCCTTTGTACAATTTTGTTTGACCTGATCATATGCACCAGCCCTAAAGGTATCTGCACAAACTAAACATGATTTCCAGTTCTTCTTTTGATAAAAATAGGCTAATTTAGTACATGTAGTTGTTTTACCAGAACCTTGAAGACCTACAAACATTATAACATTTGGTTTTCCCTTAACAGGTTGATGTGGTTTTACACTGGGATCTACAAGCTGAAAAGAAGAAACCGTTTTATTAGTACTGATAAATGGTTAATTATATAAATAAATATATTACTTTTACAAGTTCTTTAAATACTGCGCTCTGGATCATCCTCCTTTTGTTAAGACCACCTGCCATTTCATCAAAGTCAATAACTGATTTAACATTTTCCCTGAGAGATTTGACCAACTTAATATTAACATCAGCCTCAATCAAAGCACGGCAAATATCATTTAACATTCCATTTAAAACCTAAACATTAAAAAGAATTATAAAGTATATTAAAAACATTGTCCATCTGGGGAAACATACCTCTTCATTGATAATAGTTGCCTTGCTAAGAGACTGCAAGGCAGTCGTAATTTTACGACCCAAATCTGCTAAAACCATTTTTATTTAGAATTTTCAACGTTTGTAGCTTTCAAATAAGAAATTTCATGTCTTTATAAAAAATTAATTGGACAACTATTTGACATTAGCAACAATACAAAAATTAGGTTAGAAAACTGACGTTTGATTTGACATTTTTGATACGTTGGCATGCGAAATAAATAACACACTACCTACCAGCATTGCCAACCTTCCCGATTTAGAAAGTAATCTGATGTGCCACATAATATTTTTTTTTATAAAAGCTATATACCAATTTATAACACATAAATATCTAATATAATATGATTTAACTATCTGAAATCACATCCTAGAATGTCTATCTCGTTTCTTTAAAATGACTAAAAAATATTTGGTCACACTGATAAAAAGAAGAATCGTAAGCAGTCAGCCAGTGTTTAGAAATGTCAAGACTTCATAACAAAAATAGTCTACATATGGAGAAATTACACAAAAGGGCAAATTTATAATAACCACTCTTCGAATTTAGAGTTTAGTGATGTAATATACCAAAATTGAAAATAAGTAAAAGGTTTGTTAAACTTCCTTTATTCATCTGGCGACAGAACTAAAGAGTTTCGAATTTTTTAGATGCTTCAAAATAAATGTCGTCACTCTAGTGTATTACCACATGAAATATGTTCACTGTGCAATACAACAACACCTGAAACACTTTTGGATATCTGTTTTGACTATATCAATAAACATCCTCAAACCATATGCAACCCTAGTTTTTCTCCAGAAGACTTACAATTGATGGATGGATTGTCCCTGCCAGTGGAAATTTGTGAACGTTTATTGAATGTTCGGAATAATAGCCTAACACCAGTTGATTCAAATTTTATTAGTCTTTTTAGTAATACAGACTGTACTCGATTAAAGCGAGTGAGGTTAAGACAATCTGAAATACAAGACCAAGACGTAGAAGTTCTCTTAAAACATAATTTGGTTGAATTAGATTTATCTCTTTGTCCAAATTTAACTTCAAATTGTATTCAATATATAACAGAAAACAGTTCTAATTTATTATCATTGAGCATAGGTGAAGACACAGATATTTTTCCTGTTAGGCTTTTTGGTAAATCGCCCATTGATCAAGAATTATATGACAAACGTTACATATTCTTCGCTCCTAATCTAAGAAGACTAACTCTTAAAGGTTTACATTTACTGCAATCAGATTTTTACAAGATTTTGTTGTCTCCCCTATCCAGTTTAACTCATTTAGACCTATCAAACTGTAATGATTTACATGATTTTACCTACACTCAACATCTTGTTAATTTAATCTCTCTAATATTATATAACGTTCATGGTATTGAACTTATGATACCTGCTATTTGTAAATTAACAAATTTAAGGCATTTAGATATATCTCAGTCAAGAGATGACCAGGGTAAATATGAGAAAGGAAACAAAATACTTAAGAACATAGTAGAATGCCTTCCCAAGCTAACATCCTTGGATATTTCTGGTACAAATTTGGCTGGGAGAGGAGTAGCTGAAACATTGAATGGATCTGTTTGTGACATACCAGGCTTGAGTTCGAGAGCAAATAATCCATTTCAGTATCTGGGACTGTATGAGACTTCTCATGATGCTTGTTTGAGACATGACATACCTGCAAAATTGGTTGGTATTATTTCTTTTTTTTTTTATATTTTGAGAATTAACTTCGATATTTAAATAGTAGTTAAATGGGTTTTTTTAAAATATTTTTATATGCATCTCTACCACATCTATTAAAAAATCACTTTTTTAAAAGAACAATTGTGATGTCATTGAGTTTTAGAATTTTGCAGTCCTTACATTAATAAAATGTATTTTATTTCTATATAAGGTTTAATTTAATTTTGAAAATATAATAATAATATACGTCCTTCAGAGGACTTTAGTTTTATTTATCAATTTCTAAGATTATTTATACATTTCTATAAATTTTTCCCTACATGAATATATGAATAAATAAATACTTGTTGGCGTGATAATAAAAAATATGCTATTGTGAGTATGACTAACAAAAAAGGAATTTGTTTTCGTAAAAACGTAAATGGATGTTTTAAATTTCTATTTTTAAAATCGTGGATTTTTAAGAATATTTTGTAATATTGATATTTGAATTACCAAATAATATTGAGTAATCTTTGAGCTCTTACTCAGTGTGTAGCAATTTAATTTGTTTAGAGTAGTTTATTTGGCCACCAAAATGTACAAAAAAATATAAAGCAAATCAAGTTAATGAAAACCAGAAAAAACTGAAATTCGAATTTTTTTATTAAATCTTTAGTTTTAATTGAAAAAACATAGTGTTGCAAACATGTTGAATTTTATATACCTAATTTATACGAGAATTCACTTAAAAATAAAATTTTTGTACATTTATTTTTTATTTTTCTTGTTAATTTTGAAAGTCAACGATTATAGAATTTCCAGGAGAATTAGTTTTGACTCATAACTTTAAAATAATTGCATAATCATTTTGTCCATAGCTTCAAAATATACATTAAAATTAGTATTTCAATCTTTATTAATGTATATTTAAAAATTCGTTGTTTTTATGAAAGCTTTATAATAAAAAAAAGTTATTTATTCATTACAGTTTTTATGGTGTATTCTCTTTCAGTTAATAGTAATAAATCTATAAAAAAAACTGTTATATGTGCGTTTCCTTGTGTAATGTCTAATTTTTTCAAAGCAATATAGGGAGCAACTAAAACTAAACTATATTTGTTATTTATTCATGTAAGTTCTGCAGCTAAAATTTAATAATTTATACGAGTTTACCTTTTCAATAGATTGGTGGAAACGCCAATGAAGAACAAATACTAGTAGCTGCCTTGGCATATTTGGACAGAACTGATATGCTACAAAAAGTCATGAACGAATTATTTCATTTATTTAGACTGGAAAACATCGAATACCTTGGGCAAGCATTGAACATAGTTTTAGAAGCAATGAGTAGACACTTGCACGAAAGGCATATCCAGATATCTGGCAGGTAAATAATATTTTCAATAAATAAAAACAGCTGTTAATTTTAATTTATATTCTGTATTGTGCGTTCCTGACAAGGTCCAGTTCCAACATATTTCTATTTTCAGTGCAACCCTATTTTATATTGTAAAAGGTACTGGTCCAGAGCTACATGATGATGTGAGAGTAAAAAGAAAAATTATCACAACGCTTTTAAACGGAATGAGTGTTCATAAAAACGATGACACAATGATGAGAAATGGGTGTTTGACACTTTGCCAGTTTAGAATTCCACAAGATGTGGTAAGTTTTAATCTTGTATATTTGTTAAATTAATTTTGATCATCCCTTTATGCACTTGTCTTTTTTATTTTATTTTTGCAGTGAAATTATATCAATAATCAGGATAATTTTGTTTTAGCTTTTTGATTATGAGAGATTAGTAAATATTCTTCTTTATTCTGTATACGGAATGGCGCAGGAGAGCTTTGTACAAAGGATAGGCATATATTTACTTAATTCTCTAGCTTGCCAGGTAGACGGGCACCAGAAAGTTAAACTTGGCGAATTGGGGGCCATAAATGTGAGTAATGTGTATTATACGTTTCTAATGGTCAATAAAAAGTACCACCTATCTCTTGTCATTAATCAATAAATAAGTATTTATAAAAACTATTCATATCCTGCCATCAAAAAATAATGTTTAACAACAATTAATCAATATTTTTAATTAATCTCCCTTTATCGTTCATCTAATGTACGTAATTTATAGTCTTTTTTCTATATTTCCAATTACCTTGATGATTTATTTTGTATGTACAACGCGTCAAAATTTGTTTACAAAAAAATTCGATTTTAATATATACAGGCTTCTACTACTGTTAAAATATTACTTTTACACACATTTTTAATGCATCTTTTCTGTAGAATCAAAACTCTGCTGGCTTCTGTGAAGTTTCCCCCGAAAGATTCCATACTTTAATATTAATAAAACGTGCCGCCAATGCGGATTACTTATCGAGATTGTTTGATAATATTTTTAAATCATAGTTATACTTATTTATTAATGTTCTTTATACGTTATTTTCTCTCCAAATAATTATGTACAATTATTCCCAGAAAAGATATTTCTGAACCTGCTGTTATATCAATATTTTCGGAAAAATGTTGAAATGTGACACAATTAAAAACATTTTTTTGTATAACTTGATTTACGAATCTAATTACTTGAAGATTATAAAAGCAAACCAGTATGAACTTGAGAAATGAAAAAATGTACTAGACAATATGAAACAAGCTATTTGAATTTTATAACAACCTTTTATTATTTTTTCATCTGGGTAATAAACTGTTCTTCACTGTAGTCTGAACGGTTTTAAATAATTTAAAATCAATGATTTTTTACTGATTATTATTATTAATATTAACATACAATAAATGGAAACAATTGTATAAAAAAGTTGGTTTTTTTTTAACATTTAAAATTTCCACAAACTAAATTTGTTTTGTGTTTATTACCCACCTTTAACTTTTTATATTTTTAATACGTTTTAGAGAATGATTTGGTTGATTAAAGAAAGATTAGAACGAGGGCTTTGCGATGACGTTTTGGAAGTGGCATGGTCAACTATGTGGAATGTTACTGACGAAACACCACTAAACTGCAGAAAATTTTTAGAATATAAAGGAATGCAACACTTTTTACAATGTCTCGAAGTGAGTAATTTAGTTTATTATTATATAAATTTTAAAAAATATCTATAAATAAATACGAACAATTCTTTATTACAATTTTTTCCCACTCTAATTTTAGTTTAACTTACATTAAAGTATTTTACAACTCCTGTATAAAGTTCACGACTGTTCTTGAGAAATTGTGGTAAAACTGCCAAAAAATAATTTAGAAAAATTCGAGATTATTGTTTCAATATTTATTATCGTGTTCTCCTGACAACAATTTTTAGAATTTTTCAAACTTCTAACTTCTTATTTTTAGGAATTTGTACGTAATGATTCCTAAATAATAATAGTTGCAAGAAAAACCTTGATAAATGATAAAACCTAATTTTTTTTTAAATTTTTGAAATAGTAAAAAACCAAAAACACTAAAAATCTATTTCTAAAACAATAGTTTGGTTTTACCAGGTTTTTAATTTTCATTTAATTTTTTGCTTATCATTTTCCAGAGGTTTCCAGACAAGGAAGAGCTCCTTAGGAACATGATGGGTTTATTAGGCAACGTTGCCGAGGTCCAAGAACTTCGACATTTCCTCATCACCCCCGAGTACTTAACAGTCTTTTCCAGGTTGCTGGATTCGCAGAGCGACGGTATAGAAGTTAGCTACAATGCGGCTGGTGTGATTTCACACATAGCATCGGACGGTCCGCTCGTATGGACAGTACAAGAACCGTCTAGAACTTACGTTTTAAATAAAATGACTTCGGCCATCGAACGCTGGGATTTAAATTCCCAGAGAAATATTAATTATAGATCTTTCGAACCGATTTTATATCTAGTACAGGTGTTTCATACTCCGGAATGTCAGCATTGGGCTGTGTGGGCTTTAGCTAATCTAACAAAAGTATATCGTAAGTACTCCATATTATTTTAAAATAAAATATCTTTATTTTTATTTTCGTAAGCTTTAATCGCATTTTTTGAAAACCGAAGAACACTTTCATATGGAAATAGTGTTGTGTTTGTCTAAATAAGCAGTCCAGAGGATTCTAAGAATTTTTGATGCTCTAGTTTCAAAATAAAGCAAATATTGACTTTGACACATCGCTAATTAAAAACCAATCCAGATATTCAAATTCGGTCTTCAAGAAAATATTTCTAAATCGTTTCTAAACGTCTTTTATAAATTCTAGTCTTCTACTCAAGCCTTTATATTATTTAAATTTATTGTAAACAAACTGTAATCGTAACTGTAAAATAAATCACATCCACAATATGTATATATTTTCAGCTGACAAATATTGTACATTGGTGGAAAGGGAGGGAGGTTTACGTTTACTTCAAGAATTAATTTACCTTCGAGTTGTACCGGCCAGAGTAAAGGACTTGGCAGCAATCGTCATTGAAAATTGCAGGAAATTCCAAGCGTCCCTCGATGGATAAGTTTTAAGTTTTAGAGACATGACATTGAAATACTCATCAAAGCATCGTAAAAATTTGTTTGTGATTTGGTATATTAAAAAAATAAAAATCATTTTCTACACACATATAGCGGACTTATGTGGACTGTTATAATTTAATTTTTTTTTTCGCTGATACATTTATTAGGATATATTGACTATTTATGTTTCAGAATAGAATAATGTGATTTTATTTATGCAATATAGATATATTTATTGACTGACGATTTTCATTTTTTGTTTTAATGTTCCCTGTAATCTTAGATTTATCCCAGATATGAGTCCGCGTCTTAAAAATTTACCAAAATTGAATAATAAACAAACATACGAATACAGAAAACGTATAATAAAAAGAAACTTATTATTAAAATAGTATAAAACAATATAATTTTAAAGCCGATAATAAAACTTTTATAAACTTTAGAATTAAAAAACAATATCAAAGTAAAATGTTAAAAAATACCAGATACTTAAGTTTTTAAAGAATCACAAATATTCCTCGGTACGTCCCTGTGCTTTACAAAGTAAGAAAAGTACGTTTTAACGTCATCTTACACATTACTCTTAAAATAGAGACATGTAGAAATCGTTTATATAAAAAGAAAAGACAATACTATCTGTCATATTTAGTTGCACAAACGAACGGATGTGTTCTGTCATTATTGATTTGACGTCTTGATAACAATTACCTAACCTAGCTTTATAATAATCATTTATCAGTAACGGGAAGACAGATGTTACGTTTATAAAAGTGATGAGTGGTTTTCACCTACAAATTCGATACCATTAATAAACATGTCTTGTTTTTATTTCCATAAAGTGGCTTACTGTGTGTTATTCCTGTGCACATTAATAGAACTTTCCAATAATTCTGCCTTGAGCATTTTTGAACAAAAGAAGTACAAAAAGTTATCAGAAAACATAGGTTTATATTCTTTAAACGATGATGTTGAAATTTTGACTGCTGAAAATTTCAAAAACGAAATATATAATAATGAAAGAGCTTGGGTTATTGAATTTTATAACAGTTGGTGTGGTTTTTGCCAGCGTTTTGCCCCTACTTGGAAAGAGTTCGCTACAGACGTAAAAGGGTGGAAAGGTATTATTGGAATTGGAGTTATAGATTGTTCCAACGATGACAATACTCCAATATGCAGAGAATTTGAAATTATGGCTTATCCTACCATTAAATATTTTTATGAAAACTACAAAGAAGGCTCTAAAAATGTGGGACAGAAAATATCAGTTGGATCACATACTCATGAACATCGACAAAAAGTTTTAGAAGTAATTCAACAAGAACAAACAGAAGGTAGAGGTAAACAGTTTCCAAATATTCTTCCATATGTTAAAAGTGATTTAAAAGAATTATTTAAGGAAGGCTCTGATAACACTTTTGTAATTATACAAAAAGAAGATGAATACTTAGGACCAGAAGTTATAATGGATTTACATAAAATTAAAAATAATAATATTCGATTTGCTTTTAATAATAATACAAAATTAGTAAATAAGTTTGGTATAAAAAGTTTTCCCGCTCTAATTTTTTTGGAGAAAGATGAGACATTTCAAGTTGTAAAAGCTGAAGGTAAAAGGGAAGCTTATAAGACTGCTATTGAAAAATATGTTCAACCAAAGAAAGTACTTTCTGGCTATAATGTTCATAAATTAGACCAGAGAGGAGAAATAAAGGAACCTGATATGGATGAATTTTTGGAAAATAGGGAAAAGCAAGTATTAAAAGAAAGAATTAAAAGAATGGGAGATGTTGTTTTTCAAATGGACTTAGAAACTGCACTTAGATATTCTCTTAGACATGAAGTATCTACTGCAAAAGAAATAACTAAAGAAAAACTAAATGCTTTGAAACTTTATTTAAATGTTTTATCAAAATATTTTCCATTTGGTAGAAATGGGAGATTATTTTTACAAGAATTGAAAGATTTTGTTTTGTACAAAACTACAATAAAAGGCGATGATATATCAAAAATACTTAAAAATGCAGAAGTCGAAGACCAGTTAGTATTTTCTTCACCAAAGCACTGGTTGGGATGTAAAGGTAGTTCACCCGTGTATAGAGGCTATCCTTGTGGATTATGGAAGATGTTTCATTACCTCTCAGTCAATGCAGCTGATTATAATGATGGAGTTAAAGGTTCTAATCACAAATTAATTTTAGAAGCTATGCATGGCTATATCAAATATTTCTTTGGCTGTTCTGATTGTAGCCAACATTTTCAAGAAATGGCTAAAAAAAGGCATATCTTCAATGTAACGTCTTGGGATGATTCAATTTTATGGCTCTGGATGGCTCATAATGAAGTTAACCACCGACTATCGGGTGATCAAACAGAGGATCCAGAATATCGAAAATATCAATTTCCCTCCAAAACTAACTGTGCCAGATGTTATGACAAAGATGGAAGTTGGAATATTGGAGAAGTACTCTATTATCTTAAACATATGTACAGTAATATTAATATTAGATATATAGGGTCAGATACGAGAATTTTACATCTAGGGCTTGATGGGACACCTAGTTATAGAACTGAAACTGGGTTATTTAAAACTATCGACACAACTATGTGTTTTATACTATATTTGGCTTCTTTTATGTTAATTTTAGTAGTAATTTACATGTTTTTAAAGAGAGGTTATAGGAAAAAAGTATATCAACATGATTTACTTGGAAAAGTTTAGTTTATTTTTATCATATGGAGAATATTCATGACTTAAGATATGATAAAATGAAGGTTTTTCCATATCTTTATTAAAGCAACACTAAAAATGTCAATGAACTGAGATTACCTTGTAGGATAATGTCAATTGAGTATCAAAAGTTTTTCCTTATTCAAAATATATAAAAAATAGAAATTAAAGTTTTATCTTTCTTTATCATTTTTACTTGATATAACAAATACCATTTTAAAAATCCATTTACAATTAATAATGACATATTTCTTTAGTACAAGCATTACATGGGATTCCCATAAATCTGTAACATAGAACTTTCTGAGAAACTAGAATAGCTACTTGAAAGTTTCGTTTTATTTTTTATTAAATAAGTTAATCAAGAGTAAAACATTGTAAAATTAAAAAAATATATTGTTTACTTCCTTGTAGCACATTATAAATGACCTATTATTTTTTGAAAGAAAACTGTCATTTTCATAATACTTTGACTGTGAATTTATGTCTATTAATATATCTACTAGATGTAAAAATATTCCATTTATTTATTATCCGTTTTTGTTATAATAAGATCTTGTATTTATATTTGTTGTAGAAGACATACTTTCTGAAAATGGTAAAACAATTTTTTTTAACATAAAGAATAATTTAATCACTTTAAATAATTTTTACTTGAATTACCTAAAAAATAATAATGAGGGTATGACTTGCAACCCAAGGTTTGTTTTGTATTTTTAATAGCGAACACATTTTGTTCATTAATGTTAATAACATATATGTAGGATGGGAATCATGTTATAGATCGTTATTTTTATGTTTAAGGCTCTTAAATAATTTTTATTAATTTATTGTTGACGATTTTACTGTTTTTTAATCTTTATATCTTTGATATTATATTCCTCAGTGGTCTGTATGTAAAAATGGAAAATTGTGTGTGTACATATAATTGTAAAATTAGGAACGTTTTTAATTACATATAGAAATTTAATAATCTTAAGTCATGTAATATGTTTGACTGCCACAAAAAACCACCAAAAATAGAAAAGTATTTAGAGATTTATTTATTTTTTGGAACTAAATGTAAGTAAATTATTATTTTTAAAAAAGTTTATTTTTCAGAAATAGCAATCAAGGGTTGATTTTATTTTATATTTTTTTATGTATATTAGCCTGTGCTATTTGGGTTTTTCTATAAATTTTAATTTGGAATTCAGATATTTAATTTAAAGGCTAAATATTACTAAAAATATGTTTTTAGATCTAGAGGTAGAAATTTTGTTATACCATGCTTAAGAATTAAATTGAATAAAACAAAAGAAAAATTTGTAGGTTTACACAAATGATGTAGGCTAATTGTTGATAATTGTTATTTGGGTTTTATTTATTTCAGTTAATTTTATTTTTACTTTATTTTATTTTTATGGAGCCAGGGGCCAACGAACTAATCAAGTAAGGAGGACTAGATTTAGAAATACATCTGTACGAAGCAGAACAACTCAATGCTCACACTAATTTCAGTTTCGATTAGATTATTAAATTAATTTAAACCTTCAGAATCACCACTCAAAATTTATGTTGATTTAATAATGCATATACACGTATTTTTAACTCTTTAGTCCATTTTAAAAATCCTTAATAAATTTTGCATTTTGGTTCATTGTGATACTGTAAAAAGTTTTTGACTGAAATAATATTTACGTGATTTGTGAACTGATGAAATTGGTTGTAATGACATTTAGGACAAAATATATGTTGTTAAATATTTGGTTTACAGTTGTTTTTAACATTTATCGTCTAAAATAAACATAACAAATATATTACCACATTCTTGAAGCCCACTACAACTTATGATTAACTATTAATTAGTTTTTGATTTAACAATTTTTAATTTATAATTTTTTTTGTTGTTTCCCCTTAGATTTGTGTTGATTTGGACCATCATCAACCTTTTTTTTAATATAGATCTGGTTTTTTTAGTAAACCTAAAATTCACGGTTTATGCATTATGTAAGTTTAATTTGTTTTTCACTTTATTACCCAAACGGATTGGGGTAAAAGCGATCGGATTTTTTTCACCTGTATATCAATTTTCAGTTCGATTGGAGGAAAAAAAATGTTTTTACAGATAAACTGACATTTTTTATTGATCTAGAGGCTCTACTTTACCCCTATACTGATTTTCAGCCAAATCGGAGGTAATTTTTCCAAAAATCGGCAAAAGGTTTTTCGAACAGGACTCTGTATCAGTCACAGAAATTTCAACGCTCAGGGTACCGCATAATTAAAATTTAGAAAAAACAAACGAAAATGAGTAGGAGTAGTAAAAATCATAGGAAGTAGAACTATTTATAAGATTTAAGAAAGACTTCTCATGTTTTTGAGTATTTCAATTCAGAAACTGATTAACAAAATGTGTTAGAAATAAAACTCGTGTGGCAGTTATAATCACTTTTAATAAAATAAATGTACATATTTGAGAAATATTTATTAAGGAATACAAAAAATAGAGGTATTTCTGTTTTATACACTTTTTATCTCCAATATCTCTTTTAAATATCATATTAAAAATTTCTTTTAAAATAGCTTTTAAGATTCAAGTGCCTCACACGACAAACATTGCACATTGACGGTTAAATATAAGAAACATATTCTAAAATGCAATAAACAAGCAACAAGTACGAAACGCTAGATTTTCTTAAATATTCGAGTGGTTTTCCTGAATTGCCCCATCCCCATTTCATCATCTTGGTCCTAATATTTCAATACCAACAATTTAAGAGAAAATCGAGTATTTTGACATAAGGTAAATGCACCACACCTAAGTACTATAGTTTTGTTTCCTATAAAAGCCAATATTTATTTATTCCAATAATATAAAACATAAAAATAAAATAACATCAATAAGTAACATTCGAAAACGGTAAAATTTTAAAATATGGAGTATACAGTGTTGTTTAGCCAACCCAAATAAACTTTTTAAAGACACTGGCATGGTGAATCAGTTTCTCCTCCTTGCTCAGCGATTTATGCTGCGTGGACAGACTGCAAAAATAAATAAGAAAATATAAGACATTTTTCGATAAGACCAATTCTACTTTCATTTTTATTTTATCAAATCTGACGTGAGGGTCATTCCATGTAGGAAGCATATCAGATGTCACTCGACCCTCCGCAATCGCGCTCCTTTTTTGATACCATGGAAATAAGTAACTTCCCAAATTTTCAGCCCAAAATACCACAAAGAAAATTTTAAGCTCAATTAGGCAATTGCTGTCCCTCAGGACGCAAACCTTGCCTTCGGGAATTAAGGCTCTTATAATTCACTTGATACATAAATTACTATTTTCGCTATATGCATTCGCATTTTCCGGCTTTTCCGAGGGGAGTCATTGAAAACGGTTGGCGTGACCGTGTTCTACGGGAAATTTTACATCAGAAATGTCTTTGTTGCATTTTTTTATGTACCGTTATTGAGAAATACGAAGGAAACGCGTATTTTATTTTTTTTCTCGTTGCCATTTTGAACAAACTTAAAATTGAGCCTAAAAATTTTCCTTGTGGTATTTTAGGCTGAAAATTTGGGAAATCACTTATTTCCATGATAAGTTTATGGTATCAAAAAAGGAGCGCGATTTCGGAAGGTCGAGTGACATCTGATATGCTTTTTACATGGAATGACCTGCTGCAAAGAAACGAAATTTTTTATGGGTATGAACTAATATTGATATTGATTGATATTTTCTATATGAAACCTGGCATAATTGGCTAAAATTTCGGTTAAGTATTCTTACCTTGGAAATGTCGACACCCGTCATACTTTTCACAAGTTGGGGTACTTTGTTCACAATATCAAAAATTTCGCCAGTAAGTTTAGCTGCACCAACTTCACCCGTTCCAGTAGACACCATCGTAATTTTTTTAGCCTGGGATAGAGGAGCAGCGACTTCTGCGGCAACCTAAAACAGAATAAAAACAATTGTAACCATTCTGGCTACGATAACTCTTCTAAATAAAAACAACATTTACCTTTGGTAAGACCTCAAGATACATATCGATCATAGCTGCTTCCTTGTATTCTTTCCAGGCTTCGGCTTTCTTGGCCATCTGTTCGGCTTCTGCTGCGGCCTTGGCTTGGATAGCAAACGCTTCAGCTTCACCCGTTAGTCGGACAGATTCGGATTCAGCCTCGGCTTCGAGAAGGATACGTTTGGCATTGGCCTCAGCGATTTTTTCTAATCTGAATTTTTCAGCTTCTGCTGGTCTGCGAATGGTGGACTCTAGCTCGCGTTCTCGTCTGGCGATTTCTTGCTCCTGAACTAAAATAAAAACATTTCATCGTTACCCGTAAATTATTTTAATTAATATGATATTTTGACTGAGAAAGTGACACTGATTTCAGCCTTGATTAGCGTTTGATAGTGTCTCATACGCAATTTTACTGAAAAAATTCGAATTTATTGTGATCTATTCTATTTTTATTAGAGCAGTTGATTTAAAATTTCTCCAGTAGTTCAAAACAATCAGCACTAAGAAGTGGAAACTCATCCTTGGACAAACTACGGTTGTAGATGTATTATTACCTTCAAATAGTTGACGTTCTTAAAATATATTTTTTAATTATGTGTGCAGAACTGTGTATTATTTTTATATACCTTTTAGAGATTTACTTGTGTGTGTCACTTTCTTCTTCGTTGTATGGCTTCTACGCGAAACAAAGAATGGAAACCACCTAATCGCATGTTTCTACAGTCACAGATTTTTCTAATTTGAATTTTTATTTGGATACTTTACCTGCAATTTGTTGAGTCCTTTCTACAACTTGAATTTGCATTTGCTCTTCCTTAATTCTCTGCTTAGTTTTGGCAGCTTGCAGTTCATAGGCCAACTCAGCTTCGGCACTCTTGGTTTGTACTTCTACGTCGTAGGCAGCTTTCTTTAATTCGAAATCTCTCTTGGCTTTGGCGATTTCTGTGTCGTTTAAGAATACAGAAGCCATTCTTTGTTCTTCGGCGATGGCTTGTTTGATTTGTGCTTCGGCTCTGGCTTCAGCTTCACCTATTCTCGCATCTCGTTTTACTTCTGCTGTTCGAGCCATACCCAAACTTTTTAGGTAGCCCTTTAGGGAATTAAAAAATTAAATAATAAACGTCCGATGTTTTTTCAGTGTAGGATGGTCAGGATTATCGTAGATGTACCGATGTTTCATTTTATGCAAAGAACTCCATTTTGTTAAATTTTCAAAGTAATGGTAGATAAAAAATTTTTTTTTTATGTGACAAGTGTACGGAAGTGTTTAGTATGAATAGTATACCAAATTTAATAAAAACGGTATTTTGTTTGTAAGAGTAAAAATTTTAATTTTAAAAGTCCCTCATCCTCCTTATATAACTTTTGTTTGGACACCTACAAATAGACCGTAGTATCGTTGTGTAAATTAAGTTCAGTTAATTTTTTTTATTACTAATTGAACAAAATTTTGAAAGATTCTTCAATATTACTGGCATAAGCTTCTAAGAAATTTTACCAACTAAAAGATTTAAAGGGTTTTAATAAAATAATAGCTACGAAAATGTTTCCAAAATACTCTCAAACGTTAGTTTACTAAAGAGAAGCAAATCTAAATGTACATCCTTACTTTTAACTGTTTATGGATTCCATTTTTGTTTTGCGATATATATGCACTAACTCCATCAAACAACAGCCAACATAAGTTAATTATTAGTATAAAAGTTAGTTAGTTAATATATTTCATTCATACATGACGGTCTAAAATTGTCTCCCAGTGTTTTTAGAAGAATATATTCACAAAAAATACTAAAACTAATAATTTAAATCTTTTTTTAAAATATTGTGCTTTCATATTAGACGACATGCCGTGCTGGTGTCGTCCCCGGCTGCCGCCTTGTCACTCGTGTCGTCCCGATTTTTGAAACAAGATATTTAGTAGCACAATAGTCCAAAATCAAAAAAAAATAAAACGTAGAAAAAATAGGAAACCTTTGAAAGTAATTAATTCAAATATATCGTTTACCGGTACTGTATTTAAATATGCAATGTGAATTTTCTTTCATTTGAGGGACAATATTGGAACATCATACAATAATTAAAAAAATTCAAACACATATAATTGAAGTAAGCAGTAATTTAAATGTTTTAAATAAGACCAAGAAAAAAATAAGCAAAGCAGAGCATTATAAAATTATGTACATGAATTACTTACTAGGAAGTAAAAAAAATGTTTTAAACAACTCTGTGGCGAAATTTTGATGGTACTCACAGTTAGTATGTAATATTTTGATATTATTTTTGTTTATTTTGATAGAAAAGCTGTCCTATGTAGTAAATATCTCACCCTTCCGTCAGCAGGATTCTGTAAAGAAACAATTATAGAAAATAGAATTTAATTTTTTAAGGTGTGTTAGGTTAGTGATGTTAGATTATTAAAATTAATTTAGTTTTAAAACTAATTAATAATTAATCAGTGCGCTCATATATATTTTTAATTTTTGGTTTAAAAAAAACATAATGGAGTACTTTGCATAAAATGAACAATTTGTCGTTGTTCGATTTAAATTTGGATTCTAATAAATCTAGTTTTGTCCAAATGGGAGTGTTCCTAGATTATAGTTTATGTAATCTTTTTTTGAGAAGGGTTCTAATATTTGCATTATAAAAAACAACCACTGACCGCTTTAACTTTTTTGATATTAGTTTACTTTGTAAGCTGGACAACCCTAAAATAAATGTCACTGTTTAAAATGTATTCAAGAAACTTTTTTTCGGGTAATTTTATGTCTCAGACGAAGGTAAACTAATATCGCTTCATTATTCTCTAATAGACCATATTACAGACGATAATTACTTTGTTTTTTGATAAATTTTCTTCAATATATATATTTTAGAATATTTTAATCTAAAAGAATGTATACACATGAAGAAAGGTTAGGAGTGAATCTATAAGATAGCAAAATTTCTTTGACAACATTGACAAAAAATGTACAATCATGCATTTATAATAATAATAATGCTCTTAATTGGATCCATAATCATCCAAAATATGCAACAAATTATTTTTGATAACGGCTTTCGATCTGGAAAGCCGAAACGTCAATTAAAAAAACTTTTTTAACAACTAAGTGGTTTTAATCCAGTGGAAAGAGAGAGAAAACAAATTATTTCCATACGTTTCAAAAAAATTAAATCCACTAAGACACCGTCAAAATGTGTAAGAGACCAGGTTGTAAGGTGGCACTTTACGTCCGGTAAATTTATTCAAAAAGTAGACACACGTCCTTACATGCGTAAGAAAAATTTCTGCTCATGTGTATACAGACCTTAATGTTTCATAATAACCACAAAACAAACAGCCAATGTAACTCACCTTTTTTATTTCATGAAATTTTTTACCAATATAAAATTAAGTGTTAAAAATGTCTTTTGTTAAGTATGTGAATGTGAGAATAAGCGTATTTTAAGAATGAGTAGAGTTAAGGAAAAGTAATGGAATGTAGAGAAAATGATGCAGTTTGTATAATGTACTTAAAATAATCATTTAATTTTTATTGTTACTTAGAAATCCGTATCTCCATTTTTTTCTTTGGTTTCTACATTCAATTATTTGTTTTTTAAATTAAAGATAATTTTTTATCTTATTTATTTATGTAAAAACCAAATCAGGAGATATCAAACTCATTAAAATATGGAAAAATAAAAATAATCCTGTTTTAAGTAAACAAGTTTGGAAATCAATCTATTTAATTTCAACTTCATCAGTCAGGTCTTGGAATACAATAAATATATTTTTGTTAAAGCAAAAACAAAACTAAGAAATTTTAAAATATTGAAAAACAACCTTGAAAATTTGGTTGATTGTAGGTCTAAGTACTGTTTTTTTATATAATTTTTGCTTAGATTTTGTACAGTTTGGAAGGTTTTATGATATTTTTTCAGGTTATTACTTATTTTTTATAATACAATAAGCTTGTTGCTTTTTATCTACCGTATGATTTTTATTTAGTAATTATTTGATATAACTTAAATTTTATGACTTTTATTTAGTAATTATTTGATAAAACTTAAATTTTATGCTATTGCAATTATGAATATTTTGGATTTTTCTATTGTAATAACCATTTCAGTTGTACAAGTAACAGTTATATCTAATGATTATACAATAAAAATGTTGGACAAAATGGAAAGCTCATTTCCCATCAGAAGTGTAACCTCAGACACTTATTTTAATTACTAAAACTCTTGTGTGTATATTGAGACAGTCCATGAAATTGATTAAGCTTTTCAAAAAAAAGTAGTTATGAAAATTACTCAGTTAAACTTTAATTTTTTGATTTAACAGAAAATATTTGTTAATTTCCGTATTAAAATATCATTATTTCTATATTTAACCAAATTTTGTCCCAAGTTACCTCTTTGGATGTATTCAAAAATTCTTTTTGTTACACAGTGGTGTATCTTTTGAAAATTTCTAACTAAAAAGAGAAAATGTGAAGAAGGTAGAAAAAAATGCCAATATACAACACAACAATAACATGCTGCAACATAAATTTTAAAAACTTAGTGAAGTGAATTAAATTTTAAAAACTTAGTGAAAGTGAATTAAATTTTTACACTGAGATGTTTGTTCAAATGAAGTAACGAATAGTAAGAGTTGCAAGATATATTCAATAAATTACGTACGACACAGTTTATAGATAAAATCATTGAATATAAATGTTTTCAACATTTTTTAAGTAACGACGAGCCAACAAATTAAGACTTAATAAGTCGAAACACATGTAAGAAATTACAGAAAAAAAATTGGAAACATTTAAATCATTTTCTCCATAAACTACTTAAATAAAATGTTTCACACACTATTTCAGTGATTATCTATGACACACAAACCACCAATTTTTGCTCCTCGTTTTACCATGCAATAAAATTTTTCTTGCAACTCAATTTTGAAACAATGAACTGATTTTTAAACACCACATCAAAACCAAAACAGTTAGTAAACATACCTTTGCGCCCTTTTGTAGCAAACCAAAAACAAAATATAAATGAAATGTTAAATGTTATTAATAACAAACGTTGAAAAAATATTTACCTCTTCGTCCCGTATATCTTTGAGAGTGTATGAGACAACAGTTATGCCCATGTTGACCAGATCGGAGGAGGCTACTTCGAATACTTGTTTGCTGAACTTCTTACGGTCCTTGTAAATTTCTTCCACTGTCATGGAACCCATGATAGCTCTTTGATGGCCTTCTAGAGTCAGGAGGGCGATGTGTTGGATTTCATCTTGTTTCTTTCCCAAGAATTGTTCGCAAGCTGCCAGGAGCATCTCTTCGTTTTGACCTTGAATCTTTACCTGAAAAGTTCTCAAGTAATCATCCAAATTCTCAAAGTCGCCCATTATTATATAAGAAAAATTAAAGAGAGAGTTGAAACTTTGTTGAAACAAGGTTCATCATAGGTGGGAAGTTCAATGAAGGTATTGGGAGTGTCTCCAAACACAAACTAGTAACAATAAATTTCTATGTAAAACGCCAGGCAAGGAACTGTCGAAGGATAAAGAGATATGATGGTGGAACGAAGAAGTTTTCATGCAGAAGAATGAAACCTAGGTAACGGAGGACGAGAAAAATAGATGTACAAGATGCAGTCAAGCAAAAGAAGGACGCCAATAATTAGATATACAATAGGCAAACCTACTGTGAAACAACAGTGGTAATAAGAAGAGAGGAAGTAAAGAATGATGTGATTAAAAGGAAGGTGGAAAAAACTACGTGCAATGATAATATATCCTTGGAAGGATGGAAATGCTTAGGTGAAGAAGGAGTAGAATTTGTTTGGGACCAAGTGAATGGAGAGACAACAATCTACAAAGAAAATTGAGATATTCAGGAGTATGAATTACCCCACTTAGACGTAGGAAAAGTCTGAGAGAAAGAAGAATGAAAATGTTTAAAAATTAGTATGATTTGCTTCAGTGAAATACTTTATCAACTGAGTCGTGTATTTTCATAACTAGCCATATAACAAAAACAACTTTTTTCGAAAATATCAACATCATTTATCTCATCAAAATATTTTTCTTTCGTTATTTTTACATACCTGTGCTATTCCAGTTACAGAAATTGGGACACCTTGGCTTGTATAAACAGTGGGGCTGTCTACAATTAGAGTCATCGTATTTAACGATATCCTGAAAAAATATAAAAATATCACTAAATTTGGACCAGTAATTCTATCTTTGAAATAATTTTAAACTCACTCGTAACTTCTACTTCAGAAGCAATAAAATTAATATAATTTCCGTTGAAGTATATTATCAGAAAATAGTTTTAAAATGTGTGTTTAGAAATTCAAAATATTATCATACCAATCAAAACATTATAAATTCAACGTCCGTGCAGAATTATATGATTAATGTTGTAAGAATTCTAGTACTGTTGATAAAAAACATATTATATAACATTTGAGAATTTGCTTTAAGGCATAGACACTTGCATTTATGCATTTCCTGAACTTTTGCGAAATGGTATCAGCGATATACCTGCTATTTCATAATAATTGCCCACACCCTTTTTCATCCATAAATATAATTTCATTTCGTTCTTCATCTTTATAATATAGATGAAAAATGTAATGTAATAAATATTATATACAAGCTATACAGGGAGATTCTACTAAGGGAAAAATATTAAATAAACGAATGTATTTAAATTTAAATTATTATAGATGTAAGTAAAGAAAGTGCTAGGAGGATTCTGATAAACCAACACGTGTATAAGGATCATTAATGAAATGTTTAATTAAAACAAGTCAAGAAGATATTGGGAAACAGAAAATTATTTATAAATCGAAATTTGGGATAACTTTTTGTATTTTTATATGACATAAGCTGTAATGATCAACTGGATGGGCGTTTTCACACTTGACGACACGACACCGACACGACGTGGTGGTGGGGTTGAATTTACATTGAAATAAATGAAGTGGCTCGCCCGATGGATGGCCAACCTTTGACAGATTTATAAGGGGAGCAATCAATATGTCATTCTAAAAAGAGTTACGTTTTATTTGAACACAAGCAATATCAAAGGGATCAATTGTTTTTTGTGGGCATTATATTTTGATGATAAAATATTGGGGTCGACTATTGCTAAATATGTTTAATACAAGACTCACCGTGTATTAAAATCTGCGTGTTAGGTTTAATCGCTCTATAGAAAGTTAAATACCATCTTATTTTAATCAAATGATGTATTTAGTATTTTACGGCGCAGTTTAATGAACAATTATTAAGAAATAATAAGGAATAGTTTAGAGAAGTTAATGATAATGACCTCTGGAGGCATTGCCACTAAGACAGGAAGGATAAATCATTAAAAGATGCACGGATGCTTGAGATGGCGATGCTTCAAATGGTTGAAAGTTTATGTAATAGATTGTGATAGAAAATAAATGCTTCGTGAACGTTGAAATGTGGTCGTGCACCGAAATTCACCATTTGTTATTAGAGGAAGCTTGATTGTTGGCAAATGCAGAATTTATAACTGGGAAGTCATAAATGATAATAAATCTCTACAGAATAAAAACATAGTGCAGGAAATACAAAATGTTTTGAAAAATTATTATAGTCTGCCCAACTTAAACAAACTAACTAACTAACCAGTTCATATAAAAGAAAATCCTATTTAAAAGTGACTCCTTAATATATATCTGTTACAAATTCAGTCCAAGCTTTTGGCATGAACACGTGCTGTTCAGGTGGTTTACATTACATTTCTTTATCGTGAACGTAGTATAGTAGTGAACAATTAATTGGAAACCAAAATAATGATTAAAATGAAAATAAATAAATATAAAATGGAACAAATTACAATTTTCAGATATTTGGGAACTCTATAGAAAATGAAAAAACAAATAAGTAAGAGAATTCGGTATGAAAATAAATTTTTTGCTGTAAAATTACCTCTTTGTGACGATTTTTACAATATAGAAAGAGTGGCATAATTTTACAGACATTTTCTCCTATTCCCTCTTATATATTTCGAGTCTGTATTGTTCAAATTAACAATTTCTTATTTATTTTCATAGAAAAATAAACGATTTTATCATGTATTTTAGGATTTTACGTAATTTTATAGAAATTGTCACATTTTTTCTTTTTACCACCGTACATCTTTAATTTCGTATAAAAAAAAATAAAAAACTGTGGAAAAATTTGCTATTTGGAGTATTGGAGAAGAACTGATACTGAAATTAGAAAACTATACCGACTTTTGGATAGGTAATAGATAATAAACATACAGGGTGTTTCCAAATGTCACTTACAACGTCTGCCTGTAGATATCTCTCGTAAAATTGGACAAAATAATATAAGGAATGAGGGCTCCTACCAGATTACTTTTCGAAATACAGGGGTTTAACTTTAACGTTAAAAAAATAACTGGATCGGGCGAGGTGGACCTAATATGTGGCTTACGAGGTCACCGGAATTGAATCTAATCGATTTTTTTTCTATGTAGACACAAAGATGCAGGAAATCTGTTATATTCATTCTTATCAAACCGCAAGACCATCTTCAGTATCAAACATAAAAATAAATTTAGAAAACGGTGAGTGCGTTTTGAAAAAAAATGTAATGCATCAATCCCAGGAGTTAATTGCCAAATATCGAACCCTTAATTTTAAGTAGGTTAAAAGTACAAACCTTTGTATTTTTTGACCTACGGGCCATACAAAAGCTCTTCCTCCGGGCACCAAAAGTGGTTTGCTGTAACAGCATCCTGAAAGAAAAACAAAACCATTGAATATATTTTAAATGCAACCAAACAACTCCTCTAAAGTCTATGCATCCCACACACCATAATTTTCCAATCAGTGACGTACTTCTAAATTAGTAAAAAAACAAACAATTAAATTCGAGGAAAGTGTAATTATTCGTTTTTATAATTCGATTATTTATTTAATTCACAGGCACAAAACCTCATTGCAGGATACAAAAAATTTAACTTATATGGCAAGCTGAACAATCCAAATAAACTGGTAAAAAAACAGAAATTTGAAGAGACGAAAAAGAAGATTCTTCTTGTAATTTCATCTGCTTTCTTATTTTTCGTTTTTTTTCTTTTAATACATTGCATATAAAACTTTTTCCCGATCATGATATAAGCAAAAAGCAGAACGAGGTTGATTCTTGTAAAAGTTTGCTAGAGTTCACAGCTAATTATTCTTGCCCCTCTGTTTACTAATTCTTTTCCTAATTTTCTCATCAATTTTCTCGTATTCTGTATATAGAATAGAAATTTAAAAGTTATTTCAACAATTTCTTCGTCCCATGGGCCTTTAAAAAGAATAAACAATATCTTAAGGACCTACGCCAAAAATGTTACAAGAAACTCGCAAAATATAAGCATATTTACATCACAATACTATTAAGTTTTTATGATACGCCACTGAATAAATTCCAATTCATTGCAGTGTTAATTGGGGCATTTTGAAACCATGAAATTGATAAATAGCATCCCGGGAATGCTAATTGGTTCGTTAGAGATAGTGTTTGCTTCCATTATTTTATTATAGAAATAAAAATTCGATATCCAGAAGGGATTATTCATCATTATTCGATTTTCAAAAGTCATTTTCCTTATTATATTGCATTAGTTTGAAATTGTAATAATAAGCTGTCCAGAGTGTATGATACTCGTAATAATCTTTTAATCTATAGCACTAGTTCCTTGAAGAATTATTATTTGCAATTTCTTTACGTGCCTGTCAATTTAACATTTTTTTCCAAAACGTTCTAGGAAAGTGTAACTAGCAAAGATCAATTAGTAATTCAAAAACATAATTTTAAACTAATATAGCTATGAGCTCACACATTTCTTTCGAACCGTTTTATATGGAACATCGATTTACTGCATATTTCCCTGCTCAATTACTTAATAGAATGGGAGCTTTTTAATTAACCTCAATTAAATGTCGTTATTTTTTTATTCTTAGTACGCCGCTGATCTCTGGAAGGTTGTTAAATAACCTTGTTAGTTAATCTGTTATGTGAGGAGTGACTTCTGCTCATAACAATCGTCAATGTAACATTTTACAAGTCTTTAATGTTAGACAGTGTAAAAATTTAATATTCTATTTTTAACCTTTTAAATCAAATTTTTGTCATCATTATTACCCCAATAAACGTAACTTGTTTATTTAATTTTATTTTTATACAACAATAAACACTACCGTCAATTATTTTTTCAATCAACTATAAACTACAAAACAAAACACTGTTTACTAAAGATGAATGGCCGCAAAAATTCATTGTTTAAAATCGAAAACTTATTAATAAAATATCGAAGGTAGATCAAGTAGCCACTCTCATTCAATAAAATTAGACCTAGAAACTAGCCCAACCCGTGTATAATAAACATTGAAAATCCAATTTATTTTATGAAAAAAAGCAATAAAACAAAAACAAACTATGTCACTTTATTATTAAACCTTTCATCCCTAGTGGTTCTAGGATTATGTTATCAACAACAAGCTTAAACATCTTTACAGAAGCTTCACCCACCTGAAATTACTAATGCTTCGTTCGGACCACATGTAACGAACCCCCACGTCATTTTTACGAAAAAATTTTAAAGAAAAAACACTAATATAACTACAAAACACAAGGATCCCAAATAGTAACACCCAAAAACACGACGACTAGACCCGATAAATTTAATTGCCGACAAACGGCAGCCGTAAACACTCTGCCGCATGCGCATTATATAATACAAGACTTCATTGATTATCGGGGAATCTCCGAACATAGGCGTAACGTAAAGTTGGGCTGTATATATATTTAAGTAATATATTTTTCGAAAATGTTGGATTTTTCTGAATTTTACTCTTTGTAATAGTCTACTAGACTACTGGCTTTCTTTTGAATTCACTTTTAGTGAGTGGTTTTTGTATGAAGTGCAATAGAAATTTATTAGAGTAGCTAGAAAGTTTTTTAATGGAGTACAATATTTTAGGGGGCTAAATAACCCAAACAGAAATCCAACAATAAACAATTAGGTCTATTTACGATAAACCGATTGAAGACAAAATAAATAAAACATTTTTTAGAGAGAGCAAGTAAATCTTAAATATAAAAGCTGCTCAAATTGACGTCTCATGATATCTTGGCATGCTTGAAGGCGGTATTCGAAGGACCTACGTTCAATTCTTACTCTTTCATTCTTGTCATCACGTGTTATTTGAGGTGTTTTATAAAATTCAATGTTAATAATGCAACCCCAGAAAAAAAGTTGACTTTATTTACATCAGGAGGTCCAGGTGGCCAACGTACTGGTGCAGGAAATCGATTATCAAATTTATTTTGAATTATGATAAGCAGGTGCATCCGTTATGCAGGAACCACATTTGCTGACGTATACCGTTTATTGTAAACTGGTAAATTTCATGTTTGCAAAAGAATTTATATTTTTTGAAACACTAAAAAACGTGCTGAATTTAGCAAACAATAATGGTAAACTGTCAGTGTTTGTATCTCTCAAACTACTTAAATTGAACTCAGGGAATGCGTAACAAAAATAAAAGTTTTTTTTAGGTTTTTTACCTAAAAAAGTGAAGATGGCGTTGGTCTTTTCTAGCTCTGAACACTTGCGTCAACGCAAATAGTTCCACTATGCGTTTGGCAGGCCCACCGTGGTCTTCACAGGTGGCTTAGAGGCTGTGTTCCTACTGATGAAGCACAACAATGCCGAAAGCGGTCTAGAAATGTCTACTGACTGCCTAGAAATGCCTACTGTCCCTAGTAGGGTTTCCAACAGTGTAATCATGCAGCTTATCCCTAAAATGCGATTATCTCGTAAACCATTCAGTTTTAAGGTTAATAACAAGTATGCTTTTTTTCTACTAAAATAACGTTGATTTAATATTCTTTTATAAAAATAGCGCTAACTTAAAGAGCAAAAACGTTTATCGCACATTTATGCTACAAATGTGGCATAACTAGCGCCCTCTACAAATTACATCGAAATAGGTACCAGATTCTGATTTTTCGTGCCCTAGAAGCCCCAGTTCCAAATTTTTATGCATACATATCCAAACACGCTAAAGTTATTGCAAAAAATAAATTTTAAAATTTAACCTTTAACATCCTGTATATTCCTTATTAGCAACATTTTATTAGAGCAAGTTGGGTCAAATCGTAATATTTTAAAGTGAGGAATGTACCATACTTCTATGTACAATTACTTAAGGACCACCCTGTATATCGGAAAAAAAATAATAAAAATAAAAGTATTACCATCTAAAAAATTTGGAATTGTATTTATGTTTATTCACCGCAACCATCGATATTAACAAATCGTTTTGAACTATACAGGGTGTTGAATTCATTACGATTTTCAACGAGAAGTAGTAATAACTTTTCAAATAATCTAGGTTATTGATTATGACTTGGTATTATTGTAATGGGGACACAAAGATAAATTCAAATTTAAAATGAAATATAGAGGGAATTTATAATGTAAAATACATTTTTGTTATTTAGGAAATGAGGAACCGTGTAGGTATAAAATATCGGTCAAAATAACAACAAACAATGAGATGAAAGAAAAATTGAGCTCAAAAAAATAAATGTGAATTATTAATTCGGAAATGTTTAGAAACATCTGAATATTTCGAATTCTCATAACGTAAATAAAAAAAAAAGTTAAATAAATTGGTCGGGTGTTTATTTTGGAAGCTGAGATGAGATGATACTATTATTGCCTAAATTGTGTGACCTTTAGGTCCGCATCGCTTGAAAGTGGTCGATATGTACGGCCTAGTTTTCAGGGCAGTGATGCCATTTTTATTCTTTAAAATTGACAACAAATATTGATCCTTAAATGAATACATTTTATAGAAAATTTCCGGTTTTCAGAAATTTCACTTAAAAATTAAAAAAATTGCCATCTAGAAGAATAGAAAGTTTATTAATTTCCATCGCTTTTCTATATTTTTCTGCAGCATCTCTTTCTCGGTGTTCCTGTGACATATTGTTATTTACTGTGTTATTTTCTCAATCATTTTTGTGGGTTTTATTCTCATTACCCATTGCAAAGTTCTCTGGACTTCATTAGATAATAAAAATATTAACAAAGAAATTTAATTCTTTATTAAAATCATGAATAGTTTCTTTATTTTATATTAAATAATAAACGTAAAATATACCAAATTTATTCTTTGTTAATATTACAATTAAAAAATGTACTACGTGGCAACAGCGCATTTTATCACGAATTGAATAAATCGGCATCTAAGACCTGACCTGGGCTTTAAGCGGCTGAACTCAAGCATGTATTAACAGGTGCACAATCTTTATCACATTTGACCAACCCTCGTAAGTGGGTCAAGGTCTCAATTTTGATTTCACGATTTCCTGGAAAGCGAGTCTTATATTGACAGTTGAACTGCTTATTCCTTGATATGTGAAAGGAATAAGAAAGTCCTGTAGGAGAGATGTTGATAAAAAATCTGCATCAAAAGATATTGAATATATTTTTAGAAAAGTATTTCAACTAGATTTTATATATATCCATTGAAGTTATCACCTTTTAGGCTTCTATCCCTTTTTCTGTGTACCTAAATAATTTCACAAAGCTTTATTGATTTACATCAACGAAATGTGATATCTTTTTAGGTTTTAATTTACATTTTTTGGCAATAACAATGAAAACGCTTGATAAAGATATTACGAAAACATTGAGCTATCCATCAATCAAATTGGACAGACCTGGCGATCAATTTCGGCTTTAAACTTAACAGAATATTTCCTTTTCAAGGGCGGATTTACGGGGGGTACAGGGGGTAATTGCCCCTCCCCCATGATTATAATTTATAAAAAACTTACCCTGCAGTTGTAGATGATATGTTCCGCCGTCTCATCTACATCATTGCAGAATTTGCATGTTCCACTGTCCCCTTTTCTCATCTGAGGTCAGATTTCTTAAACACCAAGAGCAATTTAGCGTATCGAGTATTAACTTTTTTGCTTGTCTTTGGCCTGGAATATTTTTCCAATAGGCTGCACTAAGTTCCTTTTCCCATTTTCGGACTTCTTTCACAATGCGGCTTAAATATTGGGAAACTACATCCACTTGTTGTGCATAATAACGTTATTTTCTAAAAGTGTATGTGATGTTTCTGGAGTTGTAACAATAAACATTTCAACTTGGGTAAACTCATGAACCCTCCGTAAAACATAATTAAGTCAAAAGATAAGATTTAAACAACAAACTTGGACATCAACACACTATATATATTCCTTTAGTATTTCTAACATACCTAAGTATTCATCTCTTCTCCGCTGCACTAGATTTTTCTACACTATAACAACGACTCACTATTGCTAGAGATTTTTATATATGTTGAACATTGAATAAACATTATAAAACGTCTTAACACACTCGTTAGCTTTTATTAAGATACCTACCTATAAAAATTTTAAATCTGACATTTAACATAACCTAAAAATTGTTGTGGCCTTTCGGCCTTTTCCTTCGTCTGACTGTAGTAAGTTGATTTTTATTGGTTCTAGAGAGTCGGCCATTATTTTGAAACGTTGATTTTTATTGGTTCTACAGAGTCGCCCATTATGCCGATTCTCAACTGTTTCAATATTTATGAATGAAGTAGTATATTACAACGCCCATATAGTACTATATTGAGTTATTTCATTGATAATTACAGTGGTGATAGAAATGAATGAAAACATGAATAATAGATACAGGATGTCCCAATATTTTTTAGACGTTTTAAACAGCATTCAGTTTTTAGGATAAGTCCAGATAATTCACTTATTTTTAAAATGTTCATTATTACACAGTTTTATTTACAATTTATAAAATTCTTTTTTATCGCGAGCTATGAAAAATGAAAATATCTATTAAATAAGCATAAGTTTTTAAAATGCTTGTCATATTTAATATATAGGTATATTGATTATAATTAATAAGGACGTTAAATTTCCTTTTAGTTACTAGATGTGTTACCTAACTGGACATCTTAGGATTTCGAATCTGATAAATTAAATTCATTTCTCGTTTGCTTCCTTTTAGTTAGTTATTTCATTTTTTAGTTTAGTTTAGTTGCACATATTTATAGCAACTTTTCAGTCTATTTTTGCATGATCTAAATGTTCTAAATGTCCTAAAAATCAGTAACACGTATTCATTATCACACTGTATATGCGAAAAAACAAATATTATTTATGCATTTAGTTTTATTAATTTATCTACAAGTTTAACATTAAAATTGTAAATGTTACTTACAGAAATAAAATTTAGACCTAAAAATCTTTTAACCAAATTAAAAATTTTTTGGCCGTTTTTGAAAATCGGTTTACTCTTTTGTTTCACGAGAAATTGGAAGTAATCCTGATCCTGTAACTTCGGTTCTCCTATCTTTAATTAATTTTTCCTGTTTGATAAAATTTTCTCTCTCTATCTTTCTTGTAGGTACTTCTCCATCTTATCATTATACCGCCCTCTTTGTCATGTACTGTACATTACAGTGCAAAGAGTCGAACAAATGATAGAGAACCCGAGGAAAGCGAAAGCGACAAAATCAGAACATACTGGGAAATCACAAAAATTGATTTAGAAGAAAGTCGTGCTGTACTAAAAAAACAGAGAAAGACAAATTGAAGAATTAGAAATTGCTTTCAGAGAAAAACTAAAATTTTATCAACAAAAGGTAAAGCATCTACAATATGATTACCAAAACTAATAGATTCGAAAGTGGAAGCTTTAATGGGTCTAAAGGAGGTCCAAGATCAATTTGGTGCAAAAGAAAAGAATTTGATTCTGGAGAAAAGAAAATTAAGAACTTTATTAAAAGAGTAAGAATTTGGTAGTTTAGATCAAATCAAAGCTTTGAAGCAACTCAATAAAGAGACATGCAAAGCTAGAGGCGATTTCGAAATAAAAATTAAGGAAATCGTTTTGGACCTTGTCTAATATTGATCCATTAAGGTAAGTTTTGAAATATAGCACAGATTTGGGATAAAACTAAATATAAATCAGAATAAGCCTCTAATATGTCAATTTTGTAGAAGTCGCCCAGCGAAATATGTATAATAAAATTATAATTATTGCCACTCAAAACAAAACAAAATCATCATGGGACTACCACAATTCCAAACGATTTGATTTATTTACAGATAATCGACTGGAATGAGAATCGTTAGATACAACGTTAACTTTATTAGGTCAATGTTAGAATATGTGCCAGTCGGTTGTTGGAGAATTTTCTGCGCGCGGGCCTTTAGTGAAAATCGATTTTTCTTCTAGTGGAGGAAAAACTGGTTATGAAAAAAGCTACAACGCGAAACTGACATGCTACAATAAATTTATTATTTAATTATTATAATTACCTCCATCGGTAACAAAAAATCAAAACGTCAAGCGAAAATTAAAGAAAAAATCGATCAACAGAAAACCCTTAGATTATAAAATTCCCCAATCAGAAGCAAAACTCGATGGAACAGGAATGACAAACAAATAACAGACGCTTTTGTCTTACATCCCTACGATCCTGAACACGGATAATAAAGAAATAGACGAATCTCTAAATGCACCATCCCAAATGGAAAACAAAATGTGGTAGGTAAGTGAAACCAAAAATGTACTTATGAAAGAACTGAACTTCAAGAAAGCCTCCGGATATGACCTCATTCTAAATAAAATATTCCAAAATATTCATCTCCGAACAAATTACGTATATTTTTAACGAGAGTTCTCACCTTTGGATACTTTCCAAAGTTCTGGACCCTCCATTCAGCTGGCAACCAATTGTCTTCAAAGTATTTGAGACAATATACATCAACAAATTGAAACTATTGTAAGACATTTAATTCCAGGCGATCAATTTGGATTTTGCACCATAAAACAAGTTGATAAGATTCATGATGACTTTAACAAGTAAATATTTTATTCTGCAGCGTTTATTGATATGATATAAAGTGTGGCATACTGGACTATCCTACAAAATATATATTCTCATTTATTTCTTCTCAAATCAATAGACATTTGCTTATCAGGCACTGCCCTGAACCCGATTAATTCAGGAGTACCACAAGACAGCGTACTTGGTCCAATTTTATACCTCCTGTATACAAGTGATCTTCCGATGGTTACTGTGGCTACGTTCGCAGACGATAAAGCTGCTATCTCTTCACATGATGATTCAAAAATGGCAACTAGTCTTGATGAAATATAAAAATGGATGGCAAAATGGTGTCTAAAAGCAAATGAAGATAAATCTCCTTATATATCTACTTTACACTACGTAATGAAATATGCCCATCAATACAATACAAGTGAGAATCTGCTATTTACGCCTGGCTGAAGATGTAAAATATTTAGGAATCCATCTAGATAGATGACTTACTTGGCGAAAACAAATTATTGCAAACCGCCAACAAATATGTCTACTAAAAACGCTTTTAAACTGGCAATTTTGTTGAGTGAAATTATTTAGTTATAGCAAATTTTCCCACACTGTTCCTCCATTTCAGCAATTTTTTACTGGTCCGCTGTTTACATAATTAGACTGTTATGAAAGGGTTGGCTGCAATTTCCATCGGGATTATTTTTCGGCTGGACCGATGGTCAATTCCTTATCGTTATCTTGTCTTCTTTGATGCATTTTTTCCTTTACCAGGCTTACTATGATCGCGCTGCTTTCTGCATGCTGCTGGCTCCTTCCCATGCGAGTTTGAGTTTGCGGCGTGACAGTATCGCAGTGGATACGGTGGAGAACGGTCAAAGTCAGAATAGATACCGTACGTTCTGAAAATGCGGTGCAGCACCTGTAACGATCACCGGGGAACGTAAACAGCATTTTTCAGAAGTAGCCGCTGGTAATTTGTCGTGACACTTATAGAGACGGTATAATATTTATGTAAGTGTGATTCGAGGTTAGATCATCACCAGGTTTTGTTTTGTTTTGGATTTTATTGGCCAGTTTTTTTGGATTTCTGTGTGGAAATTTTTGAGTGACAGTTTATGATTTGGATGGGATATAAATGTGATTTTTGGCTGGCTCAATTATTTAACTGGTGAGTTTTTAGATAATTCTCAATTCTACTTATCCGTTCCCGCCTAGAAGTTTGAAATAAAATTATGTTTAATTTTTAAAAACTCCGATACTTTTGTCAGGGTGAATATTTGAACAAATAGGACACTGCATACTGCTGTATTTAACCAAACAAGGGACGAAATGTCCTTTTCCAAAGCAAAGCTTAATAAACAAAGAATAAATAAAAAAGATTGAAGCAATTTGTATTAATTCAAAAGGAGCGTGCACAGAAAAAGTTGGTAAAAAAGTAATAATAATAATAATGAAATAAATAAGATATATTTTATTATAGTAGTGTCACTGGTACCTTCCTTTTGTCCATTAACCATGCCTCTCTTTTAGAGATAATTTTAAAAGTTGATTATATATTCTATAATTTCTCCTATGATGGTAAATAAATGTCAAGTTTCTTGAAACTAAAAAAAAATATGTGTGCAATGTTGAAAAAAATTAATAATTATGGGAAATATGGGCGAAGAAAAAAGAAAAGCGTAAAAAGGCGCCTAATTTTCTAAAAAGTTTTTTTTAATTTAAATTCGTATAAAATCGAAACATAATTATCTTGCGCTTTGGAAAAAACACAAAAAAGAACGTTTTTACCAAGTTTCATAAAGAAAAATTTATTTTTGCGGGAAATAAAAATTAAAAATGAAAAAAAAACTGTTTTTAGCAATTTTCTCGCTAATATGAGGTTATATTGATTGGTTAATACAAAACTTTTAGATTTTTTAATTATCACAACTTTTACGTTAAACTTTTTTCGATAGGATGCATATTTCAGCCACGAATCGTAAAAAACCAATACCCAACCTCAAAACGTATTAATTTACTTATAATTTACCCTAAATTTTTCGACCATCCTTGGTCTAATTGACTTGTTGTCTTTTATAATATTGTGAAAATAAATTAAATGAAAATACTATTAGTATTTAGCATATATCATTAAATTGAAATCTATTTTATTCATCTATTAAATACACAATCAAGTTTCCTAGGTGGTTTTACTTCCAGTAAATAAAGTAAAATCCAATGATTTTACAAAGTTTTATGTGGTTTTTAAATATAATCAGTTCAATTAAATGGTAATAAACTTATCTTTTAATTGCAACATGTTGAAAAGATTTACCCAGATTACAATTTACAGGAATAATCCACAACTGCTTCAAAATACATCGCGAAATAATAAAATAGTTACGATAATTTTTTTTTGGCAATAATCTTTCACACATTTTTTAGCAACGATATTATATCAGTTATTAATTTATTATTTAAATTGTTATTTGTTTATACTTTGTGGAATTCAATTTTTTTGTTTCAAAAATTGTTTCAATATTATCTATTTTAGTCATCTATTAAATACACAATCAAGTTTACTAGGTGGTTTTACTTCCAGTAAATGAAGTAAAATCCAATGATTTTACAAAGTTTAATGTGGTTTTTAAATATAATCAGTTCAATTAAATGGTAATAAACTTATCTTTTAATTGCAACATGTTGAAAAGATTTACCCAGATTACAATTTACAGGAATAATCCACAACTGCTTCAAAATACATCGCGAAATAATAAAATAGTTACGATAATTTTTTTTGGCAATAATCTTTCACACATTTTTTAGCAACGATATTATATCAGTTATTAATTTATTATTTAAATTATTTGTTTATACTTTGTGAAATTCAATTTTTTTGTTCCAAAAGTTGTTTCAATATTATCGGTGTTAAAAAAATCATAATCATTTAAATTTTCCATACAATCTAGACTAACATTGTCATCGTTTTTTATTATTTTTACTGCAGTTGTAGCTTTTGAATATTTAAACAGAAATTCCTTTAAAATTTATCCTGTTTTCTATGCATTAATTTAAAATTTGTTGTGTATATATCCCTTGAAATATCGTTTAGAAATCTTTTTTGGCCCATCTCCAAGTTCGTCTAAAATTGGAGCACGTGTGTTTTATCTTTCGAAAGATGCATCTGGACTTGAATAGTGGTCTGTTGTCAACAGAAAAAAAACATTTCCTCGTTGCATTTTTGTCACTACTTGTGCTCGATATAGGGCCAATGTTTTAATGACCAATAAGAATACGAATACTTTACTCTATGGCTTTATTGGTACACTTTGAATTCATAGATACTAGTATTATTACTTCAAAATGGTTGAATTCGTAATGTGACATCACTATTCATTTCGTTGTCATGGAAATGAGAAAAACAAAAGTTAATTTGCAATCTGTCACATAAGATTAATTGTCACCACCGTTGTTACTGGTTGTATATTGATTAGAATTTCTATTTCTAATTTTTGTACTTTATTTATTGATTAACTAACCCTAAAAACTTATTTAAAAATTTAATAACATCAGGAACAAATAATAAATACGAAAAGGAAGTTCTTATTGCCTTTTCGACTCTAGTTCTAAGAGAATGAGGTTCTCCTGTATAGAATACTTATACGTATAAGGAGTAAATATGGTTACAACAATGTTTATTAAGTAAAAAATAGTGTTAGGACACTTTTTCAACTACTAAGTAAAATTTGCCGAATGTCCTGTTAGAATCAGAGAGAATATTATACCTAGAAGTCGAAACGTCAAAAATTAAAACTTTTTCAACAAAATAAGTGGTTTTTATTCCATATGAAACGAGAAATTGAATTAGCAAACCACTATGAGCTTCCGAAATGAATTGTACCTAAACTTTTGAAAAAAACAGACCCACAAAAATAAATAAATATTTTGTTTTTTTGGACCAGACCCATCATTTCTTACAGATTTTGATTTACCGAAAGCAAATTTTTATAAACAAAATAAGGATACCCACACATTCGCTGAAAATATGAATTAAAATCCCCATTGACGAATATAGTGCAGATTTTCTTCATTCCAAACGTGAGTGCTTCTGGAATTGAAAATTCCTCCTCTAGTTAATTTAGCCTCGTTGGTATGCAATACATATTTTGGAAAATTACGATTTTGTTGACACTTTTAGATATACAAGTTTGAAAATTTCGTTCTTGCTAATCTCTGGGTTTCAATACTTGACCTCTGATGAGGTTTCAATGCACGACACAGAGTTTGAATGCTTAATGATGTCTTTTCAAAAATATTATTTAAAATGTCCTCTTCCAGGCGCACATTTTGTTGTTCGCTGGTTTTTGCATTATTTATTTTAATTAAAAAGTTTCTCGTTTCTTTCAGTTTTTTTTTTCAATGATGTAGAACTCGATGTTTGGAAAATCTTTGTTCGTACAAATGATGTTACAATTTTTTCTGTACAGGAAAACATTTATTTGAATTTTTTAATATCTATGCTGTATTTGTATTCAGAATTAGTTGGTTATGGGATAATTTTATTTTTAAAATTTAACATTTTCGAAATATAAGTGTTTTTAATTCTAACGGAATATTAAACTTTATGTTTATAGTCGTTTGGTTCTGTAGTTAGAAGAATAGTTTCTAAAATACATTAATTTAGTGATTATATAATTATATTTTTATGTAATAGACTAAAAAACCATAAAATCAGCAAAGTTAATTAGAATTATAGATAAAAAAATATTAATAGACACAACCATCATTTAACCAATTCTTTAACTAACAATTAAGTTATTTCTCAAATGATTTTTCTTAAACATTGTTTTTAACATTTGAACGTTTAAAATAATTAATGGCAATATTAAAAAAAATATACATTTAGGGAAGGAAATTATATATTTTTATTGCGGCAAATAAACCATTGGTTAGAAATATCTCGAGAAGTAAAGGTATCTGAAAATTGAAATGTAGGGGTTTTAAAAAACCTGCATTTTTCACCATTAAGAAAAACCTAATTTCTTCTAAAGGTACTTCGATAAAAGCTTAAATTTTGTACAAAGTGTAAACGACATAACGTTCTGTAGTGTATCTAATGAAATTATTATTTTTATTACACAGGGTAGGTACTGTCAGAATTAAAATAAAATCGTCTAGCAATGTTTTTCTAAAAAAATTTTATACAAATATGCGAATTTTTTGCGTGACGATTTTATTTTAATTTTGACAGCACCCTGTATAATGAAAATAAGAAGTTTATAAGATAAACTACAGAAGGTTATGCCGTTTACACTTTATTAAAAAATTAAGCTTTTATCGAAGTACCTTTAGAAGAAATTTAGTTTATTCTTAATGGTGAAAAAGTGCAGTTTTATAAAAAAAATTGTATAACTCAAAAACAGATATAGGGAAGTAGTAACAAAAGTTTTTCAGAAAACGTAATTATTCCTAAAGTTGCAAAATGTACCATTCCCATTAAAAAAGTTAACACCAACTTCCGGTATAACCGGAAGTATCAAAAGGATGCCAATATTTTCATTAAATAGTTCAGCCTTTAAAACACCTACATTCCAATTTTCAGTTTTCAGTTTTTCAGATACTTCGCGAGATCTTTCTAACCGACGGTTATTTGCCGCACTCTGTAGTTTTAAATACAGAGTGTAAAATATTGATTTTTTTTTAATAATATATTTAAAAAAAAATTAAAAGTTTTTTTTTGAAAATTTGAATAATTATCTATATTTTTCTAGACTATTTATTTATCTATCATTATTACAAAAATATGTTTGGCTTTGGTCCAGTGTTTTATCAACTCGGAGGCCATATTACTTAATCCCAACAGTCGTGTTTTTTTTATCCAGTGCATTGTGTAATTTTATTAAACTTACAATTTTTTGTTGTGGAAAAAATTAAACGGAATTTACCGAATTATATTTTGTCACGGGTAAATACTAAAATAAATGACATAATGGAATTCATAAATTTTAGCAAAGCCAACAAAAGTCCTTATCTGGAAGTCTGCAATTTTATAAGTAAATATACTTTGTAGTACGTAGGTTGTACATTCGTTAATTTTAGATCAATATTTGAATAATTACCAGTAACTTTAAACTTTTTTAATTTTAAATTACCGCTCTGTTAATTAACGGAAAATTTTTACAATTTGCAACTTCATTTTTTTTCATATCTGCACCTTTTTTCAGATGCAGTTGACTATACTTAAATTATTGCTTGTTGCTATATATAAATACGACCAGGGGCGTGCCATGACATTTATCCACACGTGTGTGTGCAAATTTCAATTTTTCGCCTCTACTTCAAAATATATCTATAACTTGAGATATAAATGCTATTTTTTTTTTGCTCTTTATTGTAGGTAATTTGGCACATTTTTTACAATTTAGACATCGTCATATTCTGTAAGAGAAATTTGTCTTTAATTTGTTATAAAATATTAGAAGGTACAAGGTTCATAAAATACTCTAGAATATAAGTTTGCAAACCATTATGAATTCCACTTGTATGCTTGTCTACTCATGTCGTAAATACTCAAATTTAATTTTCTTTGTAATAAATCAGTGAAACATTTACTCATACTGTCTCAGATTGAATCAATGAGTGTTCAAAATTGTATAAAATGTTGACGCAACTCATCTTTTCCTGTTCATTTGTTTAAATTAACAAATAATGAGCATTTATGCAGTATGACGTACAATCAAGGATAATGGAATAGTACTTATTTTTTTTTATTAAATTTAAAATATTATTTAGGATTTGGAAGCTAATTAGTTTTGGATTCTATTTAATGGGTTGTTAGGCATTGCAATGTGACTAATTTTAGTTTTTTGCGTTCGAAAAATATGTTCTTCGTTTGCACAAAAACAAATTTACTTCGTGACTCACTTAGTGAAAAGGCAGAAGTATATACAGTTCGTCTATTTCATTATCCTCCACTCCAGTGTGCCCTAGAACCCATAGCAAGGGCGGCTCCAGAGTTTTTTAGGATATAAATGGAGCTAGAATCTACAAAAAAATTAAAATTTATTGTATAAGAAACGATTGGCAATGTCAAAATTACCGAAAAAAAATGTTTGGGCCATTTTTGAGGAAAAAAGTGAGTTTTTTAGGATATAACTGGACCTAGAATCTACAAAAAATTCAAAAAAATTAAAATTTGGTTTACGCAGAACGAATTTTGTTTAAAAAACGATTGGCATTATCAAAATTATCGAAAAAAAATGTTTGGGCCATTTTTGAGGTAAAAAGTTAGTTTTAGGATATAAATGGACCTATAATCTACAAAAAAATTCAAAAAAAATTAAAATTTGGTTTACGCAGAATGAATTTTGTTTAAAAAACGATTGGCAATATCAAACTTATCGAAAAAAAAATTTGGTCCATTTTTGAGGTAAAAAGTGAGTTTTTTAGGATATAAATGGACCTAGAATCTACAAAAAAATTTAAAAAAATTAAAATTTGCTTTACGCACAATGAATTTTGTATAAGAAACGATTGGCAATGTCAAAATTACCGAAAAAAAATGTTTGGGCCATTTTTGACGAAAAAAGTGAGTTTTTTAGGATATAAATGGACCTAGAATCTACAAAAAATTCAAAAAAATTAAAATTTGGTTTACGCAGAACGAATTTTGTTTAAAAAACGATTGGCAATATCAAAATTATCGAAAAAAAATGTTTGGGCCATTTTTGAGGTAAAAAGTTAGTTTTAGGATATAAATGGACCTATAATCTACAAAAAAATAAAAAAAAAATTAAAATTTGGTTTACGCAGAATGAATTTTGTTTAAAAAACGATTGGCAATATCAAACTTACCGAAAAAAAATTTTGGTCCATTTTTGAGGTAAAAAGTGAGTTTTTTAGGATATAAATGGACCTAGAATCTACAAAAAATTTAAAAAAATTAAAATTTGGTTTACGCACAATGAATTTTGTATAAGAAACGATTGGCAATGTCAAAATTACCGAAAAAAATGTTTGGGCCATTTTTGAAGGAAAAAGCGAGTTTTTTAGGATATAAGTGGACCTAGAATCTACAAAAAAAATCAAAAAAATTAAAATTTCGTTTACGCAGATATGAGAAATATCTTCTCATTGCCGGACTTTTTGGGGGAGGGGGGCAATTGCATTAAGGGTTGCGAACTCAATTTGCATCAGGGGTTGCAAAGATTTTAGTCCGAAACTGGCGAAGATGTCACTTTTTTCTTCGTATTCCTATCTCGGTCGCTTACAATCTAATGTGTTATAAAATAAAAAACTCAGATATGAAAGTTTTATGTTTACATTTACATATTTACAATAAACGTGCATTAAAAACAAAGAAGTAACGTGGTTTATATTTACAAAATTTCTATTTCCTCAAAACTTCTCAAGGAATTTTTTTTATAAACATTTAATGTTTCGGTTGACCTGTTGCTTAATGTATATTTATTATAAATATTTCTTATTCCGGTTTGGTAATTCCGAAAACTGTAATTTCCATAAGTAAATAGATATGGGTAAAAGTAGGTTTTATTTGTATTTCATATATTCGTTTTTTTATAGAATAAATCAAACATAAAATGATGTAAATTATCATATGACAGAAAATAATTATTATTAACAACCCAAGTTTAAGAAGTAACTACAGCCCCGGCAACGGTATTCTTATTAATCCCGTTTGTATTAATAACGTCAACAAACAACCGGGATTGGTTTTAATGCCGGTGCTAAAGTACAGTATGTTTATATAAATGCTTCTAATTTATTATATTTATTTTTCGCCTGGTCAGAGCCGTACTGAACGCATTTAATATTTACGCTTCTCACTCTTCAAAAATAAAAACTTCATATGCTGAAATGTAGTTTGAAAAAGTCATTTACCATCTTGATTTCTTTCAGTTTTGGATAGCTCCTCTTTTATTATTATTTAGTATTTTGTCAACTTTAAAATTGCCTCTAAAACACCTCGCGGACATGCAGCAGCCTTTATCAGTGACAACCATCAATTCAATACGCGCATACCTGATAATTACAGCATATATAATGGAGAAACTACAGCCATACTCGAAGCCCTCAAGAAGTGCAAAGAAATCCCAGAAAAGGTCTTTCAAATCATCACAGACTCTTTATTTTAAATCGCCTCAGTATAGGACACACCCTTATTACACATCAACACCTGTTGAAGAAAGAAAATCCACAATCCACCAGTATATACAACCTTCACCACCCAGCTTACAGTTCAGCATGTTTTAATAGAATGTCCCCAATACTACAATGAAAGAAGAATCAATGAAATAAGCGGACATTTAGGTTCCATATTGACTTCTAACTTTGGCCGTCTAGTGAAGACATTAATCTTTATTCACAAATTTAATTTATCTTGTGTACGTTTTGTGTCTCCCCTGCTAATTACTCCTAGTAGTTGATGCGGGGTTACTTTGTTTGAAATAAAAAAAATATTGCCATTACTGATATGTATTAGTGGAGGCTTTTGTGGGTGGTTTTCAACCTGACATTAAGTGGTAGGATGCATTGTCCACGACTACTATAGTGTGCGGTTCAATTTTTGGAAGAATAACATTGTTGAATCCATTCTCAAACAAATCACAGGACATTTTCGTATGCAGACAATACTATAAACACTATAAAAGCTGCTTGAGATATTGTACAATTGAGTCATCAAAGAGATTACCGGTTAGAATCTTTGTAAATGCCTAAACTTGTCGACAACGAACAACAAAAATTATTCCTCTTTTCTCTGCTGGACGAATCCATCCATAATACACTGATCCATGCAAGATATATACAGGAGAAGCTCAAGTATTATTTTCCTGTAGGTACTTTATTTCCCCTTTACCTAAGGAGCAAAAAAAATGGGATGAAAACCAAAAAATGGGATGAAGAGCAAAAAAAAACGGGACGAACAGCAGAAGAGAAAATATATTGGGTTTAACTATTTTTGACGTATGCGAATTTTGTTTATATTCTTATTTGTTTATATCGTCCAAAACGTATATCGAAATTTCTTGGAAAATAAATATTATTGCAATCAAAAAATATAATTATTTCATTTTAATTTATATATATAATACTTTTTTTGTTTTCATTCATAAATAATTAGATGTTACGTAATTTAAAATAAAATATTAATTGCGAGATAAATATTTTCAACCTTACTCAAAAGTTTATCGCCGGAAATAAAATTTTAGTAATAAACATAAATAAATAATTTAAAAGTTGGTGTTATGGTTAAAAGTAGAGATTAGAATTTTGCTATCTTTGGTTCTTTTTGTTATTATGGAACACACTGTATATTATGGTATTGCTAGATGTGTTATATATTATATTGAAAATTGTTAGGTTTAGTAAAAATTGTTTAAAAGGAATATTTACAGAAATATTTATAAAAAGCATTACAAAAAATGATTAAATATGTGAAGACTGAAAATTTTTACGATAACATCTATTAAAACAATGAACATACCGTCTTTAAATTTGAATAAATAAGATTCTCATCATTTTAATTTTTCCCATTTTCACGATACGAGGAACGACAAATAAAGTTTTAAAATGTTTTTACCTACACATTTTTTAAATTATAAAAATAGCTAGAAATCAATCTATAACCAGAAAAACTTTCATTTTATTGGATAATTGTTATTCTCAGACATGAAGTCAAGAGGGAGAAAGTTGAGTGACCATATAGTCTGAAGATGGTACTTAAGTAAGTACTTAGAAATTTAAAATACAAGTGCTTAGCTCAAAGACTAAGAGTTTTGTAATTGATTGAGGGGTTTCACATTTGAATGTATATTAATAGACGAATTTTGTTCAAATCTTTATTAAAATGTCTTCGACTTTTCGACCTATTTTTGTTTTTTTTAATATAATTTGAAGCACATTTTTTATGGATTAGACTTGAATAAAGTCCATATAAATAATGTTTTTTCATGAAAAAATCACTACATATACGTTATACCAAATGGAATCAGAATGTTCCTAAATTTTCTCTAAGTATGCCATGGAAATTTGAATAAATGAATTTAAAACTTTTCCATGGAATTTTAAATTTCAAAAAGTTTCTCTGGATAAATGAAACTCTTTCGTTTTTGAATAGAATTACAAAGATATAGTTAAAATCAAAATTGAAATGATTAAATGATTAAAACTCCATTGTCGACGTATTTGTATTGACTTTCGTAAATTGAATGTAATTTAAAACGGTCACTTGCCTTTAATTTCATTAAAAAAATATTATAATAACAGAAAATACGATAATTAACTAACTCTAAGGTATTTTATCATTTCGCCTTTCTATGGTTATATAATTTATATAATTATTTAAGCTTAAACGAAAATTACGAGTTGACACATTTTTAAATGTATCTAAAAAGCAGTTTAAACTTTACTTTCCATCGGTACAGTCACGATTAAAAAAAAATGTAATAAAATTTTTTATTTAGAACCAAGTTATCTAATCTAATATAATAAAGAACTGCGTCAGAGCGAGTGAAATACACTAATACAAAACTATATACTTAGTTGTAATTATATTTATATATTTCTATTACAAATTGACCTTGTGATTATTCGCATTCTGTTTGCCTCCAAACGTTGCCTACGCTCTTCTTCGGTCTCATTGACTCGACGATTATAAACTCAGCTCGCGTTTTCTTGAAATAAACCAAGACTGAAGTTCTATAAACTACTATTGCTGGTATTTTAAAAAATAGCAGTTATAATATAACGTTCTACATCTTTTTCACTACTTTTTTCACAAAAAAAAATTCCTATCATATAAACCTTGTCCTGACAATTACAAACACAACAAAAAATAATTAACCAGCCGTTCTGAAGTGCGGCGCTTAGATACATTCGGCAATTGATTTTTATTTAGATAGATTACCGAATAAAAATTTTAAAAGAGGCCCTGAACCGAGAAATAATGTGGAATTTGTCGAAACCTCAAAGTGCCTCTAACGGCTTTCTTTGTCAATATCCTCTTCATTTAAGAAGGGTGGCTTCTCCCTTGGGCCTTGAAATATTAATAAGGGACCTTCAACTTTTCCGTTAAGGGACGCGAGCGTACCCGCAGAGAGGCGTAGGGGGTTAGTCGGATGCTTTTGGTATCGCGAGCGTGTGGTTTTATAATAAATATGTCTGTATTAAGCAATCTGTCAAAAATATTTGAGAAGGTTATACAGAGAAGACTAAATTCGTTTCTCATAGACACAAATTACTGTCATAAATAAATAAATCAACTCAAGATGCCATTAATTTATTAACAGAAGGAATCTACAACAGTCTTGATCAATCAATTGGAGTGTATGTAGATCTAGTCAAAAACTTCGACACTGTTAACAAATGTATCCTCTTAGAAACTCTTAACTATAGGTATAAGAGGGATTCCACATGAACTATTTAAAAGCTCTCTAACCGATAGAAACCAAAAGGTTAAAATTGGCAGCACTACAAGCCAAGAACAAACTATCACATGTGAAGTACCTCAGGGGACAGTGTTGGGCCCTATATTATTTAATATATATTTGAATAACCTCTTCCTTCATTTTTACAATATCCACAGGTTTTTTTAATACACTAAAATAAATCCAAAAATTTTCTTCACATCCCCTCGAAAAATATTTGCGTTACTTCCTTGGTTACGCATCAGGTAGCGACAGATAACGAACAAGATAGGACCAGGTGAAACGTGTACTGACCATTCAGAAATATTTCAGGTGAAACGATCTTTCTTTTTTGATGAAATCACGTAGAAGGTATTTTAGGGTTGTACGAATTACCTGCTCTTTATTTTTATTGAATAGTGAAATTTTATGAGATAAGTTGGTATGAAATGTAATTAGATAGTTCCCAGTAAAATACGTGCCTCCATAAAATATAGTTTATGAGAAAATGTGGGAAAATGGGACGTGGTTCCGAAAGTTATTTGTCTGAAATATTATATTTGAAAGAATTTTTAATTTAGATGATCAGGTGCGGAACGACCCAAAAGGCAGAGGCGGATCAGATTTTTATCGATCATCGTGTAGATAAAAAACATGTTTGTTTTGTTCATAGGATTTATTACTTCTTGCTTTTCTAGTTCCGAAATAAATGACAATCATTTCCGAGGTCGAAATTTGTAAGAAAAATTTTTCCTTCTTACATATTTGTCCATAATTTCAGTCACGCGAGTTTCTTATATAGAAAGTGTAATTAAAAATAATAAAATATACCAAAGCTCATTCAGCCAGCACACAGTTGTCTGAAACACTTGTCTCTTATGTATTTTATACGTATTTCATTCTTACTCTAGAGTCTTATAGCGTTTTAATTGTCCGGTGAAATTTTTGATATGGAGTCACATAGTTGACGAACATCTTGAAGTTTAAATGTTGTATTGTTTCTCGCGACATATCTCTTCATTTGAGCCCAAATTAGTTCACAGTGATAAGGTGGTAACCTCAACTCCATTTTCTTTTGCTATTTCATCTACACTATACTTCTTAAATTTAGGTGAATGTTGTTTACATAACTGCAATAGCTATTTTTTGAGTAGTCCTCTTCTGCCACTATTTCTTTGGTTATTAGCCAATCGGAGAGTTCTTTCTTTTTCCATTTAGTGTTAGGTAACGGTTCCTTTAATCTTGAATGGTAACTGGCATTGTCCATAACTATTACAGAATTGGTCGGTAATAAATCTATCATTTGACTGAAATATTCCACAAAAACATCAGCAGTTATTTCTTCATGGTAGTCTTTCGTAGAATTTGCAACAAATTCTAACAAGCCTCTATCAACAAATCCTTTATCTCCTCCAATATGAGTGATAATTAAACGGGGACCTTTACCATTTGGAAATTTTAAGCCAGTAGACAAACCTTCTATAAATGCCTGTTTATCCTGTTTATCTTGCCAAACTTTTTTTACAAAATGTCCTTCATTTATCCATGTGTCATCTAAATAAAAAATATTTTTGTCTTCTCCTCTTAATTTTCTAATTTCCCTTAAATATTGCCTCCCCCAACAAATAATTTCATCTTTCTCTATGAGCGCAGATTTTTTATCGTTCTTCTCCCAAACGAAATCTAATTCATGTAGAGTTTTCCACAATTTGTCTCTTTTAACGTTTGGCAAAGTTTCGCCTCCATTAATGTCTAATAAAAGTTTATCCAAAGTAGGTATCTTTTTTTGTAAATAAAACGAATGCACTTTTTTTCGAATCAGTTGTTTCATAGTAATTTGAGTGGGTTTTCTTCCAGTTGACGTTTTAGATGCTACTGTAACACTTCCATCCTTTCGTTGCTTCAAAAGTCTATAAATGGTTGCTTCTCCAACTCCGGTCCTATGTGAACACTTAGAACACGGTTAAAATGCACTTTAATTTCACAGGAGTATAATTAGATGTTTGTGCCATTTTTATTGCACAAATTCACTTGATCAATATTGCTTTTTATCGCCTATTATTACAGAACTAACAATTCTGCGTGTTACAATCACAGGACTACACAAACAGAAATATAAATTTTTACTAAAATAATTTACAATCTGCACAACACTTTCTGCCGATTAGAAATTTTAATCCTTTCTAAGAAAGTTGAGGGCAACTTAAATTGATCTTGAATTGTAAATATTTTCTACATGTAGAGATTACATACTTACCAAGAATTAAAATAAATTGGTATTTTTAAATATTTTAGGACGAAAACCCAAGATTTAATTTTGGAACAAATAATGCTAAACATTTTATTTTAGAAATTATCCGCCACTGATTTATGATGTTATATTGGGGTTTATCTTCTGGGTCATAAAAATTTTGCTATCAATCATTTTCAAACAGAGTATAATTGGGGATCCTGTTTCTACTATTCCAATTTTTTATAATGAAAGCATTTTGACTGTGGTTTTTGAAAATCATAAAATTTGTCACCTAACACTTCAAATGCGTAGAGATATTGTATTGCTAATTTTTAAAACAATTATTTCTATATGTTCTTTTATCACTCTGCTAGTCTTTGACTCGATTTATTTCAATACCAGAATACGTTTTCTGAAACGCCAATTCTATTTCGTGAGACACATTGATGCCTATAGGGACAATCCCTAACGGTAATAAGGTTTTTGGATTGACAAGTTTCCATTTCGCATATGTAGTCAGTTTAGGGGAAGTATCATATTCAGTGAAAGAGGAAAGCTTTTGAGATTTTTTCCAATATTATTCTCGCAAAAACCTAATAGTTATTTCTAATCCATACAAGATTTCTGTGATCCTTTTAAAGAGTTTTTGTGAGCTGCATTTGATTTACTATCTCTGACGAAAGTTGAAGCATTTCCACTGTAATAAAAATACGAACATGTCTAAATAGCTTTATTCCATTGTAGGTTACAAAAGGAGACCTACGGTTAAGATCGAAGTTGTTTTTGAACAAAAAATCATGGTAAATTAAAAAAAAAACACATAAAATATAAAGGCCCAAAAAAAAAGTTCATATGGGCAAAAAAAACTCAAAATATGTAGGAATTGTTTCAAAATTTTGCATCGACATCCATTGACAAGGTGCCAAAAAAATGTTTTCCAAAAAACTCCCCAACAGTGGTGCAGTAGAGTGGAGATCGTTTAATAGCCTTAAATCCATTTCTTCCAAAGCTTTTCTTCGTACTAAGATTAAAAAAATGATGGTAAATTTATTTAACTTAATTCCAGAGAAGGTTTTTCATTACTTCTTCCTAATTTTAAGAGCAAATTCGTTATTTTCAAATCAAGAAATATCGATATAAATGAACTAAAATTGAAAACAATGCAGGTTGGTTTTTTGCCAAAACATTTATACATGGTAGCATATTTATGAAAACATGAAGTTGTCTATGGATAGTGAATAGGGAGTAGGCGTGATATGAAGCAGGTGCATACGTTTGGGGAGGATCAATTATTGATTAAAAATGTATGAAAATAGTATATTGTGTCACACAAAATATCAAATATTACTTCCCCAGTCTTTTTACTAACGAAAAGATATTCTCAGTTGAATTCGATATGATAAACCGTTTGGGAGATATTTGTCATTTGATTTAGACATTGCACGTCCCTTAGCGCAGTCACCATTTTTTTTAAAACCATCAAGTAACTGACGGTATGAAATAGTATATTGTGTCACAAGGACAGAAAATGAGCTTTAGCAGCCGGAGGCTATTAGCTGCATGAGCGAGCGAGTTAAACAATTCATAGGACTTTTCGTACCATTGCGCGTTGTCTTGTTAGGTAACAAATTTAGAGAAACATTACTACCTACCTTCTTCTTGCAAGTCTGGTGGAGTATTCGTAAATTCTTCATCACTGTCTGAATTAGGTACTATTCATTTTCACTAATTCACATAATCACAATTATTCAGAATCAGAACGTATTTTTATTTTAAAGTTTAATTCTCTTGATTCTACACTGACGTTTAATGAAAATGTATGTGAAATGTCAAAGTCAAAGGTACGTTGATAGTGAAAATCGTGTTCTTTTTGATTTTTGCGGCCCAAGGGCCGGAAATATTACTTTCGGTCTGATTTTTAGGGTTGATATGATTCATTTTCAGACATGGTAGGCGAAAAAATATTTAGCGCAACTTTGTTTGAAGCTTTAGGTGCAGATTTTTAATAAAAAAAATAATTAGTTGATTTTAATTTTGCCTTTATTGATTATTTATGATTTCGACTTGATTAATTTAATAATATATGAAAAACATGTTGTGATGGAATGTTATCACTAAAAAACAAACTAAGAGTATTTTGCTCTTATCCTTTTAACGTCTCGTTTCTAAAATCAATAGTAAACACAAACACAAACAGTGTGTCAGTGTGCCTGTCCCATATTTCGCGGAAAAAGTAAATAACGTTATTTTACATGGTTGTAAAACGTCGAAGACAAGAAGTCATCACATGTCGACCCAGAAAGAAGTACTGTTTATGTTTTTGTGTTATATCGAACAGGATGTGGATAAATAAATGATGTGATGTATCGAATATCCATGTCACTGATGAATACGCGATTTTTTTTGTTTATGATCTTTCAAACTCAAGCTAACGTCAAATAAACTATGTTTTATTAGTAAAGTTAAAACCAGGATGTGTACATTTTTCTTTTAATTTGTAGCAAGTAAGCCAAATCTGAAGAAACGTATACTTACCAAAGTTTTTGTTTAGTTTTTTCAAACTGAATTTTCGTATTAGAACAAAATATTACAACTAATTTATTTGCTTTAACATAAATTCAAATGAAAATAGTCAAAATATGTGTTATTTAGCAGATATTACAGTTTTAAAATTACTCATATGTAACACACTATCTATCTAATAGCCCAGGATATCCACTATCCAGTGCTGGACCTCCCTCCATTCAATTTTGAGCTAGTTGCATCCATCCATTTAGGTCCAGCATGTTGCTTGATGACATCCGCCTACCTCATTTGAAGGATTTCTCTTCCTTTCTTTAGGGACGAGAGCAAGGGGAAGAACGAGTGAAAGATGGTGGAGGAAGATATAAAAATGCTACGACAATAAAATGTAAAAACAGGAAAGAAAACAATAGAGGATAAAATATTGTAGAAAATTTTAAGATTTAGTGTGAACTTTTGAGATTCATTGGGAACTGAGTTCTGTTAGTTTTTCTTTTGTAATGCTATTTTCTTGGCAACGAAAAATGTCATAATGTTTAATGTCAATGCGTATTAAAAACGTTTTTCTGCAAGCTAGTGTTTTACTATTTAATATTCAATCATTCTCTGCAAAATATAAAAGGTTATGGGTGCCAGTTACGTGTAATAACATTATAAAGAAGTAGAGAATAAAAAAATATCAAAGTTAGTGATATTAATATTATGAATGCTGAAACAAACAAAACGAAAACTCGTTAGTGTCTTTGGTTAGAAAAAGTTTTTCAATTTGTTTAAAAATACAGAATGGAGCTTTATAAACACATTAAACCTTTGACAGGTGAGTCAGATTGGCCAGTTTGGAAACGTAAAATAAGAGATATTTTGGATTATCATGAAGGTGTTCTAGATGTCATAGATGGCAAGTTAGTTAAACCTAAAGAGCTGATAGAAGGAGCTTCAGAAGCTGAAGTAAAAGAGCACAAATCCAAGAGTGATCTATTTAGAAAGTCCAACAGTTATGCTAAGTCAATGATCGCAAGTTCTGTTACTGAAACAGTGTACCAGAAAATTATGGATCAAGAAACGGCTTTTGATGTTTGGAATATGTTAAAAAATCAATTTGAGGCATCGTCAAAAGACCAGTTATTTAAGATTTGTACAGATTTCTTTTCATTTAACTGGATTGATGGTGAAGATGTATCGATGCATATAGCTAAGCTCAAGTCACTGTGGAATGAATTAAATAATGGTCTAAAAGCAAAAAACGAGAATGCTTTACCAGACTTATTACTAGTGTGTAAGACACTGCATATTTTGCCCAGTTCTTTTATTAGTTTTAAATCAAGTTGGATGATATTAAAAGACGATCAAAATAAGACTTTTGACGATTTAACCGTTCAACTCTGTTCATTTGAAAGAAATTTTATGAAACAAGAAGGTACAGTTACTCAAGAGAGACAAGAGGCATTAGTTGCGGCTAACACGAAGCATAGTAAGAGTAAAGCTAAAACAAAGCAAAAGAATTTTACATGTAACTACTGCAGACAGGCTGGACATTGGGTTAAAGATTGTCAAAAATGGATTTCTGACGGAAGACCAAAGAAAACCCAACAGGTTTCAGCAGCTGATGTTGCAGGACTTATGTTTGTGGAGGTAGAGGCTATGTCAGCAGATTCGTCTATTCATCCGTCAAGGTGGTGGATAGACAATGGGGCGACGAAACATGTAACAAATACTGATTTGTATTACATTGATTTTAAGAAATTTGAATCTGCGTCTGGCATAAAATCAGCAGGAAAAGAAGTCCTTCCCGCCATTGGAACAGGAACAGTAAGAATAAAAACTTTGGAAACCGGGGAAGAATTTTTGTTAAAGGATGTCTGGTATGTACCAAATTTGTGTAGAAATTTGTTCTCCGTTCTAGCAGCACAAGATAGAAATCCAGAGAGTGTATTTGAGTCAACAGCAACAAAGTGCAGGCTCTCAAATCATGGAAAGCTGCTGCTAAATGGATCAAGAGAACTAGAGGGCACTTTATTCGAGGCAAAAATTAAACCAGTGCTACCAAAAGAAAACTCTGAGGTAAATTTTGTTGATAATAAGTTGCAGTTGTACCACGAGAGGTGGGGCCATCAAGATAAAAGGCACGTACAAGCTAAGATGCAAAAAGAGCTGCATCTAAAAGTTTCAAGTGAAGAAAAGCAATTATGTGAGCCTTGTATCTATGGCAAAGCACACAGGCTGCCATTTGGCCATAGGGAAAAATCAACAAAACCAGGTGAGTTATTCTCAGCAGATGTGTGTGGACCTTTTGCAGAGTCATTCAGTAAGAAAAAGTATTTAGTTGTTTTTAAGGACAATTATACAAAGTTTAGATATGGCTACCTGATGTCAGAAAAATCAGAGGTAAAAGAAATGCTTAAAAAGGTACTGCAACACTCCAAAATGTTAGGCCATTCAATCAGAGAGTTGATTACTGACAATGGTGGTGAAATGGATAACAAAGAAATCAGAGAGATTCTGAGTGCAGCGGGGGTCACGCAGAGGTTAACAGCTCCATACACACCTCAGCAAAACGCCATCTGTGAGCGGGATTTCCGAACTATTATTGAAATGGCGAGAACATTTAAATATTGTAATAATAATCTAATTTTTCCAGAAGCCATGTGGGCAGAACTTGTAGCAACGTCACTGTACATCCTGAATAGAACTGGGAAGTCATCTGTTGAAGGTGTAAGTCCCTATGAGTTATGGATAGGTAAGAAACCAAGGATAAAACATTTAAGGGTAATTGGTTCAGTGTGCTACGCCCACATTCCTTATCAAAAACGTAAAAAAATGGATAAAAAAACTGTAAAAGGTTACCTGATAGGTTACGATGGAGATGAGCGTTATCGCATCTGGGTGAAGGAAGAAAATAGAGTTATTTTAAATAGAGATGTCTTGTTTCAAGAAAAATTAAGTAAGTGTGATTATGTAAAGTTGCCATTAAAGGACATAGAAGTTCAAAATGAGGGAAAGCAAACGGATCAAGAGGTATCTGTTGAGACAGAAGGAGCAGAAGAAAGTGAATCTGGAGAATCATCAGAGAGTGAAGAGTATGATTCATCAGATGAAGAACGAGAAGATCCGCTGTCAACATTTTCCAAAAATTTGAGGGACCGTTCAAAGTTGTCCAAACCGGCACACTTAAGAGACTATGTAATGTTTGGAGAAGAAGTAGTTTTTCAAATCACCACACCTGAAACTTATGAAGAAGCTCTCAGTGGAAATAATAAAAATTATTGGAAAGAAGCCATGGACAATGAGATAAAATCCTTAAAGGAAAACCATACATGGGAACTAATAAATCTACCAAAAGGATCTAGAGTGATACCGTCTAAGTGGGTTTTTAGAGTAAAAACAAATCCTGATGGGTCAGTGGATAAGTACAAAGCCAGATTGGTTATAAAAGGTTTCAGTCAGAGGTATGGTGTAGATTTTAACGAAACATTCAGTCCAGTAGCAAAACTAAGCACAATTAGAGCCATGCTAAGTATTGCAGCTACAAAAAATTTGCATTTGATTCAGTTTGACGTTTCAACTGCATTTTTATATGGATATTTAGATGAAGAAATATACATGGAACAGCCAGAGGGCTATGCCGATGGAACAAAAAAGGTTTGTAAATTATTACGAAGCTTATATGGACTTAAACAAGCTCCAAGGTGCTGGAATAAGAGATTCAGTAGTTATCTTAAAGAAGCAGGGTTTAAAACAAGTGAAGCTGATCCTTGTCTTCATATTAGAGGAAGTCACAATAAAAAGTTAATGATTGCATTGTTTGTTGATGATGGCCTAGTTATGGCAAGTAGTCAGAAAGAAGCTGAGTTCTTTATAGAAGAGTTAAAGAAAGAGTTTAAAATCACAATTAAACCAGCATCTTATTTTCTGGGATTCGAAATCGAACGTTTGAAAGAGGGTTCAATTAAAATTTGTCAGCAAGCATACGCAAGAAAGCTGTTAGAACGTTTTAACTTCAGTGAATGTAAACCTGTTTCGACTCCTATGATAAAGTTGGGAGATTCTATTGAGGACGCAATAGAAAGTGACAAAAATCATAATTTTCCATACAGAGAAGCTGTAGGAGCATTAATGTACCTAATGGTAGGTACTAGACCAGATATAGCCTACAGTGTTAGTGTTTTGTCAAGAACTCTAGACTGCCCAAGTACGCAAGATGTGGCAAGATTAAAACGAGTATTTCGTTATATAGCAGGTACTTGTAGTTTAGGAATACAGTTCAGTGCAGATGGTAGTTGCAAGTTAGACTGCTACAGTGATGCAGATTTCGGAGGCTGCAACAAAACTGGTCGCTCTATGTCAGGAATTGTAGTGACATATGCAGGAGGGGCCGTATCGTGGCTCAGTCAAAAACAACAATTGACTGCTACGTCAACAACTGAGGCCGAACTGGTAGCGGCAAATGAGGCAGTCAAAGAAATTATATGGCTGTCTAGACTGTATGAAGAGATGGGCTGTCCAAAACAAGTTCCTACTCTTCAGATAGACAACCAGGCAACGATTCGTCTTTGCCATAACCCTGAAAATCACCATCGGACAAAACATATAAAAATAAAGTATTTCTTTATAAGAGAAAAGGTGTTGGAAGGTGCTCTTCAAGTCAAGTATATTCCTACTGAAGATCAGATAGCTGACATCATGACCAAGCCACTTCCAAGACCTCGACTAGTGATTTTGAACAATAAGTTGGGACTTTTACAAAGTGTATAGAAAATATATTGTTCAATAATTTTGCATTTATGTAACATTAAGTTTTTTTTTTAATTTTCTGTTTGTAGTCAAAAGAAAAAAGGGAAAGTTTTAAGATTTAGTGTGAACTTTTGAGATTCATTGGGAACTGAGTTCTGTTAGTTTTTCTTTTGTAATGCTATTTTTTTGGCAACGAAAAATGTCATAATGTTTAATGTCAATGCGTATTAAAAACGTTTTTCTGCAAGCTAGTGTTTTACTATTTAATATTCAATCATTCTCTGCAAAATATAAAAGAAAAGGTGTAAAAGAATAAGCCAAGTAGCATTGACACGAAGCTGGATTTCACAATCTCGGTAAGATGATAATGCTCTAGCTCCTAGATCAAGTAAAGACAGAGAGGAGGCTATTGAATAGAGAGAGACAAAAAGTGTTTCAAGAAGCAAATAAGTGTTACTAGAAAACAAAGAAGAAAGAAGTCAATACTTTTATGTCTTTTTCTATTAAGAACGAAAAATCTGTTACTATTATCTTCATAAATAAAAAAATATATAAAATATTAACAAATTCTTTAGAAGAAACGAATTTCTGCTTCATTAACCACAAATATAATGGAGCATTGACTTTTAAATATTTCTAATTTTATTGTTTCCTCTATATGCATCACTTTTCATGAAATGGCACGATTAAAAAAATTCATTACCACAACCATCGCGCTGCAATTATTCATGAAAAATAAGCAAAAAACCCGTAATTACAATATTTGTGGTTTTCTGTTTAAAATTGGTCATAAAACAAAACAAACCAATGGGATATTCACTTTATGATTAGCCTATTCATAATTATTATTTATAAATATTGACGTACGACCTGTTATAAAAATACTTCACCCTTAAAATAAAAACTTAAACTGACGTTTAAAAAAATTCGGCAACATAGAGGAACCCGTTATTCATCTTCTTGAACTTACTATACAGTGTGTCGCACCTAAAATATACCCATTTTTAGGGGAAACTCTTCCTGCTCCCTCTGCTTTGGAATCTTTAATGACGCCACATTTGAAGGACATTCAATCACAAATGTGATACTCAAAAGTAAATCGAGTCATTTCCAATTTTTTTTTTGGTGTCGAAGATAATGGAGGTGGCATATTTACTATATGTATGCACATTTATGTATGTGTATTTTATTAAAACATGCAATATACATTTTAAAAGCTTGAGGCGTCAAACGTGATACGTACTAATACTACTTTCAAGTTTTTGAAATAAAGCCTTGAGCTTTTCAAATTTATATTTAATACTTTTGTGAGATCTACATTTGAACATTATTTTTTACCGCATTATTAAATAAAAACAAAAATTTGAACGGCAGTATCGAATATTTACACTCCTTGTGGGACGTATTGAGTTTTCTACACCGTCATTTTTTATTTTTAAGCACTTAACTTTCAATTATTGAAAAAAAAAGACATAATTGACCTTTACAAGCAGAAAGTTTTTCAGATATAGAAAGAAATTAATATAATTCACAATTTTAATTATTACTATAAATTAATTACTTATAAATGTAAATTATTTTAAAAATTACTTAATCGTATTGAAAATGTTCAGTAGAATATTATTTGTTAAATTATACACACATGCTTGTTTAAGGTTTCACTAATATTTCTGTGTCACGTTTTCCCATTAGGAATATTACCAACTCAAGGAAGTACATGTTATACAAGTTTACAAACATGTTATCGAAAATTACCATTCAGCCATGATGTATTTACACATGAAAGTAAGATGATTGCATTTAATCACGAATAATTATACCCGGTTTTTGAAATAACAATAACCTCAATTTTCAACAGGATTTCATTTTCCAACATTTTTCATTTTTATTTAGGTACCCATTCGCTTTCAACAGATTGTTTGGCTTTGTCGAGGTATTACGTTGCTATTTATGAATAGTTAATGATCCAGGCTTATCCTAGTATAGTATATATTTTAAATTTCTGGGTACTTATTAAGGGGGAGGCCACTTTAGAGCAGGAAACATTGGTCTTTTGTATGAATTTTGTTCTCTGAAACTATGTATGTTACATACACACCGTTTTGGGGAAATTATTAAGCTTATTTTTGGCTACAATTGGGAATTTACTGTCTCTACAATAAAACGTAGATGGCGCTGCGATCGTCAAAGTAAAGCGATGTTGGATCTGCCGCGTCTCACCAGCAGCGTACCTTGGACAATAACAATAGAACGTGTCAATACTAAAAGGCTCTATAGTAGCCTCCCCTCTTAAAGGAACTTTGGTTGCCACATTTCAGCACTATTTGACACTAATAAAAAAAATCTGTTGTGTCGCCACAAGACCTTCCCTGCAGTTATAAAATAAAAATTAAAAAAATTAATTTGGTCCAAATTAAATGATATTTGGTATCCCAAAAAAAAATTCTTTTCGAATTTTTTTAAAGTAAAAATGACATTCGAAAGGGAAAAACATTTCACATGTCAAAAAAAACTAAAACAATTTTTTAGGTTCGGAATTTTGTTTACTTTTTCTTTGGCATGTCAAATGTCATTTGGATTTCAAATTTTAATTTTTTTTCCATTGCTTAGTTTTAAAATTAAGGAATGAAAATTTCAGGATGTATTTACAAGCCAGTACTAACAGCGGCAATTCCAAGAGATGAGATGCGCCGATTCAATTTTCTTTTTAAAAAATTATACAGCCCAAACTAAACGTCGTAAAAAAAAGTTTAAGTAAAAAAGTTTCCTTGCTCTATTAGCAACATTTTTCTCTCTTATACTTGTTTCCTCGACTCACCATTTTACTGCAGCGTAATAGACAAAATCAACTGCAACTCACTAATCAATAATCATAATTTTAAATTGCTAGATTCGAACAATATTTGATCAAATGACCATGAAAAGTTAATGTTACTTATGCCTTAATTGACAGTTTAAAATGCAGTTACGTCATAGTTTCAATCAATATGGTGTTACCCCTTTTACACAAATAAAACTAGCGACAATCGTTTTACATTATTGGGTGGATTTGATTATATTTTAAACTTTCCAGTAATAGAAATAAATATCAATATCAAGTGATGATCAAAATCAATAAAAGGGAGGGAAGACTGGAATAACAGAGAATTTAAAAAAAAAGGATTTACTACTGTACAGTTTTCGAAAAAATCGAGGATAAAATTGTTGCAAAGAATAATATATCGTTACGACTAATTGTTAACCTTTCGATCTAGACAATTTTATTAATCCAGAAAAAGTTTGTTTAACAATATATAATATAATAAATTAATTCAAGGAAAACGGCATATTCGCTAAGGTTGCAGCTATTATTTAGGTATACTCTAGTTTTTTTAACCCTTTTTTATAAGTATTTACTGCAATTTATAACAATATAAAAAGAAAATTAGAAATAAATCAAATCCTTTATTATTGTCTATCTTTCTCTCTGTTATCCTTAAAACTTCTCCCTTAACAAAATCGAAAGTAGTTGTCATGATAATAATGTGATGTTTGAACTTTTTAGTTTTATATAAATTCAATGCTTCAATTTTTTTTATAAGTTTCTTGAACAACTATGAAATTGATAGTTGAATCATGAAATAACTTAAATTTTTTCAACTATTATTCATTAATATGATGATACATAGCAGTTATTATTAAGGAATGACTTAATATCGCAATTATTTCCGTCAGTTTTATGATTCTTTTTTTGTTTCATTATTGATTTGACAACTGAACTGAGAACTGAATATATCGGGCAACAGTCTACTAATCTTCTTAGCTATATGTAGGTATGTTAAATTTCACGGCGGGCTCCAGGGTGACAGTTATTTCAGCCAACTCCCAGGTCTAACTGCTACCGCTTAAAATTGTTCGGATCGATTAGATGTCTCCAGGTTAACAAAATGAGTTCATCAATTGTAGCTAAGGTCGTGCCCACATGTTTTTGGTACTCACAACGATAGTTAGATCCTCCACCAGGCTTAAGTTCAAGGACCTGTCGTAGAAGATGTTTCATAACCTTGGACCCATCACTGATTATTGCCGAACACCGCATCTAATACCATTAGTCTTCACAGCTTCCTGCTTCATTAGCAGACTACCTACCTAAAGCTGTATTGCTATGGGCTCAATGACGCCGTTCTCTCGATCTCTTCTTATAGGTGAGCTAAAACGATTGCTGTGTCCATGAGCAATAGCTTGACTGCTGTTAAATAGCTTCTACCCTATACATCTTTGTCCATTTCCTAAGTATAAAGTATTTTTTTTCTAATTAATTTTCTTATTATTATTAAAACCTTTTCCTGTCTCAGTTCGTATAATTTGACAATGTCTTTTAGCCACTCTGATGGAACAACCTTACATGTCACTATTTTGTTTACTACTCTCATATGCTTGAGATTAATGCTGTTTTGTTTTGATTTTATTATCATATAAAGTAAAACAATAAATCTCGTTCTTCTGAAAACCCCAATCATTCAGTCAATCCCAATAAAGACAAACAAATGACTCACTTAACACTAAAAATAATTGTAATTGCAATAACGATTTGTTATTCTTAAAATTGTTTTTAAATTATTCGCAGCTAATGGGTTCCACACACGTAACTAGCTCGTTCTGGACACATTTAATAAAGAACAACAATTAATTAAATAAAGTGAATTGTTATTTTTAGGTGTTTGGTGACGTTTGATTAAAGTAAAAATAATTTATTTTCAATTAAGCAAAGAATCAATTTCGTACGTCGTACAAATTAATGGTTTTTCCAGATTATTTTACTAATCACTAATAACCAAATTCTCCACAAAATTAAATAAAGCACAGGTCGTGTGTCAACGAGTAATGCAAAAAATCACCTAAAGAAACAAGTTCTTAGCTTCCATTCGGCATCCTCCCCAAGTGTTTAACAAAATACATCAATTTAACGAGGTGTTACGCAAAGTTCTAGTATAAAAAATTTCCTCTTTATCTTTATACTACATAGCTACACTACCAAGTATACAAGTCCTATCTTTCGATTCTTGGTAATCAAGAGGAAAAGAAAAACTGGAGCACCACAGGGTAGTGTACTAGAACCAGTCTTGTACTTTCTATCCGCCGCAGACTTAACATATGTAGACAAAGAGAAATCAAGTAAGCACTGATATTTACAAATGCTAGTGGGGGACGAAAATATTCTGAAAATAGATGTAAGAGCTAAGTCAAATTTTTTTTGATTTTATACATAAAGAGAAGCTTGTAAAAATGTTTCAATAAATTTGGGCAGGACCTTCACGAGATATGTGCCAAAAATGGCATTTTTGGTATTTTTCGCTATTTTTTTAAATACCTCCGGTACCAAAAATGCTGTTTTTGGAACATATCTCGCGAAGCTGCAGCCCAAATTTATTGAAAATTTTTGACTTATTAACTCTTACATACGCGAAAATCAGTTGTTTTTCTTACAAAGTCACAATTAACCCCATTTGAACCTTCGGGATTCAGTTTACGGAGCACTCTCATTGGATAGAATAAAAACAAACAAAAAATGATTAATTTCTTGTTGAGTATTCACTTAACATTAAATTTTAACATTTTTGGCGTGAGGTGTAAGGTTTTACTGTTTTTTTTCAATTTTCTACTTTTCCTGCTGCCATTATCCTGTCATTTATTTAACTTCTCAGTTACTGGGTTTCATCACCAAACTCTTCATTTCGCGATGTGTTTGTGTTTGGTGATTATTTTATTTGCAAAAAGAAATTTCAGATCATTCTAAATGTATTAAATTGTAAAGCCACGATACAACTTCAATTTAGTCTATGTATTTATACAGAAAAGAACTTTTGATTACAGACAGTTATTCGGTGGTAAAAACCGTTTCAACAAATAAATTAAAGCCTCCACAAAATGAACGACCTAAAACGAAAAACATTAATTTTTGAATGTAAAATGCCATACGATCCTTAATAGTGTGGTTTTGAACAGAATTCGGTATTGGATTTTTTAGACGTGGTGTCTATTTGATACGTGACCACTTACAGAATGATGCTTCAAATCATAAGCTGCCTATCAATCGGATGGCTGACTGTCTATCTACTACTTTTGAAATCATATTATTTTTATATTCTGAAATCGATTTGTTAATTTATTCATTTCTAATTTTTATATACTGTTTGATTAAACTCATTAACAAAAAAAATGAAATTTACAAGAAATATAAAAATGATCCACAAAATGTAATTCTGTGCAATGAATACAATAATTATAAAAAAAATATAAAAACCCAAATTAAAGAAGCAAAAATGAACTATTATAGAAACATTATTGATAAAAAGAAGAATGACTCCAAACAACTTTGGTCCGTAATAAATGAATTAACAAAAAACAAAGAAAAACAGTTTATAACACGTATAAAATCTGAAAAGGGGAATTTAATTAGTGACCCAAATCTGATAGCAGATGATTTTAATAACTTCTTTACAAATATAGGAATAAACTTAGCAAAAAAAATTAAAAAAACAAAAAATTATCAAGAAAGAAAGAATGTATGTAATAATTCCATATTTTTAACTCCCACAACTAATACCGAAGTAAAAAATATAATAACCAGTTTAAAAAAGAAGAAAGCTCCAGGATTGGACAACGTAACTGCAGAAACACTGCAGCATATTTCAGACTTTATAGCTGCCCCACTCACTAATATTATTAATACAAGTCTCTCTACGGGTATCTTTCCTCAACATTTTAAGCAGTCTTTGATTATTCCCATATATAAAAATGGCGAAAAAAACGAAATATCAAACTATAGAGCGATAGCTCTGATATCTGCACTAGGGAAGATTCTAGAAAAAGTAATAAAAAAACGACTAAATGGTTTTTTAGACAAAAATAAATTGCTATCGACAGCCCAATATGGTTTCAGGGAGGGAATATCTACTCAAGATGCGATTAGGGAACTGACTAATAAAATTTACCAATCAATTGACAAGAAAAAGCCATCAATAGGAATATTTTTAGACCTGGCTAAAAGCTTTCGACACTGTGGACCACTGGCATTTACTAAATGCTCTTGAAGATATGGGTATAAGGGGTATAGCCTATAATTTAATGAAATCGTATTTAAGTAACAGAACACAGAAAACTAAAATACAAAATGTCATCAGCAAAGATCAAACAGTTATATGTGGTGTACCACAGGGAACAGTTTTGGGACCCCTGCTATTTATTGTATACTTAAACAATCTCTTTTTAGTTGAAAGTAAGGCAAATATTATTAGCTTTGCTGATGACACAGTAATGTACTATGAAGCTTCTGACTGGAATAACTTGAAACAGTTGATTGAAGAAGATTTACCCAAAATAAAAATATGGTTTGACTACAAATTACTATCTATTAATTTTAAGAAAACAGTATACTTACCCTTCTGCAGTCTAGCTTCAGGTCTTCCCCAATTTCAAAATATCGCTATCGGGGACGGTACATGTATATTATCTGAAAACAAAATAAAATATTTAGGTATAGTAGTAGACAATCACTTGCGTTGGGATAAGCATATTCAATACTTACTAAACAAATTGCGTAGTGTATTATTTAAATTCATACAAATATCACCAATCCTAAAGTTACCAGAGAGAAAAATTTTGTATCACAGTCTGTTTGAATCTCATCTCAGCTATGGAATAATCGGATGGGGTGGAGTCACTAAAACTCAATTAAAACCAATAGAAATTATTCAAAAAAGTTTTTTAAAAATAATGCTTAACAAAAACCGAAGATATCCTACTGAAAATGTTTATCATGAAACTCAAATATTTGATTTAAGGCAATTATTCTATCAAGCAATACTCACCCATCAATTCCAAAATCAAAATGAACTTCACACAGCTTTACATCAATATGGCACAAGGAATAGAGAAAATTTCTTGCCGCCACGTATGAATAAATCAGTTGGACAAAACAGTTACAGCTATCTAGGACCAAAAATCTTTAATAGTATTCCACCAGAGATTAGAGAAATAAAATCAATAAAAAATTTTAAAAAATCTACAAAAGAATTTATAAAAAAATGCCGCGTCACTTCTTCCACAATATAATAAAATAAAGTATTCAAAAAAAAAATTAAACTGTAAGCTTTAAAAATACTAAAATTATAATAATAATAATAAAGTATCAAGTTTAATCAAATTCATGTTGTAAAGGTAATTATTTAAAATTAAAAATTTAAAAAAAAAAAAAAATTAAATTATGTATATTATTAGTTTTATGTATATAGTATATTTTTACATTATGTTTTTTCTATATATATATTTATGTATGTCATGCACAATCTGTCATTGTACATAGTACAGTGAACAGATTCAGTGGCATTCCTAGTTTATTTACATTGTGTAATATTTATGTATATTTTTGTATTTTAGTAAATAAACATTATTATTATTATTATAGGGTATTGGCACAATATTCCTTCTTCTTGCCCGTAATTCAGTGCCGGATTGAGGGGGGGCAAAGGATGCAATTGCCCCGGGCGGCAAAATGGGATTGAAAAAATGATCCTTTTTTATAACTTCATAGTGCCATAAAAAAACGGGGCGGTATGGAACTGACTTGCCCCCCCTCAGAAATTTCCAGGAGAGAATTAAATCCGGCACTGGGTAATGTGCACAGATTTTTTGATGATCCTTCGGGGGTTATAGCGTTTTTCGAAGTAATATTGTAAAATTTATAAAAATTTTTATGATTTACCACTCATTTTCACTTTGTAATAATAGCTTTAGTTTGAGGATTACCCCAGTGAATTAATTTACTGTAGTTAGTATGTAATTACGTAAGATTGACAAATTAAAAATTATGGTTTTTCAGCAACATTTCCAACGTAATTTTAAATACAAAGTATTGAATGCTTGGTTTAAAATAGTGATATCAAAATTATATTATGGCTATAAATCTTCTGGTGGCCTACAAAGAAGGTCACTTTGTTATGAGGATCAGATGAAATATATAATTACATAACTGTGTTTCTTTTATCTATTAAGCTATTAACATTCTGAAACAAAAGTATATTTTAAGTAGATCAACAAATAAATTGTTTTATTCCTCCAGTGCAGAAATATTGGACAGGCTGTCTAAGATCTACGGTTTTCTAAAACTCCTTAAAATTCAATTTTTCTATGAGAAATATAAATATTTTTTTTAAATTTGTGGCAAAGATCTTCTTCTAATTATCAGGAAAACATTTTTAAGTAATTCAAGAAAAAAAAGAGCGCTGTTAAGAATTAAATAAATAAATATACATATAGAAATATAAATTATCTATTTCTAATAACAAAAAAAAAACATAGTTTTAAAGTTCTTTTAATTTTTCCAAGGTGGCGCCAAAGGGGGAACAAAAAAATGACTTGTCTAATGATTTTCTTTACATCTTTTTTTACAACATTGGAAAAATCTTGAAAAATTAAATTTTGCATATATTTATTATGAGGTGCCAGATTTTTTATTGCCTTTCTGACAAAATTTTGCCTGTAAGTTTGATAGCGCATTAGGTTTGAGCTCTGATCTGTGCCACAAATCATATGCACAGCAAACTTTTTTCTTAAAGCTTTATTTAATTATTAAAGGTCACTTTTAAGGTGTTTTTTATTCTATAACCAAATCCTACGAAAGGAAACAATCATTTTGTAAGATCTCATAATAAAAATTCTGAAAATATAAAAATACACATAAAGAAGAAATTTTTAATGAACCAACGAGAAGCGATTTCAAAATTTATGAAAGCAAAATTTATGGTAGAAATGTAGAAAAATGTTGGAAAAATAGTAGAAAAGTGTGGAAAATGAATTCAAACCCTAAAATCATTTTTTTTTGGGCGAGTATACATGGGAAATAAAAAAATTGTACTTGGAGAAAAGAGAAAATGTAAAATTAGAATAAAGTTATCCAAAAATTCTTCCATTCAAATCGTACGAAATTAAAAATCCAAACAAAGAAGCTTTTTTGGATAAAAAATTAATTGGTATCGAAATTCACTAAAAAAATTGTGGGAAAAGGGAGAAAAAATGTGGAAAAATGCAAAAAAATGTGAAACTGTTTGAAAAATTAATTTAAATTATAAATCGGTTGCCAAAATAACATTTTCCAACGAAAGTACGTAAGAAAAGTAATTAAAAAAAATGAAAAATAATTTTCTGTTAAATTTTAAATATAATAAAACTTGTAAGGCAATTCTTTAAAATGGATTTCAACCTTTCTTAAACACCAACAACAATATGTATCTCTAAACTTTAAAATAGACAACAAAACTAAAGAAGTTAACTTTATTCTGTTAGATACAAATATGGGAGTTCCACAAAGGTCAATTTTGGGGCCAATATTGTTTGTTTCATATGTCAACAGTGTAGACTCATGAGGTAATAGTCGTTATGTTGCATACGCTGATGATTTTTCTGTGTTCATTTCATCAAATAACAGTGATGCGTTAATAGCTCTTCTCTTCTGGAAACAACTTCTAAATATTTTAATAATCGAGATTTGTTTTTAACACTAATAAAACAGACCTCATTATGTTTCATAATGGGCAGAATATTTTGGATGATTTGGGTGATTCCAGTCTTGATAGTATACATGAAAGTATGTGTTTTCTTGGGATTCATATTGATGAATTTCTTAAATGGAAGTATCATTGCAGTAAACTTGTGGGAAAAGTGAATTCGCTAAAATATCTTTTTATTAATTTGCGAGCGGTGCTGCAATCTCATGAACTTGTTGGTGTGTACTTTGCTCAAGCCGACTCTCGACTTAGATACGGAGTATGTCTCTGGGGTAACTCTAAGCATGCTTCCAATGTTTTCATTGAACAAAAGCGAGTAATATGATGTATGACACATTTCACAAAGTAAGTCCTGTTATTATGGAATACTCCCACTTCCACCTTTGTGTATTTTTTATATATTATCTTATGGAAATGGAACTATTGAAATTTTTTAGGTAATTTGTCACACATTTTTGTAATTTTTCATCAACTTTTTCTCCTGCAAAGACAAGTCCAAACATAAAAAATTGGAAGCGTCTAAATTCAAATTAAACAAATTAGGGCACATATTTGTCAGTGGTCTCCCAGTATATTAATTTACTGGATTAATTATGCGCAACAAAATAAAATTACATTTATTCTAATTACAACTTCTAGGTAATTAATTATTAGGATATACAGCAGCAAACTGTTTGTTCTCACAATTTCTCGTCCGTCTTTTTATTTTAGTCTCTGTTTTAAAATAATGTAATATAATTGTTGAACTAGATGTTGGTACACAGAAATGATGTAAGACATTTAAACATTAGAGTCTATATTTAAAGTCGGTGTTATTGCAGATACTTAACATAGAAAATGAGATAATAATTCGTCTTAAAAGTTCATTTACTTTTTTAAGGTTAGTTCTAGGTCATTTGTTTCTCAATGAAACGTTTAAATTAGTTAATTGTGACAAAACTGAATAATTTTAATTATTCTGCAACAATATATATTTATATAAATTTGTATTCATCATACACAATTCCCACTACACTAAAAATCCTTTAAAACTCAGCACAGAGCAAATAAAATAAAAAACTTATACATTATAATTGGATTTGAAAAATTCAATTCGCTTTGCACTACTAACTCGCTTTTGAATAAGTAATAACTCAAACTAGAGCGAGAAGATTCAGCAACCTAGAATTAAACTATAAATATTAAAATCCTTCAAACCAGCCACCTTGTTGTGCTTATTGTTCATGAATTATTGCGATTTAAGAGGAATTTGAGATAAAACCAATTTTTTTCTGAAACCTAATTTATAACGTCTGTCACAGTTTTACTTTTTTCTAAATAGTTGGTTATAACTAATCCTTGTTTGCCTGATAAAATTGATACGAGAAACTTTTCTGATGAATGATCAATTCCTCGATCTAAAAAGTTCAAAACAAGGGCAATATCTCTTGGAGGTCGTTTTTATGAGCCTTTAACCATTTAAGCTTTTATCAGAGAAAATTATGATGTCAGATTGAAAAGATGCATTATGTTTGAATGTATTTTCACTGGACACAACAAGAATTTTTTCTGTGGCTTCTGATTTTCCTCTTTTAAATTTCAACCAAGTTATCCAAGGACAAGGATTCTTCATTGTCCATTTAACATATATGGATAAACTTTCTTGCAAGACAGCCCCATATGGAAGCTGGACATTGTTGTTGTGTTTTTGGTCATCAGGAAAACTTAATTGCTATGCTGTTTAAAAAAAATAAGGCTTCCCTAACTCACACAAGCCTCATGTTCGCTCATCCTTTGGAAGGCCCATCAGGATGGCGATATCAGATAATTTTAGGTAATATGGGTCGTCTTATATTTATAGCTCAATTTTTCTACCATGCCCTAGTGGCTGTAAGTTTTTTGTAAGACAATTTTGTATTTTGTTTCTCATTTAGTTCTACCTCCCTCAGTGTGTATATTTATATAATTAATTTTTAAAATATTGCGTAAAACTTCTTTAATCAAATACGTTTTTAAAAATTAGAAATTTAGCCAAATAATATAACTTTTTGCGCGATTTTTTCATGTCTTGCTGCTGTTGTGCACAAGCACAACCCCCTGTATCTAAATATACAATTGAAGTACAGAATAATTGTTTTCAACTTTCACTCACTGGGTGACGAATTATTAAAAACTATTGGGCATTTCTAATATATTTAGAATCTTGAAACTAGTAACAGAAGTTTTGTACATTATAACCTTCAAGGTTTAAGTTCTACGTGGTCATTTCCATAATGATTTTCTTAAGTAGGTTAAGGATCAAACTGTTTTTCTTTGGAGTTTCCTAAAGTATTAACATTTTTATAGTTTTGCCGTAAAAATAACTTTGCGTTAAATATTTTATAGCCAAAGTTATCGAAGCTTCTGTTTATACACTGTACTCGTTGCACGTAATATTATTATTAGATATAAAGTTATTAAGATAAGTAAAATTGATCTTTTAGCTAACGTTGTTGGAAACAAGCCTGGAGTTCTAAAACTTATTATACCACTAACTTTCTTTCTCTATATAAGTTAAATTCTAACGGTTTTGTATATTAAATGCATTCTCTTGGTTTGTTCACTTATTCATGAAAGTTTAATGTTATATAAATTTCAAAATATCAAATTTCAAAACTTGCTTATTTAATAACCAACTTCTACGAAACAAAGCTGATACATCCTTATCCTAATCTATAAAACAAAGGAAAAATATATCAAAATAAGTTCTATATTGCAACGTAATCCCCACATAACTTAATACATGTTTCATACCTTTTAGACAAAGCTTTTATTTGTTAAAAAACATTGTTTCTTTGAGTATCATTTCTACAACATTGGAATTCAAGACCGTAAAAAGTGACATCTAGACTGGAAATGCATCGATGATGAGGACAAGTACATATTAACACTTTTCTGAGTACCAGGCTATCATAAACATACTGTATAAATGTCCAAAGACATTAGGATGGAATACATTAAAGAGCCATGCCAAAAAAAGGATTGCAGAGCTGCCCTCTTTGAGTAAAGGAATACTTTAATAAAATGAATATAATGGGAATCTTATTAAGTGGTGAGAAACCAGAGATAGTCAAACATATACTCCAAGACTGCGAGGCATTGGACGAAGAAGATTGGCACTATTTGCAATGCTTTTGAAGTCGCAAGTCAGACAGTCTGAAGGAAAATAAATGATTGTTTAAATTGAAGAGAAGCTTTATCATGTCTACATTTATTTTGTCTTTTTGGAAGACAAAGTTTTCAAGTAACTGTGCCACTTTTTTTCGACTAAAGAGACTTTTATCGCTATAAAAGAAAATTATCGAGGATTGTTGGTGTTTCTCACTTATTTTTTGTTTGTTAAACTTCTAAATTCAAATTTATCTAGGGTTTCTACTTATTTTTTAAATTTTGTACAGTTTGACTGATTTAAAAATCGTATTTGGATATGCGAATACTACATCATTGTATACCACAACTTACAATTCGCAATATTTTCACTTTTATATTTTTTATTTCAAAGTATGTTGTGACCAACTTATTGCTTTTCTGCTACATACTAACGTTGAAAGAAAATGTATTACCGATGCAGTAATATAATGTGAGAAAATCTTATATTTATTTATTGCAACTTTCACATTAAGGAATTGAGAATATAAAATGTTTCCGCGAACATGCAAATCTACTTATTTTATGTCAAATAAAACTGCGTACAGAAATGTCACCTACATTAATGTGTTAGTAGGTTTATTATGGGGAAAATTGGCAAAATCTTGATATTGTTTTTTCTAGCAATATGATTTTTTTATTTACAATATCCAGAAAAATGTTTTAGTGTCTTTTCTAAAATAATATCTTTTCACAAACCAGACAGAAATTAGACAATGAATCCAGGTATTTTGCTTTTCCCATCCTTTTTTACATAGGTAGTGAAAATAAATAAGGGAATGCATGATCATTTTCCTTATTTACAAAATCTTCGCCCTGAGCCAGAAAAGGCATGTTTTGTAGTTGCTTCCCACCTCTACAAATTTTCTTATTTACTCGTCAGTTTGTTTTTTTTTATAAAATGTGCATCCTCGAAATCCACAATGCAATTTTCTGACTTTAGTCCCGTGTGAAGGGAATTTTCAATTACGTAAACCAATTTCCTAGCCCACTCTGCTATATCTTCGGATTTCGAAAATCACATCGAGTTACACTGAACTCAGTGGTGTATCGCAAATTAAATAGTAGATGGTTCAAATCAATGTAGAATGGTACCATAGCTCGAGTACGATAAACAAAAAATTAATTGTTATCTATGGTTAAATGGCACAAAAATCTATAGAACGCATTCCTAATTTCTTTTACTTTTGGGAGTGGAGAAAGATATCTAAATGCGTTGTTGCTTGTTAATTTTAACGTCTCTTTTCTGACCTAATGGCCTAAACTGGACGGGACCAACAGCTTATCGTGAGCTCCGAACCACGGTCCTCAGACACCTTAAACCCAGGACTATGCCTTTGTCATGCAGGTGATCTACCGACTAACAAGTGTGTAATTGTGTCACCAACCCCTATCAGTTCCACGAGATATCCGAACTCATCCGGCCTGTTTACCGGCGTGAATGAAACTGCGTATGACACAAATACCTTTTTGCACTTGCCCAAAGTCTTATCTGACTTTAATTCCACTTGAATACGGCAGGATTCGAACCTACTCCCCGAACACTGACCAAGCTGAATCGGCAGACGCCTTACCAACTAGGCCACCGTGTCCGGTATCTTAATGCGTTAAACAATTATATATCCTTCCATTACTTATTTATTTATCCTATTCCAATTACTTACATCTTCTTTTGTCCCTCCAAAGATTTTTTAAATATTTTCCTATACAACTCTGTAATTTATTTCGTTACCTTCCCTGCCAGCGTCCTTTACTAAATATTTTAACTTTTTAGAAGAGTTTTTGTTTCTATTTTTATGATTTTGTTGTTAATTTTTTATGCAGTTCTGACCTCGTTATACTTATTAATTCGTAACTCCTACTCTTGAGCTCCTTTTTCTAGGTCCAAGTAAACCGTTTTTTGTTCTAACTAGATTATTAATATCCTGCTGCAAAATTAAATCCTCCAAATATTTTCCTCGATTTCTTTTTGTGGTGTACGCGCTACTGAATCCAATATCATTATTTCCTGGTTCTCAGCGGTAAAATAACCGCGACCGAACTCGTCTGAATGCTTACAATTTCGTGTGTTATTTTCTTGCATTAGAAGGTGTAAATCGAGACCGAAATGTTACAAATACCTCACGAACTATTATACCGTGAGGTAATATGGCAAGGGAATTTTAGTACCCCGCCTATTTTATTCCTTTTATTGCTTGTTTTACTTTCGTTTCGGTTTTTGTTACTATATAGAAACGTTTCTTGCTGTTTCAAAACAAATAATTTTCCAATTAAAACTTTTCGTTACTCTATTAATTAAATAATGGTATAAAATTTTTAATTTTTAACTATTATAAAAACTAAGAAAATAGTATATTTCATTAGGAGTCGAGGAAAAGCATTTTTGGACGTGTAATGAACGATATTTTTAATTATATCTACCTGAAAACCACAGATTGTTAAGAAACATTTATTTTTAAAGACTAACGAACAAAAACATGTAATTAATATTAATTGAAATATTTATGGTACAATTTGTGTTGTTGTAAATAGCTAATCCTTCAACAGCTACTTCATTTTCGATAACTGTAGTTGATAAAGTCGAAGATGCTACTATATACAGGGTGACACAGCAACCATGTAACAGGCTACAGTATCTGTGTTTCTCAAGATAAAATTATAAAATTTTAGGGCATTAAATGGGACCTTAGTGGCCTCATTTTAGTCAGTTTGTTTCACTTTTACTACTTCCGGTTTTACCGGAAGTGATACCAACTTTTGAATTTTAAACGGAACACCCTGTAGATTATTGCATTTTTGGAATCTACATGACAACCTGATTTCATCGATATAACATACCTGGTATCTCAAGTGAATAGTTAAGGAGCTACACACAAAAGTACGAAAAATCAAAATTGGCTCAAATAACATACCAAAGAAATAAACAACGGGAAAAAACGGCACTAACTTAAACATAACATTAAATTATTTAATGTAATTAAAAATATATATAAATTTAATACAACATAACTGAATTGTACGATTTTTAATTTTTTTTAATTTAACCCATTTTCCCCCCTGTTTTCATACCGTATTTAAATTGCAACCCTTGTTTTTTTTTCCTAAAACAATAAACGCATTCTATTCTAATTAACTTCATAATTTTAAATTACATCTTTTGTACATTTCTTAGTTAATGTTCTCAAATGAGAAAACTATCATACTTTAAAGCATTATATTAAATAATTTTTTAATATTATCAAGGCGGCGGTGACTATGACATTATTTTGACTTATTTAGGTGACGGTGAATTTGACAGTTAGCTATCATAGAGCTGGTGATTTAAAATGCAAAATAAAGTAAATGATGTAAAATCGTTTTTGATAAAAATGCATACTCGTAATGAACAAATAGACAGGTTACTAATATTTGGTGAATGTCGAAAAAATTCAAGGGCTGCTGCTGAGTTGTATAGAAATAGATTTCCCAACAGGAATCATCCAAGCAACAATTATTTCTGGAGACTTGAAACTCAGTTAAGAAGGGAACCGATTGCTGAAAATGACGAATTTATAATAAGTGAAGAAGTTGAGACAAATGTACTTGCATATGTAAATTATGACCCAACATCTTCCTTGAGAGAAATAGAAAGACAGTTTGATGTAAGCAGGGAATCTGTTAGAAGAATTTTAAAAAGATATAAATATAAATCTTTCAAGTATCAAATTCATCAAGAGTTGTATGAAAATGATTTTGCTAGAAGAATTACATATTGTAATTGGCTTTTAAATAAACAGCAGATCAAATAAATCGAGCCTATGAGACAACTGTTAGTAGAGCAAGACTGTGTGTCGAAAATAATGATTATAATATAATGATTATGAAAATTTGATTTAGTTTGTAAATATTTTGATTTTTCGTATTTTTGTGTGTAGCTCCTTTTAACTATTCACTTGAGATACCGAGTATGATACATCGATGAAATCAGGTTGTCATGTAGATTCCAAAAATGCAATAATCTATAGGGTGTCCCGTTTAAAATTCAAAAGTTGGTATCACTTCCGGTAAAACCGGAAGTAGTAAAAGTGAAACATTTAATGTCCTAAAATTTTATAATTTTATCTTGAGAAACACAGATACTGTAGCATGGTTGCTGTGTCACCCTGTATATTCATGATAAAAAGTGCATGGATCAAAGGGACATCCTTCCTTTCTAATTGTGAAACTTCTTGATTTGTGATTTTTGCCGTCTCGAAGGAATACTATCAAAAAACCGACGATTATCTTCCACGTCTTTCAAATATTAGAATTACTTTACTTAATAACCACTTTTGTCTGGTGCTTCAAATTCATGCGATTTGGTCAGCAGTTAATACTTTGGACTTTTTCGGTGTGTAACCAACACTTTCTCGTTTGAGAAATGCAGTAGTTTTTGGTAAATTATTAACATTTACATTTTCTTTTACTGCCAGAGAACTTTTTAATATTGAAAATTGACTCCATAAAGTTGAAGCTTTTTTCTGACAAATAAACGAGAAGAATAATCATCACTTACATTTATAACTTTCTTTTGTTGGCGCCAGTTGCAATATAGACGATACTGATTTTCATATCTCTCACGTTACTTCTTGGGCAGTAATTCTGCACTTACTTTTGCCGCTTCACGTGAGATTTCTTCCTCTGGTGAAATCATTTTTAAATATTTCCACTAAAAATATCCAAATATTGTCAATAGTAATACCACAAGTGATTGAATTTTCGCGATAAGTCGGTCGATTCATTTCATAACGAAACTGAGTTGCTTAAAAACACCACGAGTCCGCAGGACGAGTGGTGTGTTCTTCAAGCAACTCAGATGAGTTATGAAATAAGAGACAGACTTATGAGATGAATTTAATCACGAATTGAATTTTATTAGACTATTTCACAAACAAAGTAAAAGGTCTCATTTTGACGTCTGTAGCTGTAATTATTTTTTTCAAAATGTCAAATTTTGTTTTGCAATTCGTATCCATGGTTACGCCGTGAAAATACCACGCTGATAGACCAATCAGGATTGGAAGACAGCTGGTATTATCGCGATAATATCAGCTGTCTTTGGTTTGTGATTGGTCAGATTTTGTGAAAATTCGAAGATGAGTGAAATAGTCAAAGGTAATACCACGAGTCCTCCAAATTTTATCGATTAAATTTTTGGTTTTCACGAAAACGGCTTTATTTGGAAAAACCACGAAAACAAACTGATTGATAAAATCACGAGTCCGCAGGACGAGTGATTTTATCTTAAATCAGTTTGTTTGAGTGGTTTTGCCTAAAATAAAGGCGTTTGAGTATGAAGATCAAAAATTTAATTTATAAAATTTCAGAGGACGAGTCGTATTTGAAAGGATTATTTTTTGAATCATTTTGTATTAAAAACAGAGAACATAGTCACTTATGCAAAAGACACTTTACACACAAATATTGAAAATTTTCTTTACCAATTTAAATTGAAACCTGAGCTGTTATAGTTTTACATACAGGGCCACCAAGGCGATTTTTTGACTGGCTACCCCGCGAAACGGCGCCTCAAATAAAAGCGAAGAAGAAGAATGAAATGATGTCTTTCTTAATTTAATTAATTTTAAGTTTATTGTTAAAGTGAGGTATCTAAAAATGTTAAATGAATGTTGAAATAAACTAATAAAAACAGGTTAGTTTACAAATACATTTTGAAATTTGGTTATTAACATAGATTTGCAATACATTTTAGTATAATAATAATTGACAAATGTTTACATTTGACATCTCAAATAGGTAAACACAGTTTAATCAAAAAACAAAAACGACGAAGCGGTTTTATCAGTATAAAACACAATGATTGGTTAGAATCCTGAGTTGTTATTGGCTGAAACCACAAAATCTGACTGTTTTGACAGATGAAAAAAATAATCAGTATAAAACACAATGATTGGTTATGATCCTGAGCTGTTATTGGCTGAAACCACAAAATCTGACTGTTTTGACAGATGAAAAAAATAATCACAAAACAAGCGTTATTTACCACGTTGCTAAGTAAAAATACGAACAATTTGCGATTTCTAGATATTATTTTATTTTGACACTTAAGTAGGCAGCTAATAAAACTTTCAGTGCGGGCGCACGGAAAAAGCCCATTTTCGGTGCGCTAAATTAGATAGGTATAATGAAAATTAGTTTTATGATATTTTGGCCGGTAAACAATTGCATGACAGAATATCGGTGCACGCCTTACATTGCTCATTGACAATTGTAGAAAAATGCTTCATTAAAATTTTAGAAATGTTTATCATAGTTATTGTCAGAGAAACGTTGCCTCATCATATACTTATGCGAACCTGAATAATCAATAAATCAAAAATCGATACCGCAAACAATTATTAATTTCTAATTACTATAATTATGAATAAATATATATACGATAAACATTCTATTCTCTTTTCTCTCGATAGAAGAAAATCCGCTAAAATAGTTTCACTTTTTGTTTTGTATCTACCAGATGTTAACTTTTATAAGTATATAGTATTTACAAACAAAACTTTGTGGCTATGCGCCAGCTGTTCCCATCTTGAAGGATTGATTTAACCTTTAAATGTTTCAATTTTGTATAATATGTTACAATATTATGAACTGTTACATAAATTGACCTTGTCAATTGCGGGTTAAAACCACCACTTTGTGCTAACATCCATTAATTTTACGTTGTCAAATCAACTAATGACTCATTAACGAATCCATTAACTGTGACTCACCCTGTACTAATCTCTCAAACTTGATCTACGGACTTTCTTTTCCACAAAAATCCAATAAATTTTCTGAGGTAAGCCAACAAGGTCAACAATAACAAAACGTTCTTCGTATGTCAAAGAACTCTTGGCATTTTAACGTATTACTCGGTCAATGGTCATAGCTGAGGAATTATTGTGAAATAGATACATTTAGAAAATCAGATAAAAAATGTCTTTAATAAATAATTTGTTATGAGTTTGATATCTTAATGGGAATGTTGAAGGTTTAGATGCTTATAATTTAGAAGGCATTGTAGGCATATCGTTAGAAAAGTTTTTATTAAGATATTAAGATAAATTAAGATGCAAATGTTATTGGGTTCTTCAGGTTTAAATACCCAGATACATCACTACCTAACCATTCAAAATAGCAGATAAATCTTCACTTCATAATTAAACCCCCAATTACAAGGACTGATTCCTTAATGTCGAGCCTGTTTCGTAATCGATTTTCCACTTTTTTGGAAGTTGATATTTATTTCACTTTTGTTACACTCATAAAATATAAATACTACAAGAAAATAAAACAGGTTAGTGATTGAATCTCTTGCAGCAACTCTTTCTGATCTCAATGTCTGCCATAAAACACCAACATTGAATTTTTACTGAGAGAAGCAGTAATTAAATCACTGTTCATTTTATTGGCAGTGGATGATCTGGATGGATGACTTGTAGCCATTGTATTTTGAAAGCGTTTTATTTTTAGATACCCCGATTTAATAATGCATTAAAATAAGGATTTTTCTGCGACCTCGATAAAAAATTCATTTTATTATTTTTACACGAGTTGGCTTTCAGCTTCGACGTTACTATTTTATTCACCTCTGTTTTTTTTTAATAAACTTCTCATAACCGTATTGTCTTTTGGATTGAGAAAAACGACATTTTTGAAGGCTTCTTATTTAGGAATCATACATTTTATTTCAAAGTTTTGTAGATAAAAGAACAAAGTATAGAGGGAGAACAATAATTATGTTTAAAAGTTAGTTTTTCATCAGGTAAATGGGAAAAAATATACCACTGTTGACACCTATTGCTGAATTAGAGGAATACAGCTTCCGCGATGGGTGCAAAGCTTTGGAAAAATGGTGTGAGCGTAAAAATGTAAAATAATAAATTTTAGCAAAATTATAAAGTATTGATGTAACTCATATTCTATAAACTAATTCTAGACCTGTTTTTCTGTAATACTTTAATACGGAGCAATTATATTGCACAATCTTGAATGTTATTACACCGACTACCTCTGCCAACCGCCTTAAGTCATAGGTCAGTCGATAGTGATTGATTTAATTCCAAAATAGAATTTACTTCACTCTCACTGATAGTTTTGCTTTCCAATTACAAATAAATTATTTAAGATCGCGAGTTAATTGTTCGAAATGTTAAGGTTGTTGTAGAATAATATATAAATGGACTTTAGTACCAAAATTTTTATCAACGCTATCGCTGTAACATTAACTGAAATTTACTGAATTTTTGTCGATAACATTCAAAGGTCTCTGTGAATGATTTTGGAACATTTTTTGTTTTTAGAACCAAATATTTTAGCTGCTCTTTTGACTCTTTTTGTGGTGATTACTTACACGTTTTCGTATTTCCTCCCTTCTTGAAAACCACTGAAGCCAGCAATGTACAACCTTCAGGATACTATTTCTGCATCTTTTCTTGATATCCTCTCCAAATTTTAGAGTTCTATATGAAGTACTTTTAGATTGGTAGGCTGTTAAAGACAACCATGTTAAATCTCCAAAAACTCAAATTTCAAATTTGACACCTTGCTTCTTGAAAAGGAGTCAAGCTATCAATATTTAGTTTTCATGAAACTATTTCAACATCTTTTCTTGATATTGTCTCCAAATTTTAGACTTCTATGTGAAGTAGTTTTAGATTGATAGGCTATTAAAGACAATCTTGTTAAATCCCCAAAAACTCAAATTTCAATTTTGTCACCTTGCTTCTTGAAAAATGGTTAAACTATCTATATTCAGTTTTAAGGAAATCATTTCTGCATCTTTTCTTGAAACCGTCTCCAAATTTTAGAGTTCTCGTTGGAGTAGTTTTAGATTGACAGGGTTTTAAAGACAACAATGTTAAATACCCAAAAACTTAAATTTCAACTTTGACACCTTGTTTCTTGAAAAGGAGTCAAGCTATCAATATTTAGTTTTCATGAAACTATTTCAACATCTTTTCTTGATATTGTCTCCAAATTTTAGACTTCTATGTGAAGTAGTTTTAGATTGGTAGGCTTTTAAGGACAACATTGATAAATCCCCAAAAACTCAAATTTCAAATTTAACACTGCTCCTTGAAAAATAGTTAAGCTATCTATATTCAGTTTTGGAGTTCTAGTTGGAGTAGTTTTAGATTGACATGGTTTTAGAGACAACCATGTGAAATCCCCAAAAACTTGAATTTCAACTTTGTCACCTTGCTTCTTGAAAACGAGTCAAGGTATCAATATTTAGTTTTCATGATACCATTTTTACATCTTTTCTTGATATTGTCTCTCAATTTTAGACTTCTATGTGGAGTAGTGTTTTAAAGACAACTCTGTTTAGTTAAAATTTTTCCTGGTACAATGAAAAGAAACAATTAAATTAATAGAAATAAAAATTAAATCATATTTATTAAAAAACAGTAGATGTATATCAATATTTCTAATTGCTACTTAACCCTACTTTATCTATTTGCATAATCTTTCAGGATTTAACTCTCTATTCTCGTATTTGATGTCTTAAGGAGAAAGATGATAAACGAACAGACCGATCTGCATGTGAATGGTCCTTATCAACTCTATTAATATTTATCTAGATCGTTTCTTTTTTCTTCTATTACCATTCCTGTTAAGTTTCTCTGGTTTATCTAGAATTTTGCATACATGGCTTGCCACGAGAGTATATATCAAGATTAACTTAGATTATTTTACGTGGAAGTGCACTTAACTTCATGACGATTACGTTTTTTTTATGCAAATTGTTGTGTCATATGAAAAAAAATGAGAATGCGTAATTTAAGTCTGCCTAGTAGACTGAGGAAATTTGCTAACTTCCTACGTACTCTTAAAGGTCGCTTCAGGAGGATATGTGTCCATTGAATATTCCTATTTAGATAATTAAAACAGCATCAAATGATAAAATGTTCTAACTGATTAAAATTTGGAAAAAAATATTAGTTAATAACTCGCTTGATTAAACTATATCCTGTATAAAAGTTAGAAGAATAGACATTTACAAATATAAAGATACCAAAGTCTAAAATTAGTCACAGTTCTACCAACTACTACCCAAATTCACCACTGCACTAAATCATATAATACAATCTCGTCACTTACTGACATAAATATCTTCTCTTCCTCTTTGATAACTTTTGCAAATACTATTAAAAGATTTACTTATTCTGTTTTAGTTTAGTTAATTGTGAATTGCATTCTTATTGTAAATAAATAAATAAATAAGAAGCAAATCAGAAACTGTAGAAAAAGCCAGTCTCAACCTTTGCTTTTACTGGTTTACAATCTTGTCTTTGGTTTGCTTCAAACTTAGATATTTATGTGTCTTACAACCTCCATTGCTCGAATGATATCTATCGTCTTTGGAAAGATTATCATCTGTAGTCAGACTTACATATTAATGTTAGAGAAGGTTGGCGATTTTAAGAAGATCATGGATTTGCTTCTCAGTTCCTGCTAATAGATGGATATCGTTCAGACGACTCAATGTATGTGTGATGCTTTGACCTTACAGCCATATCCTGTGTTATTTAGCATTATAGAAAGTGGATTCATAGTGAGGCTTTGTTATTATTATTATTTTTATTATTAATATTCGATTAAGCTTTATTAGCAATTGTTTGTTTCAAGGTTACGACTGAATCTGATATTTCTTGTCTATTCTAATTAACTTTTATATTTATTTTATATTTCTTACTACAAGCCTGAAAACTTTTAATACAATAAACAAAAATCGCCTCCACAGTTCATAGTTCTTAGTTATTGCACTTCTTCCTTATTTGCAGCAATTTCCGCTCCGTATCTTGTCAGAGAAACAGAAATTAGATGGAACACAATTAAGTAGTTAATCTTGATTGCAATCGCCCTAAGATACTAATCAAACTCTGTGTAGGAAGAGCATTTATGAGGAGAAAATGAAAACTTGTGCAAGTCATAAATCTAGTGCCTAATCCTGTCCAAAGCAGCGACAAAAGTCAAAATAAGAACCAAATATATTCACTATAAAGTACAAGAATTTATTTGTAGAAAAAAAAAGAAGCTTGTATATGTAGAAAATATATAAGAAATTATGAATTTGGAAACAACAATTGTTTAAATAATTTCTATACAATTCTGCTCTAAATTCTAAGCAAAATTGATGATCATATCATAAATATAACAGTTTGCGAGCCATCCTGTATAGAAAACATCAATCACAGTTCCTTGTTTGACATTTACTTATTTGCTGTAGTTCATTATCTTTGATCTTGAACAAACCATATTGAACAGACCGAAGATGCAGTTGTTTTTTTTTCTCGTAAGGAGATGAAGGTGGGTAATGAAATCACTATTCAATATAAAGACGATAAAGTTCACCATAATACGAGCTTCAAGCCCACCTCCAGGTCCTTATCGCGATGTTCAAATCACGACGTTCATTATGAATATACATACCACTCCATTTTTTTGAATCTGCCTCTGTAGACCTGTGAATCCGTAGCAATTTATGGGGCATTCATCTTCGAGGAAGTTAAAAAATCAATTGTGTATGTAAATAATTCACATGGTTTTTGTTATGAAAGGCGGTCTTGATTAAAACATTTTTAATCCGTTCAATCAAAAAACGGGCTCATAATCCAATTACTCGTACATATTTAAGGCAGGCCATGCCTGGCAAGAGCGTACAATTGTCTCCATGAAACAAAACACTTCTACTGCGCTTGCGCTATTATGCAACTATGTTATTCCATATTTTATTTTTAACTCGCTTATAATACAAAATTTGAAAAAAGTTTTTAAATAAAATTTATAGTAAATTTAATTTAAAATAAATTTTTTCTCTTAATATTTTTACATAAACTTAATAGAAACGATAATAATTGCAAAAATCTGAAAATTCTCAAGAGTAAACCTTCCGGTTGTCCGATTTTGCCCAAAATCTAGTCATCTCATTAGCATGTTGTAAAAATGCTAAATATAATATTTGGTTAGGAAATTCCGATCGCAGTTGGAGTTAGAGCGCACACAAATTTTTCCGGACTACATACTGCATACTCCATACATACATTTTCTGGAAATGGTCTTAAATGACTTAGGGGGTCTCAAAACATGTAAATCCACTGAAAGCTGAACTTTTTTTTTTGAGATTACAATACTTTACCACTTCGTATGGTAAAGTAAAAATAAAAGGATCATTAAGGTATAGTGCAAGGTAACAAGGTTGGAATGAGAATAAAAGCTGTCACTGTCACTGGTTCCATTAAATATGTGAGGCCAAAGCGCACCACTGATAAATAATTTTACTAATTATACCCTTAAAATGTAGGATTGTCGGAAGACCATTAGGTCTTTTATTATTTGAAACGGTTTAATATTTTTTTAATTACTTAATCACTGGATCCTTAAATTTCTCCTGGAATTCACCCCATCGTCATTACGATAATTATACAGAATGTTCCAAATTTTTTAGATGATCTCAATTATTTGGTTTTGTGAATTATGAGCTCTCATATTTTGTTGCAACTAAGTAATTTTGTTTATGTTAACCAGTAGCGTAGAAGTTAAGAAACTGGGAATGTTGCAAATTCAGATAATGCTAAGTAAAATTATCTCCTTGGTAGAAAATCTCACGTATCGCTAGATAACAAACTCCTAATATATAAGACTGTAATAAAGCCAATTTGGATGTATGGTATCGAATTATGTGCCACCAAATCAAACATAGCAATATTACAAAGAGTACAATCCAAAATACTCATAGCAATTACAAATGCACCATACACACTTCGGGTCCCAACATTTAAAGAAGTGATAGAAGAAAGAGGTCAAAAACACCACCAGAGATTGGAAGAACATCCCAACGCACTTTTACAACCATTGCTACATCAACCAGAAACCAGAAGACTCAAAAGAAAATTACCAATAAATTACCAATAGACTTCAAGTGAAGTGCTGTAGATCTCTTCAATGGAAGGGTCCTCATTATGCCAATTTATGGATTGTCAACAGATTAGCTCATAGAATTAGTATATTCTGTTTTCTGATTACACTGTAATAAAAATAAAAATAAAACTATGATAATATTAATTGGATTGTGCCTCCATATGGAATTAAAGAAAAAGCAACTTTGTTTCGTCATGATTTTTTGGCTGATCCTGTATACTTAATTTTCATTACAAAAAGTTTTTTCCCGAAATTAAAAAAAATACAAATAGTGACTGAAAATGAAACTAAAGCCTCCTGCAATTTTTTTGGGTTGCAAATTATTTTTAAATTTAAAAAACTATATTTAGTTATTTTTATTTTAAAATATATTTTAGCAACAAATACTTTTTTCAACTAGTAAACATTTTTTTAACGGTTAAATGTTCTTTTCGGAAATTATAATTATAAAATACTAACTGTAAATAGAGGGTACTTAGGTGATTCCAAATAACTTTGGTTACTGGGTCTAACGCCTTTAATAACCGAGATACGGGGCGTTTCATCCATTTCGGCCAATATTTTAATAATCCGTAACTTTAGAACCACTCTGTAGATTTCTCTCATACTTGGTACAGGTATAATGTGTTAATAGCCCAATCCTATAGTGTAAGAACTACAATTAAAATCCAGATCCGGATTAAGAAGAATTTGTAAAATTTGAAAAGAACGGAAAAAAATGAGTTAAAGTGAATAAAAATTTTAAGTGCACATCCCATTCTACTACTGGAGTTTTAACGTCAAATTACAACAAATGCATTTTTTTCATTTTCACAAGCTGTATCTTTCGAAATGCCTAGTAGAGTTCTTTGATATTTGGTAAAGGTATCATTTTTTAGTAGCCCAATCGTATAGTGTAAGGACTACACTACAGTTAAAATACAGATACGGATTTAGAAAAATTTGTAAAATTTGAAAATCTCCAATGCAACACGCTGTAAATCAGAATTTTTTTATAGTGGATCAGACATTCGAAACGAATGGAAAAAACTGAGATATTCTGACATATTTTTATAAATGCACATCTCGTTCTACTAAACTTTTAACGTTAAAATTCAATTCAAACTAAAGTTAAAATCCAGATTAAGAAAAATTTGTAAAAGTTGGTAATCTCTAAAATAGCATCCTGTATATCAGATTTTTTAAATTTAATACCTATTTAAAAAAAGAAAAAAAAAAGACAAAAGATGTGTTATACCAAAATATTTTTATAAGTGCACAAGATCGTTCTACAAACAAAAAATACAGATTTAATTTTTCGGATTAATTCCGGATACAAAACTCATTAAACTATCAAGTAGGATTTGGCAATAACACATCTTTTTTCTTTGTTTTTTCTTTTTTCAAATAGGTATTCGATTACATTTTAAAGAATCTGATATACAGGGTGCTATTTTGGAGATTATCAACTTTTACAAATTTTTCTTAATCCGGACCTGGATTTTAACTTTAGTTCTGGTATTGTACGATTGGGCTATTTAAACAATCTACCTGTACCAAATAAGAAAGAAACCTACAGGGTGTTTCCAAAGTTATGACAATAAGTATTGCATGAATTGAATTTTAACTTTAAATGTAATAAATTTTATATAGGAGAAACATCTAGACCTTTTCATATTAGACTTAATGAACACCAATCGTACATTAAAAATAAACAATTCGAAAAATCCAAAATATGTGAACACGCATGGGATTCTGGTCATAAAATACAATGGAATTTTTCAACTAGATTATTAAAAGAACCGAATAATTATAACCGCAAAGTTAAAGAAGCAGCATTGATATGCTTAAATAATAACGAATGTGTTTCTAATTGTTCGGTTGATATTTCAAAAATTTGGATACCTATTTTACAAAAAGAGTTAATTGCAAAAAGGATACCCTCTATATCGGGATAGTATCATAAGTTTTTATCTGGTTTTTTCTTATGATAATATTAATAAGAAAACTTCATTTATGACGAAGTATAAATTCTCTTATAATATGCAAATGCGCTATCCTTTCAAAAATTCGTTCCCAGAAACGTCACAAAAATATGATTGAAACAGATTTTGACATCTTCAATCTCAAAATCTTATTCTATGTATACTATGTTGATGTCATATTTTTGCAAGATTATCAAGTGTTCTGTTTCTAGTAAATTTATTTATTTTATGTCATTTTGATAACGGCTTTCGATCTGGAAAGCCGAAACGTCAATAAAAAACTTTTTTAACAACTAAGTGGTTTTAATCCAGTGGAAAGAGAGAGAAATTAAAATACAAACCACAATGAGCTTCCGAAATGAATTTTAAATGTTTAGTAATATGTAAAACGAGATGTGCATTTATAAAAATATGTCAGTATATCTCAGTTTTTTTCCATTTGCTTCGAATGTCTGATCCAATTTAAAAAAAATCTGATGTACAGCGTGTTGCATTGGGGATTTTTAAACTTTACAAATTTTTCTTAATCCGTATCTGGATTTTAACTGTAGTGTAGTACTTACATTATACGATTGGGCTACTAAAAAATGATACCTGTACCAAAGAAAGAAATCTACCAGGTATTTCGAAAGTTACAGCTTATGAAAATAAAAAAATGCATTTGATGTAATTTGACGTTAAAACTCCAGTAGTAGAATGGGATGTGCACTTAAAATTTTTATTCACTTTAACTCATTTTTTTCCGTTCTTTTCAAATATCCATCCCAATTTTAAAAAATCTGACATACAGGGTGTTGTTTTGGAGATTTTCAATTTTTACAAATTCTTCTTAATCCGGATCTAGATTTTAAATGCAGTTCTTACACTATAGGATTGGGCTATTAACACACTATACCTGTACCAAGTAAGAGAGAAATCTACAGGGTGGTTCTAAAGTTACGGCTTATCAAAATATTGGCCGAAATGGATGAAACACCCAGTATCTCGGTTATTAAAGGCGTTAGACCCAGTAGCCAAAGTTATTTGGAATCACCTAAGTACCCTCTATTTACAGTTAACGTATGTCGGTTTAACTATGAAACACCCTGTATATGGGGTTTAACAGTAGGATGTCCCTTTAAGATATTTTCTCCTTTACAGAATTATATACTCTATATGGGCATAGTGAATGTTCTGCGATACTAATTGTTTCGTAGCAACTCTCACTTTTCCATTAAAAGACAGGAACAGTAAAGTGCATTCTTTCATGTCTCACTCAAATTTGCATCAATATCCGCTACTTTTTCTGAACTCTGTATAAATGATTGAATGACTATAATTTGTTATTATTCCAAACACCTTGCAGACACACCATAAAAACCGATGCAATCATCATTTATTAAATAATTCTTATATCTTCGTCTTTTATTCCAGGCGTAATTATTTATTTATTTATAATAATTACCATTCAACATCACGTCTGACAAGTCATTTGGAACAATTTCTTCCAATTTCTGCTATCAAAGCTGAATGCGCAAAGCCATAATGGTATCCTTTGTGGTATAGTTAATTACTTTTGGAGGTATATGGTAGCAAATAACAAGCATAAAGGCAGTGAATAATATGCAAGAAAAAGAGTTAACAAATAAGCAGTTGTCGTCGAGAGCACGGACGGCATCAAATTTTTATCGCACTGTATACAAACTCATTATGGTTATAAGTAGCAGTCAGTGCTGTTAGGCAGACGATGAATTATTGTTGTGCGAGAGAACTTCCTGATGAAATAGATTTATCTACGGGGTACAATACAATTGTGCCTTAATTTTTCATTTTGCCAAATCACTCAAATTTATGAGCAAATTGATTTTTCTATTAATTTTCGAAGAATTCTTTTTTAACAAACATTCCAATGACGTATTAGCAAATAATTCAATAATTTAAATATTTCATCACCATCATCATAGCCGTTCAATCCCGAGGGGTTATGGCAAGCTCAGAAAGAACTGGTATTGAATCCTTGATGAGGTGAATTACTACTCATATGTCAGTGCATTTATAATCTTTCATCTGTCCTGGCCTCTTTTATTTTCCATTTTCTTTGGTCTCTGCTTTTGTTTTCCAGTCTCTGATTTTCAATGCTTTTATATCTTCCTCTGCTTGATCCCACCATCTTCTTCGTGACCTTCCTCTTAAAGTCTTATAGATTGGCATTTTTATTTTTTTTGCTGATCGATTTGGATTTTAATCTTTATGCCAAAAATTTGGTTTCCTTTTAATATTCTTTCTTTTATCATGTCTTTCCTAGTTTGCCCTATCGATGTTCCTAGGAAGTTGTTGTTCTGTTTTTCTTTCTTGGCTTGTCTTCATTTATTTGCAATCTGACTTTTGTGCCTCTTTGTTTTTGATATTTATTTTAAATATTTACAGAATTTAAAATTATAAGAGATTTGGTACATTTTGCTTCCACAAAAGGTAAATTTGGGCCGCTAGTTTCTGCCTCATAGAGACGCAATGTAAAAACATTTAGTTGCAGATTAGCTTAAATTTGCATACGTATCCTTAGATAAATACTGCAAAAAAAATCATGTTAGCAATATTATGTAATCCAATCTTATTTTATCGACAATTACTTAAGATTAGATACATCTTTAATTCAATTTGCGACAAATATAGCAGGGAAAAAATCCAATCTAAAATTGAATCCCATTTCTTCACTGACAACCAATATCAATTATTTTATAAGAGCTAATCGGTGTTCAACATCTAGTAGCAATTTAAACTAAAAACAGGAATTCTTAGATAAATGAACCGGTTGAAAATGGAAAGCAAGCAATTTGTATTCGCAATTCTTCAAATATATGAGGGTATGGATTGTATGGGCGTGAAGGATAGGATGATTCTTACAAGGAACTCCTATGTTCGTTTGGAGTTAATTGACGTTATTTAGGAACGTTAGAATAACACATTATTTACAAATGCAAATGAAAATAAAACGCGTATACCCATTGCCATCAGACTGAACGGCAGTAGAAGAAAATTTCATTACTTACAAGGTAACCAAAAGATAATTTAACAAATGTGCCACTTGGTTTGTTCTATTTAAAATTTTTTACTATAATTATTTTTATCAAAATTTGTCCCGCCAAAAACAAAATTGACTAATCTAGTCTTCTTTTAAAAACTTCTTACAATTTGGTGACTCTTTTAAAGTTACTTTACTGGTGGGATTCTAATACTTATAAAAAAAGTGATTATATATAAAAATCTTGACTTTGTAAATGATTTATCAATTGATACTGATTTTAAAGTATGTAGTATTTCCTTTTGTTTACAAGGAAGAAGCTGCTGTCTATATATATATATATATATATATATATATATATATATATATATATATATATATATATATATATATATATATATATATATATATATATATATATATTGTAATGGTATTGAATATAAAGCCTTTTTTTTAACGTATAACATAGACAAGAAGAAAATATTACTTATAAAAGTTAACCTTAAAATTCAACATAATTAGTTTAAATTAAACGAAAAAGAGTTTAGGATTAATAAAATTAAAGAAATATAGCAAAAAAGTACAACAATAATGAAGTTTAATGATATTTAGAGAATCAATGATGACGAACAAAAGTGTCTTTGTAAGATGTTAATATAATTCGAAATGATATAAAAAGTATATCAAAAATTTTCTTTTAATTTATAGAATAAGATGTTATTAGTCAAAATTTGCAATAAAATCAATAATTTTTTTAATTTTGTAAAAATTTAGGTTAAAAAGTGTCAAATTTGTATCTAGTGAGCTGTGACATTGTACTTTATAAAAAGCAATTCGTGTGTCAAAGCGGGGCTTTTGACCAAAATCTTTTGAAGAGTTCACATCGCTCCGTAAATAAAAACAAAAGAAAAACCCAAAGCAACGCGATAAAAAAGAAAAATTTGTTACCTGTCAGAAAAAGTGAGGTTAATAAATGTTTATAATTCAAGAAGAACAACAATCTTAAAAGGTGGCTTTATCCAAAATTATCCATCCTATCCTGTGTTCCTGTTTGGACATCTCCAATCCCAGCTGTATTCCTGTATAAAAGTATCCAGATCCAACTATATTCGGCATAAAAATATCCATCCTGTTTCCTGATTTTGGTGTTATTTGGAAAAACGATTTTATAAAATCCCATATATTTTGAACAACTAAGATAAGAACGAAAAGCATAAATTGAATAAGAGGTACCATTTTAATTACTAAATATCGATATTTAAAAAGTTTAAACTATAAAAGGCCATATAAAGTTAGATTGAAAACAATCTAAACTTATAAAAGTTTAATTATGTTAGGTTAGAAGTTTAAGAACATTTCATATCACACTTACAAATATTATTTTATAAAAACTACACTTACCGTATTACACCAAACAATTGTCCATGTACATATAAAGTTATCGTTAATTTTTTTTCCTTTAATAAATGTTTATAATTTTTCATTACGTTCGTTGTCAATGATTTTATAAAAATCTAACCTCTTAGAGAACCCTAGAACCTGAGATAGATATTGGCTATAATTTCCTAGGTAATTAGACAGATGGCGCCCAACTACAATAACAATATTTACAAAACACGTTCTGTCTAAATTTACGGAAGAAGGTAAATTAAATAAAAAACTTTAATAATAAATATAAAAAGAAAAATCACATACCATTATATTTGTCGCCAGCCAACGTGGGGCGAATTTAAATAAAGAGGGTTGGTTTTTTTTTCTTAAAGAACGCTAATTTTAAATTAAAATAAATTTGATTTTATTAGAAATAAAAAAAAAATACATTAACAAGGTTAAATAAAATAACTTAAACAATAATTTAAAAAAAAAAAGAAGCAAGAAAATGGATCTTAGAGATGGAAAGAAAACAGGATCAGAAAGACAACAGAGGGTATTGGAACGACAAGAAGAAGATGAAGAACAATGGCAAGAAGATACACAAAGAACAGGTCGACAAAATGTACAAGGAATAATCATAGAAGAAAAAGAAGGAGCCACAGTTAGCGCAGTTGAAGAATCTGAGGATGAACAGAATAACAAAGAGAAAGAAAAGACAGAGACACAAGTACTGGAAAAAGGAATGAATGACATTTTACAAGTAATAATGTACGAACTGGAGAAGAACAGGGACGAAATCAGACGAGATAAAGAAGAGATGAAACAAGAAATTAAACAATGTATTAAACAAAATATAAAACAATGTGTTGAACAGTTAGAAATTAAGATAGATATTATGAGAAAAGATGTGACAAAACAACAAGAAATATTTCAAAAAGAAATTAATCAGAAAATAGAAATAATAAAAAACGAGATCAAGGAAGATAGAAAAGAAGTAAGACACGAAGTAATGACAGTTAATGAAAAATTAGAAGAGGGAATGAAACAATTAAGGCAAGAACAGGTAGAAGAAAGAAATAATTTAATGAAAGAAATAGAAGAAGCGAGAAGAACCACAACAGGAAATAGAGTTATTACAACATGTCATAGTGACAATGTTAACAAATTTGAAGGTGATATAAGCAAGATGCATCCAATTACTTTTATTAGATCTATTCAAAATAAATATAAACACTTAAATAATATGGATGAAATTAAGGAAATAATTCGTAACAATTTGGTAGGTCATGCATTACTATGGTTTACTAGTAGAGAAAGTGAATTATTAGCAAAACAACAATTTGAACAACAGTTTTTAGAATACTTTTGGAGTGAAAGTACACAATCAATTGTTAGGGAAAAACTATTTTTTGGTAAATTTAATTATGCAAGAAGCAATAATCTTAACCATTATGCTTTACAAATTTATACTTCAGCAAAATTTTTATCTCCAATAATTTCTGAAGAAGATATTGTTATGTCAATAGCAAGACATTTCAGACCTGAAGTGGCTGAAATCATTGCGTTACAAAACATAAGAAATTTTTCACAGCTTTCTAATTACTTATTGAGAGTAGAAAGAACCTTAAATAACAGTCAAAGAATCAATAACACTTACAGGACTAATTCAAATTTTAATGGTCAAAGCAACAGAGATAATTTCAATTTCAGAAACAACAATAATACATATCAAAATAATAGAAACCAAAATACCAACATTAGAAATTATAATAATAATGATAGACATAATTACAACCAAAGAAATCATCAAAGCTATCCTAACAATAATCAAAATAATAGAAATAACAATTACGATAGATCAAATAACCAAAGTAATCCTAATTATCATTTCCAAAGAACAAACTCAGAAGGAGATATACAAAGGTATCAAGAGAGAGAAAGAGAAAGAAGAGTAAACTGTCAAAGAAGGGAAGTTAGGCAAAGAGATGGAGAAGTGGAAACGGAAAGAAGAGAAACAAGACAACATAATCAAGAAGGGGAAAGTAGTTTGAGAGGTAATTCTTTAGATAGAAATCAAAACGTACAAAACCAAAATTTTTAATTAAGCACTTGCCCACCTTAATAAATAATACATGTTTATATGAACATCCCAAAAACTTTTTACAATCTCATGATATACAAGAATTAAATGATAACAAATCTGATTTAATTATAATAAATACAAAGTTTAATGATTTAGATATTAATTTATTATTTGATACTGGTTCAGAAGCCAGCTTAATTAGTCAAAATTTTGTAGAAAAATATCCATTAATATTTAAAAATATAATAAAAATTCCTAAAGTAAATATTATAGGTGCCAATAATCGTAAACTATGTGAAATAACTAAACTTGTTTGTGTAGAATTAAATCTAAATGAAAAACTTATAATGTTAGAACTATTAGTAACACCTAACTTATTAACAGACATTATTATAGGATCTGATCAACTAAATAAACATAAAGTAATAATTGACTATGAATTACAAAAATTAAAAATCAATGGGGAATGGTTAAATATGAATGAAAACATGACTTTAAATAAAATTGAAAAACTCAATGCAAATAGTTTCTGTACAAAAGATGAATTTAAAAATAATAAAGTACTAGATGTGGATGAATATAGGAATAAATATAAAAATAATGAAGCAAGTAGAGAAAATAATGATAAAATATATGATGAATATGAAATAAATATTAATGAAATTAAAATAAATTGTCCTGAAAATAGGCGAGAAGAATTAAAAGTACTTATAAATAACAATATTGAATTATTTTCTAATACATCTAGAGTTGCTGAAAACTATGTGCATCGCTTTACAGTTAAACCAATTGAAAGTTTTAAAAATAAATCTTACCCCATTCCTTATTATTATAAAAATCAAATTCAAGGTGAATTAAACAAATTATTAGAACAAAATATAATTGAGTTTTCTGACACACCTTATATTAATCCTATTGTAATAGTTAAAAAGAAAAATGGTGATATCAGAATATGTTTAGATGCTAGGGAAATTAATAGATATTCTATACCTCAATATGAACAACCTATAATGATTCAAAACTTGTTAGGCAGAATTACAAATGCAAAAGTTTTTTCTAAGTTAGATTTGAGACATAGTTTCTGGTTAATACCACTTCACAAAGATTGTAGAAAGTATACTGGTTTTTCAATAGACGGTGTTGTTTATTGTTTTTCAGTAGTGCCATTTGGGTTACAAAGTGCTTCTGCTAGTTTAATAAGGGCACTCCATGCGATTCTTGGAAAATACGAAACTTTCGTACTTAATTATGTGGATGATGTGTTGATATACAGCCAAAATGAAGAAGATCATCTACGACATATAAAAATTGTGTTAACAGAATTAAATAAAGCAAATTTAAAATTAAATATTGACAAATGTGAGTTTTTCAAAACTGAAACAATATTCTTAGGTTATAGAATTGACCAAGAAGGTGTATCAATGGATCCTGACAGATTAAGGGTGATTCTAGATTATAAACAACCGCATAATTTGAAAACTTTACGTGGATTTCTAGGCTTAATTAATTATTTTAAAAGATTATTACCAGATATTACAAACTTAGAGCTCCCATTTTTAGAGTTAATAAGAAAAGGAACAAGATGGAAATAGACTCCAGAATTCGAGGGATTTTTCACATTTCGCAATTACACCATTTTTATGATTATAAAATAAAACCAAATAATTAAAACCTAATATAATAAATGAAACTAGCTTTCTTTAATAAAAATAATAATTAATTTAATTAAAATTTAAATAGTAAAATATTCCAGCAAAACGCAAAATATTTAACTATTAAAATTGGGGAAATTGTAATGGTATTGAATATAAAGCCTTTTTTTTAACGTATAACATAGACAAGAAGAAAATATTACTTATAAAAGTTAACCTTAAAATTCAACATAATTAGTTTAAATTAAACGAAAAAGAGTTTAGGATTAATAAAATTAAAGAAATATAGCAAAAAAGTACAACAATAATGAAGTTTAATGATATTTAGAGAATCAATGATGACGAACAAAAGTGTCTTTGTAAGATGTTAATATAATTCGAAATGATATAAAAAGTATATCAAAAATTTTCTTTTAATTTATAGAATAAGATGTTATTAGTCAAAATTTGCAATAAAATCAATAATTTTTTTAATTTTGTAAAAATTTAGGTTAAAAAGTGTCAAATTTGTATCTAGTGAGCTGTGACATTGTACTTTATAAAAAGCAATTCGTGTGTCAAAGCGGGGCTTTTGACCAAAATCTTTTGAAGAGTTCACATCGCTCCGTAAATAAAAACAAAAGAAAAACCCAAAGCAACGCGATAAAAAAGAAAAATTTGTTACCTGTCAGAAAAAGTGAGGTTAATAAATGTTTATAATTCAAGAAGAACAACAATCTTAAAAGGTGGCTTTATCCAAAATTATCCATCCTATCCTGTGTTCCTGTTTGGACATCTCCAATCCCAGCTGTATTCCTGTATAAAAGTATCCAGATCCAACTATATTCGGCATAAAAATATCCATCCTGTTTCCTGATTTTGGTGTTATTTGGAAAAACGATTTTATAAAATCCCATATATTTTGAACAACTAAGATAAGAACGAAAAGCATAAATTGAATAAGAGGTACCATTTTAATTACTAAATATCGATATTTAAAAAGTTTAAACTATAAAAGGCCATATAAAGTTAGATTGAAAACAATCTAAACTTATAAAAGTTTAATTATGTTAGGTTAGAAGTTTAAGAAAATTTCATATCACACTTACAAATATTATTTTATAAAAACTACACTTACCGTATTACACCAAACAATTGTCCATGTACATATAAAGTTATCGTTAATTTTTTTTCCTTTAATAAATGTTTATAATTTTTCATTACGTTCGTTGTCAATGATTTTATAAAAATCTAACCTCTTAGAGAACCCTAGAACCTGAGATAGATATTGGCTATAATTTCCTAGGTAATTAGACAGATGGCGCCCAACTACAATAACAATATTTACAAAACACGTTCTGTCTAAATTATATATATATATATATATATATATATATATATATATATATATATATATATATATATATATATATATTATAATGGTATGTGATTTTTCTTTTTATATTTATTATTAAAGTTTTTTATTTAATTTACCTTCTTCCGTAAATTTAGACAGAACGTGTTTTGTAAATATTGTTATTGTAGTTGGGCGCCATCATATATATAGATCCCCATCAGGAAACAGTGAGATATTCATGGACCGACTTTTTAAAGTCCTAAATGTTTGTTCAAATAATTATGACGATACTATTATTTGTGGAGACATTAACATTGATTATTTAAGTATATCACGTGAAAGAACATTACTAATTGATTTAATGGAGAGTTTTAACTTAAACTTAAAAAATTGCGAACCAACGAGGATTTTCACAAATAAAAATTAAAGTTGACTATTTCTATCGTGGCTGAAATCATATACTTGGAAGCTAGAAACATTATGTATTGTTAGAATTGAAGATCAGAAGTCCCTTCCCCAAACTGTAGAAATTGGCGTACCTCAAGGATCAATCTTAGGTCCATTGATATTTTTATTATACATAAATGATCTCTCTAAATATGTTAGCTAATCATTTGATACTATATGCAGATGACACCACATTAGCGATTGATGCTGAATCTCCAGATGAGCAAATTCTAAAAGAATTTATCAGTTGGTGTGAAAGGAATTCTTACTCTTATGCATTTTTTTACAAGGACAGATTCCTGAAGATATTAGTATCTCAGTTAAGGATACTGATGTTTCTTTTTCGAGTTCTACCAAATTTTTATAATAAGAATATGAACTGAAATATCAATCAGATTTGTAAAACATTAAATAGCAGTTACAATTGATTAATGTCTAGTATGCAATGGTATACTCCCATATTTCATATAATGTCTTACTCTGGGGAGCTGCGGCCAATGCCTCAAGAGTCTAATTTTTAATATAGATTATAGACAAACATGCAGAAATCATTTTATCCTCACATTTTATTCTATTTACATCTACAAGTGCATAGTATACACAAAAAGTAATTTCAATGATTTTAACCTTAATTCTGATTTCCACGATTACCCGACCAGGTCTGGCAAGCTTATCCGGCCTCCAAAACATGTTTCCTCAGTATTTGAAGTAAGTAATATTTTAAGGTGTATGCTGTTTAATGTAAAATCTGTTTTGACCTGTCCTATATCATGTATTATGATCAAAAAGGATGAATAAAGTATTATTATTATTATTAGTTAATAAAATTTTGATTAATTGATTTAAATCAATACCCATATCGTTTGGCTGATTTTTGGCCTATTAAGCCCAAATTAAATGCTTATATTTCAATCATAGTTACACGAAAAAAACATGATGTCGTCGAGATGATATAAAAAAAAGTAAATATTTAAAATTAAAATTACATCAATCGTAATGACCATGGCCTTTGTTGCATTTGTTCTTCCTAAACAAATATTTTTCATGGTTATTTCCTGCTAAAACAACCATAATTATATCATCCTTTAAGAACATGTTTTTTTGTATTTTGTGAACTATTGAGTTCTTAATTCCAACATAAATAATACATTCGGGTTATTAAATAATAATCAATAGGTACACGTTTGAAATATTTCTTGTTTACTTTTAAAAAGAATATTATTACATGTTATCTAGATTCTGTAATCACCCGTTATTAAAATGAAATATATAACTATTAACCTTTTGAAGAACCTTCACTTGTCCTGCATGTTATAATAATTTTATAGTCAATATTTCTTCTAAGAATCATGCGAATCAATAAATAATTTAATGTAAACGAACTGAAAATTATTTTCTACCACATACAGTGCAGATATTAACTATTAATTTATTTACACTAAAATAAAAATGCGATCGAATGAATCGACTTTCGTTTTCGATGAAAAAAAAACCCCTTGTATAAATATATCAAGATCTGTACGTGACTGCAAACAATTTCTTAAGAAACTTACCAAATATAACAAAGTATATCTAATGTAGAAGGGAACGAAAATATAACAGAAAATTAAACTACCGACCTCCTCACAATTTAGGATCAGAACTTTTTAATGGTGTAGTGATATACCATATTTAAGAAACGGAAAAAATGAACAGAAAACTACTAATTTTCCAAAAAAGGTAAATACTTTTCGTCCTTCAGATGTTCCTGTGAAATGAAAAATTAATTAATTATATTACGCATTATACTTTAGATTTAAAGTTTTTTGTTTTGTCACAGGATTTGCGTTCTTTTTGCAGGAAATATAAAACATTTGTAATTTTAATATCATTATTATATTTTTTCACTAGAATTTTTTTTTCTTGATCAAGTTTCTATTTTGTCTCTCAATAAATGAACGTTCAGATGAGTAAAGTCTACAATCATGTTTCCCGAATTGTTAAAACAAATTTGATCAAATTTTGCCAGTTTACTAATAGATAGCAGCACTTTCAAGTACTGTTTCTGTTAGCGGATAGGGCTAAAAAGCCCATTCAAGTTTCGAATTTATTTATTTTATTTTATCTTGATACAACCAATTTCTAAAAACCAGCCTAATCGGTCTGTATAATTTAAAATCTACATTTATTTTCAGTACTGTATGTTTATTTCTCAGTTAACCATCTATATCCTGGCTGAAGTATCTAACGATACGTCGTGACTGGCCTATCTCCTAGAACATTTGGTATTATCTCTAAGGATTCGAGTTGGTTTTATTTTTTTAACATTCCTGCGAACTATTAATGACTTTTCAGCACATGCGGAATAAATTTTAGTGCTAATTAGAGTTTTATTGGAGAAAACTGAAATAAAAAAAAGTGAGAGTATCCGTAAATACTAATTATTTTGTAAGTAGGTAGAGGACGCATTCTAGAGTTAGGTTTTTAAAAATTTTGTTTATTGTAGATCATTACAAAATATAGAGTGTACTTTATTTAAAATTTTAAATGTCAATTATCCCAAGAGTAATAATGTTTCACTTAAATATAATAATATGGGTCTTAAAACTGTAAGCCATTATTTTAAACTAAATAAAATGTCAAAAGAGTTTAGAGAAATATAAATTTTCGCATAAATTGTCAAGAATTACGCAGTTGTGGGTTGCGGTTTAATTTTATTTTATTACTTTTATTACACCGAGATATTTATAGAAGTAGTTCGCATTTATACCTGCGAATTTCTGGAATTCCTTAGAAGTAATTATACAATCGTATAAACATAGATATTAGTGTACCAGTATCCAGACTACATATAAATATATGGCAAGATAGTCCTGAATCATAAGCAAACTGGTTCATTTGTGTATGTTTTAACTTTACGATCACTATTAACTAACTTAAAATTGGCTATTCGATGAGAATTATTCAGCATTTAGCTTTAAATATGGTAATTTTACAATCGAACGTTTATAAACAGTGGTTCTAGTAGTTAAAATATATCGAGTATATTAAAAAATAAAAGGGTTCCTAAAGTTTTAGAAATGGAGAAAAAAGATAAGAAAATGACAATTTTTTGGATGTTTTAATAACGTCTGTGTTCCTAAATAAATGATGATTTTACGCTAACTAAACCATTAATAAGTCTGCTGCTTTTCTTCGTCCGGGCGGGCAAGATACTGACATGGCAAAATAATAAAATGAATAAATGGTAAGAAAATTTTCTCGCCTTTCTTTTGAGCTCAGTTAGAACGCCCTACTCTTTTCCATTCTCCCGCGGGGGCTCAAATGAAAGATAAAAAAAATGCCGTCGAGAGATGAAAAATTTTTTTCCATCAACCTCCTTCTTCAGCCTAAAATGGCGAACAAAAAATTATTCATTTTTTATTTTGCGCGCCAAGCGTGCATTTGTGAAAAAAAAATCCGTATTGCTATGTTAGCGGATGAAAAAGTGCACAATATTATGAAAATTAAGATTTGTATTGTTTTTAAATAAATTTTAGCATCACTTTTATATTATTTATCCAAATATAGATTGATTATACAAAAAAATGCACGTTTTACCAAAAAAATACATGTAGTTTTGACCGAGGCAGCTAATTGTTTTGGAAAAAAATACTTTGTACTTTATATTTTTTAGTTAGTCACTTAGGAATTTTAGGGGTTAATGTTTATATACATACATTTCATAAAATACTCTATTTGACTTAATTATTTGCATTTCTATGAGTATTTAATGTTATTTAACAATTTACAATATGACAATAGTAACAAAACTCCAGCATCTAGTGGGGTTCTGTCATTTTATTCAATTGTTTAAAATAATAAACGTCAGTGAGTGCCCAGAGTTTTAGATTATTTTAAAATATGTCCGCTAATGTTGTTCCTTTTATGTTGTATTTTTCTCGATACATTTTTAACGCGCCGCATTTGAGTAGGATATGTGTGACTGTTAATTCATGATTTCTGCACTGAGGACAGTATCTTTGATTTAGTAATATGTGTCCATGGGTCAGCCTAGTATGTCCAATTAATAATCTGGTTATTACTACTTTGGCTTTTCGAGTAAGTTCTATTATTTTATATATATTTTATTTTTATTATCATTTTAAACAATTGAATAAAATGACAGAACCTCACTAGATGCTGGAGTTTTTTAATATTGTCATATTATAAACACTAACAGCGAAAAAATAGAATTGGTCCCATAGGTTCCCCTGAAATTCCTATGCTACTAAAAAATATAAAGTACAACGTCTTTTTTGCAGGAATGATGGGGGGAACTGATTTCATCGATTGGCAAAAAAATTACTCGATTTCATCAGTCTGTTTTCGAAAGCCAGATCGACTCCACTAATTACCCAAAAACCTTATTTTGATTTTGACCTTTAAGGACGAAAAAAAGGGATAAGTCAATTTTTAAATTTCTAATATTATTTTATTTATAAAACACTCTGTATAGATAAATCTTCTGATTTTATGTAACAAATTGAAATATGTAAAATAAATAATTATCGAAATTTACACAGTGCAGCCAGAAGGAACGTGTAAAATCTATATTTTTGGATCAATTCACACTTTTTTTACGTTAAATTACACTTAACATCTAACTACTAATAAATTGAGTTAACATCATTTCACATACGTAATTTCAAAATAAATATTTTCCAACAAAATAAACTATCGATACTGCCAAATACAATTTAAATTCGTCCTCGACACTCGAAATAAATTTCGCGTATATATTCAATTTTTATTTAATTTGTTCATTACTCATATTAAAGTGCAAACACATATTTTACATTTTGAGCGGTAAATTGATGTTTTTTTTTAACTCAACATAAATTTTTAATCAAAAAAGCAAACAGGAACAAGTGATGTGACGTAATTTAAATATTGATACAAAGTATAACGAAAATGTTTACTTTTGCTTTTGTTTTTATATTTATACGGGGTCGCTGATATGTATAGAAACGTCGATTAGCTCCACAAGTTTTAGGGTTTTTTACAATCTATTACAATAAATGAAAATTAAGTATAC